>OY856359.1:17500000-18750000 GCA_963693475.1 Ectropis crepuscularia
TTTTATTGCTAAAAACCGTGTACATTGATACATGATGGTGTTAAGTGAAAAGTTTGGTATCAACAGTTTGTCCTAGCGGACGTGCAACATATGGTAGTATTTTACCTTATAATTAAGTAGGTAATAGACTAATAGATTAGTAGACAATAGTTAAGTGAGTACATAGGTACTTTCCTTATTATCTGTTTAACACATAATTACACGAAACAAATTTTTAAATTAAGATACAAATACAGGTAGCCTATTTGCATTTTATCAAAAATAGTTTGGTGGTAAAGATGGTTGTTTTAATTTTTGTTTAACCATCTAAGTGAGTAAATTACACTAATGTTATTATTTGCGATTCAAGTTAATTTCTAGTTGCATGCAAAATCAAAATTCTTTTCTTCATAGAATGGAAATAGTAGTAACAATTTCATCCTTGCATAATCGGTGTAATAATATTAATATTTTAAAATATCAATTGATGTGTTTATTATACGTGAAGATTTCCCAAGCTAAGACAACAATAGTGGGACTTTTTTCTTAAGACTGACAACATTATACAAGTAATTTGGAACGTTGATTTGACAATTTTAAGTCAACATGACTAATTACGGGCTTCACAGTGTTGTTCACGAAGGTTCCATCTGTGTTTTATTTCTGTAATCTGTGGACGTAACTATTCAATATAACTAAAAAAGCCGGGTCACACAGAGGCGATCCGATAGCGATAGCGATCCGATAGCGAGACGATATTTTTTGTAATGTTCGAATTTGTATGCAACCTGACACACAGCAAGCGGGCGCGATCCCATACTCGGTATCGGATCGCTATCGCCTCTGTGTGACCCGGCCTTAAGTACTGTTGTTTTTGCCACGTTAAATAATTTTTATTTTCAAGCGAGACTGCCATAATGCCCGAGCTACACGACGCTAGTTTTTCAAGCTAGGATAGCAAGCTAGCTAGCTAGAACTTCTAGCTCCGTGTAGACAACGCTACGCAACGCTAGTTTCGTCCACACGAAGCTAAAAGTACTAGCTTACTAACACTAGTTTGCTTATCCCAACTTGAAAAACTAGCCACGTGTAACTCGGGCATATCTGCGGCTAACTAAAAAATCGCAAAGAGATTGGTATTTCGAAACAGATAATTCGAAATTCCACTACTAGTAATCAAAGTTAATAAGAAACTACCTACGACTGCTGGAAGTGAAAAGACCAAACATTAGGATGCTAATATTATAAACTAGCAGTACTCCCTGGTTTTACCTGTGCAGTTTCCGTTGCCATTATATTCTAGTGAAAATAAACATATTTGCTATTCCGGGCTATATTCTGTTTTCCAAATTTCAACGCGATCCGGGGGTCTACCGCCTAACGAAAAACGCTTTGACGCTTTGATGCTTTGGCATTGCCGTCTCTTTCATTTCAAGCGAGAAGAAAAGAGACAGCAACATCAAAGCATCAAAGCGTTTTTCGTTAGGCGGTAGAGGCCCCGTTCAGCTGTCCCGCCAGTCTACCGCCTAACTAAATCGGCTATGGTTTTGTTATTGCTGTCTCTATCATTTCTAGAGGAAAGATAAGAGAGAGCAATATCAAAGCTAAGACAATTTTAGTTACCCTGCGACGGTTAAAACCGCGGAGTGCTGCCATGCTAACATAATTCCAATTTTCACGGTATATTTCCATGACTGTGATGACTGCCCTCGTGGCTTAGTGGGTAGTAGCTCTGCCTGCGAAGCCGAGGGCCGTGGGTTCGATCCCCACCCAGTGCAAATATTTGTGTGATGAATTCAAACGTTTGCACTGTGTCTGGGTGTTTCTATGTATAATAAGTATGTATTTAAAACTATTTAAGTATTATATCAGCTATCTGGCCGCCATCATACAAGCTTTGCTTAGTTTGGGGTCAGATGGTGTTGTGTGTGAATTGTCCACCAATATTTATTTATTTATTTATTTATTTATCTAAAGACTTGTCTAGCTCCAAATCGCAAAAACATTGGCCATTTAGAATTAGAAGATACGATACTGTTTTCCTTCCGTATTGTGTGTTCCGTTTTCCTATTTCCGTATCTGTTTTTCCATCCTACGGTTGCCTGGAAGAGATCGCTTTTAGCGATAAGGTCGCCCATTGCTACTTTAATTTTAGTCTAAGTTTTTATGTATTTTATTTTAAATTTTGTGTAATAAAGAGTTAATCTATATGTATGTATATTATTGTATATCTATCTATTGTACCACCAGAAATCAAAGTTTAATAAGAAAGTTATCATACGTTCTTATTGCTGAAAGTGAAAATAGCAAACATTGTCAATATTGACCAAATCTCAACTTGCGTCAGAAATTGCCAAACAGCGAGATAATGTTATCACTTCGTAATCACGATCATCAAACATACAAGCAATAATAAAGATGTTTAACTTTCACATAAGTATTTGTCGTGTATCTGTAAATGTTTTATTGAAATCCACTAGTAAAGGGTCGAAGATGCTCTCACTATCAAAAGGTCGGTCTCAAATTTATTCGTCTAATATAATTATCTTTGAAGATGGTATCGTTACGTCTTTGATTTCTAACAAAATTTCAGTATTTTATTTGACGGTCGGTGGAAGTACGGACTTGAATACTACATCACCGAGGCACATGATAGCTAAGAAAAATTAAACAAATAATTGAACTTTTAGGGCCCTGGATACTCATTTACATGAAATTTCATGTAATGCATTCCCATTCATTTGTTTCCTTGTTAGCATCTGAAGTGCGCAAAAAGGCTCAAATAATGGTACAAAACTAAATGTTTTGTCGTGACTAAATATTGCTGGTCATTTCGTACTCTATCTAGTTACGTTTATAGATAGAAACCAGTTAGCTGTTATGTTAGATAATATAATATATATATATTACGATTATTTAATACTTAAATAATCGTAAATACACACTTGTTATGCATGGAAATACCCAGATACAGAACGAATAATCTGAATTAATCACACAAATATTAAATATCCTGTATGAGAATTAAACTAACGACTTACGGCTCTGCAGGCACACTTAATACAAATTAGTCGAAATTACAAAAAAAATTGAAGTCATACGAACTACCGATAGAAGTGAAAACTTAATAAAATTTGATAGCTCACTTAGGAATCACGCGGGTGAAATCGGAGGGCGTGGCCATGACCATGGCCATCTAGAATGCTGACGCATTTCTTGATGCCCAATGGCCATTGTCCCAAGTTTACCCGAAGATTTCTTTTATTTACGCACGTGACGCTTGAGCTCAGCAGGCCTACTACGAAGTCCGATAAACGATATATCGGCTGAACTTATGGACGTTTGCTACCTCGAAAGACAATCTGTCGTTTGATAGGATCGGCCGTTTCGTTCGATCCGACCCATCCGACCTAAAAGTCTAAAACTTCCGACCGAGATGTATCGATCCGAATGTTTTTACCGATAGGCTACAATCCGTTTTAGCTGTCGGTCGGATCCGATCATTCGGAGTTTGTTTTCGTAGTAGACCTGCAGTTCACAGCCCACGAAGAATCTGTTTGTGGTGCGACAAACCGGAACACAGTAATGTTTGCACATTACTGCTTGGCGGTAAAATAACTGACAAAGGTGTGGTACTTCCCCAGGCGGACTCTGCTAAGAGTCCTACCACTATAAGACGATGATTAAAATTAATTCAATGACAAGCACTTCATTGAAATTTAAACCGAATTGAGATCAAGTCCAAAAATTAAACCGAGGTGAGTCAACTAAATAGTTAGATATGACTTCATTTCAGTTAACATATATTATATACTCATAAGTGTATTACATATTTTACGTAGTACCGCAAAGTGTGTCATTGTCATTCATTACCCCCAATCTATTCCACAATCTGCCGCTCATAAGAAACGTGGCATAATCGTGCTCTGGCTACTAATACCTTTGAATTTACATTATCTTTGATAACGTGCTACGTAAATAAAACATATACACCGTTATCGACTTGCATAATCTCGTATACTCGATAAGATAGTTAGAGGCAATTACATAAATAGTAGAAATTCTTCAGATAGCGTAACAAATACTTAGTCCTGTGGAATCGTATTTCTCTTTGAGCTGGTTAGTTGCATTCTAATGGTGTAACAGATTCTGAAACTTAGAAATGTGTTTAAAGTTATATTGGTTCTTATTTGCATACGCAATACGCATTTTCGCTTTTATCTTGATTTTTTCTTTAGAAAGAATAGCTAGTTTATATGGGGTGCTTTTGTTTTAATTAATTGTGGTATTTGTAGAGTTAGAATTATTATAGAATCGACTCGTAAACTCTATCGGATTTTAATCTTCAAATATTGTTTTTAAGGTCTATTTACGTAGTTTACCGCTGCACAAATTATTGTACTGTTGGTTTTATCAGGGCACGTATTCGATACAAAAATTAAGTACAAGTGTTTTATGTGAAAATCTCGTCATCGTTGTCTCATGCCAAATTTTTTCCACGTTTAGCAATATTTAATATTCATTCTACTCTCCAGAATAAGCATCCAGAGTTCTTCACCCTCCCTTTTCAGCAAAAGGCACGTTGAACTTCCACACCCAAACGTATTTATATTCGCTGTATTGTACACGGTTAACCAGCAAAAAAATCGATTATTTTTTCGTTTACTTTATTTTCTCAGTGTCTGAGACGGATGCGAGTACGCACGTTCCGAGAAGCCGCCATGTCGTCGTGTGTTTCCGGCGCCCTCCTCTCTTCACCCCCCTCCCTCCGCCCTCCCTCCGCTGGCGCAGAGATAACGCGTTATCATCCGCTCATTGTTCCTCTATGAGGTACTTGACCAATCGCACAGTAGCTAAGGGCGTTGACTTTCTTATTTTTTAGCATGTAAACAACATTTTCGAGACGCTTCATTCTCATCTAAAGCCTACATCCAGCTCCAAGTAAGGATTTACCAAATATGGTTGGGTTAAAATCCAAACTTAGAAGCTCTAGGGCTCTTTGAGCTGTAGCCGCATTATCCTTATGGCTAACGCCTCATTATGTACCGCCAGAATATTAATCGCGTCCTTAATTGCGTATGTTCCTGTTAAAGGAAAATACCGTCCATTGTGTTCTGGACTTGGGATGTTTATTGAGAAGCTCTTAGTGTAGGTAATTACGGAGTACCTTGGAAAATTCCACTCATTATCCTAGCACATTTTATGGTTATCAAAACATGTCGCAGTGTAGAGGGTGCGCGTTATCTCTCCCGATAGCGTGGCATCCCAGCTATTAACAATAAAGCCCCTGTGTCAACACGTCCAGTGACTCGATATGCCCGCATCACGACCTATTTGATTGACTCATGAAAAGCCCATTGTCAGCTTTAAGTGAAGCTCTCAACGATTATATCTGCTTGGCTGTCGAAGCGTAGCTAAAAGCGTTTCTATTTTCGTCTGTAACCTATACCTAATCCTGCTAATAAACCTTCTTACCGTCATCTTGTACGCAACGTCTGCGAATAAACTGCCGTTTACTCCACATTCCGATCTGTTTATCATTAAACGCGTAGCAACATTGTACCACTACACCGAACCCGACAAATCATACCCGATCTAAATGTCATCAATGCACATAAAAGTGGTCAGTGCCCGAGAGTGTGGAAGGAGTAAGGAGTGGCTCCGACTATGGCTTGCCAAGCCGGACACTAACGGTCGTGCGCATTCCACCCCCGATGCACATCTCATTGGCTAATTGAGGTATTGCTACGACACTTGCATCAACATTTGTAATCTGCACAAAAGACTTAAGAGTTTCAACAGCCTTCATCTCTTGATTATCATTAAGACGTCATTCAAGCTGTTGCAAAAGGTCGTCACATTCAAAATATCCAGTCAAAGTAGCTAGAAGCAATAGTGTATGGTAATGGCATCCTTATTGAGCGTGTCCTAAATAACCGAACCATAATCTCCCGTATATCTTGTCTAATTGTCACGTCGACAGGTCCACCAGTTGCGACACCGCAAACGCATTCATTTGCAATGTAAACGAGAGGCACTTGCATACGTGTTATCATAATTAAATTCCGCTGATTTATCCATTCAGCTTGTGTCATAACTCAATGATATTGAAGTTCATTCTGCGTCCGTCATGTAATATGTGGCGAAACGTTCGATTAATTTAAAAACAAGTCTATAAGGGTCAGATGAGACCTGAAATAATTGTAAATTATGGGCTTTGCAATATTTAAATGCCTAGGAGTATACCGTGTAAGCAGCGCCTGACAGCATTGGATGAAGAAAAAACATTGATACAATCAATGCTTAAAATCTATGAAGGCTGGGTTAAGTAAGGTAAGGGTTGTTTTTGCAGAAGTAAGAGCAACTGCTCTAATTTCTGACATACACTACCTACAGACATAGATTAGATAATATTAAAACAGGAATTGGTTAGTTATGTTACCTTTCACTTCGTTAAAATATGACCATTTAGTCAAATATACACCAATCAGGTAATAAATTACAAAAAGTCGCCGTACCTGCTACAAAATAACGGTTTAATTTCGGGAATGAAATAATACGTCATCCTTCAATTCCTAAATGTTATGTAAGTAAAAGTTATTATAAGAATAATGATATCGAAATATACAATCGATTTTCAAACAAAATGGGGGAGAAAATACCCCCAGAATAGACAAGTTAAGCTAGTTATACGATATAGATACTGATAAGTGGATAATACAAATGCGAGAAGGGGAGTAAAAGCTGAATGGTACGTTCAATAAATGTCAAATCAACAATCAGTGTATTCTGCCAGCGGCGTTGGCAAACGAAACATTGGTCACACTGTTCCCCTATTGTTATGCAAAACTGACACGCGCTGTGTAGTTTACTCGTCAATCTAATATGACACATAATATAAACTACTACTACTACCGAGACGCATTTGGAATTATAAACAGTTTAGACAAAGATCACGTGTCACGAGAAATCTTTGCAAACACTGAGAAAGTTTTGTAAATGTAGTAGTACTATGATATATTTTATTGTTCTCAAAGAGTTACATTAAAATTTGCGGAGCATGACAAGCAACACAGATAATAAGAAGTACCGCCAGCAGACCCCAAACTGAACAGCCTGCCTTGTATTTTGGGCAATTTGGACTTTATTTTAATGCAGATCTTTGCACACAATAGGTATGAAGTCCTGTTTGAACAATTACAAAGTACAGCATGAATAAATGAATAGCCGATCGATCAACACTAAAATATAATAATAGACGACAAAGTAATTTCCTAACAAGAACACAATTTTCGTCAAAGTTCGTTGGAAGTGAACACTCTCGAGCTATTTAATATTAACAACTGTTACAAATGAGTTAATAATTAAGCCATTGGGTTATTCGCAATGAATAAGGCATACTACTTGAGACAGTACATTGCCAACGTGATTCAAGATAACGGATGACTCTACAGCGGTCATGCATGAATCCGACCGGTTTTTCTGCGGGCTCGAATCTGACGTCACCGCAAGAAATCGAGAGAATAAAAACCGATACATATAAGGCAATAACGCCGGAGCTGTTTAATTTCTCAATACCTTAAATGACTCCGTAGAATATTGCGTTAGAACACTCGTAAATGTGGAACATCGTCTTGACACGGGAGCGTGAACGAAAGTAAATATTTGTCCATAATATTCATTATTTACTTGTGTACGCTTGAGTCAGTTCTAGTTTGCAGATAATTATTGTGTTATAAGCAGGAGTAATTCGACAAAAATCTAACAATTTTTCGTATTACGATGATCCTGATATATTTGCATGTTGAGTAACGGTTATTTCGGTTAATTAAGAGGGGTATTGTTACTTTATTTATAACAACTATTTATTCAGTTTCAAATAACACAGCAAGTATTGCTACCCCAATAAGACTAGACAATGGCGAGCTCTGATGTCTATCTCTCCTCATTTGTCACCTCGAATGAATCTATTGACGATTCTATATTATCTGGTTCTTCCAAGAACTTTACAAGCCTTCTATTTGCTATCGTGTTCTCTTTTCATTCCTCAGTATTACCCAGCATATAAATCCCGTTTTATTTAATGCCATTTCGAGGCCATAAATCTTGAATCGCGCTGTAAAAATTAAACACCAATAGGTACTCGTTTTGTGTCGAATTTCTATATTTAACCGTCTGACTTCATTCTCGGTGTTTACGTTAGGCGCACGCCGTGTTCTCTTCTTAGCTGTTCTTGTTGAAAATATGCCAAGAATTTTTCATGGTTCCCTTTTTACTAGATAATTTTTATTGATATCTAACAAATTGCTTTATTTCTGTTTTATTTAATACGTAATGTTCATTAAACTTTTGATTAAAAGGCCGCTTGTAGGCTTATTTTATTTTTATCTTATTTATTTTAAGACTAGCAGATCTGGCGAACTTCGTACTGCTTTAATAAAGTTTTCTGAACTGGACGCATTCTGTGTCAAAAAGTCGGTATAAAAGATAATAAAAGTATAAGAAAATGAAATGAAAACGTGGAAAATAGTTGATCCTTGCTATATTTTGTAATATAAACAAAATTCTGTCCTTTTAAACCTTACTTGGACTTCTACAAATATTTCAAAACTATAGTTCTCGAGTTATTGTGAGACCACCATTCCTAATCAATTCACCGAGTCTTTGTTGGACTACAATATATGAAACATAACTATAAACCCATAATATTTGTAATAGGTTTCCAGAAGTACATTCTAAGTTCAAGTTTCCACAAGTACATTCGAATTCAGGTAGCCATATTGTCGTAGCCATGAAGTTTAGAACAGGAAACGGTTATAAAGGGTCGTCATATCTAAAAGCAGTGCCATTTATACCCATTATAACTCCATTAGAGCAAATTGCTTGATAAACGCCCGCAGCACAAACAAGAATTGATTCTACCGTGTTTTCCTTCAAGATATTGTGTTTCTTTATAATGACCTTATCGCCCTTAACCTTTGTTCATCCTCCAATGTTTTCAAATATACTGTTGTTCGAGCAATTAGTTTGTTATAATTTAGCAGCTGTGTCAAAACGTGATGTTAGCATCGGGTCAAGGTCTCTCCATGGGTTGGTCTTGGTCGGCGCTCCCATGTTTACTGTTCCATTAGACAAGTCCATATTCATAATTTGTTTGGTAGAGAGTTGTTTTTACATCAAATCAAAAATATTACTTAAAATCTCATCCTATATCATCATCATCATATTTAATCGCAAATACGCAGTTGCTATTTGTTAGTGTCGGTAGTACTGACTAACTGTTTTATTAGTTGGTAGTTTACATTTCTGTCTTCGGTCAAATTACATATTAAATTTATCAGGATCTCTATGTAACATATGATATTATACAAATTTCGTGTCAAGGTATTTGTTGTCCTACTCAAAGAGGTAATAGATAATAAAGTATTTTTCGGCTTCTTATCCCCACCCTCGCATTTTAATCGCTATTTTAATATTTAAGTTCATTGCATTATAATTATATTTATAGTCCTTACTCTATCGTTGTGAAAGAGCCGTCCTTTTTTAAACAACGGGCCAATTACGAAATACATATATGGCTTTATGGCTCCTGTATTATTGATTCCTATTTCTCTACTCTCGTTTGAAATTTCGATTCCATACATTCCCAAGATAGCATTAAAGTTACCTGACTGGCCAGTACTGGAAATATTGGAATACCTACTATTGATTATTTCAATGTTGTGCGCACTAACCGTTTTATTAGCGTTATCAGCTCTTTAACATGCACTTTCCTCGTTAATTAACCAGGGTAATACAGAAAACACGCACTGAAGCGAAAGTAAGTGCCCTCTCAGAGGCAAGTCTGAACAGTTGCTCAAGTTAGCAAAGATTCGCTGTTGTATGGAGTACGGTTCGCACCTTTGGGATAAGTTATGTACCAGCTGGAGGCTCTGGATTCGGTCGAAAACCATGCCATGTTAAGGTTCAAAGGCAACAACAAAAAGACTTCAAAGTCTTGAACACCGTTGCAATTTGCAATGTTGCTACCTTATAGACTTTTAATCTGAAACATTATGGAGAGGTTTCAGGTTATCTGCATGATCTAATATCGCCTTGCTCTTTTTACTGCTCTGGCAGCTCGGCAGACATCGTTTCATGGTTGACGTTCACACAAACACTCGAACGAGGAGGTTTACTTTCGTAATACTCTTTCTTCTATTCATTAGATCATTATCCACATTCTTTTTTGAACTCCGAGCTATTTTGTATAGGACAACTGTTCTTTTTACACCTTCATGGTCACACCTGAGTAATATGATACATAATGATATAGTAAAAGATATTCCTAAAAAATAATGCGACCCTTTCGAGCATAACACAGCACTGTATAACCCTATATTTAGATTATCCACATCCACACATTTACCGAAGCTGTGGCAAAATGACCTCTGTGATATTACAGTGTACGTTTTAATAAATGTGACATCATTTCTGGGTTGAACATTTGTTCTGGGCCAAGGCTACGCTCTTTGTGAATTTTATTACCAACTGTAAACATGTAAACTTATACTGTATACGAGTATAGTTCTTTTTGTTTATGTATTTGTACGGGTATACGTTTATTTTGCACCTATGAGTATTTTTCTAAGGGTTAAGACGGGTCAACCAGAGGGGGGGCTCTCACTGGATGCGGAAGGCAGGCTAGAGACACGAGTGGAAAGGATTAGGAGAGCCATACGCTGCAGAGGCGACTACTACTCATACTCTATAAAAATAAAATAATTGTTGTATACACTATGAAAACTTAGAAACTAATTATCTTAAATATAGGTTTTAACTAATTTATTTTGTCATTTTTGTAGTAGAAATAAAGGCTATTTTTATTTTACTTATCTCGTTAAAATAAGTTTTCTTCATGGAACTGATTAAATGCATAACGTGTTAACCTCAATCTCATATCGAAGTTAACCTCAACAAAAAAAAAATACAATGTCGTGACGTCATCATATCTATTTTTGTAATAACAGGAAATGTGATAAATCTATTCCATACCGGAATATCACAAAAGTATATTTAAAATTAATTGTCGTTTACAATATTACAATACAATAAGGCTCAGGGAAAATGAAGCATATTTACGGAAAAGTCAACTTTTGATATACGTTAATACGTTATACGTATAATAACGGTTATTGCGTATTTTCGAATTCGTAACTGTACTTCGTAGTGGGAAGTGGGATGTATGACTCTTTGCAGAGTCCGTCTGGGAGACAAGAATTAATGTGAAAACATTGCTTCATTCCAGATTGAAAGGTAATGTTCCTAGAGAAATTACAGGGCAAAGAGAGAAATCATTTTGGGTGTCGAGCGCAGTGCCATGCTAGGAAGTGATTTAGACTATTTTATTCAAATAGCTCCGTGGCACTGTATTGTTATGGGCAGACTTGTCAAGCGCATGTCCCGTTACTCTGTATTATCCTACTAACGTTATAAATGACAAAGTTTGTATGTTTGTTGCTCAACCACATCGTAACGTCTGAACCGATTTGCTTGAAATTTAGGATACAGTTCGATTATAATAGTCTGGAAGAACACATAGAATATCTTATATAGCTTTTTATCCCGGGAAAATAACGGGAACGGGAACTACGCGAGTAAAACCGCGGGGAGCTGCTAGTTATAAATAAAATGTGCAATCATTTTGGCTGTAGTATACGAGCATACCATAAGTTTATTCGGTAATAAAAAAAAATGATTTTACGTATTAACTAAAATAATAATTAAAAAACTAATCTCCGAATAACCCACCTCTAACTGCTCCCGGCGCAAAAGTGCCCATGATGCTCGCCGCGTTCCCACGCTGAATGGCAATGGCCAACCTTTGCTCCAGGAACGCATCAGAGCGGGAGTCACCCGTACCATAAGTTTATATTGTATATTTTATTTATCGTATTTGTTTGAATGCGTGGGCTTCTCATAACCTAGCATACCCAAATAAGAAATTATGGACATTGAAGTACCCGTTTGTGGAAGTTCATGAGCTGTTACATACAGTCGATGCAATTGCAATGCACCTTTTAAATATGTTTTGTGAACAAGCCCTATCTATATATAGCAATCGTTAATTCTCGTACATTCTGATTAGGGATGAAATCTATCCCATGTATAGTTGTATGCATAGTACATGGGTACTTAGTCTCAGTTTGTTTATTTTTGCTTAAACTTCAAATACTTGAAGTTTCAAAAAAAAATCTAAAAGTAAACTCGTAGAAAATTTCATTTGCTACAAATTATATCTTAATAAATATTTAGTAGGATTGGTAGTTTGAAAGATATAGCAAAAAAGGCATTTTCCAAAATGGCGGCCGGGAGACAAGGGTGTCAACCCCACAAACTTGAGCTTAAGCTTCTATTGACCCTCCCCCTTCGCCCCACACACACGTCCCAAATTGTGTCCTCTAAAAAATGTAATACTAGGTCCCTTAAATTGCAACATTTCACTATTTAAACAAACAAAACTTTATTTACCAAAAATACGCGTGAGTACAAAAGCTTGCGGACGAGCCCCAAACTAAGCCTAAGCTTGTATCTTGGGACTCGCGAGTTTGGTCTAAACTAAAACTGAGTACAGTAATATTAAAAAAAAATGGCAGTCATAGGAACTGCCGATAGATGTGAAAACCTATATAAGTCAAAATTTGATAGCTTGCCTTGGGAACTACACGGGTGAAACCGGACCGAACCGTGGCCTCGCCATCTTGGCATGGCCATCTAGAAATGCGTCAGCATTTCCCATTGGCTGATGCGTTTCTAGATGGCCATGCCATGATGGCCTGTCCACGCCCTTTCAGCATTTCCCATTGGCTGACGTATTTCTAGATGGCCAATAGCCATGGTCCCGAGTTTACCCGAAGCTTCCTTATCATACCCGAGCGTGACGAATGAATTCAATTCACAGCCCACGAAAAATCGGTCTAGGCGCGCCTAAAGAAGTTTTCACTTCAATTAAACATGCCTTATCAAAACTTACAAAGTAAAACTAAACAGTTTTTGTAAATAAAACTCGACTAAAATAAAGGAATCAGCTGACGCATAATACCTACAAATAAATGCATGTACACAGCTCATTAACCGCCCAGTAGTGACTGTTCTCAATGTACGGCATCCTAAATCGCCTACCACCTACCTACGGCATCGTAAACGGCTTCCACAATGCGTTCCAGTTCGAACTCCGCATCCATAGCTGATCGAATTATGAGTGAGAAGCGAAACGAGTGCATGTGGACTTGTGGACGTACTCAAGGCGAAAGCTGTATCATGAGTTCTGGAATTATTTTAACCAGGGTATCTGATAGGGTCAAAAATACTTGCAAAGAGGTCTGTACGATTAATAGTTGATTATATTAGTTCGGTCTGTTGTAATTTCAGTCCTATTTCGTGTTGCAAAAATATTGAATTGAAAAGTTTTCACAAGACCTAAACGTGATCTAAACGATTTCGCGGCCACGACCGTCGTATTGCGGCTGAAATGTCGTGTGGTAATTAAATATAATTTCAGATTTAGATTGTGGTTTAATCATGTACTATGTAATGTAATGTTTTCAATATGAGTTCAAATCCGTATTAAAGTTTAGATGTTATGTTTGCGAAATATCGTTTTCGTTATCGCGGTCATAAAATTCTATTGTAAAATCTTCGTGGCAAAAACAATATTTTTTGCCTTGTACATAACTGGCCAATCAGTCTATTTTCTGACTGACCAGGCAACAAACAAATTAAGTTTTTTGTCCATCTGCATTCCCAAACATCGAACACAACATCAAATTCGAGTTTACATTTTTCTTATTAGTACCTCTCCAGAAATTCTTAGCCATGATCCCCATACCTATTGGATATTAGATATTACCTCTCAACAACTAACTCCAAACCCAAATCCCCCCTGTAGAAGACCCTAGTTCCGTTCGAGGTGTTGTGCAACTGCCACTAGCTTCCAGATGGTGGGTGATGGAATTAGACTGCGGTAACTGAAATGTTTACGGTGCCGTCATGCCTTACCTGATCAGGTTACGAACCTATCTTTGGTATGCGATAATATTGATGAGGTCTTTATAAATTTCTGGTCGGTCAGACAATTTAGAAATCAAAATACAACTCTTATTATAACGAACTTCCTCCGCGTAACATTCATAAAATTGCTATTTTGCTAGCCTAAGGAAGTCAACGTTTGTTTTGTTGGTATGAAAAGCAGCCTATGTTATATTATTGCAGACTAATATATTTAAATTATAAATTTCAGCTATCCCTTCAGGACTTACGACGTGATTTATCAACAAACATACAACATACAATCTTTCAATACTAGGAGCGCCGTACGGTTGTACCCACCCGCATGGTTCCCTTTCCAATAACCACACCTGGGACTACAGCGACCGAAATTTTGTACCGTGACACGTTGCATCTGTATTGATGTTTGCAAAACTAGTTGAAAAAAGGCATTTATGACATCTACGATCAATATTATAAATCCCATAAAGCAGAGGTCGGCAACGTTTCAGGAGCCATGGGCCACAAGGTGAAAAAGTAGAGAAAAGCGGGCCGCACTTCTGAAGAGTCATTTGCCTGTTACCTACATTATTTTGATAAAATCCCCATATCAAAATTTCAATGCCGGAAACGTGAATTAAATGTGTGCAGTCACTACGTTAGATTTCATGTTTTTGTTCTTTTTTCACATCTTGCATAAGGTATAGTCAACCGACATAGAATTTACGCGTTGATTTGCGCTAACACCCCTGCTTTTGTACAGTTTTAAGCTCATGTTACTAAACCAATACTTGGAAAATAAAGGATCATTTCATTGAATAATAATCCGTAAGAGTGTTGATTACACTACGATGCTAATTCTGAACTTTAGTATGCCTTACCGTGATTGATTTCAGAAATAACATTCTAGCGAGAGTGCTATTGAATCGATGTTATTGTTTTTGATTAACCAGAACCGTTACTCGTGAAACAGTTTAAAGCACGTATGATTTTCTCCACCGAAGTGGCTATGAGGTACCTATCTTGAAATGACCTTAATAAAATTAATTGAAATAACTATTAAAAACAAAAAAAAACGTTTGAACGTTTGTGACTACACGTATCTTTAATTGATGATATAATTTTCAAAGTCAATACACATAATATTCTCTGTGAAAAGTATATCATAGTTTACTTTTATTAAAAACTATGAATTTCGACGCTGAACAAAATATAATTTATTGTCCTGGAAGTTTTATTCACAAACTTTACTTAGTACTAAATATTTTAAAAGTTTCTATACAGATTATTAAGTTATTCGGATTGGTTAAAGTAATAAAAAATATTAATTGAAATAAAACCGTTTTTTTGTACAGAATCGCATAGTTATTTACGTGTTACACATCAAAAAGATACACCCCCACACATTTTAAAAATAGCGATCCCAAATCTGTTACTGTCTTTATCAAAAGCACCGCAAGTTCCGTAACTATTCAGATTTATTGTACAAGAAAGATATTCCTGGAAAGTTGTGAGGAAATTCCAAGAATTTCTCAGTTCTCAGCTGGTCCTCAATGTAAAAGGCTTAAAGGCCATTGGCACTGAAGGGCGATCAAAGACGCCGCCCGCCCTTACCAGACGCAACCAAACACAGTGAGACAGCCGTTTGAGTAATAAATTCATTGGCATTATTCCGCGGGTTCAATGTTTCTTGAATGAAGAGTGTAAGAAAAATAACCTATTGATAAAAGTTTCGTAATCATTTTTAAAATTCTGATTTTTTCTTTTCATATTTATGAAAAAAACATCCATAAAATCTGAATTGGGAACAACTTGAACTCGCTCTCTTTTTTCTAATCAACATTATTTATTTATTTATTGAATAATAGGCGAGCAGCATTAGCTGATATGCCTATATCTCAGTGTTGAAATAACAAATTATAGGTAATTGTCTGTTAAAATGATTTTGTCTATAACTACCCATTTGTCCAATCTGTTCTTGAAAGAGTTTAATGACTTTGCTGAAATAACATCCTCAGGCAACCTGTTCCAGTTGGAAACCACTATGATGATATATGACTTATCTATGAGTTACTCGGGGACATTTTAATAAGTGTATTTTCTACTTGTATTAATATATGAATTATGCCTATAATTTTCAAAATCATCGTATTGAGCCAGCTACTGAACATAGGCATCTCTTCTTTTACGACACTTCCCTCGATCCTGTCTTAGTTACATCTTACATCATGCATGACCTGTGACTTTTAGAACGTCATCGTCTCATCTAGCTGGTGGACGCCCATTACTTCTCTTAGTATATTGGCCACAAACCCTTAAGTCCACCTGCCATCACTCCATTATCAGTATAAACTAAATGTAAACCTATAAACATAGTGAAAAAAACAGCCTGTCAACGTGTCTAGTTTAAAATTTACCAACATCAACAAAATCGTAATTGGCATATAATAAAAGTGGCGCTGCTATCAGCAGCTTTATTACGTAATTTTGATCACATGTCCATATCAAAATTTCAATGCAGCAAGCGTGAGTCAACAGCGTGCAGTCACTACTCTAGATTTCGTGGTTTTGTTCTGTTTTTCATATCCTGCAATATATATTTACAACCGACCTAGAATTTGCGCATCGTTTTGCGTTGCTTTTTTTTTTTTTTTTCCATTGCGTTGTTTACTAACATCCCTGATTTAGTATAGTTTTATAAGCACATGGGCTTAAAACTATACTGAACTAAACCAATTATTAACGACGAAAGGATCATTTAATTTCAATCATTTTTCGTGAGGATCACAGAAATCTAAATAATAAGGTACTAGAAGTCGCATGACCGCGTGACATTGTCGCCGCACAGGTGACTTGTAGGCCACCAGTGCTCGAATTGTAGTTTAGTCTTGTTCGAACCGGCAGGCGTGAATCATCTTTAAAAACTTGTGTTTTGCAGCATAAACAACTGTGGAATTTCTTCCACAACTTGCAATTATACCAATAATGAGATTGATTACATTTCACCGATAGGTATTTTATTTTATTTTAATTGTATTTTTTAATAAAATAAACGGAGCCCAATGATTCACTATGATAGTTATAAATTTTTGGTGTGATCGTCATTTTGCATACCATTGCTGCATACATTAATTAACATCTAAAGTGGTACAAGCTTAAACAGCAATGTAATGTAAAATTAAAGATATCGTCATAACCTCTAATCTTCCATGGTACAACCGCAGGTAGCGATTGTGAGTTAGTGCTGTGACGGTCCAATTTTACTTTCCCAAAAATAAACGATGAAAATTATATTTTAAATTTTACATAGTTTTATCGATAAAGTAATATAATAAATCGATAAAAAAAATTGTACGCAATTAACATTACACCCGTACGTACAATCTTTTAATTCGCGGTAAACATTACTTCATAATTCATTAATTATTAACAAAAGTATATACATACTGGCTATAACGCGCGATTGTTCGTCCGTGCAAAATAAATATTAGGATAACTGAGGCAGTATTTATCTATTGTAAGCTTTTATTTTTAAGACTTTATTAGTTTTCATACAAAATCAGCGAGCAACACGGAAGGGAGTAGGCATACACAGAGTTTCCCCTCTGTCAAAGTACAAGTCCGCGTGGACCTTGGAGTTTGATAATATACTGTGGCGTGGAATACACTGAGGGCGGGGCTAGATTTGTGAATGGTGCTTTATTTTTTATGTGTTAGTGATTTGGCTGTGTGAGTATGGTCGGCAATGGATCGGTACAGGTATGTTTTGTATGTAAAATAGTGCGGCTTTACGCTAGTGTGCAACTTTCCCCTCCCGCAAGAAATGACAGAAAGATTTGAACAATAATTTTTAGAAAAGGCTACTTCCCTTCCGTGCTTGCGCGGAAGATCGAGTTGCTCGATGTACAAAATATACAACAACCTTTGTTCTTCAACTATACCTAAGCCCATGTGGTGTCAGAATTACATAGTTCAGTTTTCGAAACAATAGTATACCCCATGTGACTCACTTACTTTATAAGTAGGCATATTGACTTTGTTGTAGTGTAATACACCTAATTAATGAAATCAATAATAACCTTTATCGAATGTTAAAATTGGACCGTACCTTGAAATATCGATATGTTTTAATTTTTGTCAAGCACTAGCGTATATGTGAAAAATTGTTAATTTTTCAATGTATTAGTAGGTTCACTGATAAGCGTTTATGGATGTGTGTGGTGCAATCACAGACCCAGGTTGATAATGTGCAGCTATTGGTGTGTGCGTGGAGCTCTATTTGAATACTACGCGCATGTAGTAGTGATCGCGGGGGTAGGGGAAATGTGGCGACAAGCGTTTTGCAAGTAATTTGGGAGTTATGCCATTTCTATTACCTTATTATTTAGATTTCTGTGGTGAGGATATTAACCAACACTCGAGTCCACCTGTCTTCACTCCGCCTAGCAACGTTAAGTTTTTTCGTTAATTATTTGGCATATCAATAAAAGTGGCATTGGTACTAGTATTTAAATTCCTGGTAAAACTAATACCTAATTGGATAACCCAATGTTTGTAGGTAAAATAGATTTGGCAAAGTTAAGGAACCGGTGTAACCTTTGCCAAAAAAACAAAGGATTGTACCCGGCAGTTCATCGCTCTACAAAGTGTATTTAACAATCCTAACAACCAAATATTTAAACTGGTCGGTACTGAAATATCGTTTGCATCATTTAATAACACGTTCTGCCTTGAAGAATCTCAATATAAACGATTTCAGAACGTATGAGACGTTAAAATTGCTAATGTTACAAACTTGCATGCTTGAGTCATTACGCGAATTCTTTAGTTCAGCTGTATCTTTAAAATAAATACACTTATTACAATACACAATCTTTCTTGGCGTTAAGGGATAACATTCTACTAATATTATAAACGCGAAATTAGGTGTTTGTTATTTTTTTTACGGGAAAATAACGTAATCCGGGTACTACGCGGGTGAAACCGCAGGGCACTGCTTATCATGTTTATAAAGCGAATCATGTAAATTATACCACAACTCTCAGAAAAACGATTGATATTGATGTACTCGTAATAGATCTCATTTTCAAGAACCCATTTTTAGGGTTCCGTAAAACGTAAAAACGGAACCCTTATAGATTCGTCATGTCTGTCTGTCTGTCTGTCCGTCCGTCCGTATGTCACAGCCACTTTTTGCCGAAACTATGAGAACTACACTGTTAGTTTGTGAAACTTGGTAATTAGATACTGTATTCTGTGAATCGCATTAAGATTTTTACAAAAATATGAAAAAAAAAAGTTTTGGATGCCCTTAGACCTGAAACTCAATTTTTTTTCCATCAAACCTATACCTGTGGGGTGTTTATCGATAGGTCTTGAAAAATCATGTTGATGTTTCTAGTTTCATTTTCGCGTACACTGAATAGTTTGCGCGTGAGGCACTTCCAAAGTGGTAAAATCAGCGTGTGTGTGTGTGTGTGTGTCCTCTAACTTCAAAAATAACAGAATGATAAATATTAAAAAAAAATGTACATTACCATGTAAGCTTCCAACGAAAATTGGTTAGAACTCGATCTGATGAGTAGTTTTTTTTGGTACGTCATAAATACATTATTATTAAAACATCGATCAAAATTACACCAAACTACAAGAATTTATTTATTATGTTACTTGCTGCTACGGGCGCTTAATGGGCGAGTCCAACTCGCACTTGGCCGCTTTTATTCTTCGTAAGATCAGATGTCAAATGAAGACGAACCACAAGTCATGTTACTCTATTTTACGATCAAACGACAAAGAGGTTTATTGTTGAAATCGAATCGAGATTAACCCTATCTGGGACCACCCGCATACAAACCTTCATTGTTACACTCATGATCGCCTCAATGACCGGTCATGACTCGCACCTTCCATAATAACCCAATTTCCATGCTAATTACCCCTATCTACTGCATTAATCCTAATCAAATATTGAATTATGGTAAGCAGACTTGCCTACTTGTACCAAATATAATATTTACACGTTACGGGTGGTCTTCGCGCCCATTAAAATATAGTTTATCTTCATAATATTCGAATATCTCAACGCATACCGTGTTTTCGTGTGCTTTTCTCATATTCGCCGCAAACAAATTCTTCGAGACTGAAAGTTGTTGGACCGGTGGTAGCAGACGTGCTAAAATAAGTCTCTGGGAATGAGCAACTGTCGTTTCTGAAACTCCATCAAATAAATGCGTTTGTGCATCTCATTAGCTGTCCAAATTTGATCTTTAAGCCTTTCGACTTAGAGGTTTATGATATTTGTCTTGTCCCTTTGGTCTTGTCGAACTAGTCATAATATTCCCACGGCAAAAGTACTGACTGGTGGCAAGTGAAGAGATAAATATTTGTGAACTCTCTGAGCGTGAGTCCCTGACCTTGCCTCGGCACCCAGACTTTGTTTACTTCGATATTACCATTGCTAATTTTATTGTAATTTGTAGAGATACTCAATGGTAGCGTCGTTTTTATACATTTTAGCGTTTACTCCAACCCGGATCTAGATGGAATAATAATTGTAAGTCTCTAGAGGACAAGGTATGTATAGATATGATTATGCTTCTCGTAGTTAAGATTTTTAGATGGATGACTTTTTAATGCTAGTATAGAGGTGTAAGAATCGGTATCACCTTATACCACTCTTGTACACTCTACTGGAGACTGAACTTATTTTTGCATTATTAGAAAATAAGACCTCTAGCATTAAGAGGTCTTATTTTTTACCTGTGTATAAAATATGCTTATTGACGGTAAATTAACTGTGCTTCATTATACTTTGTGTTTTTGAGCTGAGTCGCCTTTTTGGTGAAGTTTGTTTGATCTTTCAAGGCTTAAATCGATGTCACAGAACGTTGTCTTATGACTCAGTGCTTTCTTCGTCATTTTCGTGAGTCATGGATGCCCTCAAATATGTGAACGTAGCGGCCCTTTAGTACGTGACTGTATATGCGAAGAATTTAATTAATTTGAACTAGCAACACTTCCAGACGCTGTAGGGCACATGGCGGGCGCCTGGGCGCTGCCGTCTGACCGAAATAGCATATCTATTTATATAGTATGCGTATCCGCTCCGCGCACGCGCGCCACTCGACCTGCGCCGGCGCAATGAAAACTATCAGTCCAATATGGCGCCAGTTTAGTTCCTTTCAAGGATCATAGGACTCAATGCACGTACTGAGTCGTGACAATCTAAAATATTGCGGGAATAACTTTAAACCTTATTGTTATAGCATTAAATGCGAACCGTTAACTATAAACTAATGTTTCTCTTTTTGTAGTAATTAAGAGGAGGAATGATGCTAATTCGACTTCTTTGAATGCCTGGACTGGGAAATCTGTTAAACAAATCGCACTGAATAAAATATATGTCATTTTTGACTATATTTCTGATGTTCTGCTTGGCTACAAAACACGATCGAGAAAAAAAATCTCGATAGAAAAAAATCGCGAAAATGTCTCTAAAAAAAACTCACACATCTACTACACTGTTATTCACTAGTTTATCATTATGAAATAAATACAGGTGATGCACCTCATCTAAATTGATGTGTTGGTAGAAAAATATTTCATATATCTTGATTTTCATCTGAAAAAATAATTATTTATGTATTCGCTATGGACGGTTAGTATGTCCAGAGCCGTTAAGGACGACAGACGTACGGCCGGCTCGAATGCGGTCCCCGACTAGGAAATTACGAATAGAAAACGAACTGTCGATAAAACAGTTCTAATATCTCTATTACACATCAAACGAAATTTCAAACTACAGTTACTGATTGTTAATTTGGCCACGCAGATGTAATACTTATTAGTCTATTCGTTAAGCGTCTAGGTATAACAACGTAAAGCTTCAGACTCGTGTCCCAACTAGGGTGATTTATTTTTGCAGTTTTTAATAAATTTTGTGTTTGACCGAGACTATAAAATATGTATTTAACCTACTTCAAAGAAAGATGAGGTCCTCGGTACGGTTATATGTTTTTTATGGATCCTAATACGCGCTAGCTCCGCCAATTGTGAATCGATTTTGATGTTTTTTTTTTGTTTGGTACCTACTTCATAAACATAGGTCTGTATTATCGAAATCGTTTGCCGTAATATTTGAAATATTAACAAAGAAGTAAAATTACAGTTCAATCAATTTACTCGTATTTTTGCTTTCATATCAAGTGGAATTAATTTTATCAATGATGAGAGATGAGACCACTTATTTTAATTTTATCCATATTTTTAGTATGATTATTTTATACTGCAATTGAAAACATGGACAGTGATTTTTATTTTCGGTACCCAGGTATAGGATTCTTTAGTGTAGTGGTCACAGGTCTTGAGGTATGAAACGGCGCGAACGTCGACGTCGGTTCGCGTCTCAATACCTCCGTTCTTTTTGTAAAATGTTGAGTTGATATTCATTGAAACAGGCAGAGACTTTTTAACAAAACTAAAATACAATGAGAACTACACTACGCTACATACCTAACTAACTACTTACACTAAGCACACCTGAATTTTTGTAGTGGTAGGACTCTTAGCAGAGTCCGCCTGGGGAAGTACCACACCTTTGCCAAATATTCTACCGCCAAGCAGTAGTGTGCAAACATTATTGTGTTCCGGTTTGAAGGGCAATGATTCCAGAGAAATTACTGGGCTTAGAGACATAATATCTTAGATCTCTGGGTGACGAGCGCAGTGCAGTGCTAGGTATTGATTTGGACTATCATGTTCCATTAGCTGCGTGTTACTGTGCTGTTATGTGGCAGGCATGTTGCTTACCATCAGGCACATAGCCTGCTCGTCTCGTCAATCTATGCTATAAAAAAAAAAAATAAAAAAAAAAAAAAAATAAAAAAAAAAAAAAAATAGACCAATGAAGGTCTACAGATAATCCAGATGTTCAAGTTTGTTTGAATCGACGTGGGTCAAACGCTCGCTGATGCGAGCTAAGTAAGCAGTAATGTCGACGTCGGTTCGCGTCTCAATACCTCCGTTCTTTTTGTAAAATGTTGAGTTGATATTCATTGAAACAGGCAGAGACTTTTTAACAAAACTAAAATACAATGAGAACTACACTACGCTACATACCTAACTAACTACTTACACTAAGCACACCTGAATTTTTGTAGTGGTAGGACTCTTAGCAGAGTCCGCCTGGGGAAGTACCACACCTTTGCCAAATATTCTACCGCCAAGCAGTAATGTGCAAACATTACTGTGTTCCGGTTTGAAGGGCAATGATTCCAGAGAAATTACTGGGCTTAGAGACATAACAACTTAGATCTCTGGGTGACGAGCGCAGTGCAGTGCTAGGTAATGATTTGGACTCTTCATGTTCCAATAACTGCGTGTCACTTTGCTGTTATGTGGCAGGCTGAGGTGGCAGGCATGTTGCTTACCATCAGGCACATGTCCTGCTCGTCTCGTGTCACTCTTTATTTAAAGAAAAAAGAAAAAAGCTATACCTACCTATTTTGTCGCAATGCCAGAGTTCCGTTGCAGAGATTGCGATTTGCGAATTATAGATAACTAGCAGCGCCCCGCGGTGTTACCCGCGTAGTTCCCATTCCCGTTGTTTTTCGGGATAAAACTATAATCTATCTGTGTTCCGAATTTCAGCCCGATCCGTTCATAAATTAGGACGTGATTGAGCAACAAACATCCAAGCATTCATACTCACAAATGTGGACATTCATACAACATAACATACCTACATACTTACAAATATAAATTTTATATATATATATTTTTCACACATAAATATAATATTTAACTAATTCAAGATTGTATTTATTGTGCTGTTATGTGGCAGGCACGTTGCTTACCATCAAGCACATGTCCTGCTCGTCTCGTCACTCATTATTTAAAAAAAAATATTAGCAAATCTATATAAATAAATATTTATTTATAAATACTTATATTATTTATTCTAATCATATTGCCGTTTAAATAATCGTATCTAGATACACGGCAGTGTGGCCAGCCAAGTTCATTCAAGAAAACTGGCGAGCCGTCGGTAGTCGGCAGAATGGTGACGGCCGATCCGGAGCCCTTGGTTTGAAACCCACACGTGCACCACTGTTTTCTCAGTCACATGCGTAATACCGCTTACTTAAAATAAGGTGAAGTAAAATATAGTATAAGTACCTATATATACGAAACCATAGTATACGAAAACCTATAAGTACCCATAATATTTCAAGGTCTTGTGTCATCTACCAACCCACTTTGGACCAGTTGTGCCAATGTGCTGTATTAAGAAAAGGTAAAGAAAAACTTCGACAATTATTGTAATAAAAACATATTATACTTGTCGGAATCAAGTCGCAATCGAGTTACAATCGAGTCGTTTCCGGGACGCAAGCGTCACCTGTCGGCGTTCGATGAGTCAACTCCCGTCCAAGTCCAAGTCCAACTCGTCTCCAAGATGGTTCAAGCGGTTGAGCTTGAACCATCGCGCGTTCTACGATACGTACTTTGTTAAACTACCTGTGATACCTACTTTGTTACCTGTACTTAATAAATCCTATTGTGTTTGCGAGTTTTCATCCAACACTACCCATCGGCTACGCCCACAACAGAAGAATGTGATTACTGATGATGATGGCGAGACTATGTCCGCCGACATACTCATAATATAATGTATGACAGTTTTTTGTGCAATAGTTATAATAGTACAGTAAAGTAGTTATTTCAAACTTTGAAAATGTATACAAATTGCATGCTCTTTCTTTTGTTCTTATTTTTCATTAATTTACGTGTAAATTGTACATCTATCTATATATATAAAAGCGAAAGGTCACTCATCAAGGAATCTCAGAAACTACAAATGCTAGGAATCTGAAATTTGGCATGGAGGTTCCTTTTAGCACGTAGGCGCTCGCTAAGACGGGGTTTTGCGAAATTCAACCCCTAAGAAGGTGAAACAAGGGGTGAACGTTTGTATGAAAATTCGAATCGAAACCTAATCTTCGAAAGGATTTCGCAGCTACAATTGCGAAATGGTCATGAAACGTTAGTTTGGAATCGAAATTAACGCCTAAGTCTCTCACATTAGCATTTCGAGGTACAAAATCACGGCCCAGCCTGTAACGGAATTAAATCGGATGTCTCTTACGACTAAATGACATTTGGGAACACTTCGGAATGCTGAACTCCAAAACATTTGCACCACTCCATCGAAATTCACTCCATATATCATAGTATTGAACTTGGCTGTCATTTCACATTTTTATTATACCTTGAATTGAGTTGTATCTAGCCTAATATCTACCACAGTAATTTTTCTTCATAATATTGTGCTAATAATCATAATTATAATACCTCAGTAAGTTTGTTGTTACCAAATCGTGGATGGACCTAATCAGATCTAATAATAAATTCATTTCCAAATATAATGTTTAGGCCAAGGACGTATAAAAAAGTCGGAGGTAGTCTGGCTAAGACAAAAACTGTGTCTATAGAGTCGGCCAGTGCGCTGTCACATGCAGGCTGACACGCACACAAAAACACACCAGTCGGCCATTACGCGCGCAAATTTATGTGCCACACATATACAGCGCACTGGCCGACTCTATAGACACAGTTTTCGTTTTAGCGAGGCTACGTCCGACTTTTTTACAAGCATCTAAGTAGGTAGGTACCTAGGTAACCAGAAATTATTGGTACACAACCTTGAAAATAAATAAGCTGGCATCAAATCCTAGGTAGTAGTGGTAGGACTCTTGGCAGAGTCCGCCTGGGGAAGGACCACACCTTTGCCAGTTATTCTACCGCCAAGCAGTAATGTTCAAACATTACTGTGTTCCGGTTTGAAGGGCAATGTTTCCAGAGAAATTACTGGGCTTGGAGATATCATATCTAAGATCTCTGGGTGACGAGCACAGTGCAGTGCTAGGTAATGATTTGGACTCTTCATGTTCCAATAGCTGTGTGTCACTGTGCTGTTATGTGGCAGGCATTAGGTGCTTACTATCAGGCACATGTCCTGCTCGTCTCGTCACTCTTTAATGTAAAAAAAAAGTAAGTAGGTACCTATTTACTGATTATTTCTTTTTTTTGCGATTTAGCCTGACAATAAAAATTGATTTTCATATCAAAGACAAATAAATGAACCTAAGTTATTTGTTACAAAGTCAATTAATATTCGTTTTGCATAAACATTTGTTCTTAAAAATCTTAATAATCTATATTTACTTACAATTAACACACATTAAGAGAAAAAAACACAAAATAAAAATGTACAATTATTGTTAGACTCCGCGCCATCACTGAAGTTCTTTGGCGAAATGATTGAACTAAGCCACTATAATATCATAGGTTTCACCTGTCATTGTGGAATACGACAGTGACTCCTTTCGCCAACGGTCACGAGTGGTGGCGCGGAGTCTAGGTAAGAAATGCTAAAATAATGTGAATTAATTATTTATAATAGCGCCATCTATCGAGTCAGCAGTGAAACTATGATCTTCTGAAATCATGACCACCTTGACCGCATGTATTGTAGTGGCGCTTCAAGCGCCGATATCTCAATTTCGATTAGGGTTATTCAGCGTCTTAAAGCAGCGTTGGGAGATAGCCTCGCTTCCGCTCTTGGTAACTAAAGCTTATACGGTTCCTTTTCCAGACGTCATTTGATATCAATATTCTTGACCATATTTCCTGGAAATATCACCGTCTCAGATCGTAAGGTTACGTTGTGTTGATAAAGCAACGGTCCGAGTGAAGGAAGTGTGTAGTATACACAACATGATGAAACGTTGGAAAATGCGTAGCAGAATATGCTACAGGTCAAATGTACAAATGAATTCGGAAGTTTTACAAACACACCTAACGTAAATAGTAAGACGTAGCTACTAGGGATGGGACACCGAAATTCGTTTTACATTCGGTTTAACCGAACTTCGGCAGCTTGAACCGAACTTCGTTATTCGGCCGAATTTCGGTTAAAATGCCGAACATTCTGCACTAAATATACTTGCACTATCATAATAGAAATTAATGAAAAAACATATCTGTAGTAACAGTGAAATAAAATAAGTCTGATATACTCATAATCATTTATTTGAATTAGAAAAAGTAATCATACGTGATAAACAAAAAACTTAAATTTGTATTTTTAACTACCAGTCTCAAAAATCTTTGGTTACCTAATCAAACAAAACACAAAATTAAACCGCTCTTCTTACTAACCAAACCAGCCTTAGAAATCTTTCTTTCTTAATCAAAAAACAAAATTTTACTGCTCTTCTCAACAAGTCTTAGAAATCTCTCTTACTTAATCAAAAAACAAAAATTAAACTACTTTTCTAAACAATAATAATAACATTAATAACCAACCATTAGAAATCTCTTTTACCTAGTCAGAACACACAATGAAACTGGAAGATCTCAATAATGAGTTTTAGAAATCTTTGCATAGGTACGTACTTAACTTAGTAAAAATTTGTGGCGAAATTAAACCGAAGTTCGGCCGAACTTCGGCCGAATTTTTCATTTTTACCGAATGTTCGGCCGAAGTTCGTATTCGGTTCATACCACATTCGGCCCATCCCTAGTAGCTACACGAATAGAGCTATTACTATTATTATGAACCTCATACTGTATACCACATGAAAATACCCTTATTTCGTTCAAGCAAGCAAATTGAATCCAATTAGTAATAAAGTGGCCAAGTGCGAGTTAGACTCGCCCATGAAGGGTTCCGTTGCAGCAAGTAACATAATATACATAGTACACATAGTTCTTTTAGTTCGTTGTAACTTTGATCGAAGTTTCAATAATAGTGTATTTATGACGTACTAAAAAAAAAACTACTCATCAGATCGAGTTCAAACTAATTTTCGTTGGTAGTTTACATGGTAGTGTACATCATATATTTTTTTTAGATTTTTCATTTTCTTACTTTAGAAGTTAGAGGGGGGGGGACACACATTTTACCACTTTGGAAGTGTCTCTCGCGCAAATTATTCAGTGTAGACTTAAATGATTTTAGAAACCTCAACATCATTTTTGAAGACCTATCGATAGACATTACACACGTGTAGGTTTGATGAAAAAAAAATTTTTAAGTTTCATTTCTCAGTTTGGGGGGCAACCCTAAATTTTCTTTTTTTAAATTTTTTTTGTTCAAATCTTAATGCGGTTCACAGAATACATCTACTTATCAAGTTTCAACAGTGTAGTGCTCATAGTTTCGGCAAAAAGTGGCTGTGACATACGGACGGACAGACAGACAGACAGACATGACGAATCTATAAGGGTTCCGCTTTTACGTTTTACGGAACCCTAAAAATCGATATACTTACACTAGGTACATAGAATAGATAATACAGATGCTAGGTATACAGTTTTTGAAAAAATGCGTGAACAAACACGAAAGTTTGACGCTCATGTAACAAGTAAGAATAATAGCATATTTCAGCTATGTTACACCCATTCAGCTCAAATCTTCAACCTCATTTCTGGGAAAGCCCGTTAAAAATCAGATAACACCATAAACGCCATAAAAACATTTGCCTATGAAACGCCATGAGTTAAAAGAACCGGTAATGGTTCATCAATCATTACTGAGCTAAAGGCGGCGAAGGAAAGGGGTGCGACCTGCCCCTGAGCTGTTAATAAAAACAGTGGCCGATCGATAACGAGTTCAATATCTCGATGCTCTATTGCTAAACCATTATTTAATGCTTATGCGGGTACTATCATGATAAACCAGTTTAAACTACAATGTATCAAAATTCAAGAAGACAACAAAGATGGAGTATTCGACCAGGTTTTAAACGTTGCGGTAAATAAAAAGACGTAAACAAGCCACTTATGTTCCCACCGTCGTGACTCGGGGCTTTCTCTTACAAGGAGTAAGTCAAGGCCTTAATCCATTACACTGGCCAAGTGAGCGTTGACAGATGACATTAGTAATGTACAAACTAATAACAAACTTATACTCCAGCAAAATACCAAAGGTATATGCAGATTTAGATCCTACCAGCTCAAGGTTGTGAAATCGGATGTTATCGTCACCAGGCCTACAAATTAGATTCGAGTAATTCCTGTATTGACAGTGCCAATGATTGACTACATTGTTGAAACTTAAATTCACATTGTTCTTGTAAGGATACATACGAATAATATGAGTGTGAATCACGGGAAGGAAAATGTTCATCACTAAAACA
Source organism: Ectropis crepuscularia (assembly GCA_963693475.1). NCBI lineage: Eukaryota > Metazoa > Arthropoda > Insecta > Lepidoptera > Geometridae > Ectropis > Ectropis crepuscularia. The sequence goes on from OY856359.1 coordinate 17,529,211, forward strand.
ACCAACAACCAGATACAGGTCGGTGCTAGTCTGTTTCATATCTGGGAATTCCCGTGTCGTTGGGTCTGCGTAGTTTATATTTCGTAGTCCAACTTCCTTCACATAAGCTTTACTCTTTCATCATTTCACGTCAAAACATAACTTTGCATCTCTTTTTATAGAATAATCGTTTCTTTACCTATTTGATGTGAACGCTAAGCTGAAATACATAGTTTGAAATAAAATGTTCAAAAACTTACATAATGTCCATAGTCTTCAAAATTCAAAGTCGCTCTCCGACTTTTCTGAAGCTGACTCAAGATCTCCTTGACGATAAAAACGATCTTGAATGAACGCGACGTATATACAACATTACTTTGATTATATCTACTCTTATTGCAGATCTAACTCAAATAACGTCGCACCCAAATGTGATGTAATAAAGAAGGTGACGCTATCTGTCGTAACTACATATCTATAAATATGTGAATTCGAGACATGAGGTTCATTTGCGATGACATTGAGGATGCATGATAAGCGTATCGATTTTGGTGTAAGCTTATCTACAACTATGATTTCAGTTTGCGTATCATTTGCTTATAAAGAGAGAACCCCGGGAGTTGTGTTTATGTGAGGCGTAATCTTCGGAACCATTGCACCGATATCATTGAATCTCGCATCATTCGATTCAGTTCTCTATTATAAATCTGATGATAAGTAGTGTCGATATTTGTTAATTTCACGGCTTCGGCTTCTTGAGATGTATGTTAGTTCAATATAAACGAAGACAAAATGGGTCACTGATATATCAATCACAAAGGACAAAAAAATTATAAAGTCCAAGGTTTGTTGACGGAATTTGAATGTGAAGTAAGTCAAGAAATTTTTGTGACGGGGTTTGGATGGTAATACACAGGATCTACGTAAATTCAATGTAAAAGCGATGCTCGATCATCTTCCAATAATAAAACGTAATGTGGGTCACGGCATTCAAGAAGGTTGGATGATTTCAGTCCTCGTACTCGGAAAACATTCAGATTAATGTTTTCCTTGTTTACAAGTTTACACATATCTGTAGAGTAAGAGCAATGCGAATAAATAACCATGCAAATACATTCGTCATATTTAAATTCAAATTCTATTTTGTCAAGCCTAGTTTTAAGGACTAATTAAAGCTTTAACCTGCATTAAGTATTTTATAATAATCGGTCTAATATGAATATGAAGCAACTTTATTTAGGAAGTTATTTACCTTGGGTTCATTTCAGATGTAGTAGCTAGCTAAAAACATAGCATATTGTTGTCTAATCAAATCCAATTCAATTTCTAAGCAAAACTTCAAACTTCTAACACCGTTTGATCTCCATAAATTCCGTGATGCCCAAAATAAACGCCATATCTCTGTCACCTACATATATTAGAGATAGATAACACATGTGCAATAAACGCACGGCAAACTAACGTAGGTTGTAAATATCTGAGAGGAGATAAACTTAAGTGGGACAATGGTCGTAAATTAAGTACTTGAGTCAAATGGGATGAACGCAAATTATTGCGTCTCAGTACGTACTGCAAACGTGACCGGTCGTGAGTGCCCTTACTTTTGGATGTAGCACTAATCAATTTATTATGAGTTTCAAAGATGACAATGCGGTCGTCGTGCTCCAATTGTTGACTCGTATAGACTCTAATTGCTTTTTGTATTGTCATTGCGATATCGTAACCCCGTTAGTAAAAAGATTGAAAAATGGTTTTCGTAGTGAAACTACGACACTGAGATAGATCAATATTAAGTGTTTTGCAGTAAACTTCGAAGACGTAGTTCGTTTATGTCGTTTCTCTCAAGGCAATTTCACGAAGGTTTCAAGTTGTAGTGTCGACATTAAAGTCGACACTTTGTCTAGGTACATTATTCAGAAGAGACATTTTCTCTATTCATCTTAAGTGAGAAAGCTGACACCAATACGTGTAGCAATTCAGTGCTAATTGCTGTACTCTCGGTTCTAGCATTTCTCCAGGGTGAAGTGAAACGTCACGTCTCCATGAACGAAACTGCCAATCTGTCGCCGTAAATCAACGTCACCAGGCGGTTAATGGTAACGACTGATGGCTCGATAAAGTACACAGCAACGTAGGTACGTCTCATTCGACCGGCGCCTGCATCGCTAGAATAATTAATTAACGCTACCGCAGGGAATCACAATAGCAGATGGCTAAACAGCTGGCAGCCATGTTAGATCGAGAATTGTAAAGACGTCACAGTTTTTGTACGTAAGTGCACCGGATAATGCGACGTACAGTACGTCACGTACCCGAAGTGACACATGTTAAGGATAAACCGGGCAATGTTCCCTTCGATGACAACAAAGTACATACATACTCAATCAAGTCAAAAGTTAATGATCCGTGAAACATGAAAGCGTCTACTGTTTGCATTTCGATGCCTGAATTTAGCCCTCCACTGGTTTAAAACTCAAAAAAGAACTCGCAAGTGTCCAGTCAGAGGTTAACGACTTGATTGGCCAAGATGGCGATTCGCGAACGTGCTAAGTGGATGATGACGGCTGGTTAAACCCCCGACTATTTTAGTAGCGCACCGACAAATAGCTACACCCACCTAGAAGGGGAACAAAGGGAAGTCTTGAAGAAACGGCTATGCATCAACATAATTTGTCCTGTAATCCATGCCGTGAGAAAACTGTCGAAGTGCAATGGGAAGGAGCAGATAAGATAGACGTGTTTTATCGTCAAGACTGTGCTGCTTTCTACCCACGCCCCTTGCTAAGCGTTTTATCATCTGTCAAACATTTGCTTAGCCGAGATTTCATCTGGTATTGCATTAATACATTGGGTAAACGTATGGGGCTTCTAATCAACAGTTACAAAGTTCAATACCCTCGGACTCCTTAAAAGAATGATGTGCCTGTGCTCGAGGCGTTCTAGATCATTGTTTAAACACAGTTTGCTAATAACTTTCTGGGTATAATTGTTTCGTTAATTATACCCCACTGCTTGTTTGATTCATAGCGTGTTCTGAGTTGGCAAGGAGCGTAAATAGGGAATTTATGGCTACAAACCCGGTTACGGTAGCCGCTGCCGAGAATGTAGAGCTAATAATGATAGGCTATCTGTATTGACAGATTGATCTTAATGCTTGCAAGCGGCTCCAATTACGGCACAGCAATTTCACGTCACTAGTTTGAGTAACTGGCTGGAACGTTGTTTATCCCGTTGTGTATTTTTTTTAATATCCTGTCCAGTAATATTTGTACATCTAATGCGAATTCTATTACTCCAATCTCTGTAATATCTTCAACATCGAGAACATCTCTATTTATAGGAACGTAGCAGATTTCAACGTCAATAGTTTCAACTTCCACTCACATATCGAGTGTTATGCGTTTGATTTCTTTTATTTGTCTTGAGGACCACTTTCACTATTCATTCGGTCACAAATTATTCCACAGTGGGCGAGAGGGAAAGTATATGCTAATGCTATTACAGATAATTGTCTAGCTAAAATACGACGATTTCCTGTTTTCATACCATAAACTGACGAAGCATTCTTTTGTGTGTGTTCTAATTGTACTTTCTTTCTTTTCCAGGTAAAGGTGAGTGATGACGCGATTCTTCATAGTATTCTGGATTCAATTGGTATGTTAAAGTTCGGTTCGCCTTCAGAATGTCATAACATAAAGATCAACTTTTTAGCTATGTTATACATACACTGAAATAGGTTTTATTTACATTATCATGATGGTTGTCTTAGAGCTATCTCTTTAAGCCACGATACCTCTGATTAATAGCTCCAGTCAATGTTTTCATGAATGAATAAAGATTTTCTATTAATCGACAATAGGTTTGCGCTGGACTTCCACCTCGCTTAATCTACGAGTACGATGCGGTTTTAATAAACAGTTTTCCGTTGACTTTCAATAAGGTCACGGTTGACTTAACATTGTTACAAGCTATTTCTACGAAGTCTTGTAACGTTTCCCAGTAAATATGACTAATTATCGTGTCATTTACATAAATAGCAATGACTCTATCAACACTCAATGGTGTTACCAATAATTGTCACAAATATTAATAAACCATGAAACAATATACGCGTTAGACGATTTCCCTAGTAACGATTTAAGTTACGAGAGAGAACAACTGAGAACAAAGCGAAATCTGAGCAGTGAGCATGCTAGAAATATTATATCAATATGCAATAAAGTATACAGTTAGCAGACTCTCTATTTTACTAATAGTATCTTTAGCTGTATAGGTTTTATCAGAAAATGTCTCATTCTATGTTAATATGCGTTCTCTAATATTTCTTCCGCATCCCACATGTTTCGATAAAGATTAATATTAACTGTACTTATTAGTCATGTAAACATTTTAGTGAGACGATTTTATAATTCAGATGGCCCTTTAAAAAAGGCTAAATAATTTTAGAAAAGTAAAACAGCTGTGTTTTGTTTTTCTGTGAGTGACGAGACGAGCAGGACGTGCTCCTACTAGTAAGTAACACGCCTGCCCTGCACCGTACCACGCAGCTATTTGAACATGAAGAATCCAAATCACTGCCTACCTGTACTGCTGTTATCGCCTAGACATGTTAGATGATTTAGCAGTTTTCCCTGTAATTTCTCCGGAAACTGCTTTTAGAACCGGAAGACAGAAATGTTTTTCCCATCCCCAGACGGACTCTGCAAAGAGTCCTTACCACTGCAGAGTTTCTACTTAATGCAGATTATATGTTAACTACATCGAAATATCGGGGTCTTGCTAGTAATAGAATAGAATAATATACCTAATTTATAAGACTAATATACATAGACATAAGACATATCTAGGAAGTCTGTAGTGGTAGAACTCTTTGTAAAGTACATCTCGAAAAGTAGCACACCTTTGCCAATTATTCTACCGCCAACAGAAATGGTAAAACATTACTGTCCCGGTTTGAAGTGCAATGTTTCTAGAGAAATCACAGGGCACATAATATAAGTCATCTTATTTCGCTGAGTAACGAGCGTACTGCAGTGCTATACAGTGATTTAGATTCTTCACGTTCAGGTAGCTCTGTGGTACTGTGCTGTAATAAACAGGCGTGTTACCATCATAATGTCTTCTCCTTAAAAAAATCTAAGTTCTGTAATCTGAACATAAATGAATATGATCTCAGATCAAAAGTTCGGAATACAAAAAGAAAAGAAATAGAATGAAAGCTTAGAATGAAACGTCCAAGGTAAATAAAGTAATCAGATCCTTATCTAATCTGGTATAGTACGACTTGAACGGTACGCATACTACTCCTACAAACAGCTGTGATTTGTCAATGAATAGCGTTCAATGAATGGCCCTTCTATTCGGCCCTAGTGATATTTCACACCGCGTGGGAGCTCCCAACCTTTATACGCTTACCTCTCTTTGTATCAACCACGCAATCCATGATAGTATCAACTTTAACGGCACATTCACCATCGTCATTATTATCAATTGTTCCCAACGTTTGTTGTTTCAAAAGTAAAGTGTAATCACATGCTGAAGTATAATTATCTCTTAATGTTGACATATCGTGTCATGCTAGAGTTACACTCCTTCATGTAGCATCGTATGTTTTTTTCCCCTAGACAGATGTAACTTGATCACGCAAAGCTTAATAACCGGTGGTATCCTGTTATTTCAGATGACTCCACTCTAACGCATATTATAATGACTTGGTAGGCTGTTTGATTTTCTGTTTCGTCATACGCGTGTTCAATTGTTCTCTTACCTTCGTCCATGGTTTCGTAATTTATGATTGTATTTCAAGTTTTCTTTTGTTTCCATTTGTTTATATTCGCCGTATTTTCTTTGATTTTATTGCAGTCTATTTGCTTTAATGATCGGTCAATTTACGGTGAGAATAATTGGTCCCGTCGTGGGTTGGACTACTCGTTGTTGAAGTGGGTCAACTGTATCCATTTAGTCAAACGATTGAGATCGTTTCTGTATTAACCTTCCCCACTAAGTAGTTTTAACTTACTGGTAATTTTGTGGGTTAATAGCTCTTATCGCGTTAAAGGGTTATTTATTTGTCTTTTGTACCCAATTCACCAAATAAGCCGACTGTATCACCTTCATACGTGTCCAAAATTTGTATTTCACGGCGTAGTGATAAGATCTTTTCTCACGTTTCTCCACCCGAGATATCTTTATGGATAAAATCGTTTTTATTAATACAACGCTGATATTGTTCCATTGTGAACCGGTTTAATAGCGTCTGGTTTTGATGCTTCATATACTTTTTCTTCGCTATAGAACTAAACAGATCAAATACTACTGCAATATCGATTGATATTATGTACGTGCGCAGAAAAGTAACGTATGACTAATTTCCTCCTGTCATTTCATTATTATAATGAGATAATTTGTATGCATCCATGAATCTGTCATCTTTATTAATTCAAACTCAAACCTCCATAGAATTCGAGATTTAAGTTTGTCTTCTGCGTTCCAGATTTCAATCTTTGATCTCAAATAGTTGGAAACGGCTTCGTTTACGATTTTACCTATAAGTTATCAACAGTGGAATTTAAACGGCGTCATTCCTTTGACGATCATAATGTTACGGAGAAAAATAAATTTGTGTCAAATATTTCCTACTGTACTTCTAAAATACAAGCGCGATGAAATAAAACTAAACGTTTGCCATGGCTGTAAATTAATTAATGGAATAGAGCTAACGAAATAGTATACAGTGGAAGTCTGACTAAGGTCAGCTTATCTAATAGTAACAATGAGTAATAGGAATGAATGTGTGTGGTATGCGCTTATTATGCGCGATGGTCAATGACGCAAAGCGGTTGCTACGGCCACAATACTATTGCGTCAAATTATATCTACTAACTTTGACAAAATTACTGCTTAGGTTCTTGTCATAAATTAGGCATCATTATCACACGTATCACCAACCCGAACTGGGCCAGCGTGGTGAATTATGGCCTTAACTCTCTCCTTGCGAGAGAAGGCCCCGACTCCCAGCATTAGGAACGTTTAGTGGGCTGTTGATGATGATGATGATCACACGTAGAGCCTTATTCAGGCCATGCCTTGAATATCATACTAAATATACGTTAGAATAGAATTGCGCTCCCGAGAAAGTGACGCCTTGTGCTCACTTGCTTTTATCCGGACGATATGGTCTCAGTTTTCTATGTCAATACTTTTATCTAGTTAACGTTATTATCTTCATTGACGCTTAATCAAGTCCTCATTGAGCTGCCCTCGATTCCGTTACGTGTTGCAATACCTTCGGCTCCAGTAGAATCATAACTAGGTAGGGCGATACTCACATTGTGAACTGCGGACACCCACATGGTCTGTATACGCATCAATCAATCACAAAGCCATCAACGCCAGTATCAATTGCATTGAGCATGTATTCTGCTACGTCTATTTCGACTCTTGGCATTTTGCTATCATTACTATTTTCAGTTTTATACATTTATATAGTCAATGCACAATTGCATCATGTAGCAGTATAATGCCATTTTATCAGTATATGGCATGATGGCATCATATCTTCTCAATAACTACGTTTCTTGTTTTTCCAAATAAACTGTTTATCAACGGTTTAGGTCATACATTTCGTGGGAATTACATATTTATGAACAGTGAAGAAATGGCATGAGAACTATTTACTTACGATCCGAAATATAACACATTCAGATTAGAGTTTCAATTGGAGTTAATAAACTCGTCTATGAATGATCTTTGTGTTTTTTGTAATGGCGAAACGCGAAAATATTGCCGTTGTAATCGTTTGAACAGATAATCACAGCGTATTGCCTCACAATGATCAGGTGCTGTAACACCGCCTCCGCGACGGAAGCGGTGGGCGGCGGCCTGGGCATCGCCTACGCACCCACGATTATGTCACCTATACCTCTTCATCAAATAAGGATCGCCATACGGAATCCTGACACTACACCATTATAGTAACCAACGCCATTCCATTCAGCTTCCTCATAAACCCACCTAATACCATCTTCTCGGAACGCAGACACTACATTAACTTTATTTACGATCTAATATTCTAATCAGTTCGTAGAATAACCCATACCATTCTTAACGGCCGCCAATTAAACTCGTTTTCAGGCCACAATGATTAACGGTGTAATAATCATTGAAGGGAATCTAAAGTTGCTTCACCTGCCGACAGGACACGTGTTTTCCATGGGGCCGCACGAACAGCTATTTATATGCAGCAGAATGGCTGCGTATCATCCATTAACCAACAGTAGCGGTGTAGTAAACAAATAACGGGAACTTTGGACTTATCGTAAGCTTTCCATATTGTTGATCGTTTGATTACAACTCTTTAGTGGAGGATATATGATTTCCCAACTTTCTCACAGCCGACAATATTGTTATCTCAATGCTGAAGCGAATTGTAGCTACCGACGTAATCACAAAAGAGATCTCACGTAGAACTTCAAAAGGGGGTACCGCAAGGAGTGCCCTAGTTCCACAATTTTTTGTTACGTTGCCCGCCTTGACCGGTAGATTGTATCTAAAATATACAGTTAATTTACACTCGCCGAGTTAAAACTACACCGGAATGACGATCCAGAAGTTTCATCTTCAAATCAAACATCAAACATTTGTCTAGCGACTACATTACCGTCGTTGATATTATCCGTTGCGGCAAAAGTAAATCTTTCAATATAAACAGAGACGCGATCTACGTGTTCGCTTCGTACCGTATTTGCCCCTTGTTTTACGAGACTCTTCTTCGAGATTTATTTACTATTCGCTTGGATTTAATTGCTTGGTGAGTTTAATTGCTTTAGTGGTTTTGTGTTTGTTCATTTTTATGTGAGCATTAATATTTCTCGCATAATTAAGATGGAAGGCTAAAAGTATCGTCAAGATTGGTATTAAACGCGTTGACCTGCTTGGGTGCGCCGACTTCCTGTAAAGCTTCAGGCTCCAGTCAGCTCAATACATTAACTCTAAATAGGTCAGCCCACATGCATTTGCCGATTGACATCACGGAATTTGCGCAGTTGCTTCAACAAATTGCCTTTGTTCCGAGTCAGTTGCACTCTTAATAGACATTCCACTCAAATAGCTTACTGCTATTTAATTTGTTTTGTAGCAGTAATCTAGGAATTATGTGATGATGCGTTGTACTCAGAAATTTGAAATCAGAACGATAAAATATTATACATATGTTTAGCCGAGCTCTAAAATGCACTTCAAGCATGTTGTTTATACAATCCTTCTGATAACATATCACAACGTTGCATCATGTCTATCAGTTCTTTGACATAATCATGTTTTCTGAGACCGGGTCAAAGCGAAATAAACATAACCTGATAAAATAAAATGCTGCTTCGCTCATATTTTACATTTATATCGGATGTTATGAAAGGCAGCGTAAACCACTGTAATAAAATTGGCTATGTGCCCCATATTCATAGATTGTAATTTAGGAGCAGTTCCAGATACAAAACGAAGCATTAACCTATTTATTAGAATAGTAGAACGGTATGATTTTTATTTCTACTGGAATACTATTTTGTACGTACTCGTCTTATTTTGATACCTAATATAAAGAAGCATACGAATGAGATTTGATGTGCGGCAATCACTTTATTACTCGTTTTAGTTTTGTAAGGTTGGTTTGCTTTTAGACATACTTCTTAATAAAATGAATCTGTCTGCACTAACACGTAATATCAATCTACTTAAAAACGTACATACAACAGTAGTCGTGTATCTATTGTTTGTAAACCAAAGCAATTTTTAATACTAAAACTTGAAAATGATTTCTAACGAAACATTTCCACTTTCATATCTTCTTCCTTTGCTCCGGGCGCCATTTGTTATCTCGTTGCAAGTAAATAAAGCAGAGCTGTCAGCACATTACACTGTCTCGCCGGTGTCGCGAGAGCTGTCTGCGGACAGAAATAAACAATCTTGTCCCACATAACTGTCGATAACTGAGAATATTTCTATCTACACAATTAAGAAAAGGCGCTTGCGAAACGTCGTCACCTTCAATAACGAACTCACGTTGAAAGATTGCTACATACGCCACCTCATACACGTATACCACACTTGTTTTACCACATACAAACTCGTATCGAACTTCATCGAGTCTCCCGTCGAGCTTAAACAAAAAGGTCTAGCCATGTTAGCTTCTCTATATCGCACTTTCTCAGAACGTGTCGCCTTATCACGCTCGCCATCACACAGAATCAATTTACAATCGTCATACGCATTAAGATCTAAATCATGTAAGGTGATGTACTATAAAAGTATCGCATCGGCACCACGACATTGGCCACAATCGACCATACAAGGAGCATGTTGGTGACTGCTGGAATAAATAATCTTTAACGTCCTCCAAGACTGAATACGATTAAACGAGTGATCATTAAAATATCTTGAAAAAGTTATACGACATGATCTCTGTCGTATGCTGCATATTCGATTTAACTTTTTTATTCTACGCTTTTGAGCTTATCGTGTGTCGAGTTTATCTTAATACGGACTGGTACATAATAAAGGCCATTTGCAAACGGCATATCTATGTCTTCTAGTAATTTTAATGTGACTTTGGCGAAGTCTTGGCTAACTAGAGGTCGCACGCTACCAACAATGGTATTTTAGTATCTCTCGGTATTTCTCTTACGAGAAATCGTTAGACGTGACGTGGTTTGTAAAACCTCGAAAGCGGTAGATGCGAGGCGCGTCCATGCAAGTTATTCGGTGCGAATATGGGCATAGACTCCGGGGGAACAACTGCGTACTCGATAAAATATTACCTGTATTGTCCTTCACTGTTTATGCCTGTAGCGAATCTGAGATAATGGTCGCATGAGTTATGAGCGTAATAACTTGATTTGAAATTTTAAATAGACACTTAGACATATATTAATGTTAAGTTGCAACTACAAAGATACAAACTGAAGTATTTGTGTCTTTGATTTCTCAAATTCGCTTTCCAATCTCTGTTTATTATAGTTGTTATAAAATAAATTGAATAAATTTGTTTTTTAATCTACGGAGAAGGGTAAATCACACCTTTACATTGTAGTATTTTTTATTTGCAGAAGCCTATACCAATCGCGATTCACTAATTATCACAAAAAACTCTAATGTATTTATTTACAAATTACTTAACAATAAAGGGATAGTAAGTGAATAGGTGTAGGGTAGGTACTTAGCACTAGTACGGGTACAACTTTTCATATCATATCATATAAATAAAGCACAAAAGTGATAAAAGTATTTCAGGTTGGCATTAGGTCCAGGTACATGGATTTAGTGACATCAACATTAATACCTTGAAGAGCGAACTAGCTCGCATCAAGGTGTACCACCCAGTCCTAGTCTATACAGTAGTGTTCACCTTTTAGCATCATATTGACAAATTATATTATGAGTATTTTTTATAACATTGGTTATATGAACGTTTATTAGAATTGTGAATGGATTGAATGGCGTTATTAAGACTGAAGTAGTCGCTTAACTATAATAATTTCCCAACATATTCTTACACAACACTATCTATCTCCAATCCAAGCAAAGCTTGTACAGTGGAAGCTAGATATTTATTAAATGTACAATCCTACCAATATTATAAATGCCAATGTATGGATGTTTGTTGCTCAATCACGTCCTAACGTATGAACGGATCGGGCTGAAATTTGAAACACAGATAGATTGTAGTCTGGAAGAACACATTGGCTACTTTTATCCCGGAAAACAACGGGAACTTCGGGGGTAGCACCGCTGGGCGCTGCTAGTTTTAAAAACAATACTTGTAAAATAAACATAGAAACACACAGAAACTTAATGGTTAAAATTAGGCACAAAAATATCTGTTTTCCCGCGTATAATACGCCAATTCGTCGGTCCCTACAACTTGAGACATGTTTCCATACATATTTTCACGCTTACGTGATTAGTAGCTACGATTCGTCATCATGCTTAACGCCAGCTACTGTGTGAATGAATACTTTCAGGTTTTCGAATAACGAAAGTGATATCGCATTTGAAGAAAAACCTGCAATAATGTCCATGGTTTTCATGGATACTCTTCGATTGATGTGGATAATATTGCAGCCAACGAAATTTGGACGTTATTGAAGAAGTAAATAACACAGTAAAAAATACCTTAAGTGAAGACGGTAAAGAGTTAACTCAGATTTTAATAAACACCCAGACATAGTCAGCCGTTAACAAAATTGGATGCTATGTTCTTTGTACGAAAGTGAAGACGCTCAGTTAACGTAAAATTGTATTTCATTTACGGTAATTACTGGTCAATTCCTACCATAGAGTGCCGGTTAAAGAGTTTTCACTTCAAAATTCTCACACTTCGATGTACAAAACATGGAACATTGAAGTTTGTTCCATCAAATACTCTCAAAGTGTACATTAACCTTGAATAATATTTTTAAAACAGCTGCTAGAGCAGTGGCGACCTTTGAGATATTTTCACAGATGCAGATACACAGAGTTAAAAGCCGGGTCACACTGACGCCTCCCGCCGCGACAAAGCGATAGCGACGCGGGACGATATTTTTTGTAATGTTCGAATTTGTATGCAACCTGTCACACAGCTAGCGATAGCGATACGATACGATACGCTCTCCCGCGCGACAAGATTCGGACGACAAACAGAAGATCGCTTTGCGATAATATCGCGCAGCAGCGCGAGACGGGCGGCGGGCGCGGGCGCTGTGTTCTACGGCAGTCGGTACAAGCTGTCACACAGGGAAAGCGATAGCGTAGCGATACCGTTGCGATAGCGATACGATATCACGAGTTGTATTTTTTTACAACGTACTCGTGCGATATAGTGCGTTTCACGGAGATGTGTAGAAAACCGAAACAAAGGTGATGTCGTAACATAAAAATTGATCTATTTTTATGAAACTTTCACAAATATATGATCCGAGCAATATTTGGATTTACAGATTTGTACTGATCAAATAATTAATATCTAATAAATAATACTAGTTGGTGGGTTGATAGAAATAATATTATTTTTATACTTTTTCCAGAATATTACTTCATAGTGTTATGAACAGTTTCGTGTAGTGCGAGGACAATTCGAACGAAGTTTATATTATAAAGCTGAAGAGTTTGTTTGTTGGAACGCAAATACATAGACGTTCTTTGGTGCCAATGGCACGTCTCCAGTTGGTGTCAAGCTTTAATATATAAGGTCTTACAAGGTCATGCAATTCATCAAAAGTGGTTTGACTCATGTGAAAATACGTAAAAAATCGGTCCTCGTATGAACGCAGCTCTTTACACAAATGGTGGTACTCTCCAAACATATCTCGTTTCATATTTATGTCGTGAACCCAAATCCTTTTGGGTTTGCGTTGTTTGCGTTTTTTCTTTTGGTACATTGCTAATAAAAGAAGAATTTCTTCTTCGTCGCTGTCGGACATGATGTATAACGTGAATATCGCTTTTGGTGTCACACCGGCTAAGTTATCGCTACCTTCGGCGACCTTCCCGCCGCGGGCGGCGGGAAGGTCGCCCTGTGTGACGTGGTACGTACCGCTATCGCTTCGTATCGCTATCGCTACCGGATCGCTATCGCTGTCGGATCGCTGTGTGTGACCCGGCTTTAATACGGGCTTGCTTATAAGTAAAGGATGTGACTCACACTCCACGGTCGCTGCAATATTGCACGAGATCAATGTAGTGACTGACGTCAATACAATATGATTTTTATATCTTCGAATATTGTTTATATATTATGTTGAAATTGAATAAAACTAAGAAAAGTAACGTGGTTGTTTGCATATTTTTTAGTTTATTCACGATTAACTCACACTTGCTATGGTTGGTTTAATCCGACTCAAGTTTCAGCCGCATCCGGCGGCCTTTTTAACGTGGAGCATGCGCCCGTGATAGCTGTTCTTTCGGCACAGTACTTACAAATTCATAAAACTAATCAAAAGTACCTAATTCATATAAGCATAATAAATATTTTTTCTTTTCGCATTGTTGGAGGTCGGGTCTCCTCACTTTTCAGTGCTAGGTCACGATGTCTTGAATTGTCTATTCGTGCAATTGTATTTTTACGATATCTCTCTCGGTACTGGAACACCTGATCATAGACGGAATTAAAAATAAACTTGATAGCCAGATATATAATGTCTTCTGAAGAGGCATTGCATTATAAATACTTAATAAGTACCATGGAAAATTATATAGTTGCTATATGTATTATATATATACATTTTTAACACGCGTCATCAAATATGACACCGTAACAAGAATCTCCTCATAAAGAACTCTCGAAACTTAAATCTGTCTAGACCGGCAATATCACTGGTGAGAGTAACCCGTAAATAGATAAAAAGTTCACCTTAACTACCCTATTTACGACAATAAATGTGTAGATCCATCAACAACAGCCCACTAAATATTCCCACTGCTGGGACTCCAGAATCCCAGCCCAGGCCCAGGCTTTCCCTCGCAAGGAGAGAGTTAAGGCCATAATCCACCACGCTGGCCCAGTGCGGGTTGGTGGATGACACATGGCTTCGAAAGATTCTAGGTACATGCCGGTTTCCTCACGATGTTTTCCTTCACCGTTTTAAGTTTGCGGCACATGACTTCGAAAAGACAGTGGTGCGTGTGGGGTTTGAACCCGGGGTCTCCGGATCGGCAGGCGCCGTTCTCCCGACTAGACCAGCCGTAACTTCCGAAACCAATATGTATATTGGTAACTAGCCGTAGGTAACCAATATTTATATTGGTATTTTTAAAATTCTTTTAACCGACTTTAAAAAAGGAGAAGGTTCTCAATTCGGTTATTTATTTTTTGTAAGTATGTAAATGTTACTCTCCGGCTCCGCAAATTGAGAGTCGATTTTGATATAATATTTATATACAGGGTTACTGGTAATCAGCCTGCATCCGTTTAAGGGCATGTTCTGTATATTTAAACAAACAACTTTTGTTCTACAACTTTCGTTAAAACTTAATAGATAACCCAAAAAAAATTGTATTTGTTGCCCTTTTTTGTACTGTTTTGCGACTTTTTAGTGTTTATTCACTTCGGTACATCATTTTTTGCGCGTTAAAGAGCGTACGCGCTCTCGTTACGAATCGTGAGAGCGCGGACGCTCTTTAACGCGCAAAAAATGATGTACCGAAGTGAATAAACACTAAAAAGTCGCTAAACAGTACAAAAAAGGGCAACAAATACATTTTTTTTTGGGTTATCTATTAAGATTTAACGAAAGTTGTAGAACAAAAGTTGTTTGTTTAAATATACAGAACATGCCCTTAAACGGATGCAGGCTGATTACCAGTAACCCTGTATATATATACGAGTATATATTGTTTTTGCTTTGTAGATCACTTTAGAGGTGGTCCCATAAATAAACGTTTGTATTTTCGGTGATTATTATATTGTGTATACCTATTATTTCTAAAGAGTGTATTGACATGGTACATTCTTCTTTGTTATTAACACAGCTTGCATCTATTGACTGACCTCGTGCCTCAGTCGGTAGAGAGCCTGCTCGCTGAGTCATAGGTCATGGGTTCGATTCCCACCCAGGACAAATATTTGTATGATCAATACTAAGTTATTCTTTGTCTGGGTGGTAATAGGTATGTAGCATAAACATTGTTTATAATTATCTTATACCTTTAAACGAGCAATTCTTGTACCTATATAAATATGTATATATATATAGAATCTGAATCTCGGAAACGGCTCGACGGATTTTCATGAAATGATGTATGCAGGGGATTTCGGGGACGATAAATCGATCTAACTAGGTCTTATTTAAAAAAAACGCATATTATGCGCGTTTTTAGACAATGAAAAACTGTAACATTAACATTAGAATGTGAAGGTAAATTTCGCCGCGTGACGCGACAGCATAATTAGCTCAGACGGGAAGTCGGGCGCTCATAGCGGCCACGAATTAATAGCTCCGGGTTCGAATCCAGACGGGTTCTCTTTTTTTTTCAATTCGTTTTTTTAAGAAAATCTATTTCTTGGAGTCTTTTATCTGTAGGTATCTAAGTATATTTAGTATTTAAACCGAGCAAAGCTCGGTCACCCAGGTACTATGTATTATACCAGCTATCTTGCTTCCATATTGCAATCGTTGCTCAGTGACGGCTATACATATGTATGGTATTTTGTAATAAAATGTCGACCAATATATTTGTGGATCAATCTTGTGTGTGTTCGACTAATATTTTAGGCGGGAAATCCAATCTAATAAATTGAACCTATACCAATACAAATAATAAAGTATACAAAATATTATACCTAGCATTCCGAACCTTTGTCAGAAATGAACTAATTTTAATAACAATGCCCAACAATATAAATAGTCCAGCAATGATAGCAAGTTCCAATCTGGGCGCACTATTCTGACGCGTTCGAGATTCTACCTATCTACTATATCCGTATTCGTTGACCTCTCACTCGCACTACCGACAGTCGACACATTCGACTTATTACAATTAAGTACTACAAATTAATAAAAAAATACCAAATAAACAAAAAAAAACACAATGGCCGGCACAATACCGGTCGTTGTGGGATTTCTATGAGGGTAGGTCTACGTCCAACAGAGGACGTATACAGGCTGCAGATGATGAAATGTAAAAAGTCTTGTTTGTGTTATAAACAGTCCCATGTGGAAATAAGATTCCATTACTTTACTTGTTCCAGAAATGTCTGCAATGTAAGCCGTGAGTAAATTTATAGGGTAAAGTTTAGTATTATTTGCGTCTTTGTCGATGGTCACCAACATCTGATCTAGATCGTGAGCCCTGTCAAAACTTACTGCAGCCTGCTAGTTATACTAATTAAAATACTATTACTATGAAATAATTCTGCCACGAGTCACGAGCATCGTCACCAGGGTGACCTGGTTTTCGTCTTACTACCAATGTTACAGCTGCCTTGTTTGTATTTTTCGATAATGTGATATTATAGTCTCCTCATGATTATCATCCACAACCTTCTCTATCCCACTACTGAAATACATATATATCCCTCTCTTTTATCATCCTATCTTCCTGTTGTGCCAATGGCATCTAGGCATAAACCGCGCTAAAGACTGTATAGTCGACCCATCATGCAACTGGTCGTTCTGAACTTCGCTTTCCTAAATTGCTTTAGAATTCTATTTAGCCCACTCCGCTGGTTAAAATATTAAAATCATTTTCGTCATAAAGTGCCCTGGAAGAGTGCGTCGCAAGTCGCAATAAACGTTCAAATTTCGCATTTATTATAATAGTAGGATTCAACATAATAAAATGACTCATACATGGCGTATCTGTCTATGTATTGAAGGAAATATTTAATGTTAAACGAAATTTATAATGGCATACAACTAAAACCTGATGGAATGTTCACAAAATTAACCTTTCGTGTTATTTATGTTCTATTACTAGAAATATCGATCCTATGAGAATATGGTCCCCATTTCTCTGAGATGTACCAAACACGTGTCGTTGAAATGTCGGCCGTGGGTGAGCAGTGTAAAGTTCAACATTCCCGCCGGCCCGGTGCCGGTGCCGCGGTGGTCTGTCACCAATATCTTGTTTATTGTTTGGTAAGCTGTCTCGGCGTTCGATGTCTGAGCTTGCATTCTTACTTTCATCGGCAGATTCTGTAGGTAGTATTTTTTAAGAGAAAACTTCTTTCACCGCGTTGTGTACATTTTGTTAAGGGAAAATCTTATAGAGTCGCGTCATCGACATGCTAATTAAGCGGAGTAGCGTCGGAGAGGCGGTGGAGCAGCAAATTCCTGCCTAGCATTGGTTGGACCATGGAACCATGCAAGGTTCAGAAATGTATAGAACAAGGCTTTCTTACAGTTGGGCTTCCAACTGGTAGTATTGGGCGCGCTTGGGCCCATGATGCATCAATAAAAGTTGAAAGATTCCCGTGAAATTACAGGCCACAGAGAAAAAACATAATATATCTGGGTGACGAGCGCAGTGGAGTGCTAAGTAATGATTTGGACTCTTCTTGTTCCAATAGCTGCATGTCACTGTGCTGTTATGTGGCAGACATGTTGCTTACCATCAGGCATGTGTCCTGCTCATCTCGTCACTCTATAGGAACTAAAAAAAAATATCGAGCTAAATAAAAATTTAATTTCATGTGTGTTCAAAAGTGTAGGTAATATTTTTTATATCATTTTCACGTAGGCTTGTTTGTTTCTGCAAGACAGATGTGTCATGACCGCAATATAACGTAGTGCGGTTTAATACATCATTTATATGAATAATAAATAGTCAGTAAACAACTTGAACGAATCGAACACGCATTCCGATCTATTTCATTCATTAAAATACGTTTTACATTGAGCCAAATAAGCTTGTTGTTAGAGCGATGCTTTCGTATTGCATCGGCCCACTAAATTTTAATAATGTTCCCACTGCTGGGACTCTGGGCCTTCTCTCGCAAGGAGAGCCAAGGCCATAAAAGGCCGTGTCGGTTGCGTTCGTGATTGATGCGGTTCTGTAGGAGAGTTGTTAAATTGTCATCTTAGACCTGGCACAGACAAGGGGAATCCGACTGTCTAATTAAAACAAAGCATTGCGACGGTCCTCGCGGGTGTTGATGCAATGTGATTTCTGTCCAGTGCTCTGAATGTCAACGTGAAGAAATTCAAGCAAGAATTCACCACGTCGCATCGGTCCAATGCAGGTTGGTGGATGATGCAAATCCTCGAAAAATTCTAGAAACATACTGGTTTCCTACACCGTTATCAAGTTAGCAGCGTTACGGATATTGTTAGTTTACGGATATTACTTTGAAAAGACACTGGTGCGAGTGTGGTGCGTCCAGGGTAGCGATTCTGAAACCATTCGGTTGCATCCGACACGGAATCTCATCTCTCGGTCTTTGTCATGCTAAACAGATAAGACAAAGACCGAGAGATGAGATTCCGTGTCAGATGCAACCGAATGGTTTCAGAATCGCTACCCAGGTCCACCAGGGTCCGAATCACCAGTTACCGTTCTCCCGACTAGACCAGCCGTCACTTGCATGCATGCGATTATTGTAAATTAGGATAAATATGCACATGCACTTGCAAAACCATATCTCATTAATATCGCTCAAAATTAATGAGAGAGCAATGGATGTCTTTATTGTAGTGGTAACACTGCAAAATCCGCCAAGGGCAGTATCACATATTTACCAGTTATTCTGTCGCCAAACAGTAATGAGCTGTGTTCTGACTTAAAGGACACTGTTTCCAGAGAAAGCACGCAAAAACGCAGAACAAGAGATAATGCATCGCATATTATCTCTGGGTGATGAGGACAGTGCAGTGCTAGGCAGTGATTTGGAATTCTCAAGTTCGAGTAACTGTGTAGCACTGTGCTGTTATGGGCAAACGTATTAGTTATCGTCTGGTGTATGTCTTGTTCGTCCTGTAGATCTATTATAAAAACACATTAAGGTGCTGACAACACATAAATGAAATTCACAAATTCAAATTTAAGCCACGCCTCTTCAAAACTTCGATAAGACAGCGCCCCCACATGCAAACCGCGTTCAGCCGACGACATTATTAGTTAGTATTGATGGAAACAAAAAGCTACCGCGCGAAGATCATAGATGGCGCTTTTTAAAATATTTTGTAATTTCATTCAATATCTTTTTGCACTTTTTCAGATTGTGAAGAACATTATCGAAATTTTATGAGTAAAGCCTATAAATAATAACTAACTTTCCACCGCTTACAGACATAATGAGATTTCTTTTCGCCAGATTGTCTAATTTTTGTCTAATGATTTTAGTGAATGTACGGTATACAATTACAATAATACACAATTACTAATTAATTTATTTTATACACAAAATTAAACCGACTTCGAAATCACCAATAGGCACTCGAAAAATAAATTAATTTAATTATTATAAGCGCTACTCACTCATCTATTTGAAGTCAAATAGATTTATTCGACACGAACATTAATTGCATAAAAGTAGCTACAGCAAAAAGCCAACATTACATAGTGTTCCCATTCCCAGGCGGTCACCCATCTAAGTACTGACTACGCCGGCCGTTGCTTAACTTCGGTGATCGACGAAAGCTAGTGTTTTCAACGCGCTATGAACGTTGTCAATCATTAAATACGTATATTGTATAATAGTTATCATCATCATCAATAGAGGAGCCCGCGAGTTAATAATCCACAACTATTGCTCATTACAACACGAAAAACAAGATTTTACAACAATACCATTTTGCTGCTTTGTAACGAAAGGTCCACAAACAAAATTTTACAAAATTATTTTTATTTCAAAAGTTATTATTATGTTTTAAAAATGTAAAACATGCGAAACGTTTGTAAAATGAAACATTTATAAACTGTAATGGAAGAGGTTTTGGAATAGGCTTTTGTACTAAATTTAAAAAATTGGTTAATAATATAGCTTAATGTTGATAGTATTCCGAAACATCTATATTTTTGAAAAAAACTTACATTTACAATAATATGTGTTTTGCATTTCAAAAAAGCAAACAAATTTCTGCACAAAAACGCTCCAGACTGTTATGGCGTCTTGAATGATGTCACGCCGGGGCAAACATATGTGTTTGTGTAAGGACTTAGTCAACGTTTTTAATTTAAAATGAATCCCTCGTATTACAAGAACTGCATAGTGCCCCAGTTTACAAGCACAAGTATAAATACGCCAAACAAATTATTCATCTATGTTCCAAACGATCCACAAATGCGAAAAAAGTGGCAAACGCTTGCGAGGAGGAATGATGGCCACTAAATCAAGAATGTATTTTTGTGAAGATCATTTTGATGAAAGCATTTGACACAGTATATATAATCTTAGTAATGTAAATGTTAAAAAAACTGTCACTTTTCCTCAAGAATAGTGGTAAAACAATAACAAACTAGTTCAGTTAAGCGGCTGAAGAACTAGTATCCATGGCGAAGAATAAATAAAAATAAAAAATAATAATATTAGTACTATAAAAATATCAACAACATTAGTAATGTCTAGTGATGTTTAGTACGGTGTGACGTCACATTTTCTGATTGGTGTTAACTGTCACGTGACTCAATGCCTATTTTTCAGATTTTCTTTACTAAAAATATTAATAATCTTTACTTATTTTGATAAACTGTTTTATTTTTTTAAATCTCTATATCTTAATCAATAGTAAGAACCTCTAATCCATCCAATTAATTCTTAGTGGAAACAAGCCTATTTATATCATGCAAATGTCTTTGTTTTAAATGGTTTTAAAATGTCAAATAACAATGTAGATATTAAAATTTCAGCTGTAAAGGAGTCTCGTCAATTACAACAACATTTGTAAAAAGGCTTTGTGAAAGTCAAAGTAACAAAAAATAATAATTACATTCAGTATACATACATATCCTACATGAGTATAAATTCGTTTTATATAAAGGGGTTTGAGTAAAGTTGGCGTCGTTTTTTTTGCAATCAGATTTGCTGTAAGTCATATCGGAACTGAGTTTTGGCTTTTGTTTTTCTGTGTATTTTTATACGGATTAGTGGTGCCATTTCCTTCAGCGGCCAAAGATCTGTTGTCACTTTTTTAAAACATTACCATACCTCAGGGGTATTGGTTCAATCAGATTTAATTTACGTCAAATTGGAGCTGAGTAATGGTCTTTCAAAGTTTTTTTACATGGACTGGTATCGCCATATTCTAAAGCGGCCAAAGATCCGTTGTCACTATAATGTTTTTTTTTAATTACCCAAAAAAAACTTTGAAAGGCAATAATTCCGCTCCGACATAACTTACAGCAAATCTAATTGCACGAATACCCTTGATGTAAAGTAATATTTCAAAAAAGCTCTAACACATCTTTAGCCGCTAAAAAAAACGAAGCCTCTAAGCCCATACAAAAATACAAAAAATAAATAACTTTGATAGCCCATAATTCAGCTCCGATATTACCTAGAGCAAATCTGATTGCACATTATATATAGCGTCAAGGTTATTCACTGATATAATAAAGTGATAACAGATCTTTGGCCGCTAAAAAAGAAACAACGCCACTAGTCCATACAAACGTACCGAAAACCGAAACGCCTTTGTTGTTGTCCAATTTCACTGATTATGTTTATATTTGAAGAAAAAAAATGTACAATAAATTGTACAAATGTACTTATCTAGAATAAATTATGGCTGGTCTCACACGCCACACGCACCACTGTAGTTTTGAACTTTAAAAAAGTTATGAAGGAAAACATCGTGAGGAAAGATTAAGTGTGGTGGATTAAAGCCTGCATTATCCTTGCGAGATAAGGCCCCGAGTCCCAACTGTGGGAAAATTTAGTGTATTACATGGGAGTGTTACGGCTAGTTGGGATAACGGCAACTACTGATTCGGAGCCTCTCGTTCGAATCCAACGCATGCGCACCACTGTCTTTACGGAGTCATGTGCGTAATGCCGTTAATTTAAAAACAAAAAAAATAATAATAGAATGGTAGAGAAAATAGGTAGGTAAATAATGATTAACTTATGTTGAAAGTTTGATTGACACTTCTTATATATGCACTTGATTACCACGGATTATTACCTAGTTTAAAACACCAAAACTTTTGCCTGTCGACTATTGGTAAATTTTATTAGACTGTCCGCGCACTAATGGGGATTAGGTCATAGTCTAAACTTTACGTCAATTTTATTAATATAAACTTCAGATTCAGATTCTTTATTTCAGACCTTAGGTATAACAGATATACACTTGGTAGCGTCATTTACAAAATACAAAGAATAGTTTAAAAAATTCAACAAATTTAAATTATACTATACAAATTTAAATTATATTCAAGTTATAAACAAGTATATAAAAGAAAATAATTTAAAAATAAATAGCGGCCATTCAGTTGGGCCTAGTCAGTTCAATGCAGCGATAGAGAGGCGTTGTCAGAATGTATGAAAACGACAGAATTATATTAAAACTTGAATTTTTAAAAAATATATACATATAAAAGAGATATTACAAAATGTATGTCAATGTACGTGTAGAAAATGATTTTGTCCAATTATTTTTGTCCTTTAAAAATTGTTTGTCTTCATAGTAAGCCCTGCATACCAGATATTTTTTGACTTCATTTTTAAACTTTGTCTCATTTAGGCTTGTTACCTTTTCTGGAACAATGTTATAATAACGAACACTGTTTCTTATGAAAGAAATGTCCGTCTCGTGTAATCTATAACGCGGATACACATGTCTATTTTTATAATGCGATGCATCGGACTTATTAGCATAGTGACATCTATTTTTTCTAGCATACATGATGCACTCATATATGTAAAGCGATGGCACTGTGAGGATTCCAATTGTATTAAATAAATCTCTCAAATATTGTCTCGGGCCTAACTTATAGATAGCGCGTATTGCTCTCTTTTGTAGCACAAATATTGTATTTCTGCCGCCGAACCCCACAATAATATACCGTAAGACATTATGCTGTGGAAGTATCCATGGTAAACAAGCCTGGCAGTTGCCACATCTGATATTCCTCTTATTTGGCGAACAGCATGTGCAGCTGAACTAAGTTTGTCCGCCAATTTATTTATATGAGGACTCCATTGGAGTTTGGAGTCAATAATTATTCCTAAAAATAACGTGGATTGGATTTGTTCAATTATTTGACCTTTTATAGCTATTTTCACGTTAAAGTTTTGTAAATGTGACAGTGAAAAACGTATGCGTTTTGTTTTTCCCGGATTTAAAGCTAAGTTGTTGGCGTCGAACCAGTCGCTCAAAATATTTAAATTTTTATTGATACAACAGTAATCCATTTGCCCCCCTCTCTTAATTTTAAATAACACAGAGGTATCGTCTGCGAATAAAACAATTTAAACTATGATAATAGTGTCAATGCTATACGTCACCACATTCGAGATAGTATTAGCACGAAATTTTGGTTTCTCTGCCGCGAAATCAGATTCTATTGCGTCCTTTCTAACCTACAGCGCGACCGCGTCGTAGCTCGTGACGTCACACGGTGAACGCGCCGCGCGGCTTTTTGATTTTTAATTAGTAATTTTAAAATGTTCACAGATTCGTCATTTATTGAGATATCCAAGTATTTTTTGCAGTTTGTATAATTTATTTCTATTATCTTTAAATCTATGTAATCATTTTTTGATTTTATCCAATTGGAAACTTCCTTATTGTAAAAAAGTGTCATAAATACAAAACTTCGTCGATTCGACGAGTCATGGTTGCTGGTCTGGCTCTCACAGGCCTCCCATATAAGAAATATTACCGTGTGTTATGAGGGCAACGGCCCAACTAAGACTATACGGAAGCAGCAATGGGTGCGACAGCGCACTTAAAATTTAGATATTTTTTTTTCACATTCGCATCGTCGATCCGACGAAGCTGGGTAAGGTTAATGGGTTTTAGAGGGCTAAGAGACTAATTACACGGTATTTTTACATGATACATAAGATATATCAAATGTATATAAAATAAGCCAAGTGTGTGCCAAGTGCAAGTCGAATGAACGAATGAAGTATCCCGTACCAATATCTATGAAAACGGTAAAAATCATGTCTATTTTATACAAACCCCGCTTCCACACATTTATATTAATTTTATTCTTATGATTATTAATTTTAACACAATGTAGAAATAATCAAGTAATAGCCAATTAAAATACATAGAGAATGGTAGAAAATCGTCAGAAGTAGGAAAGTTGAAAAATAAAATAACTGAATTTTGAGTTGTGGCTCTTTTGTCTCAAAGCAGCGATTTATTTTCAATACATCGCCAAATCTAAAAATGTAGTATTAAAGAAATGACGTCTCTTGCAAAATTAAACTACGTAGGGCCATCTTTCCGCTTAATCATCAGACCTGGTTACAATCTGCGTAAGCAACCCACTATTTATTCTCACTGCTGGGACTCTGGGCCTTCACTCGCAAGGAGAGATCTAGGCTGGGGCTAGGTTATAAATCCACCACGCTAACCAAGTATGGGTTGGTAAATGTCACATGAGGTGTACCTACACTCTAGGTACAAGTACCTAGTAAGTTTACATGTCGGTTTCCTCACGATGTTTTCCTTCATCGTTTATAAGTTAGCGGCATTACACGCTGACATCGAGTGGTGCGCGTGGGGGTCCGAATCGGCAGTCACCGTTCTCCCGAATAGATGAGCCATAACGTAGACTTTAACAGCGTCTTAGAATTTAACACCAATGTACTCGTTTAATTACTGTCATCCCTTAACCACCTTCCAGCACCTTCATCAGACCCTGGTTGCCATCTAGCACCAAAGTACTCGTCAAGACAAATCAAATGATCCCAAGCTCGATGGGGTTATTGGGGTTACGTCGTTTAATTGCTGGGTTCCTATGACCACCTTCCAGTTCCATCATCAGACCCTGGTTGCCGTCTAGCACCAAAGTACTTCTCAAGACAAATCAAAAGAGCCCAAACTCGGTGGGGATATGTCGTTTAATTACTGAGTTCCTATGACCACCTTGCAGCTCCATCATCAGACCTTGGTTACCATCTAGCACTAAAGTACTCGTCATGACAAAGAAAACGAGTCCAAACTCGGTGGAGCTATGTCGTTTAATTGTTGAGTTCCTATGACCACCTTCCAGCTCCATCATCAGACCTTAGTTACCATCTAGCACTAAAGTACTCGTCAAGATAAAGAAAACGAATCCAAACTCGGTGGAGCTATGTCGTTTAATTGTTGAGTTCCTATGACCACCTCCCAGCTCCATCATCAGACCTTGGTTACCATCTAGCACTAAAGTACTCGTCAAGACAAAAAACGAGTCCAAACTCGGTGGAGCTATGTCGTTTAATTACTGAGTTCCTATGACCACCTTCCTGCTCCATCATCAGACCCTGGTTACCATCTATCACCAAAGTACTCGTCAAGACAAAGAAAATAAGTCCAAACTCGGTGGGGCTATGTCTTTTCATTCCTGAGTTCCTATGGCAACTTTCCGGCTCCATCATCAGATCAGCATCATAAAATTTTCATACCATTGTTTGCAATAAAATTTACACACGTACCTATAATGCGAGATTTCAACTTTTTGCAAGATTTGATAATAAGCTTCCGGTTTCGTAGTAACTATTTTCTAATCTGTGGCTTTGGGACAGGTGAAACTAAATTTTAATATAGTATAAAAGCTTGAAAACATCGGAGAAAGAATCTAACAACAATGTTATGAAAAAAAACATGCAAAAAGATTTCACAGTGGTGAGGTTCGATCTCAGTGTTACATCCGTCCACCGCTGACGTACGTTGCTCACTAACCGTTGAGCCAAACTTCCTGATTACTAAGGTGTCAAATTTTTAGACCATATGAACTCAATTAACGTTTGTAAGAATTGATCATTTTTATTTATTGAATATTGAACGGCGAACGGAGCAAAGAGCGACGTGCGTCCGTGTAGCAAGACGTCTCTTCCGACACTGTCAGATCTTATAAGAGTGAAAGAGAAGGAAGATGCGATACGTTTCGACTTTTTAAAAACAATTAAATAAGTGTGAGTTTTTTAATTAAACCAAAATATAAACCAGCAATGTCCTTTGTCAAAATATAATACGTCATAATTTAAAAAATTACTAGTGTCCGTCTCCTAATTACACTGATATCTAAGTCTAAAACTAATTTTTAGAGGTTTGTTTACGAATTTTTTCTATCGTGATTTTTTTACCAAATCTTGTATTTATGACCTCGGGTC
Organism: Ectropis crepuscularia; assembly: GCA_963693475.1. Taxonomy (NCBI): domain Eukaryota; kingdom Metazoa; phylum Arthropoda; class Insecta; order Lepidoptera; family Geometridae; genus Ectropis; species Ectropis crepuscularia. The sequence continues at coordinate 17,555,933 of OY856359.1, forward strand.
ACTCATAAATATGTTCAAGAATAACATATATTTTACTCATTATCTCAAACCATACACATTTTGCTAAATTGGTATTGAAAAAAGTGCCATTTGGCTGTTGTCAGCGTCTTAAAACGTGACTCTCAAAGTAGACGTTCTAGGGTTAAGCCGTAAGGAAAGGTTAGTTAAACGTATTAGAAAAATAAATACATTGGTGAACATTTCTGTACACGCATCACAATGTAGCTAAATTAAGCGAAGCTTGTACTATGAAAACCATATAGCTGATAAAGAACTTATCCAGACTAACATATTTATGAGACATAGAAACACTCAGACATTGAACATAGTTGGCGTGAAACCTATTATTTTCTGGATGTAAATTTATATATGATCGAAAGAGTCAGTCTTTCATCATAATACTACTAATAGAACTAATAAGCTTTTTGTCTGCAGACGAAGTGTGAGTCACAAACTCAATTAGATGTTACAGTTCGTATGAACCTGTGTGAGTATACCTCGGAACCCGCTCCACAGTGACTCACATACCGAAAGCAAAACAAAATGATCACGACTCAAGATAACCACGCAAACTTGACCTCCCGTCTCCCCCAAAGCTCCTGAACAAGTTAGGTGATAGAGAAGCTAGTAGATTACAAGTACAGTTCATTATTGAATGGTGTCGTGGTGACGTCACTAGTTTCCAAGAGTTGAGCGGACTTTGGAAGTAAAAAAGTGGTGCCATAACTTGTCTATCGTAGTACGTTTCTTTTAGTTAACAAAAAGTTTCAGTATGGACAACTATAATTCACTGCTCTACGTGTGTGCGTATGTGCTCGTAAATATAGTTGAAAGTTTAGGTTAGTAGGGCCTAGCTCTTTTACGCTACCCCAAATTTCAGTAGATAGATTTGAAGCTGACTAGTTTAAGTTCTTTTATAAAAAAAGTTGTAGAACCTTACACCTTTTGTGCTAGCACAAAGTTCGGTAGGCAGTAGAGACCAACTGCCATAAATCCGTTTAAAATAAATCACCCTTATGCAATTATGCATGTCAATATTAAGAGGGAGGCAAGAAATAACTTTTGTAGTAGCTCTTGATGTAGTACTAATTTCGGATATATTTATCCTGACAATACTTTTGGAAGATGCTCTGTATTTTTATTTTTATTTAAAAAAAAAGGACCTATAGGATGTAACGAGGTATTTTGTCATTAAATTATTTTCCTTTTTTAAGCTATTAATCTAACTGAATTCTAAAGCTAATTGCTATTTAATTTTCTCGTTTTAAAACTTGAGCCCAAGTTTATTGTTGGTTACTTCATACACATCAAGTTCCAGCACCAAACTGAGCAGAGCTTATGCTGTGGGTACCAGAATACTAAGCCTTAGCAAAAATAAAAAGTACATTTTCATTAGTTTCCTTTACTAAGCGGACGAACCCGCGGGTAACATTATAAACGTTGATGAGTCGTCATTTCGTCAGTCGTCACGCCACTCAGTGAATGATGGCTCTTTTTTATGTCACGTTGCCTAATAGTGGTGGCCACGTAACCGTGACGCCGAGGGTGGGCGATGAAGCCAGGGCCGAGCCGACCTCCACCAGCGCCTGTGTGCAAAACCTTTATGGCGCCCCTTTTCAACCCCCGACCAAAAACGGGATGTTATAAGTTTGATGTCGATATCTGTCTATTTGTCTCTTTGTATGTCTGTCTCTGGCACCGTAGAGTTCAAATGGATGAACCGATTTCGATGCGGTTTTTTATTTGGAGGTTAATTTGCGTGCGGTGGTTCTTCGCTATGGCCGCGTTCACAAAATGCTGGTTAAAATATTTCTTCACAACCTACCTCAATATGGGTATCAAATGCCAAGTCAAGCCCCTTGACTAGTAGAGTATACTTTACCAAATTTCAAATCAAAGCTAGTCGGACGTAAATTATTTTTTTACGAATATTCTTTCTAAGCATACTGATTTCACTATTACGTATGCTATGCTTAGAAAAACATGATCTAAAATCTGTAAGAATATAAATATACTTAGATAATACTAGCAGCGCCCCCCGGTTTTACCCTTTACCAGCGCAGCTCCAGATATTTTCCCGTGATAGCAAATGTGCTATTCAAGGTTATATTTTGTGTTAAAATGTAAACCCGACCCGTTCGCATGTTCCGACGTGATTGAGCAACGAGCATCCAAACATCCAACTCATATTATAAATTTCAATGCTAGGAGATCTGACCGACTGAACGGATTGATTTGAAATCAGAAACACAGTTAGTTTATAGTCTGGAGTAGTACATAAGCAATTAATAATTTCGAAAAAGTACCTAAGATTAAGTAGTTCATTTGGACACAAATGTTATAAGCTATACGCCAGCTGTTACCCGTGACTTTCTCCGCATAGAATTTGAGATGTGGTCTGTGTTGAATATGACTGTTTTATCAAAACTTCAACTTTAAATAAGTAACGGCTGCTCTAGTCGGGAGAACAGCGACTTCCCAGACCCCCGGGTTCCACGCGCACCACTACCTTTTTGAAGCCATGTACGTAATTCCGCTAAATTAAAAATGATGATGGGAAACATCGCGAGTAAGCCGACATGTAAGTACCTGGAATCTTTCGAAGTCGTGTGTCATCCGCCAACCCGAATTGGACTAGCGTGGTGGATTATGGCCTTGGCTCTCTCCTTACGAGAGAAAGCCCCGAGTCCCAGCCGTGGGAACATTTAGGGGGCTGCTTATCCTGCTAAATTTCAACTAAATCCGTCGAACTGTTTCAGTATGAAAAATATAAAAATGAGTTTCTGAAACTAAACATTTTGACAGGATAATAAGTACCTATTCTACTTATGTGATATTTCACCTTATTAAACACCTGTATTTCAAATATCAAACCAATTAGCTGTGTTGTTCTGACATGATAGTTTAGAATAACACATTACCTACTTTTTATTACAAAAAAATGCATAGTTCCTCATTGATAGTATAAACTTACACTCTATCAATGGAGAGTACTTACCGTATCTTCCCACTTTTATACTATCAATGTAGTTCCTTAAGGAACAAATATATCAATATTATGTCATCAGAACGGGTTATTAATAGATTTGGTTGAAATTTGAAACACTCGAATTTAATATTAATAACTACTTTTTAACCCAAAACAGTGCAAAATTTTTTAGGGGACAAATATTTACCGTAACATCGAAACAACTACTTAAGCGGTTTCAATAGGAATTTGAAACACAAATATTTTTAAATCGAACTTCCACCTTGCACACCCAAACTTCGAATAATGATTGTTCCATTATTTTATTTTGCCTCACTCGTTCATTAAAAACAGGGAACCCCTGTGACATCGCTCTACTTGCATCGCACATACCGTATCGAGTTGCGTTTATAATCTCAATTAAATAAACAAACTCAATTAAATAAAAATTTGTAGTGGTAGGACTCTTAGCAGAGTCCGCCTGGGGAAGTACCACACCTTTGCCAAATATTCTACCGCCAAGCAGTAATGTGCAAACATTACTGTGTTCCGGTTTGAAGGGCAATGATTTCAGAGAAATTACAGGGCTTAGAGACATAATATCTTAGATCTCTGGGTGACGAGCGCAGTGCAGTGCTAGGTAATGATTTGGACTATCATGTACAAATAACTGTGTGTTACTGTGCTGTTATGTGGCAGGCATGTTGCTTACCATCAGGCACATGACCTGCTCGTCTCGTCACTCTATGCTATATAAAAAAAAAAAAAACAAACTCACGGTGCGGCGGTTCTTTTGATTTTAAAGCTGAGACCGTAATGAATGTAAAACCAAACCCAAACCGTAAAATTAAACCACAAACGTAAACATTATCTTGGGAGACTCTTACAATAAACTATAGCAACTTAGCAATTTATGAATTAATATTTGTCTAGGCAAACGTTGCGTCTATCCTACCTACTTACTAATCGACGATACTCTACTACAGAGAACATAGTGTTGCGTAAGTGTGAAAAAAATTCAGTGGCGGCGCTGGCGCCCCTAGGCCTTGGCGCCTGTGTGCGCCGCACACTTCGCACACAGGGGCGGCTCGGCCCTGGATGAAGCGCAGGTTCGACTCCCAACTGTTCTATTCACACGATAAAAAATACCAGACTGTAGATAGGGGGAATAATACGTTGACATTTTAGATTAGACAATCCGAAAATTCAACTACTGTCGCTAGAATAGAACTTACAACGATCTGTGTTTAGTTCTTGCGGTAGTACTCGTTGGTTACGGTAAACAAGTATGATGAGTATATGGAAAGCTTTTTTAGCATTATCTATGCGATTCCGAATGGTTTTTTAAATTTCCATCAAACAACATCCATATCTAACCGCTCCTGTCATTCGTATCTGTTCTCGTATTTTATGTGGTATCTTTTCGATTACAAGAATATAATAAAGTCTCTACATCCTTGTACCGAAATAAATATCCGAAATCCATTTACTACAGCTCCGTCAATTGGTCATAATTGCAGCGGCCTTGTACAACTAACGTAATCGAGCCCAAAAATATCTATGCCAGCCGAGATCAACTGAATGGGGCAGTCCGAATGTTGCACAAAAATGTTGATTGTTTTAGAGGTACAGTAAATCTATATATATAAAAGCGAAAGGTCATCAAGGAATCTCAGAAACTACAAATGCTAGGAATCTGAAATTTTGCGTAGCGGTTCCTTTTAGCACGTAGGCGCTCGCTAAGACGGGGGGTTTTGGGAATTTCAACCCCTAAGAGGGTGAAACAAGGAATGAACGGTTGTATGAAAATTCGTGATTTTCAAAGTTATCAAATTTTGTATCCTTAAGCAATTAAATGTTTGATCTATCGATTTTGTAATATCGAACTGTACGGGGGTGAAATTGGGGTTGAAATAGGGGATGAATGTCAATATGGAAGTTCCCAACCGTTGAAGATAAAACCGTGAAACTCTGTATAGTCTGTATATAGACACTTGACACGAAGCAACCGAATGTTTGTTCTATCAATTTCGTAACTTCGAACTGTACGGGGGTGAAATTGGGGTTGAAATGGGGGATGAATGTCAATATGAAAGTTCACAACCGTTGAAGATAAAACTATGAAACTTTATAGACACTTGATACGAAGCAAAGGAATGTTTGTTCTAGCAATTTTGTAATTTCGGACTGTATAGGGATGAAATTGGAGAATTGAAATGGGGGACGAATGTCTCTTACGCTTTCACACCTAAACAACTGAACCGATTTTGATTAATTTGTATGAAATTGTTTTATTATAAGCTGTTTTTAGTAACCGTAAATGTGTCTGGGTATAAAAATAGGTAAGTACTGCCTGAGTTACCTTAGTATTTATTTCGCGCGGACGAAGTCGCGGGTAACAGCTAGTAATATATATAAGCTGTAAGTTATACTAGCAGCGCCCCTCGGTTTCAACCGCGCAATTCCTGATTCCTTTATAAAAATAGGCTATATGTATGCATTCCAGACTATAATAACTATCTATCTATGTACCAAATTTCATCCAGATCCCTTCAGTTGTTTTTGCGTCAAAGAGTAACAAACAATCCATCCATCCTCACAAATGACTGAATTTCACCCTATTGATTGTTCTATGCTTTAATAGATGTTCACTAAAAACGGCGTTTCAGACTCTAGTTTTATATGATTCATCGAATCATCTTTTGCACCTTCAAATACGTAATGTCAGCAGTCAGCATCAGCAACTAACTTAAACTTCTCTTTCCAGAATTCAAAAAGGACTGGTCAGACCACGCCCTCTGGTGGCCCACCCGAAACAAATGGCTGGCGCGTCCGAAGCACACCCTCGACCAGTACGGCGTCCACGCCGACGCTGCCCTGCACTTCACACCCATGCACAAGCCCCTGAGGATCCAGCTGCCTGATCTGAGATACGTAGACTGCAAGATTGACTTCTCGATTGACACATTCGGCGCCGTTGTTCAGTTATGTAAAAGTCTTGGTAAGTACTGCAAAATTTAAGTAAAACTATAATGATGACAAAATATAATGATAACAACTAAATCTCAGCACCTCGAACTTTAAACATTCAAGGGTAATCTTGAGAAATTTGTGCAACTCCTTTCATTCTGAAATTCTCAATTAGAAATCTGTCACAGAAGTTCTCATCCGTGAAACAAATATTAAAAAATATTTTACCAATAAAGACATCAAAATATTGGCAGTGTGCGTGTTTGTCGTTCGCCTGAGAGCCACTTTATCTTCAATGCTTGTCTATTTTATGTGTTACGACTCATTTTACGTGTTATACAAAATCGTCTGCCTGCCAGTCACTCCTATTCATATCAGTTTTATTACAAACTTTACCGATCTGAACGTCGCCGTCGTAAAGTTAGAACAAGAGCAGTTAACATTTAAGTGCCCTCTTTAAAGTTATCTTACAAGAGCTAACTTTCTGATTCTGTCATTGGATGTGCTTAGTGGTTTATAGATTGGTTGAATGGATATTTAATTTGTGTGGGACCGAAAATGTCAAACACTATTGTCTACGCCCGTCTATTAATCTGCATTGGTAGGAACATTGACGTACGAATAAATGTTCACGATACTCCAAAGACTTCTGCTGTTATTATTATTAATATACATATAATATCAAACCGTTTGGTTCGCCCGGTCATTTATACCACGACCTAGAAATTAGGGGCTATGGAATTCCCTTCCTCCAAAGACTTTCCAGAGGAACTTCGACTATTCAATCTCTATTAAACTCCTATTAAATCAAATTGCTAAATATCACGACAATGCTGCTTTTCCAATTTCTTGCCAAAACACAGGGTCGACAAATGTTATTATTATATTATTATTTTGATTGTCGTACTGATACGATCTCATCATTAATTTTTCAGGCATCAAACACCCAGAAGAGCTGTCCCTCTGCTATCCCCTCGAGCCTTCCCACCTCAAGCAAAACTACCAGAATTTGAAAGAAGCGAAGCGGATAAAGTCGACACACCCTGCTGACACGAACACGTTTATAGCAGCGACCAGGGGGTCCTCGAATAGCTTGGACAGGTCGAACGGGCCTTGTCCTGCGACGCCGCCGCCACCTAGGTCTGCGTCTGCTACCCCAGTCGCGTCACAGCAGGTGAGATAGATGAAAACTAGCCTGGGTGCTACATATTTTAATTTCCTATTAACATTACATGTGGGGATATTTGTTGCTGAATCACGGTGGTAAGAACTCATGGGGCACAATTGAATCCCAGAATTTTCTTGAAGTGATCAGACTCATTGCAGAGTCCGCCTGGAGAGCCACACCTTTACTAGGAATCCTATTGCTAACCACAATGTGCAAACATCTCTGTGTTTCGGTTTGAAGAGCAATGTTTCCAGAGAAATTACAGGAAATAGAGATAAATCAATCATCTCTGTATGTGAGCGCAGTGCAGTAGTACTGAGTAATGATTTGGGCTATTCATGTTCCAATAGCACTGTGTTGTTATGGGCAAGCGTGTTTCTTACTAACAGACATGTCCTGCTCGTCCTGTCTCGTAGTAGTAGTAAGCTGAAATTCTAGTTGTTAACTGACTCTATGGACAGGTGTTAATTTATTTTACAAGACGTGACGAGCAATAGCCGCCTCTGATGATTGCAAGCAACGCGCCTACCATCAAGAGCAGTGTCACGCAACTATTTGACCACGAAAAGTTCAAATCATTGCTTAGCGCTGCACCACGGGCGTCTCTCGTAGATATATAAGAGGATTTTTCTCTTCGCTTTGTAATTTCTATGGAAGCATAGCCGATCAAACCGTAACATAATAATATATGCAAATTATTGCCGTAGAATAACTGGCAAAGGTGTGGCACTATCCTAGGCGGGCTCTGTCTGTGTATGGTAAGACCATTTACCTTAATCCAACCCGTTTCTGAATACTAAATCGTAAAATAGCCAGCCACGTTAACACTTGATAAATTCTTCACCAATTCTTGTGAAAGAGCGATGCTCTGTGCTGGTGTTATAATAATAAAACTACGGTTTATGTTATTATGTGCATCTGCTTTACGTCTTTCTTGCTTTGTTTATGTTATCTGCATATTTTGTTTGTTTAGTCTGTTCAAAAATATGAATTATCAACCAACAAGGCAGGCTACGTGTTAGCTGCAGGTAAAAATTAAAAACTTGTGAATATACCTAATACTATTTGTAAACATAGAACTCTTTACAGATACCGTCTGAGAAAGTACTACAATTTTGCTTGCAGTTGGTCTACAGCCAAGTGGTTATGTGATAATGAAGCTGTAATAGCAATGTTTATTGTGTTCCGATTTGAAGGGCAATGTTTAGAACAAGATAGGGCAATGAGATAAACCATATTACATCTCTGGGTGAAGAGAGCAGTACAATGCTATGAATTTTTTGTAGTACATATAACATATATATATGATAAAATAGCTGAGTAGCATCGTGTGTTATGATAGGTCCCGTACGAATGTCATAAAAATATTGTTTTTTTTTCATTAAATACATTCATATACAGATAGTGCAATCCACGAAGACGCGCCTCACTATTCCTCCTAACCGTTTATAGTAGGTATATGTGTGCAAGCTTCCGTCAATGTTTGAGTGTTATCGGTACACACTAATTACCTATGAATGCACACGCACACTACAATGAATAGACTAATCGCGACTGACGCTCGGAGCAAACGCGATCCCCTAAACCAAAAATTGGTGGGGCGCGTCTTCGTGGATTGCACTATCTGTAGAGGGACAAGTAAGTAAGTTGAGCGTCTGATGATAAGCAAATAGCACATAACAAGACACAGCATTATTAGTATGTATTCTTAAATAAAAACTACTAAACGGACCTGTAGGGATATTTTTAAAGCAATATCTAATTACCTAGTTTATACATCAAATTAACAATGAGGCTATACTTTATTGTGTAAAAGTTAAACAATCATAATAGTATACATGTGAAACATCTAGTATTTCGTAAACGTTCCACTTATGCGAAACGGAATAAAACAGTTTATAATATTAGCATGATAAAAACCTCATTGCCATTCAAATAACAAATCGCGTTCCGTTAGTCCAGATATCAATCATCCAAAACTAATAAAAAAAAATGTTTCGTTCGTTAACCCCCCGAATCTACTTGGCATCCGCTACCAGGGATGTTACGGAGCTTCGACTCCGACTCCGTTATGTCGGAAGTTCCGATTAGTTTTACACCTCCGGTTCCGACTCCGGTTCCGAAACTTTTGAATCGGAGGTTTTAATCGGAGGTCGAAGCATAACTTAGCGGCGGCGCCCTGCGCCGACAGTAACGAACAGTTTCGCAGGAACATGTCGCGCAGGGAATCTCCCGCGCACGAGTGTAATGAAAAGTATACTAAATGAGCACAACAAAGAAAAACGCAAAATTTCAGCACCTTATATTAAATTTCCGCCAATATTATCGTGTCCACCAGGCTCGGTAGCGAGCGAATACCTTTTTGGTGGCGTCGATTTGATCTACAAGGGGGCGCCTAGTGCCAGAAAACGAAAAAAAGGACATTTTCAGAAACAAAAAAAAATATTGACGTGTAGGTACAATCAAGAAAAAGCACAATAACCGAATAGAGTTTTAAAAATAGGACAGATTTTTTTACAGAAAAAAATTAAAATGGCACCTGAAAATTTTAATTCCCCATATTATTTTTTGATAATAAAATTTCTAATTTTACGTTCTATTAAAGTAACCGAACCACAGAATAAATATAAGACCGAACACTTTTTAAATTTATGTTTAATTATTGAGTAATTAAATAAAACTTGGTAAAAAATTGACTCCTGATTTAATATTGATTTCCCCTCCAAACTGTGTCATGCTATTCTCGACTTTATGCATATCATATTAAGAAGGGCCTCGCGCGGGTGAAATCAGATTTTTTCCTGGCATTAGGCGCACTCTTAAGAAATATCTTAGACTGAGACAGCTTCAAAGCTTATGTTCATGAAGTACATATACACACTTTTGGTGTCAATGTATTTAATTTAATTTGTTTGAAAGCTTTTGTTCATTTAACATGCTTTATATGGCACTTTGGGAATCAATTAATTAATGTTTTTGTTTATTTTTGAATATTCCATATATTTTTTTCATTTTTTGTTATATTTCATGAAACAAAACAATGAAAAGTTTGAATGAATGTTTTATTTGTCCTAAAATAAAAATCTCTCTCCTACCACTACTTCTGACCCTACCTCCGACTCCGGTTCCGACTCCGACTCCGACTCCGATAAATCAAATTTAAAAACTCCGACTCCGACTTCGGTTCCGATAAGATCACCTCCGTTACATCCCTGTCCGCTACCAAGCCCCAATAATTAAGCTGCGTACGCATGTACGAACACGAACATAGCGAACATAAACAGTTGAACATTTGGTACGTACGAGTTTCAGTTTTATGAGAATTAAACTAAACACTACTTTGAAATAATAGCTCCGGTTGTTTTTATCTTGGTTAGTTTTTAATCGATCCCGCGCATCGGACTGTAGCTAAATGACGATGGAGCATCCTAAGAAGCGACACTCGATCTCTTAACCACGATATAGTGCTCTGTGATTGGTCTACGGTCCATTTGATTGTAACTTACGTCATTTAAACAATGTACTAACGAACACTTAAAAAACGTGTTCGCGCATAACCGTCATAAACTGTACTTATGTATTTCAAAGACTATTACTATGCAGTTCAAAGTGGTAGACGCGGAAATGATTTTAGTATTCCTATTAATGATTTACAATTTTATTTTCTTTTTTTAGTTTTTTTTAAATAGGTACACAACAAAATATTTTTGTGTAAAGATAAACATTCTAAATGGTGGTAAACAGTTTTGTATATAAAAAACACAGAATTAAAATATGAACTAGGATTAGTTTACCTTCTGCCGCCTGTGGGTTTGGTACATGCTCGAACAGTTTTGATATACATAACATTTATTTTCGTTTTGTTTTTTAAAGCTCTTCAAAGACAGTCTAAACACAACTAATAGGATCGCCGTAAACGGATTGACAAATAGTGTTCGGTGTCCGTTTGCGATATGTTCGTTTGAGCATAATGATTGCGTATCGTGTAACGCAACAGATTTGTTCGTTTGTACGGACGCGGCTTTACAGTAAGCGAACACGTGCTCATAAAAACGGCACTTGACTGATAATATCTATAAATAACAATTAATGTCGGACAAAGTGAAAGATTTCAATCAGTTACGGTCCACGCGTAAGTACGGTCAGGTACGGTCAGTTTTATTCTTATGCCGTTTATACTTTGTACGTTCCATACGTAATCGTGACTACACGTGACCGGACGGGGTCCGCTTTCCACGTCGTGATTGAATAATTCAGACAAAGAATATGTCAAAACACCTAAATGTCGGAGATGAAACTTCTTTAATTAATACCTTATACATAGAAAAAACATCTAAATTTTATTAATTCACGGGCAATTAACGTGTCAGATGGTCAATTCAGTCCGACTTTAGTTGCCACACAGGCAGCGATCATTCGCGTGCACTCTCCTTGAAAAAGGCTGCCGGGTGCGGCTGAAACTTTTATCGGACTGGACCGACGATTAACAAACGTGATTTACCCGTGTTTTAATTAAATTTATATAACAACCACTTTAGTTTTCATACTAAGATTTTAGGTACTCGTAATGTCAAGGTAGTTTTACTCGTAATATCGTTCATACAAAAATGTAAAGTCTGGTTAAAGTTATTAAAAGAAACAAAAAAACTGGCTGTCTTTGCTCAAGCTGACTACATCAGATAGATTGAAAGAAACTCTTAATTATTCACTCAACATAAAAATAATGCACGTATATATATATAATAAAAACATAAACATAAAACTTTTCGACAGTCGCCTTATCGACCACAACGATCTCCTATAGATAATAATAATAATAAAAAAAAATGAATAAATAATAAATGAGTGAATAATAATAATAAAATTCTTTATTACACCTACAAAACAAAAATACAATTTTAAACTTAAACTAAGACTAAACAATAAAATAACAAAAAGGAATATAAGTACTAAGTAATTGAATTTCGAAATTTAATCTTGTTTAATTTGATAACAGTATTGTGCAGTGTAAGGGCGGCCTTATTGCTTAAAGCAATTTCTTCCAGACGACCTTTGTATGGAAAAATAAAATATAAGGAAGTTATGAATTGCAGGTGGTGCTGTTAGACAGCAACATATACAAATAGGTAATAATTTTATTATACACTTAAATATTATAATCGATAAGTATAACAAATAAATACACAATTTATAAAAGATAATCATATTAAATACATACATATACAAATAAATACACATATACTTATATTATATATACTAGCGGCCCGTCCCGGCTTCGCACGGGGTTTCAATATTTTTTGTTAAGTAGGTATGCTAATTGAAACGTACATGACCAAATTTTTCCGAATGATCAAAATTAGAAACCAAAACTTTAAAGTGTAAAAACATTAAACTGGCTGGCCTGGTGGCTTAGTTGGTTGAGGGCCGTTTTGTAAAGCGGCGGTTTAACGATCAGCCAGATTGAATACGGCTGATTAAAAAACCGCCGGAATGTATTCGACGCCATACGTCATTCAACACGGCTAGCCGTCAAGTAATAAAGCGAGAGATTAGCCGCCTCTTTCACAATTTTTAGTTCCGATTCACTCATGGCACTGCCTGACATAACAACAACTATGGCATTGAATAGGTACTGTAAGTGTGTTGCTAAATTGCTAAAGTGACAGTGGATTCTGGAGTTCGGAGGGATTGTACACAATATTATTGGAGTGTTACTTGTCACCCTGGGTGTTACTTGGAAACTATTTCGTTTCCACCGTCCACCTTGTTAAGACTAAATCCGACCGGGTTGGTTACATGAGACCCAGATCCGACTCGGAGCATACCGACTATATAGTCTTGGCGCTACTACCTCTGGAGTGTATTAAAAAAAAATGGAGCAAGCCATGCAAGTAGCCGAAGTGTATCGCAGGCCGAGTATGGAGAAGCGACACTCAGGGCTGACCACAGAGCTTCTGGCGGGAGCCCACCCGGAGTCAAATCTCGATGATAGACCCTTGTCTATGGAAGTGCACCATGTTTCTTAGGTGTACCGGCACCGATATCAATTTATGGGCTTTCAAACTTTATGAGAGAGGTAAAATGTTGTAAAAAAATTATTAAGGAATACCGTAAGTAATCGGTCAGTTTTTTCGGATGAATGAAATTAATTTTGATTTTGTTTATTTAAATTATGTTTTTTTAAATTTGGTCACCCTATAATATAAGCAGTAATACAATACGGCTGAACGTGGGCGGCCTTATTGAAGAACGTATCGCAATGACAATGTGGCTAATCGTTGAACCGCCGAATTACAAAAAGGCACTGTTTTTCAAAACGGCTAGCTGTAATGTATTACGGCGGAAACAAAATAATAATATTACCATAAATCGTAGAACCTAAGATAGGCCCTACCAAACTTCAGGGCGCACACAATCATGTCAACGTTGGGAAGAGTGAGCTCACTCTTTCCGTTCTAGTCGGTTGCAGGACGAGGTGGACGCCGGACGTTTTTACCTATCATTATTCGGTGTCAACAACCAAAATAAGTAGAACCACAGCAAATCTCGCCGCTAGCGATTGTACGGGTCAAGTAGATTGGTTGTTTGTAAGCCACTTACGATACACACTGAGACGCAATTTATTACCAATTTCAAGGTTCTCAGAGCACATCCATTGATTTGTATCGATGGCATGTACTGCCACGTTGCGCCGCGCCGCGCTACAGTCGGCGCGCCGCGCCGGCCCGTCGCGTCGTTTATTATTATTTCGACAGGATGGAATTTTTTAACTTCGTAGTATCTTTTGAATGCAATGTCCGATTTTAATAATTCAAAAAGGAATCAGTAGGTATTAAAGCAATCTTGAATACGAAATAGTTTATTTGGATAAGAATTAATACAAATGTATGGATAACATGGTCTGAATTTGATCGGCATTTTTATCTTCTTTTAAAATGTAAAAAAGCAGTTGTAGCGACGTAATTACAGTAGTTAGACATATGGTCTCGCGAGGTTTTTTGTAGATTTTAATACGTTTTATAATATTGTAGAACATTGTTTTGTTCTATCATTGGTACTTTCCGCAGCGTATGCGATGAAAGCCATTTTATGGCTGTTTTTTTTATACCTTGCGTTGGTTTTAGTAAAGAAATCAAAGTAATTCTAATTTTTTCTCGTAATAAAAGTAGCCTATGTTACTCAGTGATAATGTAGCTCTCTTTTGGTAAAAGAATTTTTGAAATCGGTTCAGTAGTTTTTGAGTTTATTACATACATACAAAAATACAAAAATACAAAAATACAAAAATACAAATCTTTCCTCTTTATAATATTAGTATAGATATATACAATTCAATGTACCAATTAAGAAGAGGAGAGATAGTAATCGTATACAAGATTTTTAATTAAGGAAACGGACTTAGCTTGTCGAATTACTAAGGGTAGTGAGTTCCACAGTAGGACAGCCTGCACGTTGAAGGATTTGGTGAAAGAAAGGTTAGGATGTGTGGATGAGGGAATTTGCAGTTTAAGAGCCCGGGTCGATCGAAGGGGACAGGATTTGGGTTCGATAAAATTAAATCTGTCTTTCAAATACGAAGGAGTAGCAGGATTAAAGAGGATTTTAAAGAGGAGGGAAAGAATGTGAGTATTACGGCGAAGGCGGATAGGTAACCACTTCAGCTTTTGACGAAATTCAGATATATGGTCATACTTGCGTAAACCAAATATGAACCGTATAAAAATTTTTTTAAGTCTTTCCAGTTTGTCTAGCTGCTCTTCGGTTAAATCCAGATAGCAGACGTCTGCGTAGTCCAATATTGGGAATAAAAGAGATTTTACCAGCGCAGTTTTAGTAGTAATAGGGAGAAAATTTCGCAGTCTCCTAAGAGAAGCTGCAGAACTAAAAACTTTCCGGCTCACCTCCGCCAGCTGAGGACCCCACGAGAATTGCCTATCCATTACGATACCTAGATTCTTAACGACTTCACTGACAGGGATAGGAATTCCGTCGAACATCACCTGGGGAAGACGGAACCAGTCTACCTTCGAAATCATACGGGAACTCCCAATAATGATAGTTTGTGTTTTTTTGGGATTAACAGTAAGGCCGTAAGATTTGCTCCAGCTCAAAATCATTCCCATATCGGTATTGATAGCCTCAATTGCTTCGTGTAACTGTTCTAACGGAGCCTGAGTATAAATTTGTAAATCATCTGCATAGAGGTGGTAAGAGGACGTCAGGTGCTTTGAGATGGAATTTATAAAAATTGCAAAGAGAAGTGGTGAGAGCACGCCGCCCTGAGGAACACCGGCAGAGACACTACACCATGATGAGTAGGAGTCGTCAATACGGATACGCTGCCGGCGTCCATACAGGTAACTACGAAACCAAGCAATTGCCGATGGAGATATGTTAAGAGAACGCAGGAGTGCCAACAAAATGTCAAAGTCGACATTGTTAAAAGCACTGCTAAAGTCTAGTAGCGAAAGCACAGTTAGGCGACGATGACCAATGCCATCCCGTATGTCATCAGTGATTTGTGTAAGGGCAGTGACGGTACTGTGTCCAGCGCGAAAACCTGATTGGAAAGGATTAAGGAGATTATGTTTGGTGAGGTAAGAGGAGAGTTGCTGGTGTACCAGACGTTCAAGTACTTTGGAAAGGAAAGGTAGGATGGATATGGGTCTGTACTCGGAAAATGAGTCAGGATTTGGGTTTTTCGGAAGAGGAGTGATTTGTGCATCTTTCCAAATAATTGGAAAGATACCCGTTGCAATGGAGAAATTAAGGATGTGCTGAATGATTGGGGTGATTTCATCGAGTATAGGCATGATCATCTTGCGGCTGATGCAATCGCTACCAACAGCGTTTGAAGATATCGACTGAATGCTCTTCTTAACATCACATGCAGCAAATTGACTAAAAAAGAAAGAGTCAGAACTGGGAGGAGGAGCCAATGAAAGAGATTTGAGAGTAGCAATTTTAACCGGTCCATCAAAACTGGAAGAAGACGAAAAATGTTGGTTAAGTTTATTTATATCTAAAGTTTTTGGGATACTATCTTGACGAGATTTTCCAACTCCCAGCGATCTTAGAAACTTCCAGACCTTAGCAGGGTCTTCGTTTGCTACAGATTTGTGAATGTGACGGCGTTGTGCGTCTCTACACGCTCTATTGCAGATGTTTCGATAATTCAAATATATCTCCCTTTTTTCGTCAGAACAATGTATCTTAAGTTTATGTTTAGCCACAAGCTTTTTGTGCATTAGTGTGCGTATTTCGTCGGTCAGCCAAGGTGCTGGCGCATGCTTCATCTTCACAGCATGAATAGGCGCGTGAACGTCATATATTTTGGTCAGGATGTGATTAAAGTGACAAATTTTCTCGTTCATGGTGTCGGCACTCAAGACTTCCGACCAATCTGTCTCTAAAACATCTTGGCGTAGATTTTCAAGATTAATATTACCAAAACTGCGCTGTAGAAGAATTTTAGGCTTAATTTTAGGGGGGCGAATTTTATAAGAAACAAAAATCAAATCATGGTGCGAAAGATCATCTGCCGCACACTGGCCGTGTTTGGCAACATGAGAAGGAGAACATACTAGTACTAAATCCAGAAGAGATGGAGTACAGTTCGGAGGATTGTGAGTAGCGTTAAGTGGAAGGATAACCAAGTTGAGAGATGTGGCGAGCGCCTCAAGCTTACGAGACCGTCTGTCTTGCTTCAGGAGACACGTGTTGAAATCGCCCATAATAATTGTATGATCATATGAAGTAGAAATATTAACCAAAAGATTTTCTAGTGACGAGAAGTAATTTACTTCCCGAGAATGAGGGTAGAAAACTCCAAGAAGCAATTTTGTGTGATGCAGTACGACTTCAATAAAAAGATGTTCACCGGCATCAGAAGGAGGTGGCTGCACGGACTTACTAACAATAGTATAAGGGAAATGTGTACGAATATAGATAGCTACGCCACCGCCTCCTTTACCAAAACGGTCGTTTCTAATGAGTCGGAAACCTGGCAACACTACAGAATTAGAAGGGAGAACGGGCTTTAACCACGTCTCCGAAACCAGGATGGCATGGATATTGGGTTGTACGAAAGACGCAAGCATTTCTGGGTAATACTCTGGGCATTTACATGTACAACATTGAAATTTTTTGGTACATCAGAAATCAATGTTTGAATGGAGCTTGACAAGGTTGGGATACTGCAGAAACTGTCCACACTGTTATCGAGTGAAGAACAAGTAAGATAGTTGGAATGCTCACTATTACTACACGACATAAAATAATTAAGATTTGACGATAATGGTACACAGATAAAAATTAAATAATATATAAAATACAAAATAACATAAGTTTCAAGGTTTGTAGACTAGGTATACGTCTACCCGCCAAAAAGTGTTAAAAAGTACACTCTTACAGTGCTTTTAAAAAACTGATTAAAGTGAATGTTTGCCATGAAACAAAAAAAAAACAAGAAATTCAACGATCAGCAAAACACTGGCGAAATTACGGCGATACAACTAACAAAAGTCACGGGGGAAAAAAATCATTGAAATCCCAAAACAAGTAAACAAAAACTGACTGTAAACAAGAAAAAAGGTAAAAAGATTTAAAATACAGGTAATTTAACAAGATTAGAGAATGTGAGTTTGTGTAAAAGCTAGGGATGAAACGATACCACCTGGGTATCGATACTTTTACTCGATACCGTATCGGTCATGAATTATCGATTCCTACTCGGTATCGCATGAAAAGTATCGATACCTACTTGTATCGGAGCATATTTTCAGTATTTTCGTCGAAATTATAGAAGAAAATAAGAACAGGACGTATACTCTCTTTCTACGAAAACGTAATTTCGAAATAAACTCGCGATTTTCGAACTCCGATTCCACTTCGATCCGTCGTTTTGTCTGTTTAAATCTTCTAGAATATTAGAGTAGGCTTAGAACATTTAAACGTCAAACAATGTTCTATCGGACGAAACCAAGTAGGACGACAGTAAGAAAGTCGCGAGTTTTTTTTCGAAATTACGTTTTGTAGAAAGAGACTAGACGTCCAGGAGTATGCGGTATGGTCATGAGTATTTATTTTAAAAAAATACTTTAATTACATTTTGAAACGCACTACGTTATGTATTACGTATGTTAGATATTTCAACAAATACACAATTCACAAGGTTTAAAATACTTACTTTGAAATCTTTACATTAGTAGTTGGAATATAGTCAGGGTGGGTCTTCAGGTGTTTGTGCAAATTGGAAGTATTACCACAATATTGTACGTCTTTAAAACACTTTTTACATTGGGCTACTTTCTCATTTCTCTTATTAAAATATCGCCACGCCTCAGACCTTGGTGGTCCCATTATCACTGAATTTATGTTGTTTTAACTTTTTACAAATTCAATTCAATCAATCGCAACAAAAACAAACAAACAAGCACACGCACGCACAGCACAGATTTATATTAGTGAATGACTTGAACGAACACTATGTTCACCAAGGGCCTGCCTGACACGATAATCACGTGATCAAGCCTGAGCGAAACAGTATAATACCGTTCAAAGTAGGAGAGACAGAGACAAACTGTTGAGTGAAGAGTGACCAGTGACCATGATCACCGAGTACCGATACAAGTACTTACTTTACGATACTACTTGGTACTCAGTTCTAAAGTATCGATGCCAAAAGTACTTGGTATCGAAAGAAAAGTATCGAGTAGTTACTTGTATTTACTCGTATCGTTTCATCCCTAGTAAAAGCGACTATAGATACCTGTAAATGTATAGCTAGATTGCAAGGTTGGTATTACACATAAATAATAAGTAAATATCACTTAGATTTGGTGTCGCGTCTAGGTCTCATTCCTCTGTTATCCTTAACGGCGGCGACTGCTGCTTGAGGCACTGTAACTTGCGATAGATAGACGATTACTACGCATCCACTTAAACTTGCTTTCCGTCCAGAACAATAAAATGCAGATTTTCTTCTCGAATCGTATATTCTTCATTATTTCACAACTAGCAACAACTACTACAACAACTAGCCCAGTAAATGTGTGTTATCGGTATCGTGGAATCCTGTCACGAATAAATGTGAGCATCGCCGAGTGAGGTTGGAGAAACCTGGTGATACGGTTAGTGTTGTGTGTCGTTGTGACAACCCTGCAATTAATCAAGACCAAATGAGGGTAGACGAAGATCTCCTGATTTCCTAATGAGACGACCCGCAATTTCTTCAGCCTTCTAGTGACCACGGCGATTGTACCCTGCGCGCGTTTTTACGCCATCTGTCGAAAATTGGTCGTACCAACCTGAGCCCTTCCTTGGCTCAGGCACAACAACCTTGCTAAAGATCATCACATGATCAAATGCATAGTTTACGATTCTATAAAATCACATAGGTACATACAAACATACATTTGTATAAATATCGATTAGTCTACAAATGTGTGTAATTGTGGTGTCATTGGGATTGAAAGGGAACGAATTAATTATGATGACAAAGATTAAAAATTCCTAATCTGAGCAGAAGTTGCGAGTTCCGGATGGACTTATAAAGGCAGCATACAGCTTGCGTACCGTAAAATTGCAACCATCGTCAGTTTACAATATAACACGTGAGATTATAATCTCCGCTCGTTTAGGTTAGTTTATAATCTCGCATCGTTGGTTTGTAATCCGACGGTTTTTACAATTTAGCGGTGATCATTCAACCCATTTCACATTACCATTTCAATTTCCATTTCCCTTGGGTTTTGGTAATGGGTAATTTCCATTACCCATTTCAAAGTCTACTAATGTAATTTACAGAATGGCACTCTTCGGCGTTACGGCGCCCACATCAACAGCAACCAGAGCGACGGGTCGAGCGACGGCGGCTACTGCGGCACCCCGCCACGAGCCGCCTCCATGGACGCTCTCGACTCGCTCGCTGAGCTCTCGCTGGCCGACTCGCCGATAGAGCCGGACAGCCAGACCAAGGATTCCCTCCTCACGCCCAAGTCGCTCATGGAACGGGCCAGGATGAATGTTGGGTGAGTTACCTACTTATTCTGTTATCCTAATACTACTCATTATAGTAAATGTGTAAGTTTGGATGTTTGTTGCTGAAACACGTAGTAAAGCCTGAACAGATCTGATTGAAATTTGGAACACAGTTTTATTATAGTTTTTTTTTTATAGCATAAAGTGACGAGACGAGCAGGTCATGTGCCTGATGGTAAGCAACATGCCTGCCACATAACAGCACAGTAACACGCAGCTATTGGAACATGATAGTTCAAATCATTACCTAGCACTGCACTGCGCTCGTCACCCAGAGATCTAAGATATTATGTCTCTAAGCCCTGTAATTTCTCTGGAATCATTGCCCTTCAAACCGGAACACAGTAATGTTTGCACATTACTGCTTGGCGGTAGAATATTTGGCAAAGGTGTGGTACTTCCCCAGGCGGACTCTGCTAAGAGTCCTACCACTACTAAAAGAAGAGTAACACATTGTAAGCCTTTTATAGCGAGAAAATTACGGGAACGGGAATTATGCAGATAACACCATGGGACATTTTGGATATTTGTGGTTAAATCACATCGGAACGGCTGAACAGACCGAGTTGATATTCGGAACACAGTTATAAAAAGTAGCATTGGCTACTTTTTATCGCGGTAAAATCAAAAGAACGGGAACTGCGGGGTGTTGCTAGTCCTACTACTAATATTATAAATGTCAATGTATGGATGTGTGTGGCTCAACCACGTCGTAACGTATGAACGGATCGGGCTGAAATTTTAACACAGTTAGGTCATAGTCTGGATGAAAACATAGGCTATTTTTATCCCGGGAAAATAAAGGGAACTACGCGAGTAAAACCTGCGGTGCGCTGTTACTGGTATTGTTGCGGACGGCGGAACTCTCCGCGGCCGAGCAGGACGGAGCGGCGTGCGAGCGAGACGGAGCGACGGCGCTGCGCGGCCTCTGATTGGTCGGCGCCGCGCGAGCTCACTACGGCACCTCTGTGCTAGGCTAGACCCTGTAAAATAGTATAAGTATAGATCGTAAGCTTCATTTAACATGCAACCATTGTACGAGCAAGATTAATAAAGAACCTGAACTTTGAACTTGAACATCGAGCCTTTTAATACAGTCCACAATATCGAAACACGGGACCGGAACGCAGGTCCATAACAGGTATTATAAATGGTGTCCTTTCCAGATGGCTGGACTCCTCCCTGTCCATAATGGAGCAGTGGGTCCGCGAATGGGACACTCTCCAGCTCCGCTTCAAGTTCTACTCGTTCTTCGACCTGGTGCCGCGCGCGGCCGACGCGCCCCGGCTCAACCAGCTGTACCAGCAGGCGCGCTGGCAGATCCTCAACCAGGAGCTGCACTGCACTGAGGAGGAGATGCTGCTCTTCGCTGCTTTGCAGGTAACTACCGAGACTGGAAAGTACCGGTCGGACAGAATTGGCCGCTCGCTGATCGCACTAAGGGGCGCCCGGGTGCCACCGTGACTCGTCGGTTGCCGTTCATACTAAAGTAGTTTGTAAATATCTATAAATAAGGTCCAAAGTCAAATGGAGCAGTGCGATGCCCGAGTGCCACTTGGTATGCGGTCCCCGTTGGCTTGTACTAGGGTAGCACAAGTTCTACTCGTTCTTCGACCTGGTCCCGCGCGCGGTCGACGCGCCCCGGCTCAACCAGCTAAACCAGCAGGCGCGCTAGCAGATCCTCAACCAGGAGCTGCACTGCACTGAGGAGGAGATGCTGCTGTTCGCTACTTTGCAGGTATCTAACGAAACCATAAAGCACCGGTCGGACAGAATAGGGTACAATCCTCAAAAAAACTAAGTAGCCCGTTAGTTGGATTGCCAAAAAATATTGTAAACGTATTTTTTCTTTTGTTTCACAAACAAAAAATTACGAAGATACAGCGCTTCGAAGTTTCGTGTGACGTCACTTGTGAGTACGATTTTTACTCACGAGTGACGTCGCGACCCCCCACTCTCGAAGTTTGATGGTCTATATCTTTGACGATTTTTAATATTATGAAAAAACAAAAAATACGTGTCCAATATTTTTCCATGATCTAGCTGACGGACTAATTAGGATGGTGTATTTTTGACCCAGTCCGGTACCCTATTGGCCGCTCCCTGAGTGAACTAAGCGATGCCCGGGTGCCTCCGTGACTCGTCGGTTGCCGTTCATACTGAAGTAGTTTGTAAGTTTCTGAAAATAAGATCCAAAGTCAAATGGGATAGCGCGACGTCCGAGTGGGTGCAACTTGGTATGCGGTTCCCGTTGGCCGCTGGTATTAGGGTAGCATAAGTTCTACTCGTTTTTCGACCGGGTGCCGCGTTGGCAGATTCTCAACCAGGAGTTACTCTTTACTGCTTTGCAAGTATCTACCGATATAGTTCAAGTTTTTCTTAGGACAATAAGCTACCATTATAGAATGTCATTCATTTAGACACCAAGAAAAAGGTCAAAAAGAACTGCTTTCTGAGAGACGGTGTAATTCTATGCTACTTTATTGTTATCTTCCGGTCGAGCCGACGTAAATTATTTTTTTATATTACAGAGTAACGGGACGAGATGGTAAGCGATACGTCTGCCCATAACAGCATAGTGTGACGCGTCACGCTGCCACGTGTCTAGATACAGCTAGAAAATATTGGTTTCGAATATAAAGACGCACACTGACAATAGTCACGACCTTAATTCTTTTAATAATAGAAACTAGTCAAGTCAAGGAGGACATCGTACGTTTTGTTACTTCTTTTAACTCGTATATCCTTTTGTGTGTGAATTGTCCAGTAATATTTATTTTATTTATTTCCTTAGCTCCAAATCGAGCTGCAAACGTTGGCCGGCGGCAGTGTAGACGCGGCCGACGGCTCCACCACCGCACCCAACACTTCAGCTCCTGAGGACGACATCGACGCAGCGCTGAGCGAGCTACAAGCCCAGCTCGAAGGAGGCCCGCCCGCGAGACCGGACATCACACACGTGCCCGAACTGGCCGGCTCTCTCAAATATTTGAGGTGAGGAATATTCAAAGTATTGACACTTATTGCATAGAAAATAATGACTATTTTAGAAGTAAAAAATTGATTGTCTGTAAAGTGGGTTGGTTTACGGACGATAGTTTAACGTGACAACGTCATAACAAAACATTGATAGATGCTGCGCAAGCGTACAATGAGCGTAACGGGACACAACAGGACACTTTTTCGTGCATGGAGCCGGCGTTCATCGATTTATTAGACGTTGTCTCGTCAAAAATATTTATTGACCAATATAGGACGATTACTATGTGGTACTTACATTCATGAGCAAGATTTGAGTTGTATGAGAGAAAGACTACATACATAAGTTACGGTGGTCTAGTCGGGAGAACGGCGGCTGCCGATCCGGAGACCCCGGGTTCAAACCCCACACGCACCACTGTCTTTTCGAAGTCATGTGCGTAATGCCGCTAACTTAAAACGGTGAAGGAAAACATCGTGAGGAAACCGACATGTACCTAGAATCTTTCGAAGTCATGTGTCATCCGCCAACCCGCACTGGGCCAGCGTGGTGGATTATGGCCTTAACTCTCTCCTTGCGAGAGAAGGCCCCGAGTCCCAGCAGTGGGAACGTTTAGTGGGCTGTTGATGATGGTGAGAGAAAGATAAATACAACTCTAATCTCAACTAGATTTGAAAAATGGAAAAAAAGAACAAATCTGAACTAAATCACTTTAGATTTGAGTAATGTTGTACTACAGAATCTGCTCATGATTATAAAACAACTCAAATTTATTCTAAATACGTAGATGTCTAAATTTTTCGAAATATACAACAAATTTTGGATTAAAGTCGTTATACATAATAAAATAAAATTAAACTAAAATCTGTACCAATACTTACTTTAAGTTCCAGTTTAATCTTCCCATGATTGTAAGTACCACATATTTGAAGAACATTGTCTCTCTAGTATACTGAGTATATAAAAACATTGAAATTATTGAGTAAAACAATTATACTCATAATAAAACCTAAAACATATCGAATATTTATGAGAAATATCATATTTATAATTTCATTTTTACCATATATTTACACAAATGTTACTTTATAATATTTTATTATATTCATGTAATATGTATTTCTTCTTTCATCGCTGTGGGCCGATCAGCAAATGTAACAACGAATACTGCTCAGTCGCGTAAGACATTCATAATACCCCCATCTTGTAGACGTTACTTACATTAATTAATACTGGGTTACGCGAAAACGATTACGCTGGAAGGGATTAGTGTACTCGACTTTTTGTACTACCTTATAATGGGACCTACGCTGAAACAAAAAAAAACTGCTGTTCCATATATTTATGCGTGAATGGATTTTTTGGATATAACAATAAATGTTAATCTCAATTAATTATAGACTACAATTTCAGAACAATCTCGTATAATAAAAGTTATTTAAAAAATCGAAACATAAAGATAAAATTGAACATACTTAATGCAAAAATTAAGGTATGTATGTTAAGTACCTTACGTAAAAATATTTTGTATGTCTGTCTGTTTATTCCGGTGATTGATTTGACTTTTTAAAGGTACTTTCACTGGCAGATAGCTTGCTTATGTTATAATGATTTGACATAAAAATAAATTTGTCATTGTAAAACTTGGTCACAAGTGCGGGCACAACGCCCTTTCAGTTTAGTATCATTTTCTACGTAACCCTAACTAGTTACTTATCAAAAAAGCCTTAATAAAAATAATTAATAACATTAATTAATTCTAATTAACTAACCGCCGTATTCCAGACATTGAGTCAGTCACCACTACTGGTTTTACGGTGAAGCAAAACATCGTGAGGAAACTGGCGTGTTCCTAGAAAGATATCTTTGCAGGACATGTGTCCATAGGACGATCATGTGTCATTCGCCAATCCAATGAAAGGAGCAAATGACACGTGAATGGCGTGTGGTGGATTATGACCTTGTCTCTCTTTTTGTAAGAGAAGGGCCCGTGTCCCAGAATTGGGAAGTGAGTATAGATAGGTCGCTTATGCTTAAACAAGTTTTGTAATACGGCGGTTAATATTTCTAAGTTTAACCTGTTGCAATATATTTAAAACAATAATATCTATGTGTAATTTTCCTGTGTATTTTATTATTAAATATATTAATTTCTTGTTCAGTATATTAATTTATCACTAGTCTAATAAGGTAGTGTTTTAGTAATAAATAACAGCTATTACAATTTTGTTAAAGTAAGTTAAGGCACTATTCACACTTAACTTACTAACTACCTAAGTGTAAATGAAACATAATACGAGTAAACAAAGGGAGGTACCAGGTACCCTATTCCATTGAATATAAAAGGACTCTAAATTTATGAAATTCAGATCCAAATTCTTCGAACGAAAAAGTAAGAAGAACAAAATGTATTTCATAGATCTAGGCTGTGGGCCTATCCAGTGTCATTTACATATTAGTGTTGCGCCATTTTGTCATTTCATTCAGTCGATAATATATGACAGTACGTTTGCGAGGTTAGCTGGGCTTCCCCTCGAATTGGAGCAGCAAATGCATATAGACTTCTTAACATCATACTAGTAGTATTAGAGTAGCGAATATCAAATTAGTAATTTTGTCTACTTTGTAGAATCGTTTCTAGAGGCAGGCAATTGTATTATTTTGGGTAAACTTTACTTACATTTGTGCATTAGTTTGGTTGGTAAGTATAGATTAGGGCTCTGCGCCTTCCGAGTTACCCTTACGTTCGATAAGTAAGTAAAAAGGACATCTGACTCCAGCTGCTATAGGTTTAAAAAAATAAAGATGAATGTGGCTCTGTCATGGACCTTTTGTTGTACGTGAATACGTACACTATCCGCTAAAAAGTATTTGGCCACTCACCAAAAGGCACTCTACAAAAGTTTATACTAAGTGGAAACTCTATACGTAGCAAGATATCCACAAAACAGCAAAGGCGCTTTCTTCGCTGCGCGTCACTTGATGTATTTAATTCTTTAATCCTTTACCTATCCAGTTATGTACTTGAATTTAGGATAGAGATAGGTATAGCCATGAAACTGTAACACTAATCTGTATTTCGCGATTTCGTTATTAGTTTTCTTGGACTTTTTTCACTATGGAAGCAATGTTAACGTCGGAAAATATATTTTTAAAATTTTTAGACCATTTTCGTGCATGTGCTCTATTTTTGTATTAAATGTTAATCTTATAAAAGATATTCAAAATTGTTTAACAAAATTTTAATTAAAAAAAAAACAAGATTCTAAAAAAAATTTAAGGAATTAGATATTCAAAATGAATCTTATATCAAGGGCAATAAAAACCACTGTCGATCAGTAAAATAATAGTATTCTGATGATTTCTCCAGGCCGAAACGCTTCACCCTGAAGGCGTACAAGCGAGGATGGATCTCGTGCCGTGACGGAGTGCTGCGTATACACTCATCGCGAGATGCCGCCGCTAAGGGAGAACCGCCGTCTTACTCCGTCGAACTGAGAGGAGCTGAGGTAACTTCGCAATTTGTTTTACATTATAGAATAAATAAATATTGGTGGACATTTCACACACAACACCATTTAGCCCCAAGCTAAGCAAAGCTTGTACCTACCTATGGGAGCCAGATAGCTGATGTACTACTTACTTATATACTTACTTATTATACTTATATACAAACCACTACACTGCACCTTACAGCACAGTGTCACAGCTATTTGAACATGAAGAGTTAAGAATTACTTAGCTTTGTACTGCACTACTACTTAGCGGTAGTATAATTGACATAGGTGTGGTATTTCCCTAAATTGTCGAATTTATAACATGCTCCTTCCTTGATGTCGGTTATTAAGAAAAACATATGTGTGCTTAAGACCGCACGGCAGAAAACTATAATAATAAATAACTATTAATATCTATTGAATGATTTTAATAATTAAAAATAACAACAATCACATATAAATTGAATATGATAAACACGACACGACAGTGGCAGATGCGGCTGAAGGACTAGTATCCATGGCCAAGAATAAATAAATAAAAAATTGGCAGTCATAGGTACTGCCGACAGAAGTGAAAACTTATAACTCAGAATTTGATAGCTTACCTTGGAAACTACACGGGTGTAACCGGTGGTCGTGGCCTGGCCACCATGGGATGGCCATCTAGAAATGCGTGAGCATTTTCCATTGGCTGACGCATTTCTAGATGGCCATGCCATGATGCCAAGGCCACGCCCTTTCAGTATTTCCCATTGGCTGACGCATTTCTAGATGGCCAATGGGCATGGTCCCGAGTTTACCCAAAGATTTCTTATCATACCCAAGCGTGACGGTAGAATTCAATTCACAGCCCACGAAAAATCTGTCTATGCGTGCCAAAAGAATTTTCACTTCAAAAAATACAGTAACAGCAGACAGACAACAGGAGCTGACTATCTTTCTCGCTCTGGCACACTGTGCTCCCGAGTTCACACGAACATTTCTTTCATTTTTCGTGACGCTGGGCTTCATCCGCAGCCCACGAAAAATCTGCGTATGAAAAAGAAGTTTTCATTTAAAAAATACAATAAAATGGAGCTATATATGTTTACCAAAGTGAAGCTTGGTTTAGTTTTCAAGGTCATAATCCCCATACTTAGTCGTATGTGTACTGTGTAAGTTTATGAATACGTTTAATTGCAGGTGACACCCGACGCGCACCCCGCATCGGGCCGGTACAGCATCAAGCTAGAAGTGCCGTCTGAAGATGCCATGCACGAGATGTGGCTCAAGTGCGAAACAGTAAGTGATACTCAGGCACTTGGTTTAATCTTTAATCTGATTGACCAAGCAACGAACTTGTTGGTGATTTTATTCTGCAGTGCAGTAAATTTAGCTTTAGTCTGCAGTGCAGTAAATTTATATCTAGTCTGAAGCGCAGTGAATTTATCTCTAGTCTGAAGCGCACTAAATTTAGGTTTAGTCTGCAGTGCAGTAAATTCAGGTTTAGTCAGCAGTGTAGTAGTAAATTTAGGTTTAATTCGCAATGCAGTAAACTTATCATTAGTCTGCAGTGCAGTAAATTTATCTCTATTCTGAAGCGCAGTAAATTTACCTTTAGTCTGTAGTGCAGTAAATTTATCTTTAGACTGTAGTGCAGTAAATTTATCTTTAGTCTGTAGTGCAGTAAATTTATTTTTAGTCTGGAGTACAGTAAATGTATCTCTAGTCTGAAGCGCAGTAAATTTAGTTTTAGTCTGCAGTGCAGTAAATTTAGCTTTACTAAGCACGTGTGTGTTTGTGTGTAGGAGGACCAATACGCGGAGTGGGTGGCGGCGTGCCGTCTGGGCGCGCGCGGTCGTTCGCTAGCGGACGCCATGTTCGCGAGCGAGGCGAACGCCGTGCGAGCGTTGCTGGCGTTACAGCGACCACAGCCCGGCGCGGCGCTCCCGAGGGTGCCGCATCTAGACCACCTGCGGCCCGACCACTACCTGGCGCCGCGCTTCCTGAGGAAACTGAAGGGGAAGGTGAGACACTGACCATGTAACCCCCTGAAATAATTTACTACGCTTCCCTAGCTGGACCCATCTCCTGAACAAATTGAAGGGCAAGGTAAGGTGGCAAGTAACCCACCCCCCAAAACGCTGTACTCGATACTTCTATCACGTTAGGAGACCGACCACTACCTGCCGCCGCGGTTCCTGAGGAAACTGAAGGGGAAGGTGAGACACTAACCCCCTGATACACTGTCCTCGATACTTTTACAACGCTAAACCACCTGACCCTGACTACACCGCGTAGCTGTGCTCGGTACATCGACCGCACTGCATTACCTGCCCCACCTACTACAGAAAACAGCGCCTAGGTTTCTCCCCAATACTGGTGTATTCCGTCGAAGATTCCAGTGTCCAGATGTGAGCCGCTGATAGTGTTTTAGTCAGTAAGATCCACACAACCTGCCTGTATTCGTGTACAGCCGATTTTGTTGAGGGAATATTTATCACCTCTTGCAGATAGATGTGAGAAATGTTCTACTGGAAAATGTACGAATGCCGAATACACGACGTAAAGAGTGGTGTCAAAAGTTTTCACGTCACTAATTTTATCCTATCTTCTTACAGAGTATGAACCGATTTAGAGACGGTTTCTTAAAACAGTCCTGATCCTTGCCTATGTGATAATTAAATTTGTTTGAAGTAACTTTTTTTTAAACATTACCCTTGTTTCCTTTCCCAGTTCACACAGCGTCTGCTGGAAAGCCACGCGAACGTCAAAGACTTGCCGCTACTCGAAGCGAAGCTGCAATACATCAAGACGTGGCAGAATCTGCCCGACTACGGACAGACTCTGTTCGTCGTGCGCTTCATGGGACACAGGAAGGACGAGCTGATCAGCATCGCCAACAACCGCATCATGAGGCTCGATCCTAACACCGGGGACCATATCAAGACTTGGCGGTTTAGTACCATGAAGGTGAGTCGTTATAATCCACATTATTTTAACTGGCGTCAAAAACTATTTGCCACACTTTTTAGTGTGAATCTAAACTACAAACACCAACTGGTATAATTGCAGTTGAAAATACATCAAAACGGTAAGCTAATTTCTTATCTACGTTGGAAATCGAACAGAACAGACTTACAACTTTTGAAAATAATCAAGTATCATTTTTATCCCACAACGCAAAATCAAACTATGTCTTAAAAGTTTCACGTGTATCCTTGTGTGTGTATGATGAACCGATTTTTTTGGTTGTAAAGTGGATTAGTTTGGAGCGTTCTTACTTCTTAGCTATGTTTGATGAAAATCAGTCCAAGATGGCCGCCGCCACAAAATGGCGGATTACATAATTATATTTACACAACTCCCTCAACATGGATATCAAATGAAACCCAGTAAAATAATATACATTAAGATAAATTTCAAATCCATGATTGTCGTCATAATTCAAAAAATCATGTTTTTTTTCATATTCCTCAATATGGGTATATAATAATGGGGCCTGAGTAATAGAATACTATGACAAATTTCAAGTCCAAAAAGGTTGGTTACCACAAAATTTTGTATGTACTAACTGAATATATAACAATTTCAGGCATGGAACGTGAACTGGGAGATCAAACACATGATGGTCCAGTTCGAAGAAGGCAACATCATATTCTCCGTCCAGTCGGCCGACTGCAAGGTCGTCCACGAATTCATCGGAGGCTACATCTTCCTCTCCATGCGATCTAAAGACGCCAACCAGAATCTGGATGAGGAGATGTTCCATAAACTCACTGGGGGGTGGACGTAAAGATAACTCGTTGTTTAATTTGTACTGTAATTTTAAACCGATATAACGTTTTTTTTGTGATTCTCTTACATATATTTAACACAAACTTTGTGAGTTGTCAAACTGTAACGGGAGGTGAGGGAAAGCAGGACAGGGTATTAGGCCTGACTTACGTGATGGCCATGTTATTGCTTATTCTTTATTTTCGTTTGATTTTTTTTACTTAGACCTAAGTTACCACAGACACTAGGGACTGGTCTGTTTCAGAATTTAGATTTTTATTCGGCATTAAAACGTTTCGAATGAGACCTTAGACACAAGCTCTAATTTTTATGTATCATGAGTCACGAGCAGTCCAGCTCACACAAGCTGTGTCCGTTTACGAGTATGACACATGTCACAGCCATCGCCCTCCTCAAGTATATTTGAGGGATGAGAGTGACCCACTACAATCACTACATGATGCTTCAGCAAGAAGAAACTTGAGTGATCAGGAGTGCCAGAGGAACACACTCAATACCTACTATTTAAAAAAAACCAAATAAAACTTAAAAGCTCTCTCTGCCTGTGTTGATATTTGATATGCTCGAAATTACAGAAAGAACAGTAGTAAAGCCATAATCATTTTAATTTGACAGAAAAAGGGTAGTGGTGTGGACAATGTTCAAGCAATTCAAGATAGGTCTCAAAATATAATTAAAAAATTGTAATCATGTGTAGATCACCCCCTTGTGGCAATAGCATACCTGTCCTGCATAGTATGGTATATTTTATGGTATCGAAAACAAAACGCTGCTTCACAAGATATGTAATTATGATTTTGTACATTTTTTGTAATTTAACAGCGTCTCAATAAATTTCGGTGATACGCTACATTATGAATCCATGCTATTTAAGTTTTTTTTTATTATTTAGAATAATGTTATCTAGCCGATAAAGTAGGCCTTCAAAGTGCCTTGAAATTTTTGACATCAATTTACAGTATTTTTTAAATATATTTATTTGACGCAAAATCATATTCTTATGCGATGATTGAGTAAATTGCTTCTTCTAATACTTATTTAACATTTTCTATTGTGATAGACAGTTTTGAAAGTTAACGTTTTTTAAGTCTTTATCAGCCGTGAAGCCTTCATTGGCCATAAAGCCTTTATTTTATTAGCTTGTATTCCATACATTTACTCAAAGCGCACGCGATCCTAAAATCTGTCAAATTTTGAATGCCAAACCAATAGAAATTTTTGCCATTTGTGACGTGCAAATGAACTGATAGATACATTTTTTTATTAATTATGTAATGTTATGGAATACAGAGTTGGGAATTCCGATATTTGAAAACAGTAACTGTCTCATTATAAAAAAAATTAAGTTAATATGTAGTGCTTCCATTTTGCTACTCCATTTAATTTATATGAAAAAATAATCGAATCGCTTTTTTTTTAATTGAATTTTCAATTGCTTTCAACATCACTCTAGAATTAATTGAATTGCTGATGGGAACGAGCTTTTAATAGTTTTTAATTTAGTGACGTAACAGATGTAATAGAAGTGCCATTACACTGCGTGGTGCTGTAAAAATATAATAAGCGGTAGTTAACAGTGGCCTTAACTTTAATTATAGTATTTTTTAATATCTTTTATTTCATTGTAAATAACATATATAGTTTGTAAGACCACCAGTGTGTTGTCGGTGTCAATTCTGTTAAAACTAAACAGATAATGTGAAGAGTTTTTAATCCCTCCTTCCTAAAAAGAATATCTAAACTGTAATATTGAATTAATTAAATAAATCACATACATTGAAACTGTGGTGACCATTTTTTTTTTCTCTTATTTGCTCTGAGTAATAGATCACTTTTAGCAATTAGACTGCCACTTATTTTTTGATGTTGTATGGTCAAAGAAATGTTAAAATAAATAGTTGCGTGGTACTCTCCTATAATGGACAGGTGTTGCTTAACATCGGGTGCATGTTTTACTCGGCTCCTTATATTATAAAAAAATAATCATATTTAAACAGTTTAAGCAGAATTGACACAAATGCTTCGAACATTGTATACCTAAAATAAAATAAAAAGTGTATTTTATTGTTTAACTAGTCTAATTTAGATTGCATATAATGCTGTCATGATTAAGTTTAGTATGAGTATTAACTTTGCCTTATATCACTTGAATTATTGTACAAATTGTATGTACACAATATAATTAGTATATGTTTGTAAATGGATGTTTAAATAAATGTAAATTGATAACTAAATGATAATTTTATTCAAAAAATTACATATAAGACCTTATAGCTTGTATTATTAATTATGGGGATATTTACCATGGTTAATTGGTGGAGTGTGCGCCAGATATTTCTATTTCTATGCAGTTGCATGCACTATGTTCACGGGTAAAATGAGACAAATTAACAAGTTTACAAAAAAGTTTCTCATCACGGACTGACGCATCAAACTTACTCTGTAATCAGCATCTGTCCTGAAGGCCATATATAGGCTGCTAGCCTTCTGGGATAACCTGGGCTGGTGGGAGTATAGAAAGGAAAAATAAGCCATGCGCAATGACCCAATTAAGAGGTTATTTGTGGAAAAAGCCCAGTTAAAACTCAACCTCAAATGAGAAAGCTCATTATTTTATGGCGATTACGACTGTAAATGGATCCCGTAATTAATAATACTAGTGTGAACAACTGTTACAGTTACAACAATTCTAGAACTTAGTTACTTATACAGGGTTACGCGAAAAATTTATGTTTCATAAATAAAACGTCCTTTGGACTTCACAAAATGTAGTATATTACTATACTTTTAGGCGATTTCAAGGCCGATTTCGTATTAAAATTAGGGCATAATATCACAATAGTGGAACGCGACCCATTCGAAACTTATTCGTTCTGCGTAAACCTGTATAAACTTTTTATAGTAGACGATAATTGTATCAGCCTTATTTTGGTTTCGTCATATGAGGGTATTTTACTACTCACATACACTAGGATTATTCCTATGTTTTTTAGACCATCTCACTATCAAATAAAAAACTTAGGTTTCTAAACAATTTTGGTTTCATATCACTAGTGCAGACGACTGTTTTTGAGCTAAAATTTGTCTTAACCTTTTATTTCTTGACGTCCATCTGAACGGACATACAGTTTCAAAAAATAATTAAATTTGATTATTTTATGAGAATGACTATATGTATAGTCTAAATAAAAAATAAATAGACTCAAACAATCTCATTTTTTTGTATAAATGCACGTTTGAAGGGATTAAGTATTTATACTGTACAATATTAGGGTCATTGTAAGCTTCTGTTATTTCAGTCACTTTATTGCAACCACATCACTATTTTATTATTATCAACCACCGAAATTGAACCTTAACGCTAAGCGTTACTGTTCAGTCTGTACACGCATGTATTCTAGCATGGTTGCTAGAATAAAATTGCATAACAAATTAACACCCTAACTAAATATACAGGGTTATTGGTAATCAGCCTGCATCCTTTTAAGGGGATGTTAGGTACACTCAATACGTCAACTTTTGTTCTACAGTTAAAAAAAATAATGTTTTTTTTCTTTTGCATTTGCACGGTCTAAAAGTATCGAACTCTTCGTAACAATTCGTAACGAGAGCGCGTACGCTCTTTAACGCGCAAAAAATGATGTACCGAAGTGAATAAACACTAAAAAGTCGCTAAACAGTACAAAAAAAGGGCAACAAATACATTTTTTTTTTGGGTTATCTATTAAGTTTTAACGAAAGTTGTAGAACAAAAGTTGTTTGTTTAAATATACAGAACATGCCCTTAAACGGATGCAGGCTGAATACCAGTAACCCTGTATAGAGTGACAGCGAAGATAAGTTTTTAATTATTTTATTTATTAAATAAAAAGAAATCCATGAAATGATTAGGAGAAAAACTTGCTAAACAATATTTAATTACCTTTTGGTTTTTATCTCGAATTCGCGAAGTCAGCGAGTATGAGGTATTTTCAAAATGATAATCTCTAAGACACTTCTCAACTTCGCCAAAGATGATGCTTTAATGTTTCATTTTGTAATTAAATAAATAAATTTGAACTTGAGAACTATCTATGACAGGTATATTATCATTCTGAACGTAAGTAGTCATAACATAACCTGAAAATTTATTTACGCTATTTCAAACAATTAAGAAACTTATGGGTAAAAAAAAATGTCAGTCATAGGAACTGCCGATAGAAGTGAAAACTTATAACTCAGAATCTGATAGCTTACTTTAGAAACTACACGGGTGTAACCGGAGGGCGTGGCCTCGCCATCTTGGCATGGCCATCTAGAAATGCGTCAGCATTTCCCATTGGCTGACATATTTCTAGCCACGGCCAATAGCCATGGTCCCGAGTTTACCCGAAGCTTTCTTATCATACCCGAGCGTGACGAATGAATTTAATTCACAGCCCACGAAAAATCTGTCTAGGCGCGCCTAAAGAAGTTTTCACTTCAAAAATAAAGTACAATCTAACTATTCTCCTCACCGTCAACGTTAAAAAATCACAATTAAACTTTGTACATTAAAATCCTTTGACACATGCTTCAAGCTACACCGAAACCTACCAACCTAGTTTGAAGGTTTAAAATCTGTTGCATCAGTCGCTATGCGTTTCCATATACTGAGTGATATACTTTTGCTGGTAATTAGAAGGAATGTTTTCTATTACGGGCATGTTTAGAACGACGGATCCCGCCCCTGCGACATCGTTGATGGTAATGGTGGATTGAACATCGCACCACATCACGTCTGAGTTTGAACCACCATCGTTGAAAAAAGGGTCCGTGCATATTTCCACTCTCAATTTCTCCACTTGGCCCGTCCACCAGGTGAAAGCTATGAGCCAGTCGTCTGAAAATTACAGTTAAAATTTACTCACATGCTACATTTACTCAAAGCTTACGCGAGCTAATATCCTGTAAAAATTTTGAGCAACTCAAATTGAGATAGAAATTTTCAATGTTTATAATGCCAAACAAACTAAAAAAGGCAAAAAAATAAGCAGCCCACTAAATGTTCCTTTTGCTGGGACTCGGAGTCTTTTATCGCAAGAATAAGAATTTATTTATTGCCATACTGTGTTCACAAAGATCTTAAAGTAGCTTAGGTATAGGTACAGTGTGCCCAATTACGGGCGTGCAATAGCACAAGCTACCACGCTGCGCTGCCGCTGGTCCAGTGCGGATTGGTGAATGACACATGACCTCGAAAGATTCCAGATACATAACGGTTTCCTCACGATGTTTTCCTTCACCGTTTTAAGTTAGTGGCATTGCGCACATGCCTTCGAAAAGACAGCGGCGCGCGGAACCCGTTGCTTCCGGATCGGCAGTCGCCGTTCTCCCGACTAGACCAGCCGTAACTTCAAAAAGCCAAGTATCCATTAAATTAAAAAACCCAACATAATTTTAAATTTTAGGTCATACTTTTGTTTCTAAGTAAACCAAATTCTCACAAACAGGTTTTAATTAAATAAAGCTAAGAACACTCCCGGCTATTTAAACCTTCACAAAAAAATTAAAAAAAACGTTTAGGACATGATGGTACCTACAGACAGACAGACAGACACACATACACACACAGAGAGAGAGTTGAAATTAAGCTTAAGTTATGTTTTATTTTGTTATACATATTATTTTGTATAGTAATAACGATATTTCAAATCATATTAATGTTATAACTGTTTTTTTGTAACAAGTGAAGGAAAACATTGTAAGGTTGTACAGTCATGTTACAAGCCCTCTTTCGTGTACATGCGTCATCCCCCAACCCGCACTTGGCCAGTGTGATGGATTATAGTCTTCACTCTCTCCTTGTGATAGAAATAGAAGGACCAGACAACCAGCAGAAGACAAATAAAAGTGAATTTATATTAAAAGAAAGGAACAAAGTACAAAGTAGGTACATACTAAGTTTACACAGAGCAACTGGCGGTGCGGTAAACTGGCTTATAACTTCCAACACCTCATCAAATTCGGGCCTGAATCTGTAGAAATGGGCGAAATAGTTTTGTGAGCAATAAATGTAATCCTTATAAGATACCATCTTATTCGCTCTGATATCCATCCTTATCACAGTCGTCCAAGTGTCATGGTCATCCCTTTCTACGTATTTGTAAACTCGCTTTTGACCAGTAGCATATATGGAACCGTCGTGTGTACAAATCGCAGGACTTTGGATTGCTTCTGGAAATTTCGCCCCTTTAGTGTGGGTCCTCTTTTTCAAATTGTATATTGTTGTTGAGTCTTCTAATACCCTGCAATGGAAATATGACAATATAGATATAGATCTCTTCAATAGTTTGTGTTTGAAAGAGTAACAAACATCCTTATATGCATATACAATTTTAATAAGCAGGATAGTAAAGTGCCGCGAGCCAGACACGCGCCAGATGGTAAAAAAGACATTCGAGAGATATAGGTAAGATGAATTATAGGTTTTTTTTCAAAATTCCTCTTTTGAACTCTTTTTCCGGAAAGGTGCAAGATGCCTGCAAAAGGCGCTAATATTACAAGAAAAACACCCCTAAACTTTACTATTAACTGGTAGCGGTAACGCAGCGCAAATTTATATTTTCAATTAATAAGTAATAGCACAGGAAAATTTTTAACTCTTACTTACGGCTTACGAAACTACCAGACGAACCTAATAAAATTAAATATGTAAAAATTATTTAATCAGCCTACAGTGTAGTTAAATGTTTCATTGGATTTGCTTATGTTACACATTCTGAGGCTTATTTTAACTTTTGCTTTTCATTTGTAAATGTGGATTACAGATGGCATCTCATGGATTAGTAAAAACGTGGGCAAAAACGCATCAGCTATGTGCCTATTCTTTCGTTCCCGAGACCTACCTAGTAAATCCTACTATTATTATAAATGTCAATGTATGGATGTTTGTACCTCAGTCATGTACAATTATGAATGGATCGGGCTGAAATTTGGAACAGTCAGATTTTAGTCTGGAAGAACATATAGGCTACTTTTTATCTATGTCGCTAAACATGGAAAAGTCAGACTATGAGGTAATGACAAGTCACAAGTGTGACTTAATTTTATTTAGAGACCAATATTTTTTTTAAATTTAAAATTGCAGGGATTTCAATTCTGGTGACATTGCATTAACGAAACCTCTTGTACTGCATCTTATAACGCCTCTGTGAATTACTGTAAAACACAAACCTGTATGAACCCACTCCTCCAACAATGTACATCAAATCTCCACACACTGTAACTCCGGCATGTCTCCTCGATGGCAGTTGGACCCCATGCTGGACCCACTCTTCTCTAAGTGTATCGTACACCTTCACATCTTTCATGAATCGTCCCGTTCCTCTCCCATGTTCTCCACACACCTGGACCAATCTATAAATACCCCACGTCGTCAGATTCCAACCCCAAATTTGTTTGTCTGTTAACTCTATCCATCTATCAAGGCCATTTCCGACGGTAAATTTATACATGTGGAGAGGAGCATGTTGATCCAATTTACCATCTTTGTTCGTCCACGCTGGCACTACCGCTGTGTACTGTAACTTGCGTTGTTTACTATCTCTCACTATGTTATGCACTTCAGTATACACACTCTCACTGAACTTTTCAATTATATGTCTCTTCTTTGCAACAACTTCTGACGTACTAATTTTTATATTCTCGTCGTTGAACATCTTAAAACATTTTAAGACTTTCATTGCTAAACTGTTATCGCAGTCTACCATTAATGAACATATTGCTTCTATATCTTTAGCAGTCACTTTTGTAACATCCAAACACCTTAATATAATGAGGAAATTGTCAGCTGTGCAGGTTTCGTGCCGAAGCAACCAGCTGTGTCCGAATTCAAAAACTTCATATTCCATATCTAGAGCCAAGTATGGATGGGAGAGATACCAGACCAATTTTTGTAGGTTTGGTATATATCGTGGTCTCATGTCCCTAAAAGAGAATAATCCAAATGTTGCTGCAAGTTGCTCTACTTTTGGGTATGAAGCTTTTTCAGCTATTGCCATGGTGCTAACCCAGTTTGAAAGAGACAGTTCAGTGTCTAGGCCGTATTTGATCTGTTTAGTAAGCTCAGTGACTTGGAGGAAGTTGGCTGCCATTGCCAAATTTTCAAGAGTGTCTAGCGACAATTCTGTTAGATCTATTAGTCCTATATTCATGTATCTTATTAATATGGCCATTGATTCGGCATCTACAACCTGTAAAGGAGACTTGCGATTACATTTCCAGATTGTCTTCTACTCTTCCTTCAAATTTTTTTATAGTGATGTTATTGTAGGGATGGAACTCTTTGCACTTGGGAAAGTAACACACTTATGACATTTATTGTCACTGCCAAGCAATTATCTGTAAACATCAGTGTGTTCTAATTTGAAGAGCAAGATGATTATGTTTCCAGGGAAATTACAGGGCAGCGAGTTATACCATCTTACATCTCTGGGTGACGAGCAAGACAGTACTTAGCAACCATTTGTTACTGCAGCCAGCTTGCGCTTAGTTGTTGCAGAGTTACAAGTTTGAAACATGATTGACTATGAAAAGCTGGACTCTCAAGTAGCCTCCTTAGACTCTTTTAGTGGTCCATACTTGTAGCTTACCATTAGAAGATCTGCATGCTCATCTCATCACTCAATCTCATTGCTTGTAGAGTTATGCTTTGAATAAAACTAACCACTCAACACCTAATTGACAGTCAACTGCTGTAATTGTTCTATGATGCTATAGGTACTAACAATTCTGAACTTACATCTATTGCGATGGATGACATTCCTTGTTCTACATAATTGCCACTAAACATGGCACGGAAATAATCACTGTGCTGACAAAGACGGCCTTTATCTGCTTTAAAAACTTGGCCATCAACATAGAGTCGGATTTCCACCCTTTCTTCTGCCATGTCGGTGTCCATGTCTTAAAAATATCCGACACTCTTGTATGGTTCTGTAAATATGTTTAAATATTTATGTATTTAATTGTATTCAGCATTACAGTTTTTTAAGAATTAAATTTACACTACAACATCAACCTATACTGGCATCTCTTAGGCTTAGTCTTAGAGTCTTAGGCTTGAGGTAGAAGCTTATGCATAAACAAAATGAAATAAATTTAATTGTTACAGCAGTAAAAATAAATTGCCTTAAAATGAATGTGGGTACTATCCAAGAAACAAGCACCTTCACCTTGATATTTCAAACGACTAAACCCTTCCGTTAGTTCCCATGTGATCATTACTAGAAAGAAGTGAAAGATATTATTTCCCAATTCAACGTAAAAGATATGTATTCTAAGATTCACAATGTCTCTGTTTCGAGTTGGATTATTTTTTCGCCGGTAAATCCTGAGCTATTCACGCAAGCACATATCAACACAACGAATTTACTTACAACTTACAACACAGCTCACTATACTTACAATAAACTTGCACTATTTGTTTCACTCGATTTCGCTGAAATATTTAATGTTTTTCGGACTTCTTTATAACGATAACATTAATTTAAAATTTAAAGTACCGCGAGAACGAGATGCGATTATGTTTACTTGATGTTTACTATGTTTATTTGTTTATGATTAAATAGCTACAGCTATTTATTTGTATTGTTATTTTGCGATAGAATAGAAGATATCCCAATAATACAGAATACGATAATACGAACCACTCTACGATAAACCCTAAAAAAACCTTGTTCGTTTCAAGAATTTTATGATCTAAGTGTGCTTACTCTCCCAGCTTCGATAATTTGAAATGATGAAACCCTATTATAGTAAAGATAGATGAGAAACATTTGTTTAAACAAAAATTAAAGGTATTTCTTCTAGAAAAGGCATATTACTCTATCAATGACTATTTATGTGACAAATTCTGATTCTAATGCTAATCATTATGCTTTTCCTATTGTCATAAATAATATTATTCTTCTGATAACAGATTTTGAAACGGACATTTATAATGTGGCAAAAAGTACAATTCTATTTATTATTATTATTTTATTTTTAGTTTTGACATTTTAAATTGACATTATATTGTAATGTAAAATAATTTTTAATTTTTATTTTTATGTAAATTTGACTTGATGTTCTGCTAGATATGTTCTTCCGTGTTATAAATTGTCATAAACTATATTTATCATCATAATCATCAGTCATTGTTAAATTGTTGTTTGCTACAAAACTAACATTTGCATGCCGTAAGGCTAAATATGGCGACCTAAAATTACTGTACCGATATCTATATTATGTACCCATATTATGCAATAAAGAATTATCTTATCTTATCTATTAATTTGTTACATTAATGATATCCCATCAAAATCATATTATGTGAAATAAGAGCCAAGTTCAATAAAAGTTATGAGATATGGATTAGTTGTTGACTTCAACAACAAAAGAAGTTAGGTTTAAAATAGGTGCCAAATTCTATAAACAATCCTGAAATTTAGACAACTATTCTGACGATATTTTGTTAGAGCTTGGCGATTCTAGGTTCTAGGTTCTAGGGGTCAAGTAGATTGGTGGTGTGTAAACCACTCACGCTACACACAGACGCAGTTTAATACCAATTTGAAGGTGATCAGGGCACATTAAATGGTTTATATTTATATCGATGCGTATAACGCGGTTCCAGAATTTTACTGCCGATTTTTCGAAATTTGCTATTTTTCTAATTTAATGAACTTTAATCTATATTATGCATCGATATAAATCAATGGATGTGCCCTCCCAAACTTCAGGCGCACGCAATTATTATGTTATCTTTGGGAAGAGTGAGCTCACTCTTTCCGTTTTAGTCGACTGTAGGAAGCGGTGAACACTGGACGTTTGTACCTATCGGTATTCGTTGTAACAACCAAAATAAGTAGAACCACAACATACCTCGCCGCTAGCGATTCATGAGGTCAAGTAGATTGGTAGTTGTAAGCCACGCACGCTACACATAGAGATGCATTTTTTAAACAATTTCAAAGTGTTCAGGGCACATCCATTGATTATATCAATTATATTATATCAATGATATTAGTTAGCATTAGCATTCTTGTCCTCAGTTCATAGTACTCAAAATCTAATAGACAAAATTCTCGCACCCTCTTTAGGCCATTCGGAATATTCTGATGTAGTAGTAGCTAATTTGTGCGAGGCTAAGAATGCTTGGAGGCTAGCTTGTCCAAACAATGATTTCCCCAGATGTCTGTCATCTCAGAGACAGTGGGATCGACCGATCTGCGATCTAGCACGGAACTCTCTTCTCGAAACGTGTCCTAGTATCGCGGATCGTGCTCGTATCCTTGCTGTGTCTGTGTGGGAATCGGGCCTTTGGTTACAAGCTTTGCCATCTTTCAATACCGGTAGCCTATTAGATCTAACTGCATTTCATCTAGCTGTTAGCTTGCGCTTGGGTGCGAGGTGCTATGAAGCCCATCGCTGCCATTGTGGTACTGCCGTCGACCAACTAGGTCACCACGGTCTCTCTTGCTCGAAAAGCGCGGGTCGTATTGGCCGCCATGCCAGCCTGAATGACATCATACGCCGGGCTTTTTCCACCGCCAATGTCCCAGCAATACTCGAACCGAGAGGGCTTGCGCGTGACGATGGCAAAAGACCTGACGGCATGACTGTTGTGCCTTGGAAGTTGGGTCGGCCCCTAGTATGGGACGCAACTCGCGTTGATACTCTGGCACCATCACATCTTCTAGAGACACATTGTAGGGCTGGTGCAGCGGCTAATTCAGCTGAGCGACTCAAACGGCGCAAATATGCAACCCTCGGAAGAGGTTACATATTTGAGCCCTTTGGGGTTGAGACATTGGGTCCATGGGGGCCGGGAGCTCACCTCATTTTCAAAAGCCTTTCCGAGCGCTTGGTCGACGCGACGCGTGACCAAAATGCTGGCGTTTATTTGGCCCAACGCATAAGCATTGCCATTCAGCGTGGTGATGCCGCCAGCATGCTGGGTACGCTTCCGATTGGTAGTGGGCTTGAACATGTTGATTATCTGTAGACCTTCATTGGTCTATGGATAATTCAGGTGTGCTTAGTGTAAGTAGTTGTTAGGTATGTAGCGTAGTGTAGTTCTCATTGTATTTTAGTTATGATATTATGTGTTTCATGTGTTTCATTATCAAGAACACCTCGAGTAGAATAAATTCTAATTTATTTAGGTATTGACGCTAGAATTCAATGGGGCGTTTTCCAGATGAAGATAGACTTGTCAAAGACAGTTCCCTATTTCACCATAAGTGGCGCCAATGTTTCATTTTGTTAGAGAAATTTCACAAAAACAAACAGTGGTGCCATACTTGGCAAAATTTAGAACTATTTTTGACAAGTCTATCTTCATCTGGAAAACGCCCCATTCACAGCCCATAAAAAATTTGTTTGTAGCGCGCCAAAAGAAGTTTTCACTTCAAAAAGTGACACTTAACTTAATTTTGTTAGTTTTTTAATTTTAGTCACTTTTGGAACCAGTGTGTCTGAGCGAATAATATACCATTTTTTCCAAGTACAATATAAATATTGTAAATTACAATGCAAGAATCTTTACATGACTGTGGAATACACATTAGTGTTTCATATTATTAGGTCGGTAAATATCAGGAGATTAGAGGAGAGGAGGATACAATTTGTAGATTTGTACCACAGACTAAGTAGAGAAACTCAGTTTATTGTACCTTGATTGTACCGATTGTACCCAAAGATTTTTTACCTCGTCATTTATAATAAGAGCCGAAACATACTATAATATCCTTTTATCAATATTCGTTAGACAAAAGTCAAAAAAAGTCAAAATAATTTATTCGCTAAAAATTGTGGTTACAAATAAGTTCTTAAAATAGTATAGTATGGTGCTGCACAATTTCAGCCTAAAAGGCATGCGAAATTTAAAAATTGTTACACAAATATTAAACTTTCGAAATTTAAAAATAGTTACACATATATTAAACTTTCGAAATTTAAAAATAGTTACACAAATATTAAACTTTCGAAACATCTTAATTTATAATATCAATAACAGTTTTTTATATCTAAAGAATTATAGAATTAAAGTTACAATCTAAACAACAAATAATTAAGTAGGTACTAATATTAAAAGCAATAGTTCACACAAAAAAAACAACTATGTGATACAGTAATCAGTATGTTCACGTTTACATTGCCGAGATTATTTGGGACTATATCTGTTTGCATTAAAATTAAGGTAATGTTTAACATCATAAAAATTGAGATCAGTTAGCCATCTGTATAATCCGCATTTAAACTTTTCGAATGATAATGATTTAAGATATTCTGGAACCTTATTATAAATTCTTAAGGCGGCTATATAACAGTTTCTGCGATAAAGTTCGTTATTGCATTGAGGGAAAACTAATCTATTTGGATATCTAGTGCTGTAGTGGCGATTATTCCCTAACTTTCTAAAGAGCTCTGGGTATTTTTTAACAAACATGCACATTTCGTAAATATACAGAGAGGGAAGAGGGAGCACTTTTAACTCTTTGAATAAAGGTTTACACGAATCTAAGGGGCCAGCACAGCAGATTGCCCGGATACATCTTTTTTGAGCTTTAAATGCTCTTTCAAATTCAACCGAATTGCCCCAAACG
The DNA here is from genome assembly GCA_963693475.1 of Ectropis crepuscularia. Lineage (NCBI taxonomy): Eukaryota > Metazoa > Arthropoda > Insecta > Lepidoptera > Geometridae > Ectropis > Ectropis crepuscularia. Next base: position 17,599,944 of record OY856359.1, read on the forward strand.
ATGAGACCATACCTTAGAACTGAGGCTACATATCCGTGATATGCCATCAATGACGTCTTTCTGCAGGATATACGTCTTAGTCTGCGAAGAGCAAATGAAAATCTACTCAGTTTTAAGCATACGTTTTCAATGTGAGCTTTCCAATTACAATGCGTATCAATTGTAATACCAAGAAATGTAGCTGTAGTGGTTTCTTTTATTTCCTTATCTTCGTAAACTATTTCAAGATTTTGTGGTTTAGTCCTGATGTTATGAAACTGCATAAAGTGTGTCTTTTCTATGTTTATTTTTAAGCAGTTATTGATCATCCAGTCGATTACAGTTTTTATAGTTTTATTTATGCTTAGTTCAAAATTAACGTTTTTCTGTTTTGGAATGATTATGCAAATATCGTCTGCGAACAGGACGCATTTATAAGAAATTAAATCTGGTAAGTCGTTAATGTATAACAAAAACAATAGAGGTCCCAATATACTTCCCTGTGGGACACCTATGTTGTTACTTTCGTAATCTGAAAAGAAACTTTTTAAGTAGTTATGTTCATCGATATTTTTAATTTCTACACATTGTTTTCGATTACTTAAGTAGCTTTTAATCCAGTCATGAGCAAGTCCTCGAATGCCATACTTTTCAAGTTTGTTAAGTAAAGTTCTATGACAGACTAAGTCGAACGCTTTGCTCATGTCAAAATAAATAGCTGCGACTGGGTTATTGGAATTAATATGTTCTGTTATATTCTTAATTAGAGTGAAGTTGGCTAAGGTTGTGGACTTATTTTTCTGAAATCCGTTTTGTTCAGTTTTGATAATATTGTGCTTAGTGATAAAATTATTGACTTTTTGATACATTATTTTTTCAAATATTTTTGATATGGTGGGTATTAAAGCAATAGGTCGATAGTTATTAATGTTTAATTTGTCATCTTTTTTATGAAGGGGTTTCACAATCGAAATTTTTAAAGCTTCAGGGAAGGAACCTTGTTCAAAGGACTTATTTATTAGATAGCAGATTACTTCGGCACATTCATCGCTACAGAGTTTTAATATATGTGTACTAATTTCGTCGTAGCCCACAGATTTTGTATTATTGAGTGATTTAATGACACTTTTGACTTCATCTGAACTAGTGGGTGTCAACATTTACTGAGAGGTGATTTCTTGTTAATAATCAATAATCACCTTGTCTTTGTATTATTAATATTTTACTATGCATCCCAAAATCTCTCCATGAAAGCCGTAGGAAAAAAAAAGAAGTTGCTCTTGTTTTCTTGTTACGAAAGAGACTGTTGATGTTGTTTTTGATGAGGATTGAGGATTAAAATTTACAAGGTAGAGAATCAAAAGTTAAGCGTAGGCAGCATAGGGTACCGGACTGGGTCAAAAATACACCATCCTAATTAGTCCGTCAGCTAGATCATGGAAAAATATTGGGCACGTATTTTTTGTTTGTTCATAATATTAAAAATCGTCTAAGATATAGACCATCAAACTTCGAGAGTGGGGGGTCGCGACGTCAATCGTGAGTAAAAATCGTACTCACAAGTGACGTCACACGAAACTTCGAAGCGCTGCATCTTCATCATTTTTTGTTTGTGAAACAAAAGAAAAAATACGTTTATAATATTTTTTGGCAATCTAACTAACGGGCTACTTAGTTTTTTTGAGGATTGTGCCCTATTAAGATAAAATTAGGATCTCTCTTTGGTTAACTTTTGTACAGACCTATACATACTCAAGATTCGGAACTTTTCTTTTGGAGGGAAATTTTATTTGAGTTTGTGGCTGTCAATGTGTCATATCAAACTTTTTTGCTTGTCAAAAGGGATCTCAAATCAATCTCAAAAAATCTACTCTAAGCAAAAAATCAACAAAAGCGAGAAAACAAAAGATATAAAGTTATTTCTTAGTGATGGAATTATAATTTATTTCCCGAGACATTTGGAACAAATTCAATTACATTATTAAGCTCTGCGCATTGGTAATAATGTAAAACAGTTATTAAATTATTAATATGGGCGTAGTAAACTCGTGCTGTTTAGATTGTATTACTCGATATTGGTACTTGGCCTTGAAATAACTGTTATTAGGTTCTCTTTCACAGATGTTTACTTTACATCTGCATACTGTGCTTTTATTTAATATTGTTCGCAATTTTACAGCCTTCGAAATTAACACTGAATCTCATTGATAGATTTACAGCTGTATCAAAAATCTAATGCTTCGGTGATATAATTAGAGCTAAAGATGACAGCTACAGCGTCAGCTGTTACTGCTTCCGTTGACGGAGATTTAGATGAGTGTGGACCTCAGCTCATCAATAAACTTGAGGTGAGTGTAACATGTTATAACCTGTTCAAGATTCCAGGGTCGCCAAACATACGAGATACGAGGTTCCTCATACAAATATGAGATTTGGGGCTTAGTACGAGGATGGTATGAACCTCTTACAAATATTTGATTATATGGAGATCTTGATAATATGGTTATACACTCATTTTCGGCATTATCCTTTTGGAACCTTTTTATCAAAGGGGGGGAGGGATCTCAAGTTTCTTATCCTCTTTACCTGTAAGTGTAAGAACCACTAACTATAAAAACAGGATTAAAAATAGCCAATGTCAAAAGTCTACTTAAGTTGTTAAATTTAATTAATCTGTTTACACACAAGATGATTTTTTGTGGATTCATACCACAAACATTTAACTTTATAATATTACTATGATTGGACAGAAGTACATTACAACACAAACTTAACTTAATGTTAATTTTTTCAATTGATCAATTTTTTTTTCAGTTTATTGTTAATTTCACAGTTCATTGTTCAATTAACTGCCCTTGTGGCTTAGTTGGTAATAGCTCAGCCTGCGAAGCTGAGGGTTGTGGGTTTAATTTCCCACCCAGTGCAAATATTTGTGTGATGAATTCAAATGTTTGCACTGTGTCTGGGTGTTTCTATGTATAATAAGTATGTATTTAAAACTATATAATAAGTATTATATCAGCTATCTGGCCGCCATCATACAAGCTTTGCTTAGTTTGAGGTCAGATGGTGTTGTGTGTGAATTGTCCACCAATTTTTATTTTTTTATTTAAAATATGTCAAATGATCAAAAATTAATATAGTTGTGCTTTTGATATTGCTCTTTCATTAATTTCAAGATAAAATAAAGAAACCAATGACCATCAATATTTTAGTTAATTAATTAGTTTAGTTGCTGGTAGACCCGCAGCAAAGAACGCTGGAAAAATCGGAGAAAGCTTTTGCCATACCTTGTAACCACATACCTAATATTTATTCTTAAATTAACTTGGAAAATTCTTTATGAACAATATAGAAAGGAATAAATTGTGCTGATTTCTAGCAATAATTATATTAATATTTGATAATATAACTTTTACTATCCCACTTTTGCAATAGGTTTCCTCAAATTATTGTGTCAAAATGTACCATTGTTGATATTAATTTTAAATTGGTTTCCAAAAAAAATTATGTTTCTCTAGGGCTTGTGTAAAGGAATTACATATTGATTGTTTTACTAGGGTAATGGAATAGGGTACTGGGTCAAAAGCCTAATACCATCCTAATTAGTCCGTCAGCTAGATCATGGAAAAATATTGGACACGTATTTTTTATTTTTTCATAATATTAAAAATCATCAAAGATATAGACCATCAAACTTCGAGAGTGGGGGGTTGCGACGTCACTCGTGAGTAAAAATCGTACCCACAAGTGACGTCACACGAAACTTCAAAGCGCTGTATCTTCGTCATTTTTTGTTTGTGAAACAAAAGAAAAAATATGTGTACAATAATTTTTTGGCAATCTAACTAACGGGCTACTTAGTTTTTTTGAGGATTGTACCCTATTACATATTGATTGTTTTACTAGGGTAATGGAATTACATATTTATTGTTTTACTAGGGTAATGGAATTACAAAGGGGTTTGGGTAAAGTTGGCGTCGTTTTTTTTTTTAGCGGCCAGAGATCTGTTATCACTTTCTTGTAACAATAAAATACCCTGATGCTATCTGTGCAATCGGATTTGCTCTAAGTCATATCGGAGCTGAGTGATAGCCTGTCAAAGTTATTTATTTTTTGGATTTTTTGTATGGGCAAGTGGCGTCGTTTTTTCATTTTAGCAGCCAGAGATCTGTTATCACTTTCTTGTAACAATAAAATACCCTAATGCTATCTGTGCAATCGGATTTGCTCTAAGTCATATCGGAGCTGAGTTATAGCCTGTCGAAGTTATTTATTTTTTGGATTTTTTGTATGGGCAAGTGGCGTCGTTTTTTCATTTTAGCGGCCAGAGATCTGTTATCACTTTCTTGTAACAATAAAATATCCTGATGCTATCTGTGCAATCAGATTTGCTGTAAGTAATATCGGAGCTGAGTTATGGCCCCTCAAAGTTTTTTTTTTTTGTTTTCTTTGTATGTACTAGTGGCGCCATTTCCTATAGCGGCCAAACATCCGTTAGCACTTTTGTGAAACATTGTTTTTACCCTAAGGTACCTGTGTAATCAGATTTGTTGTAAACTATATCGGAGCTGAGTTATGGCCACTTAAAGTTTTTTTTTTGGTTTTCTTTGTATGGACTAGTGGCGCCATTTCCTACAGCGGCCAAACATCCATTACCACTTTTATGAAACATAATTTTTACCTTAAGGTACCTGTGTAATCAGATTTGTTGCAAACTATATCGGAGCTGAGTTATGGCCACTCAAAGTTTTTGTTTTGGTTTTCTTTGTATGTACTAGTGGCGCCATTTCCTACAGCGGCCAAACATTCGTTAGCACTTTTATGAAACATTATTTTTACTTAAAGGTACCTGTGTAATCAGATTTGCTGCAAACTATATCGGAGCTGAGTTATGGCCCCTCAAAGTTTTTTTTTGGTTTTCTTTGTATGTACTAGTGGCGCCATTTCCTATCGCGGCCAAACATCCGTTAGCACTTTTATGTAACATTATTTTTACCTTAAGGTACCTGTGTAATCAGATTTGTTGCAAACTATATCGGAGCTGAGTTATGGCCACTTAAAGTTTTTTTTTTGGTTTTCTTTGTATGTCCTAGTGGCGCCATTTCCTATAGCGGCCAAACATTCGTTAGCACTTTTATGAAACATTATTTTTACCTTAAGGTACCTGTGTAATCAGATTTGTTGCAAACTATATCGGAGCTAAGTTATGGCCACTCAAAGTTTTTTTTTTTGGTTTTCTTTGTATGTACTAGTGGCGCCATTTCCTACAGCGGCCAAACATCCGTTAGCACTTTTATGAAACATTGTTTTTACTTAAAGGTACCTGTGTAATCAGATTTGCTGCAAACTATATCGGAGCTGAGTTATGGCCACTTAAAGTTTTTTTTTTGGTTTTCTTTGTATGGACTAGTGGCGCCATTTCCTACAGCGGCCAAACATCCATTAGCACTTTTATGAAACATTATTTTTACCCTAAGGTACCTGTGTAATCAGATTTGTTGCAAACTATATCGGAGCTGAGTTATGGCCACTTAAAGTTTTTTTTTTGTTTTTTTTTGTATGGACTAGTGGCGCCATTTCCTACAGCGGCCAAACATCCATTAGCACTTTTTTGAAACATTATTTTTACCCTAAGGTACCTGTGTAATCAGATTTGCTCCAAACTATATCGGAGCTGAGTAATGGCCCCTCAAAGTTGTTTTTTTGGTTTTCTTTGTATGTACTAGTGGCGCCATTTCCTACAGCGGCCAAACATCCGTTAGCACTTTTATGAAACATTATTTTTACTTAAAGGTACCTGTGTAATCAGATTTGCTGCAAACTATATCGGAGCTGAGTTATGGCCACTCAAAGTTTTTGTTTTGGTTTTCTTTGTATGTACTAGTGGCGCCATTTCCTACAGCGGCCAAACATTCGTTAGCACTTTTATGAAACATTATTTTTACCTTAGGGTACCTGTGTAATCAGATTTGCTCCAAACTATATCGGATTTGAGTAAAGGCCCCAAAGTTTTTTTTTGGTTTTCTTTGTATGTACTAGTGGCGCCATTTCCTATTGCGGCCATACATCCGCGAGCACTTTTGTGAAACATTATTTTTACCTTAGGGTACCTGTGTAATCAGATTTGCTGCAAACTATATCGGAGCTGAGTTATGGCCCCTCAAAGTTTTTTTTTTGGTTTTCTTTGTATGTACTAGTGGCGCCATTTCCTACAGCGGCCAAACATCCGTTAGCACTTTTATGAAACATTATTTTTACCTTAGGGTACCTGTGTAATCAGATTTGCTCCAAACTATATCGGAGCTGAGTAATGGCACCTCTAAGTTTTTTTTTGGTTTTCTTTGTATGTACTAGTGGCGCCATTTCCTATTGCGGCCAAACATCCGCGAGCACTTTTATGACACATTATTTTTACTTTAGGGTACCTGTGTAATCAGATTTGCTCCAAACTATATCGGAGCTGAGTTATGGCCCCTCAAAGTTTTTTTTTTGGTTTTCTTTGTATGTACTAGTGGCGCCATTTCCTATTGCGGCCAAACATCCGCGAGCACTTTTATGAAACATTATTTTTACCTTAGGGTACCTGTGTAATCAGATTTGCTCCAAACTATATCGGAGCTGAGTAATGGCCCCTCAAAGTTTTTTTTTTGGTTTTCTTTTAGGGCCCATAACTCAGCTCCGATATAGTTTGGAGCAAATCTGATTACACAGGTACCCTAAGGTAAAAATAATGTTTCACAAAAGTGCTAATGGATGTTTGGCCGCTGTAGGAAATGGCGCCACTAGTCCATACAAAGAAAACCAAAAAAAAAACTTTAAGTGGCCATAACTCAGCTCCGATATAGTTTGCAACAAATCTGATTACACAGGTACCTTAGGGTAAAAATAATGTTTCACAAAAGTGCTAACGGATGTTTGGCCGCTATAGGAAATGGCGCCACTAGTACATACAAAGAAAACCAAAAAAAAAAAACTTTGAGGGGCCATAACTCAGCTCCGATATTACTTACAGCAAATCTGATTGCACAGATAGCATCAGGGTATTTTATTGTTACAAGAAAGTGATAACTGATCGATGGCCGCTAAAATAAAAAAACGACGCCACTTGCCCATACAAAAAATCCAAAAAATAAATAACTTTGACAGGCTATAACTCAGCTCCGATATGACTTAGAGCAAATCCGATTGCACAGATAGCATCGGGGTATTTTATTGTTACAAGAAAATGATAACAGATCTCTGGCCGCTAAAAAAAAAACGACGCCACGGGCCCATACAAAAGTACCCAAACCCCTTTGTTGTTTTGCTGGGGTAAAGGAATTATATTTTTTTTACTAGGATAATGGAATACCATATTTGTTTGTTTTCTAGGGTGAATGAATTACATATTAATTATTTTTCTAGGGTAAAGGAATTACATATTTTTGTTTTTCTAGGGTAAGGGAATTACATATTTTAGTTTTTCTAGGGTATAGCAATTACATATTTATTGTTTTTCTAGGGTAAAAGAATTACATATTTATTGTTTTACTAGGGTAATGGAATTGCATATTTATTGTTTTACTAAGTTATTGGAATTACATGTTAAATGTTGTTCTAGGGTAATGGAATTACATCTGGAGACATCAAAAAGCTGGAAGAAGCGGGTTACCACACAGTAGAGTCTGTCGCATATGCACCTAAGAAATGGCTCATCACAATAAAGGGCATATCAGAACAGAAGGCTGATAAAATACTTGCAGAAGCTTCAAAACTAGTGCCAATGGGCTTCACAACAGCCACTGAGTTTCATCAGAAAAGGTAATCTACATATTCAAATACAAATACAAATACAAAAATCTTTATTGCTGTTTGTAGGTAAGATAAGATAATACAAAAACATTTTAAAAGTTGCCCCATACAAACTGGCCTCTGCGAGAGGCATGCAATATGTCTGGCAAGACAATTTGTTAGTCTTAATTTTTAAATAAAAACAAAAAAAAAAAAAAAATTTTTAAATAATAGTCAGCTGATTAAAGTCTTCTTCTTCCTCATCTTCTATTAATTTCTGGTTTTTATTTATGTCATCTGATTCTTCATCTTCGATTCATTTCTGGCTTCTATTTGGTGATATATATTTGTGTGAGATAAATGTTTGGTGAGCACAATTTCGCCAACGTCTTGTGTTCAATTCAATTCAATTTTTCATTTTAAAATATTTTTTTTCATCAAATTTGTTTAGATAAAAAATGTTTAGTAGTAATTTGACACCTGAATACAGGATCTACGTAGACAGTTGTCTACAAAAAATTATAAACAATAATAAGCATTTGGGCTGTTTGTGTCTTATCTGTACTAATATTATAAAGACAATTGATTTTATATATGTTTAATGTTTGAGGCTCTCTAGAAGTACTATTGTTATGGGGTAAGGGCTAAGGTATTTATTTGGTTCTTCGTCATGCATGAAGGCAGACTGAACTAATACACTCAATGGCCCAAAGTGCATCCTAGTCATTGAGACTAAAAAGTTTATGTGTCATAAGATAGACCCACTATACTATTTCTCGCCAATTAGGAATAATGTCTTCACTGTAATCAGACAGTGAAGACATTATTCCTAATTTAAATCCATTTGTAGTTGAAATTAGTGGACCTAAATAAAATTGTAACTTTATGGAAGTTACCAAAGTTCTGAAAATATTTAATTTAACAGATCAATGAATTACTTTTTTTTCTAAGCTATCTTTGGAAAGCCTTGGAAATTGGTAAGAAACTACATATTGTGATAATTTATTAAAGCCATTCATGTGTGCTGTATTATGACAATAAAAATTCATTGTGAGGAATAACGCTGCGTGAATATGACTCTAAATTGATAATATTGTAAGTATTAGCAGTGCCTCGGGGTTTTACCCACGCAATTACCGTTCTCGTATTATTCCCGCGATGAAAAATATACCTATGTGGTGTCCCAGATCATGAAGTATGATGACCTGATCGACAACCATTTGTGCAATCACGTCGGAACGTCTGGTATAGCTTCTAAAGCTCGGTTCGCGCTGTGGCCGCGAGACGAGACCGAGACCGGAGACCGCGACAGACACTTGACATCATAGCTTTGTGTAGGTGCAGGTTCGCGCTGAGAACGCGACAGGCACTTGACATTATGGAATTGTATGGGTGCTAGTTCGCGCCGAGACTGGCGCCCATACAATTCCATAATGTCAAGTGCCTGTCGCGGTCTCCGGTCGTGGTCTCGAGTCGCGGTCTCCGCGCGAACTTGTATCTTATAGGCGCCGCGACCGTGACAAGTGTCTCTAGTATAACGTCAAGTACCTGTCGCGGTCGTGGCGCGAACCGCCGCCTTTATCATCGCGGGGAAATAACTGGAAAAGAAAATACTTGGGTAAAACCGCGGGACGCTACTACTATATAATATTAGTAAGATTAATTTGAATTCTTAATATTTCAGAGCAGAAATAATCCAGCTCACGACTGGTGCCAAAGAACTAGACCGGTTGCTGGGTGGTGGCATTGAAACTGGCTCCATCACAGAGATATTCGGAGAGTTCCGCACGGGGAAAACTCAGCTGTGTCACACCCTCGCTGTCACATGCCAGGTTGGTTTTAAACCTGCTTTTTGAAGTTAAACTTCTTTAGCCGCGTTGAGTAGTTTCTGGTCGGAGAAATCTTATGAGCTTGTGTTAAGGCCGATTTAAACTGAACGAACATAGAGCTAGAGCTGGAACAAGAGGATTCTTTCTCGATCTTTTAGTGTAAACGAAATATCGTTCTTAGCGTTTTCCATGTTATAAATTCCATATAATCTTTGCGAACGCAAACAAAACAACGAAAGAATGCTCTACGTTTGTTTATATCAAATGAATTTGATACAGTGGGGATAGAATGAGCATTCGCTCGTCTGATGTAAATCGGCCTTTATCAACCTTTTTTTACAATAGGGTGACGAAACGAGCAGGCCATGTGTCTGGTAACATATTAGCAACTGTACTGTAGCAACATGCCTGCCCATAACAGCACAGTGACACACAGGTATTGGTACATGAGGAGTCCAAATCATTCCCTAGCACCGTGTAATTTCTCTGGAAACATTACCATTTTCAAACCGGAACACAGTAATGTTCTCACATTACTGCTTGGCGGCAGAGTAACTGGCAAAGATGTGGTACTTCCCTAGGCGGACTCTTCAAAGTTCCGCACCACTACAAAACTTATGGCTAGGTAGCGCCGGCGGAGAAGCGAAGCGGGACGTCCCTGTTAGGCGACTTTTGGATGGGTAAATCTTGTGACTACGCGTCACCGACATGCGTTGTAGCAGTACATCTGTAGTAATAGTAATAATAGAAACATTACTGTCTTCCGGTTTGAAGGGCAATGTTTCCAGAGAAATTACAGGACTTGGAGATATAATATCTTAGATCACTGGGTGCCGAGCGCAGTGCAGTGCTAGGTAATGATTTGGACTTTTCATTTTCCAATAGCTACGTGTCACTGTGCTGTTATGTGGCAGGCATTTTGCTAACCATAAGACACATGTCCTGCTCGTCTCTTCACTAATTATTATACGAAGTATTAGCTCAAGATCTTGAAGAAACTCCAAATCGATTACATCACATCAGACGAAATGGGACTGGAACTGATATGCAAGCGACCCAAAGCCGTCCTCCGCTATTGATTTGGATATTGGAGCTCGACTTGTTTGGGTAGGCTGACAGGGAGGAAATGCACAATACACCCCTAGCGGGACGTCAGTGCATGCCAATCACCCTGACCCTGAATTTAGAAATTAGAATGTCGAGCATAAAATAGTTCTTGAAGTTTCTTTTGTAATACTTCTATTTTGTGACTTTTAAATCAAGAGTTTTTTTTGTGTATTACAGTTGCCAATCGAGCAGTCTGGCGGCGAGGGTAAGTGCATGTACATCGACACGGAGGGCACGTTCCGGCCGGAGCGGCTGCTGGCGGTGGCGCAGCGCTACGGCATGGAGGGCGCCGCCGTGCTCGACAACGTGGCGTACGCGCGCGCCTACAACACCGACCACCAGACGCAGCTGCTAGTGCAGGCCGCCGCCATGATGGCCGAGTCTAGGTGAGGCTGTGTTGCTGATGTCTGTGGCTGTGATGGTGAGTCTAGGTGACGGTGAGGTTGTGTTGCTGGTATCTGAGGCTGTGAAGGCCGAGTCTAGGTGATTTTGTGTTGCTGGTGTCTGTGGCTGTGATGGCCGAGTCTAGGTGAGGTTGTGTTGCTGGTATCTGAGGCTGTGAAGGCCGAGTCTAGGTGATTTTGTGTTGCTGGTGTCTGTGGCTGTGATGGCCGAGTCTAGGTGAGGTTGTGTTGCTGATATCTGAGGCTGTGAAGGCCGAGTCTAGGTGATTTTGTGTTGCTGGTGTCTGTGGCTGTGATGGCCGAGTCTAGGTGAGGTTGTGTTGCTGGTATCTGAGGCTGTGAAGGCCGAGTCTAGGTGATTTTGTGTTGCTGGTGTCTGTGGCTGTGATGGCCGAGTCTAGGTGAGGTTGTGTTGCTGATATCTGAGGCTGTGAAGGCCGAGTCTAGGTGATTTTGTGTTGCTGGTGTCTGTGGCTGTGATGGCCGAGTCTAGGTGAGGTTGTGTTGCTGATATCTGTGACTGTGATGGCCGAGCCTAGGTGAGGTTGTGTTGCTGATATCTGTGGCTGTGATGGCCGAGTCTAGGTGAGGTTGTGTTGCTGATATCTGTGGCTGTGATGCCGAGTCTAGGTGAGGTTGTGTTGCTGATGTCTGCGGCTGTGATGGCCGAGTCTAGGTGAGGTTGTGTTGCTGATGTCTGTGACTGTGATGCCGAGTCTAGGTGAGGTTGTGTTGCTGATGTCTGTGACTGTGATGGCCGAGCCTAGGTGAGGTTGTGTTGCTGATATCTGTGGCTGTGATGGCCGAGTCTAGGTGAGGTTGTGTTGCTGATATCTGTGGCTGTGATGCCGAGTCTAGGTGAGGTTGTGTTGCTGATGTCTGCGGCTGTGATGGCCGAGTCTAGGTGAGGTTGTGTTGCTGATGTCTGTGACTGTGATGCCGAGTCTAGGTGAGGTTGTGTTGCTGGTGTCTGTGACTGTGATGGCCGAGCCTAGGTGAGGTTGTGTTGCTGATATCTGTGGCTGTGATGGCCGAGTCTAGGTGAGGTTGTGTTGCTGATATCTGCGGCTGTGATGGCCGAGTCTAGGTGAGGTTGTGTTGCTGATGTCTGTGGCTGTGATGGTGAGTCTAGGTAACGGTGAGGTTGTGTTGCTGGTATCTGAGGCTGTGAAGGCCGAGTCTAGGTGATTTTGTGTTGCTGGTGTCTGTGGCTGTGATGGCCGAGTCTAGGTGAGGTTGTGTTGCTGATATCTGTGACTGTGATGGCCGAGCCTAGGTGAGGTTGTGTTGCTGATGTCTGCGGCTGTGATGGCCGAGTCTAGGTGAGGTTGTGTTGCTGATGTCTGCGGCTGTGATGGCCGAGTCTAGGTGAGGTTGTGTTGCTGATGTCTGTGGCTGTGATGCCGAGTCTAGGTGAGGTTGTGTTGCTGATGTCTGCGGCTGTGATGGCCGAGTCTAGGTGAGGTTGTGTTGCTGATGTCTGTGACTGTGATGCCGAGTCTAGGTGAGGTTGTGTTGCTGGTGTCTGTGACTGTGATGGCCGAGCCTAGGTGAGGTTGTGTTGCTGATATCTGTGGCTGTGATGGCCGAGTCTAGGTGAGGTTGTGTTGCTGATGTCTGTGACTGTGATGGCCGAGCCTAGGTGAGGTTGTGTTGCTGATATCTGTGGCTGTGATGGCCGAGTCTAGGTGAGGTTGTGTTGCTGATATCTGTGGCTGTGATGCCGAGTCTAGGTGAGGTTGTGTTGCTGATGTCTGCGGCTGTGATGGCCGAGTCTAGGTGAGGTTGTGTTGCTGATGTCTGTGACTGTGATGCCGAGTCTAGGTGAGGTTGTGTTGCTGATGTCTGTGACTGTGATGCCGAGTCTAGGTGAGGTTGTGTTGCTGATGTCTGTGACTGTGATGCCGAGTCTAGGTGAGGTTGTGTTGCTGGTGTCTGCGGCTGTGATGGCCGAGTCTAGGTGAGGTTGTGTTGCTGATGTTTGTGACTGTGATGCCGAGTCTAGGTGAGGTTGTGTTGCTGATATCTGTGGCTGTGATGCCGAGTCTAGGTGAGGTTGTGTTGCTGATGTCTGCGGCTGTGATGGCCGAGTCTAGGTGAGGTTGTGTTGCTGATGTCTGTGACTGTGATGCCGAGTCTAGGTGAGGTTGTGTTGCTGATGTCTGTGACTGTGATGCCGAGTCTAGGTGAGGTTGTGTTGCTGATGTCTGTGACTGTGATGCCGAGTCTAGGTGAGGTTGTGTTGCTGGTGTCTGCGGCTGTGATGGCCGAGTCTAGGTGAGGTTGTGTTGCTGATGTCTGTGACTGTGATGCCGAGTCTAGGTGAGGTTGTGTTGCTGATGTCTGTGACTGTGATGCCGAGTCTAGGTGAGGTTGTGTTGCTGATATCTGTGGCTGTGATGCCGAGTCTAGGTGAGGTTGTGTTGCTGATGTCTGCGGCTGTGATGGCCGAGTCTAGTTGAGGTTGTGTTGCTGATGTCTGTGACTGTGATGCTGAGTCTAGGTGAGGTTGTGTTGCTGATGTCTGCGGCTGTGATGCCGAGTCTAGGTGAGGTTGTGTTGCTGATGTCTGCGGCTGTGATGCCGAGTCTAGGTGAGGTTGTGTTGCTGATGTCTGTGACTGTGATGCCGAGTCTAGGTGAGGTTGTGTTGCTGGTGTCTGCGGCTGTGATGGCCGAGTCTAGGTAATGTTGTGTTGCTGATGTCTGGCTATGATCGCCGAGTCTAGGTGATGTTGTGTTGCTGATGTCTGGCTGTGATGGCCGAGTCTAGGTGAGGTTGTGTTGCTGATGTCTGTGACTGTGATGCCGAGTCTAGGTGAGGTTGTGTTGCTGATGTCTGGCTATGATCGCCGAGTCTAGGTGAGGTTGTGTTGCTGATGTCTGCGGCTGTGATGCCGAGTCTAGGTGAGGTTGTGTTGCTGATGTCTGCGGCTGTGATGCCGAGTCTAGGTGAGGTTGTGTTGCTGATGTCTGTGACTGTGATGCCGAGTCTAGGTGAGGTTGTGTTGCTGGTGTCTGCGGCTGTGATGGCCGAGTCTAGGTAATGTTGTGTTGCTGATGTCTGGCTATGATCGCCGAGTCTAGGTGATGTTGTGTTGCTGATGTCTGGCTGTGATGGCCGAGTCTAGGTGAGGTTGTGTTGCTGATGTCTGTGACTGTGATGCCGAGTCTAGGTGAGGTTGTGTTGCTGATGTCTGTGACTGTGATGCCGAGTCTAGGTGAGGTTGTGTTGCTGATATCTGTGGCTGTGATGCCGAGTCTAGGTGAGGTTGTGTTGCTGATGTCTGCGGCTGTGATGGCCGAGTCTAGTTGAGGTTGTGTTGCTGATGTCTGTGACTGTGATGCCGAGTCTAGGTGAGGTTGTGTTGCTGATGTCTGCGGCTGTGATGCCGAGTCTAGGTGAGGTTGTGTTGCTGATGTCTGCGGCTGTGATGCCGAGTCTAGGTGAGGTTGTGTTGCTGATGTCTGCGGCTGTGATGCCGAGTCTAGGTGAGGTTGTGTTGCTGATGTCTGTGACTGTGATGCCGAGTCTAGGTGAGGTTGTGTTGCTGGTGTCTGCGGCTGTGATGGCCGAGTCTAGGTAATGTTGTGTTGCTGATGTCTGGCTATGATCGCCGAGTCTAGGTGATGTTGTGTTGCTGATGTCTGGCTGTGATGGCCGAGTCTAAGTATGTTGATTCTACTAATGTCCGCGGCTATGATGGCCGTGTCTAAGTATGTTAATTCTACTAATGTCCGCGGCTATGATGGGCGAGTCTAAGTATGTTAATTCTACTAATATCCGCGCCTATGGTTGCCGAGTCTAAGTATGTTAATTCTACTAATATCCGCGGCTATGATGGCCGAGTCTAAGTACGTTAATTCTACTTATATCCGCGGCTATGATGGCCGAGTCTAAGTATGTTAATTCTACTAATATCCGCGGCTATGGTTGCCGAGTCTAAGTACGTTAATTCTACTAATATCTGCAGTTATAATGGCCGAGTCCAGTCCAGGTATTATTACCCTACTAATAGTCACGGCAATGTTTGCTGAGTCCAGGTATTATTATTCTTCTAATATCTGCGATTAAAATGGCCGAGTCAATTCCAGGTTTTATTATCCGACTAATATCCACGGTTATGTTGGCCGAGTCTAGGTATGATAATGATGGATTCCAGGCCGATTTATACTGCGATATATTTGCTAGTAGTTGACTCTTTGCAGGGTCCGCCCGCACCTTTGTCAGTTATTCTACCGCCACAATACGTAAAGTAAATGTATCTATGTATTTACATGGGTGTGTTCCGATTTGTAAAACAAGAAACCAATCGATAAATAAAGTGGCCAAGTGCGAGTTGGACTCGCCCATGAAGGGTTCCGTTGCAGCAAGTAACATAATATACATAGTACACATAGTTTTTTTAGTTCGTTGTAACTTTGATCGAAGTTTTAATAATAATTATTGACGTACTAAAAAAACTACTCATCAGATCGAGTTCAAACCAATTTTCGTTGGTAGTTTGCATGGTAATGTACATCATATATTTTTTTAGTTTTTTCATTCTCTTATTTTAGAAGTTAGAGGGGACACACACACACACACACATTTTACCACTTTGGAAGTGTCTCTCGCGCAAATTATTCAGTGTAGACAAAAACTATATTAGAAACCTCAACATCATTTTTGAAGACCTATCGATAGACATCCCACACGTGTAGGATTGATGAAAAAAAAATGTTTGAGTTTCATTTCTAAGTATGGGGGCAACCCTAATTTTTCATTTTTTTCTTTTTTTTTGTAAAAATATTAATGTGGTTCACTGAATACATCTACTTACCAAGTTTCAATAGTGTAGTTCTCATAGTTTCGGCAAAAAGTGGCTGTGACATACGGACGGACAGACAGACAGACATCGACATCATCATCCCGCTCCGCTGCCGCTTCTCACTTCAAAATGTGCGACAACTACGTTTTTTTTCATAGTATTCAATGTACCTTCAACAGGTATTCGCTGATAATAGTAGACAGTGCGACAGCGCTGTACAGGACAGACTACTCCGGGCGCGGTGAGCTCAACTCTCGTCAGCTGCACCTCGGCCGGTTCATGAGAATGCTTCTACGACTCGCCGACGAGGTAACACGATACTACATCTATAACTACTTTATGTATAGCTTTAACTCATCGAGACTTATAGTCCGAGATCCCAGTGCTCCCAGACGTCACCTATTTTCTGATTAATGAAATGTGGACGATTGAGTATAGTTAGTACGTACTAAGAACACATGCTTACTCGCTAACTTGCTTAGACGGCCAATTTTGAGGCAATAAAGGTACATAAAAACACAGCTTACTGCACTTATTTTCTGACAACTGATTTTTACGTATGTTATAGGCAATGTCCTTACAAATAAGGCCCCAATACTCCCAGACACTTTCCGTCGGCCGTTTTCCTTAACAAACGCTTTAAAACTCCCAAAATATGTGGCACTGCACAATGTGGCACCGTACAGGTCAAACGAATGGGCCGATTTCGATGCGGTTTTCTTTATTTGAACGTTGATTTTTGTGCGAGTGTTTTTATCTATGTTTGGTTGATATCGATTCAAAATGGCCGCCTCCACAAAATGACGGACAAAATATTTCTTCACACCTTACCTTAATATGGGTATCAAATGAAAGGATTTGACTAGTAAAACACTATGCACTATGACAAATTTCAAAGCCAAGTTGGCTGCTACCGCAAAATGGTGAAATTTATTTCTTTTTTCACAACTCCCTCAATATGGGTATCAAAGGAAAAGGCCTTCCAGGCCTTCAAGGCCAGTCAAGCCTTCTTGGCCAGCCTTGAAGCCTTCTTATCAAGATCGTGCTCTATTATAACTTGGCTGTAATTGTTCAAATTGAAATCTACCCAATCTCTAAGCTATCTGACTCGCTCTGATTGGCTCTGCCGCGCGTGACGTTATTTTCTCTATAGATGATATTAACTTCTTGTGTACGTATATGTATAATACACACTGTGGTTTTTCATTATCAATACTTCGGTGTAGCGATAGTCGTTACAAATCAAGTGGATGCGGTGGGCATTTTCAATGCAGACAGGGGGACACAGTAAAGCACACGCTTTCACCACGCCACTCTTATCGCCCTAGACTCCTACAACATATATGTAGGTCACCATAGTGTAGGGTCTAGTGCACACAAAATGTATCCATACTATAGATTTGTTTTGTTGCGTCTTCTTTTTCTTGTGTTTTGTTTTTGGTACAACTGTAGATACACCCTGATATAAAATAAAGATTCCGTATTCATCACACAAATATTTGACACTTTTTAAACAGGGACATTTCTATATGATTTTCACCAGTTCGGTGTAGCGGTGGTGATCACAAACCAAGTGGTGGCCCAAGTGGACGCGGTGGGCATGTTCAATGCTGACACCAAGAAGCCGATTGGGGGACACATCATGGCGCATGCGTCCACCACTCGACTCTATCTACGGAAGGGGAGAGGGGACAACAGGTAACACTTGTACATTTTGTGTTAAACTATAGATTTTTCAGAAGACACAAAGATTGTCCCTATCGGGATTTTTCCCACATCATCCACCATCTCAGCCACACAGGCAATGTCTTTATGCCCGTTTTAAATGATAATTTTATCAATTAACTTAAAATATATTTTTCAAATGATGGTTAAGTTTATTTTATATTCTCTAATCAGGATGCTGTAAGTCCAAACAGAAGTTGTTTTTTTTAGTTCGGGTTATCAAGGCTGCAATTGGCAAATACCAATAATAATTATTACCCCAGGGTCAGGACCCCGGAAATAATAATGATTATACAATATATTTTTAATAGTTGATCATTTTTTGTCGCATGATTCAACCTAAGCCGTTTTTCGGGCACTTTACAAATAAATAAGCAGTACCTACCTACACACGTTTTTCATGTAAACTGACAATAGTTCTCGCTCTAGATCTCTATTGCTACGTCAAGAAGCGTCACTCGGTCAATCACGTACCACAACAAAGTGGTCTAATTAAATCGATATTGTGATTCCAGAGTATGCAAGATCTACGACAGCCCGTGTTTGCCGGAAACTGAAGCCATGTTCGCGATCAGTGCTGAGGGCATTACGGATGCTAAGGAATAAGTTGACGACCATTGGCGTCACCGCACACGGGCCACCGACCACAGCCACATAACGACCTATTTCCTACAGTTTTCATACATTTTATATGAACTCGCCGCACACGGTGACGCTAGGGCTCAGTTTTCATACATTTTATATGAACTCGCCGCACACGGTGACGCTAGGGCTCGCCACTTCTTGCTTCTTGTTCGAGCGGTTGTCGCGCGCTTCTGCTTCTTGTGGCGACGTTTTGTGGCTGACGCTTGTGGCGTTGGCGCTTAGACACCAGACCTCGCCTTTAAACCTCCTAATTTACTGTTATGGCCCTGCTTATTGCTCTCAGTTCAAATTCGCTTGAAATTAACCTAGTAACCGACCGACTTCACATCAATTGTCGTACCCCCCAGTGCACCCGGCTCGAAATTATAAATAACTATAATAATGAGGGCTACACTATGCTATAGCTAATTGATGTCGATTTTCCGTAATAAAAGAGTCTTAAGTTGGTCAATAGTAAATGATTACTTGGTTAGAACTATTTAGCTGATTCTTAATAGAATACAGCGCAATGATATGAAAAAGTTTAAACGAATAGTCGTAAATATGGGACCATGGCGCCATGGATCCGTACATATTAGATTAAACAGAAGTAAACGGTTAATGAATTAAATTAAAGAGAGCAATAACCATGACTATTTTAGTTTGACTGTAGAACCTTCAGGACACGGTCAGAATTCCCTATAAATAGCAAGTTCGAATTATCTATTACATGGGCAAAACACACATTGCTACCGTGTCTTATTGCACCAAGGAACAAGGCTGTGAGACACCCCGTTGTGCATCGCACCCCTTTGAGAGCTCGGCATTTTCAACAGATAAAAAAATATATAGTCTACCTGACGAACTAATTAGAATGGTTTATTTTTGAACCATTCTTCAACTCTATTAGATTTCTTTGACGCCTAACCTACGCGTTACGTGTCGATCATTCCTTGAGACATCGCATAGTGTCTGGTTCTTTGAGAGTTCTATGAAAATTGCTTATTTCCCCAATAGGGTACAATCCTCAAAAAAACTAAGTAGCCCGTTAGTTAGATTGCCAAAAAATATTGTACACTTTTTTTTCTTTTGTTTCACAAACAAAAAATGACGAAGATACAACGCTTCGAAGTTTCGTGTGACGTCACTTGTGAGTACGATTTTTACTCACGAGTGACGTCGCGACCCCCCACTCTCGAAGTTTGATGATCTATATCTTTGACGATTTTTAATATTATGAAAAAACAAAAAATACGTGTCCAATATTTTTCCATGATCTAGCTGACGGACTAATTAGGATGGCGTATTTTTGACCCAGTCCGGTACCCTATTTAAAATTCAGATGTTATTTGACAGTTTTAATCAAATGTTCACTGATTATATTTTGTAATAAGTATATAACATTCTCACTCAACCTTAATGTAAATAAGTTCTAATTTATATAGGATTTTGAAATAAAAATGCATTTAATGTACATAACTTTTTATTTATTCCAACACGGCAGCTACCATAATAGCGTTTGTTTTTGTGCAGTATACGTTTCAAAAGCGTCAACAACGCTGCTGTAAAATTGAGATAGCGGTCAAGCGCCAACCTAATATTAAAAAATATACATCGATGACGAAGATACGCTATTTTTTCTGATATTAATAAAAAGATTGCAACAACACTTGTTATGATCATATGTTTTTTTTTCTTAGTCACACTGAAAATTGACAAACGCTACTACGAAAACGGCATAGGAGTTCGGATAATTTAAAAAATCTTTTTATTACATTTCAACGGCGAATATTGGTAACAAATAAATGAGATCTATTGTTAATAATAAATTTAATGTATTGCTTTGATTTCACTTCATTATAAAGCCGTTCGAATCTCTCTCACAAATATGATATATTATGCATTGGGAGGTCGTGAGAGAGATAGGAAACTAGCTCTTATTTGAAAGGCATTACGGTGCTTGGAAAATATTCTAAGTCTAAATGATACTACTAACTACAGCGAGGTCTTACTACTCGATCGAAAGCATAAACATTTGAAATCAGACTTGGATTTCGAAAAAAAAAAGTGTTTCGTAAACACGCTTTTTGACGTGATAACGTCTTATAATTCGATGAAGCCGGCTGCACGCCCGCAAAACTGTAACGTTCCGCCGTTACCGTTAGTTCGTCTTCCGTGCCATGCGGACGAAGCTGAGCGCTGAGGGCGCCACCCGCCGAGTCGAGCGGTATCACTACTCGCGCTATCAGCGTACTGATTTCTTAAGACGTTCTCACGTTCTATCGTCAGTAAACCGACTTTACAGACAACAATTTTTTTTTAGAGTGAAAATCACGCATACGGCTTACCTGATAGTAAGTGGTACCCTACGTTTATAGGGTTGGCATTGACGATGCTTTGCCAAGCCGTAGAGAGCTTATAGATATCTTTTTCACGTGATTTTGTACTCCGAGGAAAGGTACGTATTTTAATGCATGTTTTTTTTTCATTCATGTTTGAAAACAATTGTATATTTCGACAAAGATTCTTACAATCACATTGAAATAATATTGTGTGCGTTCGTCCAGCAAAGTCCGCCTTTCAAGAATTGAATGGCACATAATTAGTGCCTTATTTATGTAAATTATTATTCGTGTAAATGTGCCCGAAATTTCGATTCGGCTTTTAATTTATTTAAGAAAAACTGATTCTGCTGCACGAACGTTCGCGCAGCAATTTTTTTTTAAATGATTTGTTTAGCTGGATATAAAATATGCAAAACGATTAGCTTATATACGAGCATAAATGTGCCGTGAAAGCCAAATTTGTGCCTCTTCAGATTTCAGAGATATTTTGTTTTTTTTGCTGGGCGAAAGTTTTGACGATTGCTTGGCACTTAACTTTATGTTGATATTGTTCGATATTCTGTCATTTTCTAATTTCGTCTTTATAATCATTTTCGTCTTGTCTAATTTTATGCGGTAAAAATAATTATTCGCTTTCGATCGAGTGTAAGAACAAGAGATACATCTTCGCATACATGTGTTTCTCTTGAAACTTTAAAACATCACTTAAACAACGATTTTAAAAACTACGGATTAAACTAATTAGTTAAATATTAACGCAAATAGGTGTAATGCGCCGAAAAAGTTATCTATAATACACTCGTATGAGTATAATGCGTAATTTGGCGTCATTGGCGTAGCTAGTGGGAGGGAGCGAGAGAAAAGTAGAGCCATCCAGCTTTCGGTACTCTAAAAAAATTGAATCATTGACTACAACATGTTTTTCTAAAAGGCTTATTTATTACACTTCGCTAAATTTAGTCTTAGCCTAAAAAAAATTAATCATTGACTACAAGATTTCTTTCTATTAAGCTAGCATACTAAATTCAGAAGCAAGGCTTGCTTCTAACTTGCTACGAAATAGATATATGCTTTTGAATTCAGTCGTTCAAACTTTATTTAAAATTTGTTTCTGTATTCAGTCGACTAAATTTAGCCAAGTGTAGGTAATAAGCCTTTAACCCGTCAGTTGAGAGTCATTTTAAGACAAATTCTATACATTGCTTTCACTAGTTCATAGTTATTTTTAAACTGCTACCGCAAAATTTTTTAGGTGATAAAGCTTCACTTATGATTTGTTTTGTCAAAACTAACCTCAAAATTCTTGAGGGTAGATTCATTTTTTTTTCACATGAGTCATATCCGGCGCTGAGCCCATATGGGCTCCCTGCCGCTTGACGGGTTAAGAGATCTTTATACTCTAATCTCCTCCTCCCCTAGCTAAGCTTATGTGTGGCGTTATTTTACAACAAAAAAAAAAGCCTTACAAAATAACATGCATGGAGAAAATGTGTTATAAACACCCCTAGAGGGATTTTCTATTGCGTATTACATTTCATAAGACTTTGATATCACTAACATTTCTATTCTTCCCTAATAGTCCGACATAACTACAACCGTTCCAAAACACGTCGAACACAATGTCGCAGGATAGTATTATTAAGGTCGGTACATAGCTAACGGAAAATGAGTCGCGTATTATCGGTCCCGTAACGCTAGAACAGATAAATATATGAAATATATGAAACATTGAAACTTTGAACCTTTCACACTCAACCGATGATGCGTTAGTTCGAGTGATGATACGCTCGACGCATTTTGCGTCAGATATGTACCGACCCTTAGGCTGTGTCCACAGTAGACAAACTGTTAACGGTGTATCAGTTTGGGACGCCCTACAATACCTAATTCCTTCTTTCTTTCTTCTTTCATTCCATCCTTAAGTATTTGAAATGGAGTGTCCACAGTTTGCTAGTTTTGCGCAAACTGCGTAGTGAGCGCAAAACAGTTTGCCTACTGAGGACACAACCTTAGATTAGGAGGCATAGAAGGCATACCGCCCGCTCACCTACGAATGCGGGCAAAATTTAATTTATCATTTACACGTAGATTGCGCCTTTTCCCTGAAAATGGGGAAGGCTTTCATTGTGATCTCGGTTTTACTGATACTTTATTTTACGAGCCCACTACTGGTTACTAGTACATAGTTTCAAACTTTTTTTCTCTCTAAAATGCATATCTTACAGTACAACTAAATTATCTGTAGAATGTAGCGATGGCGCCACGACCGAAATCTGTTGCCACTTATTACAGAATTAGACAACTTCTGTGTTATTAATTTAATACTCGTAACTCATTAGTTCCGCTTTCGGCCGTTCTACAGATAAGTTGGTGGCACTGTAATGAGGCGTAGCGAAGCGCTGTCAAAAATAGTTCTGAATTTCACCGTAGGTGGCGTTAATGTTATATCTTTGTTAGTGAAATTTCACAAAATTAAATATTGGCGCCACACTTGCCAAAATTGAGAATTATTTCGACAGGTATATGTATCTTGAAAACGGCTTATTACTTTTGTTTACAAAACAGTTATTTTATACAATAAGTCATTATTAGAAAGACAGGTGTGACTGACATTCTGAAAGGACATAGATTAATATTGCTACATTATGTTATTGAAGCTATTAAGGTTTACTGTGTCTTAGGCCAATTGTCCACGTAGCTGCACGACATCCGCACGATTTCGACAATTGTCGGATGCAAGACGAATGCTTGCATCTTGCGTACAAATAATGAAGTCCACGAAACGACAACGACACGACAGCCGCACGTCTTGCGTTTGTTCGTAGGATGCATGCATTCGACAAAAGACGCGTGCGTGGACAGTAGGCCTTACCCAATGGCATGCCAAAATATGTAAATAGGTACACGTAAACACGTACAATTCTTTCAAAGTAATTTAAACTATTTTACATATGTAATACATTATATATTTCAGTGGGAAGATGAAGTTATTGCAATGTCTCGTGTGTCGAAAGACCGGCCGCTATAAGGCGATCGTATACAGTTTTGTTATAAGTATAGATTAGTCGCGGCTGATCCGGAACTCAATTTCATCATTAGTACCTGAGGCGTGATTCGGAATGCGGTTATGATGTACTAAAATTAATTAAGTAAATCTACATACTTAGTATAATAGACCCTTATTCATAAACGTCTAATAAGTTTATTTTTCAAATGTTATCGCCTGTGGCACAAGTGATAACGATTTTTGACAGAATTCCCATTCATCCACAAGTTTGAAAACTCCTTAAATAAAGTGTTTTCTAGATGAAAATAGAGCTGTCAAAGATAGTTAGCAATTTCACCGTAGGTGGCGCCAATGTTTCATTTCGTAAGAGAAATTGAGAACAACTTATATTTGATTCCTATTGTCCAACTAGACGTTTATGGACAAGACCACAACAATATAAAGATTTTAAACCATAAATTAATATATACCCAAAAACGAATTAAGTAAAATGTAGATATTAATGATACACGGCGAATCAAATTACGAACCCAAAGTATAAATTAAAATAAATTAATTTACAATTATTAATAAATAGTTTGCGTGTCTGTACGCTTTTTAAAACATTTTTACGGTTGTTCATTACAATAATATTATTAACGAGTTTACCCCTGAACGTGGTGCACGATATTGCATCGAAATATCGGGACTCACTCCACCACACCACAGCACGGTAATCATCTCGTAATCAATAATAATAGTGTAATGTTTTTTAATGACTAGCGGCCCGCCCCGATTTTGCCCGAGTTGAATTTATCTTTGCCGTGCAAGTTCACCGATTTGCCGGACGAATGTTTTCTTAACTTTACGTTACTTGTTTTTATATTGATATTTATTTTTTTGCGAATCACCAAACAACCCACTAATTTAATTTAAAAAAACACGCGTTTTGAGTTTTATTGTAAATCTCTTTTTTTGTATCGTCAACAAAATACCAAAAAAAAAATGCTCAAGCATAAACAAAATTCGAGATTGTTCAAGCTGGATGAAATCGGGACGTGCCGTTAGTACGAGTATATCATAGAAAGGGAATCAATATAAAAATAAATAATTATTGATCCGTAATCAAAGTGAAGCCCCTATAAAACTACAAAAACCAAACAACTTGTATTTATTTTTGTGTTAAATAAAGGTTTTCATTTGAATACATAACTTCTGTTGGTCGCACAGCACAGCTGTCGAGTATTGAGCCAATAGTCTAAGATCCAGTATAAGTAAATGGGTCTACATGGGGTAGTATAACATTTTTTTGTAATAATGTAAGTAGGCATAACGTTTTTAGGACTAATGATAATTTACCATAACTGTTTTCGCATAACGTTTACAAGCATAACCGTATATAGCATAAAGATGACTTAGCATAATATTTAAAGGCACACATCGAAAAAAGCAGACGGTACACTTAAGAAATATGACACTTTTTGACTCCAGGTGGGCTCCCGCCAGAAGCTAAGCGGTCAGCCCTGAGTGTCGCTTCTCCATACTCGGCCTACGCTCCACTACGGAGTTCGCCGGCTCGCTTCGCTCGCCACGTCCCCCCTTCGCTACGCTTGGCCTCGCATGGCTCGCTCCACTCAGGACCTCCCTTGAGCTTCTGCCTCCCGCATTTTATATAGACACTCTAGGGGTAGTAGCGACAAGACTAGGTGGAGTCGGGGTGCTCCGAGTCGGATCTGGGTCCTATGTAACCTGGGTCTATGTTTAGTAGCACAACAACTAATGAAAAATGCCTAAAGAATATTATGAGTCTCATCAATATGCCTAAAGACTATTATGCGTTTCATCAATAGTCGAATTTAATGTAGTACAATAGATTGTTATGCTTTAAACACATTATGCCAATAAATATTATGCAAAAGTTGCATTATGACACTATACATTATGCTACATTCATTATGACAAAGTAAATTAGGAACAAAAAATTATGCGTTTTAATAGGCACCCTAAGAAAATACCCTCATCTGTTATGTATAAATAAATGATACACAATATTTAATAGGTTTCCTAGTTAAATTGCATGCGTTAAATAGTTATTGAATTCACAAATAAATTGATTAAATCCTATCTCATTCGATTAAAAAAATAATTATACACTAAATTAAGAGTACATATCCAATAAAATTGAAAAGTAAAGGTTGTCATAAATAAATAACAAAAGTGGGTATGTATATGTAGCAGCCAGATTGTATAATCCGCCGCATTACATTACGGCTAGCCGTTTTGAAAAGCAGGGCCGTTTTGTAAAGCGGCGGTTTAACTATTAGCCAGATTTAATGCGACTGACTAAAAAACAGCCGGAATGTATTCGACGCCATATGTCATTCAAAACAGCTAGCCGTAATGTAATAAAGCGAGAGAGTAGCCGCCTCTTTGACAATTTTTAGTTCCGATTCTAAACACTCATGGCGCTGCCTGACATAACAACAACTATGGGGTTGAATCCAGTAAATGTGTTGCTAAATTGCTAAAGTGACTGTGGATTCTGGAGTTTGGAGGAATCGTACACAATATAATTGGGGTGGTTTACCACCGTTCACCTCTTGAGACGGCTCACCTGGGTCTTATTTGGAAATTATTTAGTTTCCACCGTCCATCTTGTTAAGACAAAATGGGACGGGGTATGTTATACAGGACCCACCCGGAGTCTAATCTCGGAGTTCTTTAGAATTATCGGAGTTTAGATGTACCGTCAACAATATCAAGTTAAGGGCTTTCAAGCTTTATCTGAGAGGTAACATATTGTAATAAAAAATAGTAAGCAATAATATCGTAAGAAGTAATCTGTCAGCTTTTCCTGATGAAATTAATATTAATTTTAAACATTGTTTACTTTATAAGTATGGTCATCCTACAATTTAATCAGTAATACAATACAATCCGGCTAATCGTTGAACCGCCGCATTACAAAACGGGCCTGTTTTTTTCAAAACGGCTAGCCGTAATGTAATACGGCGAATTATACAATCCGGCTGCGACCTGCGACATATACATTTCCTACACTAGATCTCGCACCAAAACTTCTATGACAAGTTTCAATAAGAAATCGATTACAAAATAGTTTGTAAGACTAGTGAATTGTACCTTAAACGAAAACTTGTCCCCAACTCTTTCTAAAATTAGTAGTAAAGAACCCCAGGAAAAAAAAATAGTGACACTATTTCAAAGACCAGGAGGATTGGAGGTCGATACTTATAATATTAGTATAGATTTGAATGTATTATTATGATGTCACTCAGATTGATATATAGGTAGTCCTTTATAAGTTAGAACTAAAGGCACACCACAATGGAGAGTTTTTCAGGAGTTTTACAAAACAATGTAAGGTTTGATTACACTGTTTAGGTATTCCTTGTCAATATTTTGTCATTTTTAACCCCAGCAAAAATTTGAACATGTGATTTGTCAATGTAATTAAAATTATTATTTTCGTACAAATTAAACGTTGGTAGGTTGATTTCTCAATTTTTCTTGATTTTCACAAAATCTGTTAAATCACATTCGATAAAATTTATAAGCGAGTGTCCGAGTATAATCTTTCCGATAAAAATAATCATCAAAATTGAATAAATAAATGCCTAATATACACATACGACGAAAAATATACAGTCCGAAAAGAGAACCTCCTGTTTCTAAGTCGGCTAATAATTATTTTTTATGAGTTAATTTTGTAATTTTTAATTAAATAAATGCGTATATTATAATTTATTTTTATCCTAAATTATGTTGAATTCAATTGCATTTTATTCGTCGTATATGTAATTAAATATAATCAGTGTAATCAAACCTTTACACTAAGGTGACATAAGGATCTCACTCATAGTTTGTTTTCGGAAGGCACTTGGCTGATAGTGGCAGCAACGGGTGGGACAGGGACGGGGATAGATGGCTGTGATATAGCGCCCTCTCGCTCTAGCCGCTCGTGTTCAGTCGCCACCAGTGTTCGAAGATCGTCCTGAAATTAAAAAATAAAATATAATTAATATAGCAAAAATATCATTGAAAAAACCGTGCATAAATTACCCGATTTTATTCAAACATGTTCGTTCACTGGGTGAATCTATTCCTCCAGGCCACGTGGTTCGACAGCGTAGTTCGATCAATCGAAGCACGTGCACTTTTTTTCCCGTTGGTTCGACTTTAGAATCGCACCAAGTGAACTACTGATACTTGGGACCGCGTGGTTCGACTCCATAGTCGAACCACGGTGATAAGTTCATCTAGTTCGATTCATCGAAGTACACTCACAGGCACAATTAACGGGCGGTTAACCTTGTATTTCTCTAGTTTGCAGAAATAGTTAATTTTTAAGTATATAATTTTTTTAATGTAATATAATTAATTAAATTAAAAAACAATCATAAAAATAAATAGTTTAGTAAAATTACGAATTAGTGTTCAAAAATAGTGGATCGCGCTTCTGGATAAATATTTAAAAAATACCAGCGCCCACGTATGTTTGAATGTTTTTGAAATAAAGATTATTATTACTAGAGATAGAGGTACCTCCTCCTAGGCGATTTCAGCCGCGAGAGCCCTTTGTTTTTTTGAAATTCCCTGTTCCGAGGCCACTATTTGGAAACTAGAGAGAAATAGAGCTTCCTACATACCGAGTATGAGAGAGAGGTACATTCCAGCCGAGTTTAGCCGCGAGAGACATTTGCTTTGGACTCCCAGTTCTGAAGCCGGTATTTACAAACAAAAGAAAGAGATAGAACATCCTATGTTTCCTAGAGTACGAGAGAGGTTTCTCTCCCAGCCCATTTTAACCGCGACCAGTTACCTAGTTGCACAACTTCTCAGACCTTTACGCCTAAAAAGAGACTGCTAGCTGCGAGAGACCATTTTGAGACTCACAGTTCCGAAGTAGCTATTTGTAAACGAGAGATAGAGCTTCATGTGTTTCCCGAGTATGAGAGAGAGGCACATTCCATCCGAGTTCAGCCGCGAGTGACATTTGCTTCCCTGAGGCTCCCAGTTCCAAAGCCATTAATTGCAAACGAGAGAGAGGGATAGGTCGTCCAGTGCTTCTTAGATGAGTGAGAGTTCCCACCCAGCCCAGTTTAGCCGCGACCAATCTTGCACATCTTCCGAGCCCCCCACGCATAAAGAGAGACCGCAAGAGACATTTGTTTCTTTGAGACTTCTAGTTCCGAAGCCGCTATTTGCAAACGAGAGAGACGGATCGTCCCTTGCCCCCTAGAGTGTGAGAGAGAGAGAGAGTTACCTCCCAGCCGAGCCTGTCTGCGAGCAGCCGGCAGCCCGAGTCGCAGTCCCCGAGGTGCGCCACGTCGCGCGCGCCGCCGTCCAGCTGTAGGCCGCCGCCCATGCCTAGCATGCGCATGATGGGCGACCGCACGCCCGCCTTCTCGCGGTTGATCAGCAGACGGGGACACCAGTCCGGGACCCTGGAAAAAATACATTTTATTAGAAAAAAATAAAAAATTAATTGGCAGTTGTAACAACAGCCGATAGAAGTGAAAACTAATAAATTAGAATTTGATAGCTTACTTTGGAAACTACGCGGGTGTAACCGGAGGGCGCGGCTATGAATGAGCATGGCCATCTAGAAATGCTTACGCTTTTCTAGATAGCCAATTGGAAATGCTGACGCCTTTCTAGGGCCAATGGGAAATATAGACGCATTTCTAGATGGCCAATGGCCTTAGTCCCGAGTTTACCCGAAGATCTCTTATCACTCCCGAGCGTGACGCTAGAATTCAATTCACACCCCACGAGAAATCTGTACGTGCCGCGCCAATATAAGTTTTCACTTCAAAAACGTGTGCGTCTCGGGACGTCTGACAGAAACGATCTATACTAGTATTAAAAATGTTGAAGAGTTTATTTGTTTGAACGGGCTGACCACTCATGCTACTTTTTTAAGCGGGATGAGCAACTAAACCCCAAGCGCAGCTACTTTTTGAAGCGTGACGCAGCGTCTATCGCCCGTCGCCGCTGCTAAAATAGATAGTGTGGTTTGGCTGTAATCTCAGGAACTACTGAGAAGGCGTTCAGGTATTACGTAACGCAATTTTTAAAGATGTTATACCCCCACCCACTCTCGTAACGGACCTTATCAACACACCTCTAACATTTCAATACATTTTTAACACCTTCTCGCTCTCAACATAACGTTGTCACGTTATGTTAAGATAATCAACATAACGTTGTCACGTTATGTTTACGGAGAGTGACATCCAAGTAATCGTTTTTACTTTAAAGTTACCACACAAGTTGTCAACTAGGTTTTAATTTCCTGATAGTTTTTAAGTACAAATAAAGTAGCCAAGTGCGAGTTGGACTCGCCCATGAAGGGTTCCCTTCCAGCAAGTAACATAATATACATAGTACACATAGTTCTTGTAGTTCGTTGTAACTTTGATCGAAGTGAGACGTACTTCTTAGCATTCCATGGATTCACCGTGCGGGTGCCGGGTCCATCGTGTGGCAGAGAGAGAAATCTCGAATAGACCCCAAGACTTGTGACTCGGGCTGTAGGTTTAAAAGGGGCCCCTTATATTGACGTACGTCAACACTCACCTTCACTACTCAATAATAATAGTGTATTTATGACGTACTAAAAAAAAACTACTCATCAGATTGAGTTCAAACTAATTTTCGTTGGTAGTTTTCATGGTAATGTACATCATATATATTTTTTTGTTTTTTCATTCTCTTACTTTAGAAGTTAGAGGGGGGGGGGGGACACACATTTTACCACTTTGGAAGCGTCTCTCGCGCAAGTTATTCAGTGTAGACAAAAATTATATTAGAAACCTCAACATCATTTTTGAAGACCTATCGATAGACACCCCACACGTGAAGGTTTGATGAAAAAAAAATTTTTGAGCTTCAGTTCTCAGTATGGGGGGCACCCCTAATTTTTGTTTTTTTTTAAAACTTTTGTAAAAATCTTAATGCGGTTCACAGAATACATCTACTTACCAAGTTTCAACAGTGTAGTTCTCATATAGTTTCGGCAAAAAGTGGCTGTGACATACGGACGGACGGACAGACAGACAGACAGACAGACAGACAGACATGACGAATCTATAAGGGTTTCGTTTTTACGTTTTACGGAACCCTAAAAAAGGGTGTCTCACAAGACACCCCTACTCCCCCAAATTACGTTACGTAATTAATTGAACGGCTCCTGAACCGATTTCAAAAATTCTTTCACCGTTAGATATGTGCTTGGTATCTGAGTGCTATAGGCTATATTTTACATGTACCATGTGCAAAGCCTAGGCGGAACGCTAGTAACTTAATATAATCTAAGTTAAACTATACACTGAATAGAAAGCGGGGGAAGCGTCTGTCTACTAGATTTCTATCGGAATGCTCGCAGCTCGAAGAAGCGACATCGTTTCATGGTTGATGTTCCAAAGACACGAACAAAGAGATTGACTCTGCTTTTGTGATAAGAACGTCTCGACTGTGGAATGAGTTGCCTGAGTGGGTTTTTCCCGATGGTTATAATCTTGGTGTCTTCAAATCGAGAGTGAATCGGTTTCTTCTAGGTAAGCACGCTCCATCTTAGACCGCATCGTCGCTTAACATCAGGCGAGATGGTGGTCAAGTGTAAACCTATAAATGTTAAAAAAAAAAAAAAAAAAAAAAACTGAATAGAAAGCGGGGGAAGCGTCTGTCTACTAGATTTCTATCGGAATGCTCGCAGCTCGAAGAAGCGACATCGTTTCATGGTTGATGTTCCAAAGACACGAACAAAGAGATTGACTCTGCTTCTGTGATAAGAACGTCAAGACTGTGGAATACGTTGCCTGAGTGGGTATTTCCCGATAGTTACAATCTTTGTGTCTTCAAATCGAGAGTGAATCGGTTTTTTCTAGGTAAACACGCTCCATCGTAGACCGCATCGTCGCTTAACATCAGGCGAGATGGCGGTCAAGTGTAAACCTATAAAAGTTAAAAAAAAATACGGCTAGTGCTGTAGATTAAAGCGAGAGAGTGAGAGAGGAGTCTGCCTACCGCTGCCGTATGCGTGAGAGAAAGGGAAGCCAGACAGAATGGCACCGTAACGCGTTACGTAACGAAGCTGATTTCCCTCTCAAAAGAAGTTATCACTTCAAAATCAGATATGTATATCAAAATTGTTGCTACTCCAAAGATGTCGAGTTTGAATAGGTAATGATTTGGACGCTTCATGTTTTAATAGCTGGGTGACATTGTGATATTATAGGCAGGCGTGTTGCTTACACAAGCCACAGATACTGCTTGTCCTGTCACCGCATCATAAAAGTTATTTTTTCTAAAATACATTTGTATTGCATATGTCAGTTCCTCCGGTAAGTTCGCTTTAAACAATACGACTTATGTTTCTATGTTTTTTTCTTTTACTTTTTATCTTCATCACATTAATTTAGATTCTATTTGCAATATTCATTAATTAATCTCCCTACCTCTGACTATACCAACCCAGAGCTTTGGTAAGTCAATCCTGCTATTGGCGAACCAAGGCTTTGGGTTGCAGTATGGACCAATTGTAGGTATTAGTATGTAGGACAGTATGTATTTGAAAAGCTTGGGAAACTAAATAAATATATCACCTCCATGCTGAAGAACTAGAAATAAATTATATTTACATATCAATAAGCGATGCGAAGGGCTGTACTTCAAGCGACGACCCCATGATGATCAACATGTCACAGTGCTGGAAGTCTTCAGACAAACACTGCTGGAACCTCTCCGGAAGGCTCTCTCCAAAGAACACAATGTCAGGCTTGACTACCCCGGGGCATTCTGTGCATATCGGGATCTGGTCAGCGAATATTCTTTCTGAAAAACAGAAGCTCATGTTTATTTATGTCTACATGCCTGCCATCTTTACCATAATTTTCTGAGAACTCGCAGTGACTATAAAAAGTTTGGTCGATAATCTAGCATATCAATCTGTTTTTCAAGCTGCCGAAACTCGGGGCCGAATAAACTGTTTTAGGCATTGATAAAACTAAGTAAACAAAGATGAGGTACGCTCTAATATAAAGACAGCATAATGTGGCGAAAATCTCACACAAGCAAAATCTCGCATACGCAATGTGCACACAGCTTCACTTGCATCGTGAGAGACGTTTGAATGAATGACAAAGACATCATGACAAGTAGGCAGTAGGTGCAAATGAGTTAGCTATACATCACATTTGTTAAGATAATTTTTTCGACAAGAATAGAAAGACATACGAATGCACTGGCGTGAAAGAGACAAAATAGCCGCAACTAACATATCGCCGGTCGTGTTGCACTCTTACGCTGCATGTATATCTGTCTCTTTTTAGAAATGGCCAATTGTAAAAACATAAAAATAATTTTAGATGTAGTAATCATTGAACTGTTATGGAAATAATTAAAGATTTTGTGTACTTACGCATGAAAAGTGATACCATGAAACTTGTTCTTGGTGTTTGAACAGTTTGTGCACCTTGCAAAAGTAGAATAAGACATTATTACGGCTTATATCAGATTTTTTTGAATTGTTAGCGAACGTCCACTCAACTTGTGGCTCCTGTTGCGACTGAGACTCAATCAGGAGACGTCACCTGATTTTACATTGCTATCGTAGATGAGGACGTGCCGCTTCTTAGTGTTTTAAGAGTTCAATGGTTTCAGGACGACTGTTATAAGCTTACTTTACTGGGCTGGGCTGGACTAGGCTGGTCTAGTCGGGAGAACAGCGACAGCCCGTTCGGAGCTCCTGGTTCGAATCCCTCCACTGTCTTTTCGAAGTCATGTGCGTGATGCCGCTAACTTAAATATGGTTAAGAAAAACATCGTGAGGAAACCGGTTTATTCCAAAAATCGTTCCAGGTAATGCGTCATCCACGAACCCGTTCCACGCCCTAGTGTTGGATTATGATCTTGGCTGTCTCTTTGCGAGAGAAGGCCCCGAGTCCCGGCAGTGGGAACATTTATCGGGCCGCTCATGTGTTTTAAAGTTCCGCGATTCTACCGCCTAACGAAAAACGCTTTGACGCTTTGATATTGCTGTCTCTTTTCTTCTCGCTTGAAATGAAAGAGACGGCAATGCCAAAGCATCAAAGCGTCAAAGCGTTTTTCGTTAGGCGGTAGACCCCCCAGTCGCCAACATGCCCAGCGTAGCGACTATGGGCAAACCCCTCCCCAAAATGGCAAGTCACAACAAAAGAAGACCCCTAGTTCCCGGCCGCCCTGCTATTCCTAGCTAAGGCGGTGACTAATATGGTTACGGCAGGGTAAGGGGTGCAACGCAGCGTTGGCAGGCCTCCCACAAGATGGACCGACGATCTGGTGAAGGTCGCCGGGAATCGTTGGCGCAAGACCGATTGACAAGAAAAAAACCGCATGTTATGCGCGTTTTTAAACAATGAAAAACTGTTACATTAGAATGCGACGGTGAATTTCGCAACGTTGCGCGACAGTATAATACCTCAGGTTGGGAAGTTGGGCAGTCATGAAATAGTAGATCCGGGTGGGAATTCAGACTGCTTCTCTTTTTTTTCAAGCCCTTTATCTGTAGGTATCTAAGTATGTATACTCAGTGTTTAAACCAAACAAAGCTCGGTCACCCAGCTACTAAACATTATCAATCATCAACAGCCCACTAAATGTTCCCACTGCTGGGACTTGGGCCTTCGCTTGCAAGGAGAAAGTTAAGGCCATAATCCACCACGCTGGCCCAGTGCGGGGTGGTGGATGACACATGACTTCGAAAGATTCTAGGTACATGTCGGTTTCCTCACGATGTTTTCCTTCACCGTTTTAAGTTAGCGGCATTACGCACATGACTTCGAAAAGACAGTGGTGCGTGTGGGGTTTGAACCCGGGGTCTCCAGATCGGCAGCCGCCGTTCTCCAGACTAGACCACCGTAACTTATACTATAGGTACTATGGGCAAACCCCTCCCCAAAATGGCAAGTCACAACAAAAGAAGAGCTCTAGTTCCCGGCCGCCCTGCTATCCCTAGCCAAGGCGGCGACTAATATGGTTACGGCAGGGCAAGGGGTACTAAGAATCCCCGGGCTACCGGAGGCCACTAAACGTAAAGCTGAGGATAGCGCTGAGTGGCGAGTCATAGGAGAGGCCTATGTCCAGCAGTGGACTATGATAGGGTGGTGATGATTGACATGTATTCTCATACTTTTAAACGAGCAATTCTTGTATATACCTGTATACATAGAATCTGAATCTCGGAAAGGCCTGTAACGATTTTCATGAAATTATGTGTACAGGGGGTTTCGGGAGCGATAAATCGATCTAACTAGATTTCATTAAAAAAACCGCATGTTATGCGCTTTTTTAGACACTGAAAAACTGTTACATTAAGATTAGAATGCGACACTGAATTTCGCAACGTTGCGCGACAGTATAATAGCTCAGGCGGGGAAGTTGGGCAGTCATGATATAGTAGATCCGGGTTGGAATTCAGACTGCTTCTCTTTTTTCAAGCCCTTTATCTGTAGGTATCTAAATATGTATACTCAGTGTTTAAACCGAACAAAGCTCGGTCACCCAGCTACTAAACATTATCAATCATCAACATGCTGGGACTCAGGCCTTCTCTCGCAAGGAGAGAGTTATGGACATAATCCACCACGCTGGTCCAGTGCGGGTTGGTGGATGACACATGACTTCGAAAGATTCTAGGTACATGTCGGTTTACTCACGATGTTTTCCTTCACCGTTTTAAGTTAGCGGCATTACGCACATGACTTCGAAAAGACAGTGGTGCGTGTGGGGTTTGAACCCAGGGCCTCCGGGGCGGCAGGCAGCGTTCTCCCGACTAGACCAGCCGTAACTTTACTACTACTTTACGCTACTAAACATAAACTTAACAAATACAATGAAACGCACCTTTAACAAACTCGAGGTTGTACTCCTTGCGGCATTCGAGACAGTGGGACGTGTAGAAGGTGCCGTGCGCCTCCACGATCTTATCGTCGGGGAGCCCGGCGCAGCGCTCCAACGTGTCGATGTTCTGAGTGTAGTGGCGGAGCAGGAGACCTGAAACATATCACGAGTTTTAGTAATGGTAGGACTCTTGATACCGCCTGGGGAAGTACCACACCTTTGCCAGTTATCCTACCGCCAAGCAGTAGTGTGCGAACATTACTGTGTTCCAGTTTCAAAGGTTTCCAGAGAAATTATAGAGCTTAGAGATATAATATCTAAGATCTCTGGGCGACGAGTAAGTGCTAGGTAATGATTTGGACTCTTTTGTCTTCCAATAGCTGCGTGTCACTGTGCTGTTATGTGGCAGACATGTTGTTTACCATCAGGCACATGTTCTGCTCGTCTTGTTACTCTATACTATAAAAAAAAGTTTCTTATAAGAAATTATTTGAAAACTGTGAAAGCTGGATATATCGAGCGTAAAAAATATAGTGGCATTCGAAGAGTGGCCACAGAAGTCACAACTTAAGCAATTATTATGAACATTCACAACATAAATATGTGTCATAATATAGACTTTTAATACTTATTAGTGATAAGGTAATAAGTTATTACCCTATTCTAGATAAAGTTCCAAAAATCAAAAAAATTGGTTCAGCCATTCTTGACTTATAAATTGTTTAACTAACAGGATTTATTTAATTTTAATCTACTAATACACAAAAAATTTCGACACACTGTTATAACCATAAATTTATTACCTTTCTCCTGTAGTAACCTAATGAAATAATGTGAAACTGTTGGCTTAAAGTTCCCAGGGTATAATTCTTTAGCCAACATGAAGAACGGTTTAGGGTTCTGCCGGAAGAAGTTGATTTCAAATATTGCTTGTGGTTCCGGAAGGTTGTACTTCTGTAGGTTGTGGTATAGGCCAGTCTCTGGGCTGCGGAAATCTGGTATACCGGCAGCTGAAATGTAGAATAAAATCTAATTAATATTATTCAAATAAATTAATTACTTAAAATCAATAAGGATATAAGTTATAATTATAAATTACAATTTAATATAAATCTATTTTATGTTTTCAAATCCTATTCAATGACATTCAGACTAAGAACTCATTTTCAGCCGCACCCGCTACGGTTGCAGGTTGCGGGCCCACAGCCTGTGCATCACCACTCGCTCAAGGTCGCGCGGTTTTAGCCTACCGCTAGACCGTTCCTTCCAGGAAACAAGTGACAGTCGGTTGTCGGACGCACGGCTGAGCGCTCGCGCAACACGTTTCTCGCGCATATTGTTATTAGATATGCATGTCGACAACCCTCCGCGCGAGACAGCGACAGAGTTACGCGTTAGAAGAGAGCGCAAATGTTTAGTTGAAAATCGCGACAGGTACTGAGTGCTAATGCGAGCTGAATTGTACTTTGTTGTGTCCCAGCAAGAGTCACTATTTATATAATTGTTTTCGCCAAGAGAGTGTTCTGTACTTGTACTAATATTTATTCTGTGCCACAGCTTCTGTAGTGAAAATCGTTCCATAAGTTCTTAGCTTTAGGTAAATCTGTATTTTATCAAACCTACATTTTATAACAAAGAAGCTGATAGCACATCTTATAGTAAGTGGCAACCGTCATTTATGAACATTTGCAATATTAGATATGTTGATGTTGTGCCATCCAAGACTGAGAAGTGGTAGGACACTTAGCAGAGTCTGCGTGGGGAAGTACCACACCTTTGCCAGTTATTCTACTGCCAGCAGTAACGTGCAAACATTACTGTGTTCCGGTTTGAAAGGCAATGATTCCAGTGAAATTACAGGGCTTAGAGATATAATATCTTAGATCTCTGGGTGACGAGCGCAGTGCAGTGCTAGGTAATGATTTGGACTCTTCATGTTCCAATAGCTGTGTGTCACTGTGCTGTTATGTGGCAGGGATGTTGCTTACCACCAGGCACATGTCATGCTCGTCTCGGTCACTCTAGACTATAAAAAAAAAAAAAATACAGATTCCTAAAGATCTCTTTTACATATTTTTTTTGGTATGACTCAGTGGAAATTTTTTTTGCCAGCAAGTTTTTGGATACATTGCTAATTTGTTGTGGAAAAATGCTAACAATTATGACATCATGGCAATGATCTCATTTTTTTTGTAAAGAGTGACGAGACAAGCAGGATATGTGCCTTGTGCCCGATGGTAAGCAACATGGCTGGCCTATAACAGCAGTGTAACACAGCTATTGGAACATCAAGAGCCTAAATCATAACACTGCTATGCATGTTCAATCAGAGATAGAAGATGATTATCTATGCCCTGTAATTTCACTGGAAACATTGTCCTTCACACCCAGCTTTCACATTATTGTTTGGCAGTAGAATAACTGGGCAAAGGTGTGGTACTTTTCAAGGCGAAGTCTGCAAAGAGCCCTACCAATACAGTAAATTCAGTCTGCATTTTAAATTAATTTCGTGTTTCTCTCAGATACTGCTTGGCACATCTAAAATTTCCTAAATTCTAACTCAATCCTACAATATATTGATGCAACCGGGGGAATCAAGGACGGCACCTCATCATCCTTCTTATTTCTTTACCCTGGTTAGCGACACAGGCCCGCCTCCTTTTGATTTTAAACCAAAATTCTTACAGATTGAGTCTATTGATTAACTTTTTGCAAGTTTTAGTATAAAAACTTACATGGTTATTACACATTTGAAATAAATATTTTTGTCATAAATAAATCGGCGGACACAATTGAAACTTGCGTCGGACTGGACTGACTATATCAAACGTGGGTTACCCGTGTACCGTGTATTTCTTTTAAATTTTGCAAGTTTAATTATTTTAAGTTAAGTAATGAGTTACATAACTTATGATTTTTACTACCAACCAAAACATTGGCTAGCAAAGGTGTCAGGCCCTAGGCTGTCATACTTATATAAAGTATTGAGCTTCACAGTCATAACAAATCAATAAACAAGAGATTAGACATGATGACATATTCCATAAGATATTAGCTAAATGACTTTGTGATAACAAACTTTTCCATGAAATAACAACTTAAGATTTATCAATATCATGTTTTGTTGGCAACAATAATGTTTAAACCACTATTGTTTGAGTTATTGTTGTTGAGTAGAGCCATTTTAGAATTCAGATTTTCAATTTTATAGATAAC
This sequence comes from Ectropis crepuscularia, assembly GCA_963693475.1. Classification (NCBI taxonomy): domain Eukaryota; kingdom Metazoa; phylum Arthropoda; class Insecta; order Lepidoptera; family Geometridae; genus Ectropis; species Ectropis crepuscularia. The sequence continues at coordinate 17,638,643 of OY856359.1, forward strand.
TTTAGCGGCAAAGTTTTATAGATAAGCTTTATCCTGACTACTAATTTCAATTAATTGAATGTGGGAAAATGGCAATTTAAATGAAATACATATGGATGAATAATCTTTTTACAATATTAGCTCCAATTTAAGCAAATCTTTTTAAAAATTTTATGGTCGGAGTGTAGAGCTAGAATATTCAATGTTTTTAAGTATAGTACAAGACTACTAGATTATTAGAGATAAACGCTATGATCACACATGTCAGAATGCATACAGGAGAACTTGCTAGCCCTGTCTACTAATACCATCAATAGAAGACAAAAAATGGCAGTGTCAAAACAAAACATTAAATAATAAGCAGTTACACATTCATGGAGCGTATTGATGCTGCATTTCTGAAAATGACTTAATTCTTTTAAATTTTAAAATAGGTACACCGATTCTTAATTTTTCAGCCTTGTAGTTGGGGCACTGTACTAAGTTCTTAGTTCGGTGGTCAAAAAAGCTTAAAATGAGAAGCTACATGAACTTCTTTTTTTATCTTTTGTATACTTTAACCATAATAAAACATACTTACATGTGGAAATACCGGCTCCAGATAATGTTATCACTTTCTTACATCTTTCACTTTTCATCCACTTCACTATGCCGTCTAAGTTTACTTCATCTAAAACTTTTTCCACCGGTGACGGTGGCTTCGGAGGCTCGTAGAAACCCAGTTTTGTGGCCAAGTACCTTCGCACGGAATCTACATCCCAATCTCGTATCCTAGAGCTCAGAGTTTCACTATCTGAGTCAGTATCTGTTGGCGGGACGGCTTCCGAAGGCCTATCAACTGGCTCGACACCTACAACAACACATAGTCACTTCTCATGTTTCACACATAAACAATCGCCAAAAATGATAGCAACTCACCATCACTCTTTCCGGGAGGCGAATTTGCTGACATTTTTCTAATATTTATTAAATTGCGACTCGAAATCTTTGTCCAGCGGATTTGACACGACTTCTTTGACAGATATACGATGCGCATTTTCGGACGCTGCTACAGACATTATTTCCATTTACGATGTAATTTTTACAATGAGTACAAAGTTCATTTTCTACTATTACGTAATTATTGAAACCAACAAATCAACAATGAAACTAAAAGATGTATTTAATTGAATACTTCAATTTAAATTGGGTTATATTTGGTGATAGTGTATAAATATAAAATTGCATCTTAAATTTGTGATTGTAGCTGCCTTCGTAAACTAGTTTATTTTTCGTCGTAACTCGTAACATGGAACATGGTTACGGTGTAAATAGGTACAAAGTTTTCCATTTTTCAATGGCTAATGTGTGAAGCTGTGAAGAGGAAAAACACAGAAGGCGGTCGGAAGTGAAAATCAAATAACAGGTTAACAGGTAGATATTTAATTAATGTTCAAATAGAATAACATCTTTGGTACGTAGGTACATACCTATTTATTTTATGTGTCTAGTGATATTTTATGTAATTAAATCGAATATGCATTACAAAGCGTATCAATAAAAAATAAATAATTTCCACCACACTGCATACAGACAGTCCAAAGACAATTCCAGCATAACCTCCTATGCTACCTGTAAACAAACAAATTAGGTACTTAAACTAGGTACTAGATGGCGGTAGTAGGTTTTTAGTAGATACCTACCACATTGCTAATAACTAATAACAGTCTATTGAAATCAATGATATTTGAAACTATATCTATAATACGTCAATGATTGAATATGCGCTGCCTAGGGAAGACGGTCGAGTTCTTTTGTCGAGATCGACATCACAAGTGGTGTCCCTACCGTCTAAAACCTTCATGCAAATGCAATGCATGCAATTCAAAACTTTGCCGCAGAAAGCGAGAACGTAGAGACGCTCTCCTCTGGGATTTAATGTACCCCGTCAGCAGGTCACCAGCATACTTGAATACCCAAGGCTAAGCGTACTCACCTCGGGGAATAAACAGTAAGTGGGTGCCAGACAACTCCACGTCTGGACAAGCTTGAGCGATGGGACTAACCTGCGTTCCCGCTGCCTACCAGTTTTCGGCTGCAGAAAAAAGGCAGCAAACCTCGACTCTGTTAAGGCCGCAACGGATAGGAAGAGCGGAGCACCGTATTACCTGCGGGCCTCTGGCACTGCGCTCTCCACAACTCACTACTGTGATTAACTTGATTAATGCCTATTGTCCAAACTGTCTTTTCGAAGTCATGTGCGTAATGCCGCTAACTTAAAACGGTGAAGGAAAACATCGTGAGGAAACCGACATGTACCTAGAATCTTTCGAAGTCATGTGTCATCCGCCAACCCGCACTTGGCCAGCATGGTGGATTATGGCCTTAACTCTCTCCTTGCGAGAGAAGGCCCCGAGTCCCAGCAGTGGGAACGTTTAGTGGGCTGTTGATGATGATGTCCAAACTCGTAACTTACATAGCCGGATCGTTGGCGGTTTGAGGCAAAATTAGCGGTCACACCACGAGTTCCTTTTCTTTTCAACGTGGATGGCTACTAAGCCCTTCGCCATCTATTCTATGCCTTCGCCACAGATCAGAAAATAGTTACTTCCCTCGCCTAATGTGGGAACCACTAAAGGTGACATACATTGTTTCTTGATTTTGGCTCGTTTAAGAGTGATAATGTGAAAGGGATAAAAATAAGCAGGTTGTGTTGCTTACCTACCATCGCGCCATCTCGCATTTCTGAGTAGACTGAATACTGATTCACAACTCAATCAAATTCTAATTTAAATTAAATTATAATCCTTGTCTGTTTTATTCTAAGCCTTTGAGGATTGGTCTGAGTTCTATACGGATAAGACAAAGACCCAGAGCTTTGATTCCGCGTCGAGATCAATCCGATTGCTTTGTGGATCACGGTATTGGCTCCACGTGTTAAATAAAAAAACATAGTAAGATGTGCTTACTTAATATTTCGAACCAATATGGCATAATGTCGAGTCTATTAAACACACTGTCTGAACTTTGATGGTAGATACTTAATACGATGTCATCACTGGTTGTGTTAACGCCTTTCCTGAAAAAAGAAGGACTATTGTAAGAAGGGCTCAACCAATACAGAGGTAATAAAATAAAATAACATAACAACAATAATAAAATAACAACCAACCCACTAAATGTCTCCAAAACTGGAGCTCGGGGTCTTCTCTCGCAGGGAGAGAGTCAAGGTCATAATCCACCACACTGGCCTGGTACGGGTTGGTGGATAAGGCATGATTTTGAAAGATTCTTGGAACATTCACACGATATTTTCCTTCGCCGTTCATAAGTTAAGACATGACTGGGGACATGTACGGCTCAATTTCGGAATGACAATCCTTATCTCCGTCCGTAAACAGATGAAACAAAGACCGAGAGATGAGATTCCGTGTCGGATCACCCCGACTGGGTTCAGTAATCAGTATCGCCAGGGATGTTTTTGATTATTAATGTTTCGAATGAGCCAATCAGATTTCGAGAAGAAAGTTGTCCATGTCACGAGCGAGCAAGCGGAACGACAGAGTTGACAAGTGACAGAGGTCGGACAGTCGGGTGGTGCCCTAGCATGTACGCTGGCCGATCCCGCGTTCCCCCTCCTCTTTGGTGGAAATAACCTGCCATCAGCACGACACAGCACACATCTCTTCTCGTCGCTTCTTGTCTCCGTTTTGGTGGATACCGGGGGTCTACCCTACAGTCTAATTGAAACTGTCTTAGCGTTGACATTGCTCTCTTTTCTTTTCGCGTGAAATTATTGAGATAGCAGAATCAAACCCAAAGCCGATTTAGTAGATAAAAGCCGATTTAGTAGGTATAAGAGTGGGCATGATTCACACAGATTGATCCTAAGTGGTCACAAATTATTATTTGTAGATAGATATGGAAGAATAATCTCACAGGAACTGCTCCTTAAAGTATGCCTCATCAGTACGATGCTGTAGAGACAGTTTAAACCGCTTGATGGTATGTTGAGTGAGCTCGCAGTCTGGCAGACAGTCAGGGCAGAACAAGGAGTCTTCCATCTCGATCTCTAGACCCTCTGACGTCTCTGTGCCGATCGGGTACAGGTACAAAAGCTTCTCTGGAAAATGCAAACGGTTCCGGTTATTTTTGAAGTGAACACTTCTTTTGGCACACCACATACAGATTTTCCGTGGGCTGTGAATTGAGCGCAAACGTCACGTTCGTAAATGAAATAAATCATCGGGTAAACTCGGTTTATTTAGATGGCCATGGTATCCTCCGCCCTCCGGTGTCACCCGCGTTATTTGCCAAAGTGAGCTATCAAATTCTGAGTTGTTAGTTTTCACTTCTATCGGCAGTCCCTATGACTTATTATTATGAGCATGATATGTCCCAATGTTGGGCAAAGGCCTCCATACCCTCTTTCCATTTGTCTCTATCCACTGCTATGTCGTACCAGTTCCGCTGATATTGGTCTAGGTCGTACCGCGAACGCATTTTAGGTCTGCCGCAACGTCGTTTCCGGTTTGGATTCCCTATGACTGACATTTTTTTTTTTTCATGGTTTGTTTTATAGTACAACTTGTTCCTAATGATGTGTAGAACTTAACTGCTTCCGTTCAGGCTTTACAGCTATTTTGTAGTATTTTGAGATTATGAGGTGCTTTTGGGGCGCTTGGAATAAACGATCAGAGTGATTTTTTAACGATGCGCGCACCGTTAGCCTAATCGCGATTTGACACAGTTGACTGTCAATAACTGTTTCTCCAGGGATGATTTTTTTCTATGTCTGCGCATACCGTAACCTAAATTCGACAATCTAACATTAGTTATGCGTTTTTTAGAGGTTTATTGGTCTCTAGTGGCGTCTTCTACCTAGCTAACTTTGGGTTGGTTCAGAAGGAGCGTTTGTAGCGCGTTAGTAATACTGCTTAAAATTAAAGAAGTATGACTGCTTGCATGTATACCAACATACGTACACACACGCTTTTTGAAGTGGAAACTTCTTTTCTTGCTCCACACACAGATTTTTCGTGGGCTGTGAATGAAGCTCGTTGTCACGCTCGTAAAAGAAAGAAATGTTCGGGGTGAACTTGGGACCTCACGCATTTCTGGGTGGCCGTGCTTAGAAGACGTCTTATCTAGATGACCATGCTTTGAAGACTTATTCCAGACTAACAGTGCCCTATGGTTTCACCCGCGTGGTTTCCAAAGTGTGCTATCAATTCTGAGTTATACGTTTTCACTTCTATCGCAGTCCCTATAATTGCTTCTTTTTTTCTCTAAAATGTTCCTTACCTTTATATTTATTGAGGCACTTTAAATCAGTGATTTTGCAGGTGGGGCCCTCGGCGTTCCCCGTGGGGAAATAGTACGGAGTACACTTGCACAGGGACTGGATGGCTCTGATGCGGCAGCGGACGATGCAGGCACTGTACGAGTACATGTGGTTAAACTCTTCGGCCAGCTCGTCTCTGAAGAGACATCTTCGCTGAAAACAGATTTAAAGTCAAAGTTCTTTATTCATAAATGTACAATTTACACGTCAATAAATAAAAAATAAAAACAAAAGAAAGAGCATACAAATTGTATTTGTTGTTATAGATGAGTTAGGACTTTTGCACAATCCTAAAGTTCGCAGGTTCACACGTAGTGTAGGACGCCCAAAGACAAGGTGATGACGATTAATTTACGAAAGGCAGCTGGTGCCTGTTGGAAACGTAGGTAAAGCCGAGGATCGGGCTGAGTGGTGTATTATTATTGGAGAGGCCTATGTTCAGCAGTGGACGAATGTGTGATGGTGAAAGTTCACGCTGAAGTTTACATTGAAATTATTCATACTGAAGTTCACCTATAGAAGCCTCACTTACCAAAAACAATTATATAAATAGCGACTCTTGCTGGGACACAACAAAGTTCAATTCAGCTCGCATTAGCGCTCAATATCTGTCGCGATTTTCAACTCTCTCTTCTAACGCGTAACTCTGTCCCTGTCTAGCGCGGAGGGTTTACGACATATCTAATAACCATATGCGCGGGAAACGTTTTGCGCGAGCGCTCAGCCGTGCGTCCGACAACCGACTGTCACTTGTTTCCTGGAAGGAACGGTCTAGCGGTAGGCTAAAACCGCGCGACCTTGAGCGAGTGAGGATGCACTGACTATAGTTCACACTAAAGCTCACACTAAGGTTCAAGCGACAAAAGTACGACTGTATGAAGGTTACATTAACAAAACCCTACCTAATTAATTGGTAAGCACTTCAAACTACAGCATAAACATACCACCAATTTATCTACCCATTTGCTGAGACACAAAGTCTTCTTCCGTAAGGGATCCTACCTTCCACAATCCACCACGCTGCTCCACGGGTTTACTGAATGACGCATGACCTCGAAAGATTCTAGTATCGTACCGATTTCCTCATGATGTTTTCCTTTACCGTTAAAGCCAGTGGCAAAGACAAACTTGTGCATCTACACTTGGAAGAACTCACGAGGTTCAAGCAGGATTTGAACATAAGACTTCACGATTGTAAATCTGACTGCATTTGGTTCTGCATGTGTCGGCGTGTGTGCTAGTGTTGGCTGCGTTACAAAGTGCTATTAGGGACTTTAAATGAAAATTGATGAATTGAAAATGTATGTTAATCACAAATGTGGTGTCTCAAATAAAATATTCCCTCAAATGTTCTACTCAAGATGGTTTACAGTGCTTACAACTTTAACTGGATATTTCCTGACTTCAGGCGAGGCAGCCTGCTTCAAAGACTTGAGCTCGATGTACTCCGCCTGTCCCGGCTTCAACAGCCGGTGGACCAGACGCCCTGCGCTCAGGTCTGCGAAGTGCACCGGGTCGTGTAGGAACAGCTGGAAATTAAGAAACCTGACGATTTTCCGAAAGAAATAACGAGGAGTAGTACTAATCCAATGGACGTCGCCTACTTATACGACTCCGCTACCACCGGACAGATAAAATACACTCAAATATGGACGTAATGTCATAGCCATTAAGATTTAGATTATATTGGCAACAGAGCGGTGACAGCCGGGGTGTTGTGATGTCACATATACATAAACATCGTATCAAGACATCACTCGAAACTTCTAATCACTGTATATTCGTAATTTTTAGGGTTCCGTAAACGTAAAAACGGAACCCTTATAGATTCGTCATGTCTGTCTGTCTGTCTGTCTGTCCGTCCGTATGTCACAGCCACTTTTTGCCGAAACTATGAGAACTACACTGTTGAAACTTGGTAAGTAGATGTATTCTGTGAACCGCATTAAGATTTGAACAAAAAAATTTAAAAAAAAGAAAAATTAGGGTTGCCCCTCATACTGAGAACTGAAACTCAAAAATGTTTTTTTCATCGAACCTACACGTGTGGGGTGTCTATCGATAGGTCTTCAAAAATGATGTTGAGGTTTCTAATATTATTTTTGTCTACACTGAATAATCTGCGCGAGAGACACTTCCAAAGTGGTAAAATGTGTCTCCCCCCCCCTCTAACTTCTAATGTAAGAGAATGAAAAATCTAAAAAAAATATATGATGTACATTACCATGTATTAAACTACCAACGAAAATTAGTTTGAACTCGATCTGATGAGTAGTTTTTTTTTAGTACGTCATAATTACACTATTATTGAAACTTCGATCAAAGTTATAACGAACTAAAAGAACAATGTGTACTATGTATATTATGTTACTTGCTGCAACGGAACCCTTCATGGGCGAGTCCAACTCGAACTTGGCCACTTTATTTTTTGTTTATGTAACAAAAGAAAATATATTTTAGTACTTACAATATTTTCAATAATCTAACTGACGGACTAATTCGTTTATGTAGTCACTATGCCTACTGTTGGAGTTATCGCATAGGTAGCATACAAACAAAACATAAAGCCAAATTGAGAACATCCTCCTTTTTAGTCTGTTAAACGAGAGTAACCAAATACAATGTCAGTAAATACTTAAATATTTATAGAACTTATATGCCCTAACCTAGACCCTTCCACAACCTCGACCCTGACAAAGCTGATAGCTGATAAATCCAGTGCTCCGGTGACAGCACGGAAACGAGTTGAAGTCACGCGAACCTAGACTGTCGTCAATTGTACAAACCTGGATAATTTGATTGAGCCCTATCACTTTCTATGGAGTTCCATTCTTTAAGTCCTTCGATGAAGATTTTAAAGACTCACTAGACCAGCCGTAACTCCACGGCTGGTCTAGTGAGTTACGGCTGGTCTAGTCGGGAGAACGGCGCCTGCCGATCCGGAGACCCCGGGTTCAAACCCAACACGCACCACTGTCTTTTCGAAGTCATGTGCGTAAAGCCGCTAACTTAAAACGGTGAAGGAAAACATCGTGAGGAAACCGGCATGTACCTAGAATCTTTCGAAGTCATGTGTCATCCACCAACCCGCACTGGGCCAGCGTGGTGGATTATGGCCTTAACTCTCTCTTTACGAGAGAAGGCCCCGAGTCCCAGCAGTGGGAACGTTTAGTGGGCTGTTGATGTTGATGTTGATTCTTGCGTGAAGAATTTCCATTAAGGGGTCCGAGGCACGGAAATCTCCACGTGGTGCACCCTGAGCATCGCATAACTTGCCTCTGTGATCTTATTGTGTGATGGCCTCAGACCAACTGAGTATGGTAAATCCTCAAATGGTTGCTCTCGTATTCACTCGATTACATCCGTACAAAAAGCGCGTGTCTGTGGTATTTTAATGTGTTTTTAACCGACTTCAAAAAAAAGGAGGAGGTTCTCAATTCGACTGTATTTTTTTTAATGTTTTTGAATTTAATGTTTAATGTTTTTTTAACTTTCGCTTGGGTGAACCGATTTGAATGTTTTTTTTATTATTTGAAAGCTGGTGCTTCCTGTTTGGTCCCATAGCAATTTGGTCCAGTTCTGGCAGTGGCATTAGTGGCATCTATGAAAAAACTGAATAAGTCTGAAATTTACATTAAGTATGTGCTCAACAAATGGACAATCATTAGCTCAATATCACGCCAATCGATTTCGATGATTCTTTTTTATTCAAGTTTCGTTTAAACTTTAAATTGAAGTCGGTTTTTGTTTTTTTTTTTGAAGAAAATTGATTATTATTAAATGTAGGTATCTAAGTAAATAAGTAGGGAGAGTGTATATTATTATGTATGCCTTGAGCACTATGAACTAACACTATATATTGGTCGGTTATAAACTTGCGGCGGTTGTCTGTCGGGTCGCCTCTTCCCTCAAATATGGTCGAAGAGAGAGAGAGAGGTTGGCACATGCGTAATATTCGTGAATGGGTGCTGCTTGCGGGAGATGGACTGCCCGTGGTACATGGAAATTATAATTTATGTCAAAAATTACCTCTATAATAACGAGTATAGTGTCTAAATTACGGCAATACAGTGTTCGACGAGTTGAAAATAGAGCTTCCGAAAAGCATTCGACTAGATGGTGATCAAAGTGCAAGTAAGTAAGTAATCGAGTAATAAGGTGAACTTGACCTTTATCGGCGATGGATTCCATTGGATTGGCAATCCACTCTAAAATACGATAATCTAAGGAATTATTTCACTCGGATTCTGTTCCTTCTTCGATTAAGATTTTTGTGGCTTTTGAAATAATATCTTCCAAATTAGCCGAATTAAAAAATTACACAAATGAAACAATTTAAATTTTAAATAGGAAATCGTTAGAACACAAATCGGAAAGAATTGTTGAAAAAGTGGTTTTTAATTTCTAAATCATGGTTCGGTTCCTACGATGCACCAAAACTACCATCATTTTCATTTTTAGGAGTCAACGCCGAGATACAAGTAGTATTATAAAGTTACAAGTACATATTCATAGAGACATATTTATAGATAGTCTTTAACCAGTGCCTGTTGCCAGTGATGGCTTATGGAACTGACAACCGATGGGGAAGAAAGGTTCTAGAGCGGCGATCACGAACCGGAAGACGCAGTGTTGGACGGCCTCCCACTAGATGGACAGATGACCTCACAAAGGTCGCTGGAAACCGCTGGTTGCAAGTTGCGCCAGACCGTTCGTTGTGGAAATCTAGGGGGGAGGCCTATGTTCAGCAGTGGACGTCTTGCGGCTGATGATGATGATGATGATTTATAGAGACAAAACATTGTCCTGGGACTTGGAGTCTTTTTAGATTAGAATGCTCTTGGTTTGACTCAAAATTACAGAGACTGCACTAGTAAGACTATAGCATTTAGTTAGGCGGTAGAAAGCCTAGCCTAGTTGTTTCTGCGCCCCTTTAGGATCCTCTGTGTAAGGACACCGTTGGCGCTATCTTATTTATAGCATCAGTAGCCCACATTATATTCCCACTGCTGGGACTCGGAGATTTCTTTTCATAAAAAGACTCATAAGTCTTGAATGTCACCGCAAAGATGCTAGCTTGTCGGTTTTTATCGGATAGGTACACTTCGGAGAGTGTAAAACTGATCACTACGATCTAATACCACCTTGCCCATTTTTCTATCGGACTTCTCGTAGCTATATTAATCAACATCGTTTCAAGGTTGATGTTCCAAAGACACGAACAAAGAGGTTTGACTATACTTTTGTGATAAGAACATTGCCTGAGTGGGTTTTTTCCGAAGGTTCTAAGGCAACTGCCGATACGGAGCCCCCGGGTTCAAACCCCACGTGCGCCACTGTCTTTACGAAGTCATATGCGTAATGCCACTAACTTACAACGGTGTCATCCACCAACCCGCACTGGGCCAGCGTGGTGAATTATGGCCTTGACTCTTTCCTTGCAAGAGAAGGCCTCGAGTCCCAGCTGTGAACATTTAGTGGGCTGTTTGTTAATGATATGATATTATGATGAATATTATGATAAGTTTGTCATCAGTCATCCCCATTGGCTGCAGTGGTGAAGAAACAAGCCTAACAAGAAACTGGCTTCTTACTAAGATAATATCTTTCGAAGATATGCGTCATCCGGTAACCTGAACTTGTGGGGATAAGCAGCCCAATTAATGTTCCCACAGCTGGGACTTTTAGACACTTTAAGACATTAAACTCACTTCTATTCCCTTAATGTTGATGATGGGGTATGCGTAGTCGTCAAGCATGGGGTTTATAGCAACGGTGAGGCCATATTCAACCTTCGGCAGAATCTGCCTCTTCACTTCTGCTATGGTGTGATTAGGTCTGAAAATTTAAATTTTAAAACACATTATAAAAGCATTTACAAGCAAGGTAAGCGAAGCTCTGGAAAACTTAGACAACAATAGCACAGAATAAATAAATATTAGTACAGAAGCCTCACTTACCAAAAAAATTATATAAATATCTCTTGCTGGGACACAACAAAGTTCAATTCAGCTCGCATTAGCGCTCAAAATCTGTCGCGATTTGCAACTCTCTCTTCTAACGCGTAACTCTGTCCCTGTCTAGCGCGGAGGGTTTACGACATATCTAATAACAATTTGCGCGGGAAACGTTTTGCGCGAGCGCTCAGCCGTGCGTCCGACAACCGACTGTCACTTGTTTCCTGGAAGGAACGGTCTAGCGGTAGGCTAAAACCGTGCGACCTTGAGCGAGTGAGGATGCACTGACAATAGCTGGGACAAATTGTAAATTTGCAGTCCCGGACCATTAGACCAGAATAGTACCTACACTAGTAGTTTGTAGTGAAGTCATGGGGAAGCATTACATATACATACATTTTCAGTTATTCTACCGCCACGCAGTAATGTGCAAACATAACTATGTACCGGTTTGAAGGGCAATGTTTTCAAAGAAATTACAGGACATTGAGATAAATCATTTTATATCTCTGGGTTATGAGAGTAGTGTAGTTCTAGGTAATGAATCGGACTTTTCATATTCCAGTAGCGGCGTGACTTTGTGCAGTTATAGCCAGGCGTGTTGCTTACCATCAGGCACATGTCCTGTTCGTCCCGCCACTCTATACTATGGAAAAAAAAATGTACGTGATGCCATATCGATTTGAGCAAAAAGTTTGGTTAGAAATTTCACGTGTTACATTTATTGGTGGCTATTCCGACTTATGTTTCATTCGGAGAGCCTACCGCCTAACTAAAACTATCTTAGCCTTAATATTGCTCTCTCTTTTCTTTTCGATTGAAGTCATAGAGACAGCAAAGCAAACCCAAAGCCGATTTAGCTAGGCGTTACATGTGGACGGGTTCGGAAGTATTTCTTAGTGAAGTAGTGTTTTCGAGATGCATATAGATAGATCTGTCAAAAATAGTTCCCAATTTCGCCAAGGGTAGAGTATTTAAACGCAGTGTAAAGATTATCTAACAAAATGAAACATTGGCGCCACTTACGGACTTGCCTTGCCATTGGCTTAATAATCTTAATATAGTCTCCATTTCCTGAAAACGGCTCATTAGAGTGCGCGGTTAATTATTTATGTACGATATTATCTTCGATTTTATTTAGACAATTCGTAGCTATTCAAACTGGAATCACTTACGAGTCAGCGGAATTATTATCCAAAATATAGTTCGTTTCAGGATGTAAGAAACGCCTTTTTATAGTTCGAAGATAATTGGGGAGTCTACGCAGAAAAATGCGTGAAATCCAGTTTCCAAGACTTTATTTGCACAATTTGCAGCTTTCAAGACTGGATCCACTTACGAGTCAGCGGAATTATGGTCCAAAACATAGTTAAAGGTGCAGCAGTGTCCACGCGCCGTCCTACGCATCGTGAAGATACTGTCGCAGGGCCACCGTTGCCCGGACCACCAGCACCTCAGGATCATGTCGTCGCAAGACGGCGCCAACTTCAGATCAGAACATTGAAATAGTTTTAACAATAAATCTTCGGTTGCATAGTTGTTGTAACTACGTGAACTACGGCTACCTGTGAATTAATTAAATATGTATACATAATAACCTCGTTAATTTTCAAACTAAATAGTTTTGTTTAAAAAAAAAACAAAAATCGACTAAAATTTAAAATTAAAATGAGACAGTCGACTCCATTTCACATGTTTTGTGAAATCTACTATGAGGTCTCGTCGTCCAGATAAAGAAATGTAACCATATAATATTTTAGTTTTTTGTTGAAATTTCAAAAACAACCACTCCGATGGCTATACAATTTATATGGGAGTACTTATTATAATCCAAACAAAAAAAGGAGTACTTAATTAAAATCGAATAACAATTGGCGGAGCTATCGCTAAAAAAAACAATCGAATTGAGAACCTCCTCTTTTTTTAAACTCCGTTAAAAATGTGTACTTTTATTTTTGTGCTCGATAATTAAAAATTACCTTTTTCCTTTTAAATGAATACACGGGTAACTCACGTGATATAATTTTATAGTCAGTCTAGGCCGACATAAGTTTCGACCGCGTCCGGCGGCCTTTTTCAATAAGAGTTCACGCGCGCGACCGTTGTTCTTTATGCACAAAATAAAACGTCTTAGAAGTCTTATAAAAACTTAGTCAAACTAAACTTTAAAACGTGTAATAACCACGTCAGTTTTCATACCTTTTTCATTATATTCAAAATTAACTTGGAGTCGAATTTCTGCTGAAAGATAGTCTCGAGCAAGGTGCTTTGCTCCTCTTCGAAGCTGAAGTCCAGCAGACGACCGTATTGACGTATGATCCGCTGTTTGTCTTCCAGTGACTCATTTATAAAGGCAGCGTTCCAAACAGACCTAGGAAACATGAAAGTACAGAGCATTGCCAGTGAAACAAAGAAATGAAAGAAATTCCGGATGCCAAAGAAAGAGGGCCTCTTTCGTTTGGCACAACAAGAACGTTAAAAACTGAACCCGTATCGATTCGTCATGTCTGTCTCTCCGTATGTCACAGCCACTTTTTTCCGAAGCTATATACTGTAGAAACTTGGTAAGTAGATGTATTCTGTAACCCGTATTAAGATTTTTACACAAAAATATATTAAAAAAAAAACTGGTGCTTGGTACTTACAACTAAAACTAAAAAAAAAATTTTTTCGTCAAACCCAATACATACGTGTGGGATGTCTATGGATAGGTCTTCAAAAATGATGTTAAGGTTTCTTAAATAATTTTTTTCTATTCTGAATGAATAATTTGCGCGAGAGACCCTTCCAAAGAGGTACAACGTGCCCGCAGCACCCGTGCGTGCAGTTTTATCATTATCTTATTTTAGAAGTTACAGGGGGTTAACTTCTAACTTCTAGCGTAATGCCGCTAACTAAAAACGGGGAAGGAAAACATCGTGAGGAAACCGACATGTACCTACAATCTTTCGAAGTCATGTGTCATCCGCCAATCCGCACTGGGTGGTGGATTATGGCCTTAACTCTCTCCTTGCGAGAGAAGGCCCCGAGTCCCAGCAGTGGAAACGTTTAGTGGGCTGGTAATGATGATGATGGACTTCTAAAGTAATGACTTCTAAAGTAAAAATTTAAACACGAACCCCGAAAAATGGTTTGAACTCGATCTAGTACATAAGTAGTTTTTAGGGTTCCGTAAAACGTAAAAACGGAACCCTTATAGATTCGTCATGTCTGTCTGTCTGTCTGTCTGTCCGTCCGTATGTCACAGCCACTTTTTGCCGAAACTATGAGAACTACACTGTTGAAACTTGGTAAGTAGATGTATTCTGTAAACCGCATTAAGATTTTTACAAAAGTTTTTTAAAAAATCAAAAATTAGGGGTGCCCCCCATACTGAGAACTGAAGCTCAAAAAATTTTTTTTCATCCGTCCTACACGTGTGGGGTGTCTATCGATAGGTCTTAAAAAATTATGTTGAGGTTTCTAATATAATTTTTGTCTACACTGAATAACTTGCGCGAGAGACGCTTCCAAAGTGGTAAAATGTGTGTCCCCCCCCCCCTCTAACTTCTAAAGTAAGAGAATGAAAGAACTAAAAAATATATATGATGTACATTACCATGAAAACTACCAACGAAAATTAGTTGAACTCAATTATTATTAATAATTATTATTAATAATTATTATTAATTATTTTTTTTAGTACGTCATAAATACACTATTATTAAAACTTCGATCAAAGTTACAACGAACTACAAGAACTATGTGTACTATGTGTATTATGTTACTTGCTGGAACGGAACCCTTCATGGGCGAGTCCAACTCGCACTTGGCTACTTTATTTTAGTACGTCACAAGTACACTATTATTAAAACATCGATCAAAGTTACAACGAACAACAAGAACTTATGTATTTTGTTACTTGCTACTACGGAACCCTTCATGGGCGAGTACGACTCGCACTTGGCCGGTTTTTTATTTTTATACTCCTCGACGTCTGGTGAATTACGGCGAACCTGGCTAATATGTGGTCAAGTTTCGTTTTAAAATTTGAATTTCTTGATGCGCAATGCAATAAATACACCAAAATATTTGTATGTGTAGATGTAGGGAAAACTTTGTTTGGTTTTTACGCACTAAGTACATAAATAGTAGGTACTAATAACTAAGTAAATACTTACAGTTGTTTGGCAAACAACAACGCCGATTTCTTGCTGATCCTGTTGATATTGCAAAGAGCCACAGCGGGAAAGTCTATCTCTCCAATAGGGTAGGTGGTTGATTCCGTAGTGACTATCAGTGGACTGGCCAGTCCCGTAAACAGATAGTAGTACATCAGATACCAGAGAAATAACGCTAGCAGCCCGAATATGCAGATGCGACATAGTCTGAAAAAAAACGGAATTAAAAAAATCAAACATTTAATTTTTCCTTTTCCTGGTTAAATTTACTGAACAGACAAAAAATGTGCCATAAAACTTAAAACTAACATGGGATCTTATTTTGAAGACACAGTCCGAAATCAAGACAAAACCACTAAACGAGCTGCGATCACACGCGCGCACTCTCCTTGAAAAAGATCGCCGGACGCGACCGAAACTTGAGTCGGACTGGACTGACTAGTGACTACATCATACGCGAGTTACCCGTGTGTGTTTTTTTTTCAAATGTGTTATTTTTTTGACACATTTTAAATAAACCAAAAAAGAAATCAAAAAAAAGCCACGTTAGTTTTCATACTACCAGTATGTGTAGAAACGTAAGTATTATGTTTTAAAGGGTTTGCATTGTAGTTAGGCGACATAAGCCTCTAAAAAAAGAAAGACAAAGGAAGATCAAATCATCACCGTCTCTTTTCTCTAATTACTGTTAAAGTTGCAAGGCTGACAAGGTAAGACAGTATATTTTAATCCTAACCATCTCGCTTCTAATCACGAGCTTAAATTAATTGGTTCTAGAATATACCTAATAAAGAAGTTAAGAATAATTCGCAAGGACAACATCTAAGCTGTAGAGAACGTAGCCGGAGTACTGTATATAATCTTCAAGGTTCGGGTTTGTTTCAGTTTCGTCCGAAACCAACTCCAAAACAGAAACTTTTTTAGACAATTGTTTACTGAAATCATGCAAGACTTGTAAAAAAACACGACTTTAGCGAAACTTTGCGCACGACACATTAAACTCATTACATATTGCGCTTGACCGATTGATGATCTGACACGAACTCTCCCGATGTTAACCAAGGGATACGTGTTAATTTACGATGTGCCTGATGGTAAGCAATATGCCTGTCCATAACAGCACAGTATCACGCATCTATGAAGTCCAAATCATTACCTAACACTGTACTGCGCTCGTCTCCCAGAGATATATTATAATGATTTAGCTCTATGCCCTGTAATTTCTTTGGAAACTTTACCCATCAACACTGTGATGTTTGCACATTACTGTTTAGCAGTAGAATAATTGGCAAAGGTGTGGTACTTATGTGGCATCCAATGCGACCGAATGCCTAGTATATTTAGCCGATTAAAGCCTCAGACAAATTAAATGCTTTATGAATATAGCCGATACATTTCTACCGAAACCGAAGCTAGCTTCGATTTAATTTTTTTTCGGCAAGTTTCACCAAAAAAAGTACAAAAAACAATGTACGAAAGTAAAAAAAGGCAATCATAGAGACCGTGGATAGAAGTGAAAACTAAAAGTTAACTCAGAATTTGACAGCTCACTTTGGAAACTACGCGGGTGAAGCCAGAGGGCGAGCCCATGGCCATGGCCATCTAGATCATACGAGTTCACCCGAAGATTTCTTTCATTTTCAAACGTGACGCTTGAGCACAGCCCGCGGAAATTCTGTATGAGGTGCGCCGAAAGAAGTTTTCTCTTCAAAAACCAAAATAAATATACCGTTCCAAACGCCCCATCTTTGGATCACATATTTCCCGAACTCCGACGATAGAGCAGGTATCTGCGTACTCCTTCAGCACCTCGAGAAAACTCTTCCTTATCACCATTTCCACAGACAAGGTGTCGCGGTACCTACGTCGCCTGTATTCTATCCACCACGGACTTTCCATTGCCTCCATTTTGTGAGTCAACTATGTTGTCCAAATTCTGCGCTGAAAAGGGGTGGATTTCTTACTAAAATGTTCCTTTCATCACTTAGCTCTACAAAAGAAAAATTGAGAAAATTTTTGAGATTACAGAATTAGTTTCTGGGTTTAATGTTGAATATAGAAGAGGAGGATTTGCTTTAATTTTTTTAGCTGAATGTTCTAGAATTTTATTTATAAGTATTTTATATGTTTTAGTTTATTGTGATCTTACAAATCTTTATTGTCAAACATCAGTCCATATCATCGGATACCTCGTTTGCCGTTTTCAAAAACCAAGTGATTCAAAGTCTCAGTCGAAACTTTGTTGACGATTTTACTCTTCTTTAAATCGTTTCGTATAATTTCTAACTTAACATACAATTAATTAAAAATGATTTAAAACCCCACTACGGCGGTAGTGATGATATTCAGATAACGCCATTGACTACCGCCATCTAGTTGTAGCTTGGAATGATAATAATTGAAAACAGCTCATTGCGTCACAGATAATAAAAATATAATAAATAAATAATAATAAATATTGGTGGACAATTCACACACAACACCATCTTCACTGGCATTCATCTTGACTGGTCTTGTGGCTTTGTTGGTAGTAGCTCTGCCTGCGAAGCCGAGGGTCGTGGGTTCGATTCCCACCCAGTGCAAATATTTGTGTGATGAATTCAAATGTTTGCACTGTGTTTGGGTGTTTCTATGTATAATAAGTATGTATTTAAAACTATATAAGTATTATATCAGCTATCTGGCCGCCGTCATACAAGCTTTGCTTAGTTTGGGGTCAGATGGTGTTGTGTGTGATTTGTCCACCAATATTTATTTATATATTTATTTATTTATTTATCTGACCCCAAACTAAGCAAAGCTTGTGTGATGGCGGCCAAATAGATGATATATATAGCTGATATACACTTAAATAGTTTTAAATACATACTTATTTTACATACCCAGACACAGATGATGTTAAAGTTTTACCTACTCGTAGTTAAAAAATAACTTTATGTCAGAGTCAGCAATTTGACAAACAATCGCCTATTTGTCACTGTTATCTATCACCCTAAAAACACTTTCGATTTAATAAATCACTTGTTGTCACTAATTGACGCTCAATTTATAAATAAAATAGTAACAGTATGATTTCTGTATAAATCATATTTCCGTAGTTAAAATAAATCACACAAGTAATTAAGTTATCTAGAGATATATTACAGTCTACGACAAAAATAAAGCCATAACAGATCTACCGACACGACTTTTTGTTGGTCGCAGTCTTTTCGAATGAATGCTAGCACAAAATAGTCGTATCATGTTTTTTCATCAAATTTTATATGAGGACTTAATTTTATTAAACAGTTACATTAAATCATAGACAGCTTAAACACTCTTTATTGCAATATAATCAAACTAGCTGAGCCCCGCGGTTTCACCCGCGTCTATTTGAGGAAAATCCCTACTAAAATATACATTGCTTTAAAAAGCTATGATCAGTAAGAGAACTATAGAAAAATAATAAAGGAACGCTAGGTAAACGTACAGGGATATACTAAAATGTGTTTTATAGTACAGGTATTTTAAAGTACT
This sequence comes from Ectropis crepuscularia, assembly GCA_963693475.1. Classification (NCBI taxonomy): domain Eukaryota; kingdom Metazoa; phylum Arthropoda; class Insecta; order Lepidoptera; family Geometridae; genus Ectropis; species Ectropis crepuscularia. Next base: position 17,657,578 of record OY856359.1, read on the forward strand.
TCTGTGTTTACGATATTTTTAGTTTTTTATTTCTTACGGTAGAAGAACAAATTGGTTATCTCTATAACCTGATCTTGATAACGCAACAGATATCTAAGTAGTTGTCCGTATGAAAAACCGTCTTGGCGTGAATCGATTCCTAGGTGCTTAAATGTTTGCCCCTGTGCTTTAGTAATAGTTACAGTAAACGACTCATTAACGGGAAATTGTATTATTTTGAAATTAAAAAACAAATCGTGCCATTTTATTTGGAGAAAATGCATTAACATACCATTCCGCTTAAAGGGAATGGTCGATTTGTGTCAGATTCGACATGAGTGGTACCGACTAAAACCTTTGCCACACCTTTACCGCGAACACGGGTATGCTCTCGTACTCTTCTGCGAACCCGCCCCGGGATAATGCACGCCGTGATCACCTCAGTAATCAACCATCTCGTCGGTGCCAGACATCCTCACGTCTAGACACACTTTGTATCCCGCGGCGGGCCAAATTCTCGGCCTCATCACCTACCATCATCCGGCTGAAGAGGACGGGGACAGAAGCTCACCGATATACCGGCACTCTTCATCCCCTACAGCCCCACCGCGTCCACCATCATACGTTGGCGACCACGCAAGGCCGCAGTGGATAGGGAGAACGGCGCACCGTTATAGCGGTATTCCTCTTCAACAGGGGTGTCTCCTCTACGGCCACGGTTCATGGCGGCACGTCTCAGTCGCGCCGGCACCGTCTACGCCGCGCAACTCCGGGCCCTGACCGAATTGCTTGGACCGCAAGGTTTGGGGCCCATGGTCACGCATTGACACAGTGGGATATGTCGGGATCGATATTACGTACGGATATGGTACATACCCTTACCGATCAAAAGCCATACCTACAACAGGTTTTTCCAGCCGTAGGTTGGCAGCAGTCTCGGGACCGCTATCGCATTCGACCGTGACTCGATCTGCCATTGCCACCGCCTTTTGCGGGGACACCTCATGGGAGACGTCCGAACCACCGCATTTGATTCCAGTGATGCATTAAAAATGAAAAACCAGCGACTCGTCACGACCTCGGGAAACCATATTATCCCTAGGTGCGGTGCCGGACCGTCCTAAGCGTCTGACACCCCAGACCTTCCGGTGGCAACAGGATGCGAGTCAAGTGCGCCTTTAGGATCGCTCCCATGTCCACTTTCACGTCATTGGATGAGTGATAGGTAATGACCTCCTCTCGCTTCTCCAACTCACACGACCTCTCACTGTTGAGCGTTTTGGCTAAGATCGTCGAGTGCGAGAGGTTCGCCCTCACGACCGCGGCCGCAGTTCCGCCTCTGTGGCTACATCGCCTCGAAGAACTTCAGCTGGAAGACAACGCTAAGAAACATCACTGGACCACGTCCCCACAATAAAGTGGTCTATTATTTTGTTACGGGGTTGTTTAAAACTACAATATTTCCTAAAGTATTCATTAAAATCAAATAACATCTAGGGCAATTTTGTTCAAAATTATGTATTTGTGATAAATAATGTATTTGTTCATTATATTATATTGATAAATATTAACATCATGTTTATAAAAATACCTCCACCAATAATGCATTCATCTTCTTCTATTTTCTTATGGCTTCCATTCGGTAATAGAAGGTACGTATCACCGCAATTTCGCCAACGTCCAGCGTGTCAACATTGAGAGCATTGTTCTATATGTTACTCATTGGAGTAATGATTCTTCATTCAGGTGATCAGTCTTCTTCACATAATCTTGAGCTTGATTATCGAAAACCTCCGTCCTTTTTTTCCAATGCGCATAGCGACGCACAGTACAGATAGGGAGTAACGAGGGGGTTTTAATTGACCACTAAGCAAGAAATTTGTGAGGTTCACTAAACACCCCAGAAGACGTCGCCCATTTTCCCCAGCGGACACAAACAATTAAATATATACAACCTATCCTATTAAATATATAGGATAATTAAACAGAAATATACATTGCAGTAAAACACATAATTATGAACCTTGGGTAATACATAATGCATAAATTATCAAGCTTCTGCTTTTCGTAATTCATTACTCTATCTAGTTTCGTCGAGCTATACTCTCACACTACGTTTACCGATTCGCAGTTTTCACTCCAGCATGAAGTAATACAATAGTTTTAGCTAGCAAAAAGGAAGAAATAATAATCATCATAAACATCTAGCAGTAGCTCAACTTAATTACAAAATAAGCATTTTCTACGGTTTGCTACTTACCGCCGTAATTTGTGTTCAAGACTGACGCGAGTCGTACAATATATTTTTTGTAAAATATGTTTTAAAACAAATTTTCATTAGAAATAAATGTCGAACAAGCTTTACTTTTTTTTTGCCATTTTAGCTAAGTATTTGTATTTATTCATTAAAAGCCACCAGGGTAGCGATTCTGAAACCATTCGGTTGCATCCGACACGGAATCTCATCTCTCGGTCTTTGTCATGCTAAACAGATAAGACAAAGACCGAGAGATGAGATTCCGTGTCGGATGCAACCGAATGGTTTCAGAATCGCTACCCAGCTCCTTATCATAATAATTCTGCATTGTCGTCCGATTTATTATTACAGGCAACCATATTGAAACTTATTAGTACGTCATTGATAGTAGGGTTGGAAAATATCAGGTCAATACAACAACTAGAAGTGAGTCAAATTTAGCTTGCAGGATTTGATTACAGATAAAGTGAAACTATTTATAAACTGCTAAAAACGATAAAAATAGAAAATAATCGCAGACGGAATCGGAACCCTTCACTATTAATAATCGTATCGTCCCTTCGTGTCTTCCGTTATGAAGCATCGTAGTGTCGTGATCACAACAATTTGCACCGTAAATTACATTTGTACGAAGTTTAATTGAAACGTACAATGTTATCACTAAGTAGGAAAATTACACGAGTTTTAAAGTAATTCTTCAACGGCTTGGTTCCGCACGTAGGTGCTGTATTACTTATGCTTAAAATTGTACGGTTAGTCGTTGTGTATTTATAGACCATTTTATCCAGATAAAGACAGTAATATTATTAAAATAGTTTGGTTCGATTTGAAATTTATAAATTAATTACACCCATTTCAGCGTACACAGTTCAGTACAGCGTAGCACAGTATACACAACTACTAATAGTGTGTAGACTGTGGTACTAATCAGTACAGGTACATACGCTACGCTGCAAAATCAACAAATGAAGAAAACAGCAAACAGGTATCGTTATGATACTCAAGACAAGGGGACACCAGAAAACAGGGGCGTCCGAAACCAAGATGGAGTGACGACATCTGCCTTACTCTAGGACCATGCTGGACCAGAGTTGCAGAAGACCGAGCTCAATGGAGGATGATAGCTGGAGGAGGCCTATGCCATGAGGCACGCCGAATTACACTATATAATATTAGGAATAAAATAGAACCAAAACTGTTAAATTGTACGTAGTTCGGAATAAAAAGGCTTTATTATTGTACTAGTTGATAGTGGAATCCAATGCATTGAATTCTTTGATAGGAATTTTAGTTAACAAAGAATTAAAAAACAGAGTAAACATAAAAATTCTTAAGTGGGCATAATTGTATTATAAAAGCGTTGTTTGTGTTATTGTAATTAATAAAAATATGTACTGAATACTATATATTATATTCAACAACTATAACTTATAACTATGCGTGTATACCTATTGTCTATTCTATGCTATAGTGGAAACACACTACTTTATGTTTTAAATTGCGATGAGACTGAGTGGAGTGACGAGTTCCGAAAGGCAGTTGGTAAGTTGGTAATGAAAAGTCGAGGATCAGGCTGAATAGCGTATTGGAGAGGCCTATATCCAGTAGTGGACAAATGTGGGCTCATTATGATGATGATGAAAGATAAATTGAGATCCACGTCTCTGATATCTTTTAATCTTTTAAAATGCGTTATTTGTGAACAAATATTTAAAAAAATACGGTTGATTTGAAAATATTTTTAGAAGTCCGTTGAAAAAACAACACTGATCTCTAAGTAACCTCACGTCGATGGCGTGCCATATCGCCGTTCAAAATTAATATTTGTACTTGCACGAGGTTAATTAACAGGAATTTCACACACGACAAAGAAATTCATGTAAGAATTGTAAATAAATTATTTTCTGTCTGTTTGTATCGAGTTATTATGTTTAATTAATTGGATATCTTGCAATGGTTTTAAGAACTAACAATTTCCAAGACCAGTGGAGAGGGGATGCGAGCAAGAGTGGCGTATCGCTTTAACATTTGATAGCATGCCTACTGATTTTACGGGTAATGAGCCGTTTTCGTTAGAAACGTACCTCCGGCCTGGCGCCTTCTGAACTAGCCCAAAATTTGGTAGTAGGCCACTCCAGGCCAACTGCCATTGACTACCTATGTCCTATGACATAACAAATCTAAGTTGATAGAGTAACGCTAGCGCTCAGCCATTTAGAAACTTTTGTAATCATATATTTGAACTAGCTGATCCGTGCGCGCGTTGCTACGCCATCTATCGAAAATTGGTCGTACCAATTCAAATTTTGAACAAATTCGGTTACCTTAGGTTCTAATGACGCAAACTTTAAATTAGACACATGCTGTCACGCAACGAAAACTCTCAAAAAGAAATATTTTCTCCCGTTTTTGTAACATTTTGTATTCATGCTCCGCTCCTGTTGATAGTAGCGTAATGTTAAATAGCCTATAGCCTTCCTCGATAAATGGACTATCCAACAGAGAAAGAATCTTTCAATTCGGACCAGTAGTTCCCGAGATCCTAGCGTTCAAACAAACAAACATACAAACAAACAAACTCTTCAGCTTTATAATATTAGTATAGATAGAGTAGTATAGATAAGTAACCTACTACTTTCGTTACTTACTTAAGTTTAGGGGAAAGTTGTAGCCTGGTATTTCATAAGTTCCTTATTTGACGCTGTTAATTGCCAGGAAAATCACCAAAACCCAACATGCCAGTTCCTATTAAATACAAACTACAAACACTTAGATCATTCTGACGTTGAAATCAATCCTCATAGAGTAACTACAAAATAAAACAAACCAAAAAGGATGTAGTGAAGAAATAACACTAAAAATGTAGCTTCATAAATTCTTCAACTTGCGTAGAAAATTGCAAGTAAGACAACTTTTTCTCTACACCTGTTTCTTCGATTCAAGACAAAATGTGATACTAATGTTACAAAAATATTTATAAAACTGTCTAAAACTCTAAAGTAAACGTGTCGCAAAATAAAATGCTACAGAGGCTCCATGATACATTTCATAAATGTGTTGTCTGCGACGTTGGACATTACCATTGTAAACAATCGAACTTTGTAAAAACGATCGATAATTTTACACAGGAGTGAGTCAAAGGAGGCCGGCCTTTCTTGTCCGATTCGATTATAGAACCATTTTCAGTATACTACTAACGAGTATGGCAACGTTCGATATACAGCGATTAGTGAATTATGGTCTTGAAAATAAGGTTGATTTTAATTCGATATCGCAGCAACTAAAGACATGTCGAGTTGAAATGACCAAAAACAGTGACATAGGCATTTCGCGTCGCCGGTAGCGAGATTGTGGCGAAAAAGTGGCATTAAAAGAGCTAAAAGAAGTCTCCGATGGATCAGGGCGACCACAAATTGATCGTTAATGGGTCACTTTCGCAGTTATACTTAACGCCGTATTTCAACTATTTACTCAAGGTTTACGGCAACCAAAAACCTGACCAATTTTGAGATCAGTCAAATCGTTAAGGAAGCTTTCGAGATGTGTGACGTCAAACGAACTTACAGAATCAAAACCGTACCGTAAGTACCGTCGTACCGTAGTACCGTCGTACCGTAGTACCGTCGTACCGTAGTACCGTCGTACCGTAGTACCGTAGTACCGTAATACCGTCGTACCGTAGTACCGTCGTACCGTAGTACAGTCCTACCGTAGTACCGTCGTACGGTAGTACCGTAGTACCGTAGTACCGTCGTACCGTAGTACCGTCGTACCGTAGTACCGTCGTACCGTAGTACCGTCGTACCGTAGTACCGTCGTACCGTAGTACCGTCGTACCGTAGTACCGTCGTACCGTAGTACCGTCGTACCGTAGCACCGTCGTACCGTAGTACCGTCGTACCGTAGCACCGTCGTACCGTCATATCGTCGTACCATCGCGTCGTATCGTCGTACCGTCGTATCGTCGTACCGTTGTACCGTCGTACCGTCATATCGTCGTACCATCGCGTCGTACCGTCATATCGTCGTAAGCGGGCGATCCATTGGCGAGCTAAGACCGTTGGGACGCCACGAGCCTGCGAGCTAAAAGTATAAACCGCCAATCGAGCACCTACAAAACTGCGGTTTTAAAAGTTCGCGGTTTGGCTCGTTGGCTCTTCGTGCATGCTTGAAATCCTAAGACCGCGGTATAATAAACCGTCAGTGGATCTACCGAGCGTTGCGAGCCGACAGTCTTTTTCACGCTGCTGTAGCGAACTCACGTATGCCGAACGGCACGTAGGTATTACAGAAATAGAAAAATGGCAGATTTACGATCGTATAATCGCGATTTAGTACTTGAAATAATACATTGTTTTAAGGAACCGCCTTGTCTGTGGTTGTACACAAGCCGGGATTACAAAAATAAAGTTCTGCCACTAAGTTTACATGGGACAAGCGTTGTCTCTCTTGCAGCCAGTTTTTGACCCACACTTTGTGGCGTCTTTTTTTTTTCTTTGGTTGTTCTTCTTGTAGGAGTATTCCTAAGTAACAAAGTAGTTCCGTCTGGGAGCACGACATGACATCGCCAACGATGAGAGTAGTCTGTTTGGCACGCTAATGGATCACCACCGCGAGCCGACAGTCCAACGAGCCTACAGTTTATACCGTTAGCTCGCCGACTCGCCAATGGATCACCCGCTGTACCATCGCGTCGTAGCGTCGTATCGTCGTACCGTCATATCGTCGTACCGTAGTACCGTCGTACCGTCATATCGTCGTACCATCGCGTCGTATCGTCGTACCGTCGTACCGTCATATCGTCGTACCATCGCGTCGTACCGTCGTATCGTCGTACCGTCGTACCGTCATATCGTCGTACCATCGCGTTGTACCGTCATATCGTCGTAAGTGGGCGATCCATTGGCGAGCTAAGACCGTTGGGATGCCACGAGCCTGCGAGCTAAAAGTATAAACCGCCAATGGAGCACCTACAAAACCGCGGTTTTAAAAGTTCGCGGTTTGGCTCGTTGGCTCTTCGTGCATGTTTGAAATCCTAAGACCGCGGTATAATAAACCGTCAGTGGATCTGCCGAGCGTTGCGAGCCGACAGTCTTTTTCACGCTGCTGTAGCGAACGCACGTATGCCGAACGGCACGTAGGTATTACAGAAATAGAAAAATGCCAGATTTACGATCGTATAATCGCGATTTAGCACTTGAAATAGTACATTGTTTTAAGGAACAGCCTTGTCTGTGGTTATACACAAGCCGGGATTACAAAAATAAAGTTTTAAAATTAGCTGCCTACGAAAAACTTTTGGCGATCCAACGAAAACATGATACTGTATCTTGTCTTTTTATTAAAGGGGAAATAAAATCCAGCAGCTCCTTAAACACTTCCTCGGTCATCCTTAAATAATTTCTGTAATCATTTGGTTCACCAATAAGTTCTGCCACTAAGTTTACATGGGACAAGCGTTGTCTCTCTTGCAGCCAGTTTTTGACCCATATTTTGTGGCGTCTTTTTTTTTCTTTGGTTGTTCTTCTTGTAGGAGTATTCCTAAGTAACAAAGTAGTTCTCTCTGGGAGCACGACATGACTTCGTCAACGATGAGAGTAGTCTGTTTGGCACGCTAATGGATCACCACCGCGAGTCGACAGTCTAACGAGCCTACAGTTTATACTGTTAGCTCGCTGACTCGCCAATGGATCACCCGCTTTACAGAATCAAAACCGTACCGTAAGTACCGTCGTACCGTAGTACCGTCGTACCGTAGTACCGTCTTACCGTAGTACCGTCATACCGTAATACCGTCGTACCGTAGTACCGTCGTACCAACGCGTCGTACCGTCGTATCGTCGTACCGTCGTAATCACATTGCATCATTGTTAGTATAGTATATTTTTCCACTGCATTCATCATTTATATTCTGGGGCTTCTCCAAGAGAATCGCGGGCATATACTCGTACTAGTATAGATACAAATATTTATTTAAACTTTACTTGATTTATGTTTCTTTGACACTTAAAGTTATGGTCACAATATATTTGAAAAACGAATCCATAAAAATATGAAAGCACTTTGAATTTGACAAATTGAGTTGTTGACATTTGAATCGAGACCAAAAACAAAAGAAAAAGTTTGTGAAAAGACGCGTACGACGTAAAAAGGCCATATACGTGCACACACTTTTTTGCAATTTTTATTTTAAAAAGGTTGTTGGAGAGAGATGCCTTTACGCTCAGACAAATTATTCTTATACTCAATTCTCAAACGGTTATAGCCCACTTATACGACTCTGATTCTGCACCGCTCCCACCCAACTAAGACGGCTGCTCGCAGTCCACGCGCCGACAGCTTGCAGTCGCCCAGCTGCCCACGCGCCGACAGGTAGCAGTCGCCCAGCTGTCCACGCGCTGACAGCTAGCAGTCGCCCAGCTGCCCACGCGCCGACAGGTAGCAGTCGCCAACTGCCCACGCGCCGACAGGTAGCAGTCGCCTAGCTGTCCTCGCAGCGACAGCTAGCAGTCGCTCAGCTGTCCACGCGACGACAGCTAGCAGTCGGCCAGCTGCCCACGTGCCAACAGCTAGCAGTCGCCCAGCTGTCCACGTGCTGACAGCTAGCAGTCGCCCAGCTGTCCACGCGCTGACAGCTAGCAGTCGCCCAGCTGCCCACGCGCCGACAGGTAGCAGTCGCCAACTGCCCACGCGCTGACAGCTAGCAGTCGCCCAGCTGCCCACGCGCCGACAGGTAGCACTGAAGGTGATGTCAGAGCGACATGAAAGCATTTCACCAAGTACTCGTAATAGAACGATGAGTAGGTAGGTGAAATTGTGTAATACCTATACGTGTAAAATGACATTAAATTGCTTTAGACATGAGGACATGACACATGTATTACAAACTGGCCTCGTAGCTTAGTGGGTGGTAGCTCTGCCTGCAAAGCCGAGGGTCGTGGGTTCGATTCCCACCCAGTGCAAATGTTTGTATGATGAATTCAAATGTTTGCACTGTGTCTGGGTGTTTCTATGTAGGTTTTTTTTTAATAAAGAGTCACGAGACGAGCAGGACATGTGCCTGATGGTAAGCAACATGCCTGCCACATAACAGCACAGTGACACACAGCTATTAGAACATGAAGAGTCCAAATCATTACCTAGCACTGCACTGCGCTCGTCACCCAGAGATCTAAGCTGTTATATCTCTAAGCTCTGTAATTTCTCTGGAAACAATGCCCTTCAAACCGGAACACAGTAATGTTTGCACAATACGGCTTGGTGGTAGAATAACTGGCAAAGGTGTGGTACTTCCCCAGGCGGACTCTGCCAAGAGTCCTACCACTACAGAGTAGGCATAATAAGTATGTATTTTTAAATTTTTATTCACGACGATGCGGTCTACGATGGAGCGTGTTTACCAAGTAAAAAACCAATTCACTCTCGATTTGAAGACACAAAGATTGTAACCATCGGGGAAAACCCACTCAGGCAACGTATTCCACAGCTTAGACGTTCTTATCACAAAAGTAGAGTCGAATCTCTTCGTTCGTGTCTTTGGAACATCAACCATGAAACGATGTCGCTTTTTCGAGCTACGAGCATTCCGATAGAAAAAAGGACAAGGTGGTATCAGATCATGCAAATCAGTCGCACACTCTCCGAAGTGTATCCGATAAAAAACCGATAGGCTAGCAATTTTTTGGCGATGTTCAAGACTTTGTAGTCTTTTTCGCACAAGAGTGTCGTTGCCTATGAGCCTTTTGGCATGCCTCTCGATCGATTCCAGAGCTTCCAGCTGATACTTACCCGATCCATCCCAAAGGTGCGAACAATACTCCATACAGGAGCGAATCTGTGCTTGATATAAAGTAAGCAACTGTTCAGACTTGAAGTACCTTCGCACCTTTGAGAGGACACCTAGTTTTTTGGCAGCTAGTTTAGCCTTGGGCGCGATATACGAGCCAAAGTTGAGCGTAGAGGTCAAAGTAACGCCCAAAAGCTCAAGACGGTCAGAAACCGGCACAGCTACACCTCTAAAAGTTGGAGTCAGTTAAAATGGACTCCTTTTAGCGGAGAACAGACACGCCTACGTCTTACTCTCGTTGAACTTGACCAGATTGGCATCGCCCCATTTAGACACTGCCTCAAGGGTCGAGCTCAAAAGCTCGATCAGACTCTCTCTCAATACCTGAGTTTGCTGCCCAGTGGCTCTCGCGCTAGATATGTAACTCTCTACAACGGTGCTATTACTACTCTCTATTACACTCACACACTATTATTACTCTCTACAACGGTACCCAGAAGATGCGTATCCAAAGATACCGGGCTTTAACAGATCGTTGATATGTAGCAGGAAGAGCGTTGCAGAGAGTATAGACTCTTGAGGGAATTCGGCATTGATAGCCATTTGATCCGACGAGCAGCCATCAATGACGACTCGTATGGATCGATCCCTCAAAAAGTCCGATATCCACGCAATAAACCCAGGAGACAAACCATAACTAGAAAGCTTGCTTATAAGGCCATCATGCCAAACCCTATCGAAAGCCTTCGAGATATCCAGGGAGACTGCAAGACTGCAATTGAGAAACACGGTGAAGCATCCCCGTGTTTCTCAATAGCTTCACTCTAGACGTGAGTGACATAAGCTAGAATATCCCCGGTGGACCGGTTTCGGCGAAATCCGTATTGCCGGTCACTGAGGAGGTCGTTAAGTTACGGTGGTCTAGTCGGGAGAACGGCAGCTGCCGATCTGGAGACCCCGGGTTCAAACCCCACACGCACCACTGTCTTTTCGAAGTCATGTGCGTAATGCCGCTAACTTAAAACGGTGAAGGAAAACATCGTGAGGAAACCGACATGTACCTAGAATCTTTCGAAGTCATGTGTCATCCACCAACCCGCACTGGGCCAGCGTGGTGGATTATGGCCTTAACTCTCTCCTTGCGAGAGAAGGCCCCGAGTCCCAGCAGTGGGAACGTTTAGTGGGCTGTTGATGATGATGATGAGGAGGTCGTTTGGTTCTAGGTACGTCAGGAGCCTGTGGTTTAAGACATGTTCCATAGTCTTGCAGAGTATGGACGTGACCGAGATGGGCCTGTAGTTGGCAGGGTCAGCACGATTACCCTTTTTGGGCACTGGTTGCACATTGGCAAGCTTCCAAGACTTCGCTACTAGCCCAGTTTGGAGAGAGAGTCTAAATAGGCGCGTCAGTATCGGAGACAACTCAGGCGCACAAGCCTTCAACACTGGGGCAGGTATACCATCTGGGCCACTGGCTTTATTCACGTCTAGATTGCGTAGCACTTTGCGAACTTCCATTTGGCGAATACGTATCTCTGACAAAAAAGTCGGACAGCCAGGTGGAGTAGGAGGTGTCGCGCTACCAGCATCTAGACGAGAAGATTCCGCAAACTGAGTTGCAAACAAGTTTGCTTTCTCTGTTGCAGTATGAGCCAGTGTCCCATCAGGTTTCAGCATTGGAGGTAGTGAGGGGCAGTAGAAGTTCGATTCGTCCGATTTAGCTAGGGACCAAAACGCTTTGCTGCCCGCAGGGTATGAAGTTAGTTTGTTCCCTATTCGACTAATGTGGTCAAAACGAGCCCTCTCAAGAACATTTTTGCATGCCTTAGCAGCCTTGTTGAACGCTTTCTTCTTCTGGCGTATGTCCCTTGCCTTATGCTGTCGAGCATCAACCCAGGCTAGCTTTAAATGCTTCAGCACTTTTACATTGAGAACCAAACCATGGGCGACCTTTGCTGGATAATGGAACGTCGGAGTGTGGAATGTAATATTCCATAGCCGTTCGTATTTAAAACTATATAGTTTTCGAATTTAGTATTATATCAGCTATCTGGCCGCCTTAGTAGCATTGCTTAGCATTGTCCACAAATATTTATATATAAAAAAAACAGGAGAAATAATATGTATCACGCCAATAATTACTGATATTGACATGTTATGGCCAGTTTTTTAACTTAACGTAAGTAATTTGTCTAAGGATGATATCGCAATTTTCAAGATATTGCATCCTGCGTAAGTCTGTCCGGATTGTCCGGACCTCCGGACTGAGTATTTTGGTGAAATATCTTACGATGCCCTTAATCGATATTTAAAACTGTGATGGCTGTGAGAAATTCAAATTTTTCCGAAAATGTTGGGTGAGTACTATTGTCCTTTGAATACGTCCATGTTTGAAAGGATTTTTTTTCGCGGAAACCTTGAGTAGTTGTTTAGGAAACGACCGACGACACAAACGCACATCAACAATAGTCTAACACGCACGCCCCGCTCCGCTCTGCCCTGCTCCGCTGCCGCGAGAGTAGCATGTCAGTGATTAGTGACGCGAACTCATCAAATTTTCCCTGTCAAAAAGTACCTAACGTAGAGAAAGCAGAAAGAAGTTTCCACTTCAAAAACATGACCTCTATAAATATAGATCCAAAGTCCATTTAAAAAGTGTCTCATTACTTTGCAGTACCTAGGTGACCGAGCTTTGCTCGGTTTAAATACTAAAAATACTTAGATACCTACAGATTAAAGGCTCCGAACTTTTTTTTACGTCCATGTATAAAAAAAGTTTTGTATACGTTCCTGGATCCAAGTATTCGTTTTTCTTAAAAAAATCTTGAAAAAAAAGAGAAGCCGTCTGGATTCGAACCCGGAGCTGCTACTTCGTGACCGCCATAACCGCCCGACTTCCCGTCTGAGCTATTATGCTGTCGCGCCATGTAGTATTTACCTTTGCATTCTAATGTCTAATGTGACAGTTTTTCATTGTCTAAAAACGCGCATAATACCTACTAGGTATGCCTTTTTTTTTAAATGAATCCTAGTTAGATCGATTTATCGTCCCCTGCATACATAATTTCATCAAAATCGTTCGAGCCGTTTCCGAGATTCAGATTCTATGTATATAGAGGTATAGGTATACTTACAACAATTGCTCGTTTAAAGGTATAAGATAAATACTGATGAACTGTTTCTAAACTAACTACACCGATCATCCTTTTCTGTCGCTGATTGCTCTACATTCGCGTGTAAAAATTGCATACACGCACACATACAACAGCTCCGCAGATTACACAACAGTTTGTACGACACCGAGATCGCGTCACTCACACATACACGTTCTAAGATTACGAGAGAAGTCTGCACGTGTGTGTCGTTGCACGCGATCAAAAGTGCACTACACGCACAACCGGGCATTTCTTACCGTATTCACTTGCAAATGCTGTTTTTTTTCTCGTTAATATGATATACTGTTTATATCGTGTTTGACAATCGTAAAGTATTTAGTGGAAAATGTTGTTTGCGTTCGTAACGGCTATTGAACACTAGTATATAAATTCTGTATTGTTAGATTGTAATTATACAACGATTTTACATCGAAATGCGTGAGTAGAAGCCCGTTTACGAGATTTTTATAGCTTCTGAAATGCATAAATAATAAGCATTTAAGTTATTTCCTTTTTGTAGCGTTAGATTGTGATACATAGTCATTACTGTTATCATATAATCTTTATCTTGTTTCGCAGTGAAGTATTTTCATTGAAATCATTCATTTTTAGTTTCCATTTTATGTCATTATTCTACTAAGTCGCGTTTTTTGGGTGGTTCTAATACGATTTTTTCAAATGCTTTGAATGCAAGCAAAGCAAACTTATAAAAATATTGATGAAAAGTGAATTATTAAAGTTCGAGAAAAAACCAATAGATTTCCTTCGATTTAAGTAACTATTTTAATTCAAAACAAAAGCCAAAAATCTAGCATTTATGGGCAAGGGTTGCTTTGTGGGTGGGTATATAATTTTGTCACAAGAAGTAATTAGTTGTTTAAATAACAAACTTGCCAGATTTGTTACAGATCGTCCAGAAATTATAAACGTTAGATAGCTGCTTAGTAGTCTTAATATGAAACTATCATAATTGACCTTTAAATTATCATCCGATCTATGGTAGCATTACGTTGTTAATACTGCTGTATGAAGTTTATATGTATAAAACGTACATAGTTTTATTAAAGAAGAAATGTAATGTTTTGTCTCGACATTTTTCAACTTAATTAAAAAATAGCATGCATAATATAAAAAACTAGTTAACTCGTTTCTCAGCTGTCACTACCTAAATTAGTGTCAGATACCTGCTAATCAAAATCGTGATAAATAAACTGGAATATTTCCGGTATTACACATGAATAACTTTGTTCGACAACGTTGAAATGCCAATAGAGCGTGAAATATAAAACTAAAACTATAATATCGAAAGCGAAAGCGGAAATCAACACTCCTAAAATAAAATAAAATAAGGTTCAGTCCAAACCGACCCGAAATAAAAATGGTATGTAATTTATTCACATTGATTAATTTTTCATTAAATTTGGAAACTGCATTGGACTTGCATCAACATTTTACAGACAACTATCCAACTAACTTGCTTTAATGCAGTGAGAAAGTTTAGGCTCATCGCGTTATCTCAAACATAAGTTGCCGTGGCAGCATCACTATCAAATAATTTGAATAATATAAAGGACGTCATTAAAGCCGGATACAAAGAAAGCACTAGGGAACAGCATATTATTTAATTTTACATGGACTCTTTATTTTAATGCGCTCATCCGTTACTACACAGTTCGTTGCTATTTCTAAGTACTTAAAGATCAATATTTCCATAAATAGAAGTACATGGTATTATTCAGCAAAAATAATAGTGTGGTAAACAACTCTATGGTTTGAAATAGTTGATTGAATGATAACAAGATGAGAACTCGAAGCTTAGGTCATGTATTATATCAGGTATAAGCATGAGGTTATGACTTTGACCCAATTGAAGGTGTCATTGTCCGAAATGTCATTGCCCGTATGGCCGAAGCTCAAAGTTTGTCAAATTTGCAATCAGTTGGTCGATTTGGGCTGTATTAGAATTTAAATAATAAGCAAATTCACTCGTCTCACCTAAAATTATGTGATCGTCATTCGAATGATACTCAAATTATCGTTGAAAAACTATTACGTAAACAAACTTACAACTACCGATTGTTGTTCCCAGTAGACGCTTAAATCTTATATCATTCTGTCTACTTCAAACTCGATTAAATTATCACATTTAGTAAATTATAGCAGTTGTTTTTGTTTCTTGCTGAGGGACACTCCTCACAACACCATAGAATAGATAATACAGATAGAACGGACACTCCCCACCCCCCGCCAGTTTCAAGCTTCGAACCCCGCAAGAACGCGAGAAGGACTCAACGAAGGGTTATATCGGACGACAATTTTCTATGAGAATACGACCATGATGCTGTGTTGCTGTGTTATTTAGGTACCAAATTTTTCATCTGTTACACGAAACAAGAATAACAGATTTTTATGTTATGTATGAATGATTCAGAATTTCATAAGAATTTCTATAATAGACTAGGATTGAATCGTTTTTCTACTGTGTTTTGATAAGTTCACAATTTACAAAATCACTAAAGTGTTACCAATTTAGTGGATTTATTTACTAAGATTGCTGCAATTCAGATTTCTTGGTAAGTGATTATTTTTTAGCGTTCAAACGACGCAAAAAAAAGAAAGAGGTTCGATATTAGACTATATGTAGTTTTATGTGCGTCCATGGATATGTCCGTCAATAGTGAACACTGAATATACGGTTTCAGTTCAGATCAGGTACTTATTTAAGACTAGCAGTGCCCCGCGGTTTCACCCGCGTAGTTTCCGTTATTTTCCCAGGATAAAAAGTAGCCTATGTGTTCTGCCAGACCATAATCTAACTGTATTCCAAACTTCAGCCCGATCCCTTCATACGCTTCGGCGTGATTGAGCAACAAACATCCAAATTGGATATTTGGAAAACATACAAACATCCATACATTTATAATATTAGTGGGATATCGTAACAGCCGTGTCAATAAACAAGTAAGAGGATACATTGACAGCTGTTGGTTATAAAAACCGACAAAAGGAAAGAGGTTAGTTAGGAGGAGAGGAAAGACTGTATGTATTTTTAGGTACGTTCAGAAATTCTAAACCCATAGTTCCATTTGATAGCAGGCTAGACTTATTTGATCATTTGTAAATCGTCGATATATTTCATCGGTATATGGATAATAAGTGATTCTTGAAGCAATTCGGAAAAAAATTAAATCCGGAACTGGTAACACAAACTGGCCAACAGCTGATTCGGCCGATTTGTTGCATTTCGCGCGTATAAGTATATAGTTTCATGTTTACAAAATTTAATTTGAGTTGCAAAACCATATTAAATACTTGTACTGTTCGCTGCCGTATTAGATGTGAATACCTAATTCGTGTGTGCATTGTAACTTAGTGTATGATTTGAGTGAACTGTATTACAATGCGCGTTATACGTAGATTACAAAATGCAACCAACGTATGCACGTAATTTTATCTAATTCAATGTTTTGTGATTTACAACAAAATAAATATGTGTGTGTGTGGAGTGATTAATATATGGTCAGAATAAAGTTTTTTCCTTGGGTAAGTCTCAAATGTGTACCTACTAAAAACCAATAGGTAGGTAATACTTTTTACTTTCTTGGTTTGAATTTTCTCCCTTCTGATTTAAAAAGTTATATTTGCATTAAATATCCACACTCGGTAAGATTGTAGGCCACTTAACACTGGCAGGTGAACTCACGGGTCACATCTAACTATTCCATAAAATAATTCAGTAACCCTAGCCGACACGCACACATGCGTAAATATGTGCGAACAACATCTGCGTTTTTGTGTGGAGAGTAGGTAAGTCGACTGCACACTTTGTATTGAGTTTAGGCCGAGTGTCCGGGGTGTGACAACACAACAAACTTTAGAAGAATTTCACTCTTGCATTAGATTATTAATAAAAAAAAATTGAAAGTGTCTCATTTTTTTAAGAGGTCTATGGCAGTATGTACGTCTCACGTGGCTTCCACTGCCATAGACTATAAACTGAATCACGAGGTGCGTGGCTCGAGAACCTCCACGTGGTGCACCCTGGGCATCACACAACAACTTGCCTCGGTGGCATTTTGTTGTGTGATGGCGAATCCCGGCCAGGGGTGGGAACTTCTACACGCGCTCCTCACCCCCCCCCCCCTTGAGCAGTGCGTGTAGAGGTTGGGGAGAGGGACTGGATGACTTGGGAAGGTTACTCGGCTGACATATCGGCCAAGTAAAATTCCTAAGTCTTCCAGATGAGTCCAGTGGAAGGACAAGCGGGCTATCTCGTGGGTATCCCTAGTCGCGGTGGTGAGGGTGGACCTCTCGTTGCCGACCATCTTCGCCATGGTGCTCGACAGTGAGAGGTCGTATGAGTTGTAGGAGCGAGAGTTGGAAGCCTCTCGCTCCTTAACTGAGGCGGAAGTGGACACTGGGGCGAGCCTATAGAGTAGCCAACTCTGGGCTCGAACCCCGTCTCCACAGGAAGTCCTGGGACGTTGAATGTTTAGGGCCGTCTGCTGCCCCACCTAGGGATAGGCCTTCGAGGAGGTGACGCGCCGCTGATTTCCGGTGCGTCACTTAAGCCGAATACTAACGCCCCTCGCGAGGTGGCAGTGGTGACAGTGGCAGGTGGGTCAAGGTCGTTGTAGGAGTGCGAAAAGTGACCCCGCGGCCCTGAGGTCATGCAAGAGAAATCTGTGGGGGTTTTAGTCGTTAGGGGCACCATGTCGTATCCCATGGTGTCGAGCCCGACATACTCCACCATGTCCCTGCATGGTGGGCAAGTGGGCATACGTAAAAGTACTTCCACCACATAAAAAAATAAAGTGATTCACACATATACATATTTTGTATGTTTACGCTTTTATACAAATTTAAAAACAAAACTTTGTTGCTAGTTGCTAATCATCTGTACTAATATTATAAAATTGAAGAGCCAGTTTGTTTGACCGGGGAAGCCGGGGTGAACCGTTAGTTCCATATAAAGGTACAAAAATGTTTTACTACGTCAACAGTTTCATTTCATAACTACACTTTAAACTATCTAAAATTGTTTAAAAAGTAAAGTGTCTAGGTTTACCTGTATAGTCTTTAATGTTTTGTAGTGGTATGACTCTTAGCAGAGTCCGCCTAGGGAAGTACCATACCTTTGCCAGTTATTCTAACGCCAAGCAGTACTGTGCAAACATTACTGTGTTCCGGTTTGAGGAGCAATATTTCTAGAGAAGTTACAGGGCTTAGAAATATAGTATCTTTGATCTCTGGGTGAGGAGTGCAGTACAGTGCCAGGAAATTATTTGGTCGTGTCATTG
The DNA here is from genome assembly GCA_963693475.1 of Ectropis crepuscularia. Lineage (NCBI taxonomy): Eukaryota > Metazoa > Arthropoda > Insecta > Lepidoptera > Geometridae > Ectropis > Ectropis crepuscularia. The sequence continues at coordinate 17,676,054 of OY856359.1, forward strand.
TGCTGTCATGTGTCAATGGCCATGGCCTCAAGTTCACCCGAAAATTTCTTGTCGTTCCCGAGCGTAATGCTAGAATTCAATTCATAGCCCACGAAAAATCTGTCTGTGATGCCCCAAAAGAAGTTTTCAGTTATATTCGTAAACTTTGTGTTACGTACATATTCTACCAAAAATAAGTTCCATTTTCAAGATGTAACGTGTATTTGTTTTAAAATGTGTAGTAACCACGTTAGTTTTCATACTAATAAATGTGTTGCCATCTGTGTAAAAATAAATAGCGATTCCTGATTTAATCATCATCAAGACCCATATACACAAAGCATAAACACTTCCACCCCCGCTTCCGCCATTGTGAAAATAAGTTAATTGCTTTAAAACTTGTTTAAATATAGGTAAAGCTCGGTCTCGGTAATATAAGCTCGGTCGACGATCAATACAAAACTTTGATCAGACGACATTTGAACATTTTTTACAATGTGATCTGCACATTTGTTTTTGTGTACAAAATGCTTTCCAATATGTTGTCACTATATGCTTCTAGCATGCGTGTAGTTATGCTCTACGTATGTTCATAAAAAGAGTTCGTAGATTTACGTTACTTGGACTCTGCAAGTTGGTTAGTTTAGAAGAAATGCCATAGGTTTCTTCATAAATAAGTGCAAAACTCCAGTTTAGTTATATATGTCGTCAATAAGTTAACTCATACAAATTTTACTCATCCGCTTGTTTCAGTTCATTTTTTATTTCTACCAAATTCAAATGAACGAAGAGGTTCTTGTAACTGAGAGCTACGTATGTGTTGATAGTCCACATTGATTCATATTTACTGTGTAATCGTTCTGTATCACCAAATATTATCAAGATAGATGCCAGTCAAGCGGGACTGCGGGACTTAATAATAATGTAGAACCAGCAATGACAACCAAATCATTCAACTTACCAATTAATACACCTCTTATGTTTGCTTGAGCACTTCGCAGAATAATGACACGATTCCTGGTACGTCAAACCAGGAGAAGTTCAAATACGTTGTTTAAGTAGGTCATCTTTTTGACCTACAAAACTGAGTCTTCTTTGTATTATTACAACCACGAACCAGTGATAAGGAATTTAAAATGTAAAATTGCATAATTGAGATAATGCGAATTAAGATAAGAAACGGAATAATTCGTCACAAGTGTGAGTAGCCGTCTGAGATGGTCTCGGCTCTCAGTTTACCTACTTTTTTATCTATATTTTAAATTAATGTGCAATTTTATCACATTACAAGGCTGATTCTGTTCAATTTCGTCGATATCTAAGTTATGTTTGTTTTATTCTCTTAAAAACTTGAGATGGATCAGCTGACGAAATTGGAATTACAATGATCAAATGTAGCACCTAGTTAGCTTTCAGCTGATCAACGTCATTTAATGCGTAACTAATTAATTATAATCGTATGCATTTCATGGTCATTCAGTCCTATTGATAGACGCGTCGAAAGGATCATGGATCACCATGGACCATGGTAGAGTGTAGAGTCCCATGTTCGTAAGCACTCGTTTTGCAAGTAGAATAAAATTTTCTGCGACTGCAATATGCACCGGTGCACAGCAACAAATGCAGTAGGTGTGCGGGAGACGCGAGGGGCGGGGCGCGCGCAGGCGGCGGGGCTCGGACGCGCGCCGCGCGCCAGTCGCACCGAGACCGCGCGCCGCACCGTGCGTGCGCCCGTCCGCGCTGTTTCCCGCGAACACGGCCGACCGCGAGGACGACATGGTGTCCGTGGGTGCGTGGCGGCGCCGGACGCCCGACGACTGCGAGGAGCGCTCGGAGCCCGGGGCCTCCAGCTCCGGCGTACCGCGCGCGCCGCCCAACTGCGCGCGCTGCCGCAACCACAGGCTCAAGGTCGAGCTGAAGGGCCACAAGCGGTACTGCAAGTACCGGTATTGCAACTGCGAGAAGTGCCGGCTGACGGCGGACCGGCAGCGAGTGATGGCTCTCCAGACGGCGTTGCGGCGCGCTCAGGCTCAGGACGAGGCTCGGGCGCGGGCGCTGGACTCGGGGATGTCGCAGCCTGGGCTAGAGTTGGACCGGCCGGAGCCGCCGGTGGTGAAAGCGCCTCGCAGCCCGGTCGTGCCGCCGCCGCCGCCGCGTTCACTGGGCTCGCCCAGCCTCGATTCAGTGCCGGAGTCCCCCGGGGTGTCTCCCTACGCCCAGGGCCCGCCGTCGGCACCACCGCCGCCCCCCATGCCGCCACTGCTGCCTCCGCAGCAACCAGGTCAGTCTCTGCACTTCTTAAACGCTCACTTTTCCCCGTCATTGTGATCCGTCCTCCAGTGATCACGATCACTCGGTCGTGAAGCCTGTAGCACGAAATACCTACCTATAGCGATTCCAGTGAACGATCGAAATGTAGTTAATTTAAAATATCGTTATGGACACTTCTATAGGACTTTATGGTTATTTACATACTTAAGGGGACAGAGTTATGAATTTCTTTGTATTACGTGTAGAGTAAGTAGCTAATGGCAAATTAATGTTGCAAAGTTTGTTTCATATTTGTCTGTAGTCTATTACATGCACTTCTAGCAGATAATTAATATCCCAATGAGTCTTATCATACTACATATACCTAGGTACCTTCACTTATTATGTCTCTAGATATATATTCAGTTCGAAGAGATTATCGTTACACCTAAATACCTAGTACCTACTCAAATAGATAGACTTCACTCAAAAAGATTTGTACGATACCTAGGTATTAACTATTTAAGAAGTTTCCCATATATTTTTTAATACAAGTTTCTATTAATCAAACAGTAACTAGGTATATTATACATAATTTCAAGTTATTTGTCACACTAAAAGAAACTATAGAATTTTGTAAGTTGAAAGCATGTTGAGAGTAACATTTTATCATTGTTAAAAATCTAAATAAAATTTCGGTATAAAGAAAAGGTTAAACTTATCAAAATTATGTACCTAGGTAATATTAAATAAGTAAATATTATAGCCATTAAATACAAGATCACTAAATGCCTATGTAGGTACCTATTCATATTTTCTCCAAAATAGGCCTAGGTAGTCCATACGAATACCTACCTAGTATCAAAATTCAACTTCAACTTAAATTCTAGCAAATGTACTTAGGTACCTACATAAATATGTCAAACTACAACAGCGTACAGGACCTAATTTCTGGGACCATATGTATCCTACCAAATTATAAATACTACTTCCTACTAAAACTACCTATAAATGGAATAATCTACCTATGAGACGAAAATAAAAAATAAAAAAACCGTAAAAAGTAAAAACTTCACTTTTAAGTTAAATTCAGACACTCTACCACAGAATTAATATTAGGACTCTACCAAATTTCATTCTATAGGTACCTAGGTATCACTATCGTCTAAATAATTATTATGAGAAAGCAAATCTTAGTTTTTTGTTCATATATCTAAAACAGCTATACCGATTTCGATGAAATTTATATGGGTCCACCTCTGAACTAAACATAATCTACCAAAAAAAAGGTCCATCAACATCGATTCACAATTGGCGACGCTTTCGCGTCAACGTACCTACCTAGGTATACAATAAAAACATACACCCGAATTGATAACCTCCGCTTTTTTTAAAGTCGGTTAAAAATTAGTACGTGTGGATATTTGGCACCCTTGCAAGCTATACTGAAGGAATCTGGATGAAATTTGTAACATATACATATGTATTTAGATTATAATCCAGAATAACACATGGGCTAACTTTTATTCCATGAAAATATTGGGATCGGGGACTAAGCGGGTAAATCCGCGGGGCACTGCTGGTTTTCCATATATTTGATAGACTATGCATATTATAGAGATACATTACGTTTATTGACAGGCCGTTCGATCGTCTAAAATAGTAGTTCCGAGTGAAAATATAGAGAAAGCAATTTCCACGACTCACGTACGGCTGAACGAATATGAATGAAATTATTTTAAAGTGCATTTTCTGATTATTCGTAATGTTACTAGTGAAATAACAGTACCCTGGAAACCTTTCCATACAAATACGCAGTAATAATAGCACACTAGCAGCGGCCCGCTGTTTCACCCGCTTAGTTGCCGCCCCCGTTATTTTCCCGGGATAAAAATAGCCTACGTGTTATCCCAGACCGTTATCTATCTATGTACCAAATTTCATCAAAATCCCTCCAGTAGTTTTGCCATGAAAGAGTAACAGACATACAATCTTACAAACGTTCGCGTTATAATATTAGTAGGATTGCTGCTAAGCGGTAGAATAACTAGCAAAATTGTACTTGGCCAGATAACCTCTAACAAGAATCCTTCCACTATTATTTCACATTTGCATATTGATATTGGCGCAAATTCGAAATAGGTACGTTGATATATTTTCATGAAATTAAAACAATACGTATAGGCAAAATCAATTTTACACCTTTTCTGAGTGTAGAGTGTGGGGAAGAGCAGGACATGTGCCTGATGGTAAGCAACACGCCTGCCTATAACAAACAGCACAGTAACACGCAGCTGTTATTGGAATCTGTACATTGTACAGTTTGGATTATTATGCAGTTCTAGGCAATGATTAGGACTCTTTATGTTTGCCAGGATGTTGCTTACCATCAGGCACATGTCCTGCTCGTCACGTCAATCTAGGCTGTAAAAAAAAATGAAGACTAAAAGTCTAAATAACTAAAAATAAGCTTATTTATATGTACTTACCTGTTAAATCCTTATCATACTAGCAAGGCTAAACAACCGAAAGTTATTTTTATCTGCAATATAGCTGGCATCGAATATTGTCATCAACTCGTTAGTCGATACATTGTAACTCGAATAAGTAGATCGAGACGAGTACGCATCTCTTCCCGATTCTGAAATTGAACGCAACGCGCCTGCGCGCGTTCCAAATATAATTGCATCGTATTTTATTAATACTAAGCGTCGTATTAGCAAACGTGAATTACGCTTGTCTGTCTGTTTGACGATTCTTGGGACGACTTTTACATTACATTTTTTTAATAGACATCATTACTAAAAAAAACAAATCATGCCGTCAGTTAGATTAACAAAAAATATTGTACCTACACTTATTTTTTCTTTTGTTTCACAAACAAGAAAATACGAGAAATTTCGAGTGACCTCACTTCATGGCACGGTTTTACGAAGATGTGACGTCACAACTACCCACCCTGGTTACACAAACTTGATGACCCATGTATTTCTTTGACAAAATTGATGAAACAAATTTCATCTAATAAATAAAAATCGTGTCCGAAATTAAAAAATAATCATTAAAAATGTTTATTATTAGTCTCTAACGAAAATAATACTGAAGGGATCTAGATCAAATTCGGTTCATGAATAGATAATAGTAAAAGGTAGCTCATGTCTGTTATTCCAGAGTTTGAGACTATCATTTTATCTTCTGTGTCTCATTTTTTTTTCATTCAAATCCCTTCAGCAAATGTTGCTCGAAAGAATGATGGTTGGTCATGAGCGAACCCAAAAAAATAATAGTAAAAAAAAATTACAAGTTTTCAAACATACTTAAATACACCCTTTCACGTTTATAATATAACTTGCAGCGCCCCGCGGTGATACCCGCGTAGTTCCCGTTCCCGTTGTTTTTCCTGGATAAAAAAGTACCCTATGTGTTCTTCCAGACTATAATCTATCTGTGTTCCAAATTTCAGCCCGATCCGTTCATACGTTAGGACGTGATTGAGCAACAAACATCCATACATTGACATTTATAATATTAGTAGGATCATATTTGTATATAGCTACAGGTGTAATGTTGTTACAGAGGTCGGTGATGCGATCTCACAAGTTTTCTTTCCAAAAAATCGTCTAACGAAGACATCCCGCTTCGCTGCTCCGCTACGCCGCTACATTGCCATCTCATGACACGATCCCATATTATTTACCCTACCAAAAAGTGTTCGACATAACTAAAAATGGTTGTCTATAAAGTCGGGTTACTGACGTTAGTTGAACGTGACAACTTCAACTACGCCTTAGAGCGAGGTAACGCCGGCGGCGAGGTAACGGCGTTAACGGCACATGACGTCATGTTTTTTCGTGCGTGCAGCCGGCTTCATCGAATTATAAGACGTTGTCACGTCAAAAATGTTTTATTAGTATCCATTTGGCATGAATGAAATGCAAAGTATTTATATTTGGACTGGGCGATGCGCCGCGCCGTCGGAATCAGGAAGCGAGGACATACTACGCGATGTATTGTGATCTGCTCATTCGATACATTGTAGTTTGTTGACATTATTTATGTATGTATGTATTAAAAATGAAGGTTTCAACTAATTAGTTCGTAAAGTACCTAGGTATCTATAGATGGCGATGAATTGATTGATGGTGTCAAAACAACATTCAACTATTATTTTTAACAGTTAAAACAATAATTAACACTTTAAATATCACACTAAAATTACAAAGGCATATATATGTATATGTTTGTAAGTGTGTATTTTTTGTAATACGGCTGAACGAATTTGAATGACATTATTTTTTGAGTGCGTTTATTACTGTTTAATCGAATTGATTGGGCAAATCTTTATTTTATTACAAAAAAGTGGTTAATACTTCCCAAATGGCTCCATTAAAATGTCAAACCAACAAGACAACATCGAAGCGATTTTTGAAAACGCTCATTTGACAAATTAAATTAAATGATAATAATAATAAAATAGAAAGAAAATCAGGAGCCAAAAAAATCGCTATCATAGGTAGTTTCCACCTAGATTACATTACAATACCGAAATTCTTCGTGTGTCGAAAAATATTAACCTCTTTACTTTAAGAATAATAAAATTAAATTCATCTATTCACAGTAAATAGTTTGTCAGAATAGCTTAAGGTTTTCAAAAATCGTCTGAAGTTGCTATGCAGGTACATTTTGATCTTCGAAAATTCGAACTTAATCCCAATACAAGCTTGTGCTTCAGATATCCGTGCTTTGACTAGCAGTTATTTGGTTCTTTAACGTTTACCTAGTCCCCTTCGTTGTACTTAAAGATTATTAGTATTAAGAAATGTCTCATGGCTGGGCAAAGGCTTTTACCCTCTTTCCGCTTGTCTAAATCTAGAGCCATAACAGGCCAATTCTGTTAGTAGTCTGGTGTATTGTATGTCGTTCCGCGATCGCTTTTTAGGCCGGAACGTCTTTTCCGATTTGGACTCCACAGAGTGGTAGTTTTAGGCAAATTGTCCACGTAGCTGCACGACATCCGGACGATTTCGACAATTGTCGGATGCAAGACGAATGCTTGCATCTTGCGTACAAATAATGAAGTCTGTGTCCACGAAGCGACAACGACACGACAGCCGCACATCTTGCGTTTGTTTGTAGGATGCATGCATTCGACAAAAGACGCGTGCGTGGACAGTAGGCCTTAGCCTAAAGAGCATCCGACATAAAAATTAAGAATTACATTTACGCGTTTCGATATATTTACGTATGCGATATGTCGGGCTCGACACAACAGACGGACAGCGTGCCGGCTAAAACCTAAACCCTCAAATTGGGTATAGACTACAAACTTGTAAATCGAACAATAACACAAAGTCGAACAAAAAAAATTATAATGGAGAATCCTAACTTTACAAGATCATAATACAAGGCAGCTCCGGATGTATGGTAACCCTAAAAGTGTCTGAGATCACGAACATGTCCCACAACTTTATGCTGCAACTTGTTAAAAAAGGAACTGAGAATTTCCATCGAGATATTTCGGTATTGTTCATAAAATAGCATAGTGGCTCCGCTATTCTACAACAAAATTGTCGTTGTAACTATGAGGATAAGTAAGGAATAAGAAACCGTGAGAAAACTTGCATTGTAGTGGATGTTGTAGTTGAAATTTAAATACAATAAGGATTATACGTTAAAGTGTCGCAATAAATGTTGCTCAGTGTTCCTAATAGCATTGCAGCAGTCCGATTTGAAAATAAAACACGAATAAATTAGATTAGATCCTGTCCCTTAGTGTTTTTCGACACCAAACACAGTCCAATGACATTATTTTAAAACCTGATGAAAAGAGGTAAGACTTGTACCCACACAGATGACTGATTAAATTGTGCCATATTAAACACAATGCCCCTTATCACAGGTTACATCTATCTAGTAACTGGGTATCAGTTTCACAAATAATTCCTGCATGCTGGTGTATTGGAAACAAGCGAATTGTATGTGAAAATATAATGTTTGTTATTGAACTACCCAAAAGTTTGGGTTGCGCTCTGTTTGGGCTGAATATATTGTACTAAAACCGTAATAAACAAATCTTAAAATGACCTTTTCCCATAATGACTGATTTTAGAAATGTACTTATTCTAGTATGCCAGAAATAAAACTGTCTAATTGAAGTACAGTTAGTAACAGTAAGTTTAATGTTTCGAGTGTGTAAAATCGAGACAAGACAACTATTTCCATATGGCTCTATATTTAGTACCTATACGTAGGTATGTTCATACATGCGTACGTTTGTGCGGAAAATCTTCTACATATGTACGTATTTATACGTGTGTGTGTGTTAGTATCTCGTGCGTAAGTAAAGTTAGGTAGTCTAGGTTAGTAGGGCCCTGCGCTTTTATGTGTTTATCCAAAGTCAGATAATTACTACTTATCTGAGGTCAATTGCCATTGGACCTTTGTCTCTCTATACCCAGCCTACTTAATAATTTCGCAAGTATAATATACTTATACCAACCCGCACTGGGCCAGCGTGGTGGATTATGGCCTTAACTCTCTCCTTGCGAGAGAAGGCCCCGAGTCCCAGCAGTGGGAACGTTTAATGGGTTGTTGATGATTGATGAATATACTTATACTCATTTATTCATACTTTCTGTACATGTTTGTAATATGTCATAATTATGAAATATTAATTACCTACATCACTGAAGCCAATATCATAAATCAATTCGATATTCATCAATCCAGCCAAATTTCAATCAAAATTCCAGTCAAAATAATAGTTATACCTACTCAATTAAATGACTAATAGTTTTTATTTCGATTAACTTATTTGTTAAATTTACAATAAGATCTATAATAGAGGTAGAAAAAAATTAATAAAAAAAAAAAAATACACATCAAATTAGGTCGAAGAGACCACCGCGCACTGACCCCTGCCCAAACGTGCCCAGAACACTCGCTGCGTTCCCCCTCTGAATGGCCAGGGAGATCTGCTGCGTTAAAAACCAACCTACCCGATGGTCACTCGACTTCTCCCTCAAACGGTGTCCCAATTCCACCACAAACTTTTTTGCTTCAGCACTCCACGGCCCTGCAGTTTCCACGGCAAACGGGATGAAATCATACGCAGAATCTAAGCATGCGTATTTGAGATGTTTGCTTTTGGCGGCCATCTCCGCACCAGCGCCAGCGCTCTTCTGCGTGCCCGTGAGGTGGCAAGATGCAAACGTACTCACGCACGTAGCGTCCCACACCAAGCAGCGACCTCTTCGCCATGGGACCAGCGTAAGACCGTCTGGCCGTTTCCCGTCTGACCGGGAAAGACCCGGCGGCTCCAGCACACTTGGCACATCAGCAGCAACGAGAGCACGTCTCAAAATCTCGTTTATGGCGTGATGACGAGGTCTGCGGCCAACACACCGTGTGCAGCTCAAACCATGATGGCCATTGGCCTCTACGCCTACTCCACAGATGCACGTGTGGGGCTCACACACATCACAACCCAACCGCAGAGCAGCGGCTACCCTCAGGGAGTCATCATCCAACAACGTGCCCACGTGCGGTGAAGGAAGGGCGTGCAGCCAGGCGCCTGACTCCGGTTGGGCGGAAGCTCTCACTCTAGCCAGATCGACACCAGTGCTCCCGTCCTGCAGTTCTGAAAAGATTTTCCTGGAGAGCGCGTCGTCCCAGCCCCTCTGTTGCTCCGGTTTCTTTGGCAGATCTATGTCAGCACATAGGTTGGACCATACGCCACGTGCCTCTGGGGCGTACGGAATGCGAATCAGGTCACCGTTACCAGATAAAATATGATAACTTTGTTACTCAATTAAATATCATGCCACAATTACCACATAGTAATTGTAAGTCAAATATAATATCTAAAATTAATTATCTAAGTAAAGTAAAAATAATAAATATAATATACTTAATTCATTAACAATAAAAAATATTAACTTTGAAGATAATTTGAATTTAACACACATTCCTTAACTACCTTTAGAGAAAAGTGGTGACCTAAATCTATAAGTTTTTCCTAAATGCCATTAAAGAAGTTTTCACCTCAATAAATTTGTTTAAAATTAAACCTCGCGCTTATACGCTTTAATAATAAAGTAATCCAGCCTTTCTTAAGCAAAAAATCTAATTTATCGACATAAAAATCACAAACTCGACTTGAAAACTAATTCGTAATGACATGACTGTTTATAGACCACCATGTGACTCTACAATGTCTTATTTTATTGCATATTTGCGATCCTATAAGGCATTCCCGTCTATTGATAGCGACAGGATTTGCTAAAACCATTTTTTTATATTTTATTTGCATCGATTTAAATGCCTTAATAGGATCGTGAAAATGTAAATGTAGTCTTTTATGTTGTTATGACCCTTATTCAATGGTTTTTGATATGACTAAGTACTATGTTTCAAATTTGTTTTATTGAAAAATGAACCTAAACGCTATCTGTACTAATATTTAAAGCTGAAGAGGTGTTTTGTTTTAACGCGCTAATCTCAGGAATTACTGAGCCGATTTAAAAAAATCTTTCACTGTTGGATATGTACGTGATCCCTGAGTGCCATAAGCTATATAATGTACCACGGACGAACCCGGGGCAGACCGCTAGTTTATTACAAAAAGCTAGAATGCATTGCTATTCAATGCCTACGTCTGAGATTTTGTCGCCACCGGGGGGTCTACCGCCGAACGAAAAATGTCATCGCTTTGATGTGTCTCTCTTTTCTTTTCGCTTGAAATGATAGAGACAGCATTAGCAAAGCGATAGCCGATTTAATTAGGCGGTAGAAGCGCGGAAGAAGTAAAGTGAGAATACGTATAGAGTATATGTAGAGTATAGAATATTATCTATTCTATGGTATAGAGACACATACACAGCCCCTTCCACCGCCGCCAGCATGCCGGGCACGCTTCCGACTGGTAGTGGCCTTGATTATCATTAGACCTTTGTTGGGTCTACGGATAATTTAGATGTGCTTAGTGTACAAGTAGTCAGGAATGTAGTATATAAATTAATATATTAGTGTAGTTACCATTGTATTTAAATTTTGTTGACCATTATTTTGTATCTATATCTTAGCACATTCAAACCTAGAGGTGATTCGGTAGATTCGTTTAGACATAAATTCTCTGAAATTGGTTCTGATTAGGTGTGTCGCATATACAGATAATCGAATATTTTTGACGTGATAACGTCTTATAATTTTATGAAGCCGGCTGCACGCCCGCAAAACATGACGTCATGTAACGTTACCGTAACGACCGACGGTCGTTACCTACATTGTTACAGTTGTATTAATTATTTCGACCAGTAGTTCAAGCGAGGATGTAGCTCAGTGGTAGAGCGTTCGCTTTGCATGTGAAATGCCCCGGGTTCGATCCCCGGCATCTAAAAGTTTTTTTGCATTGTTTTGATTGAAAATGACTAAGTTCTACTGATTACTTTTTACATACAAATCTATTAAACAAATGAAATTAAAATTTTCTTTTGAAAAATGCTATCATTCCACCAGTATTTTCTTAAGACGTTGTCACGTTCTATCGTCAGTAAACCGACTTTACAGACAAACATTTTTTTTACATAAATGCTTTAAATACTACGCAGTCCCTTGCGCATATAATCTAGAAGAGATCTTACATAAGCCACCGCGCAATACATTAATACTACATTATTGTACATACCACAAAAACTACATAGAAATACAGTGATTAAACTTAAAATAAAACATTTTAGGCACTAAAAGCGATCTAATCGCTAATAGAGGTCTCTTCCAGATAACCTTTTGGTTATTAATACAATTTTTAAATAAGGTCAGTGCTGCTGTAACATTTTTGATACTTGTTCCACTATTAATCTTTGTCTTTTTTACTTGGAAAGTCAAAGTCAAAATGTACGAACAAAACTTAAAACTTATCACGTTTTTGAGTAAAATTAAATTAGCACTGAAATTATCTAAGTTTGTGTACCTAAGACGTCAATTCATTTCAAAAAGACAAGAGTACGTTTAAACCATATTTTGTTACTTGTGGTGTAACTTAAACGGGATAACGAGGAGTTAGGTATGAGTGGAATGAGTTGGAATGAGTTTTTCCTGATAGTTATAATCTTGGTGTCTTCAAATCGAGAGTGAATCGGTTTCTTCTAGGTAAACACGCTCCATCGTAGACCGCATCGTCGCTTTACATCAGGCGAGATGGCGGTCAAGTGAAAACCTATAAAAGTTACAAAAAAAAAATCTGATAACATACTCGTACTTTTACATGTTTAATTTCATTCAAGTTCTTTCAGCTATACACGTTCAAACGTTCGCCTAGTTTTAACCGACTTCAAAAAAGAAGGATGTTCTCAATTCGGTTGTATGCTTCTTTTGGTTTTTATTTTGTTGGTTCTTTTTTTTGTTTTGGTAGATCATAGTAAAGTTCAAAGGTATTCTCATATAAATTTTATCGAAATCGGTGTGTCGGTTTTTGAAATATGAACATAAGCTAAAATATAATTTCATTTGTAAGTATATCTGAATAACTTTGTGATGGCTTCATATGAAATTTGGTAGAGTTTCTGATTTTTTTTTTGTTTTTTTTTTCGTTGAAAATAAATTAAATTGTGTGTTTGTCATACGTCAGTTTATTTATTTACTTTAATACGACGGTTTTGGACGGTACCCTGGTCGCACTCTTTCACCCGGTTTTAACCAGTTTATACTGCACATTCCGCCTTTTATAACCCACTATTCTCATATTGCAACATATTTATGGCAACAGTTAATCTTCTAATTATCTCCACCATTAGTCGTCTGTTGTAGTACGAGGAAAATGCTCCTTTATTCGCCATTTTCATTAGATATTTATTGTATTTTGAACTAGAATAGAACGTTATTTTCTTGTCGAAGCCAAAATTGTAAAATAGAGTCAAAATGTTTGGTCTAATTCATTTGTGAAAATCAGGAAGTCAAACAGATAGTAGATTTTTATTCTACACTAGCGGCCCGCCCCGGCTTCGCTCTTGGCACAAATATAGCTTATATCACTCGGGGATCACGTACATATCCAATGGTGAAAGAATTTTATATTATTTATTTACATATCCATAGGTCGTGGGTTCGATTACATACCTAGCACAAATACTTTTGTTAAATTTCTACAACTTCTTGGCTTCAAAATGGTAGTTTTTTTTTTTTTGTTAATGGACTTATTCTTTAAATAATCGCCTCACAACGAAACCATGAAAAAATTTAATAATTGTAGTTATTCATCTCCTCGGAAAACCTCCATTATTTTGATTTTGTACTTACACCAACGGATAGACAATTCCATTACGAACATTTTGGTAGAAATATTTTTTTCAAAAGACCAAAGTCTGATTTTATAAAGAGTGTATTCTAAAAATTGAGCGTACAACAGCGGCCAATCCTACTGTTTCTCTCTTGCTTTTTCTTGTGGTGTGCGATAAGGTAAGAAATACTCAAGGTCATTTGCTCGGGGTACGCCCTTAAAATTTTAGTATTAAACGGCACTAATATTCCTAACGTCACCTGTATACTATTAACCTTATAACTCACAAGATTTCACCCATCAAAAAACAAAAGCGCGGCTCAAGAAGTTATCATTTCAAAAAAAAACTTTAGCTCTAACACCGGAATTAGTAATTAGTAGCAATTATCATTCTACGTCTTCATTAAAATTGTAAACTCAGAAAATCTCGTTCCATACCTTGCCGCGCTGCCTTGCTCCCCTTTTCACTGTGCCAAAGTTGCCAGAGGCTTTTTTTTTGTTCGCAAACAGGTTAGCTACAAAGTAAGGTAGGTTACTATGGTGTATTCTGTGTGCCGTTGATCCGGTTTCAAAATATGTGAGTGATTGTTTTTACTTGAAATGCCGTATCTGTTTTATTATTAATCTATGGGATCGTGTTGCTAGGTTACGTATGAAACTGACCAGCAATTGACTTATACTAAAAAAAAAATAACACGCTTTTATTAGCTTCACTTGTAACTAACTATGTATGTAAGAAAATCTTGGAATCTTAATTTGACCCGCATCCCTATTTTTTTTAAATGTTCCCTATGAAAAAAATAGTCACGCGACTTAAATCCAACATGGCGGACATCCAAGATGGCGGATATTTGAAATGCACCCCCATGATATGGGTATTAAAAGAAAGGGTTTGCTGAATGGGATACGAAAAAATAATCACGTAACCTAAATCCAACATGGCGGCCGAAGCGTGTTTTTTAAACTATTATTATACAACTAGCAGCATACGTCAGTTTCCCGCGCTGTTTCTATTCCCGGCAGCGTATTTCCTTTCCCATGTACAGTGTAGGAGGCAGTATTGCCTCGAAGCTAATTCTCTTTCCAAACCAGTGTTCAATACGAGGCAAGCGTCCTCCAAAAGCGCACGGCTTTGTAACGCGAACTGTTCTTCTAAATACGCGTTTAATACGAGGCAAGGCGCTCGAGTTTGCGAATAAATTGTAAACATAAACATCACATCTCCTTGTGAGTGAAGGACCCGAGACCCACTAATGATATTCAGTAGATTGCTTACGGTATGCAATAATGGCACCATCTTCAAAAAAGATACAGCTTGCTAGGTCACACAAAATCTTGAAAAACTCCAAAATTTCACAAAAAGAAACAGCTGGCTTATCACACAATATCTTTAAAAATCCACCAACTTAAAAAACCTTTAACAGATTGTCGACCCCTCCACTTAGGTCAGTGAAAGGGTTCCACTACACAACTTTATCAACCAAAAAGCGGTGACAAGAAAAATACTGGCATGCTTTGTCTTACGAGACCTTAAGAAATTCTTTTTAAAAAAATGCTTTAACGATCATTTAAGTTCCTTGTCGTATTATGTGTCCCGATCACTGAGCTCGGTATTTGTGAAGGTAATCAAAGGAGGCTTTTGGGGCGAGTGATCTAACAAAATACCCATCTATGTATAGTATAATGTAAATGATTTATTCAAAGTTGACTGTATAGTTTTTGTGGTGGCCGTAGTGGCTTAGTGGCGGAAACACTCGATTTCACAACCATGAGATTGTAGGTTCGAGACTCGGTTGCTACTCTGATCATTATTACAAATACTGAACCACTAGTTTGACTTCACTGCTGGCTTTAATGGCGAAATAAAACATCCCATGGGGTTTCCTCGCCATATCTAAGTACTTGACATTTTCCAAGACAGACATTTTTCGAGTTCTTGTGTCATCCCCCAACTCGCACTTGGCCAGCATAGGAGATAAAACAAGAATCGTGGTATAAATATTGTAAGTAATTGCTTTAAAGCTAATTACAACGGGCTTGGGCAGGACATTGTTGCCGAATGCCACAAATGAGCAATAATCACTACAGATTGATGTCTAACATTTAAACGACCTTAGAGTCTACGTAGACGAAGGTGGTGTGACGAACTGTAATCGCTCGATAAAGACGACCACGAAAGTCGTCAATGAAAGAAAGAAAAAGCCTTGAAAGGACGCCCAGCAAAGGGACAACAGCCATAATGGACAACAGCCATAATTAAATTAGTCCATCAGTTAAATTACTCAATAACATTAATTTTAAAAACCCGACTGCAAAAAATCAACAGGTAAAAAACATGTTGTAATACAATATATCTAAAAACACCTGGATGATTGAGACGAATCTGACAAAATGTTAATTGCCAAAATCCGTCCAGCTGTTTGGAACATAAGTGGGAATAAAGAAATTTACAAACATACAAGATACGCGCGAAAAACATAAACCTTCTTACAGTAGGGTACAAATATTGTACACGTTTCTTTTCATTTGTTTCACAAGCAAAAAATGACGAAGATATAGTGCTTAGAAGTTTAGAGTGACGTCACTTCATTGCACGAGTTTTACGAAGCCGTGGTGACATCACAACGCCCAACTCTGGAAGTTTGGTCGAAGTAACCATTTTCTGATCTGTGGTTTGGTGATCTATATCTTTGTCGATTATTTATTGAAGTGAAAACTTCTTTAGGCGCGCCTAGACAGGTTTTTCGTGGGGTGTAAATTGGATTCTATCGTCACGCTCGGGTATGATAAGAAATCTTCGGGTAAACTCGGGACCTTGGCGATTGGGCATATAGAAATGCGTCAGCCAATGGGAAATGCTGAAAAGGCGTGGCCTCGCCATCATGGCATGGCCATCTAGAAATGCGTGAGCCAATTGGAAATGCTGACGCATTTCTAGATGGCCATGCCAAGATGGCGAGGTCACGCCCTCCTGTTACACCCGTGTAGTTTCCAAAGTAAGCTATCAAATTCTGAGTTATAAGTTTTCACTTCTATCGGCGGTTCCTATGACTGCCAATTTTTTTATAATTTGATAAAACATATATTATGTTGCAAATTTTTCCATAATTCCATAATCCACCGGACGGACTAATAAGAAAAGTTTTTTGATCCAATCTTCATTCCAGTTTAGGCTAAAAATACTTACGAAATAACAAGTAACTATGTATTTTCTTATCTATGGTAATACTACTAATATTGTAAACGCGAAATTTGTAAGTATGGATGTTTGTTACTGTTTCACGTAAAAACTATTAAACGGATCGAGCTGAAATTTGGAACATAGATAGATTATAGTCTGGAAGAACACATACATAGGTTTTTATCTCGAAAAAAGAACGTGATCGGGAACTACACGGGTCAATCCGCGGGGCGCTGCTAGTAATAAATAAAGTAGGGTTGTAATACTGAGTTTCTCAACCTTCGAAGAACTCTGGGCGGGACACTAGTTTCTCAACTAGCGCAACTAAGTAATTTAGATAGAAACGGTCATTAATTGAAGAAATTATATACTATTGTTAATTAAAGTTTCAAACAAACTTTCAGTTCATGCAATGAACCAAAACACGCAATACGCTTTTATTGTTTTAAATTATAGTGTCACATATAGGTAATTAGCTTAAGTGCGTGTCCGGTTTAGTACTTTGCAGTGAAACATTGTTATGTATTCTGACATCTATTTTTTACCAATAAAATATGTTCGCCTGCGTAGTTGAAAAACGACAGATATAGCCGATAGAAGTGTTATAACTTAGAATTTATGTATTGAACAGCACATTAGTGTTGCACACTACGTCACCTGTTCAGCTACAGATATACTACTATTACGCATGACGCATGTCGGAGAGGCACTCGCAAAATTTCATCAGTTCCACACCCAGACACAGTGCAAACATTTGAATTCATCACACAAATATTTGCACTGGGTGGGAATCGAACCCACGACCCTCGGCTTCGCAGGCAGAGCTACTCTACCCCCTAAGCCACGAGGCCAGTCAATGCTGCTAATGAAGCTTCTGCCGCGTCAATAACTTGAGTTGGATTGGACCCACCTTTTCAGACGCGAGTTACTCGTTGACTTAATTTAATATAAAGCTCTATTTATTTGTCGTTTTCAGCATTTCCATATCTTCTTCGTGTCGATGATATTAAATTTCCATTTTATAATTGCCTAATCATCTTTCAAACATACAGAACGAATTGAAAGGAATTCAAAGAATCCATAACTTTTGATTGGACCTGATAAAGGGTAGATTGCACTAAAACGCAATCATTCCACGTTTTTTTAACCATTTCGACTGTTCGGCCCATAAAAGTTTTAAGACAAAATGACCTAACAACTTCAAATTGTGCTATAAATGAAAATAACAATGCCAGTTTTACGAAGTTAACTTTTGCTTTTAGCTTTTATTGGTATACAAGTTATGCCGGTTGCTTGTCGTTGCTTGATTTTCGAAATGGCCTAATATTAGCAAGTAGCATTATCATTTGTGGGGTGGGTTTGGTTACTATATTCAATGTTTCTTATGTTTGAAGGCAATAAATAGTTATTAATATTAATTGGAAATCATAGTTGTTAATTTCATAAATAACTTTCATCCAATTAACCAGTTATTGACGTATGTTGCACTCAAAGCTACTGATTCGGGTCTTTCTTTCTGGGTAGCTTAGAAGTTTTAAGTGATGTTGTTTTGCGCGTTCGCACTCTTTCGTACTGGGTCAGTATCGGGATTTATAAACTAAGAGTATTGTAGTAACTACTGTGACTAGATAAAAACGCAGCGTTAACTATTTGTTGTGTATCTTACGGAGCTATCTACTAATTAACTATCAATTCAATTACGAACATAATGGAAGTTATTATATTTTTTGCATAAGACCAAAATCAGATTTATCTGAATTTATTCTGAAATCTGAGTGTAAAAGAGTAACAAATGCTACTGGATCTCTCTTGGTATCTCTTTGGGGTGTGCGAAAATGGAAGAAATAGTCAAAGTACGGCCTTAACTAAATCTCAGGTATAAATCGGTAAGCTGTTCGTGTGACGAACAAATTATAGGAAAGTACACTTAGTTTAAACCTTTCAACTCCATCTCTGCTAACGGGCTGTGTTAAACAAAATTAATTAAACCAACAATAAATAATAACCGGAAATAAGAAAGAAAGTAGTATGTAGAACTTCCGCTTTTAGCCAAATTAAAATAAAAACTAATTTTGAACGTAACAGTTTTTTATGACGTAGTAGGGTAACGCCGCGTCGATTGTTAAAAGAACAAAGAGCGCCTAGCAGTGTACAAACCATCGTAAACCGTAACGACTTATGCTGCTATCTCCCTCGTTTCTTGGGGTGTGTCGGGAGGCGGCCGGGGTGCGATAAAAACACGAGCCTACGGGGCGGGACTATGTACCCTGGGGTGCGTTAGACCTCTGCGCAGTAAAATACATACATAAAATAAAATCGTAGTGTTACCGTGCCTGCTCGTTAAAAGATCTTTAGAAAAAATACCTGCAGACGTGAGTATCGACTAATCCTACTAATCTTATGCTACTACTATTATAAATGCGAAAGTAGGGATGTTTAGACTTAAGTTTATTTTGTTACTAGTAAAACCGCGTTGCTTTGCTAGTCATTAATAACACTAACTATAGTAACACAGCAGTTAGTATTATTAATTGTTATATATTTTTTAATGATTGGAACGTTTTACCCTTGTGTGAATATTCGGACCAAGCCGACGAATTATAAGGGAACGCGCGCAGTGCGTTGTGATGAACGTTGACTGTGTTTATTTCACCGCGCGGTCAAATAAACGCAGCGAGGGCCCGGCGACTGCCGCGAAGAATATGCACGTTTTGTTGTTATTCAAACTCCAGCTACCAGGCCTCACGTCGTCGTTATGGACTATCATACAAGAGAAGCTATCTGCATATTAATTTTATTCAAATTTATTGTTATCTAAAAAAAGATGTGGGCCAGGTAGGAACGATATATTCCTTTCCTTCCTTTGTATAAGATGTAATTTTTTTTGCAAGACAATTCGCAAAATATAATTGCTTAATTCCATAATTTATGGTACGATCATGTGAAAAATAAAGGTCGCAACACTAGTCACGGACAGTTTTTACGCGTTACTTTTGTTATATATTTTCCTTACGTATTTTAGTCTTAATTTTTTTCAGTTCGGTCGCGATTATCTCCTCCAAGCCTGCCGTAAGGAACTTCGGTCTAAAAAGGTTTCCCCCTTAGTGCACGAAGCTTCATTGATCTCTATGCGATATAAATACAGATGTAAAAAAATATGTAGACTTTCCGTAAAATCGCAGCGGGACGCCACAATGACTACCGCATGCGTTTATTTCACCGCAATACGCGCACTTGCTATGACACTTCATACCTCACAAATTAAGTTCCTATGAGTTTGGTAAACGCAGAGTGCGCGCTTGGCCTTAGTGAGTCAGTTTTGACACACTTTTGTGTTCAGGAAACATTGACCTTGTAAAAAAAATAAGTCATCATATCTCTGGGTTAAGTACAAGGTAATGATTTGAACTCTTAAGATTCAAAAAAAGGCAAGGTGCACACTCTCCGAAATGTATCTGACAAATACCGGGATACGTGAAAATAACATAAATCTACAAACTTTCGCCTTTGTCATATTAATGTTATTTATATCACGTACATTTTTATTTCGTGACCTAATTACAACAAATTTGATCCTTTTCAATCTAATTTACAGTCAATATCTCCCCGAGATGTAACCTCAGCACGTACTTGAAACGATTCATTAAATAGCAGTGCATTTCGATAAATATAAACACGTTAAATGTTATCATATCACCTCACTGACACGCGGTTATCAGTTGCAACATTGATTACGTGCAAGTCTGTGTGCTAGTATCAATATAAGATTATTGGTGTTTATAACTGTCCTGTTCTATGTTTGCCTGTATAGCTAAGTCTACACGTGTCTAGAAATGTATATATCTTAATATTGTAGATCACAATAACATAATATTATAGATATACTCTGTACTCTTACTAGTATAATGTACTTGAACTAATTTGAAGATAAGTCGAGATGAGAGTGTGCGAATTACTTTTCAAACAATATTCGGAACAATATCGTAAGTTAAATCGTACAGTCGTTCAAATCGAGAGTGAATCGGTTTCTTCTAGGTAAACACGCTCCATCGTAGACCGCATCGTCGCTTAACATCAGGCGAGATGGCGGCCAAGTGTAAGCCTATAAAAGTTAAAAAAAAAAAAGTAGCGTTAGAAAAAAGTTCTGGGATAAGGACTACCGATAGAACTGAAAACTTTATTTTATTTTATTTGATTTGAACACTCCACAGACTCCGGGGTCCGTGACCTTTGTCATTACAATTTTTTTTTTTTTTTTACATAGATCTTGGATTAGGAGAAGAAGAGGAACATAAAGGGGGGGGGGGGGGAGTAGGGGGGTGGTGAACATTTTTAAACGTAATTCTAGTACTAGTCAGTCCGATTTCGTCTGTTGAGCCGATCACTACCTACCGGTTAGGATTCCGATAGTGATCGACTCGACATCGTCTTTTGCCTAAGCCGCCTCCTCCTGGCCCAGAGCCTCCACTACGGCCGCATTTCTGTCTCTAATGGCCATCTGAAAACTTATAACAAAGAATTTTTATATGAAACAGTACCAACTGATGTTTCACAATACGTCATCTGTATATCTACAGAACTACAGATGTACGGCTTATTATGCATGTAAACCGCTCTAACTACGAAAAATAAATTCCTCAAAAAGCAAAAGGTTGTCTGGAAGAGATCGCTTTTAGCGATAAGATCGCCTTTTGTGCTCCACATTGTTATTGTATCGTTTTTTTTAATTATTGTCAACTTTGTTTTTGGTGTCAATAAAGTATCTTTGTATTGTATTGTAGGCATTTCGGTGTCGCGAAGTCACAAGATTTCACCCATTCAAAAAGGCCTTGTAATGGTCCCGTCCTGCTTTGCTTTGTACTCGATCATGTGTATGAATGTAAATAATAATACTCTTGCAGTCTGAGTAACAGCAGAAAATGTGTAAAATATCTGAACATACTATGTTTACTACCACTGTTATCTCTTAGCAATAAGGCCGCCATTTGTGCGGTTAGTTCGTGTTTTGCTGTCATATTTCTGTTTGTTTTATCGCAATAATAAAGGGCTTTCTATCTAATTAAAGTGCTGAAAGTAGTTGTAGTTGTTTTATGTAACGTAGATGTAGAAATGGGGTTAGATATATTTATTCTAAAAATAGTTTCGTATAAAGGTATCAGTATCAACTGAGCAGTATCATGAGATATCTATCTCATGTAGGAAAAGCTATGAAGCATCAAATTGACGAGTGATTCCGCGGAATACAGCTAGTTACTTTAATAAAATAACGGTTTATCGGTGCCACAACAGTTGACAAAATTTGAGCATAAACGTCAGTATTATCGTTGCAACCAATCTCTTTCAGGTCCAGATAAAATTTTGATATTTGACGTATCAATTAAGAACTTTGACCTTGAAGAGTTGATACTGATACCTTTAATAAGATGTCTTACATTATACGTTTCGTGACGTTATACATAAAGTCAATAAATATAAAATACTCATGCTATTAATATTATAAATGTTTGAATGTTTGTTGCTCAATGACGTCGTAACGCATTAACGGATCGGAATGTAAGTTTGAATATACATACTAGTCTAACATACATAGAAGGACATACTTTTTATTCTACAAAAATATCGGGAACGGAAGCTACGCGGGTTAAACCGAGGGGCGCTGATAGTATTGAAATATATAAATATGCATAAGTAGGTATGTATATTGTATATTTATATCCTACAACACCTTGACATTTGCAGGACGTTCATAATAGTCGATACCCCAGGTCAATAAGATAGTGTAGTAGCTCTACTTCCAAACTTGAGGTCGTTAATTCATTCCTTTGTCAAAATTTTACTTCTGAGTATTTTGTCAAAATTCTAAAGTTTTTTTTTAAAGGTGAACGAAAATAATGAGGAAACTGTCAAGTTCCTGGTAAGGTTTCTTCGAGAATACCAAAGCCTCGAGTTGCAGCATTAGTAATAATAAATAAAGTAGCCAAGTGCGAGTTGGACTCGCCCATGAAGGGTTCCGTTCCAGCAAGTAACTTATTATACATAGTACACATAGTTCTTGTAGTTCGTTGTAACTTTGATCGAAGTTTTAATAATAGTGTATTTATGACGTACTAAAATAAAAACTACTCATCAGATCGAGTTCAAACTAATTTTCGTTGGTAGTTTTCATGGTAATGTACATCATATATTTTTTTTAGTTTTTAGGGTTCCGTAAAACGTAAAAACGGAACCCTTATAGATTCGTCATGTATGTCTGTCTGTCTGTCTGTCTGTCTGTCTGTCCGTCCGTATGTCACAGCCACTTTTTGCCGAAACTATGAGAACTACACTGTTGAAACTTGGTAAGTAGATGTATTCTGTAAACCGCATTAAGATTTGAACAAAAAAAATTAAAAAAAAGAAAAATTAGGGTTGCCCCCCATACTGAGAACTGAAACTCAAAATATTTTTTTTCATCAAACCTACACGTGTGGGGTGTCTATCGATAGGTCTTCAAAAATGATATTGAGGTTTCTAAAATCATTTTCGTCTACACTGAATAATTTGCGCGAGAGACACTTCCAAAGTGGAAAAATGTGTGTCCCCCCCCCTCTAACTTCTAAAGTAAGAAAATGAAAAATCTAAAAAAAATATATGAGGTACATTACCATGTAAACTACCAACGAAAATTAGTTTGAACTCGATCTGATGAGTAGTTTTTTTTTAGTACGTCATAAATACACTATTATTGAAACTTCGACCAAAGTCACAACGAACTACAAGAACTATGTGTACTATGTATATTATGTTACTTGCTGTAACGGAACCCTTCATGGGCGAGTCCAACTCGCGCTTGGCCACTTTATTTCATTCTCTTACCTTAGAAGTTAGAGGGAGGACACACATTTTACCACTTTGGAAGCGTATCTCGCGCAAATTATTCAGTGTAGACAAAAATTATATTACAAACCTCAACATCATTTTTTAAGACCTATCGATAGACAGCCCAAACGTGTAGGTTTGACGAAAAAAAAATTTTTGAGCTTCAGTTCTCAGTATGGGGGGCACCCCTAATTTTTGTTTTTTTTAAAAACTTTTGTAAAAATCTTAATGCGGTTCACAGAATACATCTACTTACCAAGTTTCAACAGTGTAGTTCTCATAGTTTCGGCAAAAAGTGGCTGTGACATACGGACGGACAGACAGACAGACATGACGAATCTATAAGGGTTCCGTTTTTACGTTTTACGGAACCCTAAAAATGACACCATTTTGGGTCGCACAAGCCTTGAGTAAATGTATTAAAATATTAATTATTTCTTCTCTTTGTTAAATGTTGCATTGATATCGCAATTCGTCACCGAAACTGCATTATACTAAATAAGCCAATATCGCCAATCATGTTCGACGATAATCTATCAGATTATATTAATCTCTAAGTCCAACGTTAAAAAGTACATTTTTCAACGTTCCGATACGTTGTTTTTCAGACTCGTAGCTCTCGTCTGTCGGAAAACTTCCCGAAACAAATCAATGATCCCAAATCTTCCTGAGATGAAATCGTAGGGAACTTCGGCAGTTAGATTCGGATAAATCTCACGGACGGGAATTTGATCCAGGTATCCGTAGTTCTGCTAAAACAGTTGGGAAGCCAAGCGGAAAACAAGGTTGCACTTCTAAGTTGTATTGGTGCTTTCCTGTTTAAGACTACTGTACTGAAGCTAGCGATAACGTAAACAAATGCAATACGAACACTTGCCTCATAACGAAAGGGATGCGAAAGAAAGTACCGCGTAACTAAAACTGTATTAGCTTTTATATTGCTCTCTCTTTTCTTTTTGTTTGAAATTATAGAGACCGAAATACCAAAGCGACAGCAGATTTACTTAGGCGGTAGATGCGGCAGTTTGGATGGCGTGCGGTGGCTGGTGGTGATTGCATCATTTTTGCTCATCTTTTGTGTTGTACCATCATCATGACTGGATTTAAGTACAGTACATCTTACAGATAGCCATCAAAGACTGAAAGACAGCGGCGATAGAGGCATAAATAGGGGCAAATTAAAATCAGCAGACTAATCATTAATTATGTAAATAGGTAGGGGGGGACTCCATAATATTACGTCGACGTATATCAAGCACTCTACGGCGACGGCCGATCCGTAGACCGCGGGTTCAAATCCGACACGCACCACTATCTTTACTTAACTTAAAGAAATATGTCGGGAAGAAACCGGCATGTTCGTCCACCAACTCGCACTGGGCCAGCTTGTTGAATTATGTCCTTGATTCTTTCCTTGCGAGAGAAGCCCCCGAGTCCAGTGGAACGTGGAACCAGTGGAAACATTTAGTGGACTGCTTATGCTACAAGCACACATGTTTGCTTATGCTGGCTTATGTCGTTCTCTTCCCTCAAATATTGTCGTCGTGAACGGGTGCTGCTTGCGAGAGTCGGACTGGGCACATATTATGTTACGTACAGATAGCGCGCGAGTTGAATGCAGTCGGGGTCTGAGGTAAAGAGCGGGAGCATCTCCCCCCGCTATCCGCACGCCCCACCTCACGCGCCTTCAGTGTATAGTGCTGTCACTGTACTCACTGTCGCGGTCACAGCACTCCACATTCCTAAGCTCTGCATTCAACTCGCGCGCTATCTATAACAATTAAAACTTAGCTCTAATTTTTAGGGTTCCGTAAAACGTAAAAACGGAACCCTTATAGATTCGTCATGTCTGTCTGTCTGTCTGTCCGTCCGTATGTCACAGCCACTTTTTGCCGAAACTATGAGAACTACACTGTTGAAACTTGGTCAGTAGATGTATTCTGTGAACCGCATTAAGATTTGAACAGAAAAATTAAAAAAAAAGAAAAATTGGGGTTGCCCCCCATACTGAGAACTAAAACTCAAAATATTTTTTTTCATCAAACCTACACGTATAGGGTGTCTATCGATAGGTCTTCAAAAATGATGGTAAGGTTTCTAAAATCATTTTCGTCTACACTGAATACTTTGCGCGAGAGACACTTCCAAAGTGGTAAAATGTGCCCCCCCCCCTCTAACTTCTAAAGTAAGAGAATGAAAAATCTAAAAAAAATATATGATGTACATTACCGTGTAAACTACCAACGAAAATTAGTTTGAACTCGATCTGATCAGTAGCTTTTTTTAGTACGTCATAAATACACTATTTTTAAAACTTCGATCAAAGATACAACGAACTACAAGAACTATGTGTACTATGTATATAATGTTACTTGCTGCAACGGAACCCTTCATGGGCGAGTCCAACTCGCACTTGGCCACTTTATTTTTAAAGTTTTCTCCAAAATGTTAAATGTCGCTCCCATTAAAAATGTAAATTCTAAAAAAAACACAGAACAGGAATCCTCGTGGTTTTAAAGTTTTTAAAAGTAAAAACACTTGAGTCTGCTTTCTTAATATTGTGAAATAATTTGTTATAGAATCTCAACTGAAATAATATATAAATAATAGGTAGCTCATCTTCAAATCGAGAGTAAATTTGTTCCATCTATCGTAGACCGCATCGTCGTTTAAAAACAGAATGTAAAGAATAGGCTATTCGATTTCAATGTAAAAAAACGCTCAAAAAACATTTGTGCCAAACATATACGTAGCAAACGCATAAAATTTTCATAAAAATCGATCGAACTATTTTGGAGGATTACGAACATAACATTGTCACACGAGATTTTTATATGTATATTAAAATATTTATTTACCAAACTGTAAATCGTATCCTCTCAATCACTTTGCTGAGTATACAATAAACGAATTCACAAAACTCTTTAATATCGAAGGTTAAATTTCCCAAAGAAAACTTCCAAGGGTTGTTTACGTAAGAAATCTCATTGTTCCGTATTTGGTAAAGTTCATCTCGATTCCACTGTAAAATGTAAGGGTACACAAGCGTAGTATAGAAGTCTAGAATTCTAGATCCGATGTTTTGTTCCGTGCCACGGGGTGTGTAGGTCGACTTTTAAGGATGTCACCAACTTATCACCCACGACGGTAGTGTTAAAATATCCTTATAAGTTATGCTTTTGTTTGCCAATAAACTCTATTTAAGATTTTAGCTTGGGGATATTTAAGTAGCATTCATTTTAATTTTTTGTTTTTTTTTCTGTAATTTACACTGTTTTCGACTTCCAACGTTTCTTTTCCTCCCAAGTGCGAGACGAGCCCACGGTAAATACTAATGAAGAAAGTGCAATTTTTACAATCTTGGTTTTAGTATAAAATTATGTGGAAGGCATTTAACTTTCATAGCTACTAAAATTACCCGTATCGCGGATGCAAAGCAAAATTAACAAATACACAATGAGCATTCGACTCCCAGACAGAACACCTAGCTGGTAATTAATTTATTATTATAAATGCTTGTAATTTTACGATTTATTTCATGTTGTGTCGTGGTGGACGGGCTATTGAGTGGAGACTGCGAATAGGTAAACTAGTGTCGGACGCCATGATATTAGATGGACTGACAATTTATGAAAGAGAGATGATGGTGGCGGTTGAAATCGTAAAGCTATGGAATAGGCTGAGTGGATTATTATAAGAGGGCAAATTGTCCCGCTGTGGACGAGAATGTGCTGATCATGATGATGTCCTTCGAGGTCTATCAAGCTAAATATACCAAACTGTGCCTGCTATCCGGATGAAGAACAGACAAAATAGAGGCTCAACCTAGTTTAAGATCCTTTGAAAAATCCTGCACCATAGAACCGCTTCTTTTTTAAAACGGTCTTCAACTATTATTTACTCTAAGATAAATCATATCTAGAAATTCACGTTTTATGTTAGGCTTCCAATTTATGTTTATCTGTTTCCGTAAACGAAATATGTCATAAATCAAAAACATGCATTTATGTCGTCTCCTGAATATTTATGATTTCCGTATTTCATGTTAGGAGGCATCCGTAAATTACGTCACACATAAAAGGGGCATATTCCACAAATCCCCTTAGATTTTCCCCTGCCTGTTTAGATTTGTGGATTTTTTGAGAAATGCTCAAAAAAGTCATTAAATTCGTGTAACGTAATTTGTGCCACAATAATAAACTAGTTAATTACTATAGTAGTAGTAGTAACTTTAAACACGAATGCAAATTTCCAAAAGCGTCGTCAAACACAATTTACCGCAACTACGTATTGAATAAAATATTTAATTTAGGAACTTGACAGCCCTGACGTCGGAACGTTTGATGTTTTACGAGCGCCGCGCTCGTCATTAAACTTCCCTATTTCGGACGGGTGCCAGGGTTGACATGTTCGACTTTGTCTAGAGATTTTTTATACTAAAATACCAAGTTAGAACGTTGGAGAAATGAGAAAAAAACTTCTCAGGTTGGAGACTGATTTCCGGAGTGTTCTCGGTTTAATCACCTTTGTATTACGAAACCTGGCTCAGCACAATTTCGTCTTAACGTTTGTTTTTCGGTAAAAAATATTTCCCGAGTTCCTACCCAAAGAGTTTACATGAATATTAAATCTATGCTACCGCCTGTCTTAGCTTTGATGCTGCTCTCTCTTTCCTTTCCGATTGAAACGATAGAGACAGCAATAGCAAAACCAAAGCCAATTTAGTTAGCGGTAAAAGTGCCGATTTACTTGTTTTTACGGACAGTGCTAAATTTTGGTTCGGAAAATGTTTTTTCTGTTTTCTAAAACTTTAATACGCAGTAAAAAATGTAGTTTTCTTGCTAAAATTTGACCAATTCGTTTGAGTAAAGTTTAGAACGAGAATTCATATTTTAAAAACTAAATATTTAAATGTAAAAAATAAACTGTTAACCCATAAAACATGAACATTATGCTATTGAATGCGTTAAACTAAAACGTTGTTATATTCGTGTCTGGAAATACTTTAAAAATGTTAACATGCACAATATACAATGCGTATCTGTCTATCATCAATCAAGATAATTACTTCACACATATAAAATCACAGAATAACATTGTTTATGTTGCTATGCCTTGATGTCCCTTATTAATGTCTAGGTCCTCGGTCGGTAATCTGTAGCTTAATGTGTTATGTAACCTTGTTGTAGAAGTATTCCTGTGACTTAATAAATCTGTACGTATTTAGTTTAGGATACATTATAATTTCCCAATGCAATTGACTGTTCGACTGACATCTGACTGATCTGATTCGTCTGACAATGAATTGGTCAGACGAAACCAATGTTTTAGCAAATACAAATACCCATTATACATCTATGATTTCTACCGCAGCTAGCAAAAGAGCTGATAACTTTGATAAGGCAGAATCGAATTTGATGAAACATTAACACACTCAAGAACACTTCCCGACTAATTCACCCTTCAACCAAAAAACAAAAGTTTTTGTCTTGTTGTATTTATCAACGTGCAGGTGTATACGTAAGTATGTCATTACCACTAGCTGAAGGAAAACACCGTGACGAAACCTACTTGCACTAAAACAGACATCTTCCGAGAACATGTGTCATCTGCCAACAAGCATTTATAAGGCCTCGACTCTCCATGTCGGAGAAAGTCTTAGTCCCAGTTGTGGAAATAAAGTGTGCCGTTTATGCCATTAGTATACAATATTTGAGTACATGTACGACCCTTTCTGCTCAAAAAAGTATTTTGGACACGACTAAAGATTGCTCGAACTACTCGTAGCTCCACTTTCGTGTTAAAAACGTATAAGCTGTAAAATGCGTTGTCTGAGTGGGTTCTTCTCGATGATTACAATCTTGGTGTCTTCAAGCGGAGAGTGAATCGGTTTATTCTAGGTATTAAGCACGCTCCATCGTAGACCGCATCGCCGCTTAACATCCGGGGAGACGGCCATCAAGCTTAAACCTAAAATAGCTTAAAAACATGTATCATCCATCTGCAGCCCCGCACTCTTGTCTTACTTTTTCAATGTGAGAAAGCTCCGAGTCCCAGTTGTGGGAACTTAAAGTGAGTCGTTTGTGCTATTCGTAGGTACAATATATAATGTTGCACTATACGATGCTTTCTAGACAAAAAAAATGCACACAACTTAAGATTCTTCTAGTTTGAACATTTTTGGCAGCCCTACGGTAGGGTTAACATTTTACGTCCTGCATTTCGGGCAGTAGTTCGCACGGGCAAGGTCGCAAAACTGGGCTTATAGTCGCGCCTTCCTTCTCCGCTCGGTTCACGATGCATATTTCATTTGCATATTCTATCAAGGAAGAAGAAATATGCATAAACTTTGGATTTTGTTGTGAAACTGAACGATTAATTGACATGAACGCAGGGTAAATCAGGTGCATGTACCTTTCTTGGACCCCTAGCGTATTTTTATCGAACACGAGAGAGAAGTATAATAAAGAAAGAATAATATTTGTTTATTGTTTGGAACCTTTCATAAACCATCTCTCTGGTTAAGTCGGGCAACGAGATGATTCCAAAACAATTTAAAACCCAGAGTGTTTCGTGGTAGCCACAACTGTACCAGTCAATAACTATACTAAAAATACCGAAATCAAGTCAGCTTCGAGGCCGAATGACTGAATCCAAAAATTTAAAACTTAAATGTCTTTGTATAAACGAGAGTTCGTATGATTTTACATAAACTTAACATAAGAAACATGCCTTTAATGTAATGTCTCAGAGTTCGACATTGAAAATTGCAGTATAAATACAGTTATATTAATATACTAGCGGCCCATTCCGGGTGCGCTCGGATAGACTTAATCGAAATAAAAACTATCCTATCTCTCAAGTTGGACCAGACTGCTCACGGTGTGCCAATTTAATTTAAAATCGGTTAAGTAGTTTAGGAATCCATCGCGGACAAACATCGTGACAGGAGATTTGTATACATTAAGAAAGATTGTCATATATAAATAAAAAATACAGAAATAGCAAATTAATCATAATAATTAGAACATTATATTAAGAAGATTAAAAACAACTATTTCTTAACATTCTTCACGCGGCACTATTTAGCCCCAACTAAACAAAGCTACAGTAGGTACTATAGGAATCAAATAGCTGAAATAATACTTACATAATTTTAAATACATACTAATTTACGCTACACTAAAACGCCCAGACACATGACAAATGTCATTAATATTTAGTACACAAATATGTGTACTGGGCGGGAATCGAACCGGCGAGCTACGGATCAGTGGGCAGTCTTGCTACCAACTGACCCACAAGGTGCGCTGCGTTTTCTGCTGCTTCTGCTCACTAGCCCAAAGGTGGACAAGTGGACAGCCTGAGTCACTGAGTGGAGGACAAATGCTGGCTTTACTATTTCCTGAGAGATTAGAATTTGGAACTTTTCAAGGTTAGAATTTGGAACTTATCAAAGTCCGCTCTACCATTCACATATCTAGACTTTTATCGGTCTATGAATGATTCAGATGTGCTTAGTAGTAAGTAGTTTTATGTAGTGCAGTAGATTACATTGTAACTAAGTTTGTTAAGAGCCTTTACCAGCCCAGCGCTTCTACCGCCTAACGAAAAACGCCTTGACGCTTTGATATTGCTGTCTCTTTTCTTCTCGCTTGAAATAAAAGAGACGGCAATGCCAAAGCGTCAAAGCGTTTTTCGTTAGGCGGTAGACCCCCATGTCTGAGTGTGTCGGTATCTTCTAGGCCAGCATGCATTACATTCGATCACACCGACTATGTGTCCATTCAGTCTTAAAGAAGTTATTTCAAGATAACTCTAATATTTTTTATACAGAACTAGCTCTACCCTGCGCGCATCGCTACGCCACATTTCGATAGTTGGTCGTACTAACTCAGAAACCTTATTTGGCTCTATGCTAAAAGTACAGAAAAACATCTTCAAATATCTATCTGAGCTTCTAACGTGTCACTTATATTGTGGATACCCATAGTAGGATTACCATCAAACGGGCCGTCAGCTTGTAAAAAAATATTTGCATATATAAAAATGTTTAGAAGTAAGTTACAAAAAACGACCTTCGGACTCGTCAATATAATATTTCAAATATAAAATTTGAAGAGATTTTTTTGTTGGAATTAAATGGTTGAATGAACAACTTATGAACAACCGTTGTTCATTAATACTAGTCGTGATAAAACCTGTGTTGGTTCAGTGGTAAAAACGACCGGTTCACAAGCGTGAAACCTTAGATTCGAATCCCGTCCTCACCCCTGAATACTTCTTCCAAGTACAGATAAAAGCGATTGCTGTGTCAGACAGATATAGACTTATATATCTGTCCGGTGAAGAAAAACATCGTAAAGAAACCGTCAATTTACAAAAATGTTAGAACATGTGACAGTCGCCAAAGCGCACTTAGACAACGTGATGGATAAAACCCTAATTAATTACACGTGGCTAAATTTAGTGACTGAATTCAGAGACTAATTTAGAAGCAAGGTTAGTTCATCATCATGATCATCAGCCGCAAGACGTCCACTGCTGAACATAGGCCTCCCCCTTAGATTTCCACAACGAACGGTCCCGCGCAACCTCCAACCAGCGGTTTCCAGCGACCTTTGTGAGTTGTGAGGTCATCTGTCCATCTAGTGAGAGTCTGTCCAACACTGCGTTTTCCGGTTCCGGTTGACTTAATTCAAATGTAACTTTAAAAGCAAGCAATCCTCGCTTCTGAATTTAGTGTAGTAGCTTACTAAATTCAGTAGCAACTAAATTCTGTCGAGTAAATTTAGCCAAGTGTAAGGGCTTTAGTTTCACACTCTCACTGAAGAGAAAGCCCCGAATCCCTTAGAAAATAAAGTGGGCTATATAATATATACCTAACGCTGTTTATTATTAAAAACAGAATATTTTATTTTCGGTTTATATTACACTAGTGTCGATCTTCGGTTTCACCCGCCTAGTTCCCGATCCCGTTATTTTCCCGGGATAAAAATAAGCCTATGTTTGACTCCAGCCTCTTTCTTCTCTATCTTTGTACCGATTTTCATCTAAACCCTTGAGTAATAATTATGTGAAAAAAAGTAATAAACATTGATGCAAAATCATAAAGTTTCGCATTTATAAAACTATTAGGAGCGCTCCGGGGATTTTACCCGCGTAGTTCCCATTCCCGTAATTTGTTTGTAATAAAAGTAGCCTATATCCTATTCTAGATCCAAACTTCATCATCTGTGTTCCAAATTTCAATCTGATCCGTTCAGCTGTTGATTGTGCAACATAAATCGAAACTTTCACATTTATAATGTTAGTAGGATATCTATCCCAAGCATTGAACCCGTTACCTCACATTATCTAAGACAGTTGCGGCCGCATTTCTAATGGAAATGTTGCTATTTTGTTTTATCTTGTTCTGGATTTTTTATTCTAACACGAGTAGCATTTTGAAATGCCATTTGAAATTTAACCTTTCTCGTTTTTTACGTTAGGTCTGAAATTCAGACTGAATAATAAACATAAAATCAAATGTATGCTGTGAATCGAATGTAAACATATGTAGTTACCAATTGTATATACCTACTGGAGCACCTAGACTCTTTGATAGATCAATAGAAACTCTTTGTTGTGACTCAAACAAATTAAAATATTACAGAGAAACACTTAATATGAACTAGCGTCACAAATGGCGGCCTTATTGCTGAGAGCAATATTACTCTTGTTATTTTTAGAAAGTTTATTGAAGTGAAAACTTCTTTAGGCGCGCTATAGACAGAATTTTCGTGGGCTGTGAAATGGATTCATCAATCGTCACGCTCGGATATGATAAGAAATCTTCGGGTAAACTCGGTAAAAGCGGCCAGGTAGGTACCAGGGCAACAGAAACAGTAAAGAGTTTCGATTACCTACCTCCAACAGCCCAGCGTTTATCTCCAGATACCAGGACAACAGAAATATAAAAGAGTTGCATTTGCCCCTAGGTACCAGTACCAGGGCAACAGAAATAGTAAAGAGTTGCAATATTTTGTACAACTTCGTTCCATCAGAATGTCCCTTGACACCTCCCAAGTATTTTGAGTTATAAGTTTTCACTTCTATCGGCAGTTCCTATGACTGCCAATTTTTTTTTTACTAGCAGCGCCCCGTTCATAGTTACCGGTCGCGTTGTTTTCCCGGGATAAAAAGTAGCCAATGTGTTATTCCAGACTATTGTCTATCTATGTACCAAATTTCATCCAGATACCTTCAGTAGTTTTTGCGTGATAGAGGAACAAACGTACTCACAAACTTTCGCGTTTGTAATATTAGTAGGATGATATAGATAGATAGATAGATACTCTTGATGACACACCAAAAATAAAAATACATACCAAACGTAAACAAAACATAGTAAATTAGTGCGACAGTGGGCGGCCTTATCGCTGAAACCGATCTCTTCCAGGCAACCTTAGGATGGAAAACAACATGTGGACAAATCAGAAAATGGGGTGCGTAAATAAGAAGTACTAAAAAAAACATAAGTACTCATAAATAGTAATATAAATACCTAAATAACGAAAATAAAAACAAATTTGTTATAAAAATAGAACAACCTAATACTAGTAGGTACTTAAATGTTGAATTATAATAGACTAATAAATACGATAATAAAAATATATATATACACAAATAATATATATGTATACATATATACAAACATATAAAAAAAAAACAAAAAAAAAACAGATGTAATTGCAATATTAGGACATCGACCAACAACAAGTCTACAATTTCGACCAATAGAATCTTTTTTGAAAGTGTTTAGTGAAGAGGAAAGTCTGATGTGCACAGGTAACTCATTCCACAACTGAGTCGCCCTGCAAGTAAACGACCTGCCATAGAAAGTTTCAGTTCGAGCCGAGGGAGTCTTAAGGGAGAGATTGTTTTGATGGTAATCATGTAAAAAGGTAAAGCGTTCTTTAAGGTAGCGGGGAGTGGAAGGATTAAACAAAATATTATACAATAAAGAGAGAATGTGAGCATTCCGACGAAGGCGAATGGGTAACCACTTACCACTTGGGTACACGACTGGACGAACAAAACGTATACTTGATGGTAAATACACGCTTGCTCGTAGCACAACAGTATCTACTGATACGTAGATTTTTGCCATAAGCAACAAAATTGTTTCGGTTTGAAAGGTAATGCTTACAGATGATGAGATCGTTGTGTTTAAAATACATTTTGACGGATGCTCAGATTCGTATGTGAGATAACGTAATTATGTTAATTTTTTTTGACGCATCTATTTTACCAAAATTATGCCTTGTATGAGAGTTCCGTTCAGGAATCGCACGCTTCCAAGCCATGGTCTAGCCAGGAGAACAGTGACTGCCTATCCGGAACCTCGGGATTAAATCCCACGTGCACAGCTGTCTTTTCGAAGTTATATGTATGCGTAATGCCGCTATCTTAGAAACTGTGAACGAAAACATCGTAAAGGAACCAACATGTACCAAGAATCTTTCGAGGTCATTTGTCATCCACCAGCCCGTACTAGGTGTGGTTGATTATAGTCTTTATTCTCTCTGATATAGGAGCCCCAGAGCTATAGCAGTGGGAATATTTAGTGGGGTGCTTAAGTAATGGCACGCTTCCGATTTATAGTTGGCTTGATCATCTCTATACCTTTATCGGTCTACGGATAATTCAGATTCGCTTAGGGTACGTCATTAGCTAATTATTTACATAAATACGTGGTGTAGTTCTCATTGCTATTTAGTTTTATTACCAAAGATTGTCCGTTAAAAAAAATACAATTTTTAGCAAGGTTTTCACCGTCATTTCGCCTGATATGCGATAAGCAACGATGCAATAGATGGAATAATAATAAAATCGAATGAAAGCAAGTTTAAAGCATTCGAAGCAAGTGCTAAAACACTCGACCTTACGTTTGATTGCCTAGACAATAGCTATAGTGCCGATAAACTACTCATATTGCAGTAGAAGATAACACTAGGAAGAAATTAGCTGAACAAACTTGACTAGATGTCCTTGCACCGTAGACGGCGTAGTGTGTTTATCTAGCCGCTGTTGCTACGTTGTAAGCCTATTGAATAAGATTACACGAGAAAGTGTTACTTCGTCTATAGTCTACTAGTTACTGAATAGATAAAAACAACTACCTTATTCATTTTGACTCTAAATTGACACCGTATTACGTAAACTTGTATTATAGACTACAGGCCCGTGAACAAAATGTATGGCTCAAATGAACCACCAGGAGACGTATGTATGATGATAGGAGGGTATAAAGTAATAAGATTTAGCACTATGCCGTCACTTGTAAACTGTCAAACCGTACAAAAATCATGCGACAAGGAGACATGATCGAGAGTTGCAACCCCCCCTCTTCAACTGCACTCAGTTTGACAGCTTACAAGTGACGGCATAGTGCTGAATCTTATTACTTTATACCCTTCTATCATCCTACATAGCTATCTTGGTGGTTCATGGTGAACAAAATTTATGGATCAACCCATCAATTTTGTTCACGGGCCTGTAGTCTATTAGACTTCCATGAGCTGATAGGTGTTCAATCTTACTAATGTTATAGACTAGTGGCCCACCCCGACATCACATGAGTGCAATGTAGATACTACCTAATATGGGACAGTGTAGAGTTTATAATATTATGATTTTATACTATACTAGAAGATATCTTTGTAAACAATACTAGCAGTACCCCACGTAGTTCCCGTTCCCGTTATTTTATTGGAATAAAAAGTAACCTATGTGCTATTCCAGACTAATCTAACTACATTATATTTCAAATTGCAACCCGACCCGTTCATCCATTGCGGAGTGACTGAGCAAATAATATAAAAAAATTCGCATTCATAATATCAGTAGGATACCGGTTACCGTCGTAACTTAGCTATGCAACGCACTTGGGTAAATATCCCTAATACCGCAAACTTAAACCTGCACTCAAAAACAAAACTCGAACAATAACTATCGAACTCGTCTGCGACAATAAGTATTAGCTACTAAAACTTTTCAAACAACTTTCTCCTAAAGTCCGCAAAAATTCAATCACATTACGGAAGGATCCGTGATAGCTGCGAAAGATCCTAGCATTTGCATGTGGACATTGTTCGGCAACCACAAGTGATATTCGGAGATTTTCGAGGTCTCCCGACGTTCCCCGATGTTGCTCCGATGTTTGGCAGACAGCGGGAAAACTTGGGGCAAACGGGGTAATTCAGACTAATGAATTTCAAGGGGAAGGGCAGAGGTATACTCGTAAATGCGTTTTGCCTTCAGATTTCGAGACAAAAACTAGTTGAAGGTTGTTTTTTTGTTTAGAAAATAAATAAATTTTTATTTTGTACTAGGTATGGGAACTACTCTACATAACTATTTTACACTTAGCACATTTCAACTAACCATAGACTGATACAGGTCTAAAGATAATGAAGACGATCGAAGCCTTCTGCCGCTCAGAAGCGGGCTGAGCTTACTGGCGGTATTACCACGCTGAATGGCAACGTTGAGCTAGATAAACGTCAGCAATTTGGCCACTCCTCGCGTCATTCAAACAGTCTCTGCGTCTTATCTCTTTGCCCTGTATTTTTATGGAAACACTGCATATTTTGAACATATTACATTTTTCACCTCGGCTGTAACTCACATACAATAATTTATCCAATAACCTAAGACGATTTATTTCAATTCTAGTTCTAAATGTAAGCGACAACCCCCACATTTCACCTTAGCTTTGCACCGAGGGACAAACAAACAAATAAATAAAGAAATTCTATCGACACTCAGTGGGTTTATTGTCAGTGGCTTATTATTTTTAAAGAAAAAATATTGGTATTGTAATTTTGATGTATTATTGTTTGAAAGAAAGCATCGATTACGAATTTGTTGAATTTGTTTTTTATTTCAGTTTTTGGCTAAATAACAAAAAAAACGTGAAAATTAGTCAGGATTTAACTTTAATCGACAGGGGAGGTTGAGGAGATGCCACATATGTATGTATGTATTACGTCGTAGAGGCTGTGAGTTCGTGACTTCGGAGGCTATTACCAACGGGAGAAGCGCTACTATACAACTGTGACCAAATACATGTTATACGACATTGTGTGATGGCGGGGACGAATAAACTAGAGGATATGAATACATTTTTAATTGATTCACGGGTAACTCACGTTTGATAAGTTACATTTAAGTTACGTTTGGTCTAGTAAGTTACAGCTGGTCTAGCAAGTTACGGTTGGTCTAGTTGGGAAAACGACGACGGCCGATCAGGAGCAACTGGTTAGAATCCCATGCGCAAATCTTTTAGAAGTCATGTGCGTAATGCCGCCAACCGGCCCGCGTAGTGGATTATGACCTTGACAATCTTCTTGCGAAATATTGCCTCGAGTCCCAGCAGTGGGAACTGGGAACATTTAGTGGACTGCTTATTCACGTGCGATATGATGTGCCAAACGAGCAGCAGTCGTGAGCGTACACTTTCCTCAAAAAAGGTATTGCGGCGTCTGAAACTTAAGTACTTGACCGACCAATCAGACGTGAGTTTTCCGTGAAATAATTAAAAATGTATAACAACCACGTAAGTTTTCATACTCAGAAATGATTGCATTTCACAAACTGTTGTTACATTGTAGAACGTTTTGTAACGAGGAATTAAAAGTGAAAAGGACAAAACAAGGAAATACTACATTAACTTTTCCTTCCTTTGTTTTTTTTTAATTTTACAATTATAATTACTCGTTACAAAATGCTTTACAATAAAAAATAACAAACAATATTTTAATATTTTGTCAAATATATTCATGTCCGATAATGTATTAGTTTACACCATTGATATTAATCAAGCTTGATTTAAGAAACGGCAGTAGAAACGGTTAATTTAATCTTAATAAGACTTAAACTAAATTAATGAAAACTAACGTGGTTGTTACACATCCTACAAATATTATAAATGTCAATGTTTAGATGTTTGTTACTCAATCACGTCGTAACGTCTGAACGGATCAGGTTGAAATTTGGAACATCCGTAGATTATAGTCTGGAAGCACACATAGGCAACTTTTTATTACGACAAAACGACGGGAACGGAAATTCCGCGGGTGAAACCGCGGGGTGCTGCACCTTTTTAATAATTTCACGGGTAGTAAGTAACTCACGTGTGGTATGGTCGATCCAGTCCATGAAAACATTTGTTTCTTCTTTTAATAGCTATTTACATCCTCATCACCAACATCGTCAGCCCATGTTCGTCCACTGCTGGAGATAAGCCTTTCCAATATAGTGCCATCAAATCTGGTCCTCGGCTCTCTCCGCATCATCCGCTTCGCGCTACTCTCTTCAGGTCGTCGCGTCGGTCCACCGACCGGGAGTAAATAACGGCTTATTTCATAGTAAATTACATACTTATTATCAAATATCTAGTACCCATAATGCTATCTATGTCTAATTTAGGGATAGATGATAGTGGATGGCTCCACTTCTTGGAATTGTCTTTTTCGGACATTTTCATGTTCGCTCAAAGACAATGTGTCAATTCCGTGTTGTAATCATTCCGACTGCGTATGCAGTCTATACCTCACTTAAATCCGTTCTGACATTGAAGTTGAGAGGGAACAATCATAATAATACAATCAACTGCAGAATTGATGATTGCCTCTTCAGCATCGTTCTCACCAGTAAATGCTAGTAGATATTACTATTATTGAGGGTCAAGTTCAAAGTTATTTCATATTTTACGAGGGTACTTACTATTCATTAAAAGGTTACATTACAATTATTTGGCGTGGTTGTTTTATGGACAGAGTCAACGATATTTTGGTGCAGTTTTTAAAATAAGGTGTTGGGTAGACTAACGAATGGAGGGAATTCACACAAATTTCTAAAGGGTAGATAAATCGAACCATCCTCTCTCAATATTTTATGACATGTGACAGGAACACACTACGGATAGAAAGCAACATTTAAATACTCTACTCATTCTAAATCGTTACCAAGGTCGCCTGGGAGAAAGAGTATTTTTATTTCATCAAATTATTAAAGATCAAACATCAAACCTTCGGAGTGGGGCTTGTGACGTCATGTCTTCGTCCAAAATCGTATTTATACGTGACTCGAAACTTCTAAGCACTATATCTTCGTCATTTTATGTTTGTGAAAGAAAAGAAAAAATACGCGCACAACATTTTTTTAATAATTAACTCACGGACTAATTATTTTTTTTAGACGCCATTATTATTGCAACTTTTTTTTGGATACTATTGTTGTTTTGTTTTCTAATAAAGAGTTTATCTATTTATCTTTTGAAAGGATACCCCGAGGCACAACATTGAAAATAAACTGAGCTATTTAAGGTTGAATAAACTATTTATTTTTTGGGCTCGACTAAACACTTGTGGAATCTGCATCAACGGATGCCAAGTCCAATCTTTATTCATTGTAGCAAGTGCGATCCCGGAGAAGATACGAAGTATTAGCACAAAGTAGCCGTAGAGAATAATCGCATTAGTGCGCTGACAGGCCGATAAGCGTACAATTACTTTCAATATCTGATATAGACAATTTGCAGTCGCTATCGAGTTATTTCAATCTTTTGTTGGTAGCGCGTGAAAAGATGATAGCTTATTAAGGGAGTTATAAATCCTATTATATTACCAAGACATGGTATAAAGTACGGTATCACAAGTAGATATATAGGTACTTTATTGACATTACAAAAGAACAGGATACATACGAGTACTCGTAGAAAGAATTAACGGCAAACTTTAAAACTAGTGTGTCGACTTGGCGACCATACTCATACTCATTTATTCATACTTTCTGTACATGTCACAATTATTAAATATATTAATTATATCGATCATTTATTTACCTGGTATGGTTATTATAAGATTCCAGTTAAAATAGTAATGATATTTAACAATAATCTCAAATATAAATAATATGTCAAATAGTAATAGAAGCTATATAAAATTAATAATCCAAATTGCATGTCATGTCAAAAAAAAAACAAAATTCAAATTCAATACAATATAATGTAAATTATAAATAATTCAATAAAAAATAACTAAAACATAGCTTAGCTATGTGACTTGTTTCCGTGTCATAAATTCTTTATCAATGTCATAGAACGCTTGGCTGATAAGCCAGCGCTTTAAGCTATTCTTGAAAGCATCAAGATTTGGTGCCTCAATTATGCCATATCAACCTACTTACACGGACACAGCCAGGCAACTTCTTACACGGACACAGTCAGTTTTTACCTGCCTAATTTCCCTTCTCGATATTTTACCGGTATAAAAAGTAGCTTAAGCAAATTTCAATCCATTGGTAGATAAATCCTACAGTGGAGACCGTGAATGAGAAAATGCAGTGTAGCACGCCCTGAAACTTTCTGGAGTAACTATATACGTAAGGCAGTGGCTGGAGCAGTACAGCTGAGGATAGGACTGCATGGTGTATCATGGGAGAGCTGTGGGCTAGGATAGGCCGATGAGAACAAAAGAGGACGACTAACATCGAGGGCCACAATACTAGCCCAGTTATTACCGCACTCGAATAAGAATTCGCCCACTCAGCAATAAAAACGAACCGAATGAAATCACTCCGAATATGTATAAAACTTGTTACTAAACTTTAGGAAGCGTATTCGCAGTCGACCGAGAATTGGCACGCGTCCAACTGACACTTCCAGAACAAGCAAAAGTGACCTAAATGCGAATGATAAGACAAATCATTGTGAACTTAAAGGACTAAGTAATAAATCTCACTGTTAATTGACTATGTCCCAGCTGTCTCCTGCTATCATTTGTCTTATACAGACGCTTATGCATGAAATAATATTGAATAATCTCAATCCATTTGTTACGCGTCTAATTATCAACAGTTTAAATAAGTTATCGCTCCGAAATGTGTTTGATTTGTAATTCTGACTCAGATTTGCGGTTTTTGTGACTTTGGGATTTACGATACTGTGACTTTGTTTTTGTCGTCCGTATAAATTTGACGTTGCAACTTTTCTGGTTGAAAACATGTTTATTTTTCAGCATATTTTTGAAACCACCTGCGGTAAAATATAAGGAATATTGTAAGTTGTTCTTAATATAATAAGGTGGAAGCTGTGGGTAGGAATTTCCCGTGAAATTGTCTTGTTAGAAGGTAGAGTTTAGTGCTTTGTTTCTCTGTTCCGTAGTATAAATATATTAAAAAGAGTTTCGGAGAAATAGGATAGATTGATATAAAACTCTTTATTGTGTTCACTAATGAACTAACGGAGTTTTTTTATTTTTTTTAAATAAAGAGTGTGGAGACGATCTGGACATGTGCCTGATGGTATGTAACATACCTGCCCATAACAGCACAGTGACACGCAGCTATTGGAACATGAAGAGTCCAAATCATTACCTAGCACTGCCCTGTAATTTCTCTGGAAACATTGCCCTTCAAACCGGACTTATTGCTGAGAACAATAATATGTTTGAAAACAGATTAAATATTCAGGTGCAAATTTGCGAAGTGACCGAGTGTCCGATAAATTATCAAAATTAATCTTTAAACTAAACTATGATTCCGTAGTAGTCATATAATACACAAATAGAAACCTCAATGTTTTAACTTCTTTTAAACTTCGATGTTAAAAAACGGTCAAAAAACAAAAGAATGTCTTAAACATTAAAATAAAACTGCATACAAATTTCACCCTACCTTTTTATTTAGCCCTTTTCTAGTCATGCCTTATCATTATAATAGCTAGTTAAATTCCAGTGCAATGATTATACATACCGACGTTATGGAACGCCGTTGCTTTTCATTGTGAATGTGCTGCGAAAGCTACAATTGTGTCCATTCATTATTGCGTCCACAAAGGAAGAAGTCTTTAACGTTATTAAAAGTCGAGTTATACAAAAGGATCACTCTTTTAATTAGGGAATTGTTTTAAATTAGCTTGTTACGGTAAAAAGCCGTGGTGGCTCTGGAATCAGATATTGATAGACTGTGTGTCGGGGATACAATGATATCTGATTTTTTTTAAATAAAGTGTGACGAGACGAACAGGGCATGTGTTTGATGGTAAGCAGCATACCTGCCACATAACAGCACAGTGACACGCGGCTATTGGAACATGAAAAGTCCAAATCGTTACCTAGCACTGCACTGCGCTCGTCACTCAGAGATCTAAGTTGTTATATCTCTAAGCCCTGTAATTTATCTGGAAACATTGCCCTTCAAACCGGAACACAGTAATGTTTGCACATTACTGCTTGACGGTAGAATAACTGGCAAAGGGTTGTGGTACTTCCCCAGGCGGACTCTGCCAAGAGTCTGATACGTTTTGGAGAGTATGCAACGGATCTAGACGGACTA
Organism: Ectropis crepuscularia; assembly: GCA_963693475.1. Lineage (NCBI taxonomy): Eukaryota > Metazoa > Arthropoda > Insecta > Lepidoptera > Geometridae > Ectropis > Ectropis crepuscularia. The sequence continues at coordinate 17,718,980 of OY856359.1, forward strand.
ATGTACCTTACCCTTTTTTCTATTGAACTGCTCGCAGCTCTAAAAAGCGACATAGTTTCACGATTGATGTTCCAAAGACTGGAACGAAAAGATTTGGCTCCCCTTTTAAATACTTACCTACCCTACCTACCCATAATAGCACAGTGCCACGTAGCTATTTCAACGTGAAGAGTTCAAATCACTGCCTAGTACTGCATAGCGCTTGTCATATAGCTGATTTCACTGAAACCATTGCTCTTCAAGCCTGAATACAGTGTTTACATACGAATACATACGAATAACTAACAAAGAAGTTGTAATGTGATGTATGTAAAGAGTCCTACTACTAAAAACCCACTAAAATGTCCATTAAAACAGTTTTTCACTGAATAAATATTGTGCAAATTTAAATAGAGCCCATTATTTTCAAGACTTATGGGGAAAACAGACAACTGCGTCCTTTTTCGGTTTTCAATCATCAATGAATTGAGCGCAATGTTTAGTATGGGTAAATGTTCCAAGAATACTATTATGTATGTATTTTTATTCATAGAATGCCATATTAGTCTACCGAGTGGGGATCGTGTGAACTTATATTTGGTTTATATGAGAATTTGCAAGTTTTTGTCTGTTTATGTTAATATTACCACCGACTGTGTGATGTGCTGTGAAATAAGGAGTAGTGGCATAGTGCCCAGAACGTTCGATTTATAATCCCAGCCGGTTCGAATCCCAGCTGCGCCTCTGAATATTTTTCTTAGTGCAAATTTACGAGTTTATCATATTGGTATAAAAGTTCCGATGTGATTGAGCAACAAACAGCCAAAGTAAGCCATCTATCATAATGTGACGATGGTTAGTAGATCTATATATAGATTGTGGTACTGTTTGTGAGAAAGGGTATAACACATCTCTAAAAATACAACTGTGTATTAGACTGAAGATAAAACCTTAACTCTCCTCCAATTTAACAATACGCTTAACACTTCGAACCCTTTTCCCCGAACACTTAACTTCGAACGCTTAATACTCACGTAAATCAATAATAACCTACCCACAATACTATAACTTGAACTAATAAAATAAACTCGGAGAGCACAAAATAAATAGAGTAAAAACTTCCATTACGCCACGTCCAGAAGTTGCAAATCAAACCAAAATATATTGGTTATAAAAGTGCAACAAGTACTGCGAAATGCATACAGGCTGTGTGTATCTCCACTTGCCTTTATGGCCTATAAACCGGGTTTTACGACACCCTGTGTAATGCCCATCCGGCTAAAAGGGTTGAGACTGGATGCCCTGCGGAAAGATAATTAAAAATGTCTGCGTCGAGCAAATGTATAAACACATTTGATGATCAAAATGTAATCATGGATTGTTGATTTGAAAGGTCTCTAAAGCTTACTTTGGGCTGTTAAATTTACTAATATTGAAAACATTATATGGGACTTAATCGTGAACTGAATTGTTATTTAATTATCTCGGCGTTTTAGCGGTTTTGATGTGAGTTTACATCGCGAAAGTTAAAAACTATATTTGTTAAATTTATGGTCGGTATTGTGTTGTCACCTGTGTTTGTTTGTAGTATATTTCACTTATAGTATTATGTTTAATACTGGGATTTGAGTCTAAATATGTGTCATATAAAATAACAAGTATATGATTATTTAAAGAAATGGGTATGACTGATAAAATTTAGTATAGATATTATATGTGACGTCATTTGAACTCGGATAAAAAATTGAGCTAAGTCGAGTTTTGTAAGCGTAGTCAGAAAGCCGTGTCAAATTAAACTACCCACTTCTGTAAGTTGTTCCGCGAGAGCTTTGTGAAGAGATGAGACTTTTATGAAGTCTGTTGTGGAGCGTTATTCTACTACTTAAGTTTATAAGTTGTATACACCACATGAACAGTAAAGCATGTAGGCACGAGTCTTATGATCTGAGTCAAAAAGTTGGCTTTAAAATGTAATCTCTAGAAATTATTTGTTAAAATTCCTTGATAATCCAATTCTATGTCATCACAAAAGCTTTCTTTTTCGACCCCCTCAGACTCTCTCTCTATAATAAAGGTGGCGTTCGTAGATGCTGGTGATCCCTTTAACGTAGGTACAGATCAATTGATTATCGATGGGGTATTAATTGCTAATCTATCAGAAACTACAAACAAAAACATACTTTATTTCCTGTCGATACGGTTAATAATAGTGACAACCCTGCCATTTTTAAGGTAATTGAGTTCCCCTCAATAGGGTACCGGACTGGGTCAAAAATACACCATCCTAAGTCCGTCAGCTAGATAATGGAAAAATATTGGACACGTATTTTTTGTTATTTCATAAGATTAAAAATCGTCAAAGATATAGACCATCAAACTTCGAGAGTGGGGGGTCGCGACGTCACTCGTGAGTAAAAATCGTACAAGTGACGTCACACGGAACTTCGAAGCGCTGTATCTTCGTCATTTTTTGTTTGTGAAACAAAATAAAAAATATGTGTACAATATTTTTTGGCAATCTAAGTAACGTGCTACTTATTTTTTTTTGAGGATTGTACCCTATTCCCCATGAGCCGACTCGCAAATTCTTCAGCCTTCTTGTGACCACAATCTTTGTAACCGAAACTTTGGGAGGTAATTCAAAATAAATTAATATAAATACGAGTATAGTTTCAAAATAAAAATAGTAACAATTGCTTGAGAAACAGGTTTTATAGATAAATATCAAATACCTATTAGACATCAAAGTGAAGAGTTTCTTTGTTCTATGCAAAATTAACTATCCATTTGACTAGGGTATAATTTCTAACAGTCGTTTGTTTTTCTTTCGATGCCGCGGGGTGCGATGGGGGGGTAATTTAGTTAATTCAATCGTACTTTCCATTATAATTCCCTCACACCGCAATTGGCATTTATTGTTTTTATGTACTGTACGATGTTTAGGGACGATTTTTTTTAGCTCTACGCAAGACTGCGCAGTATACAATGTTCGTAATAAAGTACCGATAGAGTCAATACCATACAGCATTTTTTTAATACAAAAAGGGCGAGATTACATATAAACAGGACGGCTGATGCTGATAGTACGCGGTTATCGACGGTTATAACCACATCCATTGTCGTGCACTTATTTTTATTTCACTGAGAATTCATAATTTGTAAATTTTCTCATTGCAACTCTTTCTTCAGCCCATGAAGATTTGTGCTACTTCGCACTAGGGCCCCAAGATACAAGATCGGTGCCTAGTTTGAGATTAAACGTCTTTTCTGTACACAGATACTGTTATCATGTTGTCATCCTTTTCTAACATCTTGTTAAATTTTTGTGTGATGTAACTTTCTGTGTGCAAATACATTATTCTTGTGTAAGATCAGAGTGCGTGGTGGATTATGACATTAACTCTCTCATTATCTGATAACTTCAGTCGCAGTATATGAATGCGAAGTGGACTGTTCAAGTGTACAATCATTGCTTTGTTCCGCTTTCTCTTTTTCTCTCTCTGTCTGAAAGCATGTCGTTGTGTCTGGAGTGTCCACCAATATTTATTTATTGCCCTTTAGGGGCCAAATTAAGAGATAAACCATCTTATATCTTAGATGACAAGCTCACTGCAGTGTTGGGTAGTGATGTAGACTTTTTGTTTTTAAATCGCAACGTAACCCTGTGCTTATTATACAGGCTCATTGCTTACTACCATACTCACGTTTTTTTTTTTTTTAGCATTTTAGGTTTACACTTGACTGCCATCTCGCCTGATGTTGACCTCTTGCTTCTCTCATCACTCTACATTGTAATAAAAACATAAGTATAAATATTTTCTAGTATGTGCACGCTTAAAGTCAAATTGAAAAAAAAAATTGGTTGTCTGTAAAGTTACTGACGATAGTTGAACGTGACAACTTCAACTCCAAGCCTTAAATGGAACGCCTCAGAGCGAGGTAACGCCGCATAACGTCATGTTTTTTCGTGCGTGCAGCCGGCTTCATCGAATTATAAGACGTTGTCACGTCAAAAACCCTAAAAGAATGTACTAATGAATACCTACGATATTACAACTAATACGAAATGTACGATAGAAGAGAGATCTCACCTTAGTTGTTATTAAAAATAAAGGAGGAGGTTTCACCAAGTGTGGTCCAATCCCGTCGTTTTTCTGAGATAAAAAGTAGCCCTTGTGTTATTCCTGACTATTATCTTTCTATGTCGCAAATTTCATCTAGATCCCTTCAGCAGTTTTTGCGGCGTGAAAGAGTAACAAAGATCCATACATATTTATTAGCTTTCACTATTTCTGCTATTCACGTTTATAGGTAATATTAACAAAGATCTATAGTTTAGACAGCTCCTGCAATTTAAAAGATCACCTTGAAATTGTATTTTTATACCTCTCTTATTTGTTTGAGCTGTGCGTGGTCTGCCAGTCAGTAACACAGAATGAAGTCTTTTATAGATATCCTTCTCACCTCGATGTAAAAGTAATCCTTGCGGCGGTTAATATGCTTTCTCGACCACAACAATGCCTCATTCGAGTGTGTAATTATATGGTTCCATGGCATTTGTGAGCTCTCAAATGAGCCTTCTCACCCAAGTAAGGTTTTTTTATACTTTTTTTTTAGTAGTGGTAGGACTCTTGGCAAAGTCCGCCTGAGGAAGTACCACACCTTTGCCAGTTATTCTACCGCCAAGCAGAAATGTGCAAACATTACTGTGTTCCGGTGTGAAGGGCAATGTTTCCAGATAAATTACAGGGCTTAGAGATATAACAACTTAGATCTCTGGGTGACGAGCGCAGTGCAGTGCTAGGTAATGATTTGGACTCTTCATGTTCCAATAGCTGCGTGTCACTGTGCTGTTATGTGGTAGGTATGTTGTTTACTATCAGGCACATGCCCTGTTCGTCTCGTCACACTTTATTTAAAAAAAAAAATCAGATATGATTGTATCCCCGACACACAGTCTATCAATATCTGATTCCAGAGCCACCACGGCATTTTACCGTATAACAAGCTAATTTAAAACAATTCCCTAATTAAAAGAGTGATCCTTTTGTATAACTCGACTTTTAATCACGTTAAAGACTTCTTCCTTTGTGGACGCAATAATGAATGGACACAGTGCAGTGCTAGGTAATGATTTGGACTCTTCATGTTCCAATAGCTCTGTGTCACTGTGCTGTTATGTGGCAGGCATGTTGCTTACCATCAGGCACATGCCCTGCTCGTCTCGTCACACTTTATTAAAAAAAAAACTTATTTTGACACGTTAGGGAATAAAATAAAAGTAATTTTTACGATTCTCGAAAAAAACACCGTCACGAAAACCAACGCCCTAAAGTTAGCTAGTCAAAAATTTAGGAAACGTAATTAAGAGTGCGCCTAATGCCAGGGAAAAATCAGTTTTCACCCGCGCGACGCGTTTCTTAATGAGATATGCATAAAGTCGAGAATAGCATGACACAGTTTGGAGGAAAAATCAATATTAAATCAGGAGTCCATTTTTGACCAAGTTTTATTAAATTACTCAATAATTAAACATAAATTTAAAAAAGTGTTCGGTTACTTTACTAGAACGTACAATTAGGAATTTTATTACCAAAAAATAATGTGGGGTCATCCATCGCAACAGGTTTTTTCGGTGTCATTTTTATTTTTTTATTGTAAAAAACTCTGATCTATTTTTTAAATTCTATTCGGTTATTGTGCTTCTTCTTGATTGTACCCACACGTCAATATTTTTTTGTCATAGTTTTAAGTTTCTTAACTTCAGTGAGCGGCGTCGAAAATGTCCTTTTTTCGTTTTCTGGCACTAGGCGCCCCCTTAACTTCAGGTCAGTACGAGTGGTTCTTTGTGGTTGAAGTTAGACATCTTATACCGAGGAATAAAGATAATAAGTATTATCTTATTGCGTCCGTACGTTTTTAGGGTTCCGTACCCAAAGGGTAAAAACGGAACCCTATTACTGAGACTTGGCTGTCCGTCCGTCCGTCACCAAGCTGTATCTCAAGAACGGTGATAGCTAGACAGTTGAAATTTTCACAGATGATGTATTTCTATTGCCGCGATAACAACAAATACTAAAAATAAAATAAATGTTTAACGAGGGCTCCCAACAACAAAACTTGGTTTTTACCGTTTCTTGCTCGATTAGTCTGTTCCAAGTAAACTAGATGGCTCCACTAGTACACAAAAACACGCATTCGACCTCGTCGTTAAAATGGTAAGGTAAAATAAAAAAAAAATTAAAAAAAATTGCATGAAAGCCTGTCTGTGGAAACTGCGATGGTTTATGTATACGGAATTTAAATAAAGACAGAGGTTTTCGCCGTTTATTTGCTAATGGTACGAAACCCTTCGTGCGGGAGTCCCACTCGCACTTGGCCACTTTTATTTTCCCTTTTTGCGTTCTCCGATACGCATTTTCGTATACTTTCTGTTATTCTTCCACCGTTAAGATTAGATAAAAAAAAACTCTTTATTAAATGTCACAAAGAAAGAAAAATTACACAAGAAACTTTAATAGACATTTAATTGTGACCTTATCGCTTACAGCAATCTTTCCAGGCAACCGTGCACGGATAAGATACCGCAGTAAAGCGGCCCTATAATTGAATTATAAAAATTAAATGAAACTACAAATTAAATAGCTAGTGATTAAACTAAGTATAAAAATAAATTCAAAAATACACCACTAACGATGAAATATTTAAAAAGACGAAAATATAATTGTAACCACCACAATCACAAAATCTTCTGATGATAATATACTACACTAGCAGCGCCCCGCGGTGTTACCCGCGAAGTCCCCATGCCCGTTGTTCCTGTTGTTTTTCAGGGATAAAAAGTAGCCTATGTGTTCTTCCAGACTATAATCTATCTGTGTTCCAAATTTCAGCCCGATCCGTTCATACGTTAGGACGTGATTGAGCAACAAACATCCATACATTGACATTTATAATTAGTAGGATTATAATCTTGTGTTAAAACTTAAATTTTATGTAAAAACGTTTTTTTTTTTTCTGAATGTACAGGCAGGCAGGCCTGACTTCGTTCAAGTATACCTACCGACGACTCTATCTCTACTCTATCATTAGAGTATTTTCTTAACTATGCCTAAATTTACTCGATAAATAATTAAATTAACACATTTTGTGTGACATGATGATTTAATTATATTCGTAAAATATTTTTTAAAAACTTGTCAACAGTTTTTGAATTATATCATTACAAACAAAAGTATTAAAATCTAATTTTACTAAAAGTATAGATTTGTAAGCGAGCCCGCTGAGAATACATGCATTGGCATGCATTGAAACTCCCGATTCAGTAGGTACTATTTCGTTTTAAGATCTAAGGTGTAGACACATTTTAGTTAGAATCGTCACTCGACTCGATAGCTGGCAGCACCATCGTGTTTCGACTCATAAAATTCATTGCTGCCACTCCTTGGAGCTATAAACCTCGCAGAACTTGCGACGCGTAGTTCTTACTAAACGTATGTCCTTGGGTTAAGTTTAACCTCACGTTTCTTAATAAACTGGATTTCGAAAACTTGCAATCGGGGTCTAACGAAAACGGTATTAGCTTTCATATTGCTCTTTCTTTTCTTTTCGCTTGTAGAGACAATAATAGAAAAGCCAAAACATAATTTAATAAGGCAACTCTTATACCGCCTAACTAAATCTCCTTTGCTACACGGGAGACGTACGCAACATTGTGGTAAACAGGAATATATAATTTAACTCCTAAACGGTTGAACCGATTTAAAAAAAAAATGTGTGTGTTTAAAGTAATAGAGAAACGCCCTTAACCTTCTAATTTAAAATCTGTTTAAGCGATTTGGCTTATCATCATTACCATCCTATCTTAGGATAAAGAAATAATATTTTATTCATGTCTTATCGGTGATCTTTTTTTTTTATTATTGTGATTGATTTTTTTTTTCTTTAAAATTATTCCGAACTCGGTGACAAACTTGCATATTTACACCGTGTTTGTTGTACGCCAGATTCGCCATCACCACTGTCTTTAACGGTGCAGGAAAACATCGTGAGGCACGTTCTAAGAATCTATCGAGGTTATGCGTAACCCGTCAACCCTTAGGCGCAGTACAAACCTATACACTTTTTTTTTTTTAACTTCTATAGGTTTACACTTGACCGCCATCTCGCCTGATGTTAAGCGACGATGCGGTCTACGATGGAACGTGTTTACCTAGAAATAACCGATTCACTCTCGACTTGAAGACACAAAGATTGTAACCATCGGGGAAAACCCACTCAGGCAACGTATTCCACAGCCTAGACGTTCTTACCACAAAAGTAGAGTCAAATCTCTTCGTTCGTGTCTTTGGAACATCAACCATGAAACGATGTCGCTTTTTCGAGCTACGAGCATTCCGATAGAAAAAAGGACAAGGTGGTATCAGATTATGCAAATCAGTCGCACACTCTCCGAAGTGTATCCGATAAAAAACCGAAACTTTTTAGTTGCCAGTTACCGAAACTGAACACTTTTTGATCGTCTATGAGTATTTTTCGTGTCAAGTTACGGACAAAGAAAATGTTTCGATTTGCGCAGGGAGTCGAGGATTTCATAATGATTTTATAGAAAACAAAATATCCATCGCTTGTATTCGTTACAGGGCACAAAAATGTCCACCCTTACGCCCTGACTTACTAGACCAGCGAGAGTGGTGAATTATGCCATTGATTTGTCTTGCGAGAAAAGGAAAAAAGTCTCAGGAGTTACAGAAACATTTACTAGGCTGCTATTATTGCTATTTTTTATTCCACAGAAACCTTTCTGTACTTTACAAACTAAATTGCATTAAAAAATATCAAAAAACAAACAGATCATATAATTGCGAAGGATATAAAACGCGTTTATTGCCGTGTGGTTTATTCGCTTTATGACCTCCCAGGATCGCATTGGATAGACGTCACTTGGAAGCCTAGACGTCGTAAATAAGTATGAAATATGATAATTGCGAAATTCTTCAATATATTACGATTTAAACATTGATGATTCCCACTGACGTTTTGTTGGCCATAACTCTACGTTCCCAGAATGACCTGGCCCTTCACAAAAGCGTTTGGGTGTAGAGCATGTTATATTTTCTCGTCATGTTTTGTTGCTCGTTTTAATTGGAAGTATTATGTGTCATTTGAAGGCTATAAAAGAGACACTGGTTACAGTGATTGCCAGGATGTAAATACGTGTCTTGTAAAGCAATTTCATGACAAAATGTTAGCAAGTAAAAAAATAAATGTCTACACATTGGTCGATATTTCTTCACGTTTACTCCATCTAGCCCCAAACTTAGCAAAGCTTACATTATGCAAGCCAGATAGCTGATAAAATACATATTTAATTTTAAATACATACTTAGAAATACCCAGACACAGAACTAACATCTAACTTCATCACACAAATGTTTTTCTACCAAACCGTGGTTTTGTGCCAAATCGTTTTGTGGTCTACTATACCAACAAAGAAACATCAAAATTGATTAACAACTGACGGGCCTATCACGTAACATAAAAAAAAAACGAATCGAGAATCTTCTCCTTATGTAAATAATTCGATTAAAAACACTTAAACTAAATTCCAAAGATCCGATTTGTAAAACAAATCGTTTAATTAATCGAATACAATCCTACACGGTTAGAAGTTTAATCAACCGAGATGACAGATTAACAACTTTATGTCACACCGATAGCTAGTTATTGGTTTTTTTATGCGTGTTCGCAATTAGTACGGGACACGGTATGATTCGGTATGCCTAATTAAATCCGTTGTACTTGATTAAGGGCTAGATGTTTGCGCGGGCGACTCTGGGTTTTTAAATATGCTTTCATTTATGATCTGTGTATGTCACTAAGTATGTTTAGGTTGGTAGAGCCTTGATCTTTTTGTGCTTGTCCAAAATTTGGGAACCACTAGATGTCATCACAGGCTCTCAGGGAAACTGTCATATGTACCTTTATTTAATAGCTAATCTTTTCCGAGTCACTATTTTTATATTTTTTATAGTTGCTACTCAGCTCTACACCAACTACCATGGGCTCGTTAATTTTTATTTTATATTGGTGGTCAATTCACACACAACTCCATCTGACCCCAAACTAAGCAAAGCTTGTATGATGGGGGCCAGATAGCTGATATAATACTTATATAGTTTTAAATATATACTTATTATACATAGAAACAAACACCCAGACACCGTGCAAACATTTGAATTCATCACACAAATATTTGCACTGGGTGGGAATCGAACCCACGACCCTCGGCTTCGCAGGCAGAGCTACTACCAACTAAGCCACGAGGCCAGTCGAACTTTTCTGAGTTACTAGTATTTTTTAGTAGCTACACACAACCAGTCGTAATAAAACACATCAGATCTCTAATGTCAAAAAGAAAAAAATCTTATTAGAGTTTACGATATTCTCAAATGTTTAGCTTTTAAATGATGGAACGCAAAAGTGAAATAATCTCCCCTTAACATCGAACTCTTTAATAACACTTTTTATCATGCTGAACAGAATTACTTCGAGCTAATTTTTCCATAGGAATTGTTTTTCCGGAAGACCGCCGCATTCCAAACTTTGTTATTTTATATTATAATAATTGAAAATAAAATTTAAGAAAACGTATTCAAGTTTTTTACTTTGACATATTTTGTTAAAATTAACAAAAAAATAACTCACTATAAACACTAAAATGGCTAACACATTTTAAAAAAGTAAACAGGCTAATCACAATAGTAATAAATATTAATAAAATTAAGAAACAAACATCTAATCCCATAAAAAATGCTATTTTTGTTGTCAAATAATAATCTGAAGTTAACTGAAAATAAACGGAGGAACGTTTCTAATTTTCTACGTTTGCAACTTCAAAATAAATCGAGCAAAATTTAATATTTAATAAATATAACACACAGGTCTCATGTGGTATTTATTTATTATAAATCATGTACCACGGTCGAACCCGGAGCGTACCGCTATTTAAGTAATATATGTACTGTACAAGTATAGTATTAGATAGATAGATAGATAGATACTCTTTATTGACACACCAATAATAAAAATACATACCAAAAAAAAAAAAAACATAGTAAATTAGTGCGACAGTGGGCGGCCTTATCGCTGAAAGCGATCTCTTCCAGGCAACCTTAGGATGGAAAACAACACGTGGACAAATCAGAAAATGGGGTGCGTAAATAAGAAGTACTAAAAAAAACATAAGTACTTATAAATATGTTAAATTGAACTCTACATTTTAATTACGTAATTTTAATATTGGATTCGGATTTTAATTTGTCTAATGTATTATGATTGTTAATTTTAGGTTTGATTTGTATTTTTAATTCTTTTGACTTAAATGGATCTGTGTTATCTGAGAAATAAATAAATAAAATAAATAGTAATATAAATAAATAACGGAAATAAAAACAAATTATAATAAAAACAAAGTATAGTATTACCTAATTACCTCACCGTTTCGACAACGTTACCACCGCCGTGGTCAAGAGAAGACTGAAGAAATTGCGGGCCATCTCATTAGGAAATTAAGAAATCTCCATCTACCCTCATTTGCGCTATACCAGGGTATAGCTCAAATGAGGGTAGATGGAGATTTCTGGTAACTGATTCTGATCGGGGTAACAATGCGGGACCTGTCCCGCCAAAACACCGAGATAATAAAACTATAATTTAGTTCGTAATGAATTATAAGTGTAGTGTTGTGGAATGTTATTCAATGTTACTTCTAATTCTAATCGCGATAATGTTTTTTTTGACGTGATAACGTCTTATAATTCGGTGAAGCCGGCTGCACGCCCGCAAAACATGACGTCATGTAACGTTACCGTTACCGTTAGTTCGTCGTCCGTGCCATGCGGACGAAGCTGAGCGCTGAGGGCGCCACCCGCCGAGTCGAGCGGTATCACTACTCGCGCTATCAGCGTACTGATTTCTTAAGACGTTGTCACGTTTAACTATCGTCAGTAAACCGACTTAACTTTACAGACAACCAATTTTTAATTAAATACCAGCAGCGCATTACGTAGTTCCCGTACGTTTTCCGTGATGGAAAGTAACGTAAGTGTTATTCCAGAACAATAATCTATCTGTGTTTTAAATTTCAACCCGCCTAACTAAATCGGATTTGGCTTTGTTATTGCTCTCTGTATAATTTCACGTGAAAAGAAAAGAGAGGGAAGTATATCAAAACCACGATAGTTTCAGTTAGACGGTAGAGGCTCTGATCCGTTCAAACATTCCGACGTGATCGAACAATAAAAACCTAAACTTTCGCTTTTTATAATATTAGTAGGAACCTTGGCTTGTCTAGAAGTGCAGTAAGTTCTATACTAGAACGAGTATCTAAAGCTGCACTAGTAGGATCATATCGGATTTTGCTGGGCAGGGAGAGAAATACGAGTAGTGAAGGTGAGTGTTGACGTACGTCACAAAGGGGCCCCTTAAACCTACGCCCGAGTCACAAGTCTTGGGGTCTACTTGAGATTTCTCTCTCTGCCACACGATGGACCCGGAACATGGAGTCACAAGTCTTGGGGTCTACTTGAGATTTCTCTCTCTGCCACACGATGGACCCGGAACATGGAGTCACAAGTCTTGGGGTCTACTTGAGATTTCTCTCTCTGCCACACGATAGACCCGGCACCCTCACGGTGAATCCATGGAATGCTAAGAAGTTCGTCTAGATCCAACAAAAATGTGTCGACAGTCGAAAACAATGTTTTTAATAATACAAATACATATTTATCAGTGTGCATTGGGAATACCTGTGACTATCGCAGTTCTTGACCTACAGATACAAGCAACGCAGTGAGTAAGGTAACGCCTCTTATCACGAGTTACGTCAACGGACTATCAATTTTTATACACTTTGTAAGATTATATTGTTACTTTGGAAACATTAATTCGATGCTTCTGTAAGATGAACGAATTTTATAAATAAACTTACCGAGTCGCGGTTGTACCCACGTATCACATGATCCCGTAATTTTGTCGCTATAAAAAGTAGCCTAGATGATTTGCCAGACCACAAGCAATCTTTTTTTTTTAAATAAAGTATGTCGATACGAGCTGGACATGTGCCTGATGGTAAGCAACATGCCTGCCACATGACATCACAGTGACACGCAGCTATAGGAACATGAAGAGTCCAAATCATCACCTAGCACTGCACTGCTCTCGTCACCCAGAGATCTAAGACGTTATATCTCTAAGAACTGTAATTTCTCTGGAAACATGCCCTTCAAACCGGAACACAGTAATGTTTGCACATTACTGCTTGGCGGTAGAATAACTGGCAAGGGTATGGTACTTCCCCAGGTGGACTCTGCTACGAGTCCTACCACTACAAAACTCTATGGACTAAATTTCATTCAGATTTGAATTAAATTTAGTCCATAGATGTTCTTCAGTAGTTTTTGAGTGAAAGAGTAACAAACATACAATACATTTTTTCAAAATTTTGCTTATATATTCTTAGTAGGACTAGAAGAATCCTACGCTTTTAGCCACGTACTTCCCTTAATTTTGATCCTATCCTTTAATTTTGGCGCGATAAAAAGTAGCATATGTGCTGTTCCAGGCTATATTCTGTGTTCCATGTTTCAACTTGCAAACTTTCGCATCCTATTAATATTACACATGCGAAAGTTTGTATATTTCGATGTTTGTTGCTCAATCACGACGGAACAGGTGGACGAGTTGGGTTAGACTTTGGAACATAGATTTAGGCTACAATCTTATGTGTCTATGTGCTATTTCAGAAAATATATATTTTTTATTAGATTGAGTAACAAACATCAAAAATTTTACTACACTCATAATTTCATACCGCTAAGTGATAACCGCTAGGTTGTTCACCCCTAAACATTTTTTTTTTTAATTTTTGAACAACATTTTTTGTTTTTATTTTTTTATAATGTGGCATAAAAAAATACATACAACCCTAAATTTTTACCCTTTTATCACCAACCTCCGTTTTTTAATAGCCATTTTAGTAATTTAATCATTTTCCATCCCGCTCGATAACTGATCAATTATCGTCTTTTTTGTAAATGTTTTTCACTCTATTTCGATTAAAATTTCCCGGAGCTTATGGCAAATCTAAAATTGTTTAATAACAATAAACATTTATTTTTATTATTAAAGTTTAGGGTTGCCATGGATGGTTTAGATTCTCAAACCAGCCCGGCAGATGGCGCTGCAGTTGGTACCCAGGTTATTATCCGAGCGAAGCCGGAACGGGCCGCTAGTTTATAATAAAGGATTAGTAGGATAGACTTCGCAGGCAGACTTGGTGCCAAGTAAGCCACTTGAGGCACGTTGTCAGGCGGACAAGACGACCAAGGTCATGTCAAATAGGAAGTAGCTGAGGGCAAGGTAGCGACGGTCATCCAGCAGACAGGATGGGTCGATGATTCTACTCATCATAAACACTGCACAACTACATTTTCATTTTCTACCGCCAAGCAGTAATGTGTAAACGTTACTGTGTTCCGGTTTGAAGGGCAATGTTTCCAGAGAAATTACTGGGCTTAGAGATATAACCTTAGATCTCTGGGTGACGAGCGCAGTGCAGTGCTAGATAATGATTTGGACTCTTCATATTCCAATAGCTGTGCATCACTGTGTTGTTATGTAGCAGGCATGTTGCTTACCATTAGGCACATGGCCAGCTCGTCTCATCACTCTTTCTCTTTAATACATTAAAAAAACGGCGATTTTTTGTTTTCGTATTTTTTTTATTTACTCTAAATCTGTCATTTACGATTACAGGACGTCTCTTTCTACGAAAAACGTAATTTCGAAATAAACTCGCGACTTTCCTATTCCGGTTAAACTCAACCAGGTTTGCGTCGCGAGCCCGCTGGTGGGCCCGCCTCTTCCAGTCGATTTTAAACCGAAACTCTAATAGTTTAGAGTATATATCTGTTTAACTTTTAGCAAGTTTAATTATTTTAAGTTAACTAATTATAACATTTCACCCATATAAGAAAAACCGCCGCCACGACGCTACATTAGTATATCAGTAGCTCGCGTTTTTCCCCTAAGATTTTCCTCTACAAAAATGCTCGATGCGGCTGTAAAAGTTTTCACTACAAAAAAAATTCACTATGGCTCTCTTTACTACCTTAAGAGTGCGCCTAAAGCCAGGAAAAAAACAGATTTCACCCGCGCGACGCGTTTCTTAATGTGATGTACATAAAGTCGAGAATAGCATGACACAGTTTGGAGGAAAAATCAATATTTAATCAGGAGTCCATTTTTGACCAAGTTTTATTTAATTACTCAATAACTAAACATAAATTTAAAAAAGTGTTCGGTTACTTTACTAGAACGTACAAATAGGAATTTTATTACCAAAAAATAATGTGGGGTCATCGCTGATAATTTCGAGTACTCGAATTAAAACGGGTTTTTCCGGTGTCATTTTTATTTTTTTATTGTAAAAAAACTCTGATCTATTTTTAAAATTCTATTCGGTTATTGTGCTTCTTCTTGATTGTACCCACACGCCAATATTTTTTTTGTCATAGTTTTTAGTTTCATAACTTCAGTGAGCGGCGTCGAAAATGTCCTTTTTTCGTTTTTCTGGCTTTAGGCGCCCCCTTAATTTTATTGTGTAAACATGTTTTGTTATACTTTAGACTCTATACTTTAAGAGTGACAGGACGTGCCTGATGGTAAGCAACGTGCACGCCCATAACAGCACAGAGCACAGTGACACGCAGCTATTGGTACATCATCATCATCATCATCAACAGCCCACTAAACGTTCCCACTGCTGGGACTCGGGGCCTTCTCTCACAAGGAGAGAGTTAAGGCCATAATCCACCACGCTGGCCCAGTGCGGGTTGGCGGATGACACATGACTTCGAAAGATTCTAGGTACATGTCGGTTTCCTCACGATGTTTTCCTTCACCGTTTTAAGTTAGCGGCATTACGCACATGACTTCGAAAAGACAGTGGTGCGTGTGGGGTTTGAACCCGGGGTCTCCGGATCGGCAGCCGCCGTTCTCCCGACTAGACCAGCCGTAACTTACGTAATTGGTACATGAAGAATCCAAATAATTACTAGCACCGCACTGCGTTCGTCACCCGTCGATATATAAGGTATTTTATCTGTTAGCCCAGTATTTTTTCTGGAAACATTACCCTTCAAAATGGGATACAGTAATGTTTGCACACTACTGCTGGGCGGCAGAATAACTGGCAAAGGTGTTAGGACATATCGGCAGCTCACGTTAAAAAGTATTGTGCACCTACGTACACTTTTCTTCTGATAAGCTATAAATGTTGCAAGGCATTGCCCTGTTGCTATCGGTGCAAGTCCATTCATAGTTTACGAGTTTATATTTGATGCTCAATTAGCGACCTCACTAACCTGAGATATGGCCATAACGCCCGTACCTACTTACTTATACTACGGAACCCTTTGTTTTCATCTTTATTTCAATATCATGTTCTATCCGCGCAGTTCCCATTCCAGTTATATCCACGGGGTAAAAAAGTAGCCAAACTGTTATTCCAGACTATAATCTATTTGTGTTCCAAATTTCAGCCCGATCCGTTCATACGTTAGGATGTGATTGAGCAACAACATCCATACATTGGCATTTATAATATTAGTAGGATTAGTATGAAGTAGGACAACCATCCAACTTACATAAAATGTGGAGCTACTCTATGTACCTACTAAAACGTTCGATGTTTGAGCCACGTTCAGCAAATTCGCTCTTAAATTGGTTTTACCAAAGAAAATAGCTTGCTCTGGTATTATTAATTATGCGATACTTCTCGTGGTAAAGTCCCTAAATTTCGATGCAGTTATTTTTCATAATTTTCACGGGTATACTGAGCTTTGTTATGAGGCCTACAGTTAAGTACTTAACTGTAGGCCTAACAAACAAAGCCATAACAAAGCTCAAAGTCACACAGCGAGCTATGGAGCTAGCTATGCTCGGAGTCTCTGCGCGACAGAATCCGTAATGAGGATATTCGCAAAAGAACGAAAGTAGCCGACATAGCTCGAAGATAGCTAAGTTGAAGTGGCAATGGGCAGGCCACATCGCTCGCAGAACTGACAACCGATGGGCAAGAAAGGTTCTCGAGTGGCGACCACGAACCGGAAGACGCAGTGTTGGACGGCCTCCCACTAGATGGACAGATGACCTCACAAAGGTCGCTGGAAACCGCTGGTTGCAGGTTGCGCAGGACCGTTCGTTGTGGAAATCTAGGGGGGAGGCCTATGTTCAGCAGTGGACGTCTTGCAGCTGATGATGATGATGATGACTGACTAGTCAGTGGATAGTTAGTAAACGACCGTGATGGCTCGAAACAAAGTGCCTGCTGAATGTTTCTAGTTCCATAAAACGTCAATCCGCAACTTATGGAGCTAGTTCATAATTATACTTACACTAGCGGTCCGTCCCGACTTTGGCCGTGGTACATAATATATAGCCTATAGCACTCCGGGATTACGTACACATGTCCAAGGCTAAAGATTAATAATAATAAATATTGGCGGACAATTCACACACAACACCATCTGACCCCAAACTAAGCAAAGCTTGTACGATGGTGGCCAGACAGTTGATATACTACTTATATTGTTTTAAACATATACTTATTATACATAGAAACACCCAGACACAGTGCAAACATTTGAATTCATCACACAAATATTTGCACTGGGTGGGAATCGAACCCACGACCCTCGGCTTTTGCAGGTAGAGCTACTAACCACTAAGCCACAAGGCCAGGCAATTTAAATCGGTCCAGTAGTTACTAAGATTATAGCGTTTAAACAACAAAACCTGTTCACCTTTATGATATTAGTATTACATATCACTGTTTGATGTATCAAAATAAAAAAAAATAAAAAAAATTGACATCAATTTCAAATTGAAAATAATAAAGTAGCCAAGTGCGAGTTGGACTCGCCCATGAAGGGTTCCGTTCCAGCAAGTAACATAATATACATAGTACACATAGTTCTTGTAGTTCGTTATAACTTTGATCGAAGTTTTAATAATAGTGTATTTATGACGTACTAAAAAAAACTACTCATCAGATCGAGTTCAAACTAATTTTCGTTGGTAGTTTTCATGGTAAGGTACATCACATCATATATTTATTTTAGTTTTTTCATTCTCTTACTTTAGAAGTTAGAGGGGGGGGGGACACACATTTTACCACTTTGGAAGCGTCTCTCGTGCAAGTTATTCAGTGTAGACAAAAATAATATTAAAAACCTCAACATCATTTTTTAAGACCTATCGATAGACACCCCACAAGTGTAAGTTTGATGAAAAAAAAATTTTTGAGCTTCAGTTCTCAGTATGGGGGGCACCCCTAGTTTTTGTTTTTTTTTTCAACTTTTGTAAAAATCTTAATGCGGTTTACAGAATACATCTACTTACCAAGTTTCAACAGCGTAGTTCTCATAGTTTCGGCAAAAAGTGGCTGTGACATACGGACGGACAGACAGACAGACAGACAGACATGACGAATCTATAAGGGTTCCGTTTTTACGTTTTACGGAACCCTAAAAAAAACGACTGGCTTATAATTTTTCGGAGAAAATTAAATTATTGTTGTTGTTGTCAACTCCTGCGATTTGTCGGTTTACCCGTGAGTGATGATGCATGAAACTGCGTCGACATATAGGGAACTCAAAAACAATCGACGAAATGAGAACATCCTATTTTGAAATCGGATAACAAATTAAGCTTTTTCGAACCAAACGTTCAATCAAAATTGACTTAATAGTGCACCAAAATAGAGTCGAATATACATTTTACCAAAGCAAACAGGCATACAGGTCACAAATAGGAATCAAGTGTATCTCTTGATAACCTAGTTTACAAAGTTATTGTAAACAAATAATAATTATTAACAGTTAGATCATATAATATGGCTATTAGTCCACTAACCTTTTGCCATTGTAAGACACAAATTAACTCATAATTGAACAGTTCGCCTTGTGACTGTTGCTAAGCTTATGAAAACAACACTTTTATTGCACATTAGCAGGGCCCGCGGTTTTACCCACGTAGTTCACGCTCCCATAATATTATATATCCCATAATACAATACAAATTTATTTATTGATTAAAAACTTCTTACAAAACATCAAAATTCTTACTTGCTAAATTCAAAGAAATACTTGATAGGTATATTATGTTAGTAGTCCATTAGCAGCCGTGCTAGGTTGGAGACCTGTGTTACAGCTGCTAAGATTTCCACCTCCGGCGCTCACTCGATCACGTAAACCTTTTTTTTTTTTTACATAACGTGACAGTCGAAGCTTTATACTTATACTAAATACTATATACTTTATACTAGCTGAACCCGCTACGTCGTTCGCGTACGTTGATCTTGCGACCTTATTAGTAGATTAGTAGTACTTACGTAAAAATATTTTGATGGGTGGCCATTACACACACCGAGTGAATTTGTTTTTCCACACAAAAATATATTTATTCGAGTTAAGCAACTTCATATTTTATATTTTTAACAACATCAAACATAGTCGTAGTAAGGTTGTGGAGTATCGAACAAAGCCGTAGTGTTAAGTTTGTAAGATTTTTATAGGATACATTACGAAGGGTCTGTGGCTGATGTGCGTGATCTTACCCTAGGGGGCGTCCATAAATTACGTGAGGTGTTTAAGGGGGGGAGGGGGTCGAGTCAAATCTCATCTAATCTTACGTTGGAGAGAGGGGGGGTCTCGGCAAATATCACGCAATTTATTTTCCTTGAAACAAAAAAATATACTATTTTGGTCCATTTAATCCAGATTGTATATGCTTAAGATTTAATCTTAAACATAATCGTAATACGAACACCCCTCGGGCTGAATCGACGCCGTCGGGGTCGCGACGACGGTCGCACAAAAAAAAATCATTACCTACTCAACAACGAAACCATATTTTACGTGTCTGTAAACAACAATGTACTAATTGATATATATCTCCTATATCTCAGGCATCAAAATAAACTAATTATTGAGTATTTTTATTTGTTTCATATGTTCAGACTTTGAAAAACATTTTGTGGGTCGAGAAACAAAAAAATAAATGAATACTCAAATAGAACACAAAGAATAAAACAATCTAACGTGTTTACGTAAGAAACCTACATCTTGAAAATCTCACGTGAGTTTGGGGGTTGGGGGTTGAATTAAATCTCACGACATCTCACCAGAGGGGGAGGGAGGGACAGAAAATTTAAAAAAAGACCTCACGTAATTTATGGACGCCCCCCTACCTACTTACCCACTTATACATTTTTACACACAAAACATTGCTATTCAGCGTGGTACTGCCGCCAGCATGCTGGGCACGCTTCCGACTGGTAGTGGGCTTGAACATCTTGTCATCCAGATTTTGTTAATATTAAAAAAACCGCCTCCCTGTTTTCCATTTAATATATGTACATGGTAAAAACGGGACCCTATTACGTACTCTACCCTAGACTTCGCTGTCCGTCCGTTCCTCCGTCCGTCTGTCACCAGACTGTATCTCAAGAACGGTGATAACTAGACAATTGTAATTTTCACAGATGATGTTTTTATTTTGCCGCTACAACAACAAGTACTACATTACGCATTTTCTAATAAATATCAGATCGTATTTCGTACCATGTGCTGCCATCTGTGGTTAATATGTGGAAAAACATTAGAAAGGTATTGTAATGTTATTACCTGACGATAGATGACTGTTAAGGCAATGGCAGGCGTGTTTCAGGTGGGCGACTTGCTCATCGTGTTACTTAAAAAGAATGTAACTTTTAATCTTTTATGATTTTACAACTTGATCCCAAAAAGTTTGTGATTTTGAATCACCTACCGACGTTTAGGTTGCTTTATAAAGGCTGCGGTTATGAAAGACAAGTCAACAACGCGATAGTAACTTTATATATTATGCCACCGCAAAATTGTCAAAACCCTCAGATTATAATCAATTAATCAGATTACAATCGGTTAGGTTAGTTTGTAATCTGACGTCATTTGATTATAACCTGACCGTTTTTGCAATTCTACAGTGACATAAATAGTGGAATCTCGAAGGCTTGTTAAATTTTAATAGTTATTCGTCGCTTTGTCCATACTCAATACATCACAGCCAATCAACACGGAAGAAACCTATTAGACTTCAAAAGATTTGGATGCTAATGTGTTAAAATTCACAATATACAGGATGCGACTAAGAACGGCAATTGAAATGATAAATTTGCGTGTCCGAATTGAGATATTAAGTGACTCTATTGTGTTTATTCAAATTGCGTGGTTAATCTTCTCAACAGAATATGAAACCAACGGGTTTACCTGTTTTGTGGTATCGACAATGGGTACTTTGGCGTTTACCGACTGACATATGCACGTTAAAACATCAATTTGTCTGTGATCAATTCAGCTGTCATGACATAATTATTTGCGGAGACAATCATTTACCCGAGACACTTACCGCTTTCATCTGTTTTCCTGTAACATTGGAAATAGTTTTGTTAATGACGAAAAACCACTGAACTTTTAATTTTTTCACTAACATGTTTTTTTTTCGGTACTCCATGTGTCATTCTAATCATATAAAAGAACTCGTCATAAATAAAGACTCGAACGGGAACCTTGACTCCATTTTTGACGAACGTTTAGGCTGTGAAATGCTTTGCTTGAGGCTTGAGGGGGTTTTCACAACGGTTACAATTTGTTGTCTTCAAGTCTATTCGGTTCGGACTGAATCGGTTTTTCTAGGTATAGTTAAGTTAAAGGTAAGTTTAAAAAAAATAATCTAATAATCCCTTAGTGATAAGAAAAATGGCCAGTATACGGGCAACATTTCCACGTCGTAATATATTTAAATATGGGTTTGTTGCCACCACAATTTATTAGATATTTATAAAAGCATGTATCTTTTTGTATCTAAAATTCTTCTCAGCTCTCGCTATGTTTTGAGCAACCCAAACGTAACGCTTACGTGATAGTCGAGTTTCATTATGAGAAAGGCAACTGAACACCGGCGTATAGAATTTAGATTCCACGAGTCTGCACGAGTTTCATTACTATCTCAAAAAATCCAAATAGAAGTCTTGATTCTTCAAAAAGCAAGGATAAAATGTTTAGAAGGAAGATAGTGGGCCACCGGCTTACAAATCAAATCAAAATTATTTATTTCAAGTTACATAATGACTCATAGAAGTACAATGCCAGATTGTTATTTGGTGGTAGGTATAAATCGGGCTATCTTGATGAAAGGAAGAGTTTACCCTGCAGTGTAATACTTTTAATAGAATTTTTTGTACGAATTAATGAAATTTAATTTATTTGTAAATGTTAGACAATGGTTTTGTATCGAAACGTTTCCTTGAAATATTTGTAATTATTCCAAAAATAACTCATTTACTGTATGAATCGTTACGAATGCAGGTACTTATTCATAAGACTTTCCATTTTATTTTCGTGAAATCGTATCAATTATCGAGTTAATTTAACAATACCTCCGGTCCAGAACCTTTCGACGTGTAAAGAAGCACATTCTATAGATAGCAAAGGCGTAAAATATCTTCGGGGCAAGAACGGTACTCAACCGACCGCACAATGTAAAGTGAGTTCGGTAATTTCGTAATATAATAAAAATAAATTGTTCCTCAGTCATATCATGCCGTGCCTTACACGGACGGTAATGTCAATAATTGACCGAAAAAAAATATATGGCAAGTTGATTTATAATTCTATAGGCTTAACAACAATGCTTTTGAACGCACCTCTGGCGTAATTCGATGACATAATAAGAGGTACTTATTTATGAAAATTTTAAATTGGGGGTAGAATTTAATGAAGGCTACGCAGTGTCAGTACCAAGCTGAAAGGGGTGCGTCATACTCAAATTTTTGAACAATTTTTACTGTATAAACTTACTATTAAAGTTCTGGTCTAGTCGGCAACTGCGAATCCGGAGACCCCGGTTTGAATATTGCGTGTCCTACTTATTGCCTTTTCGAAGTCATTTGTGCGATAACTTAAAAACTAACTTAAAACTATTAAAAAGTGAAACTAATAACTCAGACTTTGATAGCTCAATACGCGGGTGATACTGGAGACCATGGCCATCTAGATCGTCCGAGTTTACACTAAGATTTCTTTGATTTACGAGCGTGACGCTTGAGCCCAATAGGGTACCGGACTGGGTCAAAAATGCACCATCCTAATTAGTCCGTCAGCTAGATCATGGAAAAATATTGGACACGTATTTTTTGTTTTTTCATAATATTAAAAATCGTCAAAGATATACCATCAAACTTCGAGAGTGGGGGTTCGCGACGTCACTCGTGAGTAAAAATCGTACTCACAAGTGGCGTCACACGAAACTTCGAAGCGCTGTATCTTCGTCATTTTTTGTTTGTGAAACAAAAGAAAAAATACGTGTACAATATTTTTTGGCAATCTAACTAACGGGCTACTTAGTTTTTTTGAGGATTGTACCCCATTCACAGTCCACATAAAATTTGTATGTGGTGCGCCAACAGAAGTTTTCACTTCAAAAACGCTGAAATAACGTACCTACCTGCAACCTACCGTAGATTTATAATCTCACGCTTTTTATTATAAATATTGATATTACAAGGAGACATGTAAATTATGGACAACAAGACGTACATATGTGTTTTTTTATATATGTATAAAGCCATTGTGGCTGTTTGGCTAGCCAGAATAATCTTTATAATCAACTCCCAAGTCTCAATATTTCAATTCTCACATTATTCCTTAGATTTTTTTTTATGAACTTTGAAATGGGTTGTCAGAGTGGGTATTTCGTGTGTGACCAACTCGTCGCTTTCCATCAAGCAAGATAACTAGCCGAAAAAGCCAAAAAAAGGCAAAAAAAGTGCAAGCCTATTATCGATTAAAAACTGTTTTTCCATGATGCATATATTATGTCATTTTCGAGTAACCCTACATATAGAGGCTTCAAAAGTTTTAAGGCTTTCATTAAATTTGGGGATTCTAATATAACCTGTATTATCCGCAAACCATAATGATTACGTAATTCTATATATAATTCTATCGAATAATTCTATAACCAGCTGGTATTTCGTCTGGCAAGGTTTAAAATTTTAAAATTCAAAGACTTTCTCCATGTATCTCCGAGGACTTAACGCTCAAATGTTATAATCTATTAATAATACTAATGTTGTAAAGTTGAAGAGGTGTTTCGTTTGAAAGCGCAAATATCAGGAACATACCGGTTTCAAAAAATATTTCACTATTTATTTCATATCGATATTTCATACACGTGATCCCTAACTAGAGTCTAACTGCCATAGGAGTCATAGGACCTAATCATGGACGTATAAAAAAGTCGGACGTAGTCTCGCTAAAACAAAAACGGTGTCTCTAAAGTCGGCCACATTTGCACGTTTGCGTTGTCAGGTTGTCACTGATAGGTTGACACGCACACATACATATACACAAGTTACGCGTGCAATGACCCACTGATATGTGCGTTTCAGCCTGTATGTGACAACGCACACGTGCATATTGTGTGGCCGACTCGATGGACACAGTTTTCGTTTTAGCGAGACTACGTCCGACTTTTTTTATACGTCCATGGACATAATATAAAAAATTATAATAGGTGGTTTAAAAAAGGTGCCGTTATAAAACTAAGTGTTTTGCCAGTTTATGTGTGTGAAATTAATTACATTTTCTCATTCAAGTTTTTTGGTTAATTACCGTGCCACGGTCTGACCCTCGTAATTTCCGTTCCCGTAATTTTCCCGAGATGAAAAGTAGAATTCGTGCTCTTTCAGACTTGACTAATCTGTGGTTCAACCCGAACCACAGTCATTCCTACATGAACATGAGCTACAATCGTCCAAACATTGACATTTATAATATTAGTAGGATATACCTACTGTGATTATCTGGTTATACTGCCGATTCGGAGTCCTTGATTCAAATACCACGCCGCACAATTGTCTTTTCGAAATCATGTGCGTAATCCCGCTTACTTAAAACGGTGAAGGAAAACATCGTGAGGAGACCGGCATGTTCTTAAAATCTTTCGAGGGCATTTGTCATCCACTAACCCGCACTGGGCCATCGTGGTGGATTATGGCTTTCTTGGTGGATGTGGATTATCTCCTTGCGAGAGGTAGGCCCGAGTCCCGGCAGTGGCAATATATTGTAGGCTGTTTGTTTAAGTTTGTTATACCGTGGTTAAATGGTGCAGTTCCCGATATTTCGACGTTGTTTCATGTACCTTGTTCACGGTGATTTACTCGACCATATAACCATGGTAAATGTAATTATGTATTATTATTATGCCGAGGGTCGTGGGTTCGATCCCCACCCAGTGCAAATATTTGTGTGATGAATTCAAATGTTTGCACTGTGTTTCTGTGTGTGTTTCTATGTATAATAAGTATGTATTTAAAATTATATAAGTATAATATCAGCCATCTGGCCTCCATCATACAAGCTTTGCTTAGTTTGGGGTCAGGTGGTGTTGTGTGTGAATTGTCCACCAATATTTATTTATTTATTATATTGATTATGGACATCATTAAAATATTTAACACAAATATGAACGAAAGCCGTTTCGCAACACAACAAGTCCAGTGTAGCAATGACCAAATCAAAACTACCCGTACTTATATCCAGCCTGCTTTACAATGCAAGAGTGAACATCGAATTTTGATGGAATTGACCAAACTCAATTTCCCTGGAAATAGGTTACTGGCAACATTGGGTCAGCGGTCGAAGATAATTGTGTGGGGACCTACGCTGCGCTGATGAGATTTATAGCGTAGAGTCGTCTCTAAATCTTAAATGATAAGGTTCATTGTCGTCTGATTTTGACAATACAAAAAAATATGGTGAACTTATTGCGTAGTTTCATAATTTTGCAATGCTGTTTGTAGCAAAAAGCATGCAAGGCGAATAGAGTTATACTGCCTTTGTTATAGGATTGGTTTTAAACATATTTATAATTACAATTGAAATTATCAATACATACTTTTAGAGGATTCGCTCTACTTTTTTTTTTGTGTGTTATGAACATTATAGTGTATAAAACGCCCTTCTAACAGATTTAAAAAAAGGTTTTTTATTTTTGTTCACCGATTAGTCGAAGACGCCTGGACCGATTTGGAAAATTATTTTCTGTTTCAAAAGACACCCATGTTCCTAGGTGGTCCAATTTAAATGTCGAAATCGGTTTAGCAGATTTTGTAAAACAAGGAAAATTTTAAAAAAATATGCATTTAATTGAAGCCAGGCCAGGCCAGGACGCATAGTAGCGTTTAGATGTCCTGGCCATCCTACTAATATAATATGTATATACAAAAGTTTGGATGTTTGTTGCTCACGTCGGAACACCTGAACGGATCTGGTTGAAATTTGGAACTCTTTAGAGAGTATAGTCTGGAATAGCACATATGCTGCTTTTATACCTGGAAAGTTTCGGTATCACGGACTACGCGGGTAACACCGCGGCACTGTTAGTATTATATTTAAACAAAATACACTACTTTCCACAAAAAATGTTACTTATTCCGGGACCCTTGATAAATACATACATAATTTAACTCTGTGATGAGATGTTCCAGAGCGCTTCTTAGGATGCGCTTTTGTCTAAATTTCATAAATATTTAAGGTGTATGAGAAAATTTTGCTTCGGTTATTTCCTACGAATGTTATAAATTTGGAAGTAAGTGAAGGCGGACGGACCTATGGGTGCATGTTAAAATATTACATCTGCAAAATTGAGCGATATACGAGTATCCTTTACATTTATAAAACTTACGGCTGGTCTAGTCGGGAGAACGGCGACTGCCGATCCGGAGCTCCCGGGTTCAAATCGCACGCGCACCGCTGTCTTATCGAAGTCACGTACGTAATGCCGCTAACTTAAAACGGTGAAGGAAAACATCGTGAGGAAACCGACATGTACCTAGAATCTTTCGAGGCTGTGTGTCATCCACCAACCAGCACTGGATGATTATGGCCTTGACTCTCTTCTTGCGAGAGAAGGCCCCGAGTCCCAGCAGTGGGAATATTTAGTGAGCTGTTTATATAAAAACTTTACAACATTGTAGCTATGATATGAGGCGTAACTAGATTGATTTGAATGAAGATTTGCTTTGAGTTTGTGAATGGGGATGTTGACTAGGTCGAAAATATACTATTCATTAGACCGTCACTTAGATTATGGAAAATATGGGACACGTAGTTTTAATTTTAATAAATTATTGAAAAATTACAAAGTATTCGAGATTAGCTAACTTCCGGAGTGCGTGTACGTCACGTCTTCGTAATCGTACAATGAAGTGACGTCACTCGAAACTTCTAAGCACTGTATCTTCATAATTTCTTATTTGTGAACGAAAAGACAAAAAAGCGTATTTGTTTTTAATATTCTAACTAACGGATGAATTCGTTTTTTAGTCATCATGCTTACTAAAACAAGTTGTGACCGACTGAAACCTCCCGGCCGAATTCACCTCCAATTGCTGATTAATTTGACTCAAAATTTAAAAGATGGCAATTTTGTTACACGATAGATCCCCATATAATACCCCGTTTACATGATTCCAGTCCAGCGACCGAATCATGTAAACGGGGTATTATGTTACAAAACGAATACGAGCACACATACACACAAAGATACACACACGCACGTGCACACAATAGATAAGCAAACAGTAGTGATGTGCCTAATTAAATTTTGTGAAACTTCACCGATAAAACTTAACAATTTTATCACCCATCGCGGTATATATTTGGAAGAACGCTCGCGGTAGGTCCTCAGTTACAAGTAGGTATAATAAAAAGGTATCACCTGTTAGGGTTCCAGATTTCCATCTTGTAATTTGTGAGATAAATTTTATGTGGAATTCAATTAGTGAGCTCGTAACATCCTACAAAAAGCTTAATTTAATTATATTTGTTAATTACGACGAAAATACTACCAATGAAAGTGCAACAGCTAAGGTACATGAACCCTGTCTAAAGTATTTTGAGCTGAAACTGGGGAAAAAATGACAACGCCAACTAATATTTTTTTCTTAATATTCAAAAGAGTACTTGTCATCTAGTAGATGACTAGTAGATTAGAGCCCACAAACAAACCTCAAATTTGAACAGAAAGATCCACTATTTCGTAAATGGACTCAGATCCACAGCGGATTCATTAATAGAAACCATTGTCCCAAACCAAAGTCCGTCTTAGTGAGTTATACGAATTATTATTTCTAACACGACAGTGCTCCCAGTGTGTTAAAGATTCTCATAAGTAGTTGCTGGAGTTATTGTCCTATTCTAATTGCAACTCTTTCTAAAACTACCCTCTTCTTACTTTACATCTGACATGCAACAATCTGACTTATTCTCCACCTTCTCGTCGTCTGTAGCCAATTAACAAGGGTCTAATAGACGCAGTGGTTTTGAAGATTACCACACAGCTAAACACAACATTAAAAATCGGCGCTCTCTCTTTGTAATATTAGATTCGATTTCGATTACAGCTCAGGACGTCTACTCTCTTTCTACCAAAAACGTAATTTCGAAATAAACTCGCGACTTTCCTACTCCGGTTGTACTTCTATTCGTTTCGTCCGATCGAAGATTGTTTGACGTTTAAATGTTCTAAGCCTACTCTAATTAGGGTAGGCTTAGAACATTTAAACGGACGAAACGACGGATCAAAGTAGAACCGGAGTAGGAAAGTTGCGAGTTTATTTCGAAATTACGCTTTTCGTAGAAAGAGAGTACACGTCCAGGTCACGGTATGTAAAATGCTGTGACTAGAACATTAATAAACTGTAAATTCTAAACAACAATGTCACAACATTAAAAGGCTGTGTATTGAGACTATTTAAATGTATTAAAAATTAAATATGATTACAATCTTTATTTGCAAAATAAACAAGTTGATTGAATATCATTTAAAAGTAATAAAACATACATAAAATCCCCACGATTAAGGCGGAATCGAAAAGTAATGTTTTACTTAATGACCGCATCAACACTTTTATAAGAAGAATAACTTTTATGACTAAACCATTGAATCGTACTCACATTGCTTCCACTCGAATGAAATTTGTTACCCCAAGGAGTTTTTATTGTTTTAAATAGGTACTTCTTGGTTTCCCTACCTTCTTGGTATCGCGTAGACTAGTTTCGGTTAAAATTGGAATGTATCGCAGAACAACACAGAATTGGCGGGAAAATTAAACCTTTGTTTTATTTGTTAATCCAAATTGCGATGTTTAGCTATAGCTAGTCTCAGTATTCCAAAACAGATTTAGCACAATTTTGTTTTAGTTAATTTTTTGATGTGGGAAAGAGGTATGATTCTTCTTAATGATAAAATATAATATTCAAATTGTGTTTAGTTACGGTGGTGACATAGTAATTTATTGAAGGAAGAAGACAAAATCCTTTTTGTAAATAAAACTTTTAAAAACTCAATTATAAAAACAGCTGTTTGGCTCGCGGATGCCGAATAACATCGTCGTTAGTGCCCACAGACGATCAATGTTTACCGAAATCAACAAGAAAAAAACATACACAAATGCTTTAAATTGGTTGGTTAAGTAATATTTTTGCAAACGTTGAAAATACTCTTTAAATAAACTTTCAAATTCATTTTAACCTGTTTTTAGAACTGTCAAAAATAAGCGTAGGTACAAATCAATCTTTTATTTACGACTACTTCGTACATATCAAAACAATAGGTTACTTACTGGTTAAGTACTATAAATAATTGTGGTGCCAAATCGCATATAAAAAAAACTACTCTGGGCCTAGTCTATACAGCGATACTGATACTTAATGGCCCGGCAACTTTTTGCTCCAACAGTTTTTATTCGTGCGAGTTTTACGATCCGCTATCGCTACAATATTTTACGACTCATGACTGTATCGCAATGAGTTGCATCGGTTTTATAATACTTTAATTTCACCGCCAGAAAACCATAAAAATATGCAAATGGCGTATAAAAGTCGTTCGCGGGGCGACAGTAAAACGCGGTAATCCGAGAGATACGCTGCCGGCTATTGATAAATGTGTCTTTCGGTCAATCACTGGCAAAATGTTAATTGGAAATAACTCTAGTTTGATCATAAATGTCATTTTCAAACGTCATTTTAGCTGATAAATGTTTTACTACGGTTTTTACGCAAGATAGTTCCTGTCATACAAAAGTTATTTACGCTTCAGCTTCGTCGGTTAACGTCGGGCAAGATGGCGGTCAAGGAAATGTAATATGTCCACCGATTTAAAAAAATAACGTTCCAGTCATATTAATTTGAAGCCAATATTTAAAATTAAATTTAAATTAATTCGGTCTTCTTTTAATTATAACTGGATGTGTGTGTTGTTTAACCGCCCAAACGTGTGTTTTTCAAACATTTAGGTACTTCAGTAAACTTAAGCGAGTCAATAATAACTGATCAAATCTTTTATCATAGTCAAATCAGTGAGAATATAAATTTTCAACGTGTGTTCGGCAAACGAACTCAACAAGATTGACAAGATAGAGTTTTGTATTACGGCAGACGGCAGTGCATAAATAATTTGGCGTGACATAATTAATTTTCAATTAATGTTTATTCCACAATAACAAATGCATTATACAAACTAAAAGTTTATAGCCTTGTTACACTTGGCTAAATTTAGTCGCTACTGAATTCAGTGAAGTGTAGTAGTAGCATTCAGTCTAGTAT
The DNA here is from genome assembly GCA_963693475.1 of Ectropis crepuscularia. Taxonomy (NCBI): domain Eukaryota; kingdom Metazoa; phylum Arthropoda; class Insecta; order Lepidoptera; family Geometridae; genus Ectropis; species Ectropis crepuscularia. The sequence continues at coordinate 17,749,735 of OY856359.1, forward strand.
ACTAAATTCAGAGGCGAGGATTGCTTGCTTGCAGGTTGCTTCTGAATTCAGTTGACTAATCTTGCTTCTAAATTTTCTTCTGAATTCAGTTACTAAATTTAGCCAAGTGTAATAATAAGCCTTTTAATGCTAGAATTTTGTAGCAGCTACCCGATGTGTCGGACATCAATGTTAAGTTGGCAAATTTTCTCGCCAAATTTTCTCTTCGAATTGGCCCGATCCTCGGTCTTACGTCTCCAACCACCACCAGCCGTTTATTTTAATAAATTAAAAATATTCAATAAACATTATTAATACCTGGAAGCACAGAGTTCTATGCCTAGAAGTAACCTGTTTCACTCCCACTACACTCTCCTCAACAAGAAAACTGACCAAATTAATTCTAATTCGGTCTAAGCGTTTAGTCTAAGCACTGTGGTATTTTAATTAACTTTCTAAATACGTCGCTTCAGAAGCTTTGATTAGTACGTTAACAATGCTGTATAAATTCGCTTAGAAACATACCTAGAACATAAACATAATTAGCGATCCGACCCGTAATTCCGGAACAAATTACCTAAGAACAAGATACAATTTCAAAATGGCGACGATAAACTCACCACAGGCCCGTATCATTCACATTGTAAGACAGCTCAATGTACACATGAGATGAGCTCGTAAACTTTGTAATTAGTTTGAGTGCTTAATCTGAGTCGGACTCACGGGCTATCATGCCAGCCAGTGAAGAATGTAATCTTTGAGAGTTGTGAAAGTCGATAAGGTGATCCGTGAAATGGAGACGTGATTGACGAATGAGAGAATGCTTCCACGAAATTGTCGTCTCTTCAAATTAGATCAGAAGTACCACACCTTTGCCAGTTATACTACCGCCAATCAGTAACGTGCAAACACGTTCCGGTTAAAAAAACAATATGTCCAAAGAAATTACGGGACATAGAGGTAAATCATCTTAAATCTCTGGATGAGCGCAGTACAATACCAGGTAATGATTTGAACTCTTCATGTTCCAATAGCTGCATGACGCTGTTATGGGCAGGCGTTTTGCTTGCCATCACGCGCGTGGAAGACCACTTCTTATCTCTCCAATAAAAACGAAGGTAGAAATAAACTAGTTGGTAGAGTAGGGCCACATAGATTGTGATAGGGATTAGGTCTCGAGGCGAACCTCCTTCCTACGGACTAACCTTGCCTCCCCACTAACAACAAGATATTTTCAGAAGACAAAAAAAAATACTTCAACAATAATAAAATTATTATCTAACCTAACATGATTTTAACATTTTTTATTCAAATCGTAAGGTTCTGTCAATGTAAATGGGTCTGATTGACTTATGCATTGGCAAATTACGAGCATAGGCTATGTTTTTGTATGAGTCTCTTTTATAAATCATCATAGACACGTGAAACTTATGAAATACCTAATCTGTTGTTCGCTTGAAATTTACCTATTTTTACTTAAAATGAAATCCTACTAATATTATTAATGTCAATGTTTGGATATTTGGATGTTTGTGGCTCAATCATGTCCTAACGTATGAACGGATCGCGCTGAAATTCGGAACACAGATAGATTATTGTCTGGAAGAACACATATTTTATCACGGAAAAACAACACGGGAAAGGAAACTTCGCGGGGTGCTGCTAGTTAGTAAATATTTGTATAGGTATAGATTTTTTAAAAGAATTATGGTTTTACATTTGTCCGCCATCTCGCCTGATGTTGTACGTCGATACGGTCTACGTTGGAGTATGCTTACCTAGAAGAAAATGCTGTAGTCTAAATTTGAAGACAAAAGTAATTTTAAATGACAAAGATTACTGCAAATTACTGACTTAGAAGTTGTTCATTGTATCCACTAAAACTCATTATGGCCATCTAGTACTTACGTTGTAATATAAACATTAATTAAATTACAAGGTAAGTACTTTACGTAATAAAGATAATATAAAAAATAATATAGAAAATAAAGGCTCATTAAATAGAATACATCCGAGAAAAGACTACACAAGCTTATTCTTAAGCTACGCTCAATATAGTTGCTTGATCTACGCAAGAAACCAAGTTACTTATACGTTGATGTGTTTCATCATTTGCAATTTGTTCATTTATTCATCCATTAATTAAAGTTCCGATGTAGTAATGAATTGCGACGTGTAGTATATTTTGCAATGTTCTCGTAGCGATAATTCGAAGCTGTTATTAAATACATACTACTAATACTAGCCTGTGCCTCGTGGCTTCCCCGCTTCATTATATTTTTCGAGATCTAGATAATAATTATATAGGACTAACAGCAGCCTGCGGTTTCAACTGCGTAGTTTCCGATCCCGTTACTTTGTCAGGATAAAAAATAGCATAATCCAGACCTAATCTATTTATGTACCAAATTTCATCTAGATCCGTTCAGTAGTTAACAAAACCCGGGCGTACCGTTCTCGACGCTTAGGAGCTTAAAATGCTGGCACAGTTACCTGGCTGAATGGCATTTGTAATACCCTGCACCAGGAAAGAGCCGGAGTCATCTACCTTTCCGGAAATATGGCGTCCTATGTCCTCGACCAAGTCCTTGGGTTCGGTTTTCCACCATCCCATGGTTTCCACTGCGATTCGTACGAAATTTGCAAGACTCCAAACCAAAAAAAATCATTTTTTTGTTTTATTAGAACAAAAACAAGCCTTATTAATTTAATAGAAAAAAAGAAGAATTGTAACGAATAATCACAATAACTACTGTAAGTACCGATTTTGAAAATCGCTCCACTAATAAAATGGTACATCACAAAAATATTTTTTTGCTATTAATTTGTTTTTCTTTGTATTTAAATTTAATCACAAAGCTACACATGCATTATTTTCATTGTAGAGGATCACAGTCTCCAACGAAGTACAGGTATACAGATAACGATACGTTATACTCGTAATTGTTCCATAAAAGTAGTTTTACAAGACATACATATTTTATCATACTGATATGTTTTACGTTAAGCTAGGAAGGAATCTGTACAAAAAATCAGATAAACAATCAGAATGAAGGCGTAACAAGTACATCCACACATACAATAACACAATTTCGTAATTACCCTTGCGCTAGCGCACGAGATGTAGTAATCCTGGAGTACAATAATGTGCCGTATTAGTAGTGTGCCCAAAGATCGGTAGGCTGTAGAAGACAACCACCAAAGGTCCTAAAACAACAACAATATGATTATTAGTGCGAAGTATAAAATCGACAACACATATTTTTTGTCGTTCTGTGTCACCTTCCGAACGAGTACAATACTATGCTTACTATTCTTCAGTCCCGTATGTGATGCGATTCTTGCGGCTAGTCAGTATAAATAAGCTGTGGAAAGGTACTATACAAGGACGCAGGAATCTCCTCCCTACCGTCAACTATCTCCTACCTTGTGAAGGCTCTAGATTAGGTCGATTTATGTGGCTGTGTGAATGGTTCAATCCTTATAACCCTTGCCGCTGTATTATAGAACGACTTGAGGTAAATTTAGTCTCATTAACTTCCTATGACGTCACAAACATCGGAAGTTTCTATACAGATTCGACTGTACGAAAAATAGGACAGATGTTTGGTCGCCTAAAAGTTTGAATATATATTCGGAACACGTAGTCCAATCTTTGCAATTGTAATGAAGCGGCAATCGTCCTGTTTTAGACGAAACTAAAATTCATATACAGCGAGAGATCCACAATCAAGCAACGCATTCCAGTGTAGCTGTTAGCTTATCGAAAGTGACGTCGAAAGGGTTTCAATATGAAAACGCAAATGTCATTTATTTTCCTTATTTACTCGATGAAATATGTTTATGTAATTAAATATTTATGAATTGTTTTAACATTCATTAAAATTACGGTGAGAACTTGATTTTCAACGAAGCTTAAATTCAAAAGCTAGCGAAAACTCAATCGCTTATTCCTGATTAAAATCCCCGCGCGATAAACAATATCCCTGTAGAAAGACAATGGAGGTCTACCGCTTAACAGAATTAGTTATGGCTTTCTTTTTTCTCTCTTTATCATTTCATTCCAAATTGTAGAGAGTTGTATAGCAACAGTATCAATGGGACGTATAATATACACGTGTATGGATTAATGAGTATGTCTTCATATTTAATACAGATAGTGCGTCTCCAGGATGCTCCTAAAAGGCCTACACATTTGAAGGGCGGATGTACCTATCTAAGGATATGAGAATCACTTCTAGAACTCGCTTATTGATGCATTGTTTTATACCTAATTGTTCCATAATATACGTAATACGCCTGTCTGTCTTCGAGCCGTCCGGTGTCGAATTCGACATATAGTTTCGTAGAAGTATTTAAGTGTAACGTGTTGTGTTTTGAATAAGAATAAGCCGTTCTTTGAAGCGATAAATAAACATTTTGGTTCAAATGAATTGGCCGTGAATTTGGGAGAAGTAAATATTGAACTTGTTAAGTGTTGATTGTTCCGGTAGCTTTGGTGTGAACCTATTAAATGAGTCATTGGCTTACGTACCTATATTATAGCAAAACAAATGTATGCTCAATTATGTCTTTTTGAATCTAATTGACGTTAAAAACTTAGAAAATTTCCATATCGACTTGACCACAGAAATCTAAATAATAAGGTACTTTAGATTTCTGTGGACTTGACTGTACTAAAACATTTTGAGAGGGATTGGTTCGCGTTGAGTCAATCCTGGAAATATGACGGTTGGTTTATTGATGATGGATTAGTTAGACATTATTAACAAACACAAGAAGGAACCACAAAATAATGCAACTGTTCCATCACAAAAAGTTTAGATGTTTTACGTGAAAGAGGACGCAATAACCTAGATATGACTAATGACATTATTTGGTCTATCGACGTAACATGAAGAGAAATAAGTGAATTGTGACCATTCTATCAAGTATCTGATTCTTCAAAGCTTGAACAACAACTACAACAGTAACAGAATTGGCTAACAAGCTTGTCGATGTTAACGAAATTGCTAAATCAAATCATATCAATGAAATTTCCTATGTTTTTCACGTCAAACGAACTCAAAGGTACAAAATCGAATAGTCATAAGTCACGTTTTATATTGATAAAGATGATGGTCACGGTGATAAGGTTCAGAAACTGCACCTCGATACCTATTCAAACACTTCTCACATCCAACTACAACAACAGGTGGCGAGTAAAAATCTTCCCAGAAACGTTTAGTCGATAAATATGCAAATGGGACCGTCACCGCGCACACTCGAACGTGTCGATCTGCCATGGCCACTGCGAATAATATTTAGCAGGAATTTATATGACGATGCGGTAGGCCATCAGCCAGCACAATGCTCTGACGTGACCGAAAGAACCTTCGGGGTTACATGGAAACGATACGCTTAAACGAAGTTCCGGAAGACATGATAGAGGCAAGTAGCGAATTGCCTCTAGATCTTCCGGCTTTTTAGTTTAGATTACCGCATGGGCCTGTGTAAACTTTCATATTTGTTCTCAGTGAATTCTTAACCAAGTCAATATGATAATTTTTATTTTGATTTATGATCTAAGTATGACAATGTCGATTGCTTTAAGCAATAAGGCCGCCAATTAAGAGTCTCACCCATTAGTTGCTAAGTTTATTTTTTGTTCTGTTTGTGTTTTACTCTGTGTGGTCTTTTAATTAAGAGTTTTTTATTATTATTATTTATTAATGTCCGAACGGACGCTAGTCTAGGTCTAGGTATAAACTGCGGAATAGGTAGTCACCATTTTCGAATAGGGCATTACTAGGTATACGGCCAAATTTGACCATGCCAAGAAAGACACATGGTGTACCAGCTACGCGCCCCGATATATCCAGAGCTTAACAACCACTAACTTTAATAGAATAAGAAGTAGTCTGTGTTTATATGTAATGTTTATGGAGATCGGTAGAAAATTATATAGGTTAAATTTTGGAGAAAACCAAGAATATTTTTTGATTGAATAAATGAACGAGATTCCTTTATTGTTCACACCATTTAAATTATACATACTCGTACAACATAGGAAGATAGTAAGATTAGTGAAACAACTGGCGGTCTTGTCGCTGAAACCGATCTCTTCCAGACTGGGATGGATGAACATCTTACATAAAATTTAAAACGTGGCGAGCAATATGTTCGATGTTTGAAATCCATTCTCGATTGGAACTTTTGTTCCCTAAATCAAGGCAAATAGTTTCGTCTCAGTACATCCTTTCTGTGTAATACACTAAATTATACGTCTTTATTCTTCAGTAGACGTGAAGAACATAAATCAACTGTCATGCATATAAGGTTTGCTTCTGACCCGCCTTCGGGGCGTTACGTGCCGTGGTTGAAACTTGGCTGACCGTTTGAATAAATTGTCTGGTGTCTTCATAACACCATGTATAAATATAAACAGTGGTAGGATATACAACTAACTATTAATCTGTAGTTCTACCGCTTCACTAAAAAGGTTATAGCTATGCTACTGCCATAGTATAAAAATACTACTTTTGATTTATGGATGCTATTGCTGTCTTTCATTTGAAGCTAAAAGAAAGAGCAATTGCTAGGTTATAACCGTTTTAGTTCACTGTTTACTGTTTATGATAGCAAAGACAATAAAATTGTTATCACTGTCCTGTGCCTTTTAGGTTTTCATGACATTTCTTGCAATGGTGATCTCACCATTTACTTATGTCATGATACGATACAAAATACTGCATTGGTACAACAAACTTGACAGTAAATAACATTCTTAACAACACTTCATGGACATGAAAGGACATAACAACTTAACAACACTTCATGGACATAAAAGGTGATCTTATCGCTAAAAGCCTCACGGTTTCAGGATTCAGTTGGTAGTTAGTCTTACTAACTGAGGTATGTGTTGTGGGTTCGCTTGCCATCCAGGACCAACAATTGCGTTATGACTTCAGATTTTATGTTGGTATTGGAATAAACAAACACAATATTGAGCTTATGTCAAGTAATAATAGCGGATATCTCCAAAACGAACATACCAATTTTGATGAGTTTTTTTTAAGCTAATGTAGCAGTTTTTCGCTGTAACTTGTGCGGTTATTTCATTACTTAAAAAATATTTGGGTTTTTTGTTTCATGGCTGTTAACCACAGATGGCTTCAAAGTCAAAGTTATATATTCATAAATGTACAATTTACACGTCAATTTAAAAAAAAAGAGCATACAACAGTATACAATATACATTTTTGAAGTTTATGCTGGAAATTCCATTGTACGATAATAATATCGTACAGATAAGTGTCAAACATTCTAAAATTATAATATATATATATAAAATTCTCGTGTCACAGTGTTTGTTTCCTTACTCCTCCGAAACGGCTTTACTGATTTTTACCAAATTTTATATGCATATTCAGTAGGTCTGAGAATCGGCTACTAGCTATTTTTCATACCCCTAAGTATTAGGGGTTGTTCACCCCAAACATTTTTTTTTTCATTTTTGGTCAAATTTTTTTGTTTTTATTTTTTTATAATGTGGCGTTAAAAAATACATACAATCCTAAATTTTTACCCTTTTATCACCAACCCCTGTTTTTTTATAGCTATTTTAGTAATTTAATCATTTGACAGTGAACTCCTAAACGACGGGACCGATTTGAATGTTTTTTTTGTGTATGTATTCGAAGATAAATAAACTCACAATAAAATTGTAAAAAATTAGATTGTTCATTACAATTGTAATAAATACATATATTACTAGCGGCCCGTTCCGGCTTCGCTCGGACATAACCTAGACACTGTCTGCAGCGCCATCTGCCGGGCTTATTTGTGTATGTATTCGAAGATGGTTTAAATTCACAAATAAGCCCGGCAGATGGCGCTGCAGACAGTGTCTAGGTTATGTCCGAGCGAAGCCGGAACGGGCCGCTAGTAATATATGTATTTATTACAATTGTAATGAACAATCTAATTTTTTACAATTTTATTGTGAGTTTTTAATTAAAAACTCACTGTAACTATAAAATGTTTGATCGACAAGCCAGCTTTTTAATCGGTTTTTGAAGCTGCCTACGGAACTTTTTACCATCGCAAAAGGCACATGATCCAAATAACCAAAACTCATTACATGTAGACCTTCATTGGTCTATGGATAATTCAGGTGTACTTAGTGTAAGTAGGTAGTTAGGTATGTAGCGTAGTGTAGTTGACATTGTATTTTAGTTTTGTTAATAAAAGCTCTGCCCACATAAAAAAAACATTGACTTTTTATTTAGTTTAACCTCAGTTGTCCCACTGCTGGGCAAAGGGCAAATGACTTACACATTCATGAAACTACATGAAACATTCTCGAAGGAAACCTTCAGGTATGCACTACAATTACGAGTAGTAACTCGTTCCATTAGTACGTAGTATTAGGTAACCGTTTGCATCACTAATTGTCCCAACACAAAACAAATTTAAAACAATACTGATTGTCACATCGTCTGCTTCGTATTTGTAAACATAGGGATTCAATTCCACTATAATAGTAATTGTAGGTAAACCCTAAGAAATTGTAATAGCCAGTACAAAGGAAATATCTTAATATTGACATCATACTGAATTTCTCACACTTGTTTTATTCAATTCAATCGTGGTAAGGTAAAATGTTTTCTATAACACGAATGGAGCCCTTAATGGAGATAATTTTCGCAGACATGTTATATGTGTCTGATGGAATTGATCATAATAGTAGTGGTAGGACTCTTGGCAGAGTCCGCCTGGGGAAGGACCACACCTTTGCCAGTTATTCTACCGCCAAGCAGTAATGTGCAAACATTACTGTGTTCCGGTTTGAAGGGCAATGTTTCCAGAGAAATTACAGGGCTTAGAGATATAACAACTTAGATCTCTGGGTGACGAGCGCAGTGCAGTGATAAGTAATGATTTGAACTCTTCATGTTCCAATAGCTGCATGTCACTGTGCTGTTATGTGGCAGGCATGTTGCTTTCCACCAGGCACATGTCCTTCTCGTCTCGTTACAATTTAATAAAAAAAAATTGGCAGTCATAGGAACTGCCGATAGAAGTGAAAACTTGCTGTTGCCCTGGTGCTGGTACCTAGGGGCAAACGCAACTCTTTCATATTTCTGTTGTCCTGGTATCTGGAGATAAACGCTGGGCTGTTGGAGGTAGGTAATCGAAACTCTTTACTGTTTCTGTTGCCCTGGTACCTGGCCGTTTTTACGGAGCTTACCCGAATATTTCATATCCGATCCGATCCATTATCATATCCAAGCGTGACGATTGATGAATCCATTTCACAGCCCACGAAAATTCTGCCTATAGCGCGCCTAAAGAAGTTTTCACTTCAAAAAAGGAAACTGAGGAGAAACCGTGTTGTGAATAAAAGCCTTCTAAAGTAAACAAACGATAACTTAGCCTCAACTCCCAGACAGTAGCTAAACTGAGACAGTTAACGTTGCTATGGCAACCGGAGGGAACTGACTCGAGTCTTTGTGATTGCACACGGTTAACCGCAGAGGTACACCGCGGCCTGGTAGTGACTAGGATAGTGGGTTACTACGAGTTCTCGATTACTCTACAACTCTACATATGTATGTATGTGCGATAATTTTGACGTGATAACGTCTTATAATTCGGTGAAGCCGGCTTCACGCCCGCAAAACATGACGTCATGTAACGTTACCGTTAGTTCGTCGTCAGTGCCATACGGACGAAGCTGAGCGCTGAGGGCGCCACTCGCCGAGTCGAGCGGTATCACTACTCGCGCTATCAGCGTACTGATTTCTTAAGACGTTGTCACGTTTAACTATCGTCAGTAAACCGACTTTACAGACAACCATTTTTACTTAACTTTTAGGTTTACACTTGACGCCCATCTCGTCCGGTGTTAAGCGACGATGCGGTCTACGACGGAGCGTGCTAACCTAGAAACTGATTCACTCTCGGTTTGAAGACACCAATATTGTAACAATCGAATAAAACCCACTCAGGCAACGCATTTCACAGTCTAGACGTTCTAATCACAAAAGTAGAGTTAAACCTCTTGTTCGTCTGTGGAAGTTAACAATGAAACGATGTCACTTTTTTTGAGTTACTAGCGATACGATAGAAAAAATAAAGTAGCCAAGTGCGAGTTGGACTCGCTCATGAAGGGTTCCGTTGCAGCAAGTAACATAATGTACATAGTACACATAGTTCTTGTAGTTCGTTGTAACTTTGATCGATGTTTTAATAATAGTGTATTTATGACGTACTAAAAAAAAACTACTCATCAGATCGAGTTCAAACTAATTTTCGTTGGTAGTTTTTATGGTAATGTACATCATATATTTTTTTTAGATTTTTCATTCTCTTACTTTAGAAGTTAGAGGGGGGGGGGGGACACACATTTTACCACTTTGGAAGCGCCTCTCGCGCAAATTATTCAGTGTAGACAAAAATTATATTAGAAACCTCAACATCATTTTTGAAGACCTATCGATAGACACCCCACACGTGTAGGTTTGATGAAAAAAAAATTTTTGAGTTTCAGTTCTCAGTATGGGGGGCACCCCTAATTTTTGTTTTTTTTTTAAAACTTTTGTAAAAATCTTAATGCGGTTCACAGAATACATCTACTTACCAAGTTTCAACAGTGTAGTTTTCATAGTTTCGGCAAAAAGTGGCTGTGACATACGGACGGACAGACAGACAGACATACAGACAGACAGACATACATGACGAATCTATAAGGGTTCCGTTTTTACGTTTTACGGAACCCTAAAAAGAGCAAATTAGATCATGCAGATCAGTTGCACACTCTCCTAAGTGTATCCGATAAGCTAGCAATTTTGCGGCGATGTTCGAAACTTTGAAGATTTTACACAAGGGTATCGTTCCGTATGAGCCTTTTGGCACGTCTCTCGATCGATTCCAGAGCCTCCAGCTGATACTTAGCCGATTCATGTCAAAGGTGCGAACATTACTCCATAATAGAGCGAATATATGTGCTTGGTATAACGTGAAAACTGTTCAGACTTGAAGTATCTTCGCACCTTTGAGAGGACACCTAGTTTTTTGGCAGCTAATTTATTTATTCTACGGATGTTCTTAGATCGCTTCACGTATGTGTATGTGTGCTTAAACAGTTAGTAAGATTGGGTTAGTAGGGGCCTTCAACTTAAGGCCGATTTAAACTGAACGAACATAGAGCTAGAGCTGGAACAAGAGCATTCTTTCTCGATCTTTTAGTGTAAACGAAAGATCGTTCTTAGCGTTTTCCATATTATATATTTCATAGAATCTTTGCGAACGCAAACAAAACAACGAAAGAATGCTCTACGATTGTTTACACCAAATGAATTTGATACAGTGGGGATAGAATGAGCATTCGCTCGTCTGATGTAAATCGGCCTTTATGCACTAACCTAAGGTTTGGCAGGCTTGAACCAACTGTCATAGATTGCTGAAAAAACAAAGGACTGCCGATGGAAGTTGAAAACTTATAACCTAGAATTTTAGTATTCAAATGCACAAATGCTGCACAATACGTCACCTGTATAGCTACAGATAGACTGCTATTACGCATCTCGGTGTCGCAAACTAACAAGATTTTACCCATCATAAAAACGTAACGCGCACGTACCGCTACGCTGCCAAAATGTACAAAACGCGGCTAAATGTTCACTTCAAAAAATATAATGAAATAGATACATATTTATTGTTGTAGGTATGTATGTAAGTAGTTGTAGGGTAAGAAAAATAAAATACATGTCTCTGCTCAAGACCGCACGGCAGAAGTGAAAACTTCATTATCTGAATTTTTAACCGACTTCCAAAAGGAGGAGGTTATCAATTCCACCACCATGTTTTTTTTTTACCGATTTAAAAATTTATTTTTGTGTTCGGATGGGTATGCTTCCCGAATAGTCCCGAATATAAATTTTATAGACATCGGTGAGGTGGTTTTGGAAATATGAAGTATAACCTAAAATTTGCCTAGAATTTGTTGTAAATAGATACTACTTACCTATGCCAACTTACTACCTTACTACGTACATATATGTACTACGTACGTATATTATGCATTATTATGGATCGTATTTGTAAGATAAATGAAAAACAAGTCAGATTTGTTTCTAATTCTATACAGATAAAAAATAAATACATCTATAGTGCATTCCAATAAGCTGTGTAGAAAACCAAAACAAACCAAAACAAAGGTGATACCATAACATAAACATCGTTTAATCTTAGTATTTTTATGAAATAGCCTTAAAATATTTTTCACAAATAGAATTCGACTTTATTGCGATCTTAAATACCATATACTTAGATTTGTATTGATCAAATAATTCTATACTATCTTATTTTAAAAGTTATATAAAGTAATGGTAGGATGATAGAAATATGATTTTAAGTACTAGCAATTTGATCTGTGTTTCTCAAACTCTCAATGTTGCATTCAAGACATTTATACTTCTTTTCATCAAATTATTCTTATTAAGTACGCGCCTATTTTTCTAACATACCCATATTGCCCATCATGCCCATATTGTGAAAATGCCCATTTCCATTATATTCCAGTATGGATTAATTTTACTCTATTTATTTTTGTCATTAATTTAGAATTTTTAATTATAATGTAATTTGATTTTAATATAATGTATTATTTGATTTTTATTGTAATGGGATTTTAAATTGACGTCTACTTTTTTTTAAATTATTGACTTGTATTGGTAATATTTGAATACCTTGAATATGACATGCAACTACTCGTTATCAATAAAAGAGTAAGAGTATGACTAAAGAACTCCGAGAAAAAGGTTTCTTGTGTCGTAACGAGTTGAGAGAAAATCGCAAACCTCTAAATACGTGTTCCACATTACGCTGTTTACTATCAAAAGCATGTATAGTTTTCACTCTAAAATGACATACATTTTGTGTTATTTTGATCGAAACTTTTGTATGTGTTTACAGAATATTACGTCATAGTGTAATGATCAGTTTTGGGTAGTACGAGGACAATTCGAACGAGATATTTTTTTTATAAATAAATACTGGTGGACAATTTACACACAATACCATCTGACCCCAAACTAAGCAAAGCTTGTGTGATGGCGGCCAGATAGCTGATATAATACTTATATAGTTTGAAATACATTTTTATTATACATAGAAACACCCAGACACAGTGCAAACATTTGAATTCATCACACAAATATTTGCACTGGGTGGGAATCGAACCCACGACCCTCGGCTTCGCAGGTAGAGCTACTACCAACTAAGCCACGAGGCCAGTCTTATTTAATTATTGTTAAAAATAAAAGGAACGTTTTCACATAAGGAAACATCTAAATTACTTTTCTTCTAGTGTTACATTCTTCTCCGAACTCAAATGCTTTGCCTTTCCTTTTTTTACGTGGGGGAAATAAATGTACGTATGCCCGCCATATTCTCATTATGAAATGAGAGGAAATCTCCATCTACCCTCATTTGGGCTTCAAAAATTGCACGGTGACTAACACTACACACAAGACTAACCATATCACCAGGTTTCTCCAAACTAAGTGCGCTATGCACACATTTATTTATTAGAGGATTTCGCGACGCCGATAACCGTAAACTGGTTAGTTTTCGGTTATTGACATCGTGGTCATCGCGTCGTAGTTGAAATATATACCTATGTTTTTTATTTTCCAATGCTTCCCGAACCATTCTTGCGTAGTAATGACATTCGGTAGATAGAACCTTCGGGTCGTGGATCTCGATCCAATGACCAGTTTTAGCATCAATCAAATGTTCAGCAATTGCAGATTCTTGTGCCTGACGATTTTTTACAGCGGCAATGTGTTGATTGTTCCAAGTCCCAGCAGCAGTGGGAACATTTATTTGGGTGTTTATGATATGCATACATATATATTTAGCCTTTTTATGCGGCGAAAATTTAAAAGGGCAAGCAATGAAAGGTACTACAAACTATCTTGTAAAACAATGGTTGAGAAATGCTGGTCTGTCATATTTTGAGTGACATCGATTTGTTTACCTTTTATTCACAGAGATTTGGAATGAGGTATAGGTACATCAGTGAAGAACAGCTGACTGTATCGTTTTCGATCGGGCACACTCGGCGTTTCCGAATTCAGCCGATGGAGCCTTTCACCTAACAGAGTGACGTTATGCTACTGTTGTATAAAAAGACCTGACGAGCAAGGCATGCTCTTGATAGTAAGCAACACGTCTGCCCGTAACACAACGCCACTGAGCTATTTTTAACATAATGAGCCCAAATCACTTCACATTGTACTGGGCTCATCCAGAAATAATAATTGTAAGATGATTTAACTCTTCGTTTTAGAATTTCTCTGGAAAAATTGCCTATCAAACCGGAACTAAATAATAATTCCACATCACTATTCGACAGAAGAAATTCGGCAAACATTTGATTCTAGGCAGACTCTCAAAAGATTCCTTCCTCTGGAAAAAATAATACACAAAGAATATTAGTAGCGAACCCACTTTTATAGCGTAATAAAGTTTCGCTATAATCGTTAAGAGTTGTTCACCGTAGTTGACAAATGTCGCGAACGCAGTATCATACATGTTCATATATTACTATGTGAAGCAAAAACTCTGTTCGCAAACTTATAGTTTATCTTATATATAAAATTCTCGTGTCACAGTGTTTGTTTCCTTACTCCTCCGAAACGGCTTTACTGATTTTAACCAAAATTTATATGCATATTCAGTAGGACTGAGAATCGGCTACTAGCTATTTTTCATGCCTTTATTTATATGGCAAAACAACGTTTGCGGGGTCAGCTAGTACCTCTATAGATGAGAAAAAGTAGGAGGTTCACAATTCGGTTTATGTTTTTGAAGTGAAAACTTGTTTTGACGCACCCTAGACAGATTTTTCGTTGGCTGTGAATTGAATTCTAGCGTCACGCTCGGGAATGATAAGAAATTTTCGGGTGAACTCGGGACCATGACCATTGGGCATCAAGAAATGCGTCAGCATTTCCCATTGGCCATCAAGAAATGCGTCAGCATTTCCCATCGCCCACGCCCTCCGGTTTCACCCGCGTAGTTTCCAAAGTGAGCTATCAAATTCTGAGTTATAAGTTTTCACTTCTATCGGCAGTTCCTATGACGCCAATTTTTTTTTGTATATATGTAACACGATATCACCTCCGCCAATTGTTAATCGATTTTGATGTTTTTTTTTGTTCGGTAGGTTACATAAACATTTTCATCGAAATGGGTGTAGTGGTTTTCGAAATATCAACAGAAGATTAAAATTTGCCTACCTTTATTTGGACGACGCCATTGTAACGACATTTCACAAAAAAAAAGATTTAAATTTAAGTTGGTTTTGTTTTTTTTTAACGGAGAAATCAATTATATTTGTATATATATACAATTATTGATTTGATGTTTGAAGTGTCAAATAAAGTGTTCAAATCTATATCTATCTATGATTCTTCGAATACTGCAACAATTAAATAAAGACTGATTGATGTCTCATGATCATGAGTGATCAGTGAGATTAATATTTCACATTTCTATCACATTTTCAGATTCTATGAAATCTATGTATAGAATTTTCTTTAGAACTGTGTATATCTCAGGAAGAAGGCATAACTTGCGGGGAGGTTAAAGTTAACTTTATGTCTATTTTACGGCGTAGAGCGGTGAGCTGAAGTGTAAAGTATGCAAATGTTAGTGCTATCTAGAATGGAAATAGAAATTAAATTCCTAAATCTATGAATACGGAATATTTTGCCGCCTAGCGACGATATTTTAGCAGCTTAAGGTTTAAAGTTACGGCTGGTCGGGAGAACGGCGACTGCCGATCCGGAGACCCTGGGTTCAAAGCCACGCGCACCACTGTCTTTTTGAAGTCATGTGCGTAATGCCGCTAACTTAAAACGGTGAAGGAAAACATCGTGAGGAAACCGACAATGTACCTAGAATCTTTCGAAGTCATGTGTCATCCACCAACCCGCGCTGGGCCATAGTGGTGGATTATGGCCTTGCGAGAGAAGGCCCCTAGTCCCAGCTGTGGGAACATTTAGTGGGCTGTTTATGTGACGATATTTTGGTGCAAGATAACTAATAGCCGGGTCACACAGAGGCGATCCGGATCGTATCCGAGTATGGGATCGCGCCCGCTTGCTGTGTGTCAGGTTGCATACAAATTCGAACATTACAAAAAATCCCGTCTCGGATCGCTATCACTATCGCTATCGGATAGCCTTTGTGTGACCCGGCTTTTAAGTAATGTGAGGCTTGTGTCATCACGCTGATAATGGGCGTACTGTCACAATATAACACTTTTTTATAGTAAAAGAGTGACAAGACGAGCAGGACATGAGCCTGATGGTAAGCAACATGCCTGCCTATAATAGCACAGTGTCACGCAGTTATTAGAACACGAAGAAGCCAAATCATAACCTAGCACTGCACTGCGCTCGATACCCATATCTATATATAGGTATGATGTTTTGTCTCTATGCACTGTAACTTCTCTGGAAACATTGCCCTTTAAACCGGAACACTGATGTTTACACATCATCTCACCACTACACATGTCCTTGAAATTTTACTGATATTATAAAATGTCATTATTTGGATGTTGGCTATTTGTTGTTCAATCACGTTATAACGTATTAACGGATCGGGCTGAAATTTCGAAAATAAATAGATTATTGTCTGGAAGAACACATAGGCTCCTTTTTATCCTGAAAAAATAGCGGGAACGGGAATTACGCGGGTAAAATCGCGGGGCGCTGCTAGTATACATATTACAGGGTTATTGGTAATCAGCCTGCATCCTTTTAAGGGGATGTTAGGTACATTCAATACGTTAACTTTTGTTCTACAGTTTTAAAAAAAATGTGGTTTTTTTTTACAAAAAAAAAAAATATATTTGCACGGTCTAAAAGCATCGAACTCTTCGTAACAATTCGTAACAAGAGCGCGTACGCTCTTTAACGCGCAAAAAATGATGTACCGAAGTGAATAAACACTAAAAAGTCGCTAAACAGTACAAAAAAGGGCAACAAATACAATTTTTTTTTGGGTTAAATCTATTAAGTTTTAACGAAAGTTGTAGAACAAAAGTTGTTTGTTTAAATATACAGAACATGCCCTTAAACGGATGCAGGCTGATTACCAGTAACCCTGTATAATTACTTCAAAAATATGTTTTGTAGCTTCGTAAACATACAGTAGCTCCCTCAAAAGGACACTTCGACAAAGCGAGTGTATAAAGTTTTCATTGGCTTTGTCAACTTAAGCTCAGGCTTAAGTTTATCTTTGTTCTACCGTGTTTAATGTGTAAAGGTGTTAGGCTCCCTTTCCACGTGTGATAATAGTTGCGTAGGCAATGAAAGAGGATGCTGTTGAGTAAGCTAACATAGTTTATTGGCATTGCCCATTTTGTCCCTAATGAGCCGTCTTTAGGGAGAAGAAAAATAGTTACCTACCAAATACGAGAAAAATATTTACCAAATACGTTGCTACGTGTTACTACTGTACGTAGTTAGTGGGGTTTCTTGTGTAGTTAAAATGTAATACTACCCGTATTACATTTTTACTGTAATTACATAAATATTTTAGTTTAGTAAAAATATGTCAATTTTACGTAAACTGACGTCAAATGACGATGTGTAAAAGTAAAAACAAAAACGTAGTCAGTTACACCAAGACAAACTTGTTGAATCTTACTAATATTAAAAATGTCAAAGTATGGATGTTTGTATGTTTGTTGCTCAATCACGCCGTAACGTATGAACGGATCAGGCTGAAATTTGGAATACAGTTAGATTATAATCTGGAAGAACACTTATGCTTCTTTTTATCCCGGGAAAATAAAGGGAACGGGGAGTACGCGGGTAATACCGCGGGGCACTGCTAGTATTGAATAATTTTCTCCGAATAAACAAAAAACCGACTTCAATTTAAAATTAAACTGAATTCGTAGTCGATCCAGACACTCGACCAAATTCATAACAATCACTAAGTCGTCTAGATAAATGAAACTAAATAGTTTTTTTGTTTTGTGTCAAAAACAGCCACATCCATTTTGGAAAAAAATGGGATCTCTTGACTGAACTATGATTTGCCAAACAAACAAACAACCATCAAAATAAATTCATAATAGGCTTGTTTCCAATAAGAATGGAATAAATCGGATGGATTAGAGGTTCTAACTACTGATTAAGACATACAGATTTAAAAAAATAAAACAGTTTATCAAAATAAGTTAAGATGTATTTTTAGAAAAGAAAATCTTAAAAAATAGCCATTGAGTCACGTGACAGTGAACGCCAATCAGAAAATGTTACGTCACGCCGTGCTAAGCATCATTTGACATTACTAATGTTGTTGACATCTATCATGTATCATGTTGGCGGAGCTATCGCGTAACATCCATGCAAACAAACATACAACATAATTATGTACCTAATTGTATCCTCTTTTTTTAAATCGGCTAAAAACCGAAATAAGCGGAAGCGGTAACAAAGGGGGAAGCGAAAACAAACGTTACCCTTAAACATGTAATATCATTCCCATCATCCCTTTATCGTTTTTGTTTTGTCTGAGTAAAATTGGCAACAATAGTTTGTCTGTTAGATACTTGTAAAAAAGAAAACAAAAAATAAAAATTGGCAGTCATAGGAACTGCCGATAGAAGTGAAAACTTATAACTCAGAATTTGATAGCTTACCTTGGAAACTACACGGGTGTAACCGGAAGGCGTGGCCTTGCCATCATGGCATGGCCATCTAGAAATGCGTCAGCATTTCCCATTGGCTCACGCATTTCTAGATGGCCATGCCATGATGTCGTGGCTACGCCCTTTCAGCATTTCCCATTGGCTGACGCATTTCTAGATGCCCAATCGCCAAGGACCCGAGTTTAACCGAAGATTTCTTATCATACCCGAGCGTGACGCTAGAAATCAATTTACACCCCACGAAAAATCTGTCTAGGCGCGCCTAAAGAAGTTTTCACTTCAATTATCTTCTAGGTCTCCAAAAGATTGCTATTATCGATAAGATCGTCTTTTGTACCAAAAATATTTTGTTTTTATTTATTTTTAGACAGAGGCTACTTGCGACGTCGCCGTCGTCCGCGTAAAATACGAGTATAGATAAAGGATATTCCCCAAGAACCTCAACATTTTTTCAGAATTAATAGTTTATGTAGACTATTTGTTATTCCTACTAAAATATATTTAAGTTTCGATTTATCCCTCCAGTTCTTACGATGTAAAACCAAACATCCAAACTATCACATTATATTCGTAGTATAGTAAGGTTTTTTAATAGAGTATAGAGTGACGAGACAAGCGGGAAATGTCCATGGTGGTAAGCAATATGCCTGATCGTAACATAGAATAACTGGCAAAGGTGTGGTACTTCCCCAGGCGAACTCTACAAAGAGTAAAAAATCGTTTCATCGTTTGTGACGTAATAAAGAATTTTCATATTGTATTGTAAAACATGACATTCTATAAATCGTTGCTACATTGTACAACCTACGCTTCGGTTCAAATAAAATCATTTTAATTCAAAACCTTAACTTAATCTTCGAAATAGCGACAATCCCAGATTATTGTCACAGTATTTACGACGGTAACAATATGCAAATCGCGCAATCAAAGTAAAACCTTTGCGCAGAACTTCATAGCGCTAATAAAAAGTTTTCATGGACCGTAAACTTTGCCACGGGTTAGGTAGGAGTCGCTACGGGCTTCCTTTGGTTATCTTGGCTTATGAAAGATCTAGACGCTTAGGGCTGAGTCACTGCGGGTACTGCCTCGCTGTTCTGTTGACTATTTATATTATTTGTAATTTATTTATAGATACACCAGCAGTATACCTACATCCTAATATATCCTACTAATATTATAAACTAACTAGCTGGTACCCGCGACTTTGTCCGCGTGTACTAACTTAACATACTAAAGGTATCTCAGGCAGTACTATTATACCCAGACACATTTACGGTTACTAAAAACAGCTTATCATAAAACAATTTCATACAATTTTATCAAAATCGGTTCAGTTGTTTAGGTGTGAAAGCGTAAGAGACATTCGTCCCCCTTTTCAACTCCAATTTCACACCCATACAGTTCGAAATAACATAATTGCTAGAACAAATTCTACTAACATTTATTGGCTTCGTGTCAAGTGCCTATATAAGGAGTTTCATAGTTTTATCTTCATCGATTGGAAACTTCCATATTGACATTTATCCCCCATTTCAACTCTAATTTCATCCCTATACAGTTCGAAATTACAAAATTGCTAGAACAAATATTCGTTTGCTTCGTGTCAAGTGTCTATACACAGAGTTTCATGGTTTTATCTTCAACGGTTGGGAACTTTCATATTGACATTCATCCCCCATTTCAACCCCGATTTCACCCCCGATTTCACCCCCGTACATTTCAAAATTACGAAATTTATAGAACAAACATTCGTTTGCTTCGTGTCAAGTGTCTAAATTCAGAGTTTCATGGTTTTATGTTCAACGGTTGGGAACTTACATATTGACATTCATCCCCCTTTTCCAATTTTACCCCCATACAGTTCGAAATTACGAAATTGATAGAACAAACATTTAATTGCTTCGTGTCAAGTGTCTAGATACAAAATTTGATAACTTTGAAAATCACGAATTTTCATACAACCGTTCATCCCTTGTTTCACCCTCTTAGGGGTTGAATTTCGCAAAACCCCGTCTTAGCAAGCGCCTACGTGCTAAAAGGGACCACCATGCAAAATTTCAGATTCTATATATATAGATAGAAGATGTCAATGTATGGGGTGTTTGGATAATTGGTTGTTTCTTGCTCACGTTGCAACCCTATGAACGGATCGGGCTGAAATTTGGAATACAGTTAGATTATAGTCTAGAAGAACACATAGGCTGGATTGTTTAACGGGAAATACGCGAGTGAAACCGCGTGGCGCTGTTAGTAATATTATAAATGTCAATGTTTGGATGTTTGGTCTGAAGGAATCGGGCTGAAATTTGGAACATAAATATGTAGATTATAGTCTGGAAGAACACATAAGCTGCTTTTATCCTGGAAAAATAACGGGAACGACGAGAATCCCACTAATATTTTAAAATGTCAATGTTTGGATATTTGTTGCTCAATCACGTGGTAACATCTGAAGAGATCGGGCTAAAATTGGAACATAGATAGGATATAGCCTGGAAGAACACATGGGCTACTTGTTATTCCGAAAAATAACGGGAACTATGCAGGTAAATCCACGGGGTGCTGCTAGTATTAAATAAATCACAAGTAAATTTACAATTACACGTTATCAGGTTGTAATGACTCTTTGCTGAGTCCAACTGGGGCCGTACCACAACCTTTGGCAGTTATTCTACCGCGTAGCAGTAAAGTGGAAATATAACTGTTCTGGTTTGAAGGGCAATATTTGCATTTAAATTATAGGGTAAAAAAATAAATAATCTTTCAAAGGTGACGAGCTTGCGTGCAAGTTTCAAGTTTTTGTGTTTAAGTAGCGGCGTGATTCTAAACACATATTTATGTTACACTTACCGTATTGAAATAAAAAGTATCTACTACGTATGACGACGTAGTCTCGTATTATTCCGAGAGCTGGGACCAAAATTTGGGTAGATATTTAAGGCAAGCTGAAAACTTGTCACATAGCTCTCCTATTATTCCCCAACACGGAGGTGGCGACCCGTTACCAGTGCATCATCACTCGCTCAAGGTCGCGCGGTTTTAGCCTACAGCTAGACCGTTCCTCCCAGGGAACAAGTGCCAGTCGGTTGTCGGACGCACGGCTGAGCGCTCGCGCAAAACGTTTCCCGCGCATATTGTTATTAGATATGTCGACAACCCTCCGCGCTAGACAGCGACAGAGTTATGCGTTAGAAGAGAGCGCAAATGTTTAGTTGAAAATCGCGACAGGTATTGAGCGCTAATGCGAGCTGAATTGAACTTTGTTGTGTCCCAGCAAGAGTCGCTATTTATATAATTGTTTTCGCTAAGTGAGTGTTCTGTACTTGTAGGTACCTACTAATATTTATTCTGTGCCGTTACTCACCAGCCAGGTCGGCACCTCCGTGTAGGGATATAAAATAGAAATATGTGACAAGTTTTCAGCTTGCCTCAAATACCTAAACAAATTTTGCTACCAGCTCTCGGAATGTATGACGACTAATACAAAGGCAGTTCAGATGGCACGAACTCGGTTCGGTCTGCCGCCGGCGCCGGTAGGGAAAATCTAGGATCAAACTGGCATCACAGGTCAAGTAAAATGTCATTATCAAAGGAGTTACGACCCTGCGCAATTCTAGGATCAACCTGGCATCACGGGTCAAGTGAAATGTCATTATCAAAGGAGTTAGGACCCTGCGCAATTCTAGGATCAAACTGGCATCACGGGTCAAGTAAAATGTCATTATCAAAGGAGTTACGACCCTGCGCAATTCTAGGATCAACCTGGCATCACGGGTCAAGTGAAATGTCATTATCAAAGGAGTTAGGACCCTGCGCAATTCTAGGATCAAACTGGCATCACGGGTCAAGTAAAATGTCATTATCAAAGGAGTTAGGACCCTGCGCTATTCTAGGATCAAATTGGCATCACGAGTCAAGTAAAATGTCATTATCAAAGGAGTTAGGACCCTGCGCAATTCTAGGATCAACCTGGCATCACGGGTCAAGTAAAATGTCATTATCAAAGGAGTTAGGACCCTGCGGCTCCTTTACTAGCCCTTACTTTGGCATCGGTAGGTAATGTGAGGAATGCCATAGGCCCACAAAAAAAAAACAAAAGCTTTGAAAATCCTACTAATATTAGTAATCCGAAAGTTTGGATGTTAATATGTTTGGTGTTGCACAATCACTGTGTGAGAACTGAACTGTACAGTTTGAAATTTGGAACTTAGCGCATAGCTTTTTTATCTCGAAACATTTCGAGTTCTTATCCTTTTATGAGATAATAGCCTTTTTTCATAATTTTACTCGGATTAAGACAGATTCTAGTTATTCAGAAAAATAATGGTTTATCGAAATCGAATTGAGACTCACTTCCGATACCATACTTCGACCGGTAGGAGACACGAAGCGCTACCATCGCGTATTACACGACTATCAATATTAATTGAAATATAGGTCAGTCACAGTATTTCCTCACAGATCACGGTGGTGGTTTTCAACATACGCTTTGTTTTTATACACTTCTTCTTGTAACTATGTAATTAAAACCAACAACACAAATTCTAGGCCATTTGAAGCCACAATCGCAAATGACGCGACCATAAAAAACTTTCGTAAAATAGTTGCGTAGTTACAGCGTTTCGTCAGAAATCATATCTAGTGGCAGACTCTCACTTCCATTTTATTACTAAACACTTTGTTACCCACTCCACTTCGAAACAACAAAAAACTGTTACCATTTGTCATCGTTAGAGGCGGGCCGTCACGGACCATTACTTTTAACACCAACATATATACCCGTTTTCTAACCTTATTCTCGAAAGAGTAAGGTTCAAATTAAATTGAAACGTTTCGACCAGCGTAATGTAACTGCGCAAATGGGTGGAGGCATGACAAGTATTAATGATACGAGACTACATAGGGAATGTTCGCATTTCGAGTCCACATAAGGTTTTGTTAGGGTTGTCGAACATATTAGGAAAATAGGGGTTCACGGAGTATAAATATAATAAAGGGTCCCGTTCTAATAAGCACAAAAAATCATCATTTTTAATTTGGCTCCAAAATAAAAATCATCGAGACGAGTACCTACAATACTCTCTTTTTAACTTAGTACGGGTTTTCTCTGTTAACCTGTATTGACAGTCCCACTGCTGGGACTCAGGGCCTACTCTCACATGAAGAAAAATCAGTAAATTTGGCCAAGTGCGGGTTGGCAAATGCCATGTTTAAACGAAATATGTTTTCATAGGAACAGTACATTTCCGTCGGGATATTTTCCTTAACCGCTAAAGGCAGGTGTGAAGCCAATCTCGTGAAATAGGAAGTAATACTCGATTAGCAGGCGGGATTCAAACCTACGATTTTGCTATAGTAATCGACCGTTCTAGCGACTAGGGTGTAGACCTCAAAACAGCACCTAGTTTGCATCTTGCGGCCCCGAAGGCAATGTCAGTTAAATCTACCTCTATAGTTGACCTCAACTGAAACAATTCTAGTTAGTACACCTAATACGAGTACAATGTTATACTCGTCTAGTAGAATTCGACAACCCTAGTACATAAGCGTCCCATATCTATTCTGTTATGCTGATAACTGAAAATAAAATTATTTTCCAGTCAGCGGATATATGTAGGTATTGTTAAACGCGGCTTGGCCTGAAACTTATAGTTATTTTTGTATAAAAGGTAGACTTGCTTGGATATCTTCTAAATAGGCACTGTCTTAATCGCATCGACAACCACTTTTTTACTTTTATAGGTTCGCACTTGATCATCATCTCGCATCATGTTAAGCTTATGCTATGCGGCTTACAATGAAGCTTGCTTACATAGAAGAAAATGATTCACTTTCGATTTGAAGACACTAAGATTGTAACCATTGGAAAAATCCCACTTGGCAACGCAATCCATATCATCATCAATCATCATCAGCCGCAAGACGTCCACTGCTGAACATAGGCCTCCACCCTAGATTTCCACAACGAACGGTCCCGCGCAACCTGCAACCAGCGGTTTCCAGCGACATTTGTGAAGTCATCTGTCCATCTAGTGGGAGGCCGTCCAACACTGCGTCTTCCGGTTCGTGGTCGCCACTCGAGAACCTTTCTTCCCCATCGGTTGTCAGTTCTGCGAGCGATGTGGCCTAGATCGCAATTCATTTAGACTAGCCTAGACGCCTAGACGTTATTATCACAAAAGTGGCGTCAAACTAATATAGCAATTTGAAAAGACCCACTGGGGCGGTATATTCCGTCAGTCAGTTTTTTTTTCTTATACGTGCCAAAGTTGAACGTCGATGACAACGAAACGCCCAAAAGCTCGAGATGGTCAGTAACCGGCACGGATACGCCTCGAAAAGTAGTGACTAAATTAAAGTGAGTTGAAGTGACGTTAAAATACTGAAAGAGACATAATTTTGTGTAAAGTAAAGTTTTGAAATGGCCTACGTGAGCCGCCTGGTGTACCCACGTTTATCAACTTCATGGACTCCCGGAGTCCAGGTCTTTTTTACGATGTCCTATCTTAATATGTTTGTTATATTTGCCAGGAGGAATAATAAAAAACTAAGATATTTCCATTACACAATCTACATAATCTCTAGGAAATTTCTCCTGGCCCAGAGCCCCCATCACTGCTGCATTGCGATCGATCGATCACAAAAACGAAGCGGTTTGATTCCACTTACGTTATGAGTTGCCCGAGTAGGTTTTTTCCGATAGATATAATCTTGGTGTCTTCAAATTGAGAGTGAATCGGTTTCTTCTAAGTAAACACGCTCCATCGTAGACCACATCGTCGCTTCCTCCAGGCCACGTGGTTCGACAGCGTAGTTCGATCAATCGAACCACGGACACTTTTTTTTCCCGTTGGTTCGATCAATCGGACCACGTGAACTTTCTTTTCCTGTTGGTTCGATCGATCGAACCACGTGAACTTTTTTATCCCGTTGGTTCGATCATCGAACCATGTGTTTTTGATAATTCTGATAGTTGATTTATCTGAATATTTAGACTTTTTCGCTTACAATACCTATTCTTGCAATCAGAATACTACTCTTACTAATGAAAGCCAACTTTTTCATTAATAAATATGCAGTGTGTCCTTTCTGTTTCTTTTGCTGGGACTTGCAATTTTTTTTTTTGTGGATTTTTGATCTCGCTAAGCGCGGTCTGCTGGATGTCCTTATGAACGTGTACATACCATTTGCACTCTTGCAACACTATTTAGATATGCAGGTGCGGTCCAAATGTAGGATCATATTATGGTTGGAACATAGGACGTTCTAAGCGTGAGGTCCCTAAGTCTCATCAACTTTTTATTTCGTCGAGTCCAAAGATCATTTTTATATCAAACAGACCTACGTTATCTTTCGCGTGGCACGAAGTCCCAACAAATTGATTTTGTCACAATTATCATAAAACAGCACTTGACCGCCAGAAATGTATTACAGCAACTCAATAGCTCTATACAAACAAATTGAATGTGTTGCCAGTAGTTTTATTGCAAAATGAATGGCAGCTGTGCAACTTCTGAGGAAATAAATCGACCCTAATAAGACACTGTTCGCATCTTTACAGCTTAAATAATAAAATTTTATTACACACGAACGTGTATAAACGTAGATATAAAATAATGTAAAAAAAATACGCGAATCATGGAGGTAGGTCGAAACTCATTATGCATTTTTATGGCAACACTAACGGCCTTCGTGACGGTATTAACTTAAAATTTATTCTTTTTTTAATTACCCAACGCCGCCATCTTGAATTCTGTGCAGTCCCGCCCCTTGTTTCGTCTTCACAAATTGTTTACATGTGAATACTCCATTATTTGTATAAATAACAATAGAAAATAATGGAAAACTTAATTTCGGGTAACTAAACGTTCATTGAATTATCTCAATGATATTTAATAATAATTAACTCAGTACCGGAACCTCCTCTCTCCTCCAATTCCTCCAAAGGTGGCGCCAAAGGTGTTTAATTTCGTTAGAAAAATTTGATTGACGTACATACATTTATTTCAATAATTTTACACAGGTATTTTCACCCATTTATTTTTCATTTTATTCATAGCTGTCATTCTGAAAATGCCTCATTGTTATATGATTCGTTATTCACACGTATATTATAAAAAACGCCATAGAGGAATGTTTATAGACTCTTAATCGAATGACCAAGCAAGAATCGAATATTAGTAGACCTGATTAAATCCACTTCTAAAAGTTCTCAGTTCTCAATTTTTTTTACTTATGTCCACCGATTACTTATAGACATCTCAACCGATTTCGTTTCAATGGGGTCGGTACCTACTTATTTATCAAGTGCTTACCGAATACGGAAATTAAAATCGTGGTTGCATGCACCTTTTTACGCCCTGGACGAACTAATGAAGTTGCCAGAAAGTTAACAAAACTTACTAAAATAAACTAAAATATTTTTTTATTTGATTTGTATATAATTTTTAAATTATTGTAATTTATAATTAAATTAATTGATATACGTAATTCCTCCCACAAAGGTACACTGTGTGTTAGTGACATAAAACCGCCGTTCCGACGTGATTGAGCAACAAACATCCAAATTTTGACATTATTAATGTTAGTAGGATGTCTAAACCGCGTTTAACTTAATTCCATGACAATACCCAATAAACAATCACAGCGTAAACATGCCAGCCGACCGTGTATGAACCCCTTTCACAAATGCAAGGTTCCAAGCAGTCTGAATATAACGCAGCTTCTCAAGCTTACAAAGCTACAAAACGAAACTGGACGATAACTGGAACTAATGACGCTAATACGAAATAACAATAATTGCGACAATAGCGACGCCTTTTCAACGGGATAAGTTTGTCGCGCCGTAATTAGGCTTTGTTTACACTATCGTTATCGACTGGCTCGGGCACTTCCTGCGTAAGTCTGAGTTAAGTCACGTCCACACTGCGTATAAACTAGGTATCGGTCTGGACAATGTAAGGCGATTGTTCTCAATGGCCCGTTGTGCTGCTATCGGACCGGACGCGGTGCTAGGTCTGTTCCATGCACTATTATTCAGATCTTTTTTTTTAATAAAATCCTGTTCGACATTGGACCAAATCCAGGACGTCTACTCTCTTTTTACAAATAAAAAAATCGAAATCAAAATGTTCTAAGCTTACTCTAATTATAGTAGGCTTAGAACATTTAATCTCAAATAATGTTCGAAACGAGGGATCGAAGTAGAACCAGAGTATGAAAGGCGCAAAATTTATTTCGAAATCACATTTTTCGTAGAAAGAGAGTAAGTAGTCCTGGTCGATATCGACGGGCGGGTAGTTTTTGTAGTGGTAGGACTCTTTCCAGAGTCCGCCTGGGGAAGTACAACACCTTTGGCAGTTATTCTACCGCCGCGCCGAGTAGTAATGGGTAAACGTTACTGTGTTCCGGTTTGAAGGGCAATGTTTCCAGAGAAATTACAGGGCTTAGAGATATCACAACTTAGATATCTGGTTGACGAGCGCAGTGCAGTGCTAGGTAATGATTTGGACTCTTCATGTTCCAATAGCTGCGTGTCACTGTGCTGTTATGTGGCAGGCATGTTGCTTACCATCAGGCACATGTCCTGCTCGTCTCGTCACTTTTTATTTAAAAAAAACAAAGGAAAGGCTCGAAATTTATTTCGAAATTACGTATTTCTTAGAAAGAGAGTAGACGTCCTGGTCGATAGCGAAGGGCGGGTAGTTTTTGCAGTGAGAGTCCTACGACTCTTTACAGAGTCCGCCTGGGGAAGTAACACCTTTGGCAGTTATTCTACCGTCAAACAGTAATGTGCCAACATTACTGTGTTCCGGTTTTAATCGCAATGTTTCCAGTGAAATTACAGGGCATAGAGATGGATACATCTTATATCTCTGAGTGATAAGTGCAGTGCAGTACTAGGTAACGATTTGGACTCCTCATGTTTTAAAAGCTGCGTGTCGCTGTGCTGTTATGGACAGACCATCAGTCACATGACATGCTCGTCTCGTCACTTATACTATAAAAAAAAACTGTGACGGTTTCACTGGACAACCACAGCTTTGTAAACCTTAAGACAAGAAATTTATTATTATTCTGTAAATTCTCCATAGAAATACAGTTGTTATGCTATAATCGTGTTCGGTAACCCATCAAAGCTTTCTAGATAACGGGCGACGTGCCCCAAGGAGTCGTTTCGTTACATTGTGTACATAATTAACTGAGTGCATTATGTACGCCATGAAAACGCCATAAAATTTGCCGTAATGTCCGCTATGTCGGTCACAAGGGCACGACTGGCGACTGCCTGATAAAATGTGTTTATTGGGACATTACTTACCCAATATAAAAGCTAGACGATCGCCACAGGTCCTACATATACCCAGGTATCGTGTACCAACCTACCAACCAGCGTGGTCGATTCTGAGTTTAAGAGAGTTAACTCTCTTCTTGCGAGTGAAGGCCCCGAGTCCCAGCAGCTGGCACATTCAATTGGCTTATTCTCATATGAGAAAACGGGCTCAAACGGGGAAAGAAATATGGGCTGACTGACTAAAAAAATGCATACAAAAATGTAAGCAAAATTATAAAAGCAATAGGCTACAATCCTCAAAAAACTAATTAGTCCGTCATTAGTTTTGTTGTACAAACAAACAATTACGAAGATGCAGTGCTTAGAAGTTTCGCGTGACGTCACTTGTGGGTACCTTTTACACACGAGTGACGTCACGACCAAACTATGGAAGTTCGTTTATTATTTAATTTATTTAATGTTTGGACGTGATTGAGCAACAAACATCCGAACGTTGACATTTATAATATTAGTAGGATAAAATACGCGTCCCATATTTTTCCATGATCTAGCTAACATACTAATTAGAATGGTAAATTTGTGTTTGTGACCCAGTCCGACACCCTATTCCGTAAGTATTTTATGAGGCGACCAGCACGTAGACGAATCAGCAGTCAGAGACAAAACTTTGAGCTCCATGGATTTAGAACACAAGTGGGTCATCATGGCATGGATATGATATGTAATTTTTTTAAAGGGACCTATTGCACCTGCCCTTATATTACCTGTACTGCCTATCGAAGTTTGGCCAAGTGCAGAAGAAAAATACCCTACTAATTTAATCTTGCAATGCTTAGGTACTTACATTGGTAGAGTGTACCTGAAACCTTTCTAACAAAATATCAAAAGTAATATGGTGTATCTACTCATAGTCCGGAATAACACATAAAGTAAAGCGAGAAAATAACGGGAACGGGAACACATAACACCACAGTGACACGCAGCTATTAGAACATGAAGAGTCCAAATCATTACCTAGCACTGCTCTGCGCTCGTCACCCAGAGATCTAAGTTGTTACATGTTATCACCTGTATTTTGTTTACCGTGTATTTCACTATAGTATTATATTTAATACTGGGATTTGAGTTTAAATATGTGTCAGTTAGTGTAGAGGGCGCCGGTGGGATACCATTCACTTCTACCCGCCATCTCAAAAGAGTTTTAGAGGGGTTGGCGCTATAAGTAGATGGAGCGAAGCCGTTGAAGAGCATTCCTTTGTGAAATTTTGTATGAGAAAGATCGAACAGTTGTCAATATAAATTCTTACATTTATTCAATTGGTTTACTTTTACTCAATTGATAATATCAGAAGTGCTATGAACACCACGCCTGGAAATCACAACGGTGATGAGAAATAATCGGAAAAGCAAGCGTCGCCCGCAGTTAGTTGTAAATATTATTCTTGGATCAGTGGTTTCAGTAAGTGCGTAATGTACACGTGAGTAAGCAACAATTTTATATTACGATTTACTTTGAAGAAACGATTTTAAAAATTGTTTTAACCTTGTTTTTGCATTTCAAATGAAATTTTTGCATATCACCGACTAGTTAAAACTATTAATTATTATCTCGTTAGGGGGTACTGTAAAAAACCTTCAATTCCGGGAACTGCAATCGGACCATTTCGTAGAATGAAACACCTTCGGTTTTTTTAAAGTTTGTGGATACTGTTTTATGAAACTTTATGAGAAGTAGCTTATTTTGTGGAAGAGTTGTTGCGAGGCACAGCAACCATAGATAAAAAGTGTAAATCAGTTGGATATTGGTTTAAATATCTTTCAGGGAAACTGTTTGAAAAAGGTCATGCATTTTAAAACATAATACAGTAATAGAAAGTGTTACATCTTTGATTTGAATTTGGTTACCGTAGTTGGGTTACAAAGTGGTTATATTCAGTGCAGTTATAAGATACCCTTATGGTTGAAATTAGAAAGATTTTAGTCAGATGATGCCGAGCTATGTACGTTACCAATGAATTGTTTTGGTATTGTTTAAAAAAATGAGACCGTTTAGTTCGCTATAAATATCACTTTGGAGCGTTTAAAAAAACTACATAGAAGGCCATAAATATGTGAGAAAAATATGAAACCTTGAATAGGTACGATTAGTAGACTTGGAGATATATGTAATTGAAAGTCAAACCCAATCGAGCAGTGCAATGGCTTTAGGATGTTGTCAGGTATTATGATTGATTGCTGATGAGTTAACGTTTGAATAACGTAGTGAAGTGCGGCTTCGATCCATTGACAAAGTAAGCGTTAGTGTGAAACCGTAATATCTTGGACATAAACTGAGGTACCTAGTATCTGCCTAAGAGTGTAACTGCTAGAGAAAGCATTAAGAGTGAACATAATGAACTTTGACTTTGACTTTGACTATGACTTTAATGCCGCGTATCTAGAGTTACCAGGCGGCAGCTAGGGAAAGGTGTATGTTTGAGATTTATGGAGAATGTGAGTAATGTAGTGACGTACCTCGAGTTGCGACAGTGAGACAGCGCAACTGCTTGGGAAAGCTATTCATTACTCATCTTAGTGGATTTATGGAGAATGTGGTAATGTAATGACGTACCTTGAGTTGCGACAATGTGACAGCGCAACTGCTTGGGAAAGTTACTCATCATCTTAAGTGGATAATACTGGAAGAGTAAAATTAACTTTGATAAAATGAATAAATTGTGTATTTTGTTCACAGCAACTACACCAGACTGTGACACTGCCAAGGTTGGCAGCGTGCGCAGGAGGGCCGTGTTATCACCTGTATTTTGTTTACCGTGTATTTCACTATAGTATTATATTTAATACTGGGATTTGAGTTTAAATATGTGTCAGTTAGTGTAGAGGGCGCCGGTGGGATACCATTCACTTCTACCCGCCATCTCAAAAGAGTTTTAGAGGGGTTGGCGCTATAAGTAGATGGAGCGAAGCCGTTGAAGAGCATTCCTTTGTGAAATTTTGTATGAGAAAGATCGAACAGTTGTCAATATAAATTCTTACATTTATTCAATTGGTTTACTTTTACTCAATTGATAATATACATCTCTAAGCCATCTCTGGAAACATTGCCCTTCAAACCGGAACACAGTTATGTTTGCACGTAACTGCTTGGCGACAGAATAACTGGCAAAGGTGTGGTACTTCCCCAGGCGGACTGTGCCAAGAGTCCTACCACTTACAAAGGCTAATTCGCGAGGCATTGCTAGTAATCTCATTACATCTCATTCCGTTAACGCTTATCATAAGCCCTTTCTTCGTGTGAGCCTTTCGTCTAGATCCCGGGATAATTTCATACACGTGTAAGCTGTGACCTTCCGAATCTCATATTGCTGCAGTGGATTACGTATTCATGTCGCAGAGTGCGCCTAAAGCCAGGAAAAAATCAGATTTCACCCGCGGGACGCGTTTCTTAATGTGATGTACATAAAGTCGAGAATAGCATGACACAGTTTGGAGGAAAAATCAATATTTAATCAGGAGTCCATTTTTGACCAAGTTTTATTTAATTACTCAATAACTAAACATAAATTTAAAAAAGTGTTCGGTTACTTTACTAGAACGTACAAATAGGAATTTTATTACCAAAAAATAATGGGGTCATCGCTGATAATTTCGAGTACTCGAATTAAAACGGGTTTTTTCGGTGTCATTTTTATTTTTTTATTGTAAAAAACTCTGATCTATTTTTAAAATTCTATTCGGTTATTGTGCTTCTTCTTGATTGTACCCATACGTCAATATTTTTTTTGTCATAGTTTTTAGTTTCTTAACTTCAGTGAGCGGCGTCGAAAATGTCCTTTTTTCGTTTTCTGGCTTTAGGCGTCAGACGTTCGATTAACAGCCTAGCCTGTTTACTAAACAGCGCAGTTTAACTAGCGGGCTGAATGATATTTAGCGATTTGATCAAACAGCTAAGCAAATAACTTGTATCTTTGACGTTTAATTACTTGTCTAGCCTATTTAATTCAATTTAGTGCTATTTTCTGCCACCTCGTGCTGAAACTCCCCAATTTGTCAAAATGGTACCTATATAAAATTTCCCAACACAAATAATAAATTTGATGTTTTTTTTCAAAATTAACCTGACTAAACCTGGTAACATTTTAAAATACCTATAATAATGTAAAGAATAGGGTACCGGACTGGGTTAAAAATACACCATCCTAATTAGTCCGTTAGCTAGATCGTGGAGAAATATTGGACACGTTTTTTTTGATTTTTCATAATATTAAAAATCGTCAAAGATATAGAACATCAAACTTCGAGAGTCCCGGGGGTCGCGACGTCACTCGTGAGTAAAAATCGTACTCCCAAGTGACGTCACACGAAACTTCGAAGCGCTGTATCTGCGTCATTTTTTGTTTGTGAAACAAAAGAAAAAATACGTGTACAATATTTTTTGGCAATTAACTAACGGGCTACTTAGTTTTTTTTAGGGTTGTACCCTATTGCTTTCATCTTATGTCGATGAGCGCAGTGTAGTGGCAGGTAATGATTTGGACTTTCACGTTCCAATAGCTACGAGTAAGTGACACTGTTACGGGCAAGCGTGTTTCGTACCATCAGGCACATGTCCTGCTCCCTACATAAAAAAAGGAAATAATGTCAGTTGGCCTGAGGTGATATCTACTATATACCCGTTAATTATAATACATTACTTCCCGGTCATTACTGCATCAATTAGATTCGTAAGTTACCGTTACCGGGTCTAGAACCCGTAATCAAGTTGTAAACAACCTTACATTTTATGGCTATGGGATGGGAGCCGTCCTACATTCAATACATACTTAACCATAAAACGTATACTATAAAACTTAAATTGGCGTGTAGTTTATTATCCATCCGGAATAATTACATTAGATAAAATACGATTGCTGTAAGACACAAAATAGTATAAAATAAAAATGCCAGTATGATTAGATCTGCGATTACGCGGAATGGTAGCGGGACTAGCGGTCATGTTATAGCGGTAGGTAGGTACCGTATTTTGCTTGATGGTATTCTTGACACACCACGCCTTTCTACTAAAAATATCTTGCCATTTATTCAGCCGCCAAGCAGTAGTGTGGAAACATTACTGTGTTCCGGTTTGAAGGGCAATGTTTCCAGAGAAATTACTGGGCTAAATTAAGCACCTTATATCTCCGGGTGACGAGCGGTACAGTGCTAGGCAAGTACTTAAGTAATGATTTGGACTCTACATGTTCCAATAGCTGTGTATCACTGTGCTGTTAGGTATGGGCAGGCATGTTTCTTACCATCAGGCATAATATGTCCTGCTCATCTTCTATACTTCCTAATCACACTATCCTTAATTCATACTTATCTTCTTACTTTTTAGTTGGATCATCTGAAAAAGCATGTTCTTTTAGTTTTGTCTATTAAGTTTTATTCTTAATTATTTTGCTCTTTGTCTGTTTCCGCGTGCATTGTTAAAAATCCTCTCTCATATTTTTTTTCCAACGCGCGAATAGAAATAAGTAGGTACCTAAGTACCTATAACTTCAAAAAATGAGCACTTTGCTAATTTCACCACTTTACTAGGTATATTATTTTTTACAAACTGAACAAAGAAATATATCATGATGCTTCCATAGCTACGTTATAAAAAAAACGAAAAAAATAATGCTAAAGTACCTATAACTTCAAAAAATGAGCACTACTAATTTCACCACTTTACTATATTATTTTTTACAAACTGAACAAAGAAATATATCATGATGCTTCCATAGCTACGTTATAAAAAAAAACGAAAAAAATATTGCTAAAAATAGAATTCCTTCTATCTCTATAAAGTTTTATGTCATCCTTCCCGGAACCGACCCCACCGCTATCACCCACGACCAGAACCCTTATCACTCCGTATGCGAACGGCTATCACCACAAGCTTACAAGCTTACGTAGGCGTTAGAGAAAAAAAAGTGGTTCTATATTCAAAGTTGATACGTCGACCAATCGCAAGCGCGGTAGGCGTGGCGGCGCCCGTCGATTGGTTGGCTGCCCGCGCCGTCTGATGAATAGCGCGATTATAACGCGTTATAACGGTTTAACGCTTTTCTTATAACGTGACGGAGGTGGAAGTATTGAAACGGTGGTGTAATGGTGTATGTAGGACTGTAGGAGGCTGTCACTAAACAAACCATATGTTTTGTACTTCTTTGGTGGGGATGTCTAGATACCTGGCTACGTCGTATATGATGACAAATGAGATCATTGAGCGGCTGTATTAAACCGGCAAAGTGCGAGTCGGGCTCGCACACGAAGGGCTCCGTACCATTAGCAAATAAACGGCGAAAACCTCGTTTATTGTATCGAAGCCCCCTTTAATTAATATTTTATTTTGTTTTAACTATAATTATATTTAAGGAGAACATAAAAATACATTTTCTGTGAATAGTTAAAGCATTTACCTGTGTCACCGATATTAGTATCGAGCAAGAAACGGTAAAAAAATTAAGTGTGTTGTAGGTATGGGAGCCCCCCTTAAATATTTATTTTAGCTATTTTATTTTTAGTAGGTATTTGTTGTTATAGCAGCAATAGAAATACATCATCTGTGAAAATGTCAACTGTCTACCTATCACCATTCTTGAGATACAGACTGGTGACAGACGGACGGACGGACAGCCAAGTCGTCAATAGGGTTCCGCTTTTACCCTTTGGGTACGGAACCCTAAAAACAGGTTTTATTTTTTTAGAAGAGTTCAACACAAAGGTAAATAATTTCAGGTTTAAAGTTTGTTTATACTTTTGAAACACAAGTACCTAGGTACTTATTATTAATTACGGAATAATTTTATTACCGTGGTTATATGGCGAAACGAGCCCCGATACATCGATGCAGTGTCATGCACCTAGTTCATAGGTGAACTGGTCCGTTTAACCGCAGAAAATATCCCATAAATAACAAATGTAGTGAACAACCGTGATAAAACAATATTCATAAGACCTTTCAATTATACCTATAGGTAGTTAAAATAAAATCTAAACAGATTAAGATAAGTTAATGTTCCGCTGACCTTCGGTTTATAGCGATTTTATGTGGCATATCTAGGCGATATCATAGTATTTATAATATTGGTTTAAACGACTTTATAAAGTAGCAATTATGTAGAAATATGCATTATGGCTGCTTTTATGATCAACTACCTATAAAATACAGAAATGTTTGCAAATTACTGCTCGGCGGTAGGACAACTGGCAAAGGTGTGGTACTTCCCCAGGCAGACTCTGCGCAGAGTCCCATTACAGAACAGGACGTCTACTCCCTTCTGCGAAAAACGTAATTTCGAAATTAACTCGCGACTTTCCTACTCAGGTTCTATTTCGATCCCTCGTTTCATCTGTTTAAATGTTATAAGTGTTGTCACCTGTATTTGTTTGTAGTATATTTCACTCAGCGAGCAACACGGAAGGGAGTAGGCATACACAGCGTTTCCCCTCTGTCAAAGTACAAGTCCGCGTGGACCATGGAGTTTGATAATATACTGTGGCGTGAGGGCGGGACTAGATTTGTGAATGGTGCTTTATTTTTTATGTGTTAGTGATTTGGTTGTGTGAGTATGATCGACAATGGATCGGTACAGGTATATTTTGTATGTAATAGTGCGGCTTTGCGCTAGTGTGCAACTTCCCCTCCCGCAAGAAATGACAGAAAGATTTGAACAATCTGGGGGCACGGCAGTGCCCCCGCCAAGTCGAGCGCGTAGCAAACACTGCCGTACCATCCTTTACTGGAACCATTTCGTCGCATTTTCAGGCCCTTATTTGAGAACCTCTGGATAAAACCAGAACGCTGAAATTTTCGTCATCTAGTAAGCTATAATCACGTACTTAAAATCCAAAATTTCAAGTCTGTACGTCATTTAGATCCGAAGTTAAGCGAACGCAAAGTTTCGCATTTACGACACTCATTCACTCACTCATGATCATCAAAATAGAACTAGTACTTCCCATAAACTCAGAGAGCTGAAATTTGGCACAGACTAAGGGTTTAATGGCCACATAAAGGGAAAACTATAAAAACTAGGAATATCGAAAATCTGGAGTACCTTGTGGTATACCTGGTTATTTGAAAACACGCCTTTACAAAAAATATTCAACTTTGTTTGTCTCTTCATTTGATGTCAAAAATCGAAGGTCTGAAGTATCTGATGAAGAACCCTCAGCTTGTCTCAGCTGTATAAGAGATATAGTAATGCCCCATTCTACTATTGGTACATAAAAAATCGACTGTCATTGCAAAAATCCAGCGTAGTGGGACACATCTGCTAATTTAATCTAGCCTATTGCTTCCCACTACTGGGCGAATGCCTCCCTTTCTGCTTTTAATACGCATATAAATAAAATTAAAGTAAAACTCTGGATAAGGCTAGACTGGCCTTTATTTATGTGCAAGCTTTTTCCAATCTTCTAAAGTTCTTTGCCTATTATGGAGAGTCTACTTAAATAATGAACGCGAATGGGCAATACGAAAAACTGTTGCTACTGTACAAGAATCAGAACCGGAAAAAAAAAGAAAGATTTGTAAAGTTAGGATAACAATATAATGTATGGTCAGAGTCAAAATTTTAATACGCATATATGTATATAAATAAAATTAAAGGAAAACTCTGGATAAAGCTAGACTGGCTTTTATTTATTTGCAGTCTTCTTCCAATCTTCTAAAGTTCTTTGCCTATTCTGGAGAGTCCACTTACATAAATAATGAACGCGAATGGGCAATACGAAAAACTGTTGCTACTGTACAAGAATCAGAACCTTTAGAGATAAATATGCAGCTTCATGGAGACTTGGCTAGTTTTTTACAGAATGTTTTTGGTGGGATATTTTTTAGCTAAGGCTCCCTTCCGTGTTGCTCGCTGATTTCACTATAGTATTATTTTTAATACTGGGATTTGAGTCTAAATATGTGTCATATAAAAGAACAAGTATCTGATTATTTAAAGGAATGGGTATGACTGATAAAATTTAGTGTAGAGGGCGCCGGTGGGATACCATTCACTTCTACCCGCCATCTCAAAAGAGTTTTAGAGGGGTTGGCGCTATAAGTAGATGGAGCTAAGCCGTTGAAGAGCATTCCTTTGTGAAATTTTATATGGGAAAGATCGAACAGTTGTCAATATAAATTCTTACATTTATTTAATTGGTTTACTTTTACTCAATTGATAACATAAGCCTACTCTAATTAGAACATTTAAACGTCAAACAGTGTTCGATCGGACGAAACCAAGTAGAACCGGAGTAGGAAAGTCCCGAGTTTAATTAGAAACTATGTTTTCAGTAGAAAGAGAGTAGACGTCCAGAATCTTTGACTGGCTCGTTGAAACACCGATCACGCCTCCTCAGGGATTTAAGTATCTACTGCTCTTGTCTTTACTTACAGCTCAACTGAGTGTTTCTACGAGTAAGTGTAATGTAAGGTCTACCGCCTAACGAAAAACGCTTTGATGCTTTGACACTTTGGCATTGCCGTCTCTTTCATTTCAAGCGAGAAGAAAAGAGACAGCAATGTCAAAGCGTTAGGCGGTAGAAGCGCGGTTCAGAAATTCGTGATTGAACAGCCAACCATTTTTATAATATTAGTGGGATTATTATATCAGCTATCTAGTTTCCACAGACAGGCCTTGCTTACCACAGTAGGTACAAGCTTTGCTTAGTTTGGAACTAAAACATGTAGGAAATGTCCACGAACATTTAATAAATGTATAGAGCCTGGATGACCGAGCTTTGCTTAGTTTAGACACGGATAAAATAACATTATCTAAAAATGAAACCTAGCTAGATCAATTGATCGCCCCCAAAACGCACTGCGTATACCTACTAAATTTCACAAAAATCATTAGAGCCGTTTCAGAGACAAGTTATATTAAACATACAAGAATTGCTCGTTTAAAGCTATTAAATTAGTTTATTTATTAACTATGTAACCATTTTCTAACCCAGCTATCGGTTTCACACAATAGGGGCCCTGGATTAGACCCCCATGTCTAAAGCACCATAAAACCACTGGCCCATTGTTTTTGAGTTACACAGGAAACTGTGGAGCATTAAAATTGTAAACATTTACTTTGTAGCAGTGGGAAAGTGGGACAGCGTAGCTGAAAGCTTCTGCGTTTAGCCACCTGGCCTTTGAAAACACGTAAATAGAAAATAACAAAACATAATGTGCATAAGAATGAATGATGGAAACGGCCTCAGATGAATGTTGCGCGGAGAGAGCAAGCATTCGCTGCGAGCGTGCTCTGTTTTGTCTTACTGGTAGGAATTTCACTTATTGAAGTTATCCTGGCCTTTGAAAACACGTAAATAGAAAATAACAAAACATAATGTGCATAAGCATGAATGATGGAAACGGCCTCAGATGAATGTTGCGTGGTGAGAGCAAGCATTCGCTGCGAGCGTGCTCTGTTTTGTCCTACTAGTAGGAATTTCACTTATTGAAGTTATCCTGGCCTTTGAAAACACGTAAATAGAAAATAACAAAACATAATGTGCATAAGTATGAATGATGGAAACGGCCTCAGATGAATGTTGCGTGGAGAGAGCAAGCATTCGCTGCGAGCGTGCTCTGTTTTGTCCTACTAGTAGGAATTTCACTTATTGAAGTTATCCTGGCCTTTGAAAACACGTAAATAGAAAATAACAAAACATAATGTGCATACGCATGAATGATGGAAAAAGTTTTCGATGCGTGCGCACGCCATCACGAAAAACCGACACCCTGATGTTGGCTTGTCAACATTGTCACTACCAGGGATGTCACGGAGCTTCGACTCCGAC
This sequence comes from Ectropis crepuscularia, assembly GCA_963693475.1. Lineage (NCBI taxonomy): Eukaryota > Metazoa > Arthropoda > Insecta > Lepidoptera > Geometridae > Ectropis > Ectropis crepuscularia. Next base: position 17,789,550 of record OY856359.1, read on the forward strand.
TCCGATAAGCCGGAACTTCCGATTATTATTACACCTTCGGTTCCGACTTCAGCTCCGAAACTTTTATATGATCTGATTTACTATGATTACTATGGTTTTAATCGGAGGTAAGGTGTATAAATATTTGAGATAATTGTGGTGGAAAGTAAATATATATATATATACAAATTCCCTTAAATCAATTGCACGGCAATGTTTATCGTGTCCACGTCTCCGACTTCGGTTCCGATAAGATGACCTCTGTTACATCCCTGGTCACTATCTTCCGGTTAATACTTCTTGTCTGCTTGGAAAATATTATCTATTCTGTGTCTGAAGTTAGACTTCTAAGCACAAAGAATAACTGTAAATTAAAAAACCCGACTACAAAAATCATCAGTTAAAAAAACATTACGTAATACAATATGATATCTAAGAATACTTGGGTGATTGAGACGAATCTAACGGTCAAATTCACTCCCGCCGTTTGGAAGATACATGAGAATAAATAAATTTACAAACATACAAGATACGCGCGAAAAACATAACCGTTCTTTCAGTCGGGTAATAACGAAAAGAAGTATTAATTCCGTGGGTGCGTACATACATACACACACACTTGTATTTCTTTTATTTTAATCATTAATTAAGAAGAACACTTGGTAACGTCAGTTTACAATTTCAAGTACATAAAATATACCTAATCGATATGCATTTTAAAATCTACATATAAATATAAAATCTTATCCATGTTTCCAAAGTATCTACCGATACCAAAACAGTTTTTATCCTTTGTTTTAAGCTGTGGTAGCCTAGTAAGTAAGGGAAAGTCACCTTCACATTCGTAGGTTGTATGTTAGGGGTCTGAACTTACCAAAAAAAGCAAACATTTTTTTTTTGTTGCGCTAAACCTAAAATCATAAAAATAGTTAAATAGATTTGTATGACTCTTTCTGACACTGAATTTAAAATAAACAAATTTTACTAAAAATAACACAAGATTTATATTATATTGGTAGGTCATATGTATAAGAGAAGGACCGTAAATGCCAAAGGTCACCACCCCAAGTTTCGGGTAGGTGTTGTGCCGCACTGCGGCAGTGGTTTTATTGCCACTTTACGACGATAGCTTTCCAATGCAGCCGACAAAGAACGAGATTGCTTCATTAGCTTCTAGAACATTCTTTGATACTCAAACAGCTTTGTTGGAAGGTTCTAGAACGTTTCTTTAGAATTGAAAGGGGTATTTAATCTTAGTCTGAAGATTAAAGGTACGGTTTTTAGCAAAGTTTCGTTTCGTGGCTAAAAGTTAGTAGATAATATGGTTCTGCTGTTACAATTTAGCTGCAACGTGAGTTCTAGTAAACATAATACACTTGCAGACCCGACATACGTCCTGTACACACGTCTTAAATATAAAAATCTCTAAACTATTCTAGAATCCAGTTGAGCACACACAAAAAAAAAAACATGAAAATCAGTCCATTAGGAAGAGTTTACAAACACACGCACATAACTAATCTAAATTTAATCGAAATCTTTTTAGCGGTTTTTGAAATGTAAAAAAAGAACAAAAATTAGCTTCCTTATATGATGTTATAAGTATTTGTTTTCACCGAAACCTTGCTATCTCATTGAAACAGTGTGTTCAGTTGATTTCATAAAACAATATGAAATTTAATCGATTGTCTGAGTTTAATTTAAAATCAGTAAAAGTCGGTTTTTATTCGAGAAAATTAAATTATTGCCTCATGTAATCCTGAGTTTAAACAATCGAAATACGACGTTATCAAATTCACATTTCCAAAGTCCTCATTTTACCTAACCCAAGTATGTGCAAACCTTTCCACACAGCTCAACAAAGGCGTGACGAAGTTCGAAGTCTTCTCTTCAAATGGTTTTACGTTGTCTTGGGGCCTTAACGGTTCCCTCACAAAGGGAAGACCCCTCGTAAACTATAAGTGGGCTATGTCTCGCCTCCTGACTCCAGCTTGCTCGGTTTATGGGTCGAAGCCGTCTGCACTAATCCTTGTTTATGGTTACTGGCGATTGTTGTATGGACGATTCTTTTCATTGTTATGGCTTCTAGGTTAGTGGTTTTGTTTGCATTGGGAATATAATGGGACAAGGAGTGCTGTAAGATTGCTTAGCATATTTTGATCAAAATAAACGGATATTCTTTAATGACTATTAATTGCAGTATTTGTAAACACCAACTTATTGCTTGTTTCATGACTTTATGTTGACACAAGGTGAGATTCAAAGCTATAGGAGTATTAATCCACTACGCTGCCCCTAAGAAGGGGTCGTTGAATTACGTATGTCTTCCAATGGTGTGTTCCTATCCTAGGAGCTTGCCGATTTCCTTTTTTTTTTAATAAAGAGTGACGAGACGAGCAGGACATGTGCCTGATGGTAAGCAACATGCCTGCCACATAACAGCACAGTGACACGCAGCTATTGGATCATGAAGAGCCCAAATCATTACCTAGCACTGCACTGCGCTCGTCACCCAGAGATCTAATTTGTTATATATCTAAGCCCTGTAATTTCTCTGGAAACATTACCCTTCAAACCGGAACACAGTAATGTTTGCACATTACTGCTTGGCGGTAGAATAACTGGCAAAGGTGTGGTACTTCCCCAGGCGGACTCTGCTAAGAATCACCTACTACAAAACCTCACGAGCTTTTCATTTATTTATTATATTATTTCTCTCACAAGAAATTTAAATAACGTAAACAGATCTAGGTAATGTTGCTTTATATAGGCATAGTTACAGATATTACGTTTTACCGCATTACGATTTCACCAATCCAAAAAGCGTGCAACTCGCTCCGACGCTACGCCGCCGCCAGATCTTAGCGTGTCTGTGACGCGTACCCATAAAATTTCCCCTTGCCAAAATCTCGAAGTGGCCCAAAAAGTTTTTCACTTAAAAAATCGAAACAACATGCATTTTTCCTTCCACCCTGTTATTATCTTGCATAACACGACCAACCCCCACCAACAGGAACGTGGAAATGTCCACGACATACAATTTTATCTAATGAAACAACTGCCGGTGGCAGTTTCGAAATTCCCTTGCAAACTTTTTCGTCTAAATCGTGCTCATTCTTGAAACGAGCAACCGTATCCGACGCAACAAAGGGCACCGTACGATGTCGTTTATTTGCCAACACATACCCAATTTTCCATCAACCAGCCAGAGGCAAAACGTACACCGCGTCAAATGTGTTTTTAACTAGACTCTATTGACGCAACACTGAATTTCATAAAATTTAACGTGTACGTCTCAATATTATTCCCCACGCTATCAAAAGGAGGTGGTCCGGATGAGATCGGAAGATAACGAATCGCTTATTAATAATTATTAATGGTTATTAGATCTGTTTTGCGATAATTTAAAATTTAATGGCGATTTGTAGTTAGTGTTATATTAATGGACCTCCAGTTTTGCTGGGCTGTGGTGAAATCTTTGCGCATAGGACACCGAAGCAATTCGTCTGAGCCTTGGAAGGTTTGAGTAATATGGAATTGATTCTCGTTAGAAAACTCCTGTAGTCTAACAATTTTATTTTCATTATCTCAATAGAAAAATCATGTAGTCTTACAATTTTATTTTCGTTATAAATTATATACTTGACACGAAAACAACTTCAGACGAAGAACATTAAATAAGTGTCGGTTAAATTACCGTTAAATATTACACCGTTTAAAGCGATCTCTTCTGAGTTCTGAGCAACCGGAGATGAGAGAAAAAATACACATCAACCTTTTTATCTATAGGAAGTTATCACCACACCTAATGTTAAGTTACGGTTTGCGACATTACCTACCCAAAATCGTATACGTGAAACTGAAAAATCTAAAAATTTACAAAAATTTAAGAAACCAACTAAAACGGCAGCTACGCGGGGAAAATCGCGGGGTGCTACTAGTAAAGTCTTTTTACTCGACGCATTGTATTATAATGGTGACCACCCCAAAATTTGAGGCATCGACCGCTTCTGCATCAACTTCCACATTTTATAGAATTAGTTACATTACTTATTGTTGTAAACGATACGTTACTTATTGTTTTAAACGATACGTTATTTATTGTTGTAAACGATACATTGGTATTTATTGTTGTAAACTATAAAGTTATTGTCTATTGTTACAGCGGTTTCCCTCGAGACGCTAGTGGAGAACTGTCACAAGCTGCTCGAGAAGTTCCACTACTCCTGGGAGATGATGCCGTTAGTGCTGGTCATCCTCAACTACGCCGGCAGCGACCTCGACGAGGCGTCGCGGAAGATTGATGAAGGTACGCTGCGGCTGCGACATTGATGCATTTGGAATTGTGTTTCTGGGATATTTACCGGCCCCTCTACCGCCAAGTAAATCAGCTATGGCTTTGCTGTCTCTATCATTTCAAGCGAAAAGAAAAGAGAGAGCTACTTCAAAGCTATGACAGTTTTAGTTAGGTGGTAGACCCTCTGATCACTTCAACAGGAATCTATCAAGGACACTATAGAAAATTATAAAGACACCCCTGATAGATATTAAACTATTAAAGCTAGGATTAAAGAGACAGTCCTGAAATATCAGCTATAAAACTGAAAACATCGGATCATCATTTAGGAAGAGGCACAGGCACACATACACAATGACAGACATATCAAACTTAATTTAACATTAAAATGTCAAATATTCTGCATAATTATCTAGAAAAGGTCTACAAAGATACACAAGTTTGGATAAGTCGCATCGAAATTTAATTTAAAAAAAATTGGTTGCCTGTAAAGTCGGTATACGGGCGAAAGTTTTACGTGACAATGACTTTGAGTGGTAAAATAATTTTACTAAAATAAACTACCTTCACATTATCACTACACAATCGTTTTACAATTAACTGGCAACGTGTAAACTTGTATGCAGGCGCCTAAGCGAATCGGCGACTCGGGCATGGTTAGCCCGCCTAAGAGCGAGAGAGACAGACATAAAAAGTGAAAGGCACGCGTCCCTCTCACTCGCTCTCATTGTGAGCGCATAACGTGAGCGGAGCGTAACGCAGTTTCTTGAAGTGTCACCCGGCAAACCAATTTATAAGACGTTGTCACGTCAAAAATATTTTATATGAAAAACATAATATGGTTTTTGACACTATCATAAAAAATGTAGGTACTGAATGCACTCTTGTTTTATGATGGGATTTAATTATTTGAAATTATGGCTTCCATGGGTTCTCAGCATTAAAGTAGCTACCTACTTGTATACATAATATCATTTATGAACATATTGATATTGGTTGTGTAAATATCCCAAAAATATTATTTCTAATGTTATTTACAACTATGTTAGTATAAGAGTGGTCTGAAGGCATTTTTAAACGTTAAAAGCAAGTTAGCTGTCCTTGTCACAAATACTGTAACGGCAAAAGACAGCTATGCTACAATTTAACCGTTTAAGATGAACTCTCTGAAGTTGGTTTCTGAAACTGCGACGCATTCATAGCTACTTACTATGTTCCTAAAATCATCTACTGCGCAGCGCCTTGCTCATATCTCGGAAAGTTCGTCCACAAACGGTAATGTAAACAAAAGTAAGTTTCTAATTAATTTCAATCATATGCCTTCAGACTAAGACCTACTTTATTACATTTGATGTTTAGTGAAATGGGTTCCGTCAACAAGTTCAATATTGATGACTGGTCTCGTTTGCTGAAAATCAATCTTTGGCGAATGTTTTTCTTTTTTTTTACGATGTAAAAAGGTCTTATTCTACAACAGTTAACATAGATTTGAATTACTCACATATTTATAACATATGAGATTAGATGATATTATTTAGTATTATTAAATTTAAAATTAGATTACAGTGATATCTCTTTACTAAAATCTAAATATGTATAAAAAATAAGGCCAACGATGTCTTAATTTTTCGATTTCAGAATGTGTCTTTCGAATAGAGAAGAGTAACTATACAGAGTAACACGTTATCCTTAATATGGTTTCATTTGAAGGAGACACGTTGTACACTGAGTGCTTTAGATTGTTTTGTTAACAATTTTAGACAACTTTCAATATTAGACAACCCTAAAAACATCAGCAAAAAAAATAAGCTAGACAAAACTTAACTTTAGATCCGGGGAAAAGTATAACATACTACTAAAGCAAGTAACTATTACATAAGGTTGTTCAAATAAATTAAGCTTTTCAAAATGACACAAGACCTCTTAAGGCTTATCAGCTTATCACGTGCTCTCTGTGTATTAATATGAAGTAGTAAATTTCAGTTTCGAACATTCCAAATTTAAATTTGTGTTGAATTTAACTTCCTAGTTTTTCAGTTCTGTACTCATATTTATCTTTGTTTTAGCTATTGTACACTTACAGGACCTTTTTACTTGTATTTTTAATAAAATATGGAGAGATAAATGTAACTTTTATGTCACGGTGTTCTTTATTCAACATGTTCAGTGAAATTAATAAAATAATTATCTCTCTAATATTTTGAATGTTGTACGTTCCTTGTTTACGTTCAAATAATTAATTGTACGTAAGTAAGGAATGAAATGTGTAAAAAGACGTTGATACAAAATATCTCATTTAAAAATTAAAGTCGAAATTAGTCACATGGATTAAATTAGGCGTTAAATAAAAATTAATATTACACTTGACACATATTGTTATAAATAGAAATCGCGTTTGTGCCGCTTAAAACGGAACTGCGTTTAAAAATAAATCTACCAAAAGCTTTTTTAAAGACTCGAGGTTTAAGAAAAATAAAACAACTTTTATTTTAGGTTGATTGATTTGTCCGCGGCAGCCTTTTTGGTCGTCCCTCCGGCTATCTTTCATCGGTTAGACGGTGACACAAAAACAGTATGGACATTTCTGATGTTCGTTCGACATCATTTTTTTATAAAAGCGAAATAAATTTAACTGTTCCGAACATTTGTCGACTCCAACCGTCATTATAATTTGTGACAGTAATTTTTTTGCTATTTCGTAGTTAGTCCCTTTGTGAAAATGGCTGATTATTATTCATTATTATAACTATAATATATAATAGCACGTACTTTTCACCTTAGTACCGCAGTCTATATTAAATCATTATTTATACTGTGGTAATACATTATTGTCTGTATACGACATATTATATTAAGTCTTTGACAATTTTTGAACTAAAAAAAATATTATTGTATATTATATTAATCGATATTTTTCACATAACACCGTGTAGCTTCAACTAAGCAAAAATATAAAGTACTTATCGCTGCTTTGCAAATACTGTGACGGAATTAAAAACATTCGTTTTTAGAGAATATCGTTTTAATCATTTTGTTATTATTTAGTTTCAATCTTTCAAAAGAAAAATGACGCTGTTTCATTCTTTTATTAAAGTTTCGTAATCGGTTGGCAAATTTTTGTTCAAATTAACAGTATTTTGGATTACGTCGAAATACTCTAAAATCAGCGCTTTTGTAGTAATTGTATTAACTTTCCAGAGTTTTAGTGTGAAAACTAACGTGGTTATTACACATTTTTAATTAATTCACGTGTAACTCACGTGTGAAATGGTCCGTCCAGTTCGACTTAAGTTTTAGAGAGTACACGCGCGTGACCGCTTAAAAGATGTGTAACAACCACGTTAGTTTTATAGTAAAAGTATGGACAGTTAATATAATTACATGTCGCTGGCTTGCGAATATAGACACAATTACTGAGTATGCCAAACGATTACAAAATTTTGATAAAATAATCGAAAATAGAGTATCAACGCCGACTGTGAGTATTAGTTGTTAGAAAGAGAGAGAGCGTCACTGTCCATACTGTTTACTTGCTACGTTGGGGCTCCTCGTCTCATGCAAAATATTTAATGCGAATAGATTTTACCGCGAATCTCTTTCAAGAATTCACTCATTATTAACATCTTTATTGGTTGATCGATTAAGATAAGCCCCTAATAAGCTTCTGGCAGCAGTTTCGCGGCATAACGACCAGTTGATACGCAAAATATGACGAGGTTACATTGTAACAGACAAGTTTGATGTATTGATTGACCTCGTGGCGTAGTCGGTAGTGACTTACCTCATTCAAACGTAGGTTGTGGGTTCAATACCCAAGCTATACATTTGTGTGATGAGTACGAATGTTTGTTTTGTGTGTTTGTGTTGTTTCTAAATATCATTAAGTATGTATTTAGATTTTTTAAAGTATAATATTAGCTATCTGGCTTCCACACACGCTTTGCTTAGTTCTGGACTAGATGGTGTTATATAAAAAAATGTCGATCAGTATTTACCCCTTTACGAGTATTTATTATTACTTTTTAAGTTCTACCCGGCCCCTTCAAAAGTCTGAAGAAATTGCTTATAATTAAATATTGGTGGACAATTCACACATAACACCATCTGACCCCAAACTAAGAAAAACTTGTATTATGGCGGCCAGATAGCTGATGTAATACTTATATAGTTATAAATACGTATTTATTATACATAGACACACCCAGACACAGTACAAATATTTAAATTCATCACACAAATATTTGCACTGGGTGGGAATCGAACCCACGATTCTCGGCTTCGCAGGCAGAGTTACTATCCACTAAGCTACGAGGCCAGTCATGGAAAGTTATGGTTTTGCTATTGACATTTCTTTATTTTAATCTTTAACAAATTTGAAAACTATAGCAAAGTCATAATTTTAGTAAAACTTTAAAACCCCGGGGGGTCTACCGCCGAGCGAAAAATGTCATCGCTTTAATGTTTCTCTCTCTTTTCTTTTCGCTTGAAATGATAGAGACAGCATTAGCAAAGCGATCGCCGATTTAGTTAGGCGGTAGAAGCGCGGGTTAGCTTTACTCGCTATGGTATGTAAGCTATCACTTCTAAGGCTTTATGAGTGATAGCTGGTAAATAAATTTTCTGAAATTTTTCAATAAAATGTTGGGTTTTGTATCAACGTCACTTTCTGTACAGTTGCGAATTGAAATGGATTTCTTTTGCTAGCTATATTCAAACGTTCAAAAAATACTAAGTTCAAATTCAATTAAAAACATTGCAGCAATTCTACGCCGATTGTAAACCAATCGAACAAATAATGAAGTACTAATTTAGTAAATAGTAAGCCTTTGCCAGTTGTTCAATTACAAAACAGTAATGCGCAGACGTACTGTGGTCCGGTTTAAAGGGCAATGTGGCCAAGGAAACAACAAGCCACATAGATAAATCATCATATATCTCTGGGTGAAATGCGTAGTGCAGTGCTATGCATTATTTTGGACTCTTCATGTTCAAAAAGCTGCATATTATTGTGCTGTCCTCGACAAGCGTGTTGCTTACCATCTTGCTCATCTCGTCACTCTATAATATAAAAAAGTCAAATATGGAACAAAAAAGTATACTTTGGAATATCGGTATTATAGTATCTCTATATAGAGTGACGAGACGAGCGGGACACGTGCCTGATGGTAAGCGTCATGCCCGTCCATAAAAGCGCAGTGTCACGTAACATGAAATATCTAAATCATTACTTAGCTCTGTACTGCGCCCGTCACCCAGAGATATAAGATGTATCTCTATGCCCTGTAATCTCACTGGAAGCATTGCCCGAAACCGAAATATGATTTTTGAATGTGTAACTCATGTTCCATTTTAATGATACAAATATGGACTCTATTCTTTAGGACTTGGTTAATCTGCTACCTAAAATCGGTACCTATGTATAATCCTTGAAAATTATTTCGACTGAATTACATTGGCGTTCAATTGATGCAATGCGCGTTGTAATTAATATAACGCGGGGTGTATCGCCTAACTAAAACTGTCTTAGTTGTTTGTTGTTGCCCTCTCTTTTCTTTTCGCTTGAATAGATAGAGATAGCAATAGCAAAGCTAAAGCCGATTTAGAAGGGCGGATTTGTTTAGACAGTCATTTGTAGTAAGTGACTGCCAACCAAAACCGTTACCACTTAAACTAGAACAAAAGTAATGATGGAAACAAATATGTGTGGGCAGTTCCATTGTGGGAAACAAGTGAACAACGGGTCTCCTATTATATACTAGCAAAAGATTTCCAGCATTTCTTATGATGATGTAGAAATAACTAATTACTTGGTCTAAAAGGTAGATTAAAAAAAACTTTGATAATACGACAAATAATAGCACATAGAGAATACTTACAAATTACTAATTATAGTAATATTTTGTTTGAAAACAGTACACGGAATATTAATGTTAATAATAATTGGACTTTATATCAAATAATTACAAATTACAATCAATCAAATATCTCAGAAGTATAAAATGTACTTTAAGATCTAAGATACGAAATAAATATTAATGATGTTACAAATTACTTTAACAACGATAGAATTAGTGTCACCAGGCAGTCTTATCGTTAGTAACGAACTCTTTCAGGCAACCGGTAATAATATGACAGTAAAAACAGGCTTAGAGAAATATTTCTAAAAAATCCTATTGTGTAATACATATAAAAGAATATAATTCTAAATTTAGACTCAAGTAGAACCGATAGCGGCAGTCTTGTCCATACAAGCGGTATGTTCTTAAGATACTTAAAACAGAGTTACCGATTAATATATTTTATCATTAGTTTCGAACAAAAATAGGTATATACTTCTAAAGTATTAACTATAGCGGTCTTATTGTTAATAGAGATATCGTCCAGGCAATCGGCAGATTAGTAAAGGGGGCGTCAGTACCCCCCCATTTGGCTCCAGCGACGCGCCAGAAATCAGCGGCGCGTCACTACCTCGAAAGGCCTATCCCTAGGTGGGGTGCCGGACGGCCCTAAACGTCCGACGCCCCAGGTCTTCCGGTGGAGACGGGGTGCGTGCCCAGAGGGTCGACTCTCTGGGCTCGCCCCCGTGTCCGCTTCCGCCTCAGTGGAGGAGCGCTATTGCTCGTTCCTCCAACTCACAGGTCCTCTGCCGAGAAACATTTCACCTCACCTCTCACGGCAATGATGATCGGCAGCGAGAGATCCACCCTCAACACCGCTAGCCTCGGTGCCGCCCTAATGGCCGCTTCGCAGCCCTTGTCCTTCCACTGACCGCGACCTGTCGCGGTCTCGGCGCGAACTGGCGCCCATACAATTCCATAGTGTCAAGTGCCTGTCGCGATCTCCGGTCGCGGTCTCCTGCCGGGGTCTCCGCGCGAACTTGTACCTTAAAACAATTTTTTAAGCTTAACTATTTAAAAAGAAAATAAATGCGAAGAAACAGAAATGTTCCAAAAGAAAATGTACTGCTATGAAAACTAAAGAAATACCGAATTAAATGTAAATGATATTTGTTCTATGTAGGTATAATTAAATAAATTAAATAGGATTTAAAATATAAAGTAAAAAAAAGTGATTTAAAAACCGAATTAAAATGATTTTACTAAGTTTTACATAGGTTCACTTTTCTTACTAAATACCACAGGGCATAAACAGAATTTTAGTTGTAACAAGCTTGCCCGGAAGTTACCTTTTCACTCTTCTTTTAAAGGTTTCTGTATTTCCTTTAAAAGAAGAATAGGAGAAGAGCAAAAAAAAAACCAGTTTCAAAATAATAATTGAAAGCAGAACAGAAAACGTCTGTAGGTATACTTTCGTGTTTAATTATTACAAATTACCTACCTAATTTCTAAACTAAAAAAAAACTTAGTCGGTCAGTTAGATCGCTAAAAAATATTGTACACTTATTTTTTCATTTTTTTTCACAAATATGACGAAGATACAGTGCTTAGAAGTTTCGAGTTACGTCACTAGTGGGTACGAGTTTTAACCACAGATGACGTCACAAGTCACAACCTCCCACTCTGGAAATTTGATGATCTATATCTGTGTCGATTTTTAATAATTTTATAAAACAAAAAAATACGTGTTCTATATTTTTCCATGATCCAGCTGACGGACCAATTAGAATGGTTTATTTTTGACAGTCTTTATCACTAAAGAAATAGACCAAGTGTTGTTATTTTTACACCAATAATTGTGCTATGCGAGTGTCCCAATGCGAGAATTTGTCCACAGGGAAAATGATCATCAACGAGTACGCCAGGAAACACAATCTCAACATCTTCGACGGCCTCGAGCTGAGGAACTCGACACGCCAGTACGGACTTTAATAGTAATAAATAGTTTTTCGAAAACACCAATGGCCACATAGGTACATACTGCACAAATCAATCTAAATTTCCCGAAAACAAATGCCATCCAGTCCTAATTCGAATTTTAAATTTATTTACACATACAGTCTCGACAGTTTTTTATTTGCTCAAAAAATACCACGAATTCTAGAACACATTAAAATTAATAGACATTTGAAATTCAAAAAATGACGATTCTTTTCACATCACTAATGAACACTCACACATACACACACACACACACACACACACACTTAATGGTCTAGTCAACCAGTGCTTTTTAGGTCGATTTTTTTTTAATTCTCCTAACATTATGATCGATTCGGAATTGGCATCTGGATAGTTTTGAGAAAATGCTAAGCCCGCTCGCAAAAACTGCAATAGTTATAAACAATTAAGTGAAAATAATGGATATTTGCCAATATTTCAATAACTAAAACTATTTGAGATAATTCCAATTTGAAAAAAGATTAAAAAAGAAGAAGAAATTTTCTAATAAAAATTCCAACTCCCGGAACTGTATCCTATAATAATTTGCTACGTCGAATTGCTCCGATGCGGCGTGGCATCGCATCGCATCGCATCGCAGTTTTGTGTGGGAGGCCTGATCAAATATCATTAATTTTCTCAGAGGTTTGAAAATACGTACTACGCCTTAAGATATGTGGAGCTTATTTTGAAACGTTTTTAGAATAGATTCCCGTGGGAAAAATAAAAAATACATTAAATACATTTATTCATTAAAAATATCACAAATAAAATTAAATCATATAAAAATACACGTCACGCACAGAGTCATACACTAAAATAGCCCGCCTTGAATCGCTCCTGGTGCAAATGTGCCCAAGACACTGGCTGCGTTGCCTCGCTGGATGGCGATGGCTATCCTTTGCCTTAGGAACGATCCAGAGCGGGAGTCACCACCTTGGTTACGTAAACGACGCCCAATCTCGCGGACTAAATCTTTGACCTCGACTCCCCAACTGCCCATGGTCTCCACGGCCACTGGAACAAAGAAGTATTGCGGGTAAATTGTAAATTTCGTTTTCGGGCGTATTTTTAACCCTCTTGTAAAATTATAAATATTAGCCCTACAGTTCCGGGTCAGGATTATTTTTAAGAAATTCCCTCCTCGTTTTGAATCTTTTTTCAAATTGGAATCATCTCAAATAGTTTTGGATTTATTGACAAATAATTATACCCCCTTTTTTATTTTCACTGAATTGTTTATGACTATTGCAATTTTTGCGAGCGGGCTTAGCATTTTCTCAAAAACTATCCAGATGCCATTCCGAATCGAATGACACCTCAATCATAATGTTAGAATTCGAAAAAAAATCAACCTAAAAAGCATTTGTTGACTACCTAGATTATAAAAGATGAAGCAGATCAATTTGAGTTTGAAATTCATCTATGATGCTAATTTAGTAGGTAGGTACCTACTATTTTTTGACTTGTATTTCCAACACATGAAACAAAACTTATAAATTTTTTTTTACTCTTACGATACACCGAAAATTACATACATATTATTATAAAATCTGCCTCCTGTTTCACGTTATTTAAAAAAAAACTTTTAACGACAAACGAATTACATTTTGTTCGTCTTGTTGATTTTAGTACAACTTTTTACGTTAATATAACACAAGTATATTTTATTGAAATAAAAAACAAACTTTGCCCATTTATTAATAAAATTAATCAATCTTTAAAAAACGGTTTCATAACTTTCTTTCTTATTCAGAATATTTAAGCCAAAGCTATTCTCATTTCCCCTCAGGAATTATCTGAAAGTGCTGTTTTTTGTTAACCTGTAATTTTATTGTGCCAGCAAAGTATTTTATATCGATTTTCATTCGAAATATGTAAAATAGGTATAAACTAGAATTCGATATCGTTATACTCGTCCCATCACTAAACCGTAAACGCAACAGTGTCGAAAGACATTTCTCAGGCGCCTATTAGTCTTGCGTGAGACAGACTTCATCTCATCGCACAGGGCCGGTTGATTCTATAAAAACAAACTCGACAAGCTGAGGACAGAAACGACGACCCCTGTTCGCAATTCCCTCAATTGGTTAGAAACCAACCCACTTCGCATTCGCAGGTCAATAAATGTTTGTCAACGTCATAGTCTGTCTAAAATAAACTGACCTCCAAGTATTGAAGATTCGTGATTAGTACCAGATCAAGTTAAAATAGACACAAGGCCAGCGCCTCTATCTAGATTTTTCGTATTTGCCAAACCCATAAACCCAAATCAAGTAAGACGACTTGGCTCCAGGGCTAGTTTAAAAAAATATTGGGTTTAATTTATATCGCAAGCGGTTTGCGTTTAAAGATTAACAGCTACTGAATATAGGCCTGAGCGAGTCATGGACGCAAGCCTCAAATCAGTACAGTCGCCTCGATTGGCCTTGAATTTTAACGAATGGATTCAAATAAAAAAAGTCACATTTGCATGCGAAGTAAAGTAGGGCTGTCTCTGTTTAAATTTCCGATTTCTGTAAACTCTATTTATTTTCATTGATGAGCAATTCAAGAAAAGTATATTTTTAAGTGCTTTTTTATTAGTTTCATTCATCTAACGACGATAAACAGGAGTCAGATTCGCAATTTAAACCATCGCAGTCGTAATTTAATTACCTATAACAACTATTTCAAAACAACAGTGTTAAATGATGCTGTAAACGTCATATAATCTATGTACTTAAATAAATATATTTTAAAGATGCAACTGGCTTAAAAGTATTCAAATTAATATAGAAAAAAAAATATTTATATTGTTGTAAACTGAATTTGCGATGTATAAAAATAAATCAGTCTAGTTGTAAATTAAACCTTGAAAATCATCATCATCAGTCATATAACATACAACATTCATCAGTCGGTATTATATCGATATCCGTGGTATTACATTAAATTATCTGTTGCTCTCGGTTTTACTCAACTTTATTAAAATTTATTAGTTTCTTCTTATCGCCGGAATATAAAACCTGGCTCAAGCTCAATTTTTACTTTATAATTTCGTTTGACGTCACAAACGTTGAAAATTGAAATACTGTTTAACGTTATAAAAAAATGCGTGTTTTAACTCACGTAAGCTTTCAGTGAACTGTTTGAAAAATTGAGTTTGGTGACCTTTATGTACCTTGAAAATAGCCAATTTACAACCAAATATTCAGAACAAGAGACGTTTAAACAAATCCAAATCGCCAAGGACCGAACATTTACATATTTATATAAGTAAGAAATACTAGAAGCGTCCCGCGGTTTTTGCCCTTATTGTTCAGGCTCCCTTTATTTCGTTTTCAAACGATCCGCCGTGATTAAACAACAAACATACAAACATCCAAACTTTGACATTCAATTATCCCAATAATATTATAAATGTCAATGTGTGGATGTTTAAATAGTTGGATGCTCAATCACGTCGTAACGGATCTAGTTGAAATTTGGAACACAGTTCGATTGTACTTTTTATCGCGAGAAAAAAATTAGAAGTGAAACTACGCGGGTACAACAGCGAACCGCTGCTAGTATTTCGTACTTACATAGGTAAATGATCGGTACTGGGCGATTTGGGTTTTATTTTACGCCTTTTGTTTTGAGTCATGGACGTATAAAAAAAGTCGGACGGAGTCTCGCTAAAACAAAAACTGTGTCCATCGAGTCGGCCACATACGTGTGCGCTGTCACATACAGTCTGACACGCACACATGAGTGGGTCATTACACGCGCAACTTGTGTATATGTGTGCGTGTCAGCCTCTCAGTGGCAACCTGACGACGCACACGTGCAAATGTGGCCGACTCTAGTGACACAGTTTTTGTTTTAGCGAGACTTCGTCCAACTTTTTTATACGTCCATGTTTTGAGTCTTTAGTTATATATAAATTTTTTCGAGGTCCCTAAGGGTCACCAAACGCAATAGGTATTTCAAACAATTTACTGCGCTGCTCCTAGTTTATTAAAATATTAGTAGGAAGCAGAATAGTAGGAATATTAGCAGGATTTTCCGTGTACCTACATGATCACCAAAACCGCTGCTCTAGGATTTGGGCCACCAGACAAACTCACATAGACACAATGTTTCTCAAATCTTTTGTGCCAAGTTGTCAAGTTTTGTACAAAGCCTCATTCTTCAGTAAAAGCATATATAAAATAGAAAAAAATAAACGAACAATAAATTAATTAAACACAGACAATAAAATTACCGCTTAATGTCAAAGCTACGAGTTGCATTGCAATTTAAACTCTGTACAGTGTGCAATTATAACAAATGCATTGTACGAATTTAGTGGAAATAACTTCTGTCATAATAACGGCTGTTTTACAATGGCTTAATTAAATAATTACGTTGTTTATTAGTTAAATTATTATTTAGTGTTTATAAATAATATAATTAATAATATTTGCGCATTGTTATTGTCCGATTAGGCATTGAACGGTTATTTGTGGCCACAAATTATGTTAGAAAGGGCAAACTATATATTTTTTGTAAAGTATTATTTCAAAAACTTTATGTGAATTCAAACTTTTTTGAACAAAAATATTGGATATGTTTCTACCATTTGGGCATTTAAAAATGCAATTACAAAGTTAGCTGTTTTGCGTCAAGAGTTTAATACAATATTTTGGTTTGGTACATTGTTGCAAATTCATTTTTCAACCGTCAACACTTACCACAAACTCACACATACATACACGTACATTACAACAAAATTAACAACTCCCAAGTGGCCAAGTCAAGTCAATGAAATCAATTCGAATTTCGAATCTACACTAACCAGTCGTGATTTCAACTTTACAGTGACCGGACGAAGGTGGCCAAATTCGAATTATAAAAAGTGACCTTCCATTTTCGAATCTCGAGCTAGTGTTGTGCCAGTGATATCGATATGTTATTTTATTTTAATTTTCTTTTTTCGTAGGAAAATGCTGGAAATTAATAATATTAGTGGTGTACTATCGTCGTCGATGAAGTTATTTTGCGAATGATACATTGTTTTACAAGTGACGTGTGTTGTGTGGACGCTTGCTGTGCGCTGCAATGTCTTGCGAATGCCGACGGACTATCGTGTTTTTCTACTGCATTGGATACTGGATCGTTGGTAAGTGCTAGACATGTAATGAACAATTGAAACTCAACAAATAATACTTATTTGTGAACTGTTATTTATTGAATTTCATATTTTTTTTCAGCAAAACCGGTTTATGTTTCGGATACTCCTTGAACCATGAACATCTTTTCCAAAACTTGTTTCTTCGCTAGTTTACTTTTATTTTTTTATTCTTAATAATACCTGCAGGTGAATTAATTAAATAATTTGTTAGATTCTAACTATCCAAATCTTAAACAGTACTGCGTTTTGAACATACATGAAAATCGTCAAACATCTTTATTTGCTCAAAAAAGGTATAACCTTAACGTAGATTGCGTAAATACGGTATCTCCACACTACGATCTGGACGTCTACTCTCTTTCTACGAAAACGTAACGTAATTTCGAAATAAACTCGCGACCTTCCAACTCCGATTCTACTTCGATCCGTTGTTTTGTCCGTTTAAATGTTCTAAGCCTACTCTAATTCGAGTAGGCTTAGAACATTTCAACGTCAAACAATGCTGTATCGGACGAAACGAAGTAGAACGATAGCAGGAAAGTCACGAGTTTTATTGAAATTACGTTTTCGTAGAAATAGAGTAGACGTCCTAGACCCGAATTGCCTAGCTTATAAATTGCAGAATTCAGTTCTAAAATTATTTCGGAACAATCCGTAAATTCGACAAACCTGAAGATAGTCACCAATTTTCCATCGATAACAAAATGGCCGCTTCATAACCTTATAATTTCAGATGCATCGTACAAATCTTACTAGTTACCTACCTAGTATTTTATTTCATTGCTATATTGCTTCATAAAACTTTGATAGAACATCTCGAGTTGGTAAATTTGTAATTTCCCTTAATATATGCAATCTTAGCACACTTGAAGTGTCGTAAAGATAACGTTATTGGAAAGTGGCCGTGTGTTTCACCCCGCGATCCGCAATGTTTATACCCACATAACTGAGGACTTTATGTTACTGTCCACACATAAAATAAAACGCTACTTATGAAATAACACAATTTGCGATGCGATGGTACTGTTTTACGAGCTTTACTATCGTGGAATGTACCTGATTACGACCTTCTATTCGCTACCTTTATGGTATTCGTTGTCTATGGTGATATATTGTCGATGAGTATTTTGTGTTGCCAATCTCTACTTTGGTATCTGTGTGGAAATTTTAGGGATTCTAGGGATCTAGGGATTTGTTAAAAACCTATCCCGATTAAGCCATGATCGTTAAAAAAGCCTGATTCGCGTTTTACCGCCTGATGATGCGTGACGATTCTCAAATTCGGGCTCTTTATTGAAATTAATTAGCACTACTAAACTTATATAATATATGTATATATATAACTGAAACTTGTGAGTTTCATCTTGATTTTAATTAAAGGCCGGTTTGCATTTTGATTATTGCGAGTGTGAGTGCGAGTGCGATTGCGAGTGCGAGTGACTGATTACTATACACTCGCAATAATCAATCGGTGTCCACACGTGTTTGCTACCAATCACTCAACACCTGCACTACTCACTCGCACGCGTACTAATCAAAATGAAAACAGGCCTTAAGGGGCCTTAGATGGCTTCTACCTTCCTAAGCTTTCTGCTAGAACATGCTAGAACAGAAACTAAGGACATAGAGTAATAGTCAAGATAGTCACAATAGTCAAGAGATAATGGAGATCAACCCTATCATTTAGAAGCGCGATCTTCATGCATACGTCATAACCATGCTGAACGTCAATGCCAGTTCTTTAAAATAAATATTCCTTAACCTTATGGCTTCAGCCCAATAAAGACCAGTATTTTGATTAGTGTTGAGCTTAAATTGTATGTAATTACCTGCTTAAAATTGTATGATACGAGTAACTCAATATCCAACTCTTATTAGCGTTGGATATTGGATTACTTGCGACTATAAATAAGTATTATTATAGGGGTAAGAGAAGCGCTACCGAACGTACGTACATCTTGTAATTTTTTTTATTGAAATTAGTTTTGCGTGTGAAGGGCTTGTTGCCTGAAGTTAAGGGACGATGCGGCCATAGATATCTAGAAGAAACTGGTTCACTCTCGGTCTGTAGACGCCACGAGAAATTAGATATATATACATTATAGAGATGACGACTGGATCAAAAACATACCTTTCTGATTTAGTCCGTCACCTAGATTATCGAAAAATATGGAACATCTATTTTCATCTTATTATCATCAAACTTCCGGAGTGGGGATTGTTGACTTCACTTGGTTGTAAATAAAGTAGCCAAGTGCAAGTTGGACTCGCCCATGAAGGGTTCCGTTCCAGCAAGTAACATAATATACATAGTACACATAGTTCTTGTAGTTCGTTGTAACTTCGATCGAAGTTTTAATAATAGTGTATTTATGACGTACTAAAAAAAAACTACTCATCAGATCGAGTTCAAACTAATTTTCGTTGGTAGTTTTCATGGTAATGTACATCATATATTTTTTTTTAGTTTTTTCATTCTCTTACTTTAGAAGTTAGAGGGGGGGGGACACACATTTTACCACTTTGGAAGCGTCTCTCGCGCAAGTTATTCAGTGTAGACAAAAATTAAATTAGAAACCTCAACATCATTTTTTAAGACCTATCGATAGACACCCCACACGTGTAGGTATAATGAAAAAAAAAATTTTAAGCTTCAGTTCTCAGTATGGGGGGCACCCCCAATTTTTGTTTTTTTAGAAAACTTTTGTAAAAATCTTAATGCGGTTCACAGAATACATCTACTTACCAAGTTTCAACAGTGTAGTTCTCATAGTTTCGGCAAAAAGTGGCTGTGACATACGGACGGACAGACAGACAGACAGACATGACGAATCTATAAGGGTTCCGTTTTTACGTTTTACGGAACCCTGTCTGTCTGTCCGTCCGTATGTCACAGCCACTTTTTGCCGAAACTATGAAAACTACATTGTTGAAACTTGGTAAGTAGATGTATTCTGTGAACCGCATCAAGATTTGAACAAAAAAATTAAAAAAAAGAAAAATTAGGGTTGCCCCCCATACTGAGAACTGAAACTCAAAAATATTTTTTTCATCAAGCCTACACGTGTGGGATGTCTATCGATAGGTCTTCAAAAATGATATTGAGGTTTCTAAAATCATTTTCGTCTACACTGAATAACTTGCGCGCGAGACACTTCCAAAGTGGTAAAATGTGTGCCCCCCCCCCTCTAACTTCTAAAGTAAGAGAATGAAAAATCTAAAAAAAATATATGATGTACATTACCATGTAATCTACCAACGAAAATTAGTTTGAACTCGATCTGATGAGTACTTTTTTTTAGTACGTCATAAATACACTATTATTAAAACTTCGATCAAAGTTACAACGAACTACAAGAACTATGTGTACTATGTATATTGTGTTACTTGCTGGAACGGAACCCTTCATGGGCGAGTCCAACTCGCACTTGGCTACTTTATTTGAAACAAAGGAAAAAAATACATAGAAAAAAATACGAGTTACTTTTTAATAATCTGACGGACTAATTATTATTTTTAGTCAACTCTCCTATTATCTCAGACCAACAAATCCATTATGCTAACGCTAGCTCAGTATAAGAAATTTAATAAATTTATTCCTGTCCACAGGTTAACAAGAATAGTCCACAGTAATTAATCAAGAACCTGAAACTCCTGACCTGATACACATCCTGCTCATCCTTATCCCGACAAAAAAAAAAGTTGAATAAAAACCTGCGTAATTTTTTTCCTGAAATTCCTTATCCTTATTTCCTTATTCACCTTACCTTTGATCTATTATTACTACAAAGAGAGCCTCGATTTTATATGAGTACATATGTTGTAGATGATATCATGCCATTGTAAATATTATCTTTATGATTTTTTTAGGGAACACTAAGTATTTTAAGACTTAAAAGTAGTAAAAAAATCAAACAAAAAAGTTTAATTATTATTTTTGCGCTCATCATACATCCAATAGACGTTTTTAGGGTTAGCAGTGTAAATATTTTGGTTAGAGTTTAAATAAGTCAATATTCCTTACAAAGGACGCGAGTAGGCTGGAGTTTACGAATATATCATGCAGATCAGCTGCACACTCTTCGAAATGCGTCCGATAAAAACCTATAAATTGACAACAACGCAGTTCAAGAATTTAAAAATCTTTTTGAACACTGGAGTCGTGCCTACCGTCCTTTTAATCGGAAAATACTTGTTTTGAATTATTCCTTGTTAATTATATCTCTACGTATGTAGGTTTAGAGACTCCCTAACGAGATTTTAAACTCAAATTTCGTAATATTTATTTGCAGTTCAACATAAAAGTTTTCACTGCACCAGACCTACGCTCAGTTCAGCTCGTTTTATAAACCACAATTAAGGATTGTAAAAATGCTAAATGAAATCCTGTAATAGCCTATGTTGTAAAAACCTTTTTTTAATGAGATACACAAACCTACCCATATACTGGGTTCTGCACAACTACTGAACTAAGTCGAAAGAGCGTAATATACATTTATAGCTAGCGACCGTGCGTGCGTGACTGACTACTACTAATTAGTAACTATAAACTGTCATAATCGAGATATCTCGAGACATTCTCAAAATCGAATGATTTCATTAGTATATCTCATAATCGCCCACCTCTAATTTATACACGGGCTTTGATAAATACACAAAATGCACTTTAATCTTGACGTAAATAAAATAACAGCCGATGTTATTTTTAAATTTTATGGTTAGCCTTATAAAAGTTTTTTGAAATGTAAACTTCTTTGGCCGTGTCACATTTTGACACTTTGGTGAGGGAAAAATAAAAAAAAAGCGACATCGTTTCATGGTTGATGTTCCAAAAACACGAACGAAGAGATTTGACTCCACGTTTGTGATAAGAACGTCTAGGTTGTGGAATGAGTTGCTTGAGTGGATTTTTCCCGATAGTTACAATCTTGGTTTCTTCAAATCGAGAGTGAATCGGTTTCTTTTAGGTAAGCACGTTCCATCGTAGATCGCATCGTCGCTTAACATCAGACGAGATGGTGGTCAAGTGCGAACCTATTATATTTAAAAAAATAAATAAAAAAAACGTGTCGCGTCACCGACATTCGTGTTAGCAGTATATCTGTAGCTATAAAAGTGAAGTATTATGCAACATTAGTGCTCTTTGATGCTGACGCTCTGAGTTATTACTTTTCAATTACTATCGGCAGTCTATGACTGCTAATAAAAAAAAAAGTGATACAAGTAATGCGGGTTGCTAGGAAACTTTTCTAAGCAGGCACTTTTAGATCCCACGGCTGGAACTGGGGGTCTTCTCTCAGATGAAGAGATTCTAAGCCACAATCCATCACGCTGGCCAAGTACGGGTTGGCGATTTCCTCGCGATGTTCCCCTTTTCCCCTTTTTTATTAAAATAGTATGACAAGGTACAGGCGGGATTCATACCTACGCCTCACGATCGTGAAACAGAACGTTTTTGCCACTATGCCACCACAGTTTATGTCTAAGAGACAAAATATTATTTATTTCTTTGTCCTACAATTTTCAAACCGGATTATATATAGTAAAGATAGACGGTAAACTAACTAGCAGACTTGATATTTTTCTAAGCATACTTAGCAAGGAGTTCTGAATGATGAAATGCATGTCTTTCAGCCACACTGCATGCAACCTGCATAGCCTTATATTACGCTGCTATAGTTTAAACGTCCCACATAACACTGTCGTTCCGAGAATCGTTATGTATATGCAATTTAGCCGTGTTTTCTTATTAGGCAAGTTATTATAGGTCGCCGTTGTTCGGTAGCAAATTAACATGTACTCTGTAGTTTTTTTTTAATAAAGATTTACGAGACGAGCAGGACATATGCCTAATGGTAAGCAACATGCCTGCCACATAACAGCACAGTGGCACGAAGCTATTGGAACATGAAGAGTCCAAATAATTACCTAGCACTGCACTGTGCTCGTCACCTAGAGATCTAAGATATTATATCTCTAAGCCCTGTAATTTCTCTGGAAACATTGCCCTTCAAACCGGAACACAGTATGTTTGCACATTACTGCTTGGCGGTAGGATAATTGGCAAAGTTGTGGTACTTCCCCAGGCGGACTCTGCCAAGAGTCCTACCACTACAAAAAAACTATATTGTGTACCTATTATGAAAAATTGAAAATGGTAAAGTGAAAATACATGTGAAAACCAACTTGTAGTTAAAATATTATGTCGGCATTAAGTGGGGTAAAGTGATAGATAGGTACTTCTGGTAATGGTGGTATGTCACATTTTGTTTTACGATTAATGCGGTATTACTAAACTTATCAGCTGCGTCCGACGGGTTCACTCGCTATTCTCAGTGGCGTGGTAACTCCTAAAATAATTAACCTATTTTTGGAATGAAATTCCTTACGGCAAGCTTGGAGGATATAGGGACTTTGCTACGCGACCAAACTGAACAAAAAGAAAGACTAAAACCGTAAGAAAAATATATAACGGAAGTGACGAGTAAAATAGCCCGTGGACAGTGTTGCCAACTTTATTCAGATAATCGTTAATAATTATATCAGTTTATTTTTCACTTTTAAGTGCCTATTTGTGGTTTTGAAGTCGGTTTATTTTTTTGTAGAAAATAGTTAATTTGAACCTTTTTAGTGCAAAACAAGGTTTATTTAATGCATTTACACAAATATCGTGTTGACAGGATCGAATTTCATAGCTTTTGTGAAATCGATAACTACGTCAACAAGTCAAAATTGTAGACAAATTTTAGTATTTTCTTCATATTTCAAAAACCACCACACCGTTTCCATTGACCATTCGGAAAGCATACCCATCCGAATACAAAAATATATTTTTAAATCGGTCCGGGCGTACTCGAGAAATCAGGTAACATACATAACAAAAAAACATGGTGGTCGAATTGATAAAGGTGATATCAGACGGTTCACTTTTCTTTCATTTTCGTCTTTCATTCGGCATCTTTCACTCGAAATGAATCGTCTGAACCCCAAATGAAACGAGAGTGCCGAATGAATTCATTAATGAACCGATCCGACGATGTTAGATTTTGGCATTCGGCATCTTTCACTCTAACTACGAATGAATGGAAAATTAACCGTCTGAACACAGAGAGAACGTTCACTCGGATTCGGGCATTTTGTCTCGAGCTCTGTAGCAGACGCACGTCCCGTTGCGTCGCGGAAAATTGGCGCCAAAATGGTGTTCAAGTGGAATGAGCTGTTTTTGGAACATTTTAAGAATTAGGTACCAATGTTTATGGAACCACAAACTTGACGAATACAAAGATAGAACATTACGTACAAACGCTATAAAATCCCTAATTAGTAATTTAAACCTCGAGGTTACTGAAGAAGACATCAAACATAAAATAAAAACTATGAATGATCACAAATTAAACGGATTCCGAGACGCACGACTTCACCCGATGACATATTTAAAATAATAACAGATGAACGTTCATTTCTTTGTCATTCGCAGTTTGTTGTGTGAACATGGAATGAAAGAAAAATGAACCATTCACTCGAGTGAACCGTCTGATATCACCTTTATTAGGAAGTCGGTTAAAAAGAGTTTATTGCAACACTGAAGTTAGTGTCAATCTAGAATTCTAGCTACATGCAATTATTATTGTTGCACTCCAAATATTATTTCAAGTTTAGGTGCTTAGGCGTGAAAATAAGTATGTAGGTATAATAATTAAGAACTTAACCTTAAACAAAAACACACTTTTTTTTTACTCAGAAATTCCGAGACGACCACTTCAGGTGCGAAATAGTAAGCAACAAAAGAATGGCATACATGTTTTGTAGGTTTCTGCAATAAGAGATACACAAATTTAAAAATCCGTCCATGTTATTTGTATTCATTTCTATCCATCTTTGTTTATTGGCCTCAGATGGTCTCCTCTAATGCCTACCTGACAGGCAGACACGCAGGTCTGCCCCATCAATGTTAAGTAAATACTTATTACGTCTCTTAACGTCGAATTTTGCTTTGATTTGAAATCGGAACACAGTGATACCAACACATTAATCTTTACCGGTAAAATAACCGCCAAGGTGTGGCACTTCCGAGGCAGACTTGTGCTCACTAGGCATTTAATTCATTGCCCTAGATCTGTCGTGTCTAAATTACCAGCTTATACAATGTAGAGTTTTAATGGTCTTACGACATTTCAGTGATCCTCATATTTAAGCGCCGCTTCAATTAAACAGACCCCTTGGCACGTAGCCAAGGGGTCAAAACGTAGTAAAACTATAATTAGATAATAATTACTTGGCTTATCCGCTATGGCGGTTAGGCTAGCAGTTTATCGCGATGTTGCCATTAAATTAAACCGTAATTTTATCAGTTTAATGAGAAAGTGTGATGATTACTACAATGTAAACTTTGAACCAGCTTAAATTATTGTAATTATTATTATCCTAAATAATAGTATTCAATTAGTAATTAATGAAAAATCGTACTTTATATTGACTGTAGATAGTTTGAATAACTCACTTATTTGCTCAGTAAGCAAAAATTGTAAAAACACTCTTAAGTATTAAAAAAAATAAAAGAAATTTATGCTAACATTTACCAAACGTACATATTTGACTTCGTACGCTTTGAGATTGACGCCATTCTAACCGATGAGATACATAGAATTAAAAATAATATTTGTTTCACACAATAAAATAATGAATTGTAGATTCCGCACTACGCTAGCTAGTATCGCGGAACACGATGCCTTTAAATTTGTGTATCCCACGTTAAACATCTAACGCTATTATATGTATATATGTACTAACAGTAGTGCTTCGCGTTATACCCTGCATTATTCCCGCTCCAGTAACATTTTCGCGATGAAAAGAACCTATGTGATATTCCAAACTATAATCTAACTGTACCCATATCCAATTTCAACCCAATCTGTTCAGGTGTTCCGACGTGATTGAGCAACAAACATCCAAACTTTTCCGTTCGGTATACTATGAAATAATATAATTTTATATACAAATAGAATATAGAATTATGTTTATTTCACACAGCACTATCAAAAAATATTGTATCGCTCATTTTATAGAAAACCTTTTTAAATCTGTTAGAAATATTCGCGTAAGTAGATACTTACGTTCCACACGGCATTTTATCTGGAAATTCAATATTTACATAAGACAAAGTTGCTGTTTGCACTTGTAAAGCCTTAAACACACACTATCGAGGTCCGTGTGTGTACGTACCGAAGTAGTAGAAATGAATGGTCAATGGTCATTGACGCCCTGTAGACAGACATGTAGATAGGTTAGATCATCATAATCAACCCACACTCATCCACTGCTGGACATAGAGGCCGCTCCGTTACTTTTCATTGTACAAATCATTTATTTTCGCCAAAAAAACAAAAACCGGTTTCAACATAAAATTATATTCAGACGCTCGACGAAATTTCATAATATTTGTTGAATCTACCAGCAAGTCATTCATATATAGCATAAAACAATTTTTGTTTGTTGATATTTTAATAACCACCACAGCATTTTCGATAAAATATACCTCTGAACTATGATCTACTAAACAAAAAAAGAACCATCAAAATCAATTCACAATTGGTGGAGCTATCGCATAACGTACATACAAAAAAACATACAACCGAATTGAAAACCTTCTCCTTTTTTGAAGTCGGTTAAAATTTCCTCGGTCTATATGGCCAAGCTACTGGCCAAGCCACTACCTCCGGTATCACCCGCGTAGTTTCCAAAGTAAGCTATCAAATTCTGAGTTATAAGTTTTCACTTCTATCCGCAGTTCCTATGACTGCCATTTTGTTTGATGTTGGTTCTCGCACCACCTAAAAAAAGTTACAGGACCGGGCCTGAAGTGACTTCGTGGAAATTCTATGTGAAAAGAACTTGTAGCGTATTGCTAACCAATGGAATAGAGAAGTAAATTTTTTGGTGCATATAAAAACCCTTTTTCTATGAAATTATTAAAGGTTAGTTATTAGGGTGTATGACAGAGTGAACTCTGTCTCCCACACTAGGTAACCCATGTCGTGGAATTCAGTGCCATCCATTATGAAGTTGGCATTGTGCTTTTATTCATGTTTTTTTGTCGAATGTATGTCCATCCACTAATAACAGTAATAGTAAAAAAAAACCTTTTTATGTGTTCAGATTTCAGATCGATGCAATACTTTATGTTATTTTCATGAAATTCACACCATGTAGTTAATATTGTTCAGTGGTTTCAACTTAGAAACCAATGCGTGTGGGCAAAAAGTAGTATTTTTATGACCGCAAAAGAAATTACCCGTATCCCGTATGAGTTAGAAATGTTACACCTAGACGCGCTGTGGACATTTTTTCGTTTTTATACTAGCAACACCGTGGTGGGTCTCGTTGAATGGCGGGATTTTATTAGCGGCCAGTGCGAAGTTGGTTTTTGCATGCTGTCGAGTGAATGGGATGTGACGTTTATGACTCTATATTATTTTGAGGTGAAGGTATGAGGCTCGGAATATCTAAGAGTCTTAGAAAATATAATTCTATGGACGAAATATAAATACAATCGTGTGTTGGCGTTCCGTAAATTTATGTAAATTTGGTTCTTGATCCTAAAAGATTTTGAAATTTAAAGATTGGCAAATAAGTAGACCCAGCAGGCTATATATAGTAAAGCAAAACAACTACATCAGAAACGTTGAAAATCTTTTTTTAATTCGGAGCAGTGCTTAACCCTAGCTCACTAACACTAATTTCGAGTAACGTTGTCATTAAATCTTTTGACTGACAGACTACGAAATAAAAAATCGATAAAAATATTATTAGATAACTAATCAGCACAGTTACTACAAATACAAACAGGATGTTCTCTACAAATGGCCTTTTTGCAATCCTTACAAGAGCATCATGCACCGTACTTTTCGAAGGCCAGGAACTGTAAATTTTACTAGTTTTAATCTTCTTAAATGGAGCTTTGCTCATCAATATGCTGGATATCGGCGATCTTTAGATTCCTTTGCAAAGTTACATTCGTTCTCATGTCGTTTTATCAGCTAAGGTCTCATAAGTTGGTCCGCCACTCCTAAGGCAAATTATGTTAACAAAAAACCCTAAAAAGAAATTTTTTGGGTTTTTTCAAGTGAAAACTTCTTTTGTCGCACCACAAACAGATATTTCGTGGGCTGTGAATTGAGCTCATCTGTCACGTTTTTTTTTAACTTTAATAGGTTTACACTTGACCGCCATCTCGCCTGATGTTAAACGACGATGCCGCCTACGCTGAAGCGTGCTTACCTGGAAAAAAACGATTCCGATAGTTATAACAAGATTATAACTATCGGGGAAAATCCCCTCAGGTAGCTCATTCCAGCCTAGACGTTCTTATCACAAAAGTAGGACCTCTTTGTTCGTGTCTTTGGAACATCAACCATGTAACGATGTTGCTTTCTCGAGCTACGAGCAGTCCGATAGAAATAGGGGCAAGGTGATATTAATTTATGCAGATCAGTTCACGTTCGTAAATTAAAGAAATCTTCGGATAAACTCGAGTTGCTGACGTATTTCTAGATGGCCATGCTCATGGCCTCGCCCTCCGGTTTCAGCCGCGTGATTTCCAAAGTGAGCTATCAAATTCTGAGGTTAAAAGTTTTCACGTCTATCCGGTCTATCGGCAGTTCCTGACTGCCAATATTTTTTTTCATATTGGATTGAATTAAAGCTATTTTGGAACCTAACGTTGAACTAAATCCCAGTTTTTATAAGAAACTATAATAGGTAAGAACAGTCACGACGTAGTACTCTTAAGGTATAGTGACTGGGTCTCCCGGGGAACCCTGTTTCTCATTAGGCTCCCATATAAGGACTAATACGAATCTGTTTTTGCATGCCTTCGACACATTTCACATCCTTTAAAAAACCACTATCTAATGATATGTTTTATGCAAAAGAAAAAATTGTTCGAAAATTTCTGCTAGATATGGCAATTGTTATTTTATTGCTACAGTAGCAGCGCCCCGCGGTGCTACCTGCGTAGTTTCCGGTTCCGTTATTTTGCCGGGATAAAAATGTACTTAAAAATAGCTCACACGTGTTCTTCCAGACTACAATCCACCTGTATTCCAAATTTCAGCCTGATCCGTTCGTACGTTACGACGTGATTAAGCAAAAAACATCTATACTTTGGCATTTATAATATTAGCAGGATTTCCACTACCAATACCTACGGTTGCCTGGAGCTGTAACAGAGAGTGGATTGACGCTCGCGTCTATCGCGCAGATAAAAAAAAATTGGCAGTCATAGGAACTGCCGATAGAAGTGAAAACTTATAACTCAGAATTTGATAGCTTACCTTGGAAACTACACGGGTGTAACCGGAGGGCGTGGCCTCGCCAACATGACATGGCCATCTAGAAATGCGTCAGCATTTTCCATTGGCTCACGCATTTCTAGATGGCCGTGCCATGATGTCGAGGCCACGCCCTTTCAGCATTTCCCATTAGCTGACGCATTTCTAGATGCCCAATCGCCAAGGTCCCG
Organism: Ectropis crepuscularia; assembly: GCA_963693475.1. NCBI lineage: Eukaryota > Metazoa > Arthropoda > Insecta > Lepidoptera > Geometridae > Ectropis > Ectropis crepuscularia. The sequence goes on from OY856359.1 coordinate 17,819,321, forward strand.
AGTTTACCCGAAGATTTCTTATCATACCCGAGCGTGACGCTAGAAATCAATTTACACCCCACGAAAAATCTGTATAGGCGCGCCTAAAGAAGTTATAGCGATAAAGATCTGTCTTCATCTTAATTATATTTATGTTGATTAAATCTGTATATGATATTGATACATATTTTCACACATCGGTATCTAAGTACACAAAATATATAGGCCGCCAAAGTGAAGCTAGTGCTTGCCCGATAGTTTATAATAAATTCTACCAATCCTACTAACATTGTCAATGTTTGTTTGTTTGTTGCTCAATCTTGTCGGAAAAGGTTAGCCATTTAATTGTTTAATACTCAATCACGCTGAAAGTAGGTACTGGAAAAATCTGTCTGAAATTAGGAACGTGATAGTCCGATATAGCACATAATCTCCATTTTAATTAGTGGTTAGTGAAAAATGCAAAATTCTTTAGGAAATATGTATCTTCGATCAAAGTCGCGGGCAGTACATTCACATATCTAATCTAAATATATAAAAGCGAAAGGTCACTCATCAAGGAATCTCAGAAACTACAAATGCTAGGAATCTGAAATTTTGCATGGAGGTCCCTTTTAGCACGTAGGCGCTCGCTAAGACGGGGTTTTGCGAAATTCAACCCCTAAATGTTTGTTCTAGCAATTTCGTAATTTCAAACTGTATGAGAATGAAATTGGAGTTAAAATGTGAGACGAATGTCTCTTACGCTTTCACACCTAAACAACTGACCGATTTTAATGAGATTGTATAAAAATGTTTTATTATAAGCTGTTTTTAGTAACCGTAAATGTGTCTGGGTATACAAATAGGTATTGTCTGAGTTACCTTAGTATTTATTTCGCGCGGACGAAGTCGCGGGTAAAAGCTAGTATCTAATAATTGTAGATATAAACACAGACATTAAAAGTAAAACTAATTACAAGAATTGTGTTGCCAGATGATTATAGACCTTGCTTGCAAGGAAATAGATCCGTTGATTTGTAATTTCAATAATTCTCTGTACGAGTAATTACGACTTTGTTCCGTGACCCCAGACTAGCTTTATCACCCGACATTGCTCCACGTGTCTACATTTTGCTTCATATTATCATGTCAATTACTGACGTATATGACCTCAATGAATTGTTAGTAAACAAACTTCATATAGCTATACTAAATATAGCAATTACTCACACGATTTAAAAACGTTGTACGGGACTAAATCGTAGTTTTTGAAGTGAAAACTTCTTTTGGCGCGCCTAGACAGATTTTTCGTGGGGTGTGAATTGAACTCTAGCGTCACGCTCGGGTATGATGAGAAATATTCGGGTAAACTCGGGACCATGGCCATTGGCCATCTAGAAATGCGTCAGCCAATGGGAAACGCTGCAAGAGCGCGGACTAGGCATCATGACATGGTCATCTAGAAATGCGTGAGCCAATGGGAAATGCTGACGCATTTCTAGATGGCCATGCCATGATATCCAGGCCACGCCCTCCGGTTACACCCGTGTAGTTTCCAAAGTAAGCTATCAAATTGCGAATTATAAGTTTTCACTTCTACGGGAGTTCCTATGACTGCCAATATTTTTTTATTATTTTTAAATACCTGTCGACATTTCGAATGAGTTTCTACGGCTTGGTCAACGGAAGATCCTAAGAAAATACGGGTCGTCTCATTAAGAAACGTGGGGATTGCCTCTACTTTGGATATTGCATCTGTCTTTTTCTACCTTTGGTCTCCAAAAATAGCAGGATCGTCGCTTAACATCAGGCGAGATGGTGGTCAAGTGCGAACTTATTATAGTTAAAAAAAGGACTGTCACCGTAGTAACAACACTGATCGTATCGACAGACTTATTTTTAAACTGAAGTTTTTATCGAAGTTAGCATTAAAGCTTAATTTTAATCGTTGCTGTCCGTGGGCTTAGCCTGCGTTTTAGTGACAATTTGATTTGAATCTATATCTATAAATTAATATTAACAACGAATAATACCACTAAATAAATAGGATAATATAATACATTAAAAATAATTACTTACATTTAAATTTTATTTCAAGCATAAATATAATAAACAGTTTTTTTTCTTTATCTTAGTCTTTAGCAGTACCGCACTCAGGACATATTGCGCGTTCTATATTATTAAAATAAAAGAAGGGTAACAAATATTTTTTTCGTATTATAATACGAAAAAAATCAACTACTAAATTAATATAAAAATAAACGAATAAGAAAATACAAAAACTATCACTTCTAGACAAAACACAAAGTGTCAGTTGTTTTTGACATTGACACATTCGACTTTTTATGTTTGACTGGTTTTTGTTTGTTTAAGTTTTAAAAAAATAAAGTGAAACTTAACAATCAGAGTGCGAAACTCTCCAAGTCCCAAAGTTTACCCAGTGTGCGCTACTTGAACCGAAGTTTAAGTTTTAAAATATTAATATTTTATAGTTGCGCTTTGGCAAAAGATTTCTCGTTAACATTCCCAATAACAGCTATAAAAATTCAACATTTCTGCTATTCCACTTTATTATAATCCATAATTAAAAGGTAACTGCACCATTAATGTTAAAGTATGCCTTATAGCATTTTCTTATTCCGTATATCGACGTATGCAACAATGTTGCGAATTTCTTCTCTCGCTCCCTCTATGCCGTTTACCAGCATGGCAGAAGAGGACGGGATATTTTTACGACTAGATCGCGTATAGCTTCAAGGGCTTGAATTTCATTGCTTATTTTGCTGTGACTAATTTTATGCCAACAGTGGAGAATAGGTTCGGAGAATAATTTAAAAACAGCGTTTTACTGCGTTTATGTCGGATATCATGCTTTTCCACAAATGTTATTAACCTTAAGTTAGGATCATAAAACTGGAACTAATTAGCATCTAGAAGTTAAAACTTACTTACTAAACTTGCTGTACTTTCATTGTCAATGATAAAGGTCAGAATAAAAAAAGTTGCAATAGTATTCGCACTATGGGTACCTACTGTTGGCGAAGTACGAATATTAGCGTCTTTTTTTAACGTGGCTTAACGCTAGCAAAGATATAGAAATAGCCGTGCTTGTCGGCTCGAACCTCGAATTTCCAAAATGATCAAAATTCTTGATCCTAGGCTAAATTTAGTCGAGTGAATTCAGAAGCAAGTAATCCTCGCTTCTGAATTTAGTATGCTAGCTTACTCAATGCACTTCATTGAATTCACTTCATTGAATTCAGTAGCAACTAAATTAACTGGAGACTAAATTTAGCCAAGTGTAATAAGCCTGTTAAGATTGGTTTCGCCCAAAATATGTCGTTTATGATAGGTCTTCAATTTTGGCAATTTCTTCATACTCTACCGACCGCTTCTTCGCCAAGAATTTTACAATATCATTCGCTTTGCCTAACATCCCTTTTTCTGTTTTTGGGAGAGTTCCCAGTTGGTCTAATAACTATTTTTATAAATAAATGTTTTGATATGGTCACAATTCACATCTTAGGCGACATTAATACAAGATGCTAGTTTTCTTGTATCCGATCCTAGATGGCTCTGAAAACTGGGAATATTTTGAGATAACTGGCCGAAATCGATAAAAAATATATAAGAAACACAATTAAAAAGCTATGCGCTATGACCATGACATTTGTACAAAATCTGATAGTTAGGTTCGTCAATGGCACGACATTGGTTCGTTGATAATATTTTTTTATCTGTACTTACGCTGTACTACTATCTCCTAACTTATGAACTTTGATTATCTTAAGAATACTAAGATCGCATTCTTCTACAAGACTGTAAGATTTTAAGTTAATTCGGTTTTAATTTAATTACATATTTTTTTTAATAAAGCTGCTAAATCGACTCTTAAAGAATATTTTATAAAAACTTAACAATACGAAGGAAAGGCAGTATGAGATGCTCGTGACTGCACCAAGGGTCCTACCTAGATTCTTCCAAGTATCGAAGTTTCACAATAGCTAATAAGTCGTCTAAAGGCGATCCGGCACTGCTGTAGGCATCCAATAAGTGCCATAAGAACGCCAAGCAGTGTAAATGGTATGGCAACATTGTACACGAGCGAAGGTATAATGGCTGTGAAGAGAGACGAACGAAATTTTGGGAATTTAAGTGAGAGATGTTTTTGTGGGTATGAAAACGAATAAAATAAATTATGGTAGATATTTTTACACAAAACTGATTAAATCCTAACAAGCTAACAACCCAATCCGTTCTGCCATTTCGATGTGATAGAGAAATAAACATATAAACTTCTATCTATAATATTAGAGCGATGTCAGATTCGTCTCAAATGTGACATGATTTTGAGTTGATGACTTTGAGTTTTGTAGGGGTAGGAAGTACCACTGGGGAAGTACCACACCTTTGCCTGTTATTCTACCGCCAAGCAGTAATGTGCAAACATTATTGTGTTCCGGTTTGAAGGGCAATGTTTCCGGAGAAATTACTGGGCTTAGAGATATAACATCTGAGATCTCTGGGTGACGAGCGCAGTGCAGTGCTAGGTAATGATTTGGACTCGTCATGTTCCAATAGCTGCGTGTCACTGTGCTGTTATGTGGCAGGCATGTTGCTTACCATCATGCGCGTGTCCCGCTCGTCTCGTCACTCTTTATTAAAAAAAAAAAAAAAATTGAACTCAAGTCAAGTTCGGTAATTCGCTATATGGTGACCATAGTGTCACATTCATGTCAGAATCCTCTCAGTAGCTAACAAGAACGTTGACAATAAACAAAACCTAAAACAAACTAAGTCTACTCTACGCATTGCGAATACTTCTTTTAAGCCTACTGTATGTATTGCAAATACTTCTTTTATTTACATTACGAATACATACTAGCGTGTCTCTATCCTGAACAGCGCCCTGGGAAACAAAATAATCTGCCCTTTCAACTCTCATTGAAAACATTACAAAGGACTTAATCGGGATCCAAATTATCATTTAATTACCTCGACAATTCGGCAGCGTTACAACGCCCGTGATCACAAAAATACGAAAAGTCCAGGAAATTAAATCGCCATGAAGTCCTGTGTACTGTGTAATTTTTGAAGTGAAAACTTCTTTTGGCGCGCCACAGACAGATTTTTCGTGGGCTGTGAATTGAATTCTAGCGTCACACTCGGGAATGATAAGAAATCTTCGGGTAAACTCGGGACCATAGCCATTGGCCATCTAGAAGTGCGTCAGCCAATGGGAAATGCTGACGCATTTCTAGATGGCCATGCCATGATGTTCAGGCCACACTCTCCGGTTACACCCGTGTAGTTTCCAAATTAAGCTGTCAAATTCTGAGTTATTTAAGTTTTCACTGCTATCGGCAGTTCCTATGACTGCCAATTTTGACGTGATAACGTCTTATAATTCGATGAAGCCGGCTGCACGCCCACAAAACATGACGTCATGTACCGTTACCGTCGGTCGTTACCTCGCCGCATGTTTGTTACAGTTGTATTAATTATTTCGACCAGTAGTTCAAGCGGGGATGTAGCTCAGTGGTAGAGCGTTCGCTTTGCATGTGAAATGCCCCGGGTTCGATCCCCGGCATCTAAAAGCTTTTTTGCATTGTTTTTTGCATTGTTTGGATTGAAAATTACTAAATTCTACTGATTACTTTTTACATACAAATCTGTTAAACAAATGAAATTAAAATTTTCTTTTGAAAAATGCTACCATTCCATCAGTATTTTCTTAAGACGTTGTCACGTTCTATCGTCAGTAAACCGACTTTACAGACAAAAATTTTTTTTTTTCAATAAGACAATAATGCTGCCTAAAGATTTGAAAAAAAAAGTGGTGGGGTCATGGGGTACCAGGTAGAAACAAAGTTCCTTCGGATAATATAGAAGCAACACAATTTGCAAAAGAAATAATATTCCTTGATTTTATTAATGGTACGTTAGTGTGAGAAATAAAGTTGGCAACACTGGAAAAGGGCAGTTTTCACTTCAAAAAAAAAATATTGGTTGCCTGTAAAGTCGGTATACGGGCGAAAGTTTTACGTGACAACGACTTTGAGTGGTAAAATAATTTTACTAAAATAAACTACCTTCACATTATCACTACACAATCGTTTTACAATTAACTGGCAACGTGTAAACTTGTATGCAGGCGCCTAAGCGAATCGGCGACTCGGGCATGGTTAGCCCGCCTAAGAGCGAGAGAGACAGACATAAAAAGTGAAAGGCACGCGTCCCTCTCACTCGCTCTCATTGTGAGCGCATAACGTGAGCGGAGCGTAACGCAGTTTCTTGAAGTGTCACCCGGCAAACCAATTTATAAGACGTTGTCACGTCAAAATACAGCAAAATCCTTATCTCTTGCAAGCCTGACGTAAGAAACTTCTTTCCAAAAACCATACACAAAATGTACAGTAATACTTGCTTTGCTTGCCTACTCTGTTTTCAGAATATCAACCATGACTCGGTGTCCTTTTTCCAACTTCTGGCGGTCTTACAAAGTAAAATGTCTATTAGGTAAACGCCGCGTGTAAGCGTTTTTTAATTAATTACGCTGGTTACCAAATTTAATTACTACCAATTAAGTGGAAATTCACTTTTCGGCTGTCGTCAATTGGCTGCAGCTTGCTGTAATAAATTTTCTAATTATCGTATTAAACTTTAAAACTTCCGATTAATTTGATTTATGGAGTAAATTTAAAGTTTATAGTGCCTTTTTTCGGGGTAAGTGCATGTATGTTAATATCATTCGTTTTAATGGTGAAAGTAAGAAGTATAAGGCTTTAAGGCAAAAGTCTTTCGTCTAAGACATCAATTGATTAACGAATCTTAAATACTGTCGTATTGCAATCGTTTGGATGTTATCAACAACTTAATTAACCGTACAAATTGAAATATCAAACAATTAACACAACTTTGCGCGTTGTTTTGTGCCAACATCCCCTCTTCTGTGGTCTTAGTTATCTTTAATTTGTCCTATTGCTGGCAACTTTTGAGTTCATGCTTGGAATATTTACTCTACTCTACTACCCGTATCCTTCTAATATTATAAATTCCAATGTTTGGATATTTATTGCTTCAGCACGACGTAACGTCTGAACACGGATATGGTTTAATTTTGAACACAGACTATAGCTTGGAAGAACACATGCAACTTTTTATCCCGGGAAAATAGCTGGAACGGGAACTATGCGGGTAAAAACGCGGGGCGCTGCTAACGTATTATATAACGAAGTGAAGATAATAACGCAACCATCTTTGGGCCACCGGCCAAATCTGGTTTTTCTCGTAGATTTTAATCAATGATTACTAGTGTGTATAAATGCTATGGAGTAGCTATGGACCCCCAGTCGGAGTGAAGTTTATACACGGCAGTAAATATAGCAAGGAATGTTGGAAAAAAGTCTTATCACATTTTTTCCGGTCTAGTTCTAATCCGATCTGAGAGAAATCACCCGAAAATAAACTTCTTTCCAAAATCAACATTATGTCACAAAAAAAATTGGTTGCCTGTAAAGTCGGTATACGGGCGAAAGTTTTACGTGACAACGACTTTGAGTGGTAAAAGCGAATCGGCGACTCGGGCATGGTTAGCCCGCCTAAGAGCGAGAGAGACAGACATAAAAAGTGAAAGGCACGCGTCCCTCTCACTCGCTCTCATTGTGAGCGCATAACGTGAGCGGAGCGTAACGCAGTTTCTTGAAGTGTCACCCGGCAAACCAATTTATAAGACGTTGTCACGTCAAAATAAGCTGTTTTAGCAATAAAAAACTGTGATATTTACAACTTTTAAAACGCGAGAATATGGATAACTATGTTCCGAAATCAACAGAATGTCACAAAATGTGTTTTAGCCATAAACAATTTGTGATAATAAAACCTTTGAAACGTGGGATGCGGATAATATCGTTCCAAAATCAAAAGAATGTCGCAAAATAAGTTTTTTTTTGCAACAATAAATAGTGATCATTACAACTTTTGAAACACGGGATATGGAACTTTGTTCCAAAATGAACAGAATATCATGAATGAACTGAAACTGAAAATGAACAAAATAAGTTTTTTAGCCTTAATAAATTTGTGACAATAACAACTTTTAAATCAAACAGACATGTTGTATTAATGAAGGTACAAATTTCCGTATTCTGGTGTGGAAAGTTGGGAAAGTGCTCGACCGCAACCGCGGTTTCATTCAGAAACAATTGATGAACAAACTGACCGACCGCGGGGCAGTGGAGTTTGGGACTGGACACACTAAAACGCCCGCGTGACGACGGAAATACGATGTATGAGAAAGTTGCTATGGAATTATATTATCTCTATCATCTTCAATGCATCCTACTAATACTATTTTTTTCTGTAGTAGTAAATGAATAAATAAAATAAAAATAAATAAATATTGGTGGACAATTCACACACAGCACCATCTGTCCCAAACTAAGCAAAGCTTGTACTATGGCGGCCAGATAGCTGATATAATTTATTACATAAATAATTTTAAATACAATACAGTAATCTCTGTGAAAAGTCTGCTTGGGAGAATACTACACATCTGTCAGTTGATCTGCCGCCTATCAGTAATGTGCAAACATGACATAAAAGTAAAGGGTAAACATATAATAAATAGCAATGACAATTTTAAATCTAGCGTCTATTAATTAATTAAAAAAATAAATGGTTCAAAAAATCACATATCATGTAGCTGCAATCTAAGCAAAGCTTGTATTATGTATTATGAGATCCAGATAGCTGATATAATAATGTTTATAACACATTTGCTCGTAAAGGGAGACCCTTTGCCCTAATTTCTGTATCGTAATGTATCTCATTACGTACTTGTGCGGTAATGTAATGTAAAAATCACGGTTACAAAATGCTCCGTCTAAAACGAACGGTATACCTTTTTAAATCTCAGTAAAGAGTTTGTATATGTCAGAAAAAAATCTGTTTTTTATCATGTCTGCATTCGCGTAGCATGTTTAGGTGTTCCCGAGCCATTATTGCGTGTTGTCGCCGACAAGTTTATCTGTCTTGTTTCTGTTTTGGACCTGTTAATTGTTATTTAAGTTAGTGTAATTGTTTGTTGGACGCGGACGAAGGCCGAGGGGACGCAGATTACTGCAGGATGGACGGGAATTATTGCATACAAGTGCTAATTGCACTCCTGATTGATGGACCCCAAAAACATGTATTTTCTTTTTTATTTTATTTGTAAACGGACAGATCTTTTATTTATATTAATGTTACACAATGTGCAGGTTACAGGATAATAATAGATCTATAGAATATGACCAATATCATCATCATCATACACAGCATTCTCAATCCCACTGCTGTGCTGCTGAGACTTCTCTCTTACTCTGTCATCTGCCTTGATCCTATGCTAATCGAGTCCAGGATACCAATAAAAACTAACTAATATAATGTGTGCAAGCAATGTAATTCGTGGTGGTGGACATTTCAAACACAACACCATATAACCTAAAACTAAGCAAAGCCAGATGGCTGGTATAATACTTTTTAGAAATATTTTAAAATAAATGTATTTATTTTGTTTTATACAAGATAAACTTTACAGATTTCTCCAATGCTTTACAATTATTATTTGTTTATTATGTAAATACGTGCATTTATATCACTTTTGCTACACATTTTTTTACCATGGAAGCTCTGTAACTCGAACTTCGCTAAAAAAAATCCATCATTATAACCCAGTGCAATTATGGAAGTAAATAAACATTAAATTATGTAGTTTGGGGACTATAAAGGATCGAGAGAGGGGTGCATTCTGAGCTTATATTCCAATTTGAGGGATTCTGGCATGGTCAGCTCAAGGTCATTTTGATGAAAACGCGTTTAATTCGATATCTCGAGAACTGTTAGTGTTAGGCAAAAAATTGTAGAGACCTTTTCTCTTCTAAATTAAATTTACTAACTTTGTTCTTAAACTTGTTCATAATTAAAAGATCTACACTGTAGATTATCGGTAAAGTTTAATAAAATTGAACGGTTGGGGAGAAAATGGCGATAAAGAAAAAAAGGGAGGAAAAAAAAGTATTTTTTTTGCCTTTCGGAAGCAATAAATTGAAAAACATTGATGAAAAAAAAAGTTTTAGATAAAAAAGTTAGTAAATTTAATTTAGAAGAGAAAATAACAAAGCAGTTTTTTGCCTAACACTAACCGTTCTCGAGATATCGAATTAAACCGATTCTAAGGTAATTTTTATAGAATTATCGAAATGACCTTGAGCTGACCTTGCCAGAATCCCTCAAATTAGAATATATGCTCAGAATACCCATAAATAGAATAGAATAAAATAGAATAGGTACTCAGAAAACGCCCCCGTATCGATTCTTCTTAATCTCCAATCAACCTAATTTAATGTTCTTTTTTCCATGTTTCTTCATAATTGCACTGGACTATTTTCTCGTCAAATCAGACATAGAGGTGGAGCAAGTCGTAGAGTCCGGCAAAATTCTCTTAGCCGTACTGATAATCAGACCATCCACATCCTCTACGATTACCACGTCTGTACCGTAGTGTTTTTTATGTATGTTACGTATTTCTGGCATATATCGGAGTCGGTAACGTTGTTGTCCCACATAACCCTGTGTAGAAGAAACCCACCGACACAATCCAACAAAGAATTTTGGGTTCAGCCCTAAAGTCCGGAGGTGTCGCAGTGGCGCGGATTTCGCTCGGTAAAGTAACATAACTCTGAAGGTATTGTCATTACTGAAAAAAGTTCAAGGAAAAAGTTGTTCATTATTAAAAGATCTACACTTTTGATTATCGATAAAGTTTCATAAAATTGAACGGTTGGGGAGAAAATGGCGAAAGGGAGGAAAAAAACTAAAATTTTTGCCTTTCGGAAGCAATAACTTGAAAAATATTGATGAAAGAAAGAAAAGTGGTTACTATAAAAGTTAGTAAATTTAATTTAGAAGAGAAAAGGTCTCAACAATTTTTTGCCTAACACTAACAGTTCTCGAGATATCGAATTAAACGCGTTTTCATCAAAATGACCTTGAGCTGACCATGCCAGAATCCCTCAAATTGGAATATACCCTCAGAATGCACCCCTCTATCGATCCTTTATAGTCCCCAAACTACATAATTTAATGTTTTTAGGATTCCGTAAAACGTAAAAACGGAACCCTTATAGATTCGTCATGTCTGTCTGTCTGTCTGTCTGTCCGTCCGTATGTCACAGCCACTTTTTGCCGAAACTATGTGAACTACACTGTTGAAACTTGGTAAGTAGATGTATTCTGTGAACCGCATTAAGATTTTTACAAAAGTTTTTTTAAAAAAACAAAAATTAGGGGTGCCCCATACTGAGAACTGAAACTCAAAAAATTTTTTTTCATCAAACCTACACGTGTGTCGTGTCTATCGATAGGTCTTCAAAAATGATATTGAGGTTTCTAAAATAATTTTTGTCTACACTGAATAATTTGCGCAAGAGACGCTTCCAAAGTGGTAAAATGTGTGTAACTTCAAAAGTAAGAGAATGAAAAAACTAAAAAAAACATATGATGTACATTACCATGAAAACTACCAACGAAAATTAGTTTGAACTCGATCTGATGAGTAGTTTTTTTTTAGTACTTCATAAATACACTATTATTAAAACTTCGATCAAAGTTGCAACGACCTACAAGAACTATGCGTACTATGTATATTATGTTACTTGCTGCAACGGAACCCTTCATGGGCGAGTCCAACTCGCACTTGGCTACTTTATTTTATTCCATTTTTTTGCCTAATTTCATTGGGTTATTAATAGTTTCTCTTGCATTTCCCTTGACATTCGAGTTATAGAGATTTCGTTGTGTCACTATTGATATATGTCAATCGATTTAATACAGGTGGTGTCCCTGTTTAATAAAACTTTATTATTTAAAAATTTCAACAAGTTTACTAAAACTAAAATGGAATTTACAAGAAAATAAGTATGAAACCCATCGATTCGGTTTAGATTCGTCTATCGAGCCGGACGTCTGACCCCCTTTAGGGGATAAAGGGGGTAACGCCATAAAATCTGTAAAAATTTTAAAATGTCCCCCCATAAAGTTAAGACGATACACGGACCGGATAGTAAAACCGGTATACCGGTATCGAGGAATAGAAAATCGTATAAAGATATAGTTTCGTTTCATTTTAATATCGCTTTCACTCGATTCATTTTGTCAAACTGTAGCCCTTACATAAATGGTATTTCGGTTAATACCTTCTGCCTCCTGCACAAATCTTAATTTCAACAGACAAAAAAGACCAAATTGTTCCTAAATTAAAGATATGAAAATCTTGAACAATAGTTTTTTTTTAATAAAGTGTGACTAGACGAGCAGGTCATGTGCCTGTATAGTAAGCAAAATGCCTACTACATAACAGCACAGTGACAAGCAGCTATTGGAACATGAAGAGCCCAAATCATAACCTAGCACCGCACTGCGCTCGTCACTCAGAGATCTAAGTTGTTATATCTCTAAGCCCTGTAATTTCTCTGGAAACATTGCCCTTCAAACCGGAACACTAATGTTTTCACATTACTGCTTGGCAGTAGAATAACTGGCAAAAGTGTGATACTTCCACAGGCGGACTCTGCTAAGAGTCCTACCACCACAATATTTTTGAAAAGAACAATTCTGCTATTAATTTCAATTGTTTTTTGTTTTGCTACGACGTCCTTCATAAACTCAATACGAGTAACAGTGTTAAATTCAACCCAAATAGTCCCATGAAACATTCCAAGTCGAGGGAACTTTTTCGATAATGAGTTATCTACATGTGTACAATCAGGGCTTTGTTGCTCGCCTTTGCTAGGATTCATTTATGAAAACTATCGCAGTTGGCCCTCAGATGGCCTTTGTTTGCTGCCTGATAAGGTTTTTACTATTTGATAGGATTTTGTACAGAATTGTATTTACGTGAATTTATTTCTTGTAAGAAAACATTATTTTATTTTATATGTGTCGCAAGTATCTAGTTACAATTATATCAAATTATTGGCATTATACCAGCTCTCTGCTTCTATGATATCAGATCTCTGAATAGTGTACAAACTTTGCTTAGTTTGGAGCTATATGGTGTTGTGTGTAAAAAATATCAAATAACATTTATTTTATACATGTAAAAGAAATCTCTTTCTATTTTCCTAGAAATACTAAATTTCGTTTTAGATCCTTAAATTCTAGGCTGAAAATACTGAGCAATATTTAATTAAATAGATAGCTACCGAAAAAGCAACATTGATCGTTTAACTAATCTTGTTATTGACACAGCATCGTTTTCATGTTTACAAAACAATATCTCTGTAACAATAATTTCCTCTGTGCCGCCACATCCAATACCAGGATACCAGGATTCCGGAATCCTATCAAAACTTTTATTGCCGGATCTTTTGTCCCTCTCGCACTAACTCGGGATTTTATTGCCAAATCTTTTGTCCTGCTCGCACTAACTCAGGCATAAAGAGATGACGCGAGCGCAGGATTATCTTTTTCAGGAATTCATTGTCGTTGGGAGTTTTATGAGTTGCGATGCTCGGCATATTTTTATTGCGTCTACGGAATTGAAAAGCTCTCGCGAGGCATCCTAGGGCTTGGCTTATATGTACGATTTGATCGATAAGTTTCTTTGGTACTACTTTAGTTTTCTCATTAACTAGCGACCATTCCCGACTTTGGCCAGATCGAATGTCGTCAGCATAAGCAAAAACATTGATTGATAGCACTAGCAGTGTTCCGCCGTTTTACCCGCGTAGTTGCTGTTCCCGTTATTTTCCTTACAACTCTTACAGACTATTCTTTTATCTACCTATTTTCCAAATTTCAGCCCGATCCGTTTAAATGTTACGACGTGATTGAGCAACAAACATCTAAACATTTAAATATGAATATAATGTTTCTTCATTTTCTACTACTGGGTGGTATTTGATCTTACAAGAGAATCATATCCTCTAAAGATGTCCTTAGAACGTAACGGTTTCCTCACAATATTTTCTTAACCGTTAAAGTCAGTGATGATGAAAAACATGTTTGTACTTGGAAAAGTACTTAAAGTTCAAGGTGGGATCCGAACTTACGACCTCGCTTGTGAAATAGCTTACTTTAGAAAACAATATAAAATACCAGTTGCACCCCGCGGTTTCCCCTCACGTATTTCCCATTTTAGTATTTTTTCTCGTTTTACAAAGCCTATGTGCTATTCCAAACTCATCTAATTTTGTTCCAAATTTCAACCCGATCCGTTCAGCCGTTCTAACGCGATTGAGCAACAAATGTCGAAATTTTCACATTATAGATAGCATTAGTGGGATTACCTAATTGTTTACGGAAATGTTTAAGGAACAAAGGAAAAAATAATTTCCGCGCTGTCATTTTTTAGTAAAATAAGAAAAATAAAACATTTAAGGTGATATAATCCTCTAGGTAACCTAAGCAAAAGTCCTACCACAACATTTACTCGTAAGACCGGTAGCGCCATCAAAACGAACACCAGCGAAGTTGAGGGACTGAAAAACTGTTTACCGAAATACTGGTTACAGCCGGTTCGGTCCGCAAAGCTCTGGACCACAGCCAGCGATTTCTGTTCAACAGACTTTCAGCCTGCCTTAAAGAAACTAGTTCGAACCGACTCCGTATGTATACCGTGCAAACCTTGCATCCTTCTTCACTCACGACTCATTGAATTGAATCTCATGATTTTCAAACAAAACTAACTCATGTCATGTTAACAAGGAACTAAGTGAAACTACACAAGTTAAACTGCAAATTGATCAAAATCTAGTATTACTAAATTAAATTTCATTTTACCTAACGACTTTAAACATTAAATTTTAACAGTGGAAGAGTTTTGTAATGAAAAAATGCTTCTTTACGTGCAATTCGTGAAAACGAACTATCGTAAAATATTTTGGGACATAAAACCGGAAGTACCGGTTCCGGATTCCGGTTACGGTTTTACACGAGCGCGGTCCAACTTATACCGGATAGGGTTTTTGCACATAAAATTAGCCGGATGCAGACTCTAAAGTAGTCTTTTTATCTACTTTTTTAACTCTGAAGAATAGTAAGTTGAAATGCGAGTAAGAAATACGGGAAACGACTGGTTTTCGGAGTTTTGATAGTGCTCTCGAAACTGAACTTTGGGTAGGTACTTGGAAGTTACAAGATTATTCTACATTTCTGTTGCGAAAGGATTTTGGTCTGCCATAATGGATATATAAAAAATAAGTTTGTCACAGGTGGTACTGACTTTTTATCCAAAGTAAATGATTATAAAAAAATCTTTTATCGTAGAGACTGCCGATAGAAGTGAAAATGTATATCTTAGAGTTTTAGTATGCATAAGCACATAAGCAGCCCACTAAATGTACCCACTGCTGGGACTCGGGGCCTTCTCTCGCAAAGAAAGGGTCAGGGCCATAATCCGACACGCTGGCCCCAGTGCGGGGTAGATGACCCATCCTTTAAAGATTCTAGGTATATGTCAGTTTCCTCACGATGTTTTCTTTCACCGTTTTTAAGTTAGCGGCGCTTATCGGCTCCGGACCGGTGTCGCCGTTCTCGCGACAAAACCAGCCGTAACTTTTTCGAATTTTAGTATACGCACATGACTTCGAAAAGACAGTGGTGCCCGTGGGGATTTCAATCCGGGGCTCCGGATCGGCGTCGCCAATGGCGTAAATGAAAATGACATGAATGAATGCATATTTTTTAAGTTTACAAAACTGAACCATAAAGTGTATTGCTGTCTACTTTGTCACAGTCGTTCTGTAACTGGCAAACAGTAACAGACCTGTTGTCTCTTGCATAAACTCCTATTATTTTGATTCCTATGATTTTGAATTAATTAACTAATTAATTAATTAATTGGTTGTCCAATTGATAATACCACATCCAATCGTACATCCCAACATTAGTTTCAATCGCATTCAGCGGTCTTTTCAAGAGGAGCGAGTCTGCACCGTGTCTCGTTTGTTTGCTTTCAATCGATGCGTTTTATGTTATAACTATCTTTTACCCGCGACTTCGTCCCCGCATAATAAATATTGAGGTAACTGAGGCAGTACACCCATACAAATTTACATTCACAAAAAACAGCTTATATTTAAACATTTTTATACAATATCATCAAAATCAGTTCAGTGGTTTAGGCGTTAAAGCGTACCAAACAGACAGTTACTTTTACATAATTTATAATATTAGTATGAATATCAAGCGTCTAGTTGCAAAATTTCATGGTTTTATCTTCAACAATGACAAACTTCTTTATGGCTTTCATCCCCTATTTCATACCCGTACTATTTTACGCGTCAAGTTGCAAAGATTCATCGTTTTATCTTCTACAATGTCGAACTTCTACATAAAACTTTCATCCCCCATGGAAACCCCCATTTCATCCCCGTAAAGTTAAAAATTACAAAATTCTTGAACAAACGTTTATTTGCTCCACGCCAAGGGTCTAGACGAAGTTTCATGTTTTTATCTTCCACAATTACAAACCTCCATATAAACTGTCATCCCCCATTTCCACCCCTATTTTATCCCCGGACAGTTCGAAATTACAAAATTAATAGAACAAACTTCTATTGGCTTCACCTCAAGTATCTAGTTACGAAGTTTCATGGTTTTATCTTCAACAATTACGAACTTCCATTTTAACTTTCATCACCCGTTTCAACCCCTTCAACCCTTTTCCCGTAATAATAAGTAACCTTTGCCCTTTTTTGGGATCCAGTCTATCTGTGTACGAAATTTATTTGAATCCGTTCTGTAGATTTCATGCTTATAACTTTGAAATTTACGGAATCTTCATACAATCGTCCATCCCCTGTTTCACTATCTTAGGGGTTGAATTTCGCAAAACCACAAAATTGATATAATAAACATTTGTTTGCTTCGTGTCTATCTTATACCTTTAAACGAGCAATTCTTGTACCTATATAAAGATGTATATATATATATATATATATATAATCTGAATCTCGGAAACGGCGTGAACGATTTTGATGAAATTATGTATGTAGGTGGTTTCGGGGACGATAAATCGATCTATCTAGATTTTATTTTTAAAAAACTTATATTATGCGCGTTTTTAGACAATGAAAATCTGTCACATTAGACATTAGAATGCGACGGTAAATTTCGCCGCGCGACGTGACAGCATAATTGGCTCAGACGGGAAGTCGGGCGTTCGTGGCGGTCACGAATTAAGGGCTGCGGGTTCGAATCCAGAAGGGTTCTCTTTTTTTTAAGAAAATCTAAGAGTATCTATGTATTTTTAGTACTTATTTAAACCGAGCAAAGCTCGGTGACCCAGGTACTTGTCTAAATACAAAGTTTCATGGTTTTATCTTCAACGGTTAGGAACTTCCATATTGTGATTCATCCCCCATTTCAAACCCAATTTCACCCCCGTACAGTTCGAAATTACGAAATTGATGAAACAAACATTTAATTGCTTCGTGTCAAGTGTCTAGATACAAAATCTGATAACTTTGAAAATGACGAATTTTCATACAACCATTCATCCCTTGTTTCACCCCCTTAGGGGTTGAATTTCGCAAAACCCCGTCTTAGCGAGCACCTACGTGCTAAAAGGGACCTCCATGCAAAATTTCAGTTTCCTAGCGTTTGTAGTTTCTGAGATTCCTTGATGAGTGACCTTTCGCTTTTATAAACATACATACTCGTAAATAGACGATTGTGCTTTGGAATTGACAAAGTGAACTGGGCCTCTGTTTTTGCGACATCAGAGTTGCTACTATATTTTTTTATAAAGAGCAAAACGCTACCTTTTCGACTGTTCTGGTTAAGCTTTTTTTTTAATTAAGAGTGACGAGACGAGACAGGACATGTGCCTGATGGTAAGCAACATGGCTGCCACATAACAGCACAGTGACACGCAGCTATTGGAACACGAAGAGTCCAAATCTACAAACTAGCACTACCTAGCACTTAACCTAGCACTGTACTGCGCTCGTCACCCAGAGATCTAAGTTGTTATATCTCTAAGGCATGTAATTTCTCTGAAAACATTGCCCTTCAAACCGGAACACAGTAATGTTTCCACTGCTTGGCGGTAGAATAACTGGCAAAGGTGTGGTCCTTCCCCAGGCGGACTCAGCCAAGAGTCCTGCCACTACATAAGCTTCTGTTATAATATCGCAAATTATTTTTGCTTCTCAAATATATAATATACATTGCTAAGAATTTACCGTGAATAAGATATACGCGTAAAGAGTAAAAGGTTATTGTTATCCAATATGTGCCTATATTCCCGAAAGCCAAACTAAAACCAAATCCAAACACGCTCGCTTCCTGCTATAACTTGGCCCAGACTAGCGTCGATTCAGCGGACTTTAATCATAGCTATTCTGGCTTGTGTTTGCGTTTTTGCTATTGATCTTGGGGAATCTTATCCCTTAGCCATGTGTCTTGTGATAGCTGTTAATCAAATAAAAGATCTACGGCCCACAATCTCTTGAGGTATTCTCCTGTCAATCTTACTTTCGATGCCCATCTGACCATTCGAGCAACATGGCGTGATTGGACAAGGTTTGCTTCATACCTGGCTCAGTCTCTGTTTGTATGGAGCGTAAATGCTACGGTGTCAGGAAGTATAGTCGATACTTAAGGATTAAATGGAATGTTCTCCAGCTTTCTATTGTTGACTGTAAGCTAACTTTGAAATGGATAATGGGTTAACTGAGTGATCCTTGACAGACCGCTGTCTTCAAAACATTTACTTGAAGGCTTTCGCGATCTCAAGTGTAGTTTTTTTTTTTTTTTTAATGAAGACTGACAACACGAGCTGGACGTGTGCCTAATGGTAAAAAACATACCAGCCACACGACAGCACAGTGACACGCAGCTATAGGAACATGAAGAGTCCAAATCATCACTTAGCACTGCACTGCGCTCGTCACCCAGTGATCTAAGATGTTATATCTCTAAGCCCTGTAATTTCTCTGGAAACATTACCCTTCAAACCGGAACACAGTAATGTTTGCACATTACTGCTTGGCGGTAGAATAACTGGCAAAGGTGTGGTACTTCCCCAGGCGGACTCTGCTAAGAGTCCTACCACTACAAAGTTTAATCACTAACTAACGTAAGTTCTTAGTGCAGTTTAATCACTACACATATTTTCGACGTTAAATACGTCAAACGATCAAAGAGTATGTAAGTAAAGTGTTGTGAAAAATAGATGAGAAACGCTTTAGGATAAGAAAAAATACATTTTGAAACTGATTTATTTCCAGGCCTCCAACAGATCTAACATTACAACTATTCAAAAGCGACTGGAACCACTTCCTTTCCGCTTTTATTATGGTCTGCCTTGTAATTTCACTGAAATCATTGCCCTCCAAACCGGAACATAATTCAAAGTTAAAGTCAGTCTTACCCAGCCTTTTGCTTGTTTTTCGCCTGAAATGTACCGCTAAGCAGTTTTTGCTCGTAACTGCTGCGATAGAATAACTAGCAAAGGTGTGGTACTTCCTAAGGCTGTCTCTCCAAAGAGTCCTACATAACTACCTAAGTAGGTGCACCCAAAACTCGTCTCAGCCACTTTAATTAAACTAAGGCGTACGTCACGAACGTTAAATGTACGGAGGCAGCCATTGTAAATTCCACCGACGTTTCAGTTTCATAGCTTTAGTTAGAAAACGCCGTTGGACTTTTATGGGCAATTTCGGTTCAGACGCTTTGTTATATTACCAATGCTTTTAAGGTACTGCGCCTGCACGGTACACATATGCGATTTTACGATGCTTTAGTTTATGGAGAATGTTCAGTAATGTGTGTTGTATGTGCTATTTATCATCGGTACGCAGGTGCGAGGGCTTTGATGGACGGAGGATGTCTTAAGTTCTGGATGAAAGTTTGACGTCTCAGTGGTGTCATAACCATGGTTTCTAGTTTATCTAAATATATGATGAAGTCGTTTGGTTGAAAGATGAAATATTTCGCAATATCTAATACGTTTTTTAAACTATTATTGAGTTCTTATTTACTCGTATTAATGAATGGATGTTTATTACTTAATTAATGCAAAAATTGCTGTAAATGGATCTGAATTCTACTAGTATTGTACTATCTCGCTTTCTATGAATATCATAAATGGGAAAGTTGGTATGTAAGTGTGTTTGTTACTCGTTTAAGCAAAAACAACTGAACGGATCTGGATGATATTTGGCACATATATGTTAGTCTAGAATAACACGTAGGCTACATTTGATCGCGGGAAAACCACTGAAACGAGAACTATGCGGCCAAAACCGGCGAACACAACGAAAATACCTATTTTGACAGTTATAATTGTTTATACATTTAAGTAATCTTCTAAACAAAACCACTGAATTTATATCAATAAATTGTACATTATTTGAAAGGTATTATTTTACTAAGTATTTATAAGTTACGGTGGTCTAGTCGGGAGAACGGCGGCTGCCGATCCGGAGACCCCGGGTTCAAACCCCACACGCACCACTGTCTTTTCGAAGTCATGTGCGTAATGCCGCTAACTTTAAACGGTGAAGGAAAACATCGTGAGGAAACCGACATGTACCTAGAATCTTTCGAAGTCATGTGTCATCCGCCAACCCGCACTGGGCCAGCGTGGTGGATTATGGCCTTAACTCTCTCCTTGCGAGAGAAGGCCCCGAGTCCCAGCAGTGGGAACGTTTAGTGGGCTGTTGATGATGATGATGATTATTTTACTATGAAAACTAACGTCGTTGTAATAACGAGACAATCTTTAATTAAATAACGAGATACTTACGTGTGAAATGACATATGATCCATTCGGTTGGACATAAGTTTCAGTCGCATTTGGCGGTCTTTTACTAGGGGTGTGCGAGCGAACGACCGCATCTCATTTGTTAAAACATTTAAAATAGATCTGTCTAGACCGACCAAATCACGTGCTATACATATAGCAACCCATTAAATAATTAAAAAATATAAAGCTACCTTAGGGTAGCTTTATATTTTTTAATTATTTAGTTTATGGAGAATGTTCAGTAATGTGTGTTGTATGTGCTATTTATGATCAATGTCTCGTGGTCCCACTAATTTGACCCACTGGTGGGACAGTGTGTCGATTTAATGGGCTCGTGGTCCCACTGTTTGGTGGGACCATCAGTCAACGTAATTGCAGTCGCTCGTGGTCCCACTGATTTGGTCATAAGGGCTATAACACAAATATTTTTGTGAAATGAACAGAAAAGTGGAATTTATTATTAAATTATTTTATATCATCGGTACGCAGGTGCGAGGGCTTTGATGGACGGAGGATGTCTTAAGTTCTGGATGAAAGTTTGACGTTTTGGGTCTCAGTGGTGTCATAACCATGGTTTCTAGTTTATCTAAATATATGATGAAGTCGTTTGGTTGAAAGATGAAATATTTGACAATATCTAAAGTTTAACTATTATTGAGTTCGTATTTACTCGTACTAATGAATACTAGGGGTGTGCAAGCGAACAACCGCATCTCATTTGTTAAAACATTTAAAATAGATCTGGCTAAACCGACCAAATCACGTGCTAGTAATCCATTAAATAATTTAAAAAAATATAAAGCTACCGTAACACAATTCCGTACCGGTGAAAAGCTATATTTTGTGAATGCTGCCCACCTATGGGATGGATCGGCAAAGTACCAGCTCGAAGCTCTTGACTCGGTAGAACGGCACGCTGTTCGGCTAATAGGTGATAAAGACTTAGTAGCTACAAAGCTGCTAAGCCTAGAACATCGTCGAAAAGTGGCTAGTCTGACAGTGTTTTACAGAATTCATTTTTTTTTCCTTTCCACTTCAGGACAAGTCGTAAGTCGTTCCACTGCCTCCTTGTTCCCTGAGAGATACCTATATAGATAGTTATGCCTACGGTTTCATCCGCGTTTTAAGCTTTTTGATTTTTGCAATGAATCCTAATTGTTTTCCTCAAGTAAGAGTAGCCTATGTTATGCCTTAAAACATCAGTTATACGGTAGTGCAAGGCACGTCATAATCGGTCCAGCCGTTTCGGAGATTAAGCGGAACAAACAGACAAAAAAAAAGTTTTAGATATGGGTACCAATTAAACTTTCAGTTGAACTTAGTAAAAAGTTGTTAATTTGATATTACATAAAGACACTTCAATTTTGTTTATTTGTATAGATAGTATCAAAAACATTCACGAAACTGATCGAAACTTGGTCCGCCATCAAGCTGAAATGGGGCGAAATGTAGCATCGTTCCCCAATTAGTATTTGAAGCAACACGGAGCTGTGCAAACGTCATAAATGCAGTTTTACGACGTCGGATACGTATGTGTAATAAAGCCTGCAGTTACCGGTGACTTAGCGCTGAGCCAGTTCCTAGCTGGTTCGCACATTCACTGGGAAAACTATCTGGAAAACATTTTCATATTAAACTGTTACAATCTATGTATATATATAAAAGCGAAAGGTCACTCATCAAGGAATCTCAGAAAATAATAAATTCTAGGAATCTGAAATTTTGCATAGAGGTCCCTTGTAGCACGTAGGCGCTTGCTAAGACGGGGTATTGCGAAATTCAACCCCTAAGAGGGTGAAACAAGGGATGAACGGTTGTATGAAAATTCTAAATAACTAAAGCGATTTTGTTACTGACTAACCGATAACCTGTTTTTAGTAAGCGTAAATGTGTATGGGTGTACAAATACAAATACTGCCTAAGTTTTTACCTTAATATATTTATTTCGCGCGGACGAAGTCGCGGGTAACAGCTAGTTGTTGTATAATAGCAGTTTCACCCGCGTAGTTCCCGTTATTTTTCAGGGATAAAAAGGAGCCTATATGTTCTTCCAGACTATTATCTATCTACATTCCAAATGTCAGCCCGATCCGATCACACGTTACGACGTGATTGAGCAACAAACATCCAAACATATTTTTTTTTATAATATTAGTAGGAAGTATAGTATTTGTAGGAAGATGGTAAGATCATCTATCGGAATGATCGTAGCTCGAAAAAGCGACATCGTTTCATGGTTGATGTTACAAAGACACGAACGAAGAGATTTGACTCTACTTTTGTGATAATAACGTTACAATAAATAGTTACAATCTTTGTGTCTTCAAATCGAGAGTGAATCGGTTTTTTTTCTAGGTAAACACGCTTCATCGTGGACCGCATCGTCGCTTAACATCAGGCGAGATGGCGGTCTGTGTAAACATATTATAAAGTAAAAAAAAAACTAAAAATAAATTTGACAATGCTGGTCACGGGCAGTTATTACGAGAATGCCTCACTTCTGTTAAATATTTTTCTTACGGTTTTAGTCAAAAAAAAATTTTTCATTTCGCGCGCGTAGCAAATTCCCTATCTCCTCCAATCCTGCGGAAAGAACCTTCGTCCCAATAAGTACGAACCCGAGTGTGATACGAAAAGGACATAAACAATATTCTGGGCGTCTTTAGCCGTAAGTTACCCGCCGCCGTAGTAACTACTAACTACACCGTAGAGGCCGGCCTCGAGGTATCGTATATTAAACTATGTCATAGCTAAACTGGGAAATATACCATGATTGTTATACTTAAATGACGCTCAACTACACTGAACGTCTACTCTGTTTCTACGAAAACGAAATTTCGAAAAAAAAAACCCGACTTTCCTACTCTCGTGTTACTACGTTTCGTCGGATACAACATTGTTTGACGTTTAAATGTTCTAAGCATACTCTAGTTAGAGTAGGCTTAGAATATTTAAATGGACAAAACGACAGATCGAAGTAGAATCGGAGTTGGAAAATCGCGAGTTTATTTCGAAATTAGGTTTTCTTTGAATTAGAGTAGACGTCCTGTTTCTGGACATTCAAGACATGGTTTTGAATGCAGATAACTCTACTAAAGGTTTGAAGGGACAAATGTTTCCAGAGAAATTATAGGGCTTAGAGATATAACATCTTAGTTCTCTGGGTGACGAGCGCAGAGTGCTACGTAATGATTTGGACTCTTCATGTTCCAATAGCTGCTTGTCCCTGTGCTGTTATGTGTGTGCTGTGTTATGTGCAGGCATGTTGCTTACCATCAGGCACATGTCCTGCTCGTCTCGTAACTTTTTATATAAAAATAAAAAAAAGGGAATAGTGTTGGTATCGAGCTAAAACTCAAGGCCAGTGTAAATTAGAGTAAACTATAAAGGCTACATTTTTAGGGTCCCGTAAAACGTAAAAACGGAACCCTTATAGATTCGTCATGTCGGTCTGTCTGTCTGTCCGTCCGTATGTCACAGCCACTTTTTGCCGAAACTATGAGAACTACACTATTGAAACTTGGTAAGTAGATGTATTCTGTAAACCGCATCAAGATTTTTACAAAAAAACTAGCTGACCCCGCAAACGTTGTTTTGCCTTAGTGAACAACCCTTGTCACTTAGGGGTATGAAAAATAGCTAGTAGCCGATTCTCATACCTACAGAATATGCATATAAAATTTGGTTAAAATCAGTAAAGCCGTTTCGGAGGAGTAAGGAAACAAAGACTGTGACACGAGAATTTTATATATAAGATAAATAAAAGAAAGAAAGTAAAAAATAAATTCTATGTATAATAAGTATGTAGGCGGGCCGAGTCTCGCCATCATCATCAGTAGTCGCATTCTTCTGCTGTGGGCGTAGCCGGTGGGTAGTGTTGGATGAAAACTCGCGAACTCACAAACACAATAGGATTTATTAAGTTCAGGTAACAAAGTAGGTTGGCCTATTATTGCTTCTTGGCAGCGTGACGTCAGCCGCACCGACGTTATTCCATTTCAAGGATAATTAACACAACTTCACTTAAGTCAAAGTTTAGAGACGAACTTCTTGGCTTCACCTGGACTCACCGTGCGGGTGCCGGGTCCATCGTGTGGCAGAGAGAGAAACCCCAAGTAGACCCCAAGACTTGCGACTCGGGCGTAGGTTTAAGGGGCCCCTTTAAAGCGCGCGCTGACGCTCACCTTGCCTACTCGCATCTCTCTCCCTGCCCAGCCATATGCATGCTGTAATCAGCATAGATTCCAATAGCTTAGGTGTTCACTCTCCGAGCGCAGGCAAGCGACTGTCCGCTCCGCTCCCGCTCCGAGCGTAGGCAGCGATGACATAATGTTGCTCGCGCCGACACGGCTATCCTGACATGCGCAAGTCCTCGTGCGCCTCTCGCCTCTCCTTTGGCTCATGTTCAGTTAATCTGTCAATGAAGAAATAAAACCACTAGGATCACCATATTTACTATGCTCGTCCTATCCTGACATAAAAGACCTAATTTCACGCATGTACGCGTAGGTGAATACAACATCCCTCATTAGACCTCATGCAAATGAAACCAGCTAGAGGTATCCCTTCGACCAAGACTCGTCATCTCTTATGACGACATGGACCGGACGAGCCCGCAGCTTTCCCTGATACATACGTACACTGTGTGTGCTATTCGACCTCGTGCAAATAATACTCGACCGAGGTGTCCCTTCGACCGCATCATCATCTCATATGATGACTTGGACCGGACGGCCTCGTCGCTCGACCAGATAACCATCTCATATGGTAACTGTGAAGGTGGTCAAAGAGCATACACTGCAATACATAGCCATCTACAATTTGATCGTATGAACTGACGTATTTTTTCAAACTACCTTCAGATACCATTTTAAGTAACCTACAAAAATCTCGAAATATTTACCGACTCACATTTATCAAACGGGTCATTTTGTGCGTATAGGTACCCGCTGTCAAAATAGATTACGATTGCTCCAACTAGCCAGTAATGTTAACGCACTATGCCAATGAGTGAACACATTTTCTTCAATAGTGAAATTTTCTCAAAATTAAACCAATCAGATTTCTAAAGTAAGTAGGTAACTGTGATGATAAACTTGATGAAACTGCTTCATGAACTCAACTTGGCATAGGGTGTGATATTACAGCGATTCATCATCATCATCATCATCAACAGCCCACTAAACGTTTCCACTGCTGGGACTCGATTACAGCGATTGCAATCTTTAAATTAAAACTGAATGAATAGGCACTAATGACAACTAGAAACGAACACACCTGATTGACATCTGAGGCTCCTCGCTGAGCGTAGACTTCCGACTCGTCATCTTGATCTCGGTGCCGGCCAGCAGGCAGCACCTCGACAGACCCGCTGTCCAGCAGCAAGCACGATGGATTTGCCAGCCAACAGGCAAGCACCCGGGCGCGCCAGCCCAGCAGCCAGGCGGATCACGAAGACAGACCAGCCGGCAGGCAGGAACGTCTACTTTTGGCTTGATCTTCGGTTGAGATGAATTCTTCCGTATTCCGTCTGCTCTCCTCTCATAGTAGCTTCATTGATACATCGACTTGTGGGTTGTGAACCTTCGATGCGGTAATTTCATCTTCATTTACGTTTTTCCAAGAATTAGGTAACAAAGTGATTAATCGGCAAATGCGGGTAGTTTTCGATATCACTTGGGTTTTCGCGATTCATTTGAATAACAGCACCCACTTTCGCTTCGGTCGAAATGTAAAAGCACCTTGTTTCCACGTAATTCCTTTGTAGGGCACTCTCAGTTAACCACGATGATGCTTCACCTCGAAACGCCTTGCTTGTGGTCGATTGCCACTGGGTCGATTTTCTTCTTTGTTCTCATCCATCACGAATCCCGCTTCTGATGTAGGCGGGCCGAGTCTCGCCATCATCATCAGTAGTCGCATTCTTCTGCTGTGGGCGTAGCCGGTGGGTAGTGTTGGATGAAAACTCGCGAACTCACAAACACAATAGGATTTATTAAGTTCAGGTAACAAAGTAGGTTGGCCTATTATTGCTTCTTGGCAGCGTGACGTCAGCCGCACCGACGTTATTCCATTTCAAGGATAATTAACACAACTTCACTTAAGTCAAAGTTTAGAGACGAACTTCTTGGCTTCACCTGGACTCACCGTGCGGGTGCCGGGTCCATCGTGTGGCAGAGAGAGAAACCCCAAGTAGACCCCAAGACTTGCGACTCGGGCGTAGGTTTAAGGGGCCCCTTTAAAGCGCGCGCTGACGCTCACCTTGCCTACTCGCATCTCTCTCCCTGCCCAGCCATATGCATGCTGTAATCAGCATAGATTCCAATAGCTTAGGTGTTCACTCTCCGAGCGCAGGCAAGCGACTGTCCGCTCCGCTCCCGCTCCGAGCGTAGGCAGCGATGACATAATGTTGCTCGCGCCGACAAGTATGTATTTAAAACTATACAAGTATAATATCAGCTATCTGGCCGCCATCATACAAGCTTTGCTTAGTTTGGGGTCAGATCTGATGGTGTTGTGTGTGAATTGTCCACCAATATTTATTTATATTTATTATTTATTTATTTAAAGATTAGGGTTGCCCCCCCTCATACTTAGAACTGAAACTCAAATTTTTTTTTTCATCATACCATCACGTGTGGTATATCTATCGATAGGTCTTCAAAAATGATGTTGAGGTTTCTAATATAGTGTTTGTCTACACTGAACAATTTGCGCGAGAGACACTTCCAAAGTGGTAAAATGTGTGAAACCCCCTCTAACTTCTAAAATAAGAAAATGAAAGAACTAACAAAAAAATATGATAGACATTTTTTTTTTGTACCATGCAACGAAAATTGGTTTGAACTCGATCTGATGAGTAGTTTTTTTTAGAACGTCATGGGTAAATACATTATTATTAAAACTTCGATCAAAGTTACAACGAACTAAAAAAACTATGTAACTAAAAATAATAATTAAACTTACACATATTTGTACACTGGTAACAAAGTTAAACAAACAAATTATAGAAATCGAAGCCGAAACGAACAAGAAAGTCTCGAAGATGAGCAAACAATAAGCTACTGAAGCTAATGTTTGTGAGAAAGTCATAGGAGAGGAAGAAATAAACTAACAAAAGCTAAACAAACCCAGTGGGGCATTGTCGCCAGTGTCGCCAGTGGCAAATAAAAAGAGCGTAACTTTGCCGTAAGCTGCCATAATACTGCGCGGGTACTCAAACGAATATTGTCTACCTTAATAAGCTGTCACTATATGACACCTTCCCGCCTTTTAGGGTTGCTGCGTTTGGGGCAATGGATTTGCATACATGCACTTTCATTGCGATGTTTAAGAAAATTAATTAGGTTAAATTATTATATTTTTCAGTTTACATTAGAGATAGAATTAATCATAATCATTTTATTTATAACAAATATTAAGTAGGTACATGTATGTCACAAGATTTAATAGGTACTTATAAAAAATTACACGAAATTTAATCAATTAAATACAAATGTACAGTCAGTCAGTAAATGTATAAGCTGAGCTTTGCATTAGTGTGAGTGATCACCAAAAGTACAGTCAGACGCAGGACGCTGTGACCATGTTCTCTTAATAAGGTGTTTCTTCAAACCAGAAGTGCTGCCATCTGAATATGATTTTGATGAAGTGTGAGTGGTGTCAATATATGTTTCATCGGTATAAACTATAGGCCTGCCCTGAATACGGTATTCGGAAATTTTAAGTAAATAAGTTATACGTAGGTAACGGATCTCATGCTTTTCCATTAAAAATTTTCTGTTATTCTCTGTCCTTGACCATTTGAATCCTAAAAGAGATACTTCTTTTCGCAATGACCATATTGATCCTGGATAGTTAATGTCAGCTTGTTGTTTAAGAGTTTGTTGTCTGACTGTACTTTTGGTAATAGATGCGTATGCATGTGATCACTCACACTAATGCAAAGCTCAGCTTATACCTCGCGGACTGTACCCATGTAGGTAGATACTATCAATTATCTCTGGGTGACCAACGCAGTGCAGTGCTAGGTAATGATTTGGACTCTTCATGTTCCAATAGCTGCGTGTCACTGTGCTGTTATGTGGCAAGCATGTTGCTTACCATCAGGCACAAGTCCTGCTCGTCTCGTCACTCTTTATTTAAAAAAAAAATTACTAAAAAAAATGTCAAACAAAAATTAATAATAATAAAAAAACATGTCATTTTAATAATTAATTGGAATTAGCAGCGTTTCACGGTTTAAGTCGCGTAGTTCCAGTTAATTCCTCGTAATACAAAGTAGCCTATGTGCTATTCCAGACTGTAATCTGTGTTCCAAATTTCGACCCGATCCGTTCAGATGTTCCGACGTGATTGAGCAACACACATCCAAAAGTTTGCCAATTATAATATTAGTAGGATTAGCAGCATCCCATGGTTTTACTCGCGTAGTTCCCGTAATTTTCCCGTGATTAAAAGAGCTCTACATTTGCGCCATCTTTGTTCCGAATTTAAATTCTGTCCGTTTAGGTATGGACGTCTACTCTAATTCAACGAAAACGTAATTTCTAAATAAACTCGCGATTTTCCAACTCCGATTCTACTTCGATTCGTCGTTTTGTCCGTTTAACTGTTCTAAGCCTACTCTAATTAGAGTATGCTTAGAACATTTAAACGTCAATCAATGTTGTATCGGACGAAACGAAGTAGAACGAGAGAAGGAAAGACGCGAGTTTTTTTTCGAAATTTCGTTTTCGTAGAAACAGAGTAGACGTCCTGATGTGATTGACCAACATCTAAACATTGACATTTATAATATTAGCAGCAATAAAAAGCCATGTTTGGCTGCCATATAAAATCGAAGTATAAGTATTAGAGCCTTTTGTAGTTTTATAGTAGTGAAGCCGTAATGGCGTATTGGTTAGAACATGCGATTGAATGCTAGGTATATTACCTGTGATATAGGTAACTGTTTTACGATATTGCTCCATTTAATCAGTCACATGTGTAAGTAAATTGCAGTAGCGTATAATAGTAACTTTAGTCAGTATGTGAAACATTATAAATGTAACAAATTTGAAACTACCCTCATACCACAAGTTAATTTTGAAACAACATAAAATTATAATTACAAGGGTTAGGCTAATTTTGTGAATAAAATATTTCAATGTCATGCGTTATCCGCCAACCCGCACTGGGCCAGCGTGGTGCATTTTTCAAAGGGAGTGCGCGCACCGACTAATTACTTCTAGTTTTTGTTCACCGCTCGTTGGTTTTCATAGTAAAACTTAACTTTTGTTGAGTGGATAAATAACGAAACGTTTCATACGTTATGGAATGCGGTAAAATGTTTATTGTTTTAATAAAACCTGCAACGTCGCAATATCCACACATTTTATACTTTTCGTTCATAGTTAAATTCCGGGAAATATGCGTGCTGAAGTAAGTAACGGGTCATTCCATGAGAAACGCTACTCAAGGTGAAAAAATTAATATCTTCTTTTTACATTAAATTTGATGAAATTTGAAAGAAAACATTCCAAATTAAAACGTACTGAAACAGAGTATATTATATGTATGAGTAGAAATGTATAAAAAGATTTTATTTAATTTTTTTGGATTATTACTACATTTTTTTAAAGAAGTTTGTGATTTAGCAGTTATATTACAGAAGACTTTTAGTAGTTACGTTTATTTGTACCTCGTCTCTTTTTAAGAAACTTTTTAAGTTTTGATAACTAAGAATTCATTGTAATTATCTCTAATTGTATTTTTTTTTAATTTGTAGTACCTAGAAGCTTAAAAAACACCCCATAAAATATTAATTTTCGTACTCGTAACACCCGAAACGAAACGCGGTAACACCCGAAACAAATAATAATATAAAAAAATAATAGTAAAACGTTGTTTGTGAAAATGATTATGTCATATATGGATAGTAAATATTATACTTTTGCAGGCCTGAAAGTTTTAGGAATAGTTCCCTAAGAAAATTCGCAG
Organism: Ectropis crepuscularia; assembly: GCA_963693475.1. Taxonomy (NCBI): domain Eukaryota; kingdom Metazoa; phylum Arthropoda; class Insecta; order Lepidoptera; family Geometridae; genus Ectropis; species Ectropis crepuscularia. The sequence continues at coordinate 17,850,060 of OY856359.1, forward strand.
ATTTTTTAACAAATGTAAAAATACTCAGAACATAGAGAACAATTGTGTAACACCCGAAACGCACACTTTTCGACTTAAAAAGCCATGTTTCGATGTGCTAAACTATAATCATTTTACAATTTAGATAAAACAACTAAAAACGCATAGATTAAAACACTTTTTTTGTTAAAATATTATTGCTAAGTACAAAAAAAATATACTTTTGTTGTACGAATGTAACACCCGAAACGATGGAATGACCCTAACCGTTTTGACGTAGTTAAGTTATTCGTTTAAAAATGTTACTTTTTGGAAATAAAGCTTTACAAAGTTACGAATAGTTGTCCTATATATTGAAGACTAAGTATTAGTACTGCTGAACCGATTTACATGAAATTTGATACAGACGTAGTTCAGAGTCTGAAAGGATATATGCTACTTTTTTATGTGAAGAAAATATGTTTAAGGAGAAGAAAGTTGGAAATTTCGTAATTTTTTAAACTTGAAGTTTGAAATGTATTTTTTAAACTTTATTATAAGCTGGATTAGATTGACATTCAAGTTTATACAAATTTTAACCTTGAATCGTATTTAGCGAAAATAAATTATCGTGAAAAACTTGTAAGCTGTTGCTTATGCCACTGAGCGCAGCTACGAGCAATTGCAGTTACGTGCTTGTTTTTAACAAACACATTATTCAAAGTTTGACTGGCCTCGTGGCTTAGTTGGTAGTAGCTCTGCCTGCGAAGCCGAGGGTCGTGGGTTCGATTCACACCCAATGCAAATATTTGTGTGATGAATTCAAATGTTTGCACTGTGTCTGGGTGTTTCTATGTATAATAAGTATGTATTTAAAACTATATAAGTATTGTATCAGCTATCTGGCCGCCATTACACAAGCTTTGCTTAGTTTGGGGTCAGATGGTGTTGTGTGTGAATTGTCCACCAATATTTATTTATTATTATTTATTAAAGTAATATTTAATTTCCTATAAGTGAGCATGGGTAACAAAACTTCAATCTATTCAATCCAGGAACTAAAGCTCCGTCTCCGATAGTGAACTACTCCGTAATAAGTAATTAAAACTTATTAATCACCCCACCACTCGCGGTCGTTAAATCGCGCCTCACTATCCTTCAGTGCGCCAACTGAGGTGCCAATAAAACTAACTTTAACGCTAAAAATCGTTTAAAAACCTGCTAGGACAACACTACGCGTCGAAAGCGACTGCTTAGTTTGTCAAATACATTCTTTAGAATCACTCTTTTATAGGTCATCTGCGCTCTAGCTTCAAGTTGTAAATTGTTTCAACGTGTAAATATTTTTTTATTTTTTGTGTTTAATGACGATACATTCCACTGAACTATCGATTCATCTATCAATAAGCGTATGGTCCGTGTGATTACAAGCGAAGCTATACTCGTCGATTTTGAACATTTACAACACCAGAGTTAAATTATTATTTTTTAATTAAATAAAGAGTGACGAGACGAGCAGGACATGTACCTGATGTTAAGCAACATGCCTGCCACATAACAGCACAGTGACACGCAGCTATTGGAACATGAAGAGCCCAAATCATTACCTAGCACTGCACTGCGCTCGTCACCCAGAGATCTAAGTTGTTATATCTCTAAGCCCTGTAATTTCTCTGGAAACATTGCCCTTTAAACCGGAACACAGTAATGTTGGCACATTACTGCTTGGCGGTAGAATAATTGGCAAAGGTGTGGTAAATACTCTGCGGACTCTGCCAAGAGTCCTACCACTACTAATTGGTAACGACCAAAGAGTTTACATATGTATACTTACTACTTTATCTATGGTAACGACGTTATGCTACAGCCTGGATGGCGCTTTCTCAAATAAAAAAAACATTCCGTCGGTATCTTTTATAAACGCCAATTAATTAGTTTCGTAGCATTGCTGTACCTGACTTCAATATATACCGATATCATAGTCGCTGAATTTTGCAGGAACGTCTAGATGGCGATGTAGTCGTTCTAGGCGCTTAGGTACAACAGGAGCTCTTAAAACGTGAGCTATGTTCCTAGGGAATCGATGGCAGTAAACTTAGTCTCGGTTTATGTCTTTCCTTGAAACCTACGCGTGACTTTTTGCCGAACGGCCAGCTCCCAACCCCTTCAAATGTTCTAGAACTCCTAACTAGAGCCTGAGCCATAACTGAAGTCCTCCGGCGAAATCGTTAAACTAGGTACATTTCTTTTATACAATAGCTTTCGTTATGTTCGTGAACTTCGATTGTGGCGTCAATTTTATCAAACGTTGTGATTAGTGTCACAGATTCTATTTAAGAGTTTGAGACTGTGGTTATGATCAAGAGCAGGGGTCGCCAACGTTTCAGGAGCCATGGGTCACAAGGTGAAATAAGTGGATAAAAGCGGGCCGCACTTCTAAAAGTTTGTAATTCATTTGCAACCCCAATGCGTACTTATGAAAAAAACTGCGTTTGCGATAACATAAGTAGCGAATTATTTAGTTGTATATTATTAGCGAATTAATAAATAAATATTTGCAATTAGTGAAATACATAGGGATATTTGTGAGCCGGGAATAAACTGTCGCGCACCGCACGGAGGTAGGTCGCGGGCCGCACGTTGCCGATCCCTGATCTAGAGTCTAGAGATACATGCCCTGCCTTTTATTCTAACACCATTCAAGTGATAATACGTCACGGGATCAATGAATAAAAAATTTATCGTTGTACGTTCTGGCTCAGACTGCCAGAATGAGTTCCAGTCTAGTTCAAAATATTAAGTGTTATTGTTATAGTTCGTTTTGTTCGCCTGATACTTACTGCGCTTTGACGGTGTTTCGTTATTTTGATGTCGAAGCCAGATTTTGACCCATTTTGACACATTTTGTTGTCGACGCCAGATTATGACTCCGTTGCCACAAATTGACGCCGCCGCCATATTTAGATATCAACGCCAGATTTAATATCTGTTGCTACTGTCGTGGTTTTACTAATTGGTACTTCAGGCGTATACAAACATCACTTTGTTTTTTATTTATACTTTAGTTTCATCGTAGTTTTTCTTATTTAAAGCTGAACCGTAAGTATTCGTGAAACGTTTCTCACATAAGCGCTTTTTGCCGATGTGCCGCAGGGAAAGACGTCAATTAATTAATTTATATAACACACGTTCCTTAATTAATGGCGTTTTGAACCAAATATTCAAAAGCCTCATTATTTTAAACAGTTTCAGTGTCTTACAAAACCAAACTTAAATTCGCGACGGTGAAACTCATAAACTAAAAACGTACCGGAGTTTGCTCATCGATAACGATAGTGGCTCTTAGTTAAAGTACGAGAAATATAATTTTGTTGGCTGTCGAGCCTCAAGGCGGCAACTAATAAAAGGACAAATGATTAAAATTACCGATTTACGGAATAAGGACCCTCTCAATAACACTAAACTGCAGAGATAATTGCATACCTATATACCACGTGTAAATATAGGTAGTACGTATATATATACTAGGTGAGGCTATACGGTTCCTTCTTAAATATTGTGTAAATCGTCTGTGTTATGCAGAACTGATGAAGTTTGTCGTCAGTCGTATTCTGCTCATAATTTATAATGTATTTATTTATAAGACAACAACAAAACACCAACAAAAGTACTAAGTTGACCGAACTTGATTACTTGATTATTATTTACTTGATTTCATTGCCTGAAAAGATAAATAAAAAAATCTTTATTGCCATTTGCTGGTAAGATAAGATGTTACAAAACATTTTAAAAGTTGCCCTATGCAAACTGACCTCTTCAAGAGCCAGGCAACAATTTATTTTAGTCTTAATTTATACAATGATAAAAACATAAAAATAATAGTCAGCTGATGAAAGTCTTCTTCTTCTACATCTTCTTTTAATTTCTGGCTTCTTAAAAAAATAACGGAATAAAACTTTTTAAACCATAAAAATAATTTAAAAAAAGATCATATAAAAATATACCTACATAAATGAACGTGTAAAATGTAATAGAGTCCCATTTTACGCTTTAAACAACCGCCTAACGATGAGCTTGGTAACGCTTTATAAATCAAAAAGCGTTCTTACGTATAAAGAAGTCAGAAGCTCAAAACGATTATCTGGACGATCAAATCCAGCCCAAACAGATTTATTAGTAAATGTGTCCGGCAATTTCGCGCTCGTGCCACTTTGGCCTCAGTAGGGTTGCCAGGTGAAATCGCCAACCATTTTTTATTCATATTAATGTTATGGTTAACTTTATTGGTAACTAACACCCGACGTCAAAACGACGAGGTGTTATATGTTTGACGTGTCTCTCTCTGTGTATATGTGTGTATCTCTGTGGTATATTAGCTCCCGAACGGTTGAACTGATTTTAAATCAAATCAAATGCTTTATTTTTAAAGGTGAATGTGTCGGGAGTTTTCCTAGTTATGGCGGATTTTTTTTGACTACTTTCTCAAAATGTGTATCGAATAAAAGAGTCTGACTAAGTAGAATATGACAAATTTCAAATCCGAGTAGCCGGGAATATCTCACTTTATCCTAAACGTTATTATCACAAAAGTGATAGAAGTTCGTTCGTGTTTTTGAAACGTTAACCATATAACAACGTCGCTTTTTTAAAGTATGACAACCCTATGTAGCTATCACTGCCCATCTGAGATGATAGATGATATATTGATACAGAGGCGCCCCTGGCTTTCGATAAAGTATATCAAGGCCACCAAACTATTAGGATTTGCCTTACTATAGCCGTCTCTTTAATTTTGAGTAAAAATATAGAGAAAGAGATAAGATACGCGCAATTTTAGTCGGCGGTTAAAGTGTTGGACAGCACTGTCATTATCTCGCCCGCGTTTTGCATAATCGACAAATAAGCGTCAAACGGACTGAAATAATTTGAGCTTTGGCATTGAAAGTCCTTGATAATTTAAACCTCAGTACCATACTAATTTATATAAATATCAAAGTTTGAACATTTGTTGGCCCATCACGCTGGAACTTCTGAACGGATGGGATTAAAATTTGGAAAACATATAGGTTAGGGTCTGGAATAAACACATAGGATTTTTATCTCTACGAGCTCTCAGAGGAACTTCAAGCTCTTTGTATCTCGCTGTGCGACTTAGAACTTGTGGGACATTACACCCCACGACATCTGGGTCCATGATATTTATTAACAGATACAAACTACTTATAAAAAAAACAGTCATAGGAACTGCCGATAGAAGTGAAAACTTGCTGTTGCCCTGGTACTGGTACCTAGGGGCAAACGCAACTCTTTTATATTTCTGTTGTCCTGGTATCTGGAGATAAACGCTGGGCTGTTGGAGGTAGGTAGTCGAAACTCTTTACTGTTTCTGTTGCCCTGGTACCCCCCACCTGGCCGTTTTACCGAGTTTACCCGAAGATTTCATATCCGATCCGATCCATTATCATATCCAAGCGTGACGATTGATGAATCCATTTCACAGCCCACGAAAATTCTGCCTATCTGTCTATATATATATAGAATATATATAATGAAAAATCTGTATATATTCTGCCCATAACCCACGCTGGCCCAGTGCTGGTTGGAGGATGACGAATGACCTCGAAAGATTTTAGGAAGAACGTGTCGGTTTCCTCTTGGTGGTTTCATTCACCGTCTTAAGTTAACCGCATTACGCATATGACTTCGAAAAGACAAACCAGGGGCTCCGGACAAGACCAGCAGTAACTTAGAGGAACTGAGAGAATATCTATTTTTCTAAACTTATTTGACCCGTCTATTAAGTTAAACTTTAACTAACTTGTAAAAAGTTAAACAAGTATAGAATCTATCTGTTAGAATTTCGGTTTAAAATCAACTGTAGCCAACGTCAACATCAACGGCGGTGGGCTCTCGCCGCATGAGGGGTAAATTCTAATACAACTCTATGTAACAGACAGACAGAAACACTATATTACGCCCACCAGTAAAGTAAAAAAATGTACAAAACAGAAAATACTTATAACTAGTCCTATAACTGTCCTCGACCCTATTTTAGGGGAAAAGCGCGGACCGCCTTGAATATTTTCGCCTAAGAATTTCCATTTAAAAGTTACGACTCTTTTCTACATTGAGAAAAGCAAAGTCGCAGTTAAACCAATCGATACCTGTTTCGTTAGCGAACTGCAACTGTGTTGCGTTTTATGACTGATTAATAAATATGCAAAAGGTAGTGCAGTCTGTTCCACTCAGTAGGACAACTAAACAGATTCTAATTAACATAAATAAAATTAAGAGTACACAAATACGTAACCACCATTTCTTACAAATGGAAGGAATGTTTTAAATTGAAATTTAAAACAAGTGGCGCCATACTTTCGCTTGAATTATAAACCACTCAAGTGTTTTGCGATGGGTAACTGTAGAAAAATTTTAATATAGTTTTTGATATTTTTGTTTAAGATGCGTATAATAATGTACTTGACAAGTTTAGTGAATACAATCACCAAGAAGAAGATGTTTTTCTGGACTTCAAATTTACGGTAGCAGTTCGATCTCTAGAGTTCTGCTGGGAAGGTTTTTATTTCGTCTTCTGGGTTAGAAAATAGGGATCATTATAAAATACTTACATTAGAATGTTAGCGCGGTTTTTAACGGTGAAGGAAAACATCGTGAGGAAACCGGCATGCTTAAGACATCATTCGACGACTGGTGTCATCCGCCTACCCGCAAATACCCTACCCTACACTGCTGCGTGGTGTATTATGGCCTTAACTCTTTCCACGTAAGAAAAGGGCCCGAGTCCCTGCCATGGGGAGATAAAGTAGGCTTCTTATGCTAGTGCTTAAGCCCTTGACGTCACATTCGTCGAAAATTACTCCACTGATATCACTTCAACGTTCACTCAAAAATATGGCTGAATTTTGGTTGGCGTAAGCTTTTTGAATGTTTCGAATATGGCGGTAAGTCCTTCTAGCAATTTTATGCTGTATTACAATTTTAGCCAACCGCTAGTATACCATACATCGTAAAAAGTAAAGCATTTTAAATATATAATAATTTAATATAATAATTTTAAAGCAAAGTAGGCTTCTTATGCTAGTGCTTAAGCCCTTGACGTCACATTCGTCGAACATTACTCCACTGATATCACTTCAACGTTCACTCAAAAATATGGCTGAATTTTGGTTGGCGTAAGCTTTTTGAATGTTTCGAATATGGCGGTAAGTCCTTCTAGCAATTTTATGCTGTATTACAATTTTAGCCAACCGCTAGTATACCATACATCGTAAAAAGTAAAGCATTTTACGACGTTCAACACGTTTTATTTCCATGCTTGCCTCGGTGCGTACCAAGTAGTATATTTCCGAGCTTGTGATGCGTAATTTCCGCAACACACAACTCAACAACTTTTTAAAATTATACATTTCAAACGTAAAAACTATTTTAACATTTTAGAATGCAGTATTAGTCATTGTTTTTAGGTCACTTTTTTTTCTTGTATGTCTTTAGTTGGACTGGCAAAATGCGCGTATGTGAATACAATAAACAAGTCACTAGTTGTATGAACTGTGACAATCGATAGATTTTAAAACGAATCCGGAATCTGAAACGAAAGCAAACAGCTTGTCAAACGGTAACCTTCACTTGACAGCTCAATAGGCTCAATAATGCGAGAAAATCTTTATTTATACACAGGTGTTTGTTAAAATTACTCTGTCCACGCCCTCAATACAATGTTGATCGATAAACATAGCTATTTAACACAAGTCTAATACGAACAATAAATAATTATGGATCAAATCAAACAGGTTGTGATAATGTTTAAATGGGACTTGTAAGACGAGGACGATAAGGGTGCTAATGTAGATAATTACAGAAGTTAGAAATGAAGTTGGAAAATGTAAAAAAGAATGGATGTAAAAACATCGTTATTTAATAATTATAGGTTTACACATGATGCTTAGCGACGGTGATATCAGGTCTACGTTTCAGAAAGCCTATGTTTTAGGATGCTTACTCGTACATAGCCGAAACCAAACTTACCCAAGTAAAATAAAAATTAAACCCAATAAAACACACAACACATTGTATAGAGTTTTAAATACATACTTATTATACATAGAAACACCCAGACACAGTACAAAGATTTGAATTCATCACACAAATATTTGCACTGGGTGGGAATCGAACCCACGACCCTCGGCTTCACAGGCAGAGTCACTACCCACTAAGCCAGTCTTAACTAATTACCTAAATACTTGAAAAAACAAAATACTTGTAGAAGGGATAGATAAAAAAGAATGAGATTCCACCAAATATAAATATTATACTTTCTTGTAGTGTTTGATACCAATACGTTAGAGAAGAAAGGCAATGCCAATTTAAAAAAAAAACAAACACTGCTTATTTTGTTTCGAAACGCACTTTGAATTTGCCATCACGAATCAATAAATCGTTTTCATAATGACAGATATGAGTGACCGGTGGGAGCAAATGTGTCAAATTATTAACACGTAGCGTTGTTAATATTTGACATTCATTTCATTTTATTTTAATATTCATCAGTATGTTTATGAACGCTGGGTGGAAATGAAACAATGCCACTAGTTTCGCTATTGAGAACAATCATTGACATGTTTTTTTTATTTATCTGTCATTTTGAATCACATATCATGACGACTTGAACTTATTTTAAAAAAGGCTCATCTTAAGTTTACTATCGTTTTCGCTTATGAAATGGCGTTTAAAAGGTCTTGTTTCATTCATGTACAGAATAAATGAAGAAAAAGAAGACACAACGACGATAGGGCTCTGTGTAACGACATCAGATATGTTTGTGCGGAAGTCAGTTGGGTAAATACCTCAGCTAATGTATCGTGCTGTGTCCGTGTCGTGACCAGCGGTTAGGGTTGCATGTTGCTTCGTAACACTGCACTCCAAAGATCGCCATCAATATCTTACGTTATCTTGTTGCAAAAGCAGCCCACTTCACTTTCCCACTGCTGGGACTTGGGCACAACACAAATAAATAGTTAAGGCCATAATAATCCACGCTGACCGGAAAACGCCCTAATAGCGACGATCTCAATACACAGATGTGCCCTCCCAAACTTCAGGGTGCACGGAATCATGTCATCGTTGGGAGGAGTGAGCTCACTCTTTTCGTTCTAGTCGGTTGCAGGAAGCAGTGAACGCCGGACGTTTTTACCTATCTTACTATTCGTTGTCAACAATCAAAATAAGTAGAACCACAGCATATCGCGCCGCTAGCGATTCTAGGGGTCAAGTAGATTGGTTGTGTGTAAACTACTTACAATACACATAGAAACACAGTTTATTACCAAGTGCTCAGGGCACATCTGTTGGTTTATATCGAAGCCTAATAGTCGATTAACTAAAATACTACGATGAGTTATTAGTCATGGCCGTGTCCAACTGTCCAATAGAGAGCTGTTTGATAATGGTAAATTTTATTACACTCAAATTAAGTAATTTTTTTTGTGCCTGAGAGAGGAGTTTCGTGTGTTTTCAGTGTGGTGATCGAAATTTATGACAGTCCGCTTGCATTCCCTTGAATTCTATGACTACTTCAGACTCAGTAGAGTTTTTTTTATTGCCTGTTGGTAAGCAACATGCTTGTCACATAACAGCACAGTGACACGCGGCAATCATTACCTAGCACTGCACTGCGCTCTTCACCCAGAGGTCTATGATGTTATGTCTCTAAGTCATGTAATTTCTCTGGAAACATTGCCCTTCGAACCGGAACACAGTAATGTTCGCACATTACTGCTTGACAGGTAAAATAACTGTCAAAGTTCCGATTTAAACAACTATTTCCTCGGAAATAGAAATTAATTAATTAATTCCCTTAATTTGGTATTGTATGCTGTGCCATACATTCTTTAAAAAAATAAAGCGTTAAGGAAACATTATAATTTCAATATAAGTATTAATATTTGTTCTCATAAACTAGTCACACTTTATGAAAAAAAATGTTTTTGAGTGTTAGCAACACTGTTGCTGTCACTTTTTTCGAAATGTCTGCCCGAAAGAAGCCGGCTGTGCTCACTAAGGTATTTTATTTGCTTATTATTACTTTTTCCTCGTAAATTTCTAATAAAACACTAATAATTTGATCGTGACATTATAGTGAAGTGTTCACTTTTATAATTTTGTCAATATTTGTGGATGTTTTTGTTTTATTTGATTTTAAACTTTGTATGCCGTAACATACATTGCCAACTTTGTAATGAATTACTGCATAACGAAGCTGTATGTCACAGCATACATTGCCAACTTAGTAATGAATCATTGCATAACGAAACTGTATGTCACAGTATACATTGCCAATTTATTTGATTTCTATTTGTGATATTTTTTTTTGCGATTTATGGGTTTTTGTTTGCTTGGGCTTGAGCTTTGGTGTATGCAAGCTTTTTTTTCTTTACAGCATGCGCTGCTAACACGTGGTGGTAGAATTTTAGCTTTGATCCCTACTGAAAATGCACTCTCTGATGATGGTAATGCATCTGACGTCGATGATGAATTATTTGGCGCTCAAGTTTCGCATTCTGACTCATCTTCCCCAGCCCCATCTATTGCAAGTTCTTTAGAAAGAATGAATCTATTAGATGTCGATGATGAAACCTCAACCGATGAGAATGTTCGTCTTACGCCTGTATTCCAAGAAGTATACCCGAGTCCATCGCTTGAGCCCGATTGCAGCACTATTCCGATAATAAGCGACATTCTAACACTGCCTGGAACCCCTGCAACGCCTGCAACTCCTGCTACTCTAAACCCTGTATCCCAATTCGCTTCTGCACAAGCTTCGCCTGCACAACCTTCAGTGTCCATACCTAGCACCCCCACTACATCCTCTACATTGCCAAATCGACTAACTAGAAAAACACGATCGAAAAGACCGACGGTTCCTGTTGCTAAACGCTCATGGAGAATTAAAAAGTTTGTTCTGTGCTATAAATGGAAAAGGGCTGCTGTTTTTCGACACAACGCAACTGTGGAAGATGTACCAGAAATCGATTTTCAGACACCTACTATTCCCTTGGACTATTTTTACAAGTTTTTTTCCCCAGACGTTATAACTGACATTGTAGAACAAACAAATGCGTATTCAGTGGAAAAAACCGGACGATCGATTGAATTAGTTGAAAACGAACTTCGAGATTTTCTGGCTATTCACATCGTCATGGGAATTGTGTCCATGCCTTCATATACAGACTATTGGAGTCTGCAATATAGATACGGTTTAGTTGCAGATATAATGCCCATAAAAAGGTACCAAAAAATTCGAAGATACCTTCATTTCGTCGACAATAGCACTGATAATAGTGACAGATATCACAAAATTAGGCCCATAGTTGAAAAAATAAGAGAAAATTGTTTAGCACAAGAAGTAGAGACCAAGTTCAGCATCGACGAAATGATGATACCTTACAAAGGAACTAAGGTGGGCAAGAGACGCCAGTACATGAAAGACAAGCCCAATAAATGGGGTTTCAAAAACTATGTCCGAGCTGGAGTATCAGGTATGATCTACGATTTTATCCTATACGGAGGAGAGGACACTTTCAGGTTCCATAATTTCACTGCAGAAGAATTAACACTAGGCTTTGGAGCTCAAGTAGTAATTGCTTTGTGCAAAAGTATAAAAAAAATACCAGCTTTTGTATTCTGCGACAATTTTTTTTCATGCCCAGAACTCTTCTACATCCTAAGAGAAAACTACGGCATTTTTGGTTTGGGCACTATCAGAAAAAATAGACTGAGAGGAGCAGATTTAGTTTTACGTACGGAAAAAGACATGAGAAAAGGCCTCGAGGAGCTTATGACCAAGCAGTTTGTGAAAAAAATCGGCTGGCAGTTGTGCGTTGGCACGACAACAAAGTCGTAACGTTGGTCAGTACTTACGTAGGTACAGAACCGGTAGAGAAAATCAAACGCTACTGCATAGTGGCCAAACAAAAAGTTGATGTCAATTGTCCGCAAGTGGTCAAAGAGTATAACAAACATATGGGTGGTGTAGATTTGGCGGATATGCTCATCTCGCTATACAGAACTCCTTTCAAGACACGACGTTGGTATATCGGCATATTTGCCCAGCTGCTTGATATATGCATCAACAATGCATGGCTATCTTATAGAAATGACTGTACTAAAATAAAAAAGAAGGCTATGCCCTTGAAGGCTTTTAGGTACGAAACCTATGAAGGACTCAAAAAGAATAGACGTGCTGTGACTGACCCGCTCGATATCAAAAAACGACCACAAAAAGCGATACAGCCAGTTCCCGTCGAGTCCTCGCGATTCGACAATGTGGGTCATTTCATGACCATGACATCTCAGGGTCGGTGCAGGTTATGCTCTAAGCTCACTACTGTCATTTGCAGCAAATGCCAAGTCCGGTTATGTTTCGTTACCGGAAGTAACCCCAGAAATTGTCAACTAATTTATCATTTTCAAAAATGAGTAGAGTTTCTGGGTTTACTTCCAGCATTTACTCCCAATCACAGTGTTGCAGAGCCATTATACCCGCTTGTTTACTTTCATAATGTATGTCCATCAACTCATTTTTATAAAGAAGTTTGGTTTATGTTTGTTTTTAATTAAATTTACAATACCTATTTATGGTTTTTATTCTTACTGGCTTTGGTAAGGTATGTCCCAACATACATTCAAATGTATACGTATTTCTTTACCCACTTGGCAATGTATGTAGTAGCATACATGTTTTTTCAGGAAAACTGAAAATCATAGATTTTTTTTACTATTTTTCTGGGCATATTTAAGCTCTACACATTCCTATTTCAGTATTTGTTTCAATACAAAATGTTTATTTTTTCTTGCCAAATAAAGGGTTAAATCGAGAAATTCTCTCGAGAAATTACAATCACAAAAATATCATCTTATCAGTTACGTCTTTGTTTTTTCTGTATGAATGTTTGGAAGCGACGATTAGTAAGATTTTTTTAAATCGATCACACAATATTACAACAGTTTCTGTCAAACGTTTTTCTTGCCAGTGTATAATTTGCCTGGAAACCTCCATGTTGTATCTCATGCCTGAAGCGACGAGCTCATAAACAAAGCAACGCTTCGCTCGTCCTATTAATTTGCGAACATTGTCCCCCACATTCTGAATCCCCTAGGCTGGAAACTTGTCAGTTCCTGTCCACCTTAATTATACCTTTCCCTAGGATTTTTTAAAGGGACCTATAAGGCAGTTTACATCGAGTGGCTTCTGCTGCTTATTGAACTTTGGGGTAGCACAGGCGCTGGGCCCTATTAACATAATCCTACCGTACTCCATTTTCCTATGAATGAAGAATATTGGTGGACATTTCACACAACACCATCCAGCCCCAAACTAAGCAAAGCTTGTACTGTGGGAGCCAGTTGGTATAATACTTAAATCTTTTTTAATACATTATACATAGAAGACACCCAGGTACAGTACAAATATATGTATTCATCACACATATATTTGCACTGGGTGGGGATTGAACCCAGGGCCGCCGTAAGGCAGCGTGCAAGGCGTGCACAGCTCGCGGGCGGCATGGCCAGGGGGGCGGCAAATCGAGCGATTAATCACGTAATTCAAAATTATAAGTTATCAAAACTATTTAACATCTACATTGATCCAGCAAAAGCTAAATTATTTAGCTACAGTTTAAATTTCCTACTACATCGTTAACCCGCAACACCATTATTATTATTAGGGCTTATTAGTAGGACATAAAAGCATTTCGATGGGAGTCCACGCAGAAAAAACGTTCTAAAAATATATTTTTAAAACTTTTCAAATTATTTTTGGTAGTCCGGTTAATTTAAACATAAAAGTGGTCAAATAACAAAACTTCCAACAGAGCCAAATTTCCGTTCTAAACAAAAAAAGCCTTATAATTAAGAGCCTAGCCCGTGTACTAACAACCAAGTTGACCCAGTGACCAGACCAGTTTTAACACTATCAGCGTCCTAGGCGAGATTTCTAACGGCGCCCCCTTTCTTATGAACGCGTGGGAGGAAGGGGCGCTGCGCCGCAAGCGCAGGCGCACTTTTGTATCCGGCGCTCTGGGCACCCCCTAGCGCCGTTACTGATGTTTGACATGTAATGCAACTTGCCTCGCCTATTCATTTAATTTAGTTCCACAGAAACTCCCTAATCTGTCAAAATGGCGACGGCAAATAACACATTTGATGTTTAATTTTTCAATATTATCCTTTTTTGTACGTGGAGGAAATGCATTTACGTAAACCCACCTCTGGAAGACGGTTGGTTATGTCGGATTCTACACCATAGGTGGACATGGTATCTTTACTGACTATAATCTCCACGGGGTTCCATTTGCCATTTGCCATTTTGATGGCGGGAACACGGGACTACTCTCGCATTCTTCCGTGAAATTGTGGCTTGCCAGTCTCCGGGCCCTCTATCTCTCGGGGCAGACCCCGACCCTATGGACCCTATGGACCACAACCCCATCACTGAAGCACATGAACCCAGGATACGCCGTGACCACCTCGGGAACTAACCAATAAGTGGGTGTCAGACGACTCCGCGTCTGGACATCTTAGGTCCCCTGCAGCTCCTCCGCGTTTCCCATATAACGCTGTCGCCCCCCGTGATGTCCGTCTCGCAACATTGCGGCCCATCTCAGTTGCACCGGTGCCCACCCACCGTGCAACCTATGAGCGCATCGTATCTCTCAAACGGTTGTACCGATTTTGGGCAGTTTTAGAAGTGAAAACTTCTTTTGGCGCGCCACAGACAGATTTTTCGTGGACTGTAAATTGAATTCTAGCGTATAGACGAGCGGTGCCACCTCAAGTTTTATTTTAGCTTCACTGTGGATGACCAAGCCACGGCTACTGAGCCCACCACCTCGGGATAACATGATGCGGGAAAACTCTTCGGCAGGGTTTCAAAATTAACCTAGCCTAATTTAAGATGTCCGAGTCGCGGAATCACGTCTTTCATTTAACCAACTACCCTGGCTTACCACCAGTGACCTTGCGGTCCTGTTTTGCTGGACGGAATCACCGTATTTAGCTGTAGTGTAGCGCCGAAAGTGTGAAGTTACGGTGGTCTAGTCGGGAGAACGGCGGCTGCCGATCCGGAGACCCCGGGTTCAAACCCCACACGCACCACTGTCTTTTCGAAGTCATGTGCGTAATGCCGCTAACTTAAAACGGTAAAGGAAAACATCGTGAGGAAACCGACATGTACCTAGAATCTTTCGAAGTCATGTGTCATCCGCCAACCCGCACTGGGCCAGCGTGGTGGATTATGGCCTTAACTCTCTCCTTGCGAGAGAAGGCCCCGAGTCCCAGCAGTGGGAACGTTTAGTGGGCTGTTGATGATGATGATGTAGCGCCGAAAGCCAGCGGTGCGTCACTGGTCCATCACCGATGCACTTGAACCCAGGATACGCCGTGACCACCTCGGGGACCTACCAATAAGTGAGTGCCAGACCCCCCACGTCTGGACACCCCTGGCCCCGGCATCGAATCAGTTCTGTGGCCGCTTACCACTTTTCGATTGCATCGGAAGATAGGAACAGCGGTGCACAGCAATAGTTAAAGTCCTCTTCCTCTGCAGCCCCACCGCGTTCACCGTCTAACGGTGGTGACCCGGTCAAGGCCGTGAGAGCGGAGCATTGTAATACTGACTATTCTCTCCCATCACGGCCTCCACCCCACAGCCGCGATGCCGACCCCTCAACATTGTGGCCTACCCACTGGGGTAGGCCGTACACTGATGCCAATACACCGTGCAACCTATGACCGCATCGTATCTGTCCAACGGTCGTGCGTCCACTTTACTGTGGAGATTTTACCCATGTTTCGTAAATATTGATTCAAAATAGCCGCTTCAACAAAATAGCGAAAACGTTTTTGTTTCACTACTCTCTCTACATGGGTATCAAATGATAGAGCTCGACTAGTTGAATACTGCACAAATTTCAAATCCAAAGTAATCGAGATAAATTTTTTTTTTAATTGTCTTATTGACAAAACTAAGAGCCTTGGGGCGGCATAATCGGTATTGCACGCGGGCGCCGAAACAGCCAGCGGCGTGCCTGATTGAACCCACAACCCACGGCTTCGCAGGCAGACTTAGTAGCTTACTACCAACTAGGTCAGCCAAACGAAAATGATAATTATGAACGTAAACGGTGTTAGTGCTAACACTACGAATGATAGAGACGAATAGAAAAAGAAACGTACCAATTGCTGAAACTAATCAATTCCTTTGAAACAAAAAAATTGGCATTTATAGAAACTGCCGATAGGCCAATACTCTCCTATTATTCGATAGATAACATTTTTTTTGTTGCTTAAGATATGAACCTTTTATGAATTCTACACAGCCGAAGTTTTGGGCAGACAATCCTATCAGAAATGTGAAACTTTCGATGTTTGTTGTTCAATTACGTCGCGTCGGCTGAACTTATAGGGCTGACATTTGGAAAACAGATTATAGTCTAGTGTAGCACACATATATTTTAATTTGGGAAAATCACTACACGAGTAAAACCGCGGGGCGAAGCTAGTTTAGTGAAATTGCGCCAACGTCACAATTCACGTCACAAAAATAAAACACTGGCGCCACCTTTGGCGAAATTGGGAACTTTCATCGACAGATAAATTTGCATTCTAAAAACGCTGCATTGCCTAACCAAAAAAAAAAAAGAAATATCTTGAAACTGCGTCCAATTAAAAATACGCGTTTAAAAATATAGATAGTCCAGAAAATTAACCATTAAATTTACAATCTCCTCCCTACTACCGCTGGCAACATTGTAAAAGTTATAAATATAAAAGAAATATTAATTCATCGAGTTTCTTATTCGTTACGGGCTTATGGGTGATCAAAGATCGTTAATAATTTTATTGCAAATGATTTTTGAATAGGAATTATCCCATTTGCACATAAAATAGTGGTTATCCCCCGTCCTTATTTAACATTTTTACTCTTAACAAGAATTTTATTTTGGAACTAGGGCGTGATATAGAAAAAGAAAATATAAATTATAATGTTAATGTAACAACCGCTTCACTTGTCGTTGAAAAAGAGACCTGTCGTTGGAATTATAAATATGGCTTCTACTCTGCTACCTTAGAGAAGATTTAAGGAAATAATTTGACATAGGATTTTTTATTTTATTTTTTAAATTACATATTTTTTGTAAATACACATAGTTATGATGCTGATACCTATATGATATGATGACATATCCGAATTTCGTAATCAGCTCAAGTGGCGGCTCCCCATTCGTTTTCGCCGGAATGCTCATATTTTATCTCTTCTTTATAATGTTAGCCCTTCAACCCCACGCTACTTGAAAGAAAACTTCACGTTCTGGAGCAGTATGCATTCTCGCCCTTTGCGTACTAATGACAATTTATCATTAAAACCCCCCTCTGTACGTTTTGAAACCTTTTACGGCAAATCTTTCGCGTTCCAGGCAGTCCTACTACGCTACGAAATGCCTTACCGGTGCCTGTCAGACATCCTCCGTCATTGCCTGTGTTTCAGAACCAAGTCAAGGCCTTTTATCTATAACATCTATACATATTTATTTATTTTATTTAAGTATATTATCAATATATATATATTAGTTTATTCTAGGTTAAAAGTAGGTATTCTAAGTATTAGCATGTATGATTATTGATATGTATGTTTATGTGATACCTTTAGTCACACTGTAACCTAACCACGTATATTTCCATTTCATGTTTCTCTCCATCCTTCGGCTACCTGGAAGAGATCGCTTTTAGCGATAAGGTCGCCACTTGTTTCACTTGTTCTAGGCTAAGTCTCTTTGTTTTGTAAATTTTATATTGTGGACAATTAAGAGTTTCTATCTATCTGTCTATACCTATGTACCAAAAGCTTAAAATTATTGTCATTATAACTAATGTTGTGTACTTATTTTCAGATCAACGAATTTACAGATAGGGTAATCATTATTTATGTAAATTTATCATGAAATTTCCAAATCATTGTCTAGACTGCATCACGCATGTCACTAAACTTAGAGATAGATGATTTTGTCCTGTAATTTCCCTGGAAACATTTCCTTTCAAACCGGAACATAGTAATGTTTGGATAGTACTACTGCTGATAACTTTGCTTGCTAGGTAAATAAGTACATGACAAGGCAATCGCCAAGAAGGAAATGGAACGCAATGCATTTTTAAGCGTTGTCCTGTGCAGTAGGTAAATTGTGCCTCTGTATAGGTGTATTGTCATGTTTATGCGCCTACAACGCTGATCTTTCACCTCCGCAGCCTTGAAAAGTACCAACTAGTGTTTAACTTCAATACAATTGTATAATAAGCAGTCATTTACACTATTTTTTACATTTTGTTGCTCAGTTGAAGACAATTACGATGTTTAAAGTATCTTTATTGCTCCATAATCACCTTGCCTGACATTTAATAATATAGATGCATCTGTAACGTGGATACAGAAGATTTATAAATACGTGTGATATCGAAAAGGCGAAAAAAAAAATGTTGCGTCGGCGCGAAAACTTTTTTTTTCTGTTTGACGCTGTGAACTTTGTTTATTAGCCTATAAGATCTACGAAAATTATTGACATACCTATTCCATCTCGGTTTATTTCGAAATTTATTATATATTATGACATTGCAGTCATTGCACGTTCAGGAAACCAGGTCATCTCAATTTTCAAAAACATTTTCGAGGGCTTTGTCATGCTAAATGTGTAAGGAATACCATTCAGCGTGATAATGCCACCAGTTTGCTGGCCATGTTTTCAACATTGCGTAAAATTAAGCATCTCGGTAATCGTCATACCTTCATTGGTTTATGAATAAATCAGATTTGCTTAGTGTAAGTAGGTGTAGGTGTATTTCATTGAATTTAGTTTTGGAACGAAATTCTGTACGACAGGCTTGGAGGTGAGAGGGTTTTTGTACGACTTGAAAAAATGTTAGACTAAAACCGTAAGAAAAATGTATAACGAAAGTGACACGTAAAAACTGCCCGTGATTAGTGTTGCCCGACATTATTTTTCAGTTGATAGTACCATAAATCATAAATTTAGCATGTTTTTGTTTGCAAATTGTGTTGCTTCTATGTTATCCAATGGAACTTCTTTCCTACCTGGTGTTCCATGACACCATATCTTTTTATTTTATTTTAAATAAAGAGTGACGAGACGAACAGCACTTGTGCCTGATGGTAAGCAACATGTCTGCCACATAACAGCACAGTGACATCCAGCTATTGGAACATGAAGAGTCCAAATCATTACCTAGCACTCCACTGCGCTCGTCACCCAGTGATTTAAGATGTTATATCTCTAAGCCCTGTAATTACTCTGGAAACATTGCCCTTCAAACTGGAATACATTAATGTTTGCACATTACTGCTTGGCGGTAGAATAACTGGCAAAGGTATGGTACTTCCACAGGTGGACTCTGATAACAGTCCTACCACTACTTTTTGGTCATAGACATGTTTTTACTAAGCAACAGCTACTGCCTTACTCCAGACATCTTTATCCCCAATTATCATATTAAAGCTTATTATAACAGACGAGATAAAAATAATATAAGTATTGAAATACTCGCTTTGAGTATAGAAAAAGCGAAGATATTCGCAGTACCGTGGCGGTTTCAAGGTGGGCTTACATTGTAAGGGTACGTTGAACCCACTGCGTCGGTTGGTGGCTTAAGGTCTTTACACGATGCGATTACTACTTTGCTTCGGTTTTCTTTAAGGCCCATGATGCTTGTTGATCTGTTATCGAGGAACTTATGAGACAATCCTAAACACTTGAGTCGATGCTCGCATTGAGATTGTAGAGGTAGAATCTCAGAACTCGGATGCAAATTTGTGTATGTGTAGAGATGCAATTATTATTAATCTTACGATTTTTGATCGAAGCCAAATAGCTGATATAGTACTATATATGTAATTGCAAATACATACTTATGATACACAGAAAACCCCAGACTAAATAAATATTCGTGTTAAATAAATTATGTCAACAAAAGTAAGCAGATATGAAAATCAAGTGGCATCATATTATCAAATCGTATCGTCCTTTGTAAACGGCAGATACGCACAGTAATACCTCGGCAATCCGGCTCGTTTTCGCCGGGAATTCTTCAAATGAGCCATAACAAAGTTGCTAGCAATGTCAAGGCTCTCGACTGACCCACTGAACTGATGCAACATTATGTATCATATATTGTTGCTGTACCGTTAGCTACGGGTCACTGAGTCTTATGGACGATTTCAATATCATTTTTTGGAAATAATGTCGGATTAAAGTGACCCATAATTGCTGGAAATCCCTAACACAACTAGCCCCAAACTGAAAAAAGCTTGTACTATTGAGGCTATCGATGTCGAGTCGATTTCTAGCGGAATCCCAACCGGTAGTGATCGGCTCAACAGACGAGCACTAGTATTAGGTTTAAAATGTTCCCAACTCCCCCCTTATTTTCCTCTTCTTTTGCTAATCCAAGAAATATATAAAATTTGAAATTACAAAATTCACGGACCCCGGAGACTGTGGAATGTCAAATTAAAAAAAAAACTATGAGGCTAAATAGCCGATGTAATACTTGTATAATTTCAAATACATACTAATGATACACAGAAAACCCCAGACAAAATAAATATTTGTATTAGAAAATAAATTATGTCAACAAAAGTCGCAGACATAAAAATCAAGTGGCATCATATTATCAAATCGTATCTTCCTTTGTAAACGCCAGACACGCACAGTAATACCTCGGCAATCCGGCTCGTTTTCGTCGGGAATTCTTCAAATGAGCCATACAAAGTTGCTAGCAATGTCAAGGCTCTCCACTGGCCCACTGAACTGATGCAACATTATGTATCATATATTGTTGCTGTACCGTAAGCTACGGGTCACTGAGTCTTATGGACGATTTCCATTTTTGTTATTAATAATGTCGTATTAAAGTACCCATAACTGCTGGAAATCCCTAACATAACTAGCCTCAAACTAAACAAATCTTGTATTGTCGGAGCCAAATAGCTAATTAAATACTTACATAATTTCAAATACATACATACTTATAATGCACAGAAACAGCCAGAAACAATAAATATTTGTGTTAAACAAATTATGTCAACAAAAGTCGCAGACATGAAAATCAAGTGACATCATATTTATTATCAAATCGTATCGACCTTTGTAAACGGCAGACACGCACAGTAATACCTCGGCAATCCGGCTCGTTTTCGTCGGGAATTCTTCAAATGAGCCATAACAAAGTTGCTAGCAATGTCAAGGCTCTCCACTGGCCCACTGAACTGATGCAACATTATGTATCATATATTGTTGCTGTACCGTAAGCTACGGGTCACTGAGTCTTATGGACGATTTCCATTTTTGTTATTAATAATGTCGTATTAAAGTACCCATAACTGCTGGAAATTCCTAACATAACTAGCCTCAAACTAAACAAATCTTGTATTGTCGGAGCCAAATAGCTAATTAAATACTTACATAATTTCAAATACATACATACTTATAATGCACAGAAACAGCCAGAAACAATAAATATTTGTGTTTTAAACAAATTATGTCAACAAAAGTCGCAGACATGAAAATCAAGTGACATCATATTATCAAATCGTATCGTCCTTTGTAAACGGCAGACACGCACAGTAATACCTCGGCAATCCGGCTCGTTTTCGTCGGGAATTCTTCAAATGAGCCATAACAAAGTTGCTAGCAATGTCAAGGCTCTCGACTGGCCCACTGAACTGATGCAACATTATGTATCATATATTGTTGCTGTATCGTTACAGGTCACTGTGTCGGTCCAAAGGGTAAACGTACTTGCTAACTCGCTGGCGCCTTTGTAATGATAAATTACGAATGTCGCCTCGAATTATTTATTGCCGTACATTTTACCTGCGACTGCGTTTGCGTCGGCTGTGTATAACTCGATCCATCGTAGGTTAAGATCAGGTGAGATGGCTGTCAAGTGCAAGTGATGGTTTCTCCCGCGTAGTTCCCTGTACCTTATTTTCCCGCGATGGAAAGCAGCATACATAATATGTGTTATTTCAAGACTATGTTTGATCTACAAACATCCAAATATGTAAACATCAAACTTTCACATTTATTAGTAGATTATATCAGACAACACGATGACATAGTGTAAGTTTTGCTTAATAAGTTAAGGTTTTCAGATCGTCTTCAATCCTGCCACATCTAAGGCACAGATAAGAAAATAGTTACTTCGTAATCTAAGGTACTGGCTGAATACGAAGATCTTGAAAAGGCATTAAAAAAATAAACACTAACTCATTTGCACCAACTACAGAGCTAGTCTAGGCAGTATGACCATAACAGCTCTAGCGTGCCCTTTGGGCAAACAAAAAATTACTTCATGTACAATGTACGTGTTTCTGCAGCTTTTTGTTTATGGTTTGACACGACTGGTAGGGAGGTACGTGTAGACTTTTAAGCAGAGATGTTTTTTTTTTATTTCACAACATAAAGTAAAGTTGAATTCACTCAGAGATTATTTTCCTTTTATCGAAGTTGCCATCTCAACATGTTGATTGATTTTTAGCCGTATCTTTCAACCGGAATTTCGATGAGAATTTTTAAACCCCCATAGGTCTATATCAAGCGAAATAGCGGTCATATACAAATTCCAAAAAAAAAACGTAGAAAGCTTCTACGGTTTAGGTATTAGTAATTCTACTGATCTTTTTTTGTAAAAAAAATAGCATTTAAAAATTTGTAAAAATCCTGTTCATCCTGTCACTCTTTACTATAAACATAATTTATGTTGGAAACAAAAACCGACTTCAACTGAAAATTAAATTTAAAAACTCGACTAAATTCCATAAGGAGTTATCACTACGTCGTCCAAATGCGAATGAATTTTAGTTTTTTGTTGATATTTCAAAAACTGCTACACCAATTTCGATAAAATTTATACGGGATCGCCTCTGAAGTATTTTCTACCAAACAAAAAAGGAATCATCAAAATCGATTCACTATTGACGAAGCTATCGCGTAACATACTTACAAAAACAAAACACAACCGAATTGCGAACCTCCTTCGATAAGGGAGTCTGTTAAAAAGTATTGATTGGTTACCAAAACACTGGCGAAGCTGCCATTCCCCACAATCACAGATTACGTCACAGCTGCGACTGGATTTTCACCACAGACTTCCAAGATCCAATTAAGGCGGCCAACATTGTAGTTTGTACAATGTTGGGTCCAATGTCAAGGCTCTGGCCTACTGTACGCGATGTAACATGGCTGCAACCATTGAGTGACGTCACTGATATATTGTTGTCCCGTTGCAATGTAGCCGGTCGTTGATACTGGAAGGCGGGCTTGTTTTTAAGATTGTTGAGTTTGTCCTGTCTAGTGGTTCTGAAGAAGCGAGTTCGTCTTTGTAATTACTTGTTCTAGAATTGGGATTTTTCAATAATGATCAGATATCATTTTATATTTGTCCTTGCTTTCTTAACTGACTACAAAAATTAAAGTTCTCAGTTCGTCGGTTTTTTTCATGTGTAAAAATCTAAAAATGATATCCAATTTTTTAACTTCAAATACTTCCCAGGTATATTCTTTTTTCCGAATTGAAATTTGGAATATAGATTATTGTCTGGAATAGCACAAGCTACTTTATATCGCGGAAAAATTACAGGAATTAAAAAGATGACGGAAGAATTACGCGGTTGAAAGCGTGGGGCGCTACTAGTCTTGATATAGTTTTGGGACTCTATTAACTTGTCGATTCACTGAGTAATCATTAAAAAACATAATATACCTACTCCTATACTGACCTTTACTAGCGAGCTTACTGCTAGCCTTTAATTTTTTTAATTTAATTACCTCCACTATATTGGAAGTCGAAGCCATCTATTACAGACAGTACTGTAATCCTCCACACTGGCTACGTTGGGCGTTACAGATATCTTCTTTTAAATGATCCTGATTCTTCACGATCTTTCTCTTCATTGTTGCGTTGTGTGTGAATTGTCCAACCAATATTGTTAAATCCTTGAATCTTTCTCCATTAATCTTGAATCCATTAAAGCAGCAATGATAGATTTGGACATATTAGTTCCTGAAAACATAAATATATAGTGGGCAGTACTCGATACAGGCAAGATTCAGTGACCCAAGCTTGAAAATGGGACGTTCTTGGGTTATACCGGCCTCAGGAAGGTCAAAAATACTCCTTTCAGGTCAAAACGATACTAAAACTCGAGCCCCGTCCATAAATTCCAGAAATCACGCACTCAATCCCAGTCAAAACAAAGTAATCACTGTAACAGTTGAATGACCTGCGGCTCCATATTTCGGCCTCAAAAACTGTCGCATTCTGTAGCCAAATATGTAACGAAAAATTACACCGAACGATGGTCAACAGTAGTTCTATTGTTCTTAGTATTATAAGGTTAATCCTACTGATAGTAAAAATGCGAAAGTTTGGATATTCGTTGCGCAATCACGTCGGAATGACTTAACGGATTGGGTTAAAATTTAGAACACAGAACATAGTCTGGAATAGCTCATAGACTACTTTTATTGTGGAAAATAACGGGAATGTATTTACGCGGGTAAAACTGTGGGGTATTGCTAGCTTAGAATACATTTAGGCTGCTAATAATTCATGAAACTGTCAATGATTTATGGTAGATTTGCTCTGTTTATTTTTCCTCGATGCCAGTCAAAACAAAGTAATCCCATAATAACAGTTGAATGACCTGCGGCTCCATATTTCGACTAAAAAACTGTCGCATTCTGTGGCCAAATACCTACAAATACGTAACGAATAAATTACATTACACTCAGCGGTGGTCAATAGTGGTTTTTGGTAATTTTGAGATAAATTTCGATTAGCATAATATATGCTGAAAATTTATAAAGTTGCTAATGATTTCTGCTAGATTTACTTGGTTACTCTAAGTTTTTTTTTTTAGTTTAACCTCAGAGCCACAATTAACATCTATCGTGGCTTAAGTCAACCTCACCTGCACGCGGTACGCCCTGCTAAACAACGAACGAGGCTCTGACGACCCGCCAACTCGCATTGGACCAGCGCGGCGGAGTATGGTCTAAACCCCCCTCAATTTAAAAATGGACTCTTTGATTACGTTTAGATTAATATAATTAGAACAGAGCAACTCTACCAATCATTGAATGTGTACAAAATAGATTATCTGCATAAACAAAAAAATACAGCAGATACAGTAGTTTAGGAAATATGTATTTAAATTGTACACTTGAAACTCACTGAAACTACAACTAAAATCACTGAGACTGCAATTACGCCAATATCTTGTGATATTGGTGTAATTGTAGTCTACAACCTAAAACCGAACAAATGCCAAAAAATTAAGGAACAAGAAGAAGATATTAATCATGTGACTATTTCTTATTCTCATAATACAATACTAAAATCAAACTGTATCACCAAACATATTACATGCATCTCGAATCTCTTCTAGATTCTAGAGGCCAGTTCTCCAGTTTGTATGGGTCTACTATTAAATGTTGCACATTATCTTACCTCCAAACAGCAGTATAGTTTTTGAAGTGAAAGCTTCTTTAGGCGCGCCTAGACAGATATTTCGTGGGCTGTAAATTGAATTAATTCGTCACGCTCGGGTATGATAAGAAAGCTTCGGGTAAACTCGGGACCATGGCTATTGGCCATCTAGAAATACGTCAGACAATGGGAAATGCTGAAAGGGCGTGGACATGCCATCATGGCATGGTCATCTAGAAACGCATCAGCCAATGGGAAATTCTGACGCATTTCTAGATGGCCATGCCAAGATGGCGAGGCCACGCCCTCCGGTTACACCCGTGTAGTTTCCAAAGTAAGCTATCAAATTCTGAATTATAAGTTTTCACTTCTATCGGCAGTTCCTATGACTGCCAATTTTTTTGTATTTGTATCTATTTATGAAAAAGTTGGAATTTGTAGATATATTCTAGCAACATTTTAGTGTTTGTAACAGTTGGCCCCAGTCGCCCTCTACCCTCTAACTGCCTACTGAACTACGCTATCGCAGAAGATGCAGCGACCTACTAACCGAAACTTACTGAATAACTTTACCTACTCAATTACGATTAGAGTTATATTGCATTGATCTGTTGCTTTTTAAGGTCCCGTAGCCAAATGGTAAAAAACGGGACCCTTATATTAGATTCGTCATGTCTGTCTGTCCGTCCGTCCGTATGTCACAGCCACTATTTTCCGAAACTATGCTGTTGAAACTTAGTAAGTAGAGGTATTCTGTGAACCGCAGAAAAAAAACAATAAATCTGGGGGTGCCCATTTGCCCATACTTAAAACTTAAACTCAAATAAATTTTTTTCATCAAAACATTACGTGTGGGTGTATCTATGTCTTCAAAAATTATATTGAGGTTCGTAATAATTTTTTTTCTAAACTGATTAGTTTGCGCGAGAGACTCTTCCAAAGTGTTAAAATATGTCATTCAGTTAGTTTATTGATCTTAAATCCAGTTTGTATGGTTAAACTTCTGAAAAGATTTGAACTCGTTTTGTGAACATAACACAGGGTTTACGATCTCAATTATTACGAGTATTTAATTACCTCGAGGTTTCGGCAACGTTACAACGGTCGTGGTCACGAGTCATCTTAAAATCAAATCCAGTTCTTAATTTGCATTTATCTTATTAATCCCTTATTACATGACTAAATTTAGTGACTGTATTCAGAAACAAATTTAGAAGCAAGTTTAGTCGACTGAATTCAGAATCAAGTTTAGAAACAAGATGAACAAGCAATCTTATCTTCTGAATTTAGTATGCTAGCAGTGCTAGCTTATTGAATGCTTACACTTCCCTGAATACAGGAGCGACTGAATCCAGTCGAGTAAATTTAGCTAAATGTAATAAGACCTTTAATTCGATCTCTCTCACTTATTTTCTATACAAAAGACAAAGATAGATGATGTTCTATCTACATAAATGGGACTGTCATTTATTATGTCCTTATTGAAGCTTACTCTGTAATTTCACTCGAGGTTATTGAAAGAGAGAGGGAGATATCATCGCATAATATTAATTTTGTTCGGCGGTAGACATTCTGCGTGATTAGGTTCATTGACTTTTTATTTTATAGTATTTTGATGACCTGAAAACGAGTTTTCATATTTTCATACATTTATTTTTAGAACATGTCCCAAGCAATAAGTTCCATTTATAAATATACAAAACTCACCGCTGTTTTCTCAACACTTCCTTAGAGCATACACTAAGAAAAACCTGTCTAATGTTTGAGTACCGTTGTATTGTTCTAGAACTTTTCGAAATTTGTGACGTCAATGGAATTTTAACCCAATGGACTAAGATTGGGCTTAGCAATTTTAAGCCACGAGTCTTGATTTTCTGGTTCAAATTAAGTCATTCAATATCTTCCTCCTTATTCTAAACAAAAGACAGCAGATTATTAAATTTAACTACGATGCGATTAGTTGTTGTAGGGTGTGTGCCAATATACAGATCTATTAATTCGCAAAACATAATCTTCATCCCTGCCAAATCTAAACAAACAATTAGGAGTTTAGATAATACATATTTATGCTTCTCATTAAAAATAAACTGGCAATCATTTGCAAAAAAAACACCAAAATTATGTTACATTTTGTTTTAAATAGTCACTACAATAATACATTAAAAAGTTATTTATGTCGCACGACCAGTCACAAAGTACTTTTAAACAGTAATAAGCTTTACTTCCTTTTAAACGGAAATACCAAATTAAATGTTCAGTATGTAGGTATGCTCTTTAACTAAATTACAAATTAATTTAATATTATCCTGAATACGTTTGTCTCTCTCATTTACATTCAGTAATATGAGACAGGTAACGCAGGATCGGAAGTCGAATTAGGTCCCAATATAGTACAGTTCAAAATAGCTCTGAAACTTGATCTTCTTGTGGAAACAAATCGCGAAACCAAAGCTAAATTAATCCTTATTCCAACTGTTTTTACACAGTTCCACTAATATTGTGCATTGCCGGTGTTGTTATTGAGCTGTAATACTGTATTTTTTGTTTAAGGACGAAGGGGTAATTGTTTGCTTGAATTCGCCTGAAAAATTAAAACTTTATCTCTACGTAATAGTTTGTGTAGGCCGCCATTTGTGGCCTAGTGTCACAAGTGATTTACTGTAATATTTATGTTTTTGTCTGTCACAATAAAGACTTAAAGGCCTGATTTCATTTTGACTAGTACGCGTGCGAGTGAGTAGTGCAGGTGTTGAGTGATTGGTAGCAAACACGTGTGGACACCGATTGATTATTGCGAGTGCATAGGAATCAGTCACTCGCAATCGCACTCGCACTCACACTCGCAATAATCAAAATTTGCATTTTGATTAGTGCGAGTGCGAATGAGTAATCGCGACTGATTACTATGCACTCTCAATAATCAATCGTTGTCCACACGTGTTTGCTACTAATCACTCAACACCTGCTCTACTCACTCGCACTCGTAAACAACAGGCCTTTATCCATCTATCTAATAAACCCTTGCTCTATCGATGTCGAGCGACGTCATTCGATGCAAATAAAATGACGTCAAATTTACTGTCACTACAGCTTGAGTGTGCTGCTGCGTTTAGGCTTGTTTGCATTTGATTAGTGCGAGTGATTAGTGCGAGTGTTTAGTGATTAGTAGCAAAAACGTATGGACACCGATTGATTAGTGCGAGTGTATAGTGTACTTGCGTAGTGAAGTGATTAGAAGCGTGTTCTATTTCTCACTCGCACTCGCAATAATCAAAATGTAAACAGGGCTTTAGGCTAAGTCAAGAACTATCGTCACCGAATTGCTATTGTAGCGCCGCGGCGTAGCGTTGGAGCAGAGGCGGAGCAGTGGAGAGTGAAGTCTTGTGAGTTCGCTTCACCGATATACCGATTAAAGCAGTATATCTGTAGCTATACGTGTCATGTTTTGTGGAACATTAGTGCTGTTTCATTTTTTGAAGTGAAAACTTCTTTTGGCGCTCCACAAACAGATTTTTCGTGAGCTGTGAATTGAATTCTAGCGTTACGCTTGGAAATGATAAGAAACCTTCGGGTTAACTCGGAACCATGGCCATTGGCCATATATGTATAAATGCGTCAGCATTTCCCATGACTTCCAATTTTTTATTTATTTAAGTTCTCGTTTGGCCTCAATTACCTACCGAAGTTTGTTCTAGTGAAGATATCACCTACTAACCTAAATTAACTATACTACTACATATATACGATTAGGGTTGTAGTGCATTGACCCGTTGGTATTTTGTTTATCTCAAATCCAGTTTTTAATCTGCATTTATTTGTGTGAACGCCTACGGTACAAACTCCGCGTTTTCGGATATAAAAATAACATGTTTATAATCTCGAGAGTATCACTAATATTGTGAATGCGAAATAACTTTGATTGTAAATAAATTTACTCACGATTTTTGGCGTAATCTTTCTGTACACTTTGTATTCTTTTCGAGGTCGTCAGTAATGTGTTCAAACTCGGATTTTCGTCGATGTCGACCTTGTAATTTTGACATGTTTAATGTATGGCAATAAATTATTTAATTTGTAACATTTATCACATTCTTAGTAATATTGTAAATTCGGAAGACTGTCTGTTTGTCACGTTATCCTGCTAAAACTCCTAAACAGGTTTAAATGAAATTTGGTACAGATATAGTCTACAACACCCTGAGAAAGAACATCGAAATTAAAATTAAAATTGTTGTCTGTGAAATGTCCACTAATATTTATTTATCGGCTACTTTTGTATGCAAAAAAGAACGTAAAGGGTTAAAAAAGGGGATGAAAGTATGTGTGGAAATGCTGTTATTTGTGAAGCTGGAAACTTGAAACTTAGTTTTTAGGCTTTTGATTCCATATTGATAAGTTAGAGGTCCGTCCCCACTTTGTTTGGGTTAAACAACTAATCTACATAGCCTATTGAGGGGCAATCTATTCGAGACTCGTGTATTTTACGTTCAATAACATTTCTTGTAAAAAATACATTTATTCAAGTTTTATGCAACTTACGCTCAATAACAACAATAAACATTCGATCGATCAATAACACAATCGAAATACTATCCTATCTCTCAAATTGGACCAAATTACACATAAATGCCAACTTGCGTGAATATCAGTTGATTTGGTGAAAACAAACATTATGGCACTGGATTTTTATATATTAAGACTTTGAAAGACTAGCAACCCCTTGCGGCTACGCTCGGTTAATGTCATTACACTAACAATTTCCAATCTATATTTCTATACCTACTAATATTATAAAGCTAAAGAAATTGTCTGTTTGTTTGAACGCAAGGATCTCGGGAACTACTGGTACGAATTGAAAGATTATTTTTCTGTTGGATAGTCCATTTATCGAGGAAGGCTTTTAGGCTATATAACATTACGCTACTATCAACAGGAGCGGAGTATGAATGAAAAATGTAACAATAAAGTAGCCAAGTGCGAGTTGGACTCGCCCATGAAGGGTTCCGTTCCAGCAAATAACATAATATACATAGTACACATAGTTCTTGTAGTTCGTTGTAACTTTGATCGAAGTTTTAATAATAGCGTATTTATGACGTACTAAAAAAAAACTACTCATCAGATCGAGTTCAAACTAATTTTCGTTGGTAGTTTTCATGGTAATGTACATCATATATTTTTTTTAGTTTTTTCATTCTCTTACTTTAGAAGTTAGAGGGGGGGGGACACACATTTTACCACTTTGGAAGCGTCTCTCGCGCAAGTTATTCAGTGTAGACAAAAATTATCTTAGAAACCTCAACATCATTTTTGAAGACCTATCGATAGACACCCCACACGTGTAGGTTTGATGAAAAAAAATTTTTTGAGCTTCAGTTCTCAGTATGGGGGGCACCCCTAATTTTTGTTTTTTTAAAAAACTTTTGTAAAAATCTTAATGCGGTTCACAGAATACATCTACTTACCAAGTTTCAACAGTGTAGTTCTCATAGTTTCGGCAAAAAGTGGCTGTGACATACGGACGGACAGACAGACAGACAGACATGACGAATCTATAAGGGTTCCGTTTTTACGTTTTACGGAACCCTAAAAATGGGAATAAAAATTTGGTTTTTGAGAGCTTTCGTTGCATGACAGCATGTGTCTATCTTTTAAAAGGTTGCGTCATTAGAATCTAAGGTAACTAAATTTTTTTGTTCAACGCGCGCACGATTCAGCTAGTACGACTATAAAATGAGGACGATATAAAACGACAGTCTTACTCATATATCTCAAGCGCTGAATAGCCAACGATTTGTTTCTGAGATTTTATTAATCAGGCTATTATTAGTTACATGTAATATTATTTTAGCACATGCTAGGTACACCCCGCTGTTTCACCTGCTCTAAATACTAAGTTCTACAATAACCAAATACTCTTTTACAGTTAACTAATCCTTACAGGCGACTGTGTAAGGTAGTTGTAGGACTCTTAGCAGAGTCCACCTGGGGAAGTACCACACCTTTGCCTGTTATTCTACCGCCAAGCAGTAAAGTGCAAACATTACTGTGTTCCGGTTTGAAGGGCAATGTGTCCAGAGAAATCACAGGGCTTAGAGATATAACATCTTAGATCTCTGGGTGACGAGCGCAGTGCAGTGCTAGGTAATGATTTGAACTCTTCATGTTCCAATAGCTGAGCGTTTTTGTGCTGTTATGTGGCAGGCATGTTGCTTACCATCAGGCACAGGTACCGCTCGTCTCGTCACTCTTTATTTAAAAAAAAGTGTATATGTATAGGTACCTATTTTTTTTTTGTTTTTATTTTATTATAATGTGGCATTAAAATATACATACAGCCCTAAATTTTTCCCCTTTTATCACCAACCCCTATTTTTATAGCCTTTTTAGTAATTTTGACAGTGAACTCCTCCTAAACGGCGGGACCGATTTGAATGATTTTTTTGTGTGTCTACAAGTGCATTCGAGGATGATTTAGATTTACAAATAAGCCCGGCAGATGGCGCTGCAGACAGTGTCTAGGTTATGATCCGAGCGAAGCCGGAACGGGCCGCTAGTGTTTGTATAAAAATCGTATATAGACGCGAGGTCACTTGAAACTTTTGAGCACAATATCTTCGTCATTTGTTGTTTGTGAAACTAGAGAAAAAATACGTGTACAACATTTTTAAATAATCTAACTGACGGACTAATTCGTTTTTTTAGTCACCATGCCTATTGTACAGGTTTATCATCACTGGCCGTAGGTAAACTTGTGAGAAAACGGGCGTGTTGCAAGAATATTTTTAAGATATGTGATATCCGCCAACCTGCACTTGACTAGGGTGGATGATGTCCCTGACTCTCCTAGCGAAACAATACTCCGAATGCTGATAGAGCAGAACTAATAAATATGATTTAATCAGGGGATCCCAGGGCTGGCACTTACTTTGTCCAAAAGCTGAGTTTAGCTGTCCAAAGAGGCAACGCTGCCAGCATTCTGGGTACCCTGCCGCGCTGTAGCGATCTCAACGGGGTGTTCGACTTGTAAATTTGTATATATATTTTGTATTCATTTGCTTTTTATATTTTTGTAAATACTAATGAAATAAAGGATAAAATATCTTTGAAGTACAATATAACTAGCAGCACCCTGCGATTTTACTGGCACAGTCCCCGTTATTTTTCCGTGATAAAAACGATATGTAGTATTCCAGACTATAACCTAACCGTGTTACATATTTGAAGCCGACGTTCAGACGTGATTGAGCAACAAACATCTAAACTATGAACGTTAATAACATTAGTACGCACTATTTGATGATGAATGGTAATAAGCAAACGTGCACTATTTGATACAAGGTATTTTTTATTTTTATTTGTAAGCGACATTACGTCTATTCGCAAAAATCTAGTTGGATCTGTACCTTAATTAGAGGCTATATAACTGGTGGCTGAACTCACTATTTAAGAGGGCGCCTTGTGCCAGAAAACGCAAAAAGGACATTTTCGACGCCGCTCACTGATGTTAAGAAACTAAAAACTATAACAAAAAAAAATATTGACGTGTAGGTACAACCAAGAAGAAGCACAATAACCGAATAGAATTTAAATAAATGGATCAGATTTTTTTACATAAAAAGTAAAAATGGCATGGAAAAAAACTATTTTAATTCATGTACTCGAAATTATCAGCGATGACCCCACATTTTAATTTGCTAATTTTATGCTCTATTAAAGTAACTGAACACTTCTTTAAATTTATGTTTAATTATTGAGTAATTAAATAAATACTAACACTTGGTCAAAAATTGACTCCTGATTTAATTTTGATTTCCCCTCCAAACTGTGTGATGCTATTCTCGACTTTATTCATATCACTTTGAGAAGGGCGGCGCGCGGGTGAAATCTGTTTTTTTCCTGGCACTAGGCGCACTCTCAATAACCCTAGACCGAGCGCACACATTCGCACGCATGTAAAGACGACATCTGGGTGTTTGTCGATTTGTAGGTATTAACCGTGTTTGAGGAGTTTTAGTCATGCGGTTAAGCTCAATTCTATCTCAGTAAGTTCATTTGACGTCACAGACAATGAATATTTTCTTACCGATCTGGTTTTGTTACAGTTTTTTTGATTTGATTAACTCAACTCTGTTTGGAATACCACCGTTAGATTTTACCAATTAGATATTTTTATTGAAACTTTATCATATCTATCGATCTTTATACGGATAAGTAATATTTTGATATGATAGGTACTAATGATACTAATATTACTAATCAAGCATATAGGTAACTCTTTACTTTATTTTGAAGAAGTGGTGTAACGAAAACTTTTATTCTGTGGATCTGTTTTTTCTAAGGGCGGTTGTATCGGCAACCACAACGCTATTATACCTCCGGCTATATGGCGGTCAAGCATTAACCTATTCATTAACTTACAAGACGACAGTTCGAAAAGTTGGTCGAGTTTGAATGCCCGATGACAATACAATAATTTTATAATACATTTTAATTATTTTAAAACTATAATTTATATTTTACTGCAGAACAATAAGCGCCAACAGTCGAGCAGTAGTCGACAACTAATTCCAATTATTATAATATAACTTAATTATTGTTTAAAGCTCATTATAGGTGCCATAATTAGCTAATAAATAAGTTATAAATTATAAAATTATGGAGAGACCAAAGAAACTACGTTCGTTTGTCTGTCTTCAATTCGTCTGTCATATCTTTATTTCTAATGATACAGGCTGATTTATTTCAATATGCATTAATACTTTTTTTGCGCGCTTTGGTGTATTGCAGTGCAAAATGGAAGTAGTCATATTAAGTAGTGATAAACGGGTTAGTTGGTTAAATGGTCGGATGGTCATGGTTAAAAGAAAAAGAACATAATAAATTAAAAAATTAAACAGGTAAATTTAAATTAAAAATCGATCAATCGTCAATTCTCACTGTTGGATGAAAGTCGACGTAAAAACGATGGGGTGTTATAAGTTTGACGTCTATCTCTCTCTTTCTCTATGTCTGTCCCTGTATGTGTATACCTTTGGCATCGTAGCTCCCGAACAGGTGAAGCGATTTTGATTTAATCTATTATTTATTGGCCAGCGTGGTGGATTATGGCCTTAACTCTCTCCTTGCGAGAGAAGGCCCCGAGTCCCAGCAGTGGGAACGTTTAGTGGGCTGTTGATGATGATGATGATGATTATTTATTAACTGACTTCGAAAAAGGAGGATCTTCTCAATTAGGTTGTAGGTTGCTTCGTATGTATGTTACGCGATAGCTCGCCCAAATTATACGTGTGATATTTTTTTTCCGAAAACACGAAAACCATTTAAAATGTAATTCAGACACTCGACCAAATTTCAAAAAAAGCGATCAATCACTACGTCGTCTAGAGAAATAAAAGCAAATATTAGTTTTTTGTTAATATTTCAAAAACCGCACCACCGATTTCGATAAAATTTACATGGGAGCACCTCTGAACTATGTTGCATCAAATAAAAAAATATTGGCAGTCATAGGAACTGCCGATAGAAGTGAAAACTTGCTGTTGCCCTGGTACTGGTACCTAGGGGCAAACGCAACTCTTTTATATTTCTGTTGTCCTGGTATCTGGAGATAAACGCTGGGCTGTTGGAGGTAGGTAATCGAAACTCTTTACTGTTTCTGTTGCCCTGGTACTGGTACCTAGGGGCAAACGCAACTCTTTTATATTTCTGTTATCCTGGTATCTGGAGATAAACGCTGGGCTGTTGGAGGTAGGTAATCGAAACTGTTTCTGTTGCCCTGGTACCTACCCGGCCGTTTTTACCGAGTTTACCCGAAGATTTCATATCCGATCCGATCCGATCCATTATCATATCCAAGCGTGACGATTGATGAATCCATTTCACAGCCCACGAAAATTCTGTCTATAGCGCGCCTAAAGAAGTTTTCACTTCAAAAAGAACCATCAAAATTGATTCTCAATTCACAAAATGGCGGAGCTATTGCGTAGCATACATACAAAGAAAAAAATTGGCAGTCATAGGAACTGCCGATAGAAGTGAAAACTTAGAACTCAGAATTTGATAGCTCACTTTGGAAACTACACGTGTGTAACCAGAGGGCGTGGCCTGGGCATCATGGCATGGCCATCTAGAAATGCGTCAGCATTTCCTATTGGCTGATGCATTTCTAGATGGCCATGGCATGATGCCGAGGCCACACCCTTTCAGCATTTCCCATTGGCTGTCGCATTTCTAAATGTCTAATAGCCGTGGTCCCAAGTTTACCCGAAGATTTCTTATCATACCCGAGCGTGACGCTAGTATCCAATTCACAGCCCACGAAATATGTCTAGGCGCGCCTAAAGAAGTTTTCACTTCAAAACTCAATCGAATTGAGAACCTACTCTTTTTTGAAAATGTTAAAAAAAATTAAAAGATAATATAGTTTTTATGTTTTTAATATATCTGTCATCTGTTTTATGACGTAACACCGCCAACGCATTGAATCATACTGTACAACAAGAGCAGTACACTCACACTCATTCAGAACTAGAAGTGAACCGACCAGCTGTCGAAGTACAGTTGAACTCGCAATTACGGTGATCAAGTCCACTGTCAAGGTGCTTGCAACAATGTTGCAGGTCGTTGTATGGAGTTGTATGATGCATGACGGCTATGTGATGTGTTGCGTGGTTATTCCACTACGTGAAGAAGTAAAGGTCATTTGTGGGGATAGTTTATACCTCTTTAGCCTTGACGGGAGCTTAACAAGAAATTACGGAAACCTTCCCTAATAATATCTACTAAAATCAGGCAAAAATTAGTATACATCACTAGAAGCCAGTTCCAAATTTGTTTGTGTTGAACAACAAATCTATATAAGCAAATAGCAGTGCCCCACGATTTTACGAGCTTAGGTACTACCAGTTCCCGTTAATTTCTCAATATGAAAAGTAGTAGCCTATGTGTTATTCCCGACCATAACCTGTTTTCCACGAGATCTAGACTATCTAATTGTGTGACAAATTTCAACCCAATCCGTTAGGACGTTCCGACGTGATTGAGTAATATACATTCGCATTTATAATATTAGGGCCTTACATATTATGAAATTGGTGTTTTGTCGTACTGACTACTTTGATCTCAAATATCTCCTCTTTGGTTAGGAATTCCAATTTTAAATTTATACAGCTATTAACGCTTGCTTTTGTGTATTGGAAACCGGAAATTAATTTGATTTGTTCCTGTATTGTTTTTTTCTTTCGTTACAAAACGGAAAACTTAAAATATCGCGTTATTACGAGTTACGAGTAGTACGAGTAGTAGTTACGAGTAGTAGTTACGAGTATGAGTCCCATCGTGGCACCATTGCTGCAGAAACGGCTCGAAGGATTAATTATGTGTATGACGGCGGTGTTGCAAAAGAAAACACGTTTTCGTTCTGAAAATTTCGACCTGCAGAACAAGCCCCGTGAACGGCCGGAGACCGAAGTTGACAATGAAGAATTGAAGGCTGTTGTGGAAGTGGATCCATTGCAAACCACGTCCGAGTTAGCTGCTGGCTGCGGTGCTAGTGATAAAACTGTTGTAATCCTCTTGAAGCTAATTGGGGAGATGAAAAAACTTGAAAAATGAATTGAGTGCAGTAAACCGACAAACGCGCTCGACTGCTGTGTTACTTTATTCAACGGGCACAATAATGAAGGGATTTTAAATCGAACCATTACCTGTGATGAAAAGTGTATCCCGTACAATAATCGGAAACGCCCATCGCATTGGTTGAACCCTGGCGAACCAGCCAAATACAGCTCCAAGCGAAAATTTACTAAAATAAAATTACTAAACTAAAAAAACAATAGAGGAAAAAACAAATAAATCGCGGTTTTTAAAACACAAAAATGAATTCCTAACCAAAGACGAGATATTTGAGATCAAAGTGGCCAGTACGCAGTATGACAAAATACCATTTTCATATTATGTAAAGACCTAATACTGAAAAAAAAAATATTGGTGGACAATTCACACACATCACCATCTGGCCCCAAACTAAGCAAAGCTTGTGTGATGGCGCCCAGATAGCTGATATAATACTTATATAGTTTTTAATTACATACTTATTATACATAGAAAAGATGTACTTATAGTTACATTTGGTCAAATTAATTATAGAACCTGCCCAACTGTATCTTGCGTAAAGGTGCATTTGTCATCGCGTTGGACGTATGTACGTATGTACTGTAAAAAAGGATTCCTCGTTAGAAAAAAAGTGAGACCAACTAGGGAAAAAAACGAAAAACATCAATAATAGAGTATTTATTTCTATGTCAGTTCCTTACATTTACACCTCCATAGTATATGCATTTAACCCTCGACCTATGCACACAACTACACGCCTAATGCAATTCATCGCGCTCTGGCACGACAAGGCCATCATTTAACGTTTTTATACACATTCACATTATTGTAACAGCGAAACAGCATGTTGAACGTCCATTATTCGAATAACACAACTTAAAAAGGATGGATATTTTATTTGTATCGATTCTGCGATTTTTTTTAAAGTAATACGGTAATTAAAATGACTAATTGGAACAAAAAGTTAAATAGTAACTTCTAATTGCGTGTATTTGATGTCGATATGGCTTATCGTAAGCCACTGATGCGATCAAATTGCAAGTAATGTTACATTTTGATGCATAATTAACACCTTTCCTCTTAGTCGCTGGTGTTTTTATAGGAATTATTGAAAAGGGACGGATGTTTGTAACAGGAAACTGGAGAAGCGCGCGCTTTTTGATTTGGCCAATGAGCGCGCAATATCGCGTAGAGATGGCTATGAGATGGTGCCAACCCATTTTGCTTGAGATTGGTATCACATCTTACTTTACACTGTACAACTGGTGTTCCACAAGGTGGTCTCCTGTCTTCTCTCCTGTTTTGTAATTTTATTAAATTCTATCTTATATGTATACTAGCTGACCCCGCAAACGTTGTTTTGCCTTAGTGAACAACCCTTGTCACTTAGGGGTATGAAAAATAGCTAGTAGCCGATTCTCATACCTACAGAATATGCATATAAAATTTGGTTAAAATCAGTAAAGCCGTTTCGGAGGAGTAAGGAAACAAACACTGTGACACGAGAATTTTATATATAAGATATTTCGCTTCTTCTACAACCTTTGTGCAGACGATGCCCAACTTTACACACAAGTGCCACTGAACTTAACGAAGCTATCGCAATTACCAATGCCAATCCAGTTTTGTATCTATAAATAAATGGAGCAATTCTTTTGTTTTCAATGTCAACCCCAAGAAATCTCAGGTCATAGTGATAGGCAGTTGCTAGCGGGTTTCAAAAATGGATTGAACGCTGATTCTTCAAATAATTAAAGATCTTAGAATTCCACTTGGCTAATCAGTCAAATATCACAGTGTAAAATTTAATCATATTTTATCTTGGGTCAACCACATCAACACATTCAGTGATAAGCTCTACTCATCAGGGAGTCTTCGTAAACGTCTTCGCAACTTTTTCCCTATTGCCACTAAAACTCGACTCGCACAGTCTCTGCTTTTACCTATCCTGGACTATGTTGATGTCAATTTTCTTGAATTAAAAGAAGATCAGCTAGAAAAACTTAATCGTAGTCAAAATTACTGCGTTAGATTTATATTTGGTGTACGTAAATATGATGACATAGGTAAATCCATTTCAAAACATTATCTATGGTTTCAGTCAATTTTCAGTTTTAATACGCTGGCTGTGTATAAGTTGCGTGACTGGGTCGTAAAAAAATGGAAAAACACTATATTCATATTCATATTCATTTATTCATACAACAAGTACACGTCAATTTTACAGTGAATTATCTGTACAATAATTATAAATAAGAACAAATACAATAATAATTCATAATTAATCAAATGTCGGCTACAATAAAATAAATAAAATTACTTAGCAATGTCAATTGTACTTAAAATAAAAATATAAAAAAATATGTATGAAATAATGTCAATTGTAATTATAAAAATAATGTTCAATATATAAAACGCCTGGTCCAAGGAGAATACCACTACTGGCTCCTACCCTCCTACCCAATCTACCCAAAAGTTTAAGGCCGTACCCCGAGCAAATGACCTTGAGTATTTCTTACCTCATCACACACCGCAAGAAAGAGCAAGAGAGAAACAGTAGGATTTGTCGCTGTTTTACGCTCAAATTTTAGAATAAGCTCTTTATAAAATCAGATTTTGGTCTTTGAAAAAAAAACATTTCTACCAAAATGTTCGTAATGGAATTGCCTATCCGTTGGTGTAAGTATTAAATCCAAATAATGGCGGTTAAACCCAGAATAATTATGTAACATTGAATTTTCGAGGGCGATTACAAGGCTAAGATACATTTCATCTTATATTTCGGGGTGACAAGCTAGGTAGCGATTTGGACTCTTCAAGTTCAAATAGCTGCTTGACTCTGTGCTGTTATGGGCAAAACCTTGGATGATAGTACCATCAAGCGCATGTCTTGTTAGTCATGTTACTCCATCTATTAAAAAATAATTAATAACATCACTTAACACACAGGAATCATTTAAGGAATAAATAATTAAAAAATTATAAAACCCGACTAAAAACAACACGTAAGAAAAACACTGTTGATTGAATTAAAATGCTTGAAATTATTCCAAATGGCATTTAACTACACAACATATTTATATATTTGTAATGCTCTTTAAATTCTCTGTATTTTGATACCCTACTCGATATGCTAGATAATATATTTTTTTTCAACTACTCACAATTTTGCCTCAAAAATCGGCTATATTGATTTTTTTTATTTAATACCTATCTAAGGACACTTGGGTAATTGAGACAAATGTAACGATATCTGAATCGTCAAAATCCGTCCAGCCGTTTGGAAGATACGTGGGAATGAAGAAATTTACAAACATACAAGATACGCGCGAAAAACATAACCCTTCTTTCAGTCGGGTAAAAAGGGATAGATCTTTCAAGTATCAACATTCTCTTCATCGATTTAATGCCATGGTTCTTAGAAATTATTCCATATTCCAACACAAACCATCCTTTCATCGTCTCAATAACATTGTATCAGTTTGAAATGAATAACTTATAAAATTAGTTTATCAGTTAACCTCACACAAGGGGGTAATTGTTTTTAACAATTAATATTGTTTAATTACTGATAACGCACAAAGAACGGTCTGTTCTTTACTTTGTGTGGCCGATGACTGATACGGTAGTGCCTATTATGTTATCTCAGTAAAAATGCATGAATTATGAATCAATAATTTGTCATTAATACATTATTTGTGTCTCGTGACCTTTCTTTAATACTAGCAACGCCCGCGGTTTTGCTCGTGTAGTTCCCGTTATTGTTATTGTTATTCCGGGAGCTTGTATAAAATGTTGGGGAAGTATTTTTTTGAGGCAAACTGAAATTTGTTTTACAGATTATTAGGAGAACTATTATACCCAAACAATAATGTAATTTATCCGAAATGAAAGGTATTCTAGACTGTAATCTGCGTATCATAATTCAACCCGATCCGGTCAGACATTTTGACGTGATTGAGCAACAAACATTCAAAATTTCACATGTGTAGGAAATATTAAAAATAGTTTCGACGCTGGATACGCTTCCAACTGGTAGGCTTGTTCATCTTTATTATTTCTATACCTTGTAGTGGTAGTGACTCTTTGCAGAATCCGCCTGGAGAAGTACCACGCCTTTGACAGTTATCCTACTGCTCAGCAGTAATGTGCAAACTTCACTGTGTTCCAGTTTGAAGCGAATTGTTTGCAGAGAAATACAGGGCATAGAGATAAATCATATATATCTGGGTGACGAGAGCACTCACTTAGGTAATGATTTGGCGCTTCGCATTCTAATAACTGCGTGGCACTGTGCTGTTATGGGCAGGCCTGCTGCTTACTATCAGGCACATGTCTAGCTCACTCGTCACATATTTTTATTAAAAAAATTGGCAGTCATAGGAACTGCCGATAGAAGTGAAAACTTGCTGTTGCCCTGGTACTGGTACCTAGGGGCAAACGCAACTCTTTTATATTTCTGTTGTCCTGGTATCTCGAGATAAACGCTGCCGCTGGGCTGTTGGAGGTAGGTAGTCGAAACTCTTTACTGTTTCTGTTGCCTACCTACACCTACCTGGCCGTTTTTACCGAGTTTACCCGAAGATTTCATATCCGATCCGATCCATTATCATATCCAAGCGTGACGATTGATGAATCCATTTCACAGCCCACGAAAATTCTGTCTATAGCGCGCCTAAAGAAGTTTTCACTTAAAAAAAATACTGTTTTTCGACAATACCGAGTTCTTATGAGCTTATGGTGACCTACTAAACTTTCATTCCATTACAATGTCGTGTTCCAAATTATGCGGTCGCGTGCGAGTTTTTAACTACAATCTAATAAAATAAATTCGTCTAGTATGTGTTTACAGGTTTACACCAAAGGTTCCGTATTACCACAATAAAAATAATGATACGATTTCATTTTATTTAGTCCATAATTCCATGATATTATACCTCTAGATTAATTTACTTTGATAGGGACAATGAGCAAATTGATATAGAAACAACGAGACACACAAAAGAAACTGTCTGAAAGGTAAAAAAAAATGGCGGTCATAGAGACTGCCGATAGAAGTGAAAATAATATGATTAAGAATTTTAGTAGTTATCATGATGTATTTTGGAACATTAATGTTGTCATTAATGTTCCAAAATACATTACTGGTATAGCTACAGATAATAATATACTGCTTATTACGCTTTTTTTCCCCTTTTCCTCTGTCATAAGGTTTAATCTTATACACTTAACACGGTTTAATCGGCCAATTACATTTCACCCGTATTTTTGTACAAATCTATCAACTTTAACGTTCTTATTGATAAAGTAAACGATTTTGGCTTCTGTTTTTTTTTTTTTTTTTGAAAATGGAGTTTATTTATTGGTGTTGATCATAGCGGCTTCCGATAACTAATATTTGCCTTAATTATTTACACAAAATCAAAATCCTCAAGCAAATTTCCACTTCGAAAATCAGTAAATTCTACCAAAAATCACCTGTGTAAGAGCCGGTCGGTAGAAGCAGTTGTATATTTTTTTTGTTTCTCTTCTATTACATTGGCATTTTTCTTAATTCGAGTACTTTTTGTTACTAATAAAATTATCATCAGACCTCTTGTGTCCTTGTTTAGATAACACTGTTAACGATTACCTATTTATTAATGATGTAAAACTTACTTGTAGGTGTTTTGTGGATAATGTGGTGAAAAAACTACTCCAGAAAAGCGAAGAAGTGTGATGATGGATCATTATTATTGGTTTCAGGAACTACTATAATTATGATTATTTTTTCAATTCAAAACCTTTTCATTTAAAAAAAGCAACTCTTAAATAAATCTGAATAACAACACAAAATAGGTTTATTTTGTGTAATTTAATTTAATTTTGTGTGTTGTAAAAAATTATCTAGTTGTTAGACTGCTTGTCTTGTCTTGGGTCTTAAATGTGTAAACTCACCAATCTAAATTAAGCTTTACTGACAGGAAATAAAGCTGTATTTTAAACTTAGCAACATAATAAATATTAGAGATGGGCCGAGTACTCGGTTGATACTCGGTACTCGGCATACTCGGCGGGTTTTTTGATACTCGTACTCGGCCTCGGTACTCGGTTTGAATGCCGAGTATACTCGGTTTAAGAAAAGCAATATATTTAGGTAGGGTTCTATGCCTTTTCGCCGAAATTTATTTACAGGGATGCCATTTTTATTTGGAACAAATATTATACAGGTTGATGGTATTATTGGAGTATTTTTTCATAATTATTTTTCTCATGTTTGTGCTCTGTGTACTGAAACAAAAGCGATTTGGTTCTGGCACTTCACCGGCCGCTGCCGTGGAATGCTCGCTTCGGTCGCTTGGCTTGTGCCTTGTTGGTCACAGTCCTAAGGTTCTAACCTACCCAAACCGATTCCTTTCTATTTCACCTCAACTTCATTCTGAACTTTGAAATTTTGCAAATGAGTACATATGTTGGAGATCTCTGTGGTTATAATATTACATGTAAAAGTAATTTATTTTCTAATATAATATAAATTTAAGTTGTTTGGCGTAAAGATTTGACAAATGATAAGTGCCTTGAACGTATTGAGTCATTATAAATCTCTGTTTAACAAAAATTCTGCCAAATGAAACGTTGCCATACAAAAAGTTGACAATCGTTAGTTGTCAAAGTGAAACATAAACGAACCGTTGGTTGGCCAGTGATAATCGGCCAATCACTTTTCGGCGAAACGGCAGTATCCCATTTAGGTAGATATAATTAAGCCAACAGTTAATTCAAAAAGAATTTTTTACTAATTTAGGAAAGCTTTGATAATCTCAATCAATAAAATCAAAATTATGCTAATGAATGAGTAGTAATAGTAACCTGTTTGTACTTGTTCACGCGCGCGAAATGGGAATTTGATTGAACCGAGTTACTCGGCCGAGTACTCGGTTGAAAAAAAATGGAACCGAGTAATACTCGGTACTCGTTACTCGGCAAAAGTGTTACTCGGCGCATCTCTAATAAATATCATGTAATTTATAAGCGTCAAGTACGAATAGATTAAATAAGGACACTTCATTTGTAATTTTTGTTTGAGACGTTGTTTTTTTAGTTTTCGCGGAACTCTATTTTTTTTTCTAAAGTAGCTCTAGTATTTCCTTATAAAATCAGCTATCTACCAATGAAAGTCTCGTTATCCCGGTCCAGTCGTTTCAGAGTAAAACCGGAACAAACAGACAGACAAAAAACAAAAAAAATAAAAAATTGTTTTTAATATGCAAGGACCGTAAATGCTTTCATATGCGTTTAGTGAAAACCTGTTAATTTGGAATTACGAACAGATACTTTAATTTTATTTATAGAGGATAATTTTTAATTTTATTTTATTTATGTATGGAGTTTAAATAAAGGTACGTAACAATTGATCACGTGTTTAGCTTGAGATGTTTTTTTTAAACGGTTTTATTTTTAAATATTAGTCGAGCCTCATCTTACATTAAAAAGCTTTATTTT
Source organism: Ectropis crepuscularia (assembly GCA_963693475.1). Lineage (NCBI taxonomy): Eukaryota > Metazoa > Arthropoda > Insecta > Lepidoptera > Geometridae > Ectropis > Ectropis crepuscularia. Next base: position 17,894,691 of record OY856359.1, read on the forward strand.
TTTCATCTTATAGTCCCTATAATAATAACTCTATAACGACATTTATAAATATCGGATCGGGATTTAGCGTAACTGGGATAAACTTTTAATCCCAATTAACTTTATCGTAACAAAGTACCCAATAAATATATCAAGTAACTACCCCTTGCCAATAAATATTGAAAATAAAACTACATCCTTAGTACTTTCCGTTTATTTTAAAAATATACCAACTTTAATCAGTTGAACTTCAAATGTATCGTAATGAAATTATATTCGATATGTTTATGTGATAGTATAATTTTGCTGTAATTAATATGTTTCGCTGGGAATCTTTCCTGAACCAATTTTAATAAGGCTTTCACAAATATCATTGGTTTTAGTCGAGTACGGTTGACAGGTTGGAATCTATTATACTCTATATGCGTCCATGTGTTATGTTTTCTTGACTGCGAAACGAGATGTGGTCAAGAAATACTTAATAATACAAATTTATCTGACTGGTTGAACTGGTCGTTTAATTATTTGTTGAAGTCTCGATAATTTCAATTAAACCACTGAATAAACATTTTCATCTAAGTTGATCTGCTTTCAGTAAGTGCGGTGATGTGTGAGCCAAGAGATCGAAAACTGCCTGAAGATTGAGCTTTTCACCCAACGTATCTTGCCCACAATGACATTAAAACATTGACGTAACCAAAGAACGTTGACAGGTTTTTGGCTAGCCTGTTTGGAAAACGATGGTTAGCCAAACACACTAGTCGATTAAAGATATTTCTTCCGTGAACGTAACTCTAAAAATTATTAGTAGCGTGAATACCATTAGGTCTACCAGTATCATCGCAACGTAACGCAACAAAATGTATGGAAAATTAGAACGACGACGAATGCAAAAACTACCATCCTACTAAGTCATAAATGTAAAAGTTTGGATGTTTGTTGTTCAATCACATCGGAACAGTTGAACCGATCGCGTTGAAATTTGGAACACAGTTAAATTATTGTCTGGAAAAGCACATAGGCTACTTTTTATTGCGGTAAAATGATAGTAACAGAAATCTGAACGGCTCACATATCGAGTTAAAATTAAGAACACAGTAAGATTATTATCTGAAAAAGCACTGGCTGCTTTTTACCGCGGGAAAATGATAGTAAAAGAATTCACGCGGAGAAAACTGAAGGGTACTGCTAGTATTTCCATACATTTGTCACACATCACAAGTGCGTGTACAAGTATCTAGTGTCTCCTAGACGACAATTATAACGCGTCTATTCGACCGTCGCTTAAGGTAGCCTTTCGAAGCGGCGTATTTCCAAACTATACAACGCCAGAACGCAGCCATAGAAAACTGCTAAAGTATATATTGTAATGTTGTTTTAAAATCTGTTATTACAAACCATACAAGAGATTTGCGTACTGATGGTGTATAGTTTGTAACGTGGATGCTCGCGTCGCGTCTTTCCATTCTATACAACGCCAGAACGCAGCCATAGGAAACTGTTCGCGTAGACGCGTACGAGTATATTATATTAATCTATATATATAAAACTCAAAGGTGACTGACTTAGTGATCTATCAACGCACAGCTCAAATCACTAGAGGGAACGAGCTGAAATTTGGCATGCAGGTAGATGTTATGACGTAGGCACCCGCTAAAAAAGGATTTTGATAAATTCGACCCCCAAGAGGGTTAAATAGGGGATGAACGATTGTATGGAACTTTTTAATCTTTTGAGATATTTGCATGAAATTTACATCTTGAAAACTTGAAACTCACCTTAGTTAATAATTACGCTTAACGCGAGCGAAGCCGCGGGCAAAAGCTAGTGTTGTTATAAATCTGTTATTACAATGCATACAATAATTTTTCGTACTGATTGTCTATGTTGTCGATCCGATGCTGAGATTTGACTCTGGGTGGGCTCCCGCCAGAAGCCCTGCGGTCAGCCCTGAGTGTCGCTTCTCCACTCAGGACCTCCCTTAAGCTTCTGGCTCCCGCATTTTTTATATACACTCTAGGGGTAGTAGCGACAAGACTAGGTGGAGTCGGGGTGCTCCGAGTCGGATCTGGGAAACCAACATCTACAATAAAGCTTCGCGCGCTTGTTCCAAAACATACACGATTAGTCCGTATGCGTACTGGCGCTGTATATTTTGTAACAGCATAATACTTCTACGTTATCGCTGCGTCAGTGACGCTTTAGACCAGTGGTGGGTAAACTTTTTTAATGGGGGGCCACAAAGTTTAATCAATTCTAGAGGAGGGCCAGAGTTATAAAAAAATGCATTTTGTGTTAAAGCTTTTAATCATAATAGGTATATTAAAAACATTGCAGTGGACACATAAATGTTACAAATTAGCATTTACCTTAATATTTTCCATAATATTTTCGAGAGCAGGTTCCAGCTGTGAAGAAGAAACTTTCAGCAGTGCGAAAAGATGTTCATCAGTCAATCGGTTTCTGATTGAATTTGTCAAAACGTAATTATAGCGGGCCATATACTATCCATGTCGATGGACCCTTGGCGGGCCGGATTAAATACTTTCGCGGGCCGGAGTTGGCCCGCGGGCCGTACTTTGCCCATCACTGCTTTAGACGCTCGCATCGAAAGGTTACCTTTACACTGCGTGTGGCGCCAACAACGGCGTGTGAAGAAAACAATAAGACTACAAAAATCAGCAGACTTCTTACCTACACACATTCAGCCGTGAAAACACTTAAAGCCGGCTTTCAACTTACAAGGTACTTAAATAATCCGCGGGTATTATAAAGCCGTATTTCAAGCGATCACTGTAATTGCGCAAGTTTGTACACCACAGACATTACCGGCGGCAAATTGCAGGGTATCAGGAACATATGGCGGTGATAAAGGTCGATTCACACGAAAATTGAGAAGCCGCTGCGGTTCTAGGGCGGAAGTTTTGACAAAAAATAAATAAAAAGTAACAAAAGAAAATTACAAAAATCTTAACCAATTGCCTAATGTTAGTCTTGAGTTGAAGAAGTTGTATGTTTGTCACATACAATATTTTAGCTATTATACTTTCGCGATATGAACTCATAAGGAAAATATATACAGGACTCAATCAAGATTAAACAAAATGCGGGTCTTGACAGTAATACTAAATTAAAAATCTAATTTGTATAAGATTGTATTGAATTTAATTCTCTTTTTATGGAACCAGCTGTTGAACAAAACAGTAAAATCGTTTAGTAGGTAATCGTTTGAGGATACTTCTAGTTTGTAAAAACCACAAGAATACCGAAAAACTCACATTACGCTTCTTATATAAATTCGCAATAATAAAGATTTAATAAAGTAACTTCGTTCAAAAACCTTGTGCACATAATAAATGGTATAAAATAGAAAATGGAAATATTGACCCATAAAAATACATAAATCAGAATAACCAAAAGAAATCATTTGTAAAAATCGATTGCCATGATATTTGTTCCCAGGAAACTCTTCACCAACTCAGCCGATATTCAAGAGTTAATGTGTGTGTAATGAGAGGATAGATTTTACTTCAATTAATGGTCTTTATCTGACAATAACTGAGTGAAGCTAGAACGAGGCGCTAGTTTTATTTTTTAATAGGTAATATATTTTTTTATAAACAATTGCAGCGTATCGGTGCGACACCGCACCGCGTTGCCGCCCTCATGTGATCGCATCACATCGATCTTTATGAGTGATCGATGCCGACGTGCCGACTCACCAACGACATAAGTAGCTGGCGACTCGTATTTTAAGCTTTTTAGGGGTCCGTACAAAAAAAACGTTATCTCAATATTAAACACTTTAACGAGACTTTTCGGATAAAAACTAAAATTTTAGGCGAAGTTAATAATGAAAAAAAAAATCGAGTAAAACATAAGTAGCCCACTTTCTATTCCCACTGCTGGGACTCGGAGCCTTTTCTTACAAGAGTCAAAACCATTATCAATCACGGTGGCCAAAAACGGATTAGTGGATACGCATGTCTTCGAAAAATTATTATTATTTTTAAATGTCACTTTCCTCATTATGTTTTTTTTCACAAAGCCTTACAATGTTACGAGTACTAAACCATTTCCAGAGTTTCCAGAGTAATTACAGGGCAAAAGCGACACATTTTCTAAAATTCCAGGGTAAAGAGCGCATTGAAGTTTTTAATTATTTATATTTAATAATTAATATTTAACAATTCTTTGAACTCTTCATTTTAAATTGTGATGTGCAAGAGTGTTGTGTACCATCAGATTCAGGTCTTGCTCGCCCAGTCACTTTAAAAGACCTTATATCATATGCTCCAGATATTTATTGGTTGTCGTAGTGAGAACCCCGGGGTCTCAGAGTGCGGCTCGCACTTGGCCAGTTTAACAAACTGCGGCACGTCGTTCGCATGTTAAATAAACGGACAATTAATTTAATAAAATGTTTGGTAAACGTATAAGTAGTGACAGGGTCGTATGCATATTAAGTTCTCTGATAATTGTATACCTATGTGATGAACATTGGGTTGTTTAAAACTGAAAGTTAATAGCTGTCGTAGCACGTTTAGTAAGGAGTATTATTTTAAACTAGTAGTCGTCAAGTGGTCGATTTCCGATCATAAAGTTATGTTAATGTATCGTCAATTTGACCATAGACTTTTAAACAACACACTTGTACAAGGCAACAAACAAAAAAGTGTAATTTAAGCGTGTGTGTCAAACACATGGTGGTAGTGTGCAATGGTTTTTTTTATTGATTTAACGTATTTTGTTACACAAATACAAAAATCTTTATTGCTGTTTGTGGGTAAGATAAGATATTACAAAAACATTTTAAAAGTTGACTCCTGCAAACCGGCCTCTGGCAAAACAATGTGTATTAGTCTGAAGTACCTGGGTAGTGGGTACCGAGCTTTGCTCGGTTTAAACACTGAGTATACTTAGATTCCTACTGATAAAGGGCTCCCAGTAATAGATTTTCTCATAAAAACTTAAATATAATTTATAAAATATTTAAAAAATAATGAACTTGAAAAACAATCAAGCAGCCGTCTGGATTCGAACCCGGGTCTACCGTTTCGTGACCACCCCCACCTGAGCTATCATACTAACGCGCGAGGCGGCGAAATTTACCGTCGCATTCCAATGTCTAATGTAACAGTTTTTCATTGTTTAAAAACGCGCATAAAATACTTTTCTTAAAAATTAAACCTAGCTAGATCGACTTATTGTCCCCGAAACCCCCTGCATACATAATTTCATGAAAATCGTTCGAGCCGTGTCCGAGATTCAGATTCTATATTTATATACATACATATATGTCATACATACAAGAATTGCTCGTTTAAAGGTATAAGATTTATGCAACAAAAAATAAAACAAACAAAGTGCTACGCATAATAAAAACAAACTACAATGATTCTGCACTCCAGCTCTCCTTCGCATCACCGTTATTTTCCCGTGATAAAAAGTAGCATATGCGGTATGGAAGCCTATAGTATAGTCTTAAATAGTAATAAATTTCGAATAGACTTAAGACTAAATATATTTTTTGTAACTGTGATAGGTTTGCTCTTGTCCGCCAACTCGCCTGATGTTAAGCGACGATGCGATCTACGATGGAACGTGCTTACCTAGAAGAAACCGATTCACTCTCGATTTGAAGACACCCAGATTGTAACCATCGGGGAAAACCCACTCCGGCAACGCATTCCACAACCTAGACGTTCTTATCACAAACGTGGAGTCAAATCTCTTCGTTCGTGTTTTTGGAACATCAACCATGAAACGATGTCGCTTTTTTGAGATACGAGAATTCCGATAGAAGAAAGGGCAAGGTGGTATTAGATCATGCTGATCAGTTGCACACTCTCCGAAGTGTATCCGATAAAAACCCGATAAGCTAGCAATCTTGCAGCGATGATCAAGACTTTGAAGTCTTTTACGCACAAGAGTGTCATTGCCTATGAGCCTTTCTTTTGGCACGTCTCTCAATAGATTCCAGAGTCTCCAGCTGATACTTAGCCGATCCATCTCAAAGTTGCGTATAGTGTGGAATAGTAAATAATATGCTACTTTTTATCCCCAAAAAATTACGAGAAAACGGAAACGGCGCGGGTTAAACGGTGGGTACTGCAGGTAGACAAAAATACTTTATGAATGGCCAAAGACTGGAATTTGAGCTGGTCGGAGACACGCCTCCATAAGATATTCTCGTACCAAAAAGTGCTCAGTCCGGCTAAAGAAGTTTTCATTTCGTGTCTCTACAATTTACTACATTGATTTTCCTCTATTCATACATATGTTGTACTTATTAGCGGCATTTCGTTTGCCCACTTTGATGTGATGAAACTATGCCTCTTAATCGTAACGCATGATCTGTGTATCCTACAATCCATTAATCTAATGAAGAGATAGCTCAGTCAATAAATAAGATTTAGCGAGTTTAAATCACAGTTGTAAGTGGCTATAAAATCGGCCACGGGTTTCTTCGGCTGAGCGTTATTTCTGGGATGGGTTTGAGTTGTACAGAGGTAATATATCCGCTATCTGTCTCCCATAGTAAAAACTTTACTTAAAAAACATTCATTACACAAGAAATAATCGTGATTTAAATTATTGTTTAATAACCTGCCGGCATTTCATTAAAAAACATACAGGCAATAATCGAGATCTAAATTATTGTTTAATTACCTTCCGTTTCATCAATTTTACTACGATCGTGGTCACGAGAATATCGATGAAATTGCGAATAGTTTCATGAGGAAGTGAGCAGATCATCATCTACCCTCATTTGGTATTTAAAAGTCGTAGGGTTGTCACCACGACACATAACACTTACCGTATCAACAGGCTTCTTCAAACTCACTCCGCGATGCATACATTTATTTATGACAGGATACCACGACGTCGATAACCGAAAACTATAGATTAATAATAAACCGAACATAGCATAAACAGCCCGCTAAATGTTCCCACTGCAGGGACTCGGGGCCTTCTCTCGCAAAGAGAGAGTTAAGGCCATAATCCACTACGATGGACCACCATTGCTAGTTGGTGCAGATCTCTACATAAATCTCTTTATTACTGAAACGCTCCGTCAGGGTGAAACTTCAAAGATCAAAGTAACATAATAAAAACGTAATTACGATATAAACCAATCTCGCAGAAATTAGCTACAATTAACATTTACAGCCGAGGACTTTCACAAACGACGAGGGGTTATAAAATTTTCTACTTTCCAAGTTTTCCAACTCTAACGGCTTAGAAATTGAATCACAAAACAATTATTTAATCATCACTTATGGCTTATGGTTGCTGTGTAAATCTTAATGTCGTAATATTTGGTATCAATTATTGTCTCTGAGTCAGTCTGGAGAAATAAAATGAAATTTATTTTAGTTTATAAACACTTAAAACTAAGTTTGATAGTACTCGTTTTACGTGATACAACAATCTTTTATTCAGCATGAGCAGACCACTAAATGTTTTCAATCCTCTTTTCAAAGTACAAATTCGGGGACTCGATTCTTTCTCTCGCAACAAGAGAGTCACGGTCATTTATTCGATCACGCGGGACCGCTCACGGATTCGACCGCGACCTTGTCGCTGCTAGCGTCTGAGCTCGAAATCAGGCTAACAGGAGGACAGAACTCCCGCATTTGGCACCAGGGAAGTGTTGGAATTCAGCGGCGTGTCGCGTACTCAATATGAACTATCCCCTGGATAGGATGCCGGACGGCCTCTAAGCGTCTGACGTCCAAGGGAGACGGCGTAGCTAGCCATCCGCCTAGCGTGTCTGCTTCATCTTCCGTCGATGAGCAAGAGATTCCACCTCCCACTGAATAAAGAAGACCACCGTCTCGCATGAATTCTCGTGGTCTAACATCCTGGCTAAGATGGTTCAGCAATGAAAAGTCATCTCCCACGACTTCCGCCTCCCAAATATCCTGTCAATGTTGCGCTGTGTCTTCCTCGCTACCGTACTGGTGGCACACCGGCGCCTCTTCCCTTCCGGCGACTTCACAAGGTAGGTACCGTCCGAAAGTCCGAAACACCCAGTAGTATCTGTGTCGTTCAGAAGGTCAGGCCTCAAAGTATCACGAACTATCCAACATAAATTATTGTCCTCCGATTACTGAAGAGTCAATATTGATTTTGCTTTTTCAACTCGACTGGTCGAATTATTGTATCTCACAGGTACAATAATTTTACAAGCAGCCGCTTTTTGCTATCCATGCGAAACAAGTGACTCTCAACTACTCTTTCACTGCGATCATGAACCTTATCTCAAAGCACTAATGACTCACACAAATTAATTAAATAATACTTATTCGCAATTTTGTGAATCGAGAACCATGGCAGTAAAAGCTCTTAGTACGGTTTCATGTTTGCCGATAAGATAACGTGTTGGCTTGTAGCGAGTTGGCAGCTACCAGAGACTATCGCACTTAATCAAAACTCTGGCATCTTTCCTTGGTTTCGGACATGTGCTGTGAAGTGAAGTGGTAGAATAGCTGGCAGTGGAGCATTTCCAAAACGGATTCTGAAAAAACCCTACCATTAAAGACCACTGAGAAGAACATACAATGTTCCTCTTTTTGATGTCTACGATGTCTTGTCGCTAAAAAGCCGAGCCAATGGCTAGAAGGTACGTGCGTCGTAGACTGGACTGATACCCGATGTCGTAGGTTCGAACTCCAACTGCACCTCTGAATATTTTTCTAAATGCAGCTTCATCATCGCTAGTTTTAAGGGTAATGGAAAAAATCGAAAGGAAACCGTATATGCTATCAGCCAAGCCACAGTTGACCAGAATGTTGCAGTCAAGAATTTGGCTCTTCGCGTTGGATTTAGAAAATGTTTATTTTTAAAGATTCTACATTTTGTTTTCAGTATAAAAAGTAGGCTAATGATGTTGAAGGCTCTGGGGGAAAAAGGAGATTCCAGAACTCTATAATTCCAGACTTTCAACCCAATGCGTTGCAAGTCTTTACGATGTGAGCTAAAAATATCCAACTTTCACATTTACAGTGATAGTAGGATAAGTCTACGCTTGACCGCCACCGCGACAGTAAAGCTCTAAACTAAATTTCTTAACAATAATGTGTACAAATGATTACGGTACCACAGCTTACGTTCTCTCTGACTCATTTATCATGACATACATGGTTGGAGCCATTGTTTTTTTACAAAGACAACAAAGGCCATCTTCTTGCCATTTTCTCGACACTACACGTTTCTCACACAACCTGCCTCTTTTTTGGACACCGCCTCCCTCTAAACCACCACTCAGGCATATAGATGATTAGTGCCACTATCGTATTACACAAACAAATGAAAGCTGTTGCATAAAAAACCGAAGTAGTTCACCAATATCGCCGCAGGAATTCAGTGATGGTTTCTATACAGTGGGGGCGATGATGCCAAAATTACTCCACGATATTTTACGTAATAGTCGTTAAGAGTGATGTGTCAGTGTGTCAATTCAACTTCGCCGTAGCATTCCCCGACGACACTGTAATGTCTTTGTGCTTCGATACTGACCGTGTTGAGGTTTGTGGGCTACTGGGACAGTATCGTTTTGTTTTTGAGTTTACAACCAAGGGGGAGGATAAACGAGTGTATTCAGTTTGTTGTGTATGTGTCCATGAGAATTAAACCAATCTTTACATTGGATCTTACTTTCGTAGCTTTTACAATAAAATTATTCACGCGAATTGCACTTCATCTAGATGTTCATGCTAAGAAACTTCACTCAATTCCAATGGCAACCCCAAGTGCGCGTAAGGCTCATATTATGTAGAGTTACAAATCAAATCTGCAATAAAAAGAAAGGAATTAAAATGTCACAAAAATAAAAACAAAGCCCAGAAGAGAACGAATTTCAACATGCATGCAGTGTTAACGTTGTAAGTATTTAAACGTGAGTTTAAAATAAACAAATAGAAAGTTATGCCCGGTTTACATTATTCCAGTCCAGTGATCGAATCCAGCGCTGGATTGCTTATTGGAGAAATGTAAACCGGCACTGGGAAGCATTGGGACTTGGCAATCCAGCGCCGGATTCGATCGCTGGACTGGAATAATATAAACCGGGCATTAATTATAAAAAAATAGAAGTGTTAAGGTACAAGTTCGCGCCGCGACCGCGACGCGAGACCGAGACCGGAGACCGCGACCGGAGACCGCGACCGGAGACCGCGACAGGCACTTGACACTATGGAATTGTATGGACGCCAGTTCGCGCCGCGACCGCGACAGGAGACCGAGACAGGTCGCGGTCGCGGCGCGAACTGGCGCCCATACAATTCCATAGTGTCGAGTGCCTGCCTGTCTTGGTCTCCGGTCGCGGTCTCGCGTCGCGGTCGCGGCGCGAAACGCTACCTTTAGACGACATTTAAATAAAAGATTAATGAAATCGGTAAAGCCGTCGTCAATTTATATCGTGAACAGAAAAAATAGGAGTTAATTTTTGATAAAAAAAAATCTGTGATAGGGCTGAAGTAGCGTAATTTATAATATTAAAAAACACCTTTTTAATTATCTAGCGGTAATGTAAAATTAAGTATAAGTTACGGTGGTCTAGTCGGGAGAACGGCGGCTGCCGATCCGGAGACCCCGGGTTCAAACCCCACACGCACCACTGTCTTTTCGAAGTCATGTGCGTAATGCCGCTAACTTAAAACGGTGAAGGAAAACATCGTGAGGAAACCGACATGTACCTAGAATCTTTCGAAGTCATGTGTCAACCGCCAACCCGCACTGTGCCAGCGTGGTGGATTATGGCCTTAACTCTCTCCTTGCGAGAGAAGGCCCCGAGTCCCAGCAGTGGGAACGTTTAGTGGGCTGTTGATGTTGAATGTAAAATTTCCAAATGTCAATGTCACAACATTTACATTACAACATTTTCTGTGAACAATCTAGCGCTCGACTGGAAGTCTAGAATTAACCCGCGATCTTTGATTTAATTCCTAAGGTCGCCGTTAATTACTCATTATCCACAAATTGCACGTTATAAAATCAGTAAGACCAACGAGTAAATAATTAATTACTATGTAGGTGTAGATCGAGGCGTTTTCCTTACGCGAAACCTTGAACTAGACTCGTTGCAAGGGATCTGCGGAAAGGGCAAACTTAGCGGAACTAGTGTAGTCGAAGATAGAATAGTAACCTTTACGTCTTATGAATACGGTTCCTTTTAGATCCAATAGAGGCGCCGTTGTGATTTTAGAATGCGTGATATACTATTTTTTTTAAACTATGATTTATAGGTTTACACTTCTTGCCTTCCGGCTTCCGACCGCCTCCTTGCCTGATGTTAAGCGTCTATGCGGTCTACGAATCTGCGATAGAGCGTGCTTACCTAGAAGAAAACGATTCGCTCTCGATTTTGAATACACGCAGATTGTTATCATCAGAAAAAACCCATTTGGGATATTTAGACGTTTGTGGCTTAATAGCTTGAGCATAGGCTACCTAATTTATGATCACATTGATGGGACTTGGGACCTTCTCTCTCAAGAAGAGAGTGAAGATCATAATCCACCACGCTGCCACAGTATGGGTTACCGAATGACTCGTGTACCCGGATATAAAATGTGTTTCTTTGTATCCTGGTTTTCTTACGATTTTTGAAGTGAAAACTTCTTTAGGCGCGCTATAGACAGAATTTTCGTGGGCTGTGAAATGGATTCAGCAATCGTCACGCTTGGATATGATAATGGATCGGATCGGATATGAAATCTTCAGGTAAACTCGGTAAAAACGGCCAGGTAGGTACCAGGGCAACAGAAACAGTAAAGAGTTTCGATTACCTACCTCCAACAGCCCAGCGTTTATCTCCAGATACCAGGACAACAGAAATATAAAAGAGTTGCGTTTGCCCCTAGGTACCAGTACCAGGGCAACAGCAAATTTTCACTTCTATCGGCAGTTCCTATGACTGCCAATTTTTTTTTTTTTTCTCAATCACTGATGATGATGAAAAAACGATCCGGAATTTTCAGGCGGGATTCAAACCTACTATTTCAAGGTGCCTTTTTTTTTTTTTTAATTTCCCTTCTATATGGTGTAATCAGACGTTCTTGTCACTAGGTCACTACGTCTATTCTAACGTTCTCATGGCAGTGATTTAATGTTTTATGTGAGATACTTAAAACTAAACAACTATTCCGGTACCTTCGTAAACTACATTTACCAACGTAAATTGAATTCAATTACTCTACAGCTAAATAATCTTATCAACTCAAATAAATAAGACAATTCGATCACATTTGTCGCTCTCTCAACGGAAGTCTAATATCACAGAGCAATTAATCTTCTCACAATAAAATAGTACCGGAATTCATGCATCGTTTTCTTCTATCTTTGTATAGTAACGTATCCATTTAAATTAGACCCACCCTGCCCCCCGTGTTCTATAAAACAATGGATGTGTTCTACGAGTTTGACTCTAATCACATGTGTCTGATTAGACTGGATTGCATCGATGCAACATACGTATAAATATGACACGTGGTTAGTTTGCACACCGCTTACGACTTGGCAGTTGTATCATTGACACGACCACATATGCTACCATAGTGGCGTTGAAACAAAAGAGTTTATAAAACCAATTTGTTGCATTTGAAATTGAATTCTATGATACAGCTATAGGAGATAATTTCGCGAGGTTAAGATTTATGTTTGGTTGTGTGCGGGCAATGGAAATAGATGAAGTTTGATAGTAGTGTTCGGGATTTGAATATGCATCGCTGGCGACATTGTAACGGACTTGTTGCTATTCATTCGATCATTTTATGCTCTTTTGCTTCCTTATTTTGATAATAATATAGTGGAGTTTATTTTAAGCTCGCAAATAGTTTTATCTGAGAATATGATGAGATATAAAGTGACTTGATTTAGTTATAATGTTGAATACAATCGTTGTATCTTGATATTAATATGACTGAGTCAGTTAAATTTGACATTTATTGGGCTACTAAGAACGCGATGTTGCTTTTAAGGTGTTGTTAGAAATGCTTCTAACATGATACAAACTTAACTATCTAGGTACTTAAACTAATAAAATCTGAATAATCCTAAAACTACCTAATAGGTTTAGGCGTGGCTTTTTGAAATTTGTCGGAATTTGGAAATGAGACGATTTTCTTAGCTTTGGTTAAGATTTTATGATCGTAACAAATATATGTTTCTAGTTAAATTACAGAGCATAGAGATAGAACATCTTGTAGGTATCTCTGGGTGGCGTGGAGTGCAGTGCTAGGTAAAGAAGATATGGACTCTTCGTGTTCCAATAGCTGCGTGTCACTGTGCTGTTATGTGGCAGGCATGTTGCTTACATGTAGGCACATGTCCTGGTCCTCTCTATCGTCGTCACTATACAATTTAAAAAAAAAAATGTTTGTCTGTAAAGTCGGTTTACTGACGATAGAACGTGACAACGTCTTAAGAAAATACTGATGGAATGGTAGCATTTTTCAAAAGAAAATTTTAATTTCATTTGTTTAATAGATTTGTATGTTAAAAGTAATCAGTAGAATTTAGTCATTTTCAATAAAAACAATGCAAAAAACAATGCAAAAAAGCTTTTAGATGCCGGGGATCGAACCCGGGGCATTTCACATGCAATGCGAACGCTCTACCACTGAGCTACATCCCCGCTTGAACTACTGGTCGAAATAATTAATACAACTGTAACAAACATGCGGCGAGGTAACGACCGACAGTAACGCTACATGACGTCATGTTTTGTGGGCGTGCAGCCGGCTTCATCGAATTATAAGACGTTATCACGTCAAAAAATTTAGACGTTTCTGTGGCATTATTGCGTTTTCAAATTGACATAAACCGACGATAATCTCAGATGATTCCTAAAATATGTAATTGTATGTTTTAATAAGTAGTATACATACTATTAAAACATACAATTACATATTTTATAACTACAGTTATTGAGTGACTGTACCAGTAGGACATGTAGCTGATGGTAAGTGTAACACGCTTGCCCATAACATCAGAGTGTCACAGCTATTGGAACATGAAGAGTTCACATCACTACCTAACACTGCGCTAGTCACCCAGGGATATCAGATGATTTATATCTATTCCCTGTAATTTTTCAGGAAACATTACCATTCAAACCGTAACACAGTAATGTTTACACATTACTGCATGGCGGTAGAATAACTGGTAAAGGTGTGGTACTTCCAGGCGGAGTTACAAAGAGTCCACTACTATGTTGTTGTCTAGACAAATATCAGGTGTTTTTGCATATCGTTGTCACCAAAATTACAATCTTAATGCCCGAGCTACACAAGGCTATATTTTCAAGCTACGATAGCAAGCTAGTGTTAGTAAGCTAGCAAGCTAGTACTTCTAGCTTCGTGTAGACAACGCTACCACAGAATAAATATTAGTACAAGTACAGCATACTGACTTAGCGAAAACGATTATATAAATAGCGACTCTTGCTGGGACACAACAGAGTTCAATTCAGCTCGCATTAGCGCTCAATACCTGTCGCGATTTTCAACTAAACATTTGTGCTTTCTCTAACGCGTAACTCTGTCCCTGTCTGGCGCGGAGGGTTGTCGACATATGTAATAACAACATTCGCGGGAAACGTCGCGCGAGCGCTCAGCCGTGCGTCCGACAACCGACTGGCACTTGTTCCCTGGGAGGAACGGTCTAGCTGTAGGTTAAAACCGCGCGACCTTGAGCGAGTGATGATGCACTGACGCTACGCAACGCTAGTTTTGTCTACACGAAGCTATAAGTACTACCCGGAGTCTGTGGAGTGTATAAATTAAAAAACAAAGATAAGTACTAGCAAGTTAGTACTTCTAGCTTCGTGTATACAAAACAGGCGTTGCGTAGCGTTGTCCTAGCTTGAAAAACTGGCTTCGTGTAGCACGGGCATGAGTTACTGATGCTAGTAGTAACTTATAACTTTAAGACACATAGTTTCGCGGCAGTAACTTTGTGGTCCCATAAAGCGCGTACACACATAATTGAAGAAGTTTATAGCATTTGTCTACCCCCAGTCGTTTTGCAGGTTACAGAGCTCGTTACCTCGACATAGTACAGCTGTAGATTTAAAAAGATAAAATAATAACTGAGATAAGAATGTCAAACACGTCATAATAATGCTATAAACGGACCGCGCCACATAGTAGCTGATGTTAGGGTTGCCAGCAATTTGGATTTAAAAAATATGTTTTGAATTTTATTTTCAAACGAGACTATTCAGAATGCAAAATCACGTGTTAAGAATAATTATTAGTTTATAGTTTTAAAGAATTGAATTGTTACCTATGTGGTAATATATTATTTTGTTGAATTATCATTATACATCCTTAGAGAAGAAAATCCAAATTTATTAATTCTAAGAGAATTAATACATTTTGACCACTTTGCCATATCGCAATGGCACTTCTTTACTCGTATTTATTACGAAAACTTATGATGATTTATTTGATAAATTATTGTTTTTTGTAACAATCCCATTAATTTATTATTATCAATCCCACTAATGTTATAAATGTTAAAACCGCGGGGCGGTTCTAATTGAATATAAATTTTAATCCAACTAAAACTTTGTTCTATTCTAGATTCACGTCAATGGTTACCCTATTCACTGAAAACCAGCTCAAGACAAAAAATATGTACAGGATTTTTAAATTAAACTAGTGAGTTAAGAGTTCACTCAATTAGAGGGAGCAAAAACTTGTAATAAAGTGTATTTCTCTGCCAAATAAAGATATGTTCGCTTAATGAAGTAATTAAACATGTATGTATAACTGTAGCCGAATATGGCAAAGGCCGAATTCCAGAATTGGGTGGATAATTTGTACCGAAATGAAATCTCAGCACGAATTAAGATCTTATATCTTCTATGTGTGCAGGGATGAAATTAAGTTTCAGTTAGCTTCAGACAAATTCCAGTAAATACCTATTTTGACCATGTGAGCTTTGTAATATGATAGTACAAAGCTCACATGGTCAAAATTGGTCAAAATTCCTTTACCAAAATTGGGGAGAGGTGCTGTCAGGTAAAGGTGTACGTCAAAAACGCCTTTAATTCGGTTGATCGAGGAGCCCTGTTGGCCCAAGTGAAGGATAAAATTCCTGACCTGTACAATTTTCTTTGGCAATGTTATGGCGAGCTCACAAAATTGACTTATCAAAACAATCATATGTTATCCTCCGACGGCTGTCAACAGGGTGATCCCTTCGGCCCTGCGACCTTCGCCTTGGCTATTCACCCCATCATTCAACGTCTCCAGTCCAAACTAAACGTTTGGTACTTGGGCGACGGAACTTTGGGGGGCGTTGGGAATACTGTTCTAACTGATTTACAAAAACCGATAAAGATTCGATAATACAGAAATTTAATGATCTGGCCCCCAACATCAAATCAGTTGCCCTTGGCCTCCTGGGTTCACCGATTTTAGATGAGTCGTTACCACCTTTTGTCGAGGAAAAAATTCAAAATTTCACGAGAGCCTCCGATAGGCTACTCAAAGTAAACGCCCATATGGCGTTTACAATTATTCGGCAATGTCTCTTTGTTCCGAAATTTATGTACGCTTTACGATGTAGTCCACTGTGGAAACATGGAAACATGAGCTCCTTGGGAGCTTAGACAATGTCGTAAAGGAATCTCTAATATCGGTGTTGAATGTGGATCTGAGTGGGAGGGCCTGGTCACAAGCCTCACTACCCATACGGTTGGGAGGCTTAGGGGTCCGCCAAATTTCAAGTGTAGCTTTACCGGCTTTCTTGTCCTCAGTTCATAGTACTCAAAATCTAATAGACAAAATTCTCGCACCCTCTTTCTTTAGTCTTTAGGCCATTCGGAATATTCTGATGTAGTAGTAGCTAATTTGTGCGAGGCTAAGAATGCTTGGAGGCTGGCTTGTCCAAACAACGATTTCCCCAGATGTATGTCATCTCAGAGACAGTGGGATCGACCGATCTGCGATCTAGCACGGAACTCTCTTCTCGATACGTGTCCTAGTATCGCGGATCGTGCTCGTATCCTTGCTGTGTCTGTGTGGGAATCGGGCCTTTGGTTACAAGCTTTGCCATCTTTCAATACCGGTAGCCTATTAGATCCAACTGCATTTCGTCTAGCTGTTAGCTTGCGCTTGGGTGCGAGGTGCTATGAAGCCCATCGCTGCCATTGTGGTACTGCCGTCGACCAACTCGGTCACCACGGTCTCTCTTGCTCGAAAAGCGCGGGTCGTATTGGCCGCCACGCCAGCCTGAACGACATCATACGCCGGGCTTTTTCCACCGCCAGCTGTCCCAGCAATACTCGAACCGAGTGGGCTTGCGCGTGACGATGGCAAAAGACCTGACGGCATGACTGTTGTACCTTGGAAGTTGGGTCGGCCCCTAGTGTGGGACGCAACTTGCGTCGATACTCTGGGACCATCACATCTTCCAGAGACACATTGTAGGGCTGGTGCAGCGGCTAATTCAGCTGAGCGACTCAAACGGCGCAAATATGCAACCCTCGGAAGAGGTTACATATTTGAGCCCTTTGGGGTTTAGACATTGGGTCCGTGGGGGCCGGTAGCTCACCTCATCTTCAAAAGCCCTTCCGAGCGCTTGGTCGACGTGACGCGTGACCAAAATGCTGGCGTTTATTTGGCCCAACGCATACGCAACGCATTTGTGTGTTTGTTGTTAAACCTCGTCGAAACGAGTTGAAATTTGGAACACAGTTATATTGTTGTCTGGGTTAGCAAATAAATTACTCTATGTCATAGGGAATAATGGGTACAACTGATGGGCGCTGCTAGTATATAATATGTAAAATTATTTTTGAAACGAAGTTCCTGACCGCTTATTACACACTCTGAGCTTAGACCGAAAAAAAATATAAAAAAACTTTTTTTCGACATTTTCTATTGTTAGTTTCGTGTCACACTTTTGTTTTACAAAACTTTACTTTGTGCGTATTCTTCCAATTGGTTGAAACTTGAAAGTCAATAATGTCAATGTCGAAAATTTCTATTCCGATTTGCGTACATATTTGCCAGCTTTTTCCTCGCGAAACCTGTCAAATTAGAGTAAATGGTTAGAATACGGCGCTAGTCACTTAAGTAATGAGTTAATTTGTTTCAGTGACAATTTCGTTACTTAAACGTCATTTAAGTTCCAATGAATTTTCATAAATACCAATTGCTATAATCAGCCTGTCAACGTTTAAAACACGAACTAATAAATATTGATAAGAAAGTATACCGGCTGTCGTTGAAGTAATTCAACTACCACTTAAATAGTGTTGCCAACTTATCTGTAGAATGGTAAAAAGAGAAACTAATGACTTCCACAGAACTAAACGCAGAAGTTGTCTAATTTTGTAATAGGCGGCAACAATTTTCGATCGTGGCGCCATCGCTGTATTCCACAGATAAGTTGGTCGTACTGTAGAATTCAGGTCTATTGGAATGAACTTCAGAAACATTTTGAAATAATACCTCAATTTATCTAGTTTTCGTGAGCTTATTAAAAGTAGCCCTCATGTGATTCCAGATTATTTTTATCTATCAATTTAAAAAATCCCATCAGATTCCATCAGTAGTTTTTGTTTCAAAGAGTAAAACATTTACTTGTTAAATAAAATTTGTTAAGAGGTAAGAGAGACAAGCAGGTTATGTGCCTAATCGTAAGCGACAATCTCCCCATAACAGCACAGCGACACGCAGCTAATTGACATACATCTCTATAAGTACATACAAACTTTAGCATTGTAATATTAGTAGGATTCTTGGAGAAAATAGATTATGTCATCATCATCATCATATCAGCCGAAAGACGTCCACTGCAGGACAAAGGCCTCCCCCAAAGATTTCCACAAAGATCTGTCCTGCGCTGCCCGCATCCAACGATTTCCGGATTAGATTATGTATTTCCTGTTAAATGATGTGCCACAATCACCACCTACCACCACAGTAGGATTCTAATAAATAATAGACAAATTCGTAGATTTCACAAAATGGACACAAAAAGCAAAATGGATAAGTACGTATTTACGGACAAAACTAGTAAGGTACTAGACCTACACGATCGCCCACGGCTGAGATGATATCGTCACATCATGTCGCCACCTTCGCTCAGGAAACCATCTCGACAAATAGAAATAAGCAGAAAATTTCGATGTCTTGTTGACATTTACAATTTATTGTTCGTATTTTGTGGGAATGTCTAAAGCATAGATGAAGAATTTTTTTTGCTACGCAAAAAGATCAACAAAGCGAGTGAGCGAGAAATCATTTTCAAGTGGAAATCGCTCGAGAGAAGAAGAGAAAGTGAATGAAGTAACGTCATTACAATATTTTAGTATACCCGAACGTAACAGTCTGATTTCGTCGCGGTGAAAATCGTGTATTTTTAATTAATCCTTGGATTGCAGACGATTTTATTAAATTATTTATATTATGGCATGTTCTGTGCGTGAATGTGATACAAGACGATATTATAATCCGAATCATTACACTAGTCACCAACACATGTAAATATGATTTTTTATCAGGTCTCCGAGCAGCCTTTGTGTGTCTTTTACATTTGACGTCTTTGGTCTAAAGTCACCACTCATGTCGTCTGGGGAAATTTAGTGTCTTTAGAACGTCAACAATGAAACAATGATGTAGCTTTTTTCGAGCTATGAGCAGTCCGATAGAACAAAGTGCAAGGTGGGATATTAGATCATGCAAATATGTTGCTCTCTCCATGGCTACTGCTGCGATGCATTCCTATTTCGCGTGGCGTCACTACCTCACTACTATCGCATTTCTTTGAATAGTTTAAATACTAAGTGTATTTATTGATAATTGCAAAACAAAAAATTTCGTCTATAGACTGAGCTGTGACTTTATCTTTTGACATATAGGCACGTTCAATTTCCTGTTGCTAAATTTAAGCATAGTCCAGACTTATGACAGCCCTCACTTGACACGTGTCATGGCCTAACGCAACCCAGAGTGCAACCCAAATGTCAGGACATAATTTGGAGCTTAGATAATTTCAATGTTGCTATTCTTAAAGCTAAAACTGCTTTCATGCCGTACGGTATTATCAAATTGGGTTACAGAATGAAAGATATTGACAAATATACTTACAATATTTTTGTATGTATGTATTTGAGATTTAGATTTTATAATTATTTTTAATGAGTATTAGATACATTATTATCAATCATTTTCATGTGAACCGTTTTTAACCGACTTCAATACAGGAGGAGGTTTTCAATATCGGTTTTTAAATGTATTTTTCGTAAGTTTGTTACGCGATAGTTCCGCCAATTGTGAATCGAATTTGATGATTCTGTTTTTGTTTGACAGATCATACTTCAGAGGTGGTGTCATATAATTTTTTACAGAAATCGTTTTTGCTGTTTTTGAAATATCAACAAAAAAATTAAAAAATCTTACCTGGAACTTTACTGGATACTTTCATCAGTTAATTTCACAAAAACTATGAAATTTAAACTCGGACAGTTTAATCTTAAATTGAAGTCTGTGTTTATTTTTTTTCGGTTAAAATTAACCGTTGTTATGACAACTTTATTTGCATGACAGTGTGGACGAGCCCTTATTTGATTATCGAAATATCGCGCAGCACTCTCGACATTGCAACTCGACGTAAATAACAACTGAAGTGTGGCGCTGGCTTTATACAGGAACTAGTAGCCGCCCGCGGTTTTTCCTGGTCCTGTTGATTTCCCGGGATAAAAAATTGTCATCGTATTATTCGTTCCAATCCGTTCATAAGTTACGACGTGATTGAGCAACAAAAATCCAAATATCGAAACGTTAGCATTTTTTATATTAGTAGGATAACTTTTAATCCCGGGAAAATAACGGGAACGAGAATTACCCAGGTAACACCGCAGGGCGCTGTTAGTAGATAATAAAGATAGTCTGGGAATAACACATTTGCTACGGAATTAAAATTCGCGAGTGACGCCGCGACATGCTACTAGTAATAAAAATGTTAAACTTACAAACACAACACACAACGTGTTTGTAAGTGTGTAGTCTCATATATCTCTGTAGTGACTGTAACAGAATTGAATTAACTTAAATACGAAATAATAAGTAAATTACTTAGATTACATACAAACTACGTTTTACTTATTATGTATAATAAGTATGTATGTAAAAAAAACTATACGTATTATATCAGCTATCTGGCCGCCATCATACAAGCTATGCTTAGTTTAGGGTCAGATGGTGTTGTGTGTGAATTGTCCACCAATATTTATTTTATTTATTTATTTATCCGATCAAACTCAGTGGTTTCGATATGGTGTGCAAACGCATAGTTCTAGCAAAATATAGGTAACGAACAAAAATGTAAAATATTTAACAATGTCACTTGAGAACTGTACCTAATATCTGGGCTATTTAAAATGGAAACCCACAGCTTACTCGGCTTGATACTTAAGTGATTCATAAATCAAATCCGAAGTACATTACGAAACTAGTGGAGTAACTGATGATACTGTTAGATAAATGAAAGTAACCGACTTTTGAATGTAGCGTTGTAATAGAAGTGGTGGAAAATGCATCATACCTACAACTATGTAATTTTTTCCACTGATAACTTGTTTACCGGAATTCAGTAATTTTGTTTGGGGAAAATCGTATGTCACGGCACCAACACGGTTATGTAGCGGCGTAGCGTATTTCCAATCTATACAAGGCCAGAACGCAAGGGTATGAAACTAATCACGTATAGATTGTAAATAAGTTTTTTTACTAAGATCTTCCAAACCATACAAGGCCTGTACGCAAATACTCGCGTATACTTTGTAGTAACGTAGAAGTATTATGCTGTTACAAAATATCCAGCGCCAGTACGCATACGGACTAATCGTGTATGTTTTGGAATAAGCGCGCGAAACTAACATTACAATTTGTACGTGAGCAGTTGCATTTTTTTGTTTATATAAAGAGTGACGAGACGAGCAGGACATTTGATATCATCTGATCAGGACATCTGATGGTAAGCAACATACCTGCTACATAACAGTACAGTGACACGCAGCTATTGGAACATGAAGAGTCCAAATCGTTACCTAGCACTGCACTGCGCTCGTCACACAGAGATCTAAGATGTTTTATATCAAGATGTTATACTGACTGATTTATTGTAGATGTTGGTTTCCCAGATCCGACTCGGAGCACCCCGACTCCACCTAGTCTTGTCGCTACTACCCCTAGAGTGTATATAAAAAATGCGGGAGCCAGAAGCCTAAGGGAGGTCCTGAGTGGAGAAGCGACACTCAGGGCTGACCGCAGGGCTTCTGGCGGGAGCCCACCCAGAGTCAAATCTCAGCATCGGATCGACAACATAGACAATCAGTACGAAAAATTATTAATAGATTTATAACAACATTACAATATAATATACTCGTACGCGAACAGTTTCCTATGGTTGCGTTCTGGCGTTGTATAGAATGGAAAGACGCGACGCGAGCATCCACGTTACAAACTATACACCATCAGTACGCAAAACTCTTGTATGGTTTGTAATAACAGATTTTAAAACAACATTACAATATATACTCTAGCAGTTTTCTATGGCTGCGTTCTGGCGTTGTATAGTTTGGAAATACGCAGCGGCGTAGTGTCGGAGCGGTAACGGAACAACAGCACGAGACGTGAGCGTTAGACGCTTTTTGTTTTGCTAGAAATCTTGTTAGTTCATCAAAAACAGCCTAGTAACTGGGACTCGGGGGTCTTTCCCCCCGAAGGATTAAAATCAAGGTTCGTAATCCAGCACGTTGGTTTTTGTGACGACATATTTTATGTCCTGGAAATATGTTTTTCTGTTGGTTTTCTCACAATGTTTACACCTTTACTTTAAAAAAAACATGATCTAATACCACCTTGTCCTTTTTTCTATCGGAATGCTCGTAGCTCGAAAAAGCGACATCGTTTCATGGTTGATGTTCCAAAGACACGATCGAAGAGATTTGACTCTACTTTTGTGATAAGAACGTCTAGGCTGTGGAATACGTTGCCTGAGTGGGTTTTCCCCGATGGTTACGATCTTTGTGTGTTCAAATCGAGAGTGAATCGGTTTTTTCTAGGTAAACACGCTCCATCGTAGACCGCATCGTCGCTTAACATCAGGCGAGATGGCGGTCATGTGTAAACCTGTAAAAGTTAAAAAAAAAACCTACTATGTAAAATATCGTAAGTTTTTTTTAATACCTCACTTTTGTGAAATCAAACCTTTTATCCACTAGGCTACCACAGATTTTGATGTTTCTGGTGGAAAATCCTGTTCTATTCAAGCGCATTACTCATTTCCATGAGAATGGACGCCTACCTCTGATCCCGGAATGCATCAGCTGCGTCAAAAAGCGAATGTTAAAATAACACTGAGTTGTATCTGAGATTCCATTACTTTGATGCATCGCAAATGTGATTTATCGACTTCCCTGCCAATTCCGCGCTTTTAGTGATGGGCTTCTGTTTAGAAATAAACTACGACGTAATCAAGTGCGTATACGTAAGCGCTTGCAGTATTAGTAATAATCAAATAAATAAACATTGGTAGACAATTCACACAGCTTACCATCTGACCCCAAACTAAGCAAAGCTTGTACTATGGCGGCTAGATAGCTGATATAATACATATATAGTTAGTCCATCTAAAACTGATATAGGTACCAGATGATTGCCCCCTTAGATTGGTCTATCTTATTGGAAAAAGCTTCAAAATAGTTGTCTGACGAACATATTTACAAATGCAGCATGAGAATTTAAGTGAAGTTAAATTATTATTTTGGAGGTTGTTAAGCAAAACGGAAAGTGTCTGGGAGTATTGAGACCTTGTTTTTAAGGATATTGCCTACAACATACGTGAAAATCACTTATTTGAAAATACGTGAAGTAAGTAATGTTTGTATGTACCTTCATTACCCCAAATTGGCCGTCTAAGCACAAGTTAGCGAGTAAGCATGTGTTCTTAGTACTTACTAACTCTACTCAATCGTCCACATTCATTCATCAGAAAATAGGTGACGTCTGGCAGCTCTGGGATCTTGGACTATTAGTTGGTCTACCGCAACGTCTTTTGTGATCTAGCTTCCACTGCTGTGTCTGGAGATCTTAGTTCAAAGATA
The DNA here is from genome assembly GCA_963693475.1 of Ectropis crepuscularia. Lineage (NCBI taxonomy): Eukaryota > Metazoa > Arthropoda > Insecta > Lepidoptera > Geometridae > Ectropis > Ectropis crepuscularia. The sequence goes on from OY856359.1 coordinate 17,918,803, forward strand.
GAACGACTTAATTTTTTGGAATTGAAAAGTCTCTGTAGCTTGTACATCCAACAATGGCTAGTCAGTAAACTTAGAGCTATAAATTGCGGAAATTGACTTAAAGTTTACTCACAAACGTATATCTGATTGGACATCGTGATTGGGTGGATGTCAAAATTGTCATGATAAGTCTGCTCCTTCGCTCATTTGCGTAATAGACTACAGGCCTGTGAACAAAATTTACGTAGTAAATGAACCACCAGGAGACCTATGTAGGATGATAGCAGGGTATAAAATAATAAGATTGAGCACTATGCCGTCACTTGTAAGCTGTCCAACTACGTAATTTTTGTTCACGGGCCTGTAGTCTTTAAGACGTCTCGTTTTATTGTAATTAAAAAGTAAAAAACTACTTATAAAACTAAGATAGTTCTGGTGCTTCGTGCTTCTTTATGAAAATTATTGCCAAAACACATCGTTTTGTGAAAAGTAGCTACATTTACAAATACTTCAACAAAGTACAGTCCCCCAAAGTGAACAAAAATTAAAAAAAACTCATATTAGAAATTAGCAATATCATTTTTGAATATAGTAAAGACTATCTCTATACCACGAATCGTCTAAAGTTTATCAATACCGTGGCCTAGATCTTAGAATAAAGCAACGCTTACATAGAAGACACATATATTATGTATTTACTTTTATTTTGATACTTTTTGCATTTGAACAATAACAACGAATACAAATCGCAGTACACCCGTATCCTTATAAAGATAGCAATCGTTTGGCGCTTTTGTATGCCAACATTCTACGTAATATCAGTCAGTAACCTTGATCCTCTGACGGATGGATACGTTACGTCAAGAAATTATGGATACAATACGACCAACTTATCTGAAGAATGTAGTGATGGCGCCATGATCGAAAAGTGTTGCCACCTATTACAAAATTAGACAACTTCTGTGTTTGTGTTCTGTCGTCATTAGTTCAGCTTTTGGTCGTTCTACAGATAACTTGGTGGCACTACTATACATTGATGTTTGGACTGCATTGATTTACAGTCGAGATATGCTTGTCAACAGCTTTTGAAAACTGAGGCTAAGAACTCACAGAACTATTTTCACCCGCGACTGCCCCGGTTGCGGGTCCGCAGCTGCTGGTATATAATAATTACATATTATCTAAAGAAAATTAGCGGTCTCGTGAGTTTTGAAATAAAACAGTAGTTGCGGACATCCGCGTCGGGTGAAAATCGCTCCGTGACTTCTTAGCCTTACGGTCATCTTCAGTAGCAGTCATCTTAACTTGGAATTTTAGAACGGTTACATAAAATTATTGAGATGTTTTTATTGATTCTTTAATTGTACTGTGCTCGGTAGATGGCGCTTTTTTTAAAAATCAATAGCCGCTGTTAAATAAATAAAAGTTAAAAAACCACTTTGTTCGAAACATTTTTCGACATACGAGTCGATTCAGTGCCAGATAGATGAACACCTTGACGATATGACGATAAATCAAAATTATGGAATGAGCTGATTTATGCATGCCTTGTATGTAATTGCCATACCCAATAATGAACGTCATCATCATCAGCCTATTCTAATCCACTGCTGGATATATAGCTTTTCTTCTCTAGCTGCTGCTTGCTGCTTTACGTATATCCTCATACCATCTCATGTTATTTTTAAAAATGCACGGCTATGCGTTCATTACCTTCTCTGTTTTCCTTTCTCCGTTCTCTTCACACACGCACACACTATGTTGGCAGACAGTGAGCTCGATGTGGTACCAACCTCACGCCAAATGGGTTGCCACCATCTTGCATCCATCTCTACGCCACCGCGCGCTCTCATTGGTAAAATCAAATAAGGCGCTCTTCCTCCAGTTCCTGTAACACATTTCCATTCCCTTTTCCGTCACCACAAAATATCCAAAAACAGAGAGAAATTATTTTAGTATGAAAACTAACGTAGTTGTTACACACCTTAAATTAATTCACTTGTGTTATATATAGTCAGTCCAGTCCAACTTCAGTTTCAGCCGCATCCGGCGGCCTTTTATTGGCACTTTGACCTGTGAATTAATTATATATTAGATGAAGAGAAAAGATGTAACACATTAAAATTGTTGAGTATTAGGAGCGCCTCGCGGTTTTACCCGCGGAGTTATCTTTGCTTTTCCCGAGATAAAAATTAGGCCATGTGCTATTCCCTACTATAATAATATGTGTTCCATATTTCAACCCGATTCTTCCAGACATTCCGACGTGACTAAGGAACAAACATTATGTAAATAGTATATGTTGCGCGTCGCACACCACGCTTTGAGTTTTCCAAGATTTTCGTCCATCCTAAGGTTGCTTAGATGAATTCGCTTGCATGTTTCACTATCCTTACTGTTCTATGTTTCACTATTCTTACTGTTTTACTAAATGGTATGTATTTAATTGTGTAAACGATAAAAATACATGCTGCTATGCGAAAAGCTTCTGCGATGTTGCAAATGTATGGGTGATTTGAAGGGTCGTTTTGTTTCCAGCTCACTGGGTGGTGCATCAATGGCGGCTCTACGAGCGGTCTCTCTGCTCGCTGTTGGAGCTGCAAGCTCGCAAGGGCTCGTACTCGATGTGCTGCAGTCCTCGCTACCTGCTCGCGCCGGACTACCCGCACCTGCTGCCGCTGCCGCTGACCACGCAGCGACCCTCGCCGCCGCCCGCGCACTTGTAGCCTCCGCGTGCGCCGACGCAGGTAACACTACCTATATCACATCTGAAAAGTTATACAGGAACAGTCTCTTTTGGGGGTGTTGTGACTCGATCCTGGTAACACTGGGTCTATGACATCTGTCAAGTTAGACAGGAACGGTGTCTTGTGGGGTTTTTGTGATTCGATACAGGTAATACTGGGTCTATGACAGCTGTCAAGTTTGACAAGAAATGTCTCTTGGAGGATCGTTGTGACTCCACACAGGTAACACTAGCTATACATATATGACATCTGTCAAGTGAGACAGGAACAGTCTCTTGTGGGATTGCTGTGACTCGACACAGACTACATCAACTTAATGACATCTGTCCAGTCAGACATGAAATTTAATGTCTCTTGTAGGATCGTTGTGATTTGATAGAGATGAAACCAACTCTATGCTCTAGCTTTAGACAAGAATTGCTCTTATAGGATTGTTGGGACTCGACACAGGTGATATGATATGTCAAATTAGACCGGAAATGTCTCTTGTAGGATTGTTGTCAGCCGATAAAGATGTCACTATAAAGTCACAAAATAGCGCGTACTGACACAGGTGTCCCATCTGTTGAGTCACATATGAAATGAACTGTTTTTTGTGCTCTTTTTACTTCTTTTGTGTCTTTTTGGAATTACACATCTAAAGCTTAGTTAGTAATTAGTGCGAATGAATCGGAGTTTGGCTGTACTATTGGATACGCCACCCCGGACACTACGTATTTATGCATGTGGCATTGAGTTTGTAGTTATAATTTAATTTCACTACATGTTTGAGTATTTAATAATAACCACGTGCCTGTCGGCGTCAGCAAGGTAATACAAGCTCTATAATATTTATGAAGTAAGACATGAACATTTCCTTATAACCAACTTACGTCGATATAGAATATAGAAGACATTATCTCCATGACATCTGTCAACACAGGCAAGAAACGTAGCTTGTTTTAACTCGTTCCGACACATTCAACTTTAGTTTATGACATTTGTGAAGTTAGACATGAAACTTCCCTGGTAATTATCGTGCGTTGACAATGGTAACACTAGATCTTTGACATCTGACAAGCTGGCCATGAGCCATCGCTTGTAAGATTATCGTTTGTTGAAACAGGTAACACTAGCTCAACGCCGACAGTGAACTGTCAAGTTAGGCTCCAAGTATAACCCTCACTTTATGACAGCTTGACAGCTCTGAAATTATACTCGACAACCCGACACGCTAAATGTCGAGTACCATTTGCTTAACGTAAAGCATGGTATTCTTATTTCACTTGTACATAATTATGTATTTTATGATTTCATGGCTTACTAGTTTGACCTGTAAGACATCTTTGGTCTAAAATTTAAACTTACGAAAACGTTATGTACCTACATTTTTGAAATACGGTGGTCAGACGACTGTAAGTAACTATGACAAATCATGTTGAATGCGAAATATCAATTGATTCCTTGTTTGATTACTCCCGTTTTTCAATGGTAGGTATAACTCCTTTTCCATCCCACGGTTGTCTGGGAGATATAACTTTTAGCGATAAGGTCGCAATTTGCTACTATATTTTGACATTGGTTTTCAAAGTTTGTTTTGTTAAGTGCATTAAAGAAGAGTGTTTCTATCTATACATCTGTCTACATCACCGGTTAGAGTCCAAATTAACAGTTGCAAATTTAATTTCCTCAGTAAGTTACGTACCAATCCTTTCAAACTATAAAATAACATTATTTATGTGCGTTCTAGTTTACTTTATAAGCTTAGATATTGCAATCGCAATAACCACTTAATTTACGTGTAAAATAATATTTTTTATCTATCTACATTTTTGTGTACCTATATGTTTGTTTGTACTTCCTTATTTTGTAATTATGTGTCATTTCATACGTTAAAAAAATACAATTAATTATACCTTAAAAAAACGAATCCCGAATAACCCACCCCGAACTGCTCGCGGTGCAAAGTAGCCCATGACCACTCGCCGCGTTCCCACGTTGAATAGCAATGGCCAACCTTTGCTCCAGGAACGATCCGGAGCGGGAGTTACCAGTAGTCTCCCGGAGCCTGCGTCATAACTCCAAAAGGAACCCCCTAGTCTCCAATTAGTAATATTAGTAAAGTGTCAAAAAATAAAAGGCCTGTTTTAATTGTATTAAAAAAACACTTTATGTCATTAATTATTATTATTTTAGGTTTCTTTTTAAACGACTTCCAAAAAGGAGGATTATCAATTTGACCATTTTTTTTTTCAGTTTCGTTCTTTTAAATTGTAAGTTAAATTCTAGTTAATTTTTTTTCAAATATCAAAGAAGGTATTTAATGTTTTGAGAACTTTGGATTAGATCAATATTTTTAAATCTGTCATCCACAGATTAAATGTGACAAAAACACAAATGTGATATTTTGAAAATATATATGTATAAACTGAAAAACACTGGATTAAATGAAGCCCCCATCTCACATCGCTCGCTTATCCTAATATTTGATAGTAAACGTGGAATACCTTACAGAGTATTTGAGAAAACCACAAGCGAAACCGAGTACATAAGATAAGACTTGAATAAATAGTTGCATTCAATGCCTCGAATTAACATACCCTTGATATGTTATCAGGTATTTTGTATCACTTATAAGGTATACTGTTCCTAGAGGCTGTGTAAACCAGAACGTATTATAGCGAGGCTTGATGTATAGTAATCATCATCAGCCCACTAAATGTTCCCACTGCTGGGACTCGGGGCCTTCTCTCGCAAGGAGAGAGTTAAGGCCATTATCCACCACGCTGGCCCAGTGTGGGTTGGTGGATGACACATGACTTTGAAAGATTCTGGGTACATGTCGGTTTCCTCACGATGTTTTCCTTCACCGTTTTAAGTTAGCGGCATTACGCACATGACTTCGAAAAAACAGTGGTGCGTGTGGAGTTTGAACCCGGGGTCTCCGGATCGGCAGGCGCCGTTCTCCCGACTAGACCAGCCGTAACTTTATTTAAGTAACGTATAGTAATAAGTACTTTATTTTACTAAAGGCCGACTGCCTCTACTTCGTTCGGTTTCGACTCAATTTTTGGAGTGAACACTTCTTTCGGCGCACCACATGTAGATTTTCCGTAAGCTGTGAATTGAGCACAAGCTTTACGTTCGTAAGTGAAATAAATCTTCGGGTAAACTCGGATGATCTCGATGGTCATGGTCTTAGCCACGCTTTCCGGTTTCACCCGCGTAGTCACAGAATAAATATTAGTACAAGTACAGAAGCCCCACTTACCGAAAACAATTATATAAATAGCGACTCTTGCTGGGACACAACAAAGTTCAATTCAGCTCGCAATACCTGTCGCGATTTTCAAATAAACATTTGCGCTCTTTCTAACGCGTAACTCTGCCCCTGTCTAGCGCGGAGGGTTGTCGACCTATCTAATAACAATATGCGCGGGAAACGTGTTGCGCGAGCGTTCAGCCGTGCGTCCGACTACCGACTGGCACTTGTTCCCTGAGAGGAACGGTCTAGCTGTAGGCTAAAACCGCGCGACCTTGAGCGAGTGATGATGCACTGGCGTAGTTTTCGAAGTGAGCTATCAAATTCTGAGTTATTCGTTTTCACTTTTATCGGCAGTTCCTATGACTGCCATTTTTTTTATTTAAGTTCTCATTTGGCCTCTATGACGTACTATAATAGTTTTTTTCGGCCGAGGGTACCTTAAGTACAACACATAGTTTAATTGTCTTAAGAGTTTTAATAAATTTTAAATAGTTTTAATAAGTTTTTGGTGATAAATTTTATGTATTTATAAATAATTAGTTACTTTACCTGCCGGAAAGTGTTATCCTCAAGATTCACACACTAGAACACTGTTGCTTTTGCATAATTAAGTCTGCCTATTCACTGCACTCTGTGTTTATATAGAAAATGGAAGCTATTAAGGAATCTATATCTCAGTTAAGCCAATCATTTAATTTAAAGCTGACTGAGTTTGAAGAAAGGCAGAGAAGTCTTGTAGCTCCAAGGTCTCCAAGTGACAGTGGCCTCATTGCGGAATTCACCCTCTTCAAAACTTTCACTTTGCATTCACTCCGAGCACTTCAGTCCCAGGTTGAGCTTCTGGCTCAGCAGCATGATAACATGGAGATGCACTCAAGAAGGAAAATATTGCTTCTCCACGGTGTGCCAGAGGCGAAAGGAGAGAATACAGTAGCTGTCGTCACTAAACTAGTAACACAATCACTGCGATTGAATAATTTCAAAGATTCAGATATAAGTAGATGTCACAGAATGGGTAAATCTGGCTCCCCAGACCGTCATAGACCCATTCTATGTAAGATCAGAGACCTGTCACTGCGTGCTGAGATGTGGTCATCTAAAAAGAATCTTCGAGGTTCCGGTGTCGTGATGTCCGAGTTTCTAACGAAGGTACGCCACGACATTTTCATGGAGGCTCGGAAGCGGTTTGGGGTGTCAAGGTGTTGGACTTGGGACGGGTCTGTCATTGTGCTGGGTTCTGGAGGTTCGCGGCATCGCGTTGTTTCTTTGGCAGATCTAGATAAGTTGGGCATTCCTTCTGAAGTGGCGGCGGTCGCTGGGGAGGCCTTGAAGAAACCTAAGGCATCTGTTGCGGTTCTTGGAGACAGTCCGGGATCAGCGAGAGCTCCGGCGGTCGGTGACAAGCCACGGCGAGTGCCGAAGCCTAAATTTCATAAGTGAACAATTGTGTGTGAATGAACTGCAAGATAAGTATTTAGTTTTCGCGTAGATGTGCCTTTTTGTCACTTTTTAAATACTTTCTGTCATTATTAAATTAGAAGTCATTTTAAGGGTACATAATACTTGAAATCATTAATTATTTGGAAGGTAATTCTCTCATTAATTACTATCAAAACACAATTTCAATTTTTTCTAACCTCTGACTTGACATTGACAGTTGTATGTTTTGACGGTTTTTTTTTTTTCTTTCTCTGGCACGTTTGTTGCTTTCTTGTTAGTTTTTATATATATTTGTTTTGTACGTAAAAGGAGATTAAGAAGATTACGCATACAGCTAGTCTAATGTACATTGCCACTACAATGATGTCAAAGATATAACTGCGCTGGCTGTACTGTCTTGCAGTTGTATTTATTTGTAAATTTATGTCACGACCCCGGCGGGTACTAACTATGGTGACTTATTAGATAGGTTATTGTAGTTGTTATATATTATTTATTATATTTTATTGTTTAATTAGTAGTTTATGCCTATTTATACATACCTATGTTCAATATTTTTAAAAATAATCTTGATGACAGCGATGAATTTATTTCCGTTACGTCTTCACCCTCTAGTTCTGAAAATAGTTTAGACACTATTCCGACATTGTCGGAGCTATTACACGCGACTTTTTCTGATGTTCCTGAAAATCTTAACTTAATTCATATTAATGCCCAAAGCATTCCCGGCCACATTTCAGATATGCAGACTTCCCTCGACAGTAAGAACATTCATGGCATTTTAGTCTCTGAAACCTGGCTTCAATCATCTTTACCATCTATCGCTTACTCCTTGCCAGGTTTCAATCTCATTCGTAATGACAGAGTTGGACGAGTGGGTGGCGGGGTTGCTATTTATATCCGTGATTACATCCCATTTTCTATAATTAGCACCTCCCCTCAGCCTCCGACCGGTCATATCGGTGAGCATCTATTTATTGAAATTCTTCTTGCGCACTCTAAAATTCTTCTTGGAGTGTTCTATAGCAACTCTTCTCAAAATAACTATTTCTCCTCCTTCGAAAGCATGCTTGAGGACTTGACACCAGCATATAGTCATACTATTATAATGGGTGACTTTAACACCTGCCTATTGAAATGCAACAATCGTAGCTCTAAGCTACTTAGTGCTGTCAAGTCCTGCAATATGACTGTTCTTCCTCTTGCTGCCACGCACCATTTTCCGAACTCATCTCCATCTCTTCTTGATCTTGCTTTAGTATCATCTCCACAACATGTTGCTAAACATGGACAACTTTCAGCTGGCTTTTCATATCACGACCTTATTTTTCTATCGTATAAAGTTCGGGGTCCTAAACCTAAGTCGCCAGTTATTGTGCAGCGCAATTTTAGTGGTATAGTCCAAGAAAACCTTGTAAATGATGCGTGTCTCATTGACTGGTCGCCAATAGAGAGTGCAAGCACAGTTGATGACAAGGTGACAATTTTTAACACTCTTTTAACTCAACTGTATGATGTGCATGCACCATTAAGAGCTATAAAGATAAAGCATACTCCTGCACCCTGGCTCACTAGTGATATAAAGGTTTTGAAGCATAAAAAGGACGTGGCAAAAACAAAATATAAAACTCACCCTAATGACTTGAACAAGCAGAAATACGTTGAGTTGCGAAATCGCTGCAATGTGGTGTGTAGAGATGCCCAACGACGCCATATTTTCAAGTCTGTGCAGGATAAAGATCCTGCAAAAGTCTGGAAATTTCTTAGATCCCTAGGAGTTGGGAAATCTAGACAAGATAGTATTCCTCAAAATTTAGACCTAAATGCAATAAATCAGCATTTCTCTGCCTCTCCTCAAATGGATGCTGCTACTAAAAGCAACACATTAAATAACATTTCTAAAATTAAAGCTCCTGATTTCCCATTTTTCAATTTTTGTCAATTTACCGCTTGTGATGTAAGGAAGAGCATTCTCGCTATCTCCTCAAATGCTGTTGGGCTTGACTCTATTAGCCGGAATATGATCACTCCTATCCTTGATCACTTGCTTCCTATCCTGTGTCATATTTTTAATTTTTCCATTTCCAATGGTGTGTTTCCTTCCTCTTGGAAAGAAGCACAAATTATTCCACTTCCAAAAAAGGCTAATCCCAAATCTTTTTCTGAATTCCGACCAATATCTATCCTTCCCTTCCTGTCCAAGGTCCTAGAACGTTTAGTGCACAATCAGTTAAATCATTACCTCACCAAAAATAACCTTTTGAACCCTTTTCAGTCAGGCTTTCGTTCGGGGCACAGTACGGTTACTGCACTTGTCAAAATTTCTGATGACATACGTCTTGGTATGGAAAAAGGTCACCTAACCGTATTGGTGCTGCTGGACTTTAGCAATGCTTTTTGCTCCGTAGATTTTGATGTCCTCCTTGCTATACTTCGCTCTTCTAACATATCTCCATCGGTTATTGACTGGTTTCAGAGTTACCTGTATGGGCGCCGCCAGAAAATACGCCTTGATGAGAAGTTCTCTTCTTGGTGCGACACATCGGCTGGTGTACCGCAGGGTGGCGTCTTATCTCCATTACTTTTCGCTATCTTTATAAATGCAATCTCACAAAGTCTTTCTTCGTCCTACCACCTCTATGCAGATGATCTCCAACTTTATTGTCAAGCCCCGTTGGCCTGGCTCTCGGAAGCTGTTGATGCTGTTAATGTTGATCTGCGTCGAATCTTAGATTGGAGCGTCTCATTTGGTCTAAAGGTAAATCCTTCGAAGACGCAAGTCATAATAATAGGTAGTTCACGTACCATTAGCCAAATAGACAAGAGTTCGCTTCCACCAGTGGTTTTCGATGGAGTTAAGATCCCTTTTAGTGACACAGTTAAAAATCTGGGAGTGACCTTTGACCAGAATCTGTCTTGGGGTCCCCAACTTGCAGAAACTAGCCGTAAAATTTTTGCAGCCGCTGGTTCACTACGTAGGTTACGTAATTTTCTGCCGACTGCCACTAAAATTGCGCTAGTGCACTCAATCTTATTTCCTATTTTAGATTATGCTGATGTCTGCTTCCTTGATCTCACAGAAGAGCAGCTTACTAAACTTGAGCGCCTGCAAAATCTTTGTATACGGTTCATATTTGGCTTGCGTAAGTATGACCATGTTTCCGAATTCCGCACTAAGCTCAAGTGGCTGCCGATTCGTCGTCGCCGGGATGCTCACGTACTTTCCCTTCTTTACAATATTCTTTTCTATCCCCCTTCTCCTCGCTATCTTCAGGAGCGATTCCAGTTTCGCCACTCTCTCCTCACTAGGGACCTTAGAGCTTCAGACAGACTTACACTTGACATTCCTCAACACAGCTCTAGTTTGTATTCTTCCTCTTTTACTGTGAGGTCTGTGAAGCTGTGGAACGATCTCCCTATGGAAATTAAACGTGCCCAGTCGCTTGAAGTCTTCAAGCTCAGGGTAAGAGACTATTACCTTAACTCATAGCTGTCTCTGTTTGTGCTATTTTTATTCAAAGGTATGTTATTTATAGGTATAAGGATTATTTAGTATTTTTCTTTTGTTATTATAATTTTTTTTTTAATCATTATTTTTTGTTATGTCTACATTGTAATGTACGCATCATAATGTAGATATATTAATTATCTATTTTGTACATTTTCCATAGTATTTTAAGCAAATACGCGTGTGTATATGTACTGATAATATGTTAATGTATAATATTTTCTCTTAATTTTAAGTTTATTTGATGTGTCTTTATTGTTTAGAATAGTTTTTCTTATCTCTCTCTGTTTTTAAATTGTCATTAGGTAGTTAATTTCTGTGTGTAAATTAAGGGCCATTTTTGCAATGTTTTCTCCTCTCCGTGCATGGTTGCCTGGAAGAGATCGCTTTAAGCGATAAGGCCGCCAATTGAATAGCTAATTTTTTATTTTTTGTTTTGTAATTAATTTCTTGTACTCTCTGGCTTTTAATAAAGAGTTTTTGTATTGTATTGTATTGTATTGTATAATAGTACTATAATAAATAGTTAGTTGTCGCGCTAGCGTCACAGATAAGACATAAAATAGTTACGAAGTAACTTCTCTTACTGAAGCAAAAACCAAATTCGTCCTGTCGACTATTGTAGACCTATGTCATAGAATAGATAATATAGATAGAACGGACACTCCCCACCCCCCGCCAATTTCAAGCTTCCTCCCCCTCGCGGACGCGAGGCGGACTCAACGAAGGGTTATTATATCGGACGATAATTTTCTATGAGAATACGACCATGATGATGTATTATTTAACAAAATGGTACCAAATTTTTCGTCTATTATACGAAACAAGAATAAGAGATTTTTAATTTCATAAGAATTTCTACAAAGATTGAATAATTTTTATAAACTGTGTTAAGCTATTCTGGTTAGAAGTACGCGCCAACACTGAAGTCCTGTGACGAAGTTATTAAACTCGTTGTTTTTAAACTGCGGCTTTCGTTAATCATTGTGAAATATGTCAGTGGCGCCAAGTTTTCTCTTTGGGTAAGTGTACTTAACTAAAAATCAATTCGTACATGGTACCTTTATTATCTCCTATTTTGTTTTAAATCTTCTCCCTTCTGATTGTTGATGAAAGTTATATTTACCTACATTAAAGATCGAACACTAACTAGGTAAGATTGTAAGCCACTTAACACAGGCAGGTAACTCACGGGTCACAGCTATTCCATAAAATAATTTAGTAACCCTAGATGACACGCACACATGCGTAAATGTGTTCGAACGACATATGCGTAGTTGTGTGAGTGTAGGTATGTCGACTTCACCGTTTGTTTGGAGTTTAGGCCGAGTGTCCGGGGTGTGCCTATGTATAACCTATTTACTATTTATTCACTCATTTATTTCCTTTCTTAAAAAATGTGAAATGAATTAACAAAAAATGGCTATGTAGTTAATTTATACGCTGTAGAAGTAGGAGCGAGAGGTATACCAGCAAAATCTCTCTATAACCTGCTTAAAGACCTTGGATTGTCCAGAAGTGCAGTAAGTTCTATACTAGAACGAGTATCTAAAGCTGCACTAGTAGGATCATATCGGATTTGGCTGGGCAGGGAGAGAAATACGAGTAGTGAAGGTGAGTGTTGACGTACGTCAATGTAAGGGGCCCCTTTTAAACCTACAGCCCGAGTCACAAGTCTTGGGGTCTATTCGAGATTTCTCTCTCTGCCACACGATGGACCCGGCACCCGCACGGTGAATCCATGGAATGCTAAGAAGTACGTCTCTTCTAAGTTTTTTACAATACATATGAAAAAAATATAAACATTATAAAAAACTTAAAAACTAGAGTGCCGCCAGCAGCGGGGCAGGGCCAAGCTACCGGTGGTTAGGGCTGCAGAGTGAGGAACCTCCTGACGATGCGCGCTGTGTCGAGGATGACCGCCTTCTGTATCTGACCCTTCATCCAACCGTCTAGCGAAAGTCTCTTAAGGTGTTGGTCGAGACTTTTCGCTGCAAGGCCGTTTGCCGACACAACTATTGGGACTATGATCGTCGAATCAACATCCCACATGGCGGTAACCTCATGAGCCAAGTCAAGGTACTTGCTAAGCTTGTCCTTCTCAGCTTTCACGAGGTTCTCGTCATGTGGTACGGTGATATCGACGATCACAGCCCGGCGCTGAGACCGGTCTACCAGCACGATATCAGGCTTATTGGCGACAATAGTCCTGTCCGTGATGATAGAGCGGTCCCAGTAGAGCAACGCACGACCATTCTCGAGAACTGGCAGAGGTGCGTACTTATTATTTATTATTATCATTTAAATTTACTAGCAGTGTCCCGCGGACTTACCCGCGCTCTGCGTAGTTCTGTTCCCATAATTTTCCCGCGGTAAAAAGTAGCCTATGTGATATTCCAGACTAAATAAGAAAAAGTACTACTAAAACAATGTTGTATGCGTTGTGAACTGAGAATAAACAACCTGCGCAGGAGTTGCGATAGCCATGCGCTTGCAGCGAGAGATATCGATCACTGCACACATTTGACAGTTGTAAATTCAGAGCTAAAATGTAAGCGAAAACAGTTCACTTTGTATTCTCACCCGGGCATCGGACCTTCTCTCACAAAGGTCTATGTAAAATGTAATTGAATTGTGATTATTATATTATTGAATGATACTAACAAACTAATTGACTGGCCTCTAAGTAAGTCTGTAGAGTAACTTTAGAGCCATTGGTCATGGGTTAGATTCATCATGGTTAAATTTCCATCCAGGGTAAATATTGTAATTGATTACAAATATTTGTTTTGTGTCAGGGTATTTCTTTATATTATAAGTGTATACCTCTATAATGATACGCCACTCAACCCCAAACTCGGTTTTTCTTCTCCTGCTACTGCCTTACGTATATCATCACTTCATTGAGTGTCAGGGCGTCCTACGCTACATTTTCCGATTCGCGGTTTCCACTCTAGGATACGTGAACGTCACGTGAAGATTATGAATGTTATAAATGGGGTTCTAATGCTTACACGAGTAGTCCGTGAATAGGAGTATTCACGATCATTTAGTCTCATTCTGATAAATAGTTGGTATGTGATATTCCAATTTTAAACAACAACAAAATGAGTCAAGGCGCACGGTACTATAAATGAAATTTTATGTTTTATCTAAAGTTTGTTCGAATTCATGCAATCGTAAAACTCGTCGTTTATTTAGCATCCACACAAATCAAAGTTTCAGAGCAGTCTTCAAACTGAACTTACGCAGTAAACCGTCGTTTGTATTATTTTAGTGGCACTAACATCGCTCCAAGTGGCCTTAGACACCTATTGTTGACAGAGATTTAACTGCCTCTAAAGCCGGGTGCAGATCATTTGCAACATGTGCGCAATGTTCTGCCTATGTGTCGTGAGCAACAAATGCTATGACACATTTGAATTGATCATCATCAGCCTATCCTTTTCTTTTGTTGGATGAGTGGCAATAAACACCTTGCCTGCCTAATGACTTGCTATAGTGATCACATATATAAATATCTGCAACATCAGACATGCTGAAGACATTCTGTTGATTTGGTATTTTTAGTTTGGCAGGAACTAGTCCACCGTTTTTGACGATGACCGCCATTACAGTCGATGTTAAGCAACGATGCGGTCTACATTGGAGCGTGTTCACTTTGAAGAAACCGATTCAAGACATAATTTGTAATGTGCGTTGCTTGACATGCCAGTGGGCATTGCAGACAGTGTGTGACCGGCTTTATAGTTTATAACTTCAGTCCGGACTGACGGTGTGACTCCACTGGGTCTGGTGTTTAAATCATTTTAGAAGCGACAGTTGAAGAGTCGTAACTTTTCTGAGATGAGTTGGCTATTGTTGCGAACTGGCAATATTTGCTAATTTACTGACAATACATGCAATATGCAAGATCCATGCTATTGTACTTTGATGCGAAAAGAGTGGTTTTATGAGTTTGATGTGTCTGATTGTATCTCTCTCTCTCTCTCTATATGTATGTGTATTATCTCTTGTATTTTGATGCGAAAAGAGTGGTTTTATGAGTTTGATGTGTCTGATTGTATCTCTCTCTCTCTATATATGTATGTGTATTATCTCTCTATCGCGCGCGCGCGCGCGCGTGTGTGTGTGTGTGTGTGTGTGTGTGTGTGTGAGAGAGGGTGTGTGTGTGTGTGTGTGTGTGCGCGTTCGCTACTAAAAATACTAAAATATGACAATTTTGTAGTACGGCCTTGAAAAAACTATTATAAAATGTTACCAAGAAAACACTGGCAATTTTATCTTGATGCTATTGACAACATGACAACTTGACAACGATATTGTTGGCTTTACGGTTTAAAGCGACCTCTGCTAGGAAATGGTACGGGGAAACGAAACTATTACATTACACTTTATTTTTTAACAGTGACGGGATGAGCATGACATTCGCCTGATGGTTAACAACACAGTATCACGCAGCTTTTAGAACATGAAGTGATACCGTGACACCACTATTGGGCTCATCACCCGGAGATAAGATGGTTTATCTCTTTGCTCTGTAGTTTAAATGGAAACATTGCCCTTTATACCGATTAGGTACACAGTAACTGATTTCACCATTCTCGAAATCAATACTTTAACTTGTTAATGTAGAATCTTTCGTATTGTTTATTTATAAGCACATGTTAAGTACACATTCAATAGTTTTTTTTCTTCAAAATCCAGCACAACCTATCTTCTTACACGTAATGGTCGTCGCACTTAACTATTTCATTGAAATTCTATTCTCCAATTTCAATTTAAACTTACGTGAGTTCCATACATTTGTGTCATGCATATTTAATGACAAACTATGGAAAGTAAAGTAAAGTAAAGATTTATTTGCGTAGTATGGGTACAATGGTAGATAGAATGGTTAGGCAATATGGTAATAATAATAATTAAGGTACAAGTTCGCGCCGCGACCGCGACGCGAGACCGCGACCGTAGACCGCGACAGGCACTTGACACTATGGAATTGTATGGGCGCCAGTTCGCGCCGCGACCGCGACCGCGACCTGTCTCGGTCTCCTGTCGCGGTCTCGGCGCGAACTGGCGTCCATACAATTCCATAGTGTCAAGTGCCTGTCGCGGTCTCCGGTCTCGGTCTCCTGTCGCGGTCTCGTGTCGCGGTCTCCGCGCGAACTTGTACCTTAATGGTTAGGCAATAGGCAATGGTAGGTAGAATGCAAACTAATACATTATGTATAATTTATTTACTAATTATTTATTTACTCAAAATAATAATTGCTAATTACCGCGTTTCGCCTCCTCACACAAGAACATAATAACATAATAAGTACATATAGGTACAAGTATACATCCAATCGCAGCTAAGTGATAAATTAGCATTCATTATCTAGGAATTATTTTTACGATTACTTCTGTGAGTTGTATGTTGTATTAACATCTAATTATTGGTATGTATGTACTTGTTTCACTACATTTGATCTTCTATTCCAAACATTTCGCCAGTTATTCTACCGCCAAGCAGTAATGTGACGAGCGCAGTGCAGTGCTAGGTAATGATTTGGACTCTTCATGTTCCAATAGCTGCGTGTCACTGTGATGTTATGTGGTAGGCTTGTTGCTTACCATCAAGCACATGTCCTGCTCGTCTCGTCACTCTTTATTTAAGAAACCCCCCCCCCCCCCCCCCCACAAATATAAGATTATTCACCTCTATGTCTTATAATTTTCCTGAAATCATTGTCCTTCAAACCGGAATATAGTGATATTTACTCCACATTCCTGCTTGGCGGTAGAGTCACTGGCAAAGATGTGGTACTTCCCCAGGCGGACTCTGCAAAGAGTCCTAACCATTTAAACTTATAGCCCTACTATTAATATTACAGTACATTGTTGTCACATGTGTTATTCGCTAAAATTCTGTGTTGACAAGTGAAAGTCTTATTCCTGCAATGTTTACGATTCCGGCAACAATATCACGTAAACAGTTCAGTTCGCTTGGCGTATTATTATTGACGTGAATCGGAACAGTTCTAATTCGGTTTCGATGTAAACACGAGTCCAGTGCATCATTTTATAAACAGAATAAGCCCATCATTGTTATTATAATGCAGCTAATATTACACTCTAGCAGTGCCCCGCGGTTTTATTCACGTTCTTGATGTTTTCTGGTTAAAAAGTAGCCTATATGCTATTCCGGATTACAAATGTTCCAAATTTCAACTCTATTTATTGCTTTATTTATAAACGTCCGGACGTGGTTGCGCCAGAAACACCCGAATATTCGCCAAAATATTAATAATATTAAAAGGATTATGTCCCTTGATTTTACTCGTATTTTAACAGAAATCTAGTGTAGTGTAGTAGTTTAAGAATCTATTAAACCTCCTGCGTAAAATAAGTGTTAAATTTGACGTGCTTGTTTGCTCCTAAACGGATGGACTAATTATGATGTTTTCTTTTAAGTTTATTTTTTTTGTTTGGTGGTCTTTTTCAATTGTAAATTATTTCATTTAGCCCATATTCTGAATTTCACAAAGCAGTGTCGAAGATTTGATAAAATTATTGGTATCTTTTAGGTAAACGACAAAAATGATAAAATTGATATAATTGTTGGTGGACGAGGTTGCGCTATTGGGCTAGCTTAGCTATTGATAGCTTCGCAGGCAGACTTATAAATAAGCTAAGTCTTTGGGCTATCCAGGTGTTCCACAGGTTTGCAATATGTAAGATAAACATTGATTCGAAGCGGTGAGCATCTCGGTAATGTTTGCCAAGTACCGATGACGCTTTCGTCCAGTCTGTCTGGCCGTCCGATAATAGAAAGGGGGAAATTTTAGAATTGGGAGTATGATACGTTCCTTAGAAAATAGATAAAATTCCGGCACGTGATAAAAGAGCAACAATTTTTAACATAATGTCATTTCTTCCGAAGAAACAAAAAACAACTTCAATTAAAATTAAACTCACACATTTTTTTTTGGAAAACTAACTAACACTGTTGCAGTGAGAAAGCGAGGTAGGACGAATGCGCTATCGAGGTACTTACCTGTGACAATTTTAAATTTTCGTACATATTTCAAAAACAGCTAATTCGATGAAATGTATATGGGACCACTTCTGAAGTTTGATCTATCAACCAAAAAGAATAATCGAAATCGATTCGAAATTGACGGATCTAGGCATACATCCAAAAAATAAAACATACAACCGAATGGGGAATCCTTCCTTCTTTGAAGTCGTTTAAAACCTGGAAGAATTTTAGTGATTTCATTAAATCTTTGGCATGATTAACTAAAATTCTCAATTGGGTTACAAATATTAGTTCTGTTTTGGTATTTCTATATTATCATGATAGTTTATCAGTGAAAACTGTTTGGGCTTTAGGGTTTCATTACTCATCAGAATGTATTGATTGTGTAATGCTGTTTGTTTTCCATTTAGAATAATATAAAAATAAAACAAGTTAGCATTAAGAGTGCGCCTAAAGCCAGGAAAAAAACAGATTTCACCCGCGCGACGCGTTTCTTAATGCGATGTTCATAAAGTCGAGAATAGCATGACGCAGTTTGGAGGAAAAATCAATATTTAATCAGGAGTCCATTTTTGACCAAGTTTTATTTAACTACTCAATAACTAAACATAAATTTAAAAAAGTGTTCGATTACTTTACTAGAACGTACAAATAGGAATTTTATTACCAAAAAATAATGTGGGGTCATCGCTGATAATTTCGAGTACTCGAATTAAAACGGGTTTTTTCGGTGTCACTTTTATTTTTTTATTGTAAAAAATTCTGATCTATTTTTAAAATTCTATTCGGTTATTGTGCTTCTTCTTGATTGTACCCACACGTCAATATTTTTTTGTCATAGTTTTTAGTTTTTTAACTTCAGTGAGCGGCGTCGAAAATGTCCTTTTTTCGTTTTCTGGCTTTAGGCGCCCCCTTAAAGTTCCAGTACGAGCAGTGCCTATGTATTAAACCCAATCTATAATCAAACATCCAAACTTCCACATTTATAAAATCAGTAGGATATGCACACACGAATCCGAAAACAAACTATTGTGTAACAATCATACATTATATATGTAGGCAGGCGTGAAAGAAATGTCGCCGGTGATAAAACATACAAAATGCAATATACATTATACGAATGCGACGACATTGAATGGATCTATAAATAAAATTGTAATCATGTTTAATTTTAGCTGAGTTTGGCGATAAATATGGCGGTGGCATTTAAAATTGTCACGCATTTTCACTATTTGTCAATATCTACATGTTAATCTTCGATGGTCAATTACGCCGACTTACAAATGACGACTATTTTGTCATTTATTTATTTTTTAACATTGAAACACGGGAGCTCGTTAGTGAAATCGATTAATACATGTTTCTTCTGAGGCGGCTCGCTTTTTTGTCGGCAATAAGTATAGCATGCATAAGAAACCATCGATGTAAATCAAAATACGTGCCCTGCTCACCTTGAAATTGTTTACAAATTGCGTCTCTATGTGTAGCGTGAGTGGTTTACAACTACCAAGCTATTAGACCCCTAGAATCGCTAGCGGCGAGGTAGATATGTTCCGGTTCTTCTTATTTAGGTTGTTGACAAGAATAGCGATAGGTATAAACGTCCGGCGTTCACTGCTTCCTACAATTGACTAAAACGGAAAGAGTGAGCTTACTCTTCCCAACGATAACATAATTCCGAGCGCCTGAAGTTTGAGAGGACACATCCATTGATTTATATTGATGTAAGAAACCCATTATATGTTCACTTTGACGGGATTTGAGGCCTTCTTATACGAGTAGAGAGTTAAAGCCATAATCCACCATCTGACCACCACCACTATTTGTCTCATGACAAAGACCGAGAGATGAGATTCCGTGTCGGATGCAACCGAATGGTTTCAGAATCGCTGCGAGTAGTGCGCATAACCTCAATTCTTGAAACATTTTTCTCGCGATGATTTCCGTCACCGTAAAAGCCATTATTGGTGACTTACGGTGACGGAAAACACGTATTTCCACTTAGAAAAATATTTATTACCTAATTCAAAGTCAAAGTTCTTTATTCATAGATGTACATTGTACAATTTACACGTCAATTTTAAAAAAGATAAAAAGAGCATACAAAGAGTAGGTACCTATACATTTTTAAAGTTTAAATTTAACATTGTATTGTACGATAATAATCTTATATATAAAATTCTCGTCTTATATATAAAATTCTCGTGTCACAGTGTTTGTTTCCTTACTCCTCCGAAACGGCTCTACTGATTTTTACCAAATTTTATATGCATATTCAGTAGGTCTGAGAATCGGCTACTAGCTATTTTTCATACCCCTAAGTAATAAGGGTTGTTCACCCCAAAAATCTAGATTATGATCCGAGCGAAGCCGGAACGGGCGGCTAGTAATTGTATATATAAGTGTCAACCATTAAAATATAATATGTATTTATTACAATTGTAATGAACAATGTCAATTTTTTACAATTTTATTGTGGGTTTACCATCACTCTTTAAAAACTCGCTGTAACTGTAAAAAGTTTGATAAGCCAGATTTTTAATCGGTTTTTGAAGCTGCCCAAACTCGGGGCTGATTTATAGGTTTACGCTTGACTGCCATCTCGCCGGATGTTAAGCGAGACGATGCGGTCTACGGTCTACAATATCGGGTTCGAACCTACGACCTGCCAATCATAAGTAGGACGTGTAGCCACTGAGTCGCCACGACTTCTTATTAATTGGGGTTAAGTTCCCCAATCGCAATTCTTTCAAATGTTAGGTCAAACGTATGTTTGCAAGTATGTAAAGCAAAATACCCATTATTCGTCTTATATCCCCACCGCAGCTCACAAGAAAACTGATAACTTGATGAACATAGCTAAAATCTAAAAAAAGTAGTGATGCGTGATACCCAATTAATAATAAGTTAAGTACTCAACAAATTGTTTTAAGTGTTGCCGCTCGCTTTAAACCTTTAAAAACTTAATAACTTGTCAAAACAATAAATAGCCTGTAGACATTTTTATTACACGAGATACGTTTCGGAAACGTATAAAAATGTCAATAAAACGTAGATTTTATTAGTGAATGACGATGGCAAATGGAAGGTGTTGTACCGAAACTAATTAAAAATATAATTAATGTAAGTCGACCAGAATATATTCGGACATGTTTAGGTTTTGGGTACCGCATAAAAAGTGTTACCATAAGTTATGAATGTATACCTACAACACACAAAGATGTTCGTACCTACACTTTTATTGGTCTGGTAGATAAAATAAAAATTGGCAGTCATAGGGGACTACTGATAGAAGTGAAAACTTATAACTTCGAATATCAGCACTAATGTTTATTGATAATTTACATTACCTCACCTGTTATAGCTACATAATAAATATATACTGCTATTTTTCATGTCGGTAACGCCTACTCACAAGAGCTCATCCATAAAAAAAGTCTGATACACACGTCCTGCTCCGCTGCCGCTCCAACACTACGCCACCGCCACCCAACCGACCGTAACATTTTCCCCTATCAAAACTTGGTAACGCAGCTAAAGAAGTTTTCGCTAGAAAAATGCTACAAAGCGAAAGTTAATTAAAACAGTCGAGTATTCCATATTCCTTAATTTAGCTTTCATCTTTAGAGTTCATTTGATGTCACATCATACGTCGATAGAATCTGTACCGAAATTGACTTGGAAAAAAATGTTTGTCTGTAAAGTCGGTTTACTGACGATAGAACGTGACAACGTCTTAAGAAAATACTGATGGAATGGTAGCATTTTTCAAAAGAAAATTTTAATTTCATTTGTTTAATAGATTTGTATGTAAAAAGTAATCAGTAGAATTTAGTCATTTTCAATCAAAACAATGCAAAAAAGCTTTTAGATGCCGGGGATCGAACCCGGGGCATTTCACATGCAAAGCGAACGCTCTACCACTGAGCTACATCCCCGCTTGAACTACTGGTCGAAATAATTAATACAACTGTAACAAACATGCGGCGAGGTAACGACCGACGGTAACGACCGACGGTAACGCGGTAACGGTACATGACGTCATGTTTTGTGGGCGTGCAGCCAGCTTCATCGAATTATAAGACGTTATCACGTCAAAAAATGCATGGTCTTGCCATGTTAAAAACAGCTTGATATTAGTTGTTTCTTTTATAATGAGAGTAATTTGCAAAAACCGAAGTTTATTGACCTATACTGTAATCGTTTAACTACAAATTTATTTGTAAATATTTTGCAACAGACAGACATTAAACAATTAGTAAAACAAAGGCAAAAAAATTGGCCCATCAAAACAACTGTATTTATCTTTGCTACTTAAGTGAAGTCGGCTTGAGGTAGGTCGCTTTGAGTTAAAGAAATGGTATTGCCAGCGAATGGCTAGTAAACCTAGCTACCGACTCATATCCTTACGTCGCTCGCTCGGTAATAAAACTACCGGTGCGATATACACCTATCTCGCATTTTCCTCCTCGTAAACCCTCGCTAGAAAGGGACGGAGCATTTTATAGCCCGCCGCTTTTCGCAACAAAAACTTTTATTACTGGCCACTCGTAAATTATACGTCTTAGTGTCGGCGGGAAAAGTTTTTTATTTTATTAATTTGATTACACTATTGCAAATTGAACAAATGTGTGCTCGAACAGAATAATATTTTTAATAAATATAACACTAAACTTTTTTAGAGACATTAAATCGCGTGTTTAATAGTGAGAAGTGTCAATTTAAGCCCGTTGTAATTATTTATCCAATGACCTACCACAAGCGCAGACCCATTTTAATATGGAACACGGGGACGAGACGGTCGTAAAACGAACCCTTGAGTGATGTACCTCTTGCATATTTTATCGATATAAAAATTCTACTTCTGTTTTTTTAGACAATCGTAATCGTCCATTAAATTTTTGTTCGATTTTGCTGTAATAAATTATCATCATTAAAACTATTTAACATCGTTTTATGGGTTCTACAGTGTTTTAATTCGAATTACAACAACTTCTTGCTCTTGAAACAGTATTCGAAAAAAGAAAATCAAATCGTGAGACACATATCTACTTAATTTAGTCCCATTAATTTCCAATTTTATTGCGGTTTATTAGCATAAATATGCGTTAAAGTAGCTAATTCGCAAGCGATTCGAATCAGAAAGACCGAGAGAGATATCACGTGTCACGGGTATCATTGTAGCTTTAATACGCTGTTTCTTTACAAATGACTTGTTTAATGAGTAGTATTGCCACTCCTGACAATTGATTTACGCTAATGTTATTGTAGTGGCAATTGAAAAAGTGTGATCACAAGAATGCTGTATCTTTTTCTTCTACTCTGGAGTTTACTACGAGCTATAAATTTACGTAACTACATGAAAGCATATACGCACTCGTCTTTAACACTTACTTAATAGAATTTTAATTGGCTGTTTAATTTCTATAACATAGTACAAATATAGATACGTTTTACAGCTTACTGGTTGTAATATTCAGTCTGTTAGTGATTGTCGAAAACATCGATAAATTGGACGAGGCGAGTTACGTCACTGTTCCTTTGACGCGTCGTCTGTGGGTCATAAAACTTTTGGCGCGTAAACGTCAGAGTTGACATTGGCTAGCAGATGCAGCGCTTCGCAGCGTTCCTTTATGCCGACGGCGTCTAGTAACAGTATTGATTTACGGTATTTTACAGCGCTTTTACTGCTTACCGGGCGCGTGCAGAAAAATTGTGATGCGTGTTTTTGGTTGGGGTCGGTGAACTGAGAATATATATCCGCTTGCAATGTTTTCGCTCGTCGTGAATGAAGTTATTTTTTCGATAAACAGATAAATTTAAAAGTTCTGTCTGCTGAACGTCTGTCGTGTTAATAATGTTTATGAATACTTCGCGCGTTTTCAATTATGTTTGATTACTTCTGTTTCGGCAGTTCTCCTTGAGTAGCGAAAACCGTGCGACAAAATAATATGGCAATCAAGTGCTAAGGTCTATTTTTAGCAACGTCCACTACGAAACGATGTCGTCTTTTTAAGTCTATGTAGTCCGATAGAAAAATGGGCTTGGTGGGATTAGATCATGTAGATCAATATGACAGACACCGAAATGTAACAGATCTTTTATCGGTTACATTTCGATATACATAAACATTTACCGATAAGTTGACAACTTTGGTCAAGCTTAATTTCGAACTAGGAAATCGTCTTTGTTTTTTTGTTTGAGACCACTCTATGTATCTACTGGTGAGAGTCGAGGCGTCTTTTACAAAGAGAAAATCAAAGCCATAATCCACCACGCTGGCCAAGTTTGATATAGCGGAAAACTTAGCTCTACAGAACGACATTACCTTTGTCTTCAGATTCGCGACATGTTGATGCCTTCCGATCTGGCTCGTTTCTGGTGCAGAGGATATCTATTGTAATTCAGCGATGTTATGCTGCCAGCATTTTGTTCTCCCTTGCGCCAGGAACAACACAGGGCTTGATAAACTTTGATGTGGCATTTAAATGTCAGTAATAATAAAAAGGTATGTATCTACCTCTCAAGCTCAAGATATTTTTCTTCGAAAATTTCTTCAATGAACGAAATTTTCCTTTACCGCTGAAGCCAGTGACGACGACAAAATTGTACGTCTGAGCTTGCAAAAATACTCGAGAGGTGCAGGTAGACTTCTATCCAATGACCTCACGATTATGAGATCGGTCATCTCGCTACTATGACATTGCGGACTTCTCAGGACATAGCGACAGGAGAAAGGTTACCCTCGTGAAATCCCAACTCACATATGCCATCGAGAATGAATCGGTTTCTTCTAGGTAAGCACGCTCCATCGTAGATCGTCGCTTAACATCAGGCGAGATGGCGGTCTAGTGTAAACCTGTAAAAGTAAAAAGAAACCACCACCCGTGTACGGTAAAGAAGGCGAGGTATTGTCTGAGGTTCCTTTGCTCTAGTCGTCGTATGCAAAGCACTCGTAGTACTCGTTCAGTACAGTAAGATTACGTTAGTTGGGCAATTAGCGCAGAAGGCATGCTGTGCTAACCTAAAGCATAGAATAGATAACCTAAAGTTTGCTAGGCAGTACCTATAGGCCAATTGCCTTAGATCACCCAATGTGCCTTCTGCGCCAACCCGAACTTCGGTAGACATTAGAGGCCAATTGACATAGGCCTCTTTGTGGTATCTTTAAAAAAATGTAATCGATAACCTGCCTGACTCTATAAACTTGTTAAGTTATGGACACCGCGTTCAGAGCTGTCTTGTCGGACACTCCTTTTATGATGTAAGTGAAATCCTTGAGTTACAACAGTAACTAATTACGTAATTACTATATACAATTAGTAAGTATAAATAGCACTAATTACCGTTGGAAAGCTGTTCTCTCGCGAACGCAGGTCTGTTATTGACGTAAGAAATATCGATAAAAACGAAGTATTGTACAGCGGATTGTATGTATATCAAAGTTTGAGCTAAATCTATACAGCACTTTATCATAAATGTGTACTTACTAGTGGTTGCCAAGGTGTCGAAATGCGACAACATATATATGCGATAACATAAAACAATATATTTATAATCATCATTTAAACAAAAAAGTATTTATGCGTGTGTGTTAAATGTACTGTACTGTGTACACTGTTTTTTATTGATTGTATTTCCAATGCATATACAAAAAAATACTGTCATGCTGCACTCATATATAAGTCGTGAAATTTTGCATACTTACATAATTTATGTAAATCGCGTGATAATACTACAACATTATGATGACGCGGTGCTGATCTGATGACGGGGTTGGAAGGTGGCCAAAGGAACTTCACAATGAAATAATAAAACCTCAATGAGCGTAGCCTCATTGGAATCGGCTTGACGAGTAGTTACAAGCAATAACAGCTTGTTTTTGAAAAAAAAATAATTAACAAAGCTTATTTAGTCTAAGAAGATTCCGTTGTTTTGTTTGACTTGTAAATCAATTGAACCAAATAAATATATTTTTTGTCTGTAATAGGCTAGCTCTTGACCGCTACCGAATATATAAAACGAATTGTTTATGAGTTCAGCCGATCACCACACAACTTATCTTTCTAATCTATCCCATAATAAAACCATATAAACACGACCGTGTCTCTAGATCCATAGAGCACTCTCGAATGCCCCAGCTGCTATAAAATCTAGACAGACATCCACCGGGCCCGTCTTTGCTCGTAAAACGTACCTAAAATAAGCTATAAAATATTGTCTGAGTATTTAAATTTATCTATACGACGCTAAGGTTAAATAGAAACTTCAAGATGAGGGCACGATGCTTGATACGTATTGCTCTGTTAATCTTTGTGTGGACATTCGAATGGGCGTAAAGTGGGTATATTTGAACGTTTTGTCAGTTAGGCGGTTACAAAGCGATTGGAATCATCATCATAATCATTAGCAGCCCTGTTTATTTGCTGGGACTCGGAACCTCAGAACCTCAGGACTTCACCATGCTGGCGTATGCAAGTATGCATCCCTAGTTAGTATGTTTGGGGTTGCAGATGACATATGTCCTTGAATGGTGAATTTTCCAACACGCTGGTTTCGTCACGATGTTTCCATTCATCGTAAAGCCAGTATAGTGCATCTGCATTTGGAAAAATAATTAATTAAAATTAGATCCGAACCTACTGAAGTGGGTCGTAAACTCGCATCGCGCTATCTAGGTGGCCACGCCAAGAATTGTCACTCGGTCACGTGACCACGATAAAATGCCCTTTGGCTAATCTATGTCTTAAATCGGTTATCACCTAACCTACGTAATTACACTAAAAATGAATTACCAGATTTACGCTGGTTTTCAGTTCAATTCCAACAACCAAACAATAAAAGTATCTACTCGGGTATAAGAAAACATGATTTTATTGTTTCAATTCTTGACCGTTTTAGCCAACTGTTCTAATATCGATAAATGTTAAAAAAAACATGAAAGTTGCCGACAAATTAGGTACATATCTACATCAACATCAACAGCCCACTAAACGTTGCCACTGCTGGGACTCGGGGCCTTCTCTCGCAAGGAGAGAGTTAAGGCCATAATCCACCACGCTGGCCCAGTGCGGGTTGGCGGATGACACATGACTTCGAAAGATTCTAGGTACATGTCGGTTTCCTCACGATGTTTTCCTTCACCGTTTTAAGTTAGCGGCATTACGCACATGACTTCGAAAAGACAATGGTGCGTGTGGGGTTTGAACCCGGGGTCTCCGGATCGGCAGCCGCCGTTCTCCCGACTAGACCACCGTAACTTATTACTTACATATCTACATGTTATTGAAAAAAAACAACCAATTTGTTATTATTAAATTAAATTTCAGACCTGTAGTAAGCCGAAAAGGATGTGCCCATATTTATGCATACTAACCATTACGAACAACTTTATCAGCAATGGTGTGCAATTATTGTGTTCCGGCTTAAGGGCAATGTTACCATATAAATTGCAGATCCAAGAGATAAATAATCTAGGGTGACGAGCTCTAAAGAGCCGTTCAAACATCATTAATCGAAAGTCTTGCTCGTCCAGTCACTTTATGATATATAACATTTTTTGATGATGTTTTTTATGCAAAGTTAGCGCGCAAGCATAAGTTTATTTGACGTGTAACAAGTTACTCTTGTTAAAATAGTGAGTAGTGTATTTTAAATGACCCTTAACACAATTTACATGTGTTATTCTGACATATTCGTGTGTCAACCCACATAAGTCGCAGTGTTGGATTCGATAAAAAAAAATACAATAACACGATGGTAACTAAGTAGTATTATGAATAACGGTTTTTTTTTATTTAACTTTCCCACTCCACAGACTCCGGGTTCCGTGACTTTTGTCATTTCAAATTTTATAGGTATATTTTTACATATTTCTTGGGTTAGCAGAAGAAGAGGAAAATAAGGGGGGAGTTGGGAACATTTTAAACCTAATACTAGTGCTCGTCTGTTGAGCCGATCACTACCGGTTGGGATTCCGCTAGTAATCGACTCGACTTCGATTCTTTGCCTAATTGCCATTTGCCTAAGCCGCCTCCTCCCGGCCCAGAGCCTCCACTACGGCTGCATTTCTGTCCTTGATGAAGAACGGGATTGGGAACTATGCGAGAGGAACCACGGGAAATAAATATTTGGATTTTATTTTGATGCTACCAGTTAATTCAGAAAATGTCTAGTCGTAGATGGGTGATTTTCGTAAGTGTTTCCTTTATCAAGGCATAGAAATTATAGCGGCTAATTTAGACGTCATGTTTGTTACAGTGTTAAATGTAAACCGATGTTTTGCAAATTAAATAAGTTTAATTGAATAATCACCTGAGTTGCGCGCCCCGGGATAAGAACTCATGACCTTTACAACAGAGACCGGACGTTCGATGTCCTGGTATTCCGCGAAATCTTAAAAAGTACAAAAGATGACATGCCTGTAATGTGGTCATAAAAATATGTCATTTATGGGTGCACATAAATAAACGGATAACTTTTGTCAATTTTTAAGAAATCTGTTGACGTTAATTGGCAATTTCATTAAATCTGGATTTATGTATGTTGGAACTTATTCCATTGTAATCTGAAAACATACGAAAAAGTGTTTTTAAGATGATCTTTGATGGTCATACCACAAACATCCGTAAGTTATGGACATTGAGCTAAGAACAATAATACCATAGAATTGTAATCTATGCATCAAATGACAACAAAAGTTGCCACCATGATACCAAATTGAATACTTTCATTTTTTTTTTCATAGTTTCAATATTGAATAGATTGGATACTGTTGAGAGAAGTGCAAAGAGGATCATAAACTAACTGCTTTGTTCTAAAAGACTGCACTTGAACTTTATCATGTCAGTAAATATGCACATTTCACAGCTGATCTGCATTAAATATTTTTTTTTAATCGGCCTAGTAGTTTTTTTTTTTTTTTAAATAAAGAGTGACGAGACGAGCAGGACATGTGCCTGATGGTAAGTAACATGCCTGCCACATAACAGCACAGTGACACGCAGCTATAGGAACATGAAGAGTCCAAATCATCACCTAGCACTGCACTGCGCTCGTCACTCGGAGATCTAAGATGTTATATCTCTAAGCCCTGTAATTTCTCTGGAAGCATTGCCCTTCAAACCGGAACACAGTAATGTTTGCACATTAGAGTAGTTCCTGAGATTAGAGCGTTCAAACAAAACACTTCTTCAGCTTTATATAGAAGTATAGATTTTTTTGAACTGAAAACTTCTTTTAGCGCACCACAGACCACACATGTCTTTTGTTTTTTTTTTAATTTATTCATGGCCATGTACCTATACTCCTTCAGCCGCATCTACCACTGTCGTGTCGCTGTGTTAACTATTTTCGATTTATAAATGTAGGTACCTAATCGTTTTTATTTTTATTTATCAAAATTATTGAATGGTTTTAATAGTTATTTCTTTTTTTAGTTTTCACTTCTCCCGTGTGGTCTTAAGCACACACACATTTTTTTTGTCAATCCTTTGTAAAAGGGGTGGTTTCACGTTAAAAAGTACCCTGTCCTTTCTAGAGACTGTAAATTTTAGTAAATCGGTTCGGTAATGTACGCTTGAAATCAGACCAGACAGTTAGAATTCATTTCGCATTAAAATTTTAGTAGAGATGCTCCTAAGAACAAAGATTAACACACCTGTATAGATGTAACACTTGAGTAAGTACGTCTTACAAGACATATGTCAAAGACAAATGACAGTCTGCGTTACCCGCTGCACTTCAGAGCAGGTTTAATTACCCTCTAAACCGAGCAAAATTAACTTGGCGACGTCTTCTGACGTATTCTTAGCCGTATCTCGCGCTTTGTTCTGTTGCTGTTTGTTTTTCATAGAGTTGTAAAGTTTTCATTGTTGGTTTTAAGTAGTTCGGTTTTATTTTTCTAGTGTAGTGCTATGTTCGCAGTTTTTGCTTCAATTTCACAACTGTATGTTACTACATCTCTGCGAATGCTGAGATGGATGACTAATACTTGAAAATGGTTAGTTAATCTGAGAGTACATTTAGGATATAAATTAATTCTGTTTATTGACCTTTATTTAATTGTTACACTAGCTAATCCCCGTGGTTTTACTCGCGTAGTTTTGTTTCCGTTATTTTCCTGTCATAATTAGTAGCCTGTGTGCTGTTCCGGCCTACAATCTAACAGCGTTAAGAATTTCAGCTCGATCCGTTTAGCCGTTCGTGATGTGATGGAGTAATTCCAAACATCCAAACTATACCATTTATAATATTAGTAGGATACTATTGATACCATCGTATTATTACTATTTGTTATAATATTTTTACTATTTATTGTACTTACCTACATTAATTAATTAATCCTAATTTAACAAACAATTAATTTGATCTGCTGATTTGTTCGGGTAAATTATATGAGCTAGGATCGGAATAAGTAGAATCGGGGGTAACCTTTGCCCAGCAGTGGGACAACTACATATATATGGTTTTACAAAAAATGTAAAAAAAACGGCACTTTAGTAGTTTGGAGTTGAACGGGTTACATTCAATAAAATGTTTACAAATAACTATTGTAAATGTATATGTTGTAAAATAAATGTGTTCCTTATCTTAATATCTTCTTAATATTTATATATAAATCTCCTGTCACGATGTTTGTCCGCGATGGATTCCTAAACTACTTAACCGATTTTAAATGAAATTGGCACACCGCGAGCAGTCTGGTCCAACTTGAGAGATAGGATAGTTTTTATTTCGATTAATTAATAGTCTTTAAATGACAATATCCGAGCGCAGCCGGAATGGGCCGCTAGTAAACTTATAAAATGATATCTATTTAATAATTTTATAAGTTGGGATTTCGTAACACAGGCCACTTTCCCGACATACCATCAAAAATGTTTCCTATTTATATCCACGTTTCCAACTAAAGACATAACCTCAAATAGTGCATAAACCAGCGTCCATTTAAATGACTTTATTTCCTCCCGGCTTCCTCGAAAGTCCTGGCCATTTCGATTTATGCCCTCTAAACGCTCTCTATACATGACAGCTTCAATTATTCAAGGAATGGTTTAGCTGCCGACGTTTCCTACATATGGTAGCAAAGAATTGAAATCAATTTAGATATAAATAAACGGTACAATGATAATGATGGTAAAAAAATCGGCATTTTTTCTTGTAGCCTTAAAATTTCGATTAGCGCTTTTTGAGGGGAAAATTGATTGTTTCGCGTCAAATTTATAAATCAAAATTATAAGTGCCAATGTTTGTTGCTAAATCACATCGTAACGTATGAACGGATCGGAGCAAAATTTGGAATACCGGTAGATTATAATCTGGAGGTATTCACAGGTTTATACTTTGTATCCCGGCAAAATAACGGGAACGGGAACTACACGGGTAACACCGCGGGGCGCTGCTAGTGTTATTATATAATTATCTAGAAAGTGTATAGCTCTGATACCTTAGCGCGGATCGAGGGGGATCCATTGGTATCCATGGGAGTCCCCAGGTCTGGGTCCAGTACCTAGATGGACCACTGATTAAACAGCATGAATGTGCTTATCGCACAGTTTTGTGACATGACCACGGACCACGACCATGTGACCAAATTTGCTATCCTGCCAATTTTTTGAAGTGAAAACTTGTTTTGGCGCGCCGCTAACAGATTTTTCTTCTAGCGTCACGCTCGGGAATGATAAGAAATCTTCGGGTAAACTCGGGATCATGTATGAAATGCTGACGCATTTCTAGATGGCCATGGTCATTTTTTTTTTTTTAGCATAGAGTGACGAGACGAGCAGGTCATGTGCCTGATGGTAAGCAACATGCCTGCCAAATAACAGCACAGTAACACGCAGCTATTGGAACATGATAGTCCAAATCATTACCTAGCACTGCACTGCGCTCGTCACCCAGAGATCTAAGATATTATGCCCTGTAATTTCTCTGGAATCATTGCCCTTCAAACCGGAACACAGTAATGTTTGCACATTACTGCTTGGCGGTAGAATATTTGGCAAAGGTGTGGTACTTCCCCAGGCAGACTCTGCTAAGAGTCCTACCACTACTAACCCACCATGACCACACCCTCCGGTTTCACCCGCGTAGTTTCCAAAGTAAGCTATCAAATTCTGAGTTATAGTTTTCACTTCTATCGACAGTTCCTATGACTGCCAATTTTTTTGTTTATAGGATTTGTGTTTAAACATTTTTAGTTAGTCATTACCAACGTAAACATGTTAAATATGCAGACTAAAACGAAACACAATCTCTGTCCCCGATTGAAGCTAAAAGGACATATTAAATGTTTATTTTGATTCGGCCACATGGCGGTCGATGATTGCAGATATTATCGCTAAAGGAATGTTTATTCAATGGCACAGTGTAAAAAGTAGCAGCCATACGCTTTCCTTATTGGAAAAAGTCGGGACTTTGTTTACGGCTTTATTTATTTGCTACTCGCCCCCGGTCATTTTTGAAGAACTTTAATTTGTGAGTGATTTGGATGAGTGGCCCAAACGGTTGAGCAGATGCTAACTGCTGATGTGGTTCCGTAATTAAACTTTTAGGATAATTAAACTCATTTTACCTTTTTAACTGGCTTCCAGAAAAGGTAGTTTTCAATTCGGTAAATTTGGTAATTGTATGTTTTTTTTTAATGTTTACGCGATATTTTCCCAAATTGTGAATCGATTTTGATGGTTATTTTTTTTTGTTTGGTAAATTATTTATTATAGTGCAGAAGTGAAATACATTACAAAAATTATCGAAATCGGTAAAGTGGTTTTTGAAACCACAAAATAAAACTAAAAATTTCTTATGTTTATCTGGATGACGTTATCATATATATGAAATTAAGTCCGGGTGTCTAAAGAATTAAATTGCTGTCGGTTTTTTTTGGTGAAAATAAAATTTACTAGCAGCGCCCCGCGGTGTTACCCGCGTAGTTCCCGTTGTGTTTCCGGGATAAAAAGTAGCCTATGTGTTTTTCCAGACTATAATCTATCTGTGTTCCAAATTTAAGCCCGATCCGTTCATAATATTAATAGGATTTTTGCTTTGTTTTGGCTTGTTTTGATATTGCATAAGCCCACGTTATGTACCCACTGCTGGGACTCGGAGGCTTCGCTATCAAGGACATATTCATTCATAATCTACCACGCTCGGTAAATAGGTACGGATCGAAGGATAACACATATCGCCATTTTTCCTGAACGCACCAAAAGAAGTATAACTTCAAAAACTTGTCAAAACACATATTCAATTAATACGTTACAACTCACTTAAAACCTGGGATAATAAATCTGTGATCCCGCACCCTCTCCGTATTAAATCTTAGTTACTGAATCACTCTCCGACGTCGCGCTGCGGCATTTGGCGTCGCTCTGATTGATTGTGACGCAACGATCTGACTGGGATGAGAAATTGAGAAAGTGTCTAACTATTATTGATTTAAAAACGGATTAAATATCGTCTTTAATATGGTGGAGTGATTTTCCGATATTTTGATGTGCCATGCCATGCCATGTGCCATGTTCACTGGTAAACTGAAAACAAAATGGCAGAAATTTGGAAATCAGTTCTGAGATAACATATAAGCTACTGTTTAACCCTAAGGATAGTCTTTTTTAAATCTTTGCAATTTCAGAAAATTACTGTCAATTTCTGAGATTGCTAAGACTTATGACACTTCCGACAAACAGACAGACACATTTTACGATATACACCAGAAATAATACATACATAATATGCCTTAGACCCTTAGGGCTCCCACACAATACTGCGATGCGATGCGATGCAACGCCGTATCGGAGGAACTTGATCTGCTTGACTGCATCACATCGCAGTTTTGTGTGGGAGCCCTTAGAGCGATCAGGACATCAAAACATTGGTCGAAGTACGAATACAAGCGTTTCCGTTAAAGGTCCATAAAACGCTAATGGTATGTATGGAAAATTTTAAAAGCGGATCTCTAGAGAACGCCAAAAAATCTATATTTTATATACGCGAGGTGGACTAGATCGAGACTAAATTCTTACTACGATTCTTATTAAGCCTTAATGCATGCGCCACTCCGCACGATTCTTAACAATTCCTCTATTGGTCGTCTTTTGTCCGCAAAATCTCATCTCTTAACAATACAGAGAGTTATTAAGCAGATAATTAGATAGAAGAGTTATTTATTAATTTATCAAAATAATTACTCAAAATCACGGCAGTTGACCACCACTCAACTCAGATCGACACGATTCTAACCAATTAAGAAATTATAAGAAATCATTGGGTTGAAAAAGCCTTCATACCTAGTCATAGCATCCAGTTCATCACCATTTACGTGTCAAAAATTACTTAATCACCACGATATTGTAGTGGTAAGTCTCTATTCCGACTCAGGTGGGGAAGTTATCGCTTTGCTACCCTTGACACACCTTTGTCTGTAAATCGACAGGCGTCCAATGCTATACAAACATTTCTGTATTCCGGTTTTGCTCATGCTTCCAGAGTATTGAGATCCTGGGAAAAGAGTTATCTGACCTATATGTTTGGGTGACGAACGTAGTGCAGTAGTAGTGGGCAGTGAATAAATACTCTGCCTGTTCCAATAGTTACGTGGTACCTATCGTGATGTTCGAGCCAAGCGTTTTGCTTGCCTATATACACTTATCTTATTACTCGATCTTATAAAAGAAACTGTATTAATTTCGATTAAGTAACCAGTATTAAATAAAAGAAAAAGAAAATATTTTTGTTTATCTGTTGAAAAAAAAAACTATTTTCAAATAAATATTTTTCTTTATCTTCGATTCGCTCACTCCCCGTCACTCTTAGCATATAAAAATGGTACTCAATACTCATTTCGATTACCTATAATAAGTATAATAATATTAATAATTAAGACAATTAAAAATATTAAAATGATCATTAATCATGTCTTGATATAAAAACTGATCCTATTTCTAAAACACTGTTTTTTATAAGCCTCGATTCATGCTAATTATTATTAGTATGGTAACTAGTTAAATTCGTTTTGAATTTGTAACTAACTTCGTATTAAAACGAAACTAGTAACCAAACCACGTAAACGACAAGTGTGTAAATTGACGTGTCTCCTCACTAGCCGGCGGCGACGCGTGATCGAGCCGCATCGAGAGGGACGAGTATCGATTAAAAATAATCGTCCGAATCGTGCTGCCGGTGCATTCCAATCGCCGTATTAGTTCAACGGAGTCTCGGGTGCAACAATGTTGCAGATATTGGTACAAGTGACAGACGAACAGCGGATTTAATTTTTTTAAAGAAAGTGAAACTATTTTCTGTTTTATCTGTCATGGTAAAATTGGGAATACTGGCAGTTTATGATCTTCATCATCATCAACATCAGCCCACTAAATGTTCCCACTGCTGGGACTCGGAGCCTTGTCTCGCAAGGAGAGAGTTAAGGCCATAATCCACCACGCTGGCCCAATGCGGGTTGGTGGATGACACATGACTTCGAAAGATTCTAGGTACATGTCGGTTTCCTCACGATGTTTTCCTTCACCGTTTTAAGTTAGCGGCATTACGCACATGACTTCGAAAAGGCAGTGGTGCGTGTGGGGTTTGAACCCGGGGTCTCCGGATCGGCAGTCGCCGTTCTCCCGACTAGACCAGCCGTAACTTAATGGTATCCACTATCCAGTTGCCATTGAATATACACTACTAATTCGCTTTTTTAACCGAATTCAAAAAAAGACGAGATTCTCAATTCGGTTGTTTATACATTTTCTTTTTTGTATGTTTGTTACGCTCCGTCGATTGTTAATCAATTGAGATCGTTATGTTTTTTGTTCAGTAGATCATAGTTCAGAGGTGGTCCTAATGTTAACGGAATAGGTTGGCGGTGTTTGAAAAATGAACATAAATGAAAAATTACTTTCATAAATCTGGACGACGTAGTACTTAATTAGCTTCTTATGCAATTTGGCCTAGAAAACAAATTATTTTAAATATAGAGTGATGGGATGAGAACAATGCTTACACAACATGACTAATTGGCGGTAGAATTACTGACAAAAACATGGTACTTCCCAGATGGATTCTGTTCTCTACAGACATAACAGATGAAATATGAACTCAAATCAATATAGTTTTATCAATGGTGATCATCTCTAGCCTTGATCCATATGCGAGGGAAACCGGCGGCAGTGTCCTACATGGCAACAGGTGCCTGTACCTGGGCCGTTTGTGCTCAAATGCGCTCCCACCGACTTTATTCACTTTAACGACAATTAATTATAACCCGATTGAAGTATATTAGTTATTGTACCTATAGCCAAAACGATAACGTACCAATTACACCAAATTAGATAATTTCGCGGAATGTGGCAACATTGCCGCACGCAATGCTGCCGGATTGAAGACATTTGCCAATAAATTACAAAAAAATGCGCATATTTATTTTCATTCATATTCACCCAAATTACTTTTGACACTTTTAAAAATTTCGACACTAATGCACTATTTTCAAAGTATTCATCATCATCATCAACAGCCCACTAAACGTTCCCCCTGCTGGGACTCGGGGCCTTCTCTCGCAAGGAGAGAGTTAAGGCCATAATCCACCACGCTGGCCCAGTGCGGGTTGGCGGATGACACATGACTTCGAAAGATTCTAGGTACATGTCGGTTTCCTCACGATGTTTTCCTTCACCGTTTTAAGTTAGCGGCATTACGCACATGACTTCGAAAAGACAGTGGTGCGTGTGGGGCGTGCGTTCAAAGTATTAAGTAAGTAATAATAAAGAAAAAAAAAGTTACAAAATGTACTTACCTACTTACTACAAAACGCAAAAAAATCTGTCAAAATTTAATCTCAATGATAGTTTAATATACATAGGTCCGTGTTTGATCACCAACTCGCAGAACACTTCAATTTTATTTTTATATGTGTAGATGTATAACATGACATGAATTGTGCGACATAACTGATTATAATTAATTTGCTTACCTAATCTGAGTTTGTTTTGTATGTTGTGTTGTGTAATTTCATGATAATTATTACCCATAGTCGAGCAAATAAAGATGACTGATCATACTGAATCCTACTAATATTATAAATGTCAATGTATGGTTGGATGTTTGGATGTTTGGATATTTGTTGCTCAATCACGTCCTAACGTATGAACGAATCGGGCTGAAATTTGGAACACAGATAGATTATAGTCTGGAAGAACACATAGCTTACTTTTTATCCCGAAAAAACAACGGGAACTACGCGGGTAACACCGCAGGGCGCTGCTAGTAATTAATATATTCATTAAATATTCACTTTGATTGATATTTGAATGATATTCATTTTTATTGTATCTCTCAGGTAATACCTAGGTACATTTGGACCAAAAGTGGCAAACTTCGGTATCTCATTGGAGGAGTGTTTTTAGCCTACCCATTTTATCTGGTTAGACCAATGTAATTAAAATATATAGAGTGTGTGAGTTTAATTTCAATATTGTAGACGCTTGTTTCGTTTTTCAAAAAAAATATTAATCACTCACCTATCACTCAAAACCGTCATTATGAAAATTTTCATTTAAAATTGCTGATATAATACTGTCGTTTTATTGCGTCAACCATAGTAACGTCATTATAAAACAGGTTTTAAGATACGGCCGTGATCTCGTGAAGTATGCAAATTAATAATAGTTTTTGCTACTGAAGCCCTGGTGGCTGGTGGCCTAGTGGTGATACTGTCCAGTAGTGGGCAGGGATATGGACTCTTAAAAATACAAGCAGGTAATTTAAAATGGTATTCATTTCAAAAATTAAATATTCTCACTGGAGTGACAGATAAAATAAAGTAGCCAAGTGCGAGTTGGACTCGCCCATGAAGGGTTCCGTTCCAGCAAGTAACATAATATACATAGTACACATAGTTCTTGTAGTTCGTTGTAACTTTGATCGAAGTTTTAATAATAGTGTATTTATGACGTACTAAAAAAAAACTACTCATCAGATCGAGTTCAAACTAATTTTCGTTGGTAGTTTTCATGGTAATGTACATCATATATTTTTTTTAGTTTTTTCATTCTCTTACTTTAGAAGTTAGAGGGGGGGGGGACACACATTGTCTCTCGCGCAAGTTATTCAGTGTAGACAAAAATTATATTAGAGACCTCAACATAATTTTTTAAGACCTATCGATAGACACCCCACACGTGTAGGTTTGATGAAAAAAAAATTTTTGAGCTTCAGTTCTCAGTATGGGGGGCACCCCTAATTTTTGTTTTTTTAAAAAACTTTTGTAAAAATCTTAATGCGGTTCACAGAATACATCTACTTATCAAGTTTCAACAGTGTAGTTCTCATAGTTTCGGCAAAAAGTGGCTGTGACATACGGACGGACAGACAGACAGACAGACAGACATGACGAATCTATAAGGGTTCCGTTTTTACGTTTTACGGAACCCTAAAAATCTGACTCGCTTGAATGTTTCCATGACATTGGTTTTTTTACATCACCACTGGTTTTAACGGTGTATTTACTCGTGAACGTGTTGCATGATATTGCATCGAAATATCGGGAATTGATTGACTCTACCATTTAACTACTTTAAATATCTTTTAATAAATAAGACATGGAGGGCGTCTCATGCCAATATTAATTACTTGGTTAAATAATAATAATAATTCTAATTACGTGATTTTTTCTAACTCTAATTTAATCCGATGTTTGAATTAGTAATCATTTTAATTGTTGTGGTAGGGATGTATACTCTGGATTACATTAATTATATTATATTATTATGTACGTATTTATTTCCCTTCTTAAGCCTAAGTTTTTACAATATTCATATATAAAACATCATAAAAACATTATAAAAACCTAAACCTAGTTTGCCGCCAGCAGCGGGGCAGTGCCCAAGCTACCGGTGGTTAGGGCTGCAGACTGAGGAACCTCCTGACGATGCGTGCTGTGTCGAGGATGACCGCCTTCTGCATCTGACCCTTGATCCAACCGTCTAGCGAAAGTCTCTTAAGGTGTTGGTCGAGACTTTTCGCTACAAGGCCGTTTGCCGACACGACTATTGGGACTATGATCGTCGAATCAACATCCCACATGGCGGTAACCTCATGAGCCAAGTCAAGGTACTTGCTAAGCTTGTCCTTCTCGGCTTTCACGAGGTTCTCGTCATGTGGTATGGTGATATCAACGATCACAGCCCGGCGCTGAGACCGGTCTACCAGCACGATATCAGCCTTATTGGCGACAATAGTCCTGTCCGTGATGATAGAGCGGTCCCAGTAGAGCAACGCACGACCATTCTCGAGAACTGGCAGAGGTGCGTACTTATAGTACGGCACCTCGGACTCGACAAGGCAGTATCTAAGAGCAAGTTGCTGGTGGATGATCCTGGCTACTAGGTTATGCCTGTGCAAGTACTCGCCGTTAGCAAGATGCGAACAACCGGAAATAACATGACGAAGAGATTCGCCTGGACGGCGGCATGCTCGACAGATGTCGACCGTACCGTCCTTCATTATGTATTTCCGGTAGTTGTTCGTCTTGATAACTTCGTCTGCAATTGCACAGGCAAAGCCCTCGGTTTCTCCGAAGAGGTCCCCGAAGCGCAGCCAGTTCACCGACGCGAGCAGATTCACATCGGGTCCCGTCAGGGCCCGATAGAATCGCCCGTGCAGCTCCTTGCTCTTCCATACTTCCTTGCGATCATCAGTGTTGAGCACCGATGGTTTGTGCCAGTTCTCGTTTGCCATTGAAAGAGGCGTGAGGCTCCTGTCAACTGCCACAACATCGCGATGCATCCCGGACTCGCTGTTGTGAAAGTAATCCCTGAGACTGCATACCTCGCGGTTGTGAAGGTTCTTGGCATTTAAAAAGCCTCGACCCCCCCATTATTATTATTATTATTAATTATATTTTTTGGTAAAATATAATAAAGAATTATTAAATTCGTTAATTTAATTTACACGTCAATAAAATCAATATAAATAAATAATCAAATAGAAATTTAAAACAAATAATACAAAAAGTAGTCGTCATTAAGCTAAAATAACCCACCCCGAACAGCACCCGGTGCAAAAGTGCCCATTATACTGGCCGCATTGCCTCGCTGGATTGCTATGGCCAGCCTTTGCACCAGGTACGAGCCGGCGCGGGAGTCCCCCGATTTGTCGCGTAGCTTACGCCCCAACTCGTGCACCAAACTTTTCGCCTCAGTTCCTCAACTGCCCAAAGTCTCCACAGCAAATGGGACAAAATCATATGAAGACGTTAACATTGCGTATTTCAGCCTCTTGTTCCTTGCGGCGTCCTCCGCAGCAGCTGCCGGTGCCAAACTGGATCGACTGAGATGACTGGGCGCCACAGTGCTAACACAAGTAGCGTCCCACACCAGACACCTGCCATTCTTCCAGGGCACTAACGTCATCCCGTCGGGTCTCTTACCATCAGACCTACTAAGACCCGATGGCTCAAGCACGCACGGGACGTTAACCGATATAAAGGCTCTCCGAACAATGTCGTTGAGAGCGTGGTGACGCGAGAATCTGCCTGTGCAGCGACGGCAACTCAATGCGTGATGGCCATCGGCCTCCACCCTGGAACCGCAGGTGCACATATGAGGTTCACACACCTTACAGCCCAGGCGAAGGGCCACCGCCACACACAGAGAGTCACCATCCAG
This sequence comes from Ectropis crepuscularia, assembly GCA_963693475.1. Lineage (NCBI taxonomy): Eukaryota > Metazoa > Arthropoda > Insecta > Lepidoptera > Geometridae > Ectropis > Ectropis crepuscularia. Next base: position 17,959,412 of record OY856359.1, read on the forward strand.
CAAAGTGCCCAAATGAGGCGATAGCAACGCGTGCAACCATGCTCCCGATTCTGGTTGTGACACTGCACGAAGTCTGGCCAAATCGGCTCCACTAGCACCCTCCAGCAACTTCTCCGAGCTTTGCTTAGACAAGATATCATCCCAAGCGCGCTGAGAACAAGGAACAAGAGGACCAGGTACACCCCCACTCAGGACAGACCAAGCCATCAGGGCATCCGATGCAAACGGTATGCTCGTCTCGCCACCATCAGAATTATGGATTACAGTCACGAGATCCGCCACCCCATGCACCGACGCCAAAAAGGCCGGCACGCCCACGTCGCGTGCGCATCGCACCCCAAGACCTCCGTATCTGACAGGAAGAGCCGCCTGATTCCATTGTGTGTAATCTAGAGCGACATTCAAAATTGCTTCCATCGTCGACCGCAAAATTTCGTCAAACGAAGAGACATCCTCAGGACAAAGCCAGGTTGGGGTAGTCCGCAAAAGGTATGTCAACTTGGGGAGAGCAAAACACATGCGAAGCAACACTAGAGCAACATGGGCCGAAAGATCACCCAGACGCTCCCGAGCGGTCAGAAGAAGCCTCTTACGAGATGATATTGCTTCTGGCACTCCATCCAAGAAGATAGGGGACCCTAATAGAGAAAAAGACTCTTTAGAAACCTCCATGAGGCCAGGCAATAATGGGGTGAACCGTTGGAAGTGGGTATGGGCTCCAGCGCTACAAGGATAGAACTCACATTTACTATGATTAAGCTCTAGGCCTAGTTCCCTAAGCCGAGGTATAATAGTCTCTAGATCATGATAGACATCATCCACCGAACCTCCAAGAGTACCATCATCCAAGTACCATAGGTTCAAAGATGAACGGACTTCTAAAATAACTTTCTGGATGGCTAAGCTGAAGACGAGGGGTCCCAGTGGGTCTCCCTGCTGTGCACTGCACCCACTTGAGAAAGAATTAAACTTTCGTTGTAAAAAAGATTGGATGGAGAAGCATAAATTTGATAAAGAAAAGGGTAGAGGGAGGGAATTTTTTCCTCCACCTCGGCCAGAAGGATGTCTCTTTCTAGAGAGTTAAAAGCATTAGCCAGGTCTAGCTTCAAAACGACACAATCCGAGTGCTTCGGGTCCATAACAAATGCACGCGTCGCATGGATAGCCGCTTCACACCCCCTCCGTGTCCCGAAACCCAGCTGATGAGGTTGCAAGTAGCTCGCCATAACTTCCTTCACAGACCAGCACGCCAGCTTGGCCGCCAACCTTCGGAACACACTCCCTACTGCGATAGGTCTCAACCCACCACCCTTTTTAGTCAGTGCGCACAGAGAAGCTCCATATAAAAAAGGACAAACTGCCGGATTCACCTGCCCACTCAATAAAAAATTGGAAAGCCTAGCTAAGCTCTCCAGCAGACGCAGACCATTTTCTCCCGCAGCACCGGACGTCAACTCCTTTAGGTGACCTGGGCGAAGTCCGTCGAGCCCTGCAGCAGACCCGCTATAAAATGAGGTCAACGCCCTCGAGACATCTTCCGCAGATACAGTAACAGGCGTATACGAAGTATCCGGCGCCGGTGGAAGGTTGAGAGGTCGAGATGGGCTCGGATGCTTGAGGCCAAGAGCATGAAGTGTCCCCGGGTCAAACTGGGCAAACGAGTCCTCTGAGACCAGCAGCCTGACGGTCCCCCGGATGTCACCCTCAAATACCTTAGACTCGATGGCCTTCCGAATTTCGCGTGATTTGGGTCGCTCAGACATACCGCAATAATAATAATTATATTATTATTATTATATCTTTTTAACACTAGGTGTTGTTAACAACCCTTATAGTTAAAAGTTATGATTGTTCTTAGTAACAACAAGCTTTGTATAAAAATAACTTTTATTACTTGCTAATAAAAAAAATAAAAAGTTAACGACCATCTTCCAGCTTCATTATGAGACCCTGGTCACCATCCACTCGTAGCACCAAAGTGCTGGGCAAGACGAATCAATCAAGCCCAAATGCGATGAGGTTATCTTGTTTAATTAGTGAGTCCAAATGGCCATCATCCAGCTACATCATCAGACCCTGGTTACCATCTAGCGTCGCAGTACTCGTCAAGTCGATTAAAATTGTCCCACATGATGAGGTTGCGTCATTCCATTGTTTGATTGCGATGTTACTTTGGCCGTCTTCCAGCTCCATCATCAGATCAGTACCTTGTCATCACAATATTGCTTTCTCAGGCAATTTTCACATGTATGCACAATTTCAGCTCAATCGGAAACCGGAAAGTGTACCAAATTTAATTTGCAAGATTCGTTGACAAGTATCTGGACTGGTGACACTATCAGCCAAATTATAGTATCCTCAAAGCTCAAACGAAATAAAAGCTTGTAAATAAATAACTTTTATGTTAAAAATCCAACTGCAAAAAATCAACAGATAAAAAAATAATTAATTAATGCAATATACAGGGTTACTGGTAATCAGCCTGCATCCGTTTAAGGGCATGTTCTGTATATTTAAACAAACAACTTTTGTTCTACAACTTTCGTTAAAACTTAATAGATAACCCAAAAAAATTTTGTATTTGTTGCCCTTTATTGTACTGTTTAGCGACTTTTTAAACAAATACACGGGTAACTCACGTATAAAAGAGTCGGACTATTCTGACTATTTTATACGTGAGTTACCCGTGTATTTGTTTAAAATGTGTAATAACCACGTTAGTTTTCATACTAAATTGTTTACTAAATTGTTTAGCGTCTTTTTAGTGTTTAGTCACTTACTTACGGTACATAATTTTTTGCGCGTTAAAGAGCGTACGCGCTCTCGTTACGAATTGTTACGAAGAGTTCGATACTTTTAGACCGTGCAAATGCACTTTTTATTTATTTTGTAAAATTTACTGTACTGTCTAAAGACACTTAGGTGATTAAGACGAATCTAACGATATCTTGATTGTCAAAATCCATCCAGCCGTCTGGAAGATACGTGGCAATAAAGAAATTTACAAACATACAAGATACGCGCGAAAAACATAACCCTTCTTACAGTCGGGTAAAAAGATCTACTACCTACGTGATAATTACTATAAGTATAAAATAAAATATATATAAGTTATTCCTGTCCTTCCGCCATCATTCGTTTTGTAAACAACAACTTTTACACACTTATTTTATAACGAGTCCTTTACCTTCTCACACTTAGCGAAACACATTAGAAGCGCGCACTAATCGTTAAATTATAATTCTCACACCACTATAACAGCTAAATTGACCATCTAACCCGTCTATCGGTTTTATAAATTGCATTTTATTAATTTTAATCGCTTACTAGTAATAGTTTAGTTAAGCAGAGGTGATCAGACGTGTAGATGGAAGTGGGTGCACGCCCATTTACTAGATACTTGTTTTAACATCGGTATACTATTACATAATGTTGCCGCCCCGCTATCTCTATTCAATGCTATACTGTGCAGTGGACCAGAAAATAGAACCTTGTGCGTAGCGTAAGTCGTAAGCTTCCTTTTTTACCATTGGGAAGCTTTAGAGCCAAGGGTTCCCAAACTTATTTTGTCTGCTGCCCACTTTGAGAATAAATAATTCATTAGCGCCCTTTTTTTCACGTACCTACTTAAAAACAATTATAACTTCAAATTAAATTACTAATTCAGTTATGTTGAGCTATATTAGCGGCGATTAAACATTCATTATAAACAAGACTTTTACTATAACCCGCAAGAGTTAGCTTGAGACCTGAGCCCAGTAGGTAGCACACAACGGACTCGAAGTCTCTACACAACGGTCCAATTTTTTTTCTGGGTCTCATACCGCCCCCCTTTAGGACTGCAGCGCCCACAAGGGGGCGTTATCGCCCACTTTGGGAAAGACTGCGTTTAGACGAAGCGCAAATTAAATTAGAACCAAGCATTTTCAATTCACATCTTACTATCATTATAAACACTCTTTTTAATTTTGCATTTCGCATTGTTTCGTTTTAGAAACACGTAGAACGTAGAAACAAATAAATCCACTTACACATACACAAAATTTCGCCTTTACAACATTATTGTGATACGAATTAGTGTAAACTTAAAAAAAAAAATGTTTTCCATGTTATTAAGCCTAAAGATACACGCCTCTTCCATAATTACCAACTATTTCGAACCATAACCGATAAATATGGTAATTAATTGCCTGAATAAATCAATTTAAAGCTTCTGAGAGTGTCAACAATATGATACCGTAACGTCATTATCGTTCACCCTACAAAGTGGAGCCATTACGATACTAAGTTATTTATACCGTAGGTAAAACAATGGAACTAAATTTGACACCATATTGTTTTGACCCAACTGTTGGACGTGACTAACGCAAGGCTAGTCATCATATTATGTATACGCAGTAGAAGATATCTAAGGTCTATGACAGTTGGGTTAGACTTTTTTTTAAGGGAAAAAACAATTCTTCCTGTGTCTGTGACGTTTTAGAAAAAAATAGTGTGATAAATGTGGCATATTAAGAATCTTTACTTAAGAATTAATGCAAGTATTGTAGGGTTTTAAACAATTGAACGTAAAATATTCCTCACACTTCTAAAAGAGTTGGATAAGTACAGTCCAGAATTGTAATTAAAATCGGTAAACAATTTTTCTAATAAACATATTAAATGTAGTATCATCGTCTATTTAGATTTAAAAAACCAAAACTCATACAATATCATGTATGTATTTTAAATTTGACAAATGTGTGATGTATTGCACAGATTTGACGCGAGTCAAAATGTTTTTTTTTTTTTCAATTGACATTATTATCCACGTCTGTAACCTCAAACGAACTCCTAGAGACAAAACGTTTTCTGGATGGTATTATGAAATACACAGATAATTTTGTAAATTGATGACATGACAACAGCCATAGAGTATACAGTTTCCCTTTAATTAATTAATTTATTATAAATCGATAGTGGCTCCATCATATTATGTTAGCTGATAAGTTGGTCCGTTAATCGGTTTTCGCAAGGCAGATGATCTCCGATAGCATAACCCTTGGGGCAATCAATAAACCACGGTGTCAGGGTTCCATAATTATTATAATATTTACTTTATACAACACCTTGGAATTGATGATTAATATTTAAGCAGAAAAAGTAAACTACAGTTGTTTTTTAATAAGTTACATATTTATAAAACTCAATTAAAATTCCGTACCCAAAGGTTAAAAAGTAATAGGGTTCCCCCTATTACTGAGACTTGGCTGTCCGTCCGTCTGTCACCAGGCTGTATCTCAAGAACGGTGATGGCTAGACAGTTGAAATTTTCACAGATGATGTATTTCTATTGCCGCTATAACAACAAATACTAAAAAAAAAAAAAAAATTTTACGGGGGCTCCCATACAACAAACTTGATTTTTTACCGTTACTTGCTCGATTAGTCCGTTCCAAGTAAACTAGATGGCGCCACTATGGCGCGTACACTAAAACGCGCATTTGATCTCGTCGTTAAAATCGTAACCTAAAATCAAAATTTAGAAAAAACTTTTGGTTAAAACCCTGTCTGTGGAAACTGCGATAGTTTATGTATACAGAATTCAAATAAAGCCAGAGGTTTTCGCCGTTTATTTGCTAATGGTACGGAACCCTTCGTGCGGGAGTTCCACTCGCACTTGGCCACTTTTATTTGTATATTTTTAGTGTAAGATCGATAACATTATTTGCTAGCATATACTAGGTGAACACACAAACCACAGTACTTCATCGCTTTTGATCTTGTGCGAAACGCCGATAATGTCTAGACACGGGTAGAAATCAGCCCTGAGCCGCGCTCCTGCAATACTAACATTGTAATGTAGGCAATGGAGGAGCGCGCTTCCCGCATCTCACCCCGAACGCCCCGCATAGACCTTGTCTAGACGGCTTCGTCGAACGACTGTATGATTCAATAGACTGCACAAACTGATGGAATCCTCCTAATTTTATATAGAAAACAAGAGATAATTTGCTTTGCTTGTAGCCCGTAATGGTAACGACTAAAGTCGTAACTTTTTACGAGCGCGATTATAAGATACCTACAGTAATAAATAACCTCTTTTTCGCTTCTCTATGTACGCCATTTTATATTTTAACTCGTTAATTATAGGCCTTAATGGCGGGTTATATTAATTCTGACATTTTGTTAATGAAATTAAATTAAATTGGGATTGCATTGTTTTTTTTATGTTGTAGTTTTACGTAAATGATAATTGTTATTACAATCTCATTTAAACTTATATTAACGCCATCGCCGGCGTTTGTTATGTGAGACATGGGAAATAAACTATTTATTGGATATTAATTATTTAATTGAGCATTATTAACTTTGTCTTTACAGTTTTTGCTAGGATTTTTTTTTATTCGTTTGCTTTTAAATCGGTTTAAGTTTTTTTTTTTTTTAATAAAGAGTGTCGAGACGAGGGGACGTGTGCCTGATGGTAAGCAGCATGCCTTCCACATAACAGCACGGTGATACGCAGCTATTGGAACATGAAGAGTCCAAATCATTACCTAGCACTGCACTGCGCTCGTCACCCAGAGATCTAAGTTGTTATATCTCTGAGCCCTGTAATTTCTCTGGAAACATTGCCCTTCAAACCGGAACACAGTAATGTTTGCACGTTTTTGCTTGGCGGTAGAATAACTGGCAAAGGTGTGGTCCTTCCCCAGGCGGACTCTGCCAAGAGACCACTACAAAAACTAGGTACTAAAAAAGTTATACTCGTGGGCAAATAAAACCATGCTCTAGTGATTGGAAAATTATTGTATATGTATATGATACTGTCCCATCTCACTCGTATATAAATTTTCTAAATGCGTCAATTTAAGGGCTTAGAGACATAATATCTTAGATCTCTGGGTGACGAGCGCAGTGCAGTGCTAGGTAATGATTTGGACTATCATGTTTCAATAGCTGCGTGTCACTGTGCTGTTATGTGGCAGGCATGTTGATTACCATCAGGCACATGACCTGCTCGTCTCGTCACTCTATGCTATAAAAAAAAATATAAAAAAATTTAGGTAGATAATATAGTTTTTACCCATTAATTGGTTTGCACTTGACTTGCGCGTTGGCGGATGACGCATGACACCATGACAATATAATTAGAAAATGCCGGTTTCCTCACGATGTTTTCCTTCACTATTAAAGCCAGTGGAAATTTCCACACACTTAAAAGAATACTCGGATACAGACGAGATTACAACGGCTGCACGATTATGGATCACAGGTTAAAAATTTTTTTTGTTTAAATACGAAAATTTGGATGTTTGTTGCTCAATCACGTCGAAACGGCTGAACGAATCGGGTTAATTATTCATTTAAAGAATATTTATAATCTCTAGAAAATTACGGGAACTGAAAATACACAGGGAAATGTGGGGTGCTGCTTGCTGCTAGTAATGTAAAGGCCGATTTAAACTGAACGAACATAGAGCTGGAACAAGAGCATTCTTTCTCGATCTTTTAGTGTAAACGAAACATCGTTCTTAGCGTTTTCCATATTGGATATTCCATAGAATCTTTGCGAACGCAAACAAAACAACGAAATAATGTTCTACGTTTGTTTACACCAAATGAATTTGATACAGTGGGGATAGAATGAGCATTCGCTCGTCTGATGTAAATCGGCCTTTAAACAATCTATTTTCTCCAAAAAAACCGACTTCAATTTAAAATTCAATTCAGACCAACTCGACCATATTTCATACGAATCTATCACTATATCGTCTAAATACATGAAAGCAAATTTTATTTGTTCATATTTCCAAAACCGGCACACTGATTTCAATTAAATTTATATGGAACCACCTCTGAACTGCTACCAAACAAAAAAATCGATTCACAATTGGAGGCGCTATTGTGGAACATACAAACAATAAAAACATAAACCGAATTGATAACCTCCTCTTTTGTCCGTAAAGGTCGAAACAGGAAAGTTATCCTGAGCTGCAGCACAGAGGAAGACCTTGGTCTGGTTAGAAATCGTGTGCAGCAGGACAAGTCTCTAAAGGTGGAGACCGCGAAAGCGGGTAATCCACTGATCATCATTCGAGATGTCCTGTCTTACCACAAAGACAACGAGATAGTGGAAAACCTTTTGGCGCAGAATAAACATCTGCTACAGGGGGTTGATTTGCAAGAGAGCGCGATTAGAGTGCGGTACAGGAAAAAAGCGCGAAACCCGCATGAGTGCCATCCAGTGATCGAGGTCTCACCTCGCATTCACAGAGCGTTTTTGGACGCCGAAAAGGTCTACATTGGACTCCAGAGGAGACCAGTGGCAGACCACTCGCCATTGGTGCAGTGCACCAGGTGCCTAGGTTTCGGTCATACAAAGGCAATCTGCCGGGAAAGGGATGAATCCTGCAGTCATTGCGGAAAAGCCCACTCCTGGACCCAATGCAAGGCAAGAAAAGAAGACCTGCCACCCAAATGCAAAAACTGCGCGAATACTCATCCAAACAGCCCCAACAGAGAACTCGCTCATAATGCCTTTAGTAGCGAGTGCCCTGAAAGGGTAAAATGGGATGGTATAGCGCGGTCCCGAATATCTTATTGCTAAGGGCACTCATGAGGGACGTGGCTCAGTCTCCCGAAGAGTAGGCGAACCAGGTTTGCGTTTCATCCAAGCAAACCTGCAACGCTCCCAGAATGCAACGACAGAACTCCTGAAGGTCGCGAGAGAAAGGGGGGTTTCGGTTGCCCTTGTTCAAGAACCCTATGTGGGAAACAAAGGCGTGATGAAACAATATCCTGGAACTCGCATTATTCAGTGCAGTTTAAATAGGCAAAAACCAGTTAAGGCAGCCATAATAGTTTTCGGCGACAGGTTGGAGGTAATCCATGACCCCCAAATTGTCACCGAGACGGAAGCAGCTGTCTTACTGGGCGGTACAGGCCTAAAACTGGGAGTGATTTCCGTCTACTTAGAAGGAGACCAACAAGTCGACCCCTACCTCAGCAGGATCAAAGATTTCAGCGAAAAACTAGCTACAAAAGACCTTATTGTTGCTGGTGACGTGAATGCATGGTCCCACTGGTGGGGAAGCACATCTCAAAATGAGAGAGGAGAAGCCGTAAACTCTTTCTTCAATGAAATGGATTTGTACATTCTCAACTCCGGCGATACACCAACCTTCGAAATCGTCAGGGAAGGCAAACTCTGCACAAGCGTAGTAGATGTAACAACGTGCAGCAAGTCTCTCCTGGGAAAAATCGAGGGATGGGAGGTTGACAAAAGTATTACAACATCGGATCACAACGCAATAACCTTCAGTTTGCGTCTAGTTAAAGCTCTTGAACAACAGAGGCCAATAACAACACGCAGATACAACACCAAGAAGGCAAAGTGGTCAGACTTTATGTCACAGTTAAAATCTTCCCTTGAAGATAGAGACATTTCGCCGGAGTCAGTTGGGAAATGTAAAAGTCCACTAGAACTCGAGTCGATGATTACGAGCTACACTGCTAGTATACATGAAGCCTGCGAACACACCATTCCACTGGTAAACTCGCCAAAGGGAAATCCGACACCCCCATGGTATACTAAAAAGCTCGAAAATCTGAAGAAAGAAGTTCTTAGACGAAAGAGAAGGATCAGGAATGCCGCCCCTGACAGAGTTGAACTTGTAGTCGAACAGTACCAAATTGCTCGGCAAGACTACAAGGAAAAAGTCAAACAAGCTCAGACGGAGAGTTGGAAGGAGTTCTGCACGAACCAGGAAAAAGAAAGTATGTGGGACAAGATCTACAGAGTGATGAGAAAAACCTCGACAAGACAGGAAGAAATACTCCTAAGAGACATCGAAGGTAACACTCTATCCCCACAGCTATCAGCAGAACTACTTGCCAAAACCTTCTATCCCGACGACTCTGAGAGCACAGACCAACCCTGTCATACAGAGCTACGGGAGAAAACGACAGAAACGCCTATGGACTTACCGGAAAATGATCCACCATTCACATCAGCGGAACTGGAATCAGTATTGAGAACTTTGAATCCAAAAAAAGCTCCCGGTACAGACGGGCTAACCGCTGATATATGCGCCGCAGCCATACGTTGCGAATGGAAGATTTTCTTGGCGATAGCAAACAAATGTTTGTCCTTGAAACACTTCCCCAAGCAATGGAAAGAGGCGCACGTGGTCATATTACGCAAACCCGGTAAGACAGATTACACACACCCAAAATCTTACCGCCCCATAGGTCTTCTGTCCGTTCCCGGAAAAATCGTCGAAAAGCTTCTGGCAAACCGACTCCAATGGCATCTCCTCCCAACCATAAGTAGGAAACAGTACGGCTTCATGCCCCAAAGAGGCACCGAAGACGCCCTCTATGACCTGGTAGAGCACATCAAAAAAGGAGTAGACAGTAAAAACACCGTACTCCTAATCTCCCTGGATATAGAAGGCGCCTTCGACAATGCATGGTGGCCCGCCCTCAAAAATCAATTAGCGAAAAAGAGGTGCCCATCAAACCTCTACAACATGGTAAACTCTTACCTCAGCGACCGTAAAATCAAGGTCAACTATGCAAGAGCAGTCTTTGAGAAGGAAACAACCAAAGGATGCGTCCAAGGGTCCATCTGTGGACCAACCTTTTGGAATGTGATCCTAGACTCGTTACTGCGAATGCTAGAAGCCGAGAGAGTATACTGTCAAGCATTCGCGGACGACGTCGTTCTCGTATTTACAGGCAGCCCGACCATCATCGAACAGCAAGCGAGCAGGGCGCTGAGCATGACAGTGGAATGGGGTAAAATTAACAAACTCAACTTTGCAGCGCATAAAACCAACGCAATGCTTTTTACCAAAAAGTTGAAGTACGAACCTCCAAACATTGTCATGTCCGGCGTGCGGCTCGATCTGGTCGAGGAAGTCAAACTGCTAGGCCTACTGATCGACCGACGGCTCAACTTTAAAGCACATGTGACCGCCCAATGTAAAAAGGTGGCGAACATTTATAGACAGCTAGCATGTGCAGCGAAGGTGACCTGGGGATTAAATGGCGAAATCACGAGAACTATCTACGTCGCGGTGGTGGAACCAATCATCATGTATGCCTCAAGTGTATGGGCGCAAGCGGCAGACTTCGAGGAAAACAAGTCTCATTTGAACGCAATCCAAAGAGGTTTTGCCCAGAAAATCTGTAAGTCGTACCGTACTGTTTCTCTAAAATCAGCACTTGCCCTTTCCGGTCTGCTCCCCTTAGATCTGAGGATACAGGAAGCAGCAAATTTGTACAGAGTAAAAAAAAACCTCTCCCAAGACTACCTCCCACCAGAAGTGGAACTCGAACGGAACGTTAACTACCTGGACCAACCCCATCCGTCCACACAGGTATCCGTAGAGTACGAGCTCATAGAAGACACCTCCAATCTTCCAGAAGGACCTCAAATGTATACTGATGGCAGTAAGGTTGAGGGTAAAGTTGGAGCTGCTCTAACATGGTGGGAGAATGGCAAAGAGGTCAAGAACTTGACCTTCAAGCTCCACTCCGAATGCACAGTCTTTCAATCGGAACTTTATGCTCTTTACCGGGCAACTCAAATGGCGTTAACGAGCAAGGACCCAGAAGTTAATGTCCTGAGTGACTCTCGATCTTCACTCGAACTGCTAAGTAACCCAAAAACGAGTCACCCCTTGGTAAAGTGTGTAAAGGAAAACATTGGACAGATAAATGCTGAAGGGCGATCTCTTCGTCTTTTCTGGGTGAGAGCGCATGTTGGCACCATTGGCAACGAAAGAGCTGACGAACTGGCCAAATTGGCGGCGCTCACCGAATCACCCAGGGACTACGAGGGGATCCCCTTGTCCTACGTCAAACGGAAAATCCGCGAAGAATCGGTCAAAACATGGCAGGATCGATATGAAACCTCGGACACTGGAAAAGTCACCCAGACGTTCCTCCCCGACATAGCAAACGCATATCGGGTGATTAGAACCACGAAACTGACTCCCTTCCAAGTACAAGCGTTGACGGGACACGGAGGAATAGCAGAATACCTGTACAGATTTAAGCTCAAGAGTAGTCCTGCATGCGAGTGTGACCCCGACCAACCCGAAACGGTCTGGCATGTGCTAGTAGATTGTCCCCGATTCATGGCCGCAAGACATGAGCTCGAATGTATGATCGACGGAAGGCTGGTTGTCTCGGATCTCCACAACATCTTAGCAGATCCAGATAACAGAACACGGCTTCTGTCCTTCATGGAGACCTCATTCCGCATAGCGGCCAAGAGAAACTCCACTATTTCAAATACGCACCCCCCTTCGCCACCACACCCTGCCCCGCTGTCCGTGGACGCCGCGAGGAATGCGGTTCCCGCCCAACATAACTCCTCGAAGAGCATCTCCATCCAACAACTACTGGAGAACGCAGATCGAGGAGAGGCTGGGATCCGTATCCGTGGAGTGGCTCTCTTCATGGACAGCAACAAAGAAAGATTCGGAATAAGCTTTTGCTTCGCCTGGGAACGGAAACGAGCCCGTTTGTCGCCTGGATTGTCTTGCCTGCTTAATGGGAGTACCGCAAAAGTCACTATGAAGCGGAAAACCTACGACGCTATGCCGGTGTGCGAGGTAGACGGCCACCGATTTCGGTTGGTGCGATCGAAAAACAAAACGATTGCACTAATAGAATACTCGGAAGGTCGGACGCCTTTCACACAGGCAAGTGCGCTGCTCGCACATCTGAGCAGAAATGCAGGTGAAGCACCCCGGGTGATAAGCGTGGATGCGATGGCAATCGAATACTCAAGAGCGAGAGTCGCAGACCGGCTGGGTTGCATTGAGGCCTCTAAGCATCATGAGGTTGTCGTATACGAAGACAGGGGAGAAAATCTGAGTTTCCTCAGAGCCCCTTCGCACGACCAAACAAATGCAACTGACAGCTGGGGACATCCTGTTCCTAGTTCGACCATCCAAACCGGCTCCGAAAGAGCACAGCAGAGGGCAGCCGCGGAAAAAGCTTCAGCCAATCAAAATGGCAGCCGAGGCACCAAGACGGCCTTCATGACTGCCTTCAACGCAGCAGCAAGGAGCGTACTCCGAATTTCATCCCATTCATCACCCCCCTCGACGTCAAAGACCCCCAAAGCAGCTTCACAACAACAGATGAGCCGAACGAGAGCCGACATGGGACAGGTTGAACCGCCCCGCTATGTCACGGCTTCGGAGCCACGGAGCCATGCCAGAAACGCCTTCATCGAATTCATAGCCACACTGAGCGCGACACGACTAGTCAACCTCAAGACCTGTGAAAACATCATGCAGTTCTATAGGCTAGGAAGTGAAAGCCTCTTAAAGGCGAAACTCGAGGAGGCCGAAGCAGCCATTTACAATAATGTCACTTCCCGGGTCATCAAGGGAACCATGACAGGACAGTATATGGCAGCTTACAGTGCTGAAAATGGCTTCGTGACACTGAACGAGAAAGAGACAGAGCGCGCGGGAAGGCCTGTTTATGCGACAACACCAAACGACCCAATTGTAGTTACCGCCCGATGCACCAAGATTATGCTGGACGATAAGATCCTAGAGATGGCCAAGACCATCGAAGGGAACTCGAACGTCAAAGCGAATTGGGAAAATTGGGAGATACCGAGAATACAGTGGGTTAACGGAGTTCCGGGATGTGGAAAGACAACATGGGTGATTAGACACTTCGACGTGGACAAGGACGCCATCATCACCACAACAACTGAGGCAGCAAAAGATCTCAGAGAAAAGCTATCGCACCGAATCGGAAATCTGGTCAAAACCAGAGTGCGAACCATGGCTTCTGCTCTGGTAAATGGTTTCGGAAGAGAAAGTTTCAGTCGCCTCATGGTGGACGAAGCTCTCATGAACCATTTTGGAGCCATTGTGATGGCTTCAAGGCTGTCTGGTGTTGGTGAAATTGTCCTCATCGGAGACGTCAATCAGTTGCCTTACATCGACAGGGAAAATCTCTTCGAAATGAGGTATCACCGCCCAAACCTGGTAACAAAGATCAGCCAGGAGTTGCTCTGCACACATCGCAACCCGATGGATGTCGCATATGCGCTGAGGGAAATATACTCCGGTATGTACTCCTCAGCGTCCCGTATAAAGTCCCTAGAGCAGAGAAGGTACAAGGGAGCGCAAATACCCAACACCCTACCAAACACCCTCTTTTTAGTTCACACTCAAGAAGAGAAGGAGACCCTGACAAACCAGGGTTATGGGTCAGGCACCGGGTCACGTATCCTTACCATCCATGAAGCTCAGGGACTAACATACGAGTCGGTAATCGCAATCAAAACCAAGGCAAACATGAAGCTGCACGAGAGCGTGCCCCATGCGGTTGTTGCAATCTCGCGGCACACGGGGACCTTCACATACTACGCTGACGACACCGACGACGCCATCGGCCGGTTCGTGCGGCGAGCGTCGGCTGCATCACCGAAGACCATCCGAGACTTCAACCTGCAGATGGCCATCAGGGACAGAAATGCGGCCGTTGTGGAGGCTCTGGGCCGGGAGAAGGCGGCTTGGGCAAATGACAGTTAGGCAAAGAATCGATGTTGAGTCGATTACTAGCGGAATCCCAACCGGTAGTGATCGGCTCAACAGACGAGCACTAGAATTAGGTGTAAAATGTTCCCAACTCCCCCCTATTTTCCTCTTCTTCTCCAAATCCACGACACATGTAAAAAAAAAAAAATGAATTGTAATGACAAAGATCACGGACCCCGGCGTCTGTGGAGTGGTTAATTTAAATAAAAAAAAAAAAAAAAAAAAAAAAAAAAAAAAACCTCCTCTTTTGACGTGATAACGTCTTATAATTCGATGAAGCCGGCTGCACGCCCGCAAAACTGTAACGTTCCGCCGTTACCGTTAGTTCGTCTTCCGTGCCATGCGGACGAAGCTGAGCGCTGAGGGCGCCACCCGCCGAGTCGAGCGGTATCACTACTCGCGCTATCAGCGTACTGATTTTTAAGACGTTGTCACGTTCTATCGTCAGTAAACCGACTTTACAGACAACGCATTTTTTTTTTTGAAATCGGTAAAAATAATTTTGCAGTATTCTAAAAAATAAAAACCTATAAGAAATTAAACTGATCTAAGTTGTTGGAGCACTAAGTCCAATTAGCAGGCTTATGCAGTAGGTTCTCAATAACTCACGACAAGGTCTTAATAGATATGCAAGATACGCTAAGGATCTCATTACATAGCTCCTTTGATAAATTGGAGGCTGCCCGCGGCTTGTGCTGAATTGCTGTTTAGTCCAGTAACTTATATATATACATCACCGCATACTTTCAGTTGACAAAGTTCTGGGCTGAAAACAAAAAAAAAAAAAAACTGAAACTGGCAAAAATGGGCTTCTGCGTCATGATGAAATAATCGTTTAATAGGGTACAATCCTCAAAAAAACTAAGTAGCCCGTTAGTTAGATTGCCAAAAAATATTGTACGCGTATTTTTTTCTTTTGTTTCACAAACAAAAAATGACGAAGATACAGCGCTTCGAAGTTTCTTGTGACGTCACTTGTGAGTACGATTTTTAGATTTTTACTCACGAGTGACGTCGCGACCCCCCACTCTCGAAGTGTGATGGTCTATATCTTTGACGATTTTTAATATTATGAAAAAACAAAAAATACGTGTCCAATATTTTTCCATGATCTAGCTGACGGACTAATTAGGATGGTGTATTTTTGACCCAGTCCGGTACCCTATTGCCTGATTTTTGAGCATTTAGAACTTTTGATTGACAACCAGAACTGTTGCGAAAATTTTTTGAGCGCTTGGTCGACGAGACCTGTTAATATTGGCAGCATAAGTAGCCAACTAAATGTTACCACAGCTGGGACTTGTGGCCTTCTTTACCAAGGAGAGAGTCAAGGCCATAATCCACCACGCTAGTGCGGGTTGATGGATGACGCGAGACCTCGAAAGATTGTAGGAACATGTCTGTTTCCTCACGATGTTTTCCTTCCCCGTTTTTAAGTTAGGCTTATGTTTCCGAAAAGACAGTGGTGCGCGTAAATGCGAACCAAGGGCTCTGATCGGCAGTTGCGTTCTCCCGACTAGACCAGTCGTAACTTAAAGTGGCAGATATTCTTTTAATTATTTTCTTCGTGGAGGACGGGGTGTGGCAACTCCCTGAGATATCATAAAATGTTTCGTAACTAATACAATAAATAAAATTTATTATCAGCCTCTTTAAAAACGCATTACTTTTAAATATCCTAATGACAACGTTTTATGTAGGATATGAATAAACACTCGAGGTTTTATGTAAACAATCTTTTTTTCTTACAAGCGATTTCCAAAAAAAGGATATTTCCATACGAAACCCTATATAAAACGGTATATGGGTATTGTATGGAAAAGTTCCCATCATGTTATGTCTTATGGCTTTCTTTGGACGGTAGTTATTCATTAATGAATAGATTAATAATTAATCTTAATTTTGCCAATTTTCTTTTGCATAAAACCCATGCAGAATATTAGCTGTGGTAAAATCGTAAGTTCCGAATACAAACTATTACAACGCAACTTTTTCGTTTTTTAAACTAGGCTACGCAGAAAGTGAAGATGCATAATACATAAATGCCACCCTTCGAAAATATCCGTTTTATATATCCGTGTGCGATTTGATCCAACTTAATGTATAGGGTAGTTTTTATTTCGATTAATGGTTTTAATATGACAATATCCGCGCGAAGCCGGCACGGGCTGCTAGTTGTTCATAAAAATATAGTAAATTGTGATTAATAAACGAGCAGTTCAGGAGGATGAAAAAATTTCTGGTATTGTACGCCCTACCTCTATTCTCAAATTTAACCAAATACCCAATACTTAATGATACGTTTCAATAGTTGTTTTAATGCTCATGATTAAAACCATCTATTTAATTTAACCTATTACGCTAATTGTTTATTTTACAAATCTTCAAAGCCAGTTTCACTTTGAATAATGAAGTAACAATACGTATATCTACTACGAGTATAATTACTTTATCTCTAGCTTGAGAGTTGCCAATCGACTGCAGAGATCGCAAGTCGACCGCAACCATCGACAAACCGTATTTATTATTGTTTGTTTTAATGTATTTATTTTATTACTAGCAGCTTGTCCACACAGTAGTAATAGATGCTCGAATATGGTCCGTGCGCACGACGAACATGGTTCGTCAGGAACCATATTCATATGTGGACAGCGGTGCTGTGAACATTATTATTACCTAACTCGCTGATCGCTATTCGGATACAATATCCGATGAGCCTACTACCTAACCACGCACTAGATTCGATCGTGTGGACGCCATACTGCATAAGCAGCCCTCTAAATGTTCCCACTGCTGGGACTTGGGGCCTTCTCTCGCAAGTAGAGAGTCAAGGTCATAATCCACCACGCTGGAAAACCACGACAAACTGCACCAATTTATATTTGAATCGTCATTCGTCCGCCGCGCGAGCAACACGTAGAATTTACATTATAGTGTTGCCAAAAATGAAATATGAAAACCTATTAAAAATAAGTCAAGACGGGGAGAGAGATCATGTTGTTCGTTGAACTAATGTAGCAACGTTGGATGCTAAAATTAAGTCGATTTTGTCGAATTTTGATGAAATAGGCTTCAAGGCATGTGACACTCTAAGAGCACAAGCATCACTGGGCCGTTAGGTCGATTGTGAATCGCCGCGACGCACCGATCGGTTCGTGATTCCTCACAAACCATATTCGAATGTTTGTAGATGCTATTAATCCTGGAGATCTACCGCGGAACTAAAATGTCCTAGTCTTTGATAATGTTCTCGCTTTACTTAAATTAATGACACGTTGCTTTAAATTAATGACACGTTTTGAACATTCAGTGTGGTGGTCCCAGTTTACAAAAAAAACAGTGTGGCAGAAATATTGATTCGTTAAATTTTCGTGAAATAATAACATCTAGCTTAAAAAAAACAATTTTTGTCATCGAATTAGAAATGGTGCAATTTCTATGAAGGGTTTTTTGCACTTATAGAGACAGACTATAATTCTATACATTTGTGTATTCGAATGGAAAAATAGACTCAATTTGTGTTTAGTTGAGAGCAACTGCAACTTGGATGCTTCGATATCATGTGACAGCACTATGAGACACTGATTTGACAATGATTTTAAATAATCTGAATTATTGAATATGCTATCTATAGCCGAAGGGTATCTAGCATTGAACTCTTAAAACACTAAGAAGCGGCAAGCGCTCATCTACGATCACAATGTAATATCAGGTGACGTCTCCTGATTGAGTCTCAGTCGCAACAGGAGCCACAAGTTGAGTGGACGTTCGCTAACAATTCAAAAAAATCCGATATGAGCCGTAATAATGTCTTATTCTGCTTTTGCAAGGTGCACAAACAGTTCAAAGACCAAGAACAAGTTCCATGGTATCACTTTTCATGCGTTAGTACACAAAATCTTTAATTATTTCCATAACAGTTCAATGATTATTACATCTAAAATTATTTTTCTGTTGGAAACAATTTTACAATTGGCCATTTCTAAAAAGAGACAGATATACATACAGCGTAAGAGTGCAACACGACCGGCGATATGTTAGTTGCGGCTATTTTGTCTCTTTCACGCCAGTGCATTTGTATGTCTTCCTATTCTTGTCGAAAAAAATATCTAAACAAATGTGATGTATAGCTATCTCATTTCCACCTACTGCCTACTTGTCATGATGTCTTTGTCATTCATTCAAACGTCTCTCACGATGCAAGTGAAGCTGTGTGCACATTGCGTATACTTGTGTGAGATTTTCGTTACATTATGCTGTCTTTATATTAGAGCGTACCTTATCTTTTATCTTCGTTTACTTAGTTTCATCAAAGGTATCTAGAGTCGAAGGTATAATACGCTTTACGCCAACGAATCTACGGAAATATGGTTAAGTTTACGTTCAGTATAGGCGTTGTACTTATTTGCCATAAATTATCTGACTTTGCTAGCGTGTGCGGTGTCAGCAAAGACGTAGTATTCGTTAATGGCTTGCTAGGTTATTTTTCTTACGTCCCAGGATTATTGGTGTGATTTATGTAGCTCAAGTACTTAATATGTTCCGGTTACAGTGGAAACCGCTGGAAAAACTGGTCCCATTCATGCGACGTCAAATTATGAACGGTAATAAAACTACGAGTATGTCACATCTTACAATTCAATACAACATTGCCTCAGCTGTGTGTAGGGTTGCCATAATTCCAACTAAAATATTTATAAAATAAAATTGACAGTCGTAGGATCTGTCGATAGAAGTAAAAATGTATAACTCAGTTTTTGGTAGTTTACTTTGGAAACTACGCGGGTGAAACCGGAGGGTGTGGCCATAACCGTGGCCATGAAATGACAAAAGTCACAAACCACGGAGTCTGTGGAGTGGCAAATTTAAATTAAAAAAACCGTGGCCATGACCATGGCAATGCTGCACATTTCTAGATGGCCATTGGCCGTGGTCCCGACTCCCGAGTTTACCTGAAGATTTCTTATCATTCCCGAGCGTGACGCTAGAATTCAATTCACAGTCCACGAAAAATCTGTCTGTGACGCGCCAATAGAAGTTTAGACTTCAAAAATAGTTTTATAGATAGATATTTTATACTGGTGACACTGATTCCGTACAAATTACGTGATATTACCCACCGGAGTCTCCGTTCCCGTATTTTTTTTAGTAAAAAATAGCCTATTGGGGTGCCAAATTTTTTTTTTAAGTGTAAACTTCTTTTGGCGTGCCTAGACAGACTTTTCGTGGGCTGTGAATTGAATTCATTCGTCACGCTCGGGTATGATAAGAAATCTTTGGGTAAACTCGGGACCTTGGCTATTGGCCATCTGGAAATACGTCAGCCAATGGGAAATGCTGAAAGCGCGTGGACAGGCTATCATGGCATGGCCATCTAGAAACGCATCAGCCAATGGGAAATGCTGAAACATTTCTAGATGGCCATGCCAAGATGGCGAGGCCACGCCCTCCGGTTACACCCGTGTAGTTTCCAAGGTAAGCTATCAAATTCTGAGTTATAAGTTTTCACTTCTATCGGCAGTTCCTATGACTGCCATTTTTTTTAGTTATGAACTTTGGTTTAGCTAATCATATCAGGTATTCAATAATAATGTAATCATATTTTAGGAATGATTTCAAATACTAATTTACGTATTACTTGTCTTGTCCACTGCATGTAATAAAAAAGCTACAGAAAATATCCGAGCTCTGAATAAAACTCTAGCGAAATTGCGACCCTAGCGCAGTCCTAACACCCGTGTCGACTGAATGCCGGTTCCAACTTGAATCGCGTTAAAAATATATAAAATTTAAACATTATGCCGTTTAACTGCTTATGAATTAGGCGAGAAGTAATATAACTACACTGTGCCCTTTTCAGACGTGCTCGAAGAGATTGACAGATGTGAATGGGCAGTAAAAAGTTACTGTTTCGTGTTGTGCGGCGATTGTGTTTCGTAGTGTACGTGAGAAATTGAGTTTTTTGAAGGATGCTCAGTTAATAGGTTTTTTAAAACGACTCCCATTTAATAGATGTCGATAAGTGAGCCTTTATGTTACTTACCAACACTGTATAGATTGCATTGCGTGGCGTAACCGCTAGAAAAAAGGAAATATTTATATTTATGTGAAGGTTATAAATACCCTCAGATTATAATCTAACAAGGTAACGACTCCAAACAACTCGACACGTTCAGTAGTAATAGGGTACCGGACCGGGTCAAAAATACACTATCCTAATTAGTCCGTCATCTAGATCATGGAAAAATATTGGAAACGTATTTTTTGTTTTTTCATAATATTAAAAATCGTCAAAGATATAGACCATCAAATTTCGAGAACTTTCGCGACCGCCCGCGACGTCACTCGTGAGTAAAAATCGTACTGACAAGTGACGTCACACGAAACTTCGAAGCGCTGTCTGTATCTTCGTAATTTTTCGTTTGTGAAACAAAAGAAAAAATACGTGTACAATATTTTTTGCCAATCTAACTAACGGGCTACTTAGTTTTTTTGGAGGATTGTACCATCCTAACTTTCGGATTTATTCTATTAGTTGAATGTCAAAACGATCCTGAAAACTTGGTCGTAAGTTCATAGCTGACATGTGAAACCCTCTTAACTCGTCCATCAATGCAAGTCTGACTTGTAATATTAACTGAGAATAACAGAACACTTCAATTCCACTCAATAAACGTAGCGGCGTCTATTCACAAAGCGTACGTAATTAAGTCGCACTCGGCGTATGATTTACTATCGGGGGGACGAAATTTGTCTCAAAGCGGTATTCACGTGTGTCCGGTCGTAAACGAGACTGTCAAACATTTTAAATAAAGAATTAAAGAGTTCGTTTTTTTTTGAAAAAAGATTGAACAACGCGGGTGGCGAGAGCTGGCAACCGTGAAATCGAGTTCGGAAACTGGGTTACGACATCGAATGACGATTTAGGCTTTGCTTAGGGAGTCTGGGTTTTTGGAAATAAACTACATTGTAGCGCCATGACGTATGGATATGAAATGTTTGGAACAATCTGGAATGTATATTTTGTTTATGGTATTTGTTTTTTATTACAAACTTTTATAGATTTTCATTAAGCTCAGTTGGATATCTAAATTTGTATGACGTTAAACTCTAACATTATCGATTCTATGATTGAACGATTGATACTTTTCTTAACAATTTTGCGGGGTTTTAACCTGCAAGCAAAAGTAGCCCACTAAATGTTCCCACTCGGGGCCATCTCTCGCAAGGAGAGAGTCAAGACCATACTCCACCACGCTGGCCCAGTGCGGCTGGTCGGCTCACGATGTTTTTCTTCACTGTTTTAAGTTACATTTCATATTATACAGTTACTTTACATTTGTTGTGCATGCGGTACGCGTAGCCCTGAATTAGTTTACTCTCTTGAATATTTACAAACCCGTCTTTATTAGTTTAGCGATGTCTGAATATTTAACTGGGATTTGAAAAACTGACAAAACAGGCACATTTTCGTCTTAGTATATTATGTGTTCAGCAGGATCAAACTGGCTCAACTGAGGCAAAGACAGAAAAAATTGGCAAGAATGGGAGGAGGCCTATACCCGAAAGGGGGGTCCTTAACTAAGAAACTAATATAAGTACAAATAATATGTAAAATGTAAAAAAAGGAAACAAAAAAGGCTTTTTATTTGATTTATTACTTATTTATATGCGTTCCGCGTATCCTTATGTTCTCTACAAATTTTCCCCTTAAACAAAAAACTAAAATTTACTTTCATTTATCTAGATGGCTTACAGTGATGGTTTCTTAGGAAATTCGGTCGAGTGTCTGAATGTAATAATTTTAAATTGTAGTCGGTTTTTGTTTTTTTAGAGAAAATAAATTATTTACAGTAGTGGTAGGAATCTTTGCCGACTAGGTACGCCTGAGGAAGTACCATACCTTTGTCAATTATTTTGTTTCAAGTCGCTTTGAAGGGCAATGTTTCGCCAATATACACCGCAACGTGATGAATCATCTTATATCGTTGAGTGACAAGTGCAGTACAATTCTAGGCAGTAATTTAGATTATTCATGTACAAATAGCTGCGTAGCATTGCTGTAATGAGCAGGTGTGTTGGTCACAATGTCCTTTAGCTTGTCACTTCAAATTATATAACAAAAATAAGCATAGCACAAACATAATCAGCCCACCAAATGTTCCCACTGCTGTGCTGGGACTCGGGGCCTTCTCTCGAGACCTCGAGACTCTCTACCTCTCTAGTCAAAGGGTCATAATCCACCACGCTGGCCCCGTGCGGGTCGGTCAATGGCACATGACTTCGAAAGATTCTACGTACATGTCGGTTTCCTCACGATGTTTTCCCTCCCCGTTTCAAGTTAGCGGCATTACGCACATGACTTCGAAAAGACAGTGGTGCGCGTGGTTTTGAACCCGGGGGCACCCGATCGGCAGTCGCCGTTCTCCCGACTAGACCAGCCGTAACTTAACTTCAAAAAAAATGCCGATAAAAAAGTTTTTTTTGTTTATTGATAATGAGCATCGTCCCGCGATTTCATCCGCGCAGGATGATTCTGTCCCGTTTGTTTTTCCATGAATTAAGTACATATGTGCTATTCCAGACTATTTATTTATTATCTATGTTCCAAATTTCAACCTAGTCCGTTCAGACGTTCCGACGTGATTGAGTAACAGACATTCAAACATCCAAACTTTAGCATTTATAAAATTAATAAGATTTCATAGTAATACGACAGGCTTTCGGCGTCAATTCTCAAGCTCCAATATTGCAGTATTGTTCAGTCCGCCATATATTGTAAAGCCATAAAGAAGTCACTACGATTTCGTGATTACTGCAATAACCCCTCATTTCGCTGATGAATCTTTAAACGCTTTCACATTTCATGTTTTTTTCTCGCAGGCAGTGGCTTTAAATAAAGATAGCATCTAAATTACGAGATATTTCTCACGAGCAATATCGGTATCGCTCGCTAAATTGTCGAGTGTTTCTGAATTGTGTTTCAGAATAGCCGCCGGGTTTGATGATTAGTCTCGATTGGCGTGTTGTGCGAGTGATCGCTTATTGAAAAAAGCTCAGCGAAAGTTATTTGGAACACTTAGGCCCGATTCACACGGCGCGGCTGCCAACCGCTCCCGCGCGCGGGCGCGGCGCCGCGCCGCGCGACGGTTTTGTTTCAATACTCACGAGACCGCAGGTTTTCGCGGTTTCTGTTCCGGAAAGCTACTGCGCAAGAATCGCGCGCAGCCACGCGGGCGCCGCGCGGCTGCCGCAGCCGCCGCGGCCGTAAACCGCGTCGTGTGTATTGATTTCAATTTTATATGGAAATCTGCCGCGCCCGCGCGCGGGCGCGGTTGGCAGCCGCGCCGTGTGAACCCTCTCTTAAGTTGGTTGAGATTTTGAGGTAGTTAAGATTGTGTGATAATAGATTACTTATGGACTCGGTTAGCATGGTTAAGTAGTTTGTGGTCGTAACCTCGTAACTTACGGCGGTCCTGGCCTTCTAGCGCGTAACTAAATCGGCTTTAGCGTTGCTATTGCTATCTCTATCATTTCAAGCGAAAAGAAAAGAGAAAGCTATAACATTTTTCGTTCGGCGGTAGACCCGCTGTTTAGGGGCTGGATGGACATGGCCATAACAGCACATAGTCACACAGCTATTGTTGAGAAGTCCAAATCATTACTTAGCAGTGAACTGTACTTGCCACCCAGAGATATAAATAAGGTGATGTAGCTCTATGCCCTGTATTTTCGCTGAAAAAATTGCATACATAATAGGGTACCGGACTGGGTCAAAAATACACTATTGTAATTAGTCCGTCAGCTAGATCATGAAAAAATATGGGACAGGTATTTTTTTTTTTCTAAATATTAAAAATCGACAGAGATATAGACTATCAAACTTCGAGAGTGGGGGGTCGCGACGTCACTCGTGAGTAAAAATCGTAGGCACAAGTGACGTCACGCGAAACTTCTAAGCGCTGTATCTTCGTATTTTTTTGTTTGTGAAACAAAAGAAAAAAAACATGTTCAATATTTTTTTGCAATCTAACTGACGGACTAATTAGTTTTTTTTGAGGATTGTACCCTATTAGTGAAAGTTTAAACTAAGTATCTATCTCACTTCATGCGATACAGCTTGGTGACATACGGTCAGGTAGACAGAAGGATGAACAGGGGAGTCAGTAATAGGGTCCCGTTTTACCCTTTGGATACAGAACCCTAAAAAGATTGCTATCAAGAGCCAGCTCAACAAAACAAAATCAGAGTTCATAGTGTAACACTGCAAAGTTATTAAAATGTTAAATTTTTCCATAAAACAACATTAATATTATAATATGCTGGAAGCTACAAAGGGGTGCTCTCAATGTTCGCAAATGCTTTTTACCCTGCGTCAAAGGCCAATGCAAGGTAGGCTGCAGTAAAAATCATCGGTCGTTAACTTTTATGAGCATCACACCAAAAGACGGACACCATTTCTTAAATCAACATGCCTCGATAAATCCGAAACGATTTCGCTTGCAACTTGCAACACGGTTAATAACGTACGGATTTGCCAATTACGGGAGACGATTTACTTGTGGGGTTCTGTATAGGAAACAGAAATGAATACATATTGAAGTGATAACTTTTTTGGTGTATTTTGTATTTCTTGTCAGAAGTACACCACCACAGATTTTTTTTTGAAATAGTCTTGGAGTTACTTAAAATAGTCTTACAATATAAATAAATACTTTAACCAGGTATAAACTTCTTGTTCTTTTCCTTAATAGCTGCGTTGTCACAAGTAGAATTTTTTTATATTTGATATTTTTTTGAAATAGCCTTGCACTTACTTAAAATAGTATTTTAATAAAAATAAGTACTTTTTGCAGGCATGTTGCTTACCTGGTAAGTATAATCTTCTTGTTCTTCAAGTTCCTAATAGCTGCGTTCTTGTCTCAAGTGCAACAACACAACAAACTTGGCAACACAAATTAGCGGACCGTTTGCAGTTTGCCAATTGACACTACTTTTTTTAAAGATTTTTACTTACGTTTTTTTTGTAAGTTTAACAAAGATTTTATGTGTCTACATCTGCATTGTCGCAGAAACAACTGTTTCAGGTTTTATTTTCACTGGTTTAACACAGGGAACCCTAAAACAGCTCAATCAAGGTGCACATATCTGTCGCAGATCTCTGTTCATGAATAATGAAGTCTATTTCTCTTCCGCCGCGACCGTCAATGTGTAAACATTCTTTTTACAGTATTTTATTTCTATGGGGCATTCGTTATTTTTAATTGAACATTTATTTTCATTGCTTAAAAGGGTGAAATTTTTTATTAAATTATATTTATTTGGCACACAGTGTATAAAATTACAGTAAATCTCTACTTTTTTGTAGTAAAGAGTTGACGGGACGAGCAGGGCATGTGCCTGATGGTAAGAAACACGCCTGCTTATTACAACATAGCGTCACGCAGCTATTGGAACATGAAGAGTCCAAATAATGACTTTTGTTATCGTTAACAACGCCTTTATAGGATAGCAAGAAAAATATTTTCTGACTATTATAGGTTAACACGTGACCGCAATCTCGCCTGATGTTAAGCAACGATGCGGTTTACAATAGAGCGTGCTTACCTAGAAGAAATGGACACTCCCTTCAGCTTCGCTTTTGATTTGGAGACACCAAGATTGTAACCTTTGGGAAAACCCCACTTAGGCAACGCATTCCATAGCCTATTAGTATAATGTATCCATGTATCAGAAAATCGTCCTAAGCCTAGCTAAAACTTTTAATAGTATAAAAAAAAAAAGTTTAAAACTTTTTTTTTTTAACTTTTAGAGCCTAACTGTAGTAACTTAATAACTTTAGTAGTGGTAAGACTCTTAGCAGAGCCCGCCTGAGAAAGTACCACACCTTTGCCAGTTATTCTACCGCCAAGCAGCAATGTGCAAACATTACTGTGTTCCGGTTTGAAGGGCAATGTTTCGAGAGAAATTACAGGGCTTAGAGATATAACAACTTAGATTTCTGGGTGACGAGCGCAGTGCAGTGCTAGGTAATGATTTGGACTCTTCATGTTCCAATAGCTGCGTGTCACTGTGCTGTTATGTGGCAGGCATGTTGCTTACCATCAGGCACATGTCCTGCTCGTCTTATCACTCTTTATTAAAAAAAAAACTTTAATATACATATTGGGTCTCGAATAGTCTCAAAGTGTGTTCTAATTTGGCTCGCGTAGGTCGTAAATTTGTACACCCCGCCTATAACCACCGCATTTTGACTGTTACTACTTTCGCATAAAGGCCATGTTGTTAACTCTGGTCAGTCGGTTGACTGTAGTCATTAAATAATTTCCTTTGAATCTTAATATGTCTACCGTGCTAATGTATTACAAATTAGTTTATGCGTATTCATCGTCGGACCGTGGCTTTAAAGGAATGGACAATTGATCATTTTACATTTGACTACGATGCCATAGGCACATATTTATATGTATATTATATGTAGGTATATTTATTTATTTATTAATTAAACTTTTGTTCGTTTCGTTTTGAAGTAAAAACTTCTTATTTTTGTATTTTTAATTAAAAAAATTGGCAGTCATAGGACCTGCCGATAGAAGTGAAAACTTGTGACTCAAATGTTTTCACTTTTAATTGAATTGTCTAATTTATTTGTCACCTTTTCAGACCATTATCACATTGTTAAACCATCGTAGGTCTATGTACATTCGCATAATTTCAATACCGCCAGCTAAATCGATGGTTGCGCCATCTAGTGTTATATCAACGTAATTATACAGAATATTGCAACTCTTTATTGTTTCTGTTGCCCTGGTACTGGTACCTAGGGGCAAACGCAACTCTTTTATATTTCTGTTGTCCTGGTATCTGGAGATAAACGCTGGGCTGTTGGAGGTAGGTAATCGAAACTCTTTACTGTTACCCTGGTACCTACCTGGCCGTTTTTACCGAGTTTACCCGAAGATTTCATATCCGATCCGATCCGATCCGATCCATTATCATATCCAAGCGTGACGATTGATGAATCCATTTCACAGCCCACCAAAATTCTGTCTATAGCGCGCCTAAAGAAGTTTTCACTTCAAAAGTGACGAGACGAACATGATGTCATGTTCGTGACCCACCCGTGACCGACCCATAAGATTTTCTCTAACCCAAAAATGCTCAACGCGGTATAAGACTCTTAGCAGAGTCCGCCTGGGGAAGTACCTTTGCCAGTTATTCAACATTACTGTGTTCCGGTTTGAAGGGTAATGTTTCCAGAGAAATTACAGTGCTTAGAGATAATATAACATCTTAGATCTCTGGGTGACGAGCGCAGTGCAGTGCTAGGTGATGATTTGGACTCTTCATGTTCCTATATCTGCGTGTCACTGTGCTGTTGCTTACCATCAGGCACATATCCTGCTCGTCTTGTCACTCTTTATTTAAAAAAAAAAATACAATTTTACGCATTAAAATTATTTATTTCCAAAAACTAAAACCGACTCCAATTTACAATTAAATTCAGATACTCTACCAAATTTCATAAGAATTAATAACTGTGTCATCTATCATGTTAGCAATTTTTCGTTTTTTGTTTATATCTTGTATTTTATGTATAAGTGTTCAAATCACAAAAGGTTTAAATCACGTTTGCAAACAATAAAACATTAAAATCGATTCACAATCGGCGGCACTATCGCGTAACATACACAAAAAATATATACAACCGAATTGAAAACCGCATCCTTTTTTGAAATCGGTTAAAAACTAAATTACATCAAACTTTAGATCACACGCATACATTTATTTTATATAATAAAACCCATTATGCGTCTACAATTCCTACCGCAGTTAAACAAAAGAGCCGATAATGAAACGGGTGAAAATTTGATGTAACAGCAAACTCCCGACTAATTCACTTTTCACACAAGAAAAACGAGTAAGAAAATCGGTTCATACGATAATTATAGAAAAGAGAAATTTTCATTTAAACTTCAAAAATGTTTACTATTTGTATGGTATTCTTTTGTTTTTTTTTTCATTAATTGACGTGTAAATAGGGTACCGGACTGGCTCAAAAATACACTACTCTAATTAGTCCGTCAGGTAGATCATGGAAAAATATGGGACACGTATTTTTTGTTTTTTTCAAAATATTAAAAATCGACAAAGATATAGACCATCAAACTTCGAGAGTGGGGGGTCGCGACGTCACTCGCGAGTAAAAATCGTAGGCACGAGTGACGTTACGCGAAACTTCGAAGCGCTGTATCTTCGTATTTTTTTGTTTGTGAAACAAAAGAAAAAAATAAGTGTACAATATTTTTTTGCAATCTAACTGAGGGACTAATTCGTTTTTTTGAGGATTGTACCCTATTGTACATTTATGAATAAAAGAACTTTGACTTTGAATTTCTGGTTAAATAATTTACGTTTGAGAGCTACGGTGCCACAAACACACAAACACACGTGATCCTTATATAACCTCGTCATTGCGTCGGGGATAAAGAAAAATAATTCAGCGAAAAATCGTAATCCCGTTGGAAACAATCAAAGTTCGTTGTATTTATAAAGGTAGTGTTACATTGAAACCGTAAATACGTTTTGTGCGGTCGAGCGCCGGATGCTAGTCCTCAAACAAGACTTTAAATCAATGAGTAATGGCTTAAGAACAAAATTAGGGTTTGTACACATGTGTTGGTAACAAACAATTGATGTAAAATTAGTACAAATTCCACATAAACCATAGGAGTCAATGGAGAGTATGGAACGCTTTAAGGTATGCTTCGAATACGCTGTACGTATGTTTTTTTTATAGTTTAGAGTGACGAGACAAGCATGACCTGTGCCTGATGGGAAGCAACATGCCTGTCACATAACAGCACAGTTACCCGCAGCTATTGGAACATGAAGAGTCCAAATCATTATCACACTATACTGCGCTCGTCACCCAGAGATATAAGATCTTCTTTTATCTGTATGCCTTGTAATTTCACTGGAAACATGGGCCTTCAAACCAGAACACAGTAATGTTTTAGTTATGATCCATGTATGTGCGAAAGTATGATTATCAGTATGGTTCGGTTAGATCACTACGGTCCTGAGCCTTCTGCGTCTGCCTGCTTTCTGCATTTAGTTTAGCCGTGGAAGCTATCTGAGACATACTAATCGAGCCTTCTGGGCTAGCCTTTAGTTTAGCAGTGGAAGCCATCAGAGACATACTAATCTAGCCTTCTGCGCTTGGCTTTAGTTTAGCAGTGGGAGCCATCAGAGACATACTAATCTAGCCTTCTGCGCTTGGCTTTAGTTTAGCAGTGGGAGCCATCAGAGACATACTAATCTAGCCTTCTGCGCTTGGCTTTAGTTTAGCAGTGGGAGCCATCAGAGACATACTAATCTAGCCTTCTGCGCTTGGCTTTAGTTTAGCAGTGGAAGCCATCAGAGACATACTAATCTAGCCTTCTGCGCTTGGCTTTAGTTTAGCAGTGGAAGCCATCAGAGACATACTAATCTAGCCTTCTGCGCTTGGCTTTAGTTTAGCAGTGGAAGCCATCTGAGACATACTAATCCAGCCTTCTGCGCCAGCCTTTAGTTTAGCAGTGGAAGCCATCTGAGACATACTAATCGAGC
Organism: Ectropis crepuscularia; assembly: GCA_963693475.1. NCBI lineage: Eukaryota > Metazoa > Arthropoda > Insecta > Lepidoptera > Geometridae > Ectropis > Ectropis crepuscularia. Next base: position 17,989,588 of record OY856359.1, read on the forward strand.
CTTCTGCGCTTGGCTTTAGTTTAGCAGTGGAAGCCATATGAGACATACTAATCGAGCCTTCTGCGCTTGGCTTTAGTTTAGCAGTGGAAGCCATCTGAGACATACTAATCGAGCTTTCTGCGCCAGCCTTTAGTTTAGCAGTGGAAGCCATCTGAGACATACTAATCCAGCCTTCTGCGCCAGCCTTTAGTTTAGCAGTGGAAGCCATCTGAGACATACTAATGGAGCCTTCTGCGCCAGCCTTTAGTTTAGCAGTGGAAGCCATCTGAGACATACTAATCGAGCCTTCTGCGCTTGGCTTTAGTTTAGCAGTGGAAGCCATCTGAGACATACTAATCGAGCCTTCTGCGCTTGGCTTTAGTTTAGCAGTGGAAGCCATCTGAGACATACTAATCGAGCCTTCTGCGCTTGGCTTTAGTTTAGCAGTGGAATCCATCTGAGATATACTAATCGAGCCTTCTGCGCTAGCCTTTAGTTTAGCAGTGGAAGCCATCTGAGACATACTAATTAGTTTGTGTCAGAAGGCTTCTATTAATATAGATACCAATCTTTATTAATTAAACAAAAACGCGTCAAATTGTTTCGACCACTTTTTGAAGTGAAAACTTCTTTAGGCGCGCCTAGACAGATTTTTCGTGGACTGTGAATTGAATTCATTCGTCACGCTCGGGTATGATAAGAAAGCTTCGGGTAAACTCGGGACCATGGCTATTGACCATCTAGAAATACGTCAGCCAATGGGAAATGCTAAAAGGGCGTGAACAGGCCATCATGGCATGGCCATCTAGAAACGCATCAGCCAATGGGAAATGCTGACGCTTTTCTAGATGGCCATGCCAAGATGGCGAGGTCACGCCCTCCGGTTACACCCGTGTAGTTTCTAAGGTAACTATCAAATTCTGAGATATAAGTTTTCCCTTCTATCGGCAGTTCCTATAAAAGCCAATTTTTTTTTTCTATTTCGTTATAAATTACATCAGTCAGTTTATAACTTAAATGTTTGCCTTGTCCTGTGTTGGAATAAAACGCACGACCTATGGTTCGGCGAGTAGACACACTACCGATTGAGTCACGAGACTTCAGATATGATGTGTAGTTTCCATTGTCATTTAGTTTTGTTAAAAAATAATACCTTTATCTTTCCATACAGCCAATATATATGTATATATACTACTAGCAGCGCCCTGCGGTTTTACCTCCGTAGTTCCCGTTCTCGTTGTTCCAGATATTTTTGAAGTGAAAACTTCTTTAGGCGCGCTATAGACAGAATTTTCGTGGGCTGTGAAATGGATTCATCAATCGTCACGCTTGCATATGATAATGGATCGGATCGGATCGGATCGGGTATGAAATCTTCGGGTAAACTCGGTAAAAACGGCCAGGTAGGTACCAGGGTAACAGAAACAGTAAAGAGTTTCGATTACCTACCTCCAACAGCCCAGAGTTTATCTCCAGATACCAGGACAACAGAAATATAAAAGAGTTGCGTTTGCCCCTAGGTACCAGTACCAGGGCAACAGAAACAGTAAAGAGTTGCAATATTCTGTATAATTACGTTGATATAAAACGAGATGGCGCAACCATCGATTTAGCTGGCGGTGTTGAAATTATGCGAATGTACATAGACCTACGATGGTTTAACAAATAAATTGTCATCTGACAAGGTGATTAATAAATTAGACAATTCAATTAAAAGTGAAACATTTGAGTCACAAGTTTTCACTTCTATCGGCAGTTCCTATGACTGGACTGCCAATTTTTTTCGGAAGAAATTTATAATATTACTAGAATTCAACAGCTTCTTTCTTACCAGACCTCGTTATTCCTCTCCGCTAGGGCCATAGAGTGCACGAATTTAAGTTTATTCAAATCCGTTCAGTCGCTACGGAGATACGTGAGAACAAACAAAGAACTTAATAAACTCACGTGTTCTATCTTTTACTTAAGTCCCTTAAGTCCAGCTCGATTTAAGTTTCAGCCACATCTTGCGGCCTATTCCAGGGACAGTGCACGCCAGCGACCTCTACTCGTTTGGCCAAACACGTTACAACCACGTTAGGTTTCATAGTAAAACAAACATACACACATACAAATACTAAAACTTTTTGATAGTAGTGTGATTAATTCCGTGTAACAAATAATTTTATTGTAAAGTAAACGTATTGGCAGTGTAACGAAGTTATCAAAATCTTACAATTCGTCACTGGTTTATTACTAATCTTTGAAAAAAAAAAACAGATTGTACCTAATTGTATTATCATCGGAACTAAAATTGCATACCAAACATCAGATCAATCTGCCAAGAACAAATGGATAAAATATCAAGTACATACTCGACTTGACCAAAACAAACACGATAAGGTAAATAAAGCCGTTCAAATACATAAAACCACTTAAAAAAACAAAAGACTCAAATCAAATCAATTTTTTTATTGCTGGAATATAGGTATTAGTTACAGACCGAAAATAATTAAGCAAGGTATCACTATATCCGAACCCATAGGCCGTGCAACATTACACATAATTAACTCTTCAATTCCCATGTCCAAAATAATAAAGTTTTTATAATTTTTAGTTTAGTCATCAACTAAATATGTGTTTAACGAATAGAAAAAAAAGAAAATAAATATTAAAAGCACCTCCCTCCCTTTTTACAGGGGGGTCACCTGTAGGTGACACTGGGCATTGTACTATACGATTTAGGAGGTATGAAGCATCATTTTGACAGGAATGAAACACCGGTTTTGTTTACAAGTACCAAATGTATTTATGAAAGTATGGTAACAAAAAACAACAGAGTACTGTACTGTTCTGTTACTAGTAATATACACACATGTTCCACAATAAATAAACCTAGATCTAGGTTTTGTTGACTGTGGAACATAAGTATACCAACACTTGAGGTGCAAACGAATGTTGCATTTAGCGCACATTTTTCTAGTATGTTGGTGACAGTTCCCACATAGCTGCTGAGAATAGTCGACTTCTGCGTGATCATCCTCTGTTCCTGCACTCCTCACCTCTTTAGACACTGTAGGCTCCAGAGGAACGCACCGTCAGAATTGCGATTTGGAGGTTTCCCGATTTTTTTTAGATAAGTGGTGGCAATATTTCGAGGGAATTACTACGTCTAATACTATGATGTCACTATAAAGCAATTCAAAGTATTGAACAGGAAGTAGAACCTTCAGACAGTCAATTTCTTCGTCACAATCACCTTTGCCCCAAGTAGTAAATGAAGAAACATTATTGAACCATCTCTTTACTGTGTGATACTTTTTCTTTATTGAGACAGGTTGAGGTACTTCCTGCAAATGGTCTTGTTCTCTAGAATCTGATGGTTGACCAAGTAATTCGACTTGAGAATGAAAAACGAAAGAAAAAATATTCGTGTCGTTTTCTTCTCCACTGTCTTCATCAGTAATTTCACCATATTCAGGAGGGAACATAATGATATCACCTAGCTTTCCACCGGTCTGTAACACCTCAACAACTTTATCTAACATCCAACATGTAAAAAAAACACTTTAGTAACAGTATTTTCATAAACAATATAACAGTCAGTAAATAAAAAATAAATTGGAATTCATAGTATAATGCCCAGTGTCACCTGTGGGTGACACTGAACATTACAGGCGTTACAGTTATAAAACTATCAGTTATTTTTAGAAGTAAATATGTGTCAAGTATAAGTACCATATATAACTATAACATATAATAACAAAAATACCAATACTTACGGTCTAGATATTTTTATAGCACTTTTTATCACAGTAGATAGCACAAACTAAGTTTCTTACCAATTGCCGCTAAATAACCAAGTGATATTGATAACTGATGAGTGATGTGTGCTACCACATAGAAAAAATATAAAGTTGTATTCCATGCCCATACTAATTATAAGATAAAATCAAAAAAATAATATTTTAAATAGTATAAAATCATAACTAAACATATGTCACCTACAGGTGACACTGGGAATTGAAGAGTTAAATACAAATTGTCTAAATTACAAAACTTCAATTACTTCAAATCTATACCTAAATGTCACAACTTAAACCCAAATTGAGTACCTTCTCGTTTTTTGAAGGCTGTTAAAAAGAAACAATGATTATGATAAAGGCCTCGTCATAACAATTTTGCTGAAGAAAACCACAAACCGGTACGTTATTTGCTCAATCATATATATTGTCTTTGTTCACATCACCAAAAGCGTTTAATCGTATTTGGTAAAATGTATACGGGACCACCTCTCGGTTAACGACTTTAACTACTCGTACAACATAAGAGTACCTATAACTTAAGATTAAATTATTTTACAAGAAGCGTAATTATGTTATCAGTTTTCATTAATACTTTCGCGCGATGAAATATTCGTGCATGTTTAACGTTAACTTTGAAACTAAGTTATTGTTGTAGGCAGTTTAAAGTTCAAGTTATGAAGGAACAGTGTAGACGACGCGCAACTCTTAAAGTCGAATCCAATTGTTTCAAACGTACTCTTCAAGAGCCAGTAAGAAAACTTCTTGTAATTCGTGAAACATGGCGTAACCGAAGCTTTACTTTAAGTTCCCACTTTTTTTGAAGATATTAAAATAAGTGAATGGGTGAAAGTGAAGTTATACTAACATATATTTCACACTAGAATGGTTTACCGTTATATAGTGAGCAAGTACATATTATTTCGATGCAGTTTGATGTACAACGTCGGGTTAACCACGCCGAAATCGCGTATTCGCTCCAGGATTAAACCACGGGAAATATCCAGTAAATAATTTTAATAATACTGGTATCAAATGTGAGATTTTGTGTCAATATCATGTAAATGAACGTTTTGAACCTAGAGTATTGTAAATTATTTATGTAGAAAAATTATCTAAAAATCAGATTACCCACTTGTTGGTTAGTGGTAAGCGCAGCTTATGGACATCTGAAGCTTGAAAGATATTGATGACGTAGATAAATCAACCATCGTGCTAGCTTAAATCTTTACTAATCCTATATCCTACTAATATTATAAATGTCAATGTATGGGTGGATGTTTGTTGCTCAATCAGGTCGTAACGTATGAATGAATCGCGCTGAAATTTAGAATACAGGTAGATTATAGTCTGTAAGAACACATCGACTACTTTTTATCCCGGCAAAATAACGGGAACGGGACCTACGTGGGTAACACCGTCGGGCGCTGCTAGCAATACTATTATAAATGTGGAAGTAATTCTGTCTGTATGTTACGCTTTCACACTTAAAGTTAAATCCTTACCAAAAACCTTAAAAAAACCTTAAATTAAAATTTTAGGCAAGTGGAGTGTAGTAAATCTTAAAGTAAAACTGCACAGATAGTTGAGACACTGTGTGTTCTGTAGTTGTTTTGAAAACGAACGCAAGACCGCGGTCATGCGCGCGTGATTTTAACGTAAACACACGTCTCAGGTTTGCTCGCGCGCATTTTTCCGTCAAACTAAAGCTCATTGTTCTGTCCTCTGTCAAAAAGTGCTGCCATTTAAAAGCGTCTCAAGCCAGTAAATAAACTTATCGTAAACTCGTTTCAATCTAATCGTTAATGATATAAGTTGTTTTAAACGCTTTACTATTTTTAGGGTTTCGTACCCAAATATTCGCCGATATTCACGAAAGTTGAATTTTAATTTGTTCCAACAAGAGAGATAAGGTAGTTTTGATTTCGATTAATGGTCTCAATTTTTTTACAATAATTAACAATAAGCACATCAGCGATATTATACGTGCGAAGGTGGAACGGGCCGTTAGTACAACTACAGGAATTAAAAAGTATAGAATTAAAGATAAGCAGGTCGCGGCTTGCGCTTGTTTGATTTCGTCAAGCTTCTTCTATATACATTTGTAGGATTCTAAAACTAAATGGAGCTTGGATATCTTACAATAAGTAATCGCGTAAGTACCCCGTAGATCACGTGAAACAAGCTAAACTAATAACAATTCCCACAAAATATGATTCACAAATCCAGAATTTCTGTTTTAATTGACAAGAACCTTGCAATAAAGTGTGTAAAACCCATAAATTTTAACCTTGAATTGGGCCCGGAGTTCAATAAAGATGTTCCAGCAACGCGCCAATTCGCAATATTTTGTGTACAATTGCAATAGGATAAAATATTGTTATATTTACTGTAAAACATTAATTAGGTACGTTTAGTTTACGGTGTTCGAAGAGTTACCTGCTGTTGTTTTATTGACGTATTGAAATTGATATTATAATTACAATTGTTAATGAACGTGGAGGTATAAGAAAATACTAAGCTTCATGTTGTAAATCGTCTTGTTCGCTTGCATAATTGTCTTTATTGGCCACGTTCTCGTTTTTACAAACTTAATAAGCTTTTTTTTACTCAGAACTGTGTAATTTGTCTGTCGTTTGCTGTGGTTTTCTGAAATGTTACATCTTCTATCTGTAATTTTTTTCTAATTATTTTCATCCATATTCCGTTTTTGTTCATTGTTTTTTTAAGTTATTATATATCTTCCATTTTAATAGTTGGTTTTTGGGTACTTTTTGTCAATCTGTAGCTTTTTTCTGTTTACTTTGTCCTTAATTCTATCTGTTTTTAATTAATATCTTACTCGTATTTGTTCAGTATCTTTTCAGTTTATTTTCGTTTTAGTTTTCTTATTCTGAAAGTTACGACCACAGACTATTTGCCTTTGTTTTCGATTATTTTCTTCCTTATGCTGTTTTTTTTTATTCTTCTTTTAATTAGTTTGGTGTTCCATCCATTGCCATTTTAGTTTAGTTATTCTGGAAAATATGTCTTCTATATCTATATTTTTTTGATAACTGCTTGTTTTATTATGTCTTTTTTTTGCTATTTCACATAAACTTTATTTTAAAACGAAAGCGTAGCCAATACTGCTATTTTTATCGCCGCACTATAAGTTGTGAATCGAAGCATTTTAGAGGCGATTTGTTATTGTTTATTGAGATGGCCATATCTGCACTATATGGGCATTTAACTGGCCGGGTGTTCAGCTCAGCTCCCACCCGACAAATAATATACACTCAAATATGGGCTCTATATCATGCCTGTTGAGATATAGAATACATGGGCAACACAAATTTGCAGACCGCTACAAGCCGTTCATCTATATCTTAAGGGGCACGGCATAAAGCCCATAGTTTAGTTTAGTTTAGTTTGACGGGGCTGTTTCCGCACTTAGCCTCTCAAAGTGGGCCATTGTGCGTGGCTCATACTTCCCTATCACTCCAACCATCCCAGGCTATCCCAGAAGGCAAGCAACCTATTCAGGTTGTTGAAGGCCTCCGGGACTGCTGCTGGGGAGTGGAGGAATTCTGCCCGTTGATCCGCCACGCTCCTGCATTCCACAATCACATGCTGTGGCGTTTCTTCTTCCTCCATGCATCCTCTGCACAGAGGGCTATCTGTTACACCTAAATTGAATAAGTGTTTGTTAAGGGGACAGTGGCCAGTCATAGTACCTATGACTTTACGGATCCTATCCCTGCTCAGTCTGATAAGGTTGCGGGCAAGTTTTTTTGTTGCTACCGGAACAGCAATTTTTGTTTGCCTGCAACCTTCAATGTTTCTCCATTCCATTGAATGTGCTTTTTCGGTATTTTCCTGCAGCCATGATTTTATTTGGGCCTGAGGTATAGGCATTAAAGGTTCCGGACCGTATGTTATTGCCTTTGCTCCTCTCTTGGCCAGTTCATCTGCTGCATCATTACCTAGTGAGTCACTGTGTCCTTTAATCCATTGCAGGGTTACTCTGTTCGTCCCTGTTATGGATTGGAGTGCATTGTGACATTCCAGTATAAGGACAAAGGTTATAGTGTTGTTTTTTAGGGCTTGAAGCACTGACGCGCTGTCGGAGACAATTTTGATGTTTAAGTCCCCGACATCTCTGGCTGCGATCGCCTGTGCCGCCCTGGTGATACCGATACATTCGGCTTGAAAGATTGTGTTTAACTTACTTAGTGATGTTGATATTTTTATGTTTAAATCATTTGAGAAGACACCGGCTCCTGTACCTTGTGAGGTTTTGGAGCCGTCTGTGTATATCCTTACTTCTCTGCTACCAGAGCTATCTTTTAATTCTGCATTAAGTTGGATATTGTATCTTCGATCAAAGACGTGTTGGCATATTGTTCTATCCATGGGTGCCTCAAGAAGTGGTATTTCTTTCAGCACCCGTTTCAGAACTTTTGTGTGTTCTGTTTCTGTACCCTGTTTCCACAGTCCGTGAGCTCTTAGTCGCAGGGCGGCTGCAGTGGCCTCCTCTTGTATGACTAAGTGTATCCTCTTGTATGGCCGGGTGTTACACAGAAAACTTAAAGTAAAAGGTTTATGGTCCATTTTATTTCCATGGACCCGTAACCTTCGCTCGTTGGTTGCAGTACATACGTGTAGGGGTACAGCATGGTAGCACTTGAAGTACTCGTATTTAGATACTTCATATTTGACTATTAGTCCCCGGTAACATTTCAGAGGTGACTCTAGTCGTCTATTCTAATAAGCCGTTTTAAAAACAATCCAAACTAAATACATACTGGATGGTAGTACAGACTGTTTTGTATTACATCGCCAAGTCCACCATAAGATATTTTAAAAATAATGTATTGAAAAACAAACACCCGAATGTCAGATTTTTCCATGACTTTAATATGTCAAAATGTAATGAAGCGTATAGCAATTAAATACATATTTAAGAACATAGCTCTAGCCCTGCAGCAGAGTGGCATAGTAGCAAAACAAAAATATACATAATTGTCATTTTCCCTCGTCAATGACCCGCTTCACAATTCGTCGCCATTCGCTCCTGGTAGCCGCCTTCCTGGTGCACACGTGCAAAGGATCATCCACTCTATCTATGTATAATAAGTATGTATGTATAATAAGTATGTATTTACAACTATATAAGCATTATATCAGCTATCTGGCCCCCATAGTACAAGCTTTGCTTAATTTGGGGTCAGATGGTGTTGTGTATGAGAAAAAAAACGCGCCATGATAAACCCCAACTATCATATTTTTTATAAATAGATAAATAGACAGAAACTCTTTATTAAGAATATATTTTTGTTTAGATTGAAAATGCACCATTAAGTACACCTTAATTAAATCACAGTCTCACAGTCACCTTATTGTTGTGATTAGCACAAAGTGCGCAATATAGAACGCACAAACAATTGCAACACTTCGGGCGCGCTCGTAAAGTCTGACCAGCAGCTTTATTTAAATCGGGGTTGTCCACCGTTTCTCATAAATTAGGGAGTTAGTACTGAGTGGTACTGATGCCTTGACACTTACTAATAATGGTTGATGGCTGATGAAGTCACTAGTCAAGACAGATGAAACCGGAGGAGCCAAAGTATACTTTTAATATTCTAGCTATTATGCTCGTAACTCGAAAAACCGATATCGTTTCATGGTGATGTTCCAAAAACTAGACTGACTCTGCTTTTGAGCCAGAAACCGCCCCAAGTTTCGGTAGCCTCAGAAACAGATTAATACGGGCTATCGATTAAACCTTTTATAGTTTCAGCGAGTTCTTAGAAAGTAATGGTAAAACTGGGATAAAATAATAAAAAATTACATCCTTCAAAACAATTGTAATAAATATAAAATAATTGATATCTACCTGAACAATAATAAATAATTATTGTACAGTAAATTTTAATGTGGTAACTTTGAAAATGTATACTATTTGTATGTTACTACTTTTCTTTTTTAATAACTAATTGACGTAAATTTTAAATTTATGAATAAAATTCTTTGACTTTAACATAATCTTTTCGACATAGTAACGTAACCCTGTATTTCAATCTTGACCAAGTTAGTAACTTAATGCTGCCATTAGTTACGCAAAACTTTATGCGACCAGTTTGTCCTCAATCCTCAATCCAGTAACGCCAATTAGTTATAAAAGACTGACAAATCTATTTTAAATTATCTTACAATTACATTAATCATATTGATCATAATTTCATTCTACGAGTAACTAATGAATTAAGCGTCGTTTGTGCAGTTTCAGAACAAGGATTACCTGGTGATATCAGCTGCATGGCCCTATTAGGGATCTCGGACTGGGTCAAAAATACACTGTCCTAATTAGTCCGTCAGCTATATCATGGAAAAATATGGGACACGTATTTTTTGTTTTACAAAATATTAAAATGGACAGAGACATAAAACATCAAACTTTGAGAGTGGGGTCGCGACGTCACTCGTTGGTAAAAATCGTACCCACGTGTGACGTCACGCGAAACTTCGAAGCACTGTATCTTCGTCATTTTTTTGTTTGTGAAACAAAAGAAAAAATACGTGTACAATATTTTTCAGCAATCTTAAGGTGCGCTTACACGAGGGCAATAATTGCTCGGCGACACGAATGGACCGATCTGCGAACAAATTGCGGTAATTACTTCGGCGATATTGCTTCTAATTCCTCCAGATATCTCATATCGCTCAATGTCGCAGATACGAATTGACGAATATCCAATGGGCTTGGAAATTCCAAGCAATTTTTGTATCTCATTCGCACTTGTTTCTTTTGCGGCAAGCCGCAAAGACGATAGAAGATACATCGCGTGTGACGACAAGCACAAAAAAACCTCAGATGGCAACTTGGGTTGCCGCCGATAGGAATGATCTAGTACTAGATCTAGATCACGGCCCTAACGGGGAGGGATGTAACACCTGTCGACTTTTAGCCGGTTTGTAGGGCTGACATACTAGTTTTAATTATTATCTGTAATGTCAACGAAAATATCTGGTTAACGTATGTAATTTTTCTTTTATAAACTTCAAAAGATGTTCAATTTTTGTAACGGGCAGGTAGGCGCCATCTTATTCCTAAAACATTGATTATATCCTTTGTAAACTTTTGCTCATTCCAATCCAAGACAAGCACGGAAAAAAAATTGGCAGTCATAGGAACTGCCGATAGAAGTGAAAACTTATAACTCAGAATTTGATAGCTTACTTTAGAAGCTATGCGGGTGAAACCGGAGGGCTTGCCATGAGCATGACTATATAGAAATGCTGACGCATTTGTTCAGTTTACTCGAAGTTTTCTTATCATTCCCGAGCGTGACGCTAGAATTCAGTTCAAACCCACAAAAAATCTGTCTTTAGCGCGCCAAACTAATTTTTCACTTCAAAAATTTTTTACAAACTTTGCGTATTTGAAATACGTAAAAAATATCTACCTAAGGTTTAGGTCACAAAACTCAGTTCAACTACTTTACACTAATCAATAATTTACTATGTTGTTCGTAGTTAATCTATTTAAAAGCATGGACAAATAGCAGTATTCCACATTCAAATAAAAACCCGTCCATTAAATCTGTACATTTCAAGAACCATAATTTTACGTATAGTTTCCGTAGCATTGAGTTATAATGGGTACGATTTTCGACGAAACATCGAGTCCGTAGTTTTAGTAATAAAAGTAAGTGGATATAGCGTTTATGGTCAGTTTTATGAGAGTTCGTGTAACTCACCCCATCTAGCTTTCATGATTAAACTAGGCAGTACTGGCAACTCGGTACTTATTGCTTTTTATTATTTAACTTTTTAACCTATGTTTTGCTCTGAAACGAGATTAAAATTTGTTTTTGAGTAAGCAGCAGTAACTAGTGTTTCTGACTGGTCAAGTCGGTATAACGGCGACTGCCGCTCCAAAGCCCTGGGTTCTAATCCTATCAGCTCCAGTCTTTTTGAAATCATGTGCTTAATGCCGCAGCCGCAAATTTAATAAAAATGGTGAAGGAAAACATCAAAAGCTCCAAACTTGTACATCTGTACTTTGAAAAATGTGTTGATAGGCATGCTGGTTGATTCGAATCTACGACCTTCAATTATGAACGCGGCCGTTATCGCTACTAGGGCACCACGGCTAAAAGTTGCCTTTACATATAATACAATAAGTATGTATTTAAAAATATAAAAGTATTATATCAGATATCTGGCTCCCATAGTACATGCTTTTCTTAGTTTAGGGCTATATGGTGTTGTGTGTGAAATGTCCACCTATACTTATTTATTAAAATGATTTAATATATTCTGTTCGATTAATCAGTTATAGTTATCAATCATATGTAGTAGAATCACTTCAATTACAGCTTATATTAGTTTTCCTAACAAAAGAACACAAAAAAGTGTAAAATTCGTCCAAAAAGTAAATTTGTTAATCCTACATTCGCACAAAATACATAAAAATCCATAGTTATATCGCAGACTCATGGCCGCTCGTTAAACCGTCTTCAATATTATAATTTAAGTCATTTAAACTCGTAAAATTTATGTGCCGTAATGACATTTACTTCGTCTGAGAGTTTTGGTTCTTGGAAGCCGATGAAAAATGCTTTTACAATATTATATACAGTATGGCTACTACGCAACAACGTCAACAATCAATACTGCTGTTACTGATATACAATACTTTGCATGCTCAATTACTTAACTAAAAACTGAACGGATCAGTCTGTATAGATCTTCGATAGATTATTGTCTGGAGACAGAGACGAACTTCTTAGCATTCAATGGATTCACCGTGCGGGTGCCGGGTCCATCGTGTGGCAGAGAGAGAAATGTCGAGTAGACCCCAAGACTTGTGACTCGGGCGTAGGTTTAAAAGGGGCACCTTTGTGACGTCAACGTCAACACTCACCTTCACTACTCGTATTTCTCTCCCTGCCCAGACAAATCCGATATGATCCTACTAGTGCAGCTTTAGATACTCGTTCTAGTATAGAACTTACTGCACTTCTGGACAAGCCAAGGTCTTTCAGCAACTTTTAGGGAGATTTTGGTGGTATACCTCTCGCTCCTACTTCTACAGCGTATAAATGAACTACATAGCCATTTTTTGTTATTTCGCCACGCCACGTTACCTCATCCTGTTGCTTTTTACTGTCAAATCACTGTTGAAATCTACATTTGGAGTTAAAATTTTGGATTGGTTTACTATCTTCTAAGAAGCCGTTACGGCCTTCCGGTCTACCGCCTAACGAAAAACGCTTTAACGCTTAGACATTGCTGTCTCTTTTCTTCTCGCTTGAAATGAAAGAGACGGCAATGTCAAAGCGTTTTTCGTTAGGCGGTAGACCCCCTGGTCGCCAAAAATGTCCGATTTTGCAATCCCAGGTCGTGAATATCTGAGTATTTTTCCAAGTGCAAATGTACAACTTTGTCATAAACGCACGATTTAACGGGGAAGGAAAACATCATGAAGAAACCGGCTTGTTCCAAGAAAAATATCTAAAGTCATGTGTCATATACCAACCCGCACTTGGATGGTAGAGAGAAGAACCACAAGGGGAACACAAAGTAGTGATTAACTTTATCAAGTGTTGCACACTTAGCAAAACTTTTACTAAGATATACATTAGACGTATGTACTGTATTTTTTATTTTTGTTTTTAAAACTAATAGGGCCGTTTAGACATTTGCAAAACAAATTAATTATTATTTATTTGTTCTATCAGTTTCGCTCGTTCCATGTTACATTCTAGTATTCCTTCACAAATGTAGAACGGCAGATGTAGTGGTAGGACTCTTAGCAGAGTCCGCCTGAGGAAGTACCACACCTTTTTCAGTTATTCTACCGCCAAGCAGTAATGGTCAAACATTACTGTGTTCCGGTTTGAAGGGCAATGTTTCCAGAGATATTACAGGGCTTAGAGGTATAACATCTTAGATCTCTGGGTGACGATCGCAGTGGAGTGCTAGGTGATGATTTGGACTCTTCATGTTCCTATAGCTGCATGTCACTGTGCTGTCATGTGGCAGGCATGTTGCTTACCATCAGGCACATGTCCTGCTCGTCTCTTCACAATTGTCTTAGCTTTGATATTGCACACTCTTTTGTTTTCGCTTAAAATTATAAAGACAGCAACAACAACAACAAAGCCAAATCAGATTTAGTTTAGGTTAGGGTTTTTTTTATTTTTTTGAGAAATATAAAACCAGAGCAGTTGCGTTACTGCAAGTAAGTTGACAATGCTACAGATTAGTAGTGCGATGCCTTTCGGCTCCTCAAAGATGACCTTGGTCTTAATTAAGTTAGTTATAGGTTTTTAATCAGTTTTCAACGTTACATTTGTTTTGAGACTATAATCTTAGTTTATGTCGGCTTTATGTTGGCCCACACAAAATTAGGGTGGTAAATATTAAGAACAGATTAAGTTGTGGGTAATAACTTTTGTGCATCCAAAAATATATAATAATATATATAAAATAAAATGCTTTTGCAGAGTTACGATTTCACAGGCTTCTGCGGTACTTTTATCTCAAGTCCAAGAGATCATCAAAAAAACAGTACTTTCGTACGTTGAAATATATTTTTTGTACACTAATACAATTTGGGGCGATACGGTGTCTACGATGGAGAGTGCTTGCAAAAAAAAAACAAAGTACTTTCGACTTGAAAGCATCAAGGTTGTGTACAGTACACGTGGGGAAAAATCCAGCCTGGCAACGCATTCTAAAGCCTTGGCGTTTTTGTTACGAGAGTGTTACTTACATACTTGTAGTGGTAGGACTCTTGGCAGAGTCCGCCTGGGGAAGTACCACACCTTTGCCAATTATTCTACCGCCAAGCAGTAATGTGCAAACATTACTTAGCAGCTTATTAGCAGCTTTGCGGCGATGTTCAGGACTTTCAAGTCTTATTCGAAGGGTGGTGGTGGACAAGGGTGTCCTTGCCTGTGAACTTTTTGGCTCACTAGTCTCTTATCTTTGAATCCAAAACCAGCCTGTACTTTGCCAGTTAAACCCAAAAGGTGCTAATAAATAGAATCTGCTTGGGGGATCATGTATTTGGCAATAATTAGAGGCGGACATTACATACATAAAACACTCTAACCCCAAATTAAGCAACGCTTAAACTCCGGCTGGTAAATATACTTATGTAATTAATGTAAATGCAAATTTATGAGACGTGTAGTGGTAGGACTCTTGGCAGAGTTCGTCTGGGGAAGTACCACACCTTTGCCAGTTATTCTACTGCCAAGCAGTAATGTGCAAACATTACTGTGTTCCGGTTTGAAGGGCAATGTTTGCAGAGAAATTACAGGGCTTAGAGATATAACATCTAAGATCTCTGGGTGACGGGCGCAGTGCAGTGCTAGATAAAGATTTGGACTCTTCGTGTTCCAATAGCTGCGTGTCACTGTGCTGTTATGTGGCAGGCATGTTGCTTACCATCAGGCATATGTCCTGTCGTCTCGTCACTCTTTATTAAAAAAAAAAACGTAAAACGACTCAGAAAAAAAGACTTGTTTTCGACGCAAATATTTGTGCCAGGTGGGAAACCAAACCACGACCAACATATCTGTGTGCTTGATACTACCGACAACGTCATAAGGCCAGTCGACTAGATAGGATAGTGGTGTAGTTACTTTACCACTGGACGACTAGACAGAACTGTGCATACGTAACTGTGTTGCGGTTTGAATGACAATGTATTTAACGAAATTACCAAGCAAAGTTATAAACCTTTGATATCTGAGCGTGGAACGTTCGACAGCTTAAACAAATAGCAGAATGACCGAGACAGTATAGATTAAAGTATTTTCTATAACCAGCGTACCCTTTGAAGATGTTACGGAACCATTCCCATGGCTGATCAAACACCATTCTCAAGAAAACGTGCCATTTTGTATCATTACATCGGAGACAAACAAACCGTCATATTCTCAACTATGTTTATAGATTAATTAGGGCCAGAAACTTAACTATTTACTTACAATTCCAAAATCGGCTGCAAAACTTGATTAAACAAATATACATTTCTTCGACAATGTATTTACAACAATCAGAAATAAAACAATCATCTACATTTTCAAACATTCACATTCTTAATATTACTTAGTGGGGGTTTCTTGATCAACATAATTGGTCATAATCATAAATCAATTTCTTAAAGTATAGCATCGTTATATCGTTGTAACTGTTGTATGAGTTTTGTAACCTGAACCTGATACATGACTAAGTACTGTCGTTATAAATAAATAAATATTGGTGGACAATTCACACACAGCACCATCTGATCCCAAACTAAGCAAAGCTTGTACTATGGCGGCCAGATTACGTATTGTACATGACTACTATATCGTTCCAATGCAAGTTTTATTTCTGGTCCTTACTAATCTGCGTCAATGTTTACAGTAGCTCTCGCACATTAACTTGGTTTAATGTAAATCGAGCTTTCTATTATTATTAAACATAACATGTTATTTGAAACAACGCCTAACATTTGCGAGAACTGGAAACACTGTGAGTCGCTATCTAAATTATTATTGTTGAATCAAACTTTGTTTAAACAATTGGGGATTACGTCATTGTTGAGCTGTGTGGCCAGATCATATTAACATTATAAATGTGAAATGTCTAGATATTTAGATGTTTGCTGCTAAATCACGTTAGAACGACAATGGATCGGGTTGAAGTTTAAGGCCCAATTTTCACGGAGCGGTTTCCAACGGTTCCTCGGCGGTCGACGGTTTTGTTTCAATACTCACGAGACCGCAGGTTTTCGCGGTTTCTACTGTGGAAAGCTACTACGCAAGAACCGCCAGCAGCCACGCGAGCGCCGCGCGGCTGCCGCAGCCGCCACGGCCGTAAACCGCGTCGTGAGTTTTGAATTAAATTTTACATACAAATCTGCCGCACCCGCGCGCGGGCGCTGTTGGCAACCGCTCCGTGAAAACCGTGTCTAAAAAACAGTTGGATTATAGTCTGGCATATCACATAAACTGCTTTTTTTGCACGGATAGACAACAGGACCGCAACATAAACCTATTATTTGTTGGTTGCCTGGAAGAGATTGCTCTCAGCCATAAGGCCGCCACTTGTGGCGCTAGTTCATAAGTGTTTCACAGTAATATTTTTTTGCTTAGTTTGGGGTCAGATGGTGTTGTGTGTGAATTGTCCACCAATATTTATATTTATTTACTTATGGTAAAATTATTTATAGTGTAGTAACATCTTCTTATATATAAAATTCTCGTGTCACAGTGTTTGTTTCCTTACTCCTCCAAAACGGCTTTACTGATTTTAACCAAATTTTATATGCATATTCTGTAGGTATGAGAATCGGCTACTAGCTATTTTTCATACCCCTAAGTGACAAGGGTTGTTCACTAAGGCAAAACAACGTTTGCGGGGTCAGCTAGTTTGTTTATAAATCTATTGGTTATACTTTGACGCCAAAGTTCACAGGTTCATACGTACAATAAACTTTCCTCTGTAAACTGCTTGCCATTTCCGGCTCAATACGGGTTATACCTGTATTCTCTCAAATCTATATTAATATTATAAAGCTGAAGATGGTATTTGTTTGAACGCGCTAATCTCAGGAACGACTGACCGATTTCGAAAATTCTTTCACCGTTGAATATTTACCTGCTGAAAAGTAAAAATATTTTATTGCAGCAGTCGCTCGTTTGTGAAACGTCGTTTTGAAATACAATGATACAATAACAAATAAATAGAGGTGGATTATATTATATAGGTGGGGGATTTCACATAAAATTTGACGTGTTAAATTGTACATTTATGAAAGAACTTTAGCTTTGACTTCACACACATTAACGTAAAACTTGTACATACTGTGGGAGCTAGATAGCTGATATAATACTTATGTAATTGCAGTACTTGAGCATTAACAGCCCACTAATTGTTCCCACTGCTGGGACTCGGGGCCTTTTCTCGCAAGGAGAGAGTCAACGCCATAATCCACCACGCTGCATTTTCCTGCGTCGTTTTAAGTTAGTGCCATTACGCACATGCCTTCGAAAAGAGTGGTGCGCGTGGGATTTGAACCCGGGACTTTCGTATCGGCAGTCGCCGTTCTCCCGACTAGACCAGCCGTAACTTACTAGACCAGCCGTAACTTACTACAACAGCCGTAACTTGCTAGATCAGCCGTAACTTAGTCTTACAAACTGTGATATTTTATTATAGTGTAAAACTAGCTATATTTCCAGACATTAGTTAGTGTCAGTAATAAAGATTTCACTAGTCCCGGCAGTGAATGGCATACACACCTTTTGCTATAGTCATCGATGATAGTCCTTCAATAACAAAAGAAACTAAATATAAATTGAAAACATTTCAAGTGAATGTCGATCAAACTTTCGAATAAACCATGAGTTTGACGAATTGCCTTTGCGATGAAATCGCAGCGACATTCTATCTCACCGGCGATTTTTTTTATTTGAAAACTTAAATCTTTGCTCCAGTTAAAACAGCGAGTCCAAAATTCAATGCTAATACTCGTATCTCATCACCCTGGTTTGACACTTCTTTATTTATTACTTACTGCCTGAAAAACTTGGTAGTCGGATGTGAGTTACTGTTTTAACAGTAAGGAATATACCTACATGTAACATTTAATCTACTAATACTAGCGGCCCGTTCCGGCTTCGCTCGGATCATAACCTAGACACTGTCTGCAGCGCCATCTGCCGGGCTTATTTGTGAATCTAAACCATCCTCGGATCCACTTGTACACACACAAAAAATCATTCAAATCGGTCCCACCGTTTAGGAGGAGTTCACTGTCAAATTATTAAATTACTAAAATGGCTTTTAAAAAATAGGGATTGGAGATAAAAGGGTAAAAATTTAGGGTTGTATGTATTTTTTAGTGCCACATTATAAAAAAATAAAAACAAAAAAAAATGTCCAAAAATAAAATAAAAAATGTTAGGGGTGAACAACCCTTATCACTTAGGGGTATGAAAAATAGCTAGTAGCCGATTCTCAGACCTTGTGCTTAATGAAGTGTTTCTGTCTGTCCATGATATATTTAAAATCCAAGATGGCTGGCAACACGACATCTCGAGGCATTTCAATTAAAATTAACGTTTTTCAACGACTTATTAAAGCTACTAATTGGTCTATTCCGTTAACTGTAGGTATCTAAATCTATCTATAATTTTCAGGTCCGTAACTGCTCAGTCCAAACAAACATTTCATTCATTCAAAACAAACTTCATAATTTTAAAAAATAACTATTTAATTTTTTATGTTAAGAGAAACTCATTTTTAATTTTAACTTCTTTTGAGATGTAAGCATATTGTGTATACACAGTTAGAAATATAGTTTAGGTCGAAATTGTACCATGTCATATATTTAAGTTTTGACTGTATTCCGTTTTGTATACCTGAATAAATAAATAAATAAAGTCCATACTGCGCCAGCAAACTTTCTTGTTTCCAAAGAAAACTAATTCCGAACTGTTTGAAAGTCACGTTTTAATGCATCTCATCGAATAACCAATAATTCGTTCGGCGTACACTCGTAAACGGTAAAAAGTTTAGCACTCAATGTCAGACGAACGCTCGTAAATAAATCTAACGCCATTTTTATTACGTTTTGGTATTGGTTCTGGTATTTCTTGTACCTGGACGTCTACTCTGTTTCTACGAAAACGAAATTTCGAAAAAATACTCGCGACTTTCCTACTCTCGTGTTACTTCGTTTCGACCGATACAACATTGTTTGACGTTTAAATGTTCTAAGCATACTCTAATTAGAGTAGGCTTAGAACATTTAAACGGACAAAACGAGGGATCGAAGTAGAATCGGAGTTCGAAAATCGCGAGTTTATTTCGAAATTACGTTTTCGTTGAATTAGAGTAGACGTCCTGGAGTCAGTGAATACGTAACTTAGTCATAAGTCTTGCAAGTTTGAGACTTGATTGTTATGTTGTATTGATTTGATTATTGATATCCTGCAAATATTAGAAATGGTAATGTTTGATGTTCTGTCACGTCGGAACGGCTGAATGGATTGGATTGAAATTTGAAACATGGATAGATTATAGTCTGGAATAGTACATAAGGTACATGTATAGTATTTTATCCAGAAATTACCGACTTGGGGCCCATAGCAAGTCTAGAACATTATTATTAAGCTTTTATACCGATTTTAATATTTACCCCCTAATTGCAAACAAGGTACCGAAAAGAAATCACTTACGTAGGGTTCCCGGCGTCGTCCAAAGCCCAGTTTGATACGACAGGAATGTAGGTAGGGATCAAATGGGAATGTGGGAAGAACCAAACCAGGCGATATCGAGGCGACCTCCCGAATTCCCGTTCCAGCAGAAGCAACGGTCCGGCGTTGTAGAAAAGGGCCAATCCAGTAGCCACTTCACAAATAATATTCCAGCACTAATCCAGTAGTAATTAACACAGTTCACGCCAATAGTCTATTCCCGTAGCACTATAACACTTTTATCCAGAAAAGCAAACCAGGTTAGAAAAAAAAAACAAGGAGTGGCTCGAACGTACCGGCGAAACGAGACAACGTCACTTGACAGCCGGCTGTCAACATAGATCCGCTATATTTTCGATGGCCGATATAATGTTGCCCGATTATACGGAACAAAACCCCCGACCAATTGAACTCCAGCTCAATTTTAGAAACCAGTATTTAGTAGTATCCGGACCCCAAATAAAACGAAATTCCCAACTTTGACCCGAAAGTGGAAATCAAACCAAAAAAAGAAAAAAAAACTTTACCAAAAATAGCAATAAAATTAAATAAATTTTTAACCATGAAAAATACGTATATCTAATAAAGAGGCAGGCGTGCCAGAGAGGACACCGCGCGCTGAAGTCTGGAACCAGAAACCAGAATCTCCGCCACGCGGGGTGTGCCATCAGTACCAGATATCAATTTTAAAATATGTCCCCTACGCCAGAGTAGGGGGGCCAAATTTGCCTCTTTTAATAATACTAAGTCCCCTTCCCGAGGGGCCTCCGTCCTATCTGTCCATTTTACCCGTTGTTGCAACAGATGCAAGTACTCGGCCGACCAGCGCCTCCAGAAGTCTTGACTTATTTGCTGCAATAACTGAAAACGGGACAGGCGTCCGGGGCGCTCATCCTTCCAGGGATACTCCGGCAACGCGGTTAAAGGCTGACCGATCAAGAAGTGACCCGGCGTCAAGACTTCTAGATCGTTAGGGTCAGGCGAGATTGGACAGAGAGGACGGGAATTAAGCACTGCCTCCACGCGGCATAGTACCGTGACTAACTCTTCCCAAGTTAACACGGTCTCGGTCACGGTTAGTTTATAGCTTTACGAGAACGGGAACTACGCGAATATAACCGCGGGATCCAAAACCAGACAATCTATCTGTGCTTCAAATTACAATCCGATCCGCTCAGCCATTCCGATGCGATTGAGCAACTAACATCTAAATATTCTAACTTTTGCATTGGTAATATAAGTTAGTAAGTTACGGTTGGTCTAGTCGGGAGAACGGCGCCTGCCGATCCGGAGACCCCGGGTTCAAACCCCACACGCACCACTGTCTTTTCAAAGTCATGGGCGTAATGCCGCTAACTTAAAACGGTGAAGGAAAACATCGTGAGGAAACCGACATGTACCTAGAATCTTTCGGAATCATGTGTCATCCACCAACCCGCACTGGGCCAGCGTGGTGGTTAACTCTCTCCTTGCGAGAGAAGGCCCCGCGTCCCAGCAGTGGGAACATTTAGTAGGCTGTTGATGATGATGATGATGAATAAAAGTTGGACTATATCAGATGTCTGGTTCATATAAATTTTGTGTTGTGTCAGGAATGTTCTACAACATTTATCTATTTCTATAACAATTGCAACTGACTCGGCATTGAACTCTTGCCGTATACAAGTTTGCAGGGATAAATCAAATAAAGCGACTCATACACGGCGCTTTAGGCCTCCGCAGTATAAAGAAACAGTGAGCGTACAATGTTCCATCAGTTGTGCTAGACCATTATGTTGTCGCAGTAATCACAGGCCTAATCAAACGACATACAAATATCACGTTACGATCCATTGTGCCTCTGTCTAGGATTCCACCTACGCGTATGAATGGGTGCACGCGTAGTTTTAGCAGTAAATCAATTCGCGTGACTTATCTATTCTCATTGGAGAGTTGCAAACAATCCAGTTGCCGTGAACGTTGAGAAACGGCGATTTTTCAATACTTTCGCATCATGTGTAAAAGAGTGCAATATACATTTATAATACCAATTTTTTTTAGAGGTATGATTCTTTACAGTCTACCTGGGGTAATACCTGGGGTGTCACACCTTTGCCAGTTATTCTACCACCAAGCAGTAATGTGCAAACATCACTGTGTTCCGGTTTGAAGATCATATTTTCCAGAGCGGGACGTAGAGATTAAACGTCTTATATTTCTGGGTGACGAGCGCAGTGCAGTGCTAGGTAATGATGTGGACTCTTCATTTTCCAATAGCTGCGTTTCACTGTTATGGGCATGTCCTGCTCATCTCACTCTGTACAATAAAATAAACAAAAACGTTTGTGCTTGATTCAATTTCGGTTAATGCAAGGCGAAAAAGATCCTTACTGCAATTTCGGGATAAACCCACTTTCGGTTGATGCAAGGCGAAAAAGATCCTTACTGAAACTTCAGGATAAAACTATCAAGCTCTTGTCTCCTACACCGGAAAACCTGTATGAGTGATCAACCAATATAACTTAGTTTTACGTTCGCCACTTCTCACTGGATCGCACCTCGTCTAAGGAATGTCATCATCACTTTACGAGTTTATGGCTGCTGCCTACTCCTTCCTAAAGAGTTGCAGACGGTCTTGGAAATAAGTGAACATTTTGATTATTTAATACTCTTATTAGGTTGTGAAGACTCTGTCTGAAACGTCGATATGGTATCTTCGCTTCACTAGGTCACAAATTAATACATTGCATAAATAGGGTACAATCCTCAAAAAAACTAAGTATTTTTCTTTTGTTTTACAAACAAAAAACTTGTGAGTACGATTTTTACTCACGAGTGGCGTCGCGACCCCCCACTCTCGAAGTTTGATGGTCTATATCTTTGACGATTTTTAGTATTATGAAAAAACAAAAAATACGTGTCCAATATTTTTCCATGATCTAGCTGACGGACTAATTAGGATGGTGTATTTTTGATCCAGTCCGGTACCCTACGAGGGTCAAACTGAAAGTTCTTAGAAAATCAAAAACTGATTACATTAGCCAGTTATTAGTTTTATTATATCTTTTCAAAATATTGTCCATTCACGTCAATACACCGCTGCATGCGATGGAACCACTGGGAAAAGCACTTTGCCCACTCGTCCTTAGGGGTCTCTTCAATGGCATCGCGATACGCAGCCACCGCTTCTTCAGTATTCATAAACCGCTTTCCTTTAATTTTTGAAAATAAATAAAAATCACAAGGCGCGAGGTCGGGGCTATACGGCGGGTGACCCAGTAATTCAACGTTTGATGTCGCCAAATAGTCGATCGTTCGCTTGGCGGTGTGCGATGAGGCGTTGTCGTGGTGAAGGAGGATCCTACTGCGAGGTCGTTTCTCTCGAACTTTTTCCAAGACAAGTGGCAAACAATTGGTAGTGTACCATTCTGCAGAAACTGTTTTTTGATCCTCTAACACAATTGTTGCGAAATGACCTATCCTTCCAAAGAACGAGGCCACCATTTTTTTCCCCGCACTTCGATCTCTCTTCACTTTAGTTGGCAACTCCTCGAAAGGAAACACCCACTGAGCAGATTGTCTTTTGGTTTCAGGATCATAACAGTAAATCCAGCTTTCGTCGCCTGTTAGTATGTCGAACACAGCATTTGAGTCACCTCCGTTAAATCTTTCAATCATTTTACGGCACCAATCCACACGATGGAGTTTTTGAGCCTCAGTCAAATTATGAGGTATCCACCGGGCGCAAAGCTTCCTGACCGCTAAATGTTCGTGTAGGATTTTGTGCACTTGACTCATACCGATGCCTAAGCTTGTCCGAATCTGCTGATAGGTCACTCTTTTGTCAGTCTCTATCATACGCCGCACAACACAGATGTTATCTTCAGTCGTCGCCGTAGAAGGCCGTCCCTCACGTAAATCATCAGTGAGATTAGTGCGACCACGTTTAAACTCATTAAACCAGTTGTAAACAGTCGCACGAGATGGGGCTTCATCGTGAAAGGCCAATCGTAGTCTATCATAACTTTCTTGTTGACTTAAATGACATCGAAAGTCATAAAAAATCATTGCACGAAAATTTTCTCGTGTTAAATTCATGTTGACGTGACACAGACAATTTTCAATTTGCCGCCAAATCGTAAAACAAATGACAAATGAATGAAGTATATACTCAGTAATATTGGCAAAGAGTTCTATTTTCAAATTATAGAATTATTTTTTTATTATATTGTTTATAAGTGGCCAGTTCTAAGAACTTTCAGTTTGACCCTCGTATTACATGGTCCCATTGCTGGCACTTAACCACTCTTCAGCTTTTTATAATATTAGTATAGATTTCTTGTTTTGTATCTTACCTTCATTTTTCATTTAGAGTGACTGAAGATAAGGACTTTGTAAATCCAACCTTTTTCACACGATTAGTGTTGGCATATACATATCTTAAATATTCTATAAATAATGCTGAATTACAATTTATCGCCTGTATCGCTATTAATGGCAGCATGGAAAGTTACGTGCACAAGTTTGCAAGGAAAACTGGACACCTTTACAAATGAGGCTTAGTCTATAGATACCGTGTTAAAGGCTTATTATACTTGGCTAAATTTAGAGACTGAATTTGGAAGCAAATTTAGAAACAAGGTCAGTCGACTGAATTCAGAAGCAAGTTTAGAAGCAAAGTTAGAAACGAGCAAATCCTCGCTTTCCTTCTTTAAAATCCTTTAGTGAATTCAGTCGCGACTAAATTCAGTCGACTAAATTTAGCCAAGTGTAAGAAGCATTTAACTTCTTATGTCGTAAGAAAGACGGAACCATCTTATGTTTTGACGATAGTTTTAAAAAGTAATTTCGAACCCACCAAATACTCGTATTAATTATTATTTCCGATGGTCAATATATTATAAATTTCGCGAAGTGATAATCCGAGAATTTCTCGAATACAAAGTAAAAGTTTGCAATGAGTGAACCAAGTAAATATAGGTAAAGATTAAATCGATTCTAATTTGCAGCGCAAAAAACAAAATGGCGTGCGAATTATGAGCAATTAATAGTCATTTGTAGGCAATCTTGCAGAGGAATTAAGGTTGTAATATATGTGTATAATTCACAATTAAGTATCAGCTAACGGGCTCCTACTGTACAAACTTTGCTTGGTGTGTGAAAATTGTCCACTATAATTTATTTTGGATGTTTATGCTCACTTTGTAGGCATTATTGACCTTTAATTTTGGCCATAGTCATGTTCATCAATAGCCACAATGCTGACTGATTTTTCAAGGCCTCTGTTTTCCTAAATTGGTTGTATCCTTTTAATAGTCTAAACAATAAAGAACTATTATTCATTCATATAAAACACCAAACAAATATTCCGGAATTGATAATAGTTGTGTAAAGCCATAGATGAGATAATATGTTTAACCCACTCATGATTGATCATCGTTAATAAACGGTTTATTAATATCGTTGGGCCAGCCCTATATACGCACTTCAGCAATCGTATTAAAATTACCGGGCACACGTCGCGTCGGTGGAAAACCTTTTTCTGGGAGACTGTTCTCTATATAGTCCATGGGAGAAAAACATGAGAGAACCAGATAATGTGTATTCTAATTTATATCGTATCGCTTAGCGGTCTGTAGTGGTATTTGGTCTTTAAATAATTGATAACTTACTGAACATAATTCGATTCTATTACCTACTGTATTGATTTACGTACTTTGTAAAATTGTATGTAATTTAAACGTAATTGGGTTTTTTTTATGTTTGCATCTGTACATTCAGACATCCTCAATATTGTGTTAGAAATAAATGAAACTCAATCATGAATTATGAATCAGTAAATAAAATTATTTATGAAATTAATTGTAGATTAGGTTGGCTTAATCAAATGAGCAATAATTCAAAAAGGCTGAAACCAAACCTTTTCCACGGGACTTACAATATAACAATAAATATTAATAAAATAATTATGAAGATTATCAGTAAGTATTAGAACCACAGAACATATTGTGATTAGAACATTGCAAATAGAAAATAAAATTCGACGATTCTTGACATAAGATTCTACTTAAAATTGTCAACACTTCGTCTTTTGACATAAAAGGTTGATAACCATTCGCACCAGCTATATGTATTTTGACGCCATCTTTAAAAAAAAGTAAATAAGTTGTATTAGTTATATATTAGTGTATAGTTTACGAACCATCGTGTTCCGAACATTTAGTCAAGAGTCAAGACTAACGCTGCGTTGGTCATACGTTGTCAAATTCTTGATTACGTTAAATTGGTAGAACTGACAAAAAAAAAAATTATGACAATTGTGACGCCAAAATAACTCAAATACAAAATTGTACGTAATGGTTTTGAAATACATACACACATATCGCCATATGCGTAAAAATCATCTGTGTTTCGAGTTGGTTAGTATTCTGTACATATACCAGTAATACAAGTCCCACAAACTCCATAAACGGACCAAGTGTTCTTACAACTTTTTACGTACATGAAAGTTGACCACTTTTTTTTCGAATGGCAATAATTTTTGTAGATATAATAATAGCCTAGGGCCCATCTTATTACGACGCTTGCTAAACACCTTATTTTTACACAAAGTTCTGTAAAAATAAATAAAAAGTAAGTGATAATCCTAGTTTATACACCGACACGAGACAGGGCCGCACTAGGATTTTTTTTAATTTCTACAACTTATAGATCAAATTTTAAAACAGCGCGTCTTAGGTAAACAATGCGTTAGAAGTTAATAAATATGTATTATGTTTATTCAAGGAACAATCTGTGATAAAAAAAATAACAAATGGCAAAAACCGGCCAAGTGCGAGTCGAACACGCGCACGAAGGATTCCGTATCTATAAAAATGGCAAAAAGTAATGCTGTTGCAAAGGATGCCTCCTTAGATATTTGTTTTATTTTAATTTATTTATGTATTATAAAAGTGAATTTATAAACCTATGGAATATATAAATCTAACCTACCCTAGGTTCGATTAGTTAGGTAATTTTTAATGCGTCTAGAATTAACACTCTTATTCTCCTAATCCAAGAACTATGTAAAAAAAAGGTAAATTTTACAAAGATCACGAAACCCGGAGTCTATGGAGTGGATACATTAAATAGAAATAAAAAATACATCTAGATTACAAACTGGTGGTATGTATTCGCAATTGTGCGGTGACGTAATATAGATCAAAATACTCTTTGTATTTTTTACGTTAAACTTGTAAACTTTTTTAAGTTTCCTAAATGAATGCAGTTGGACATTAAATCAGTTATCATTATCATAATGAATGACATAGTCGTACTCTATGATAAGAGTTTATTTTTTAAATTGTTGTATGTATTTTTAGATCATAGAAGTATTTTAATGATTGGTAGGCTTATCTTTAACTACTTTCACGATTTGTGGAAAGCTTCGATGTGATTTACAATCAAAGCTTACATTGGAGTGTGTTTATTTAGAAGCAACCTATTCACTCTCAACTGAACATCACCTAAGTTCTATCTATCTACCTAGAAAATCTACAGTCAAAACAATCCTGTCTAACTGTTGATATAACGAAAGTGGCAACCTCTAACCTCTAGTTAAACCTCTTCTTTCTTTATATTTATGCGTCTAACTTCTGGTCAAACCTTGCATGTAAGTGACCACGAGCGAATGCATTCATTTTCTAAGGCCTACTGTCTACGCACGCGTCTTTTGTCGAATGCATGCATCTTACGAACAAACGCTAGACGTGCGGGTGTCGTGTCGTTGTCGTTTCGTGGACACTGACTTCATTATTTGTACGCAAGATGCAAGCATTCGTCTTGCATCCGACAATTGTCGAAATCGTGCGGATGTCGTGCAGCTACGTGGACAATTGGCCTAAAAGGCCGCTGGCGACACATTTTTCGTATCACAATAATTCAGCACTAAAAATAAGTCCCAAGCATCATGGTCGCACAAACAAGTACAAAAACCATTCGCCGAGCGTGCGATAAGCAATGTCCTTGCTGGATATTCTATGCGACAGCTATAAAAGTGATCTCGGACGTGTGAGTTTAAAAATGCAGCCCCCGATTCAATTATTGGCTCTACACTTGCATTGGCTTCTTTTTAATAGAACGAAATTTATATACATATTATTAATTAAAAAGAAAAGGTTTATTAATTTTTAATCTTATTTTTCCGTTAAAAAACAGGAGTATTTAAAATTTCGTCTACAGCACTGAACAAAACTAAGTGAATGCTAAATAAATATTGCAATAAACGAATAAGCATTACCGGTCCACTTAATATTCTCTTTGCTGGTGTTAGGAGTCTTCTCTCCCAAGAATAAAGCCGGTTGGCAGATGACGAATATCCTCAGAAGATTATCTTTTTAGAATATCAATGAATAGTAAAATATGTTTATTTCTTAAGAAGCTACGAACAAAGACTGCATGCGTACAGAAACTGTGCCAACTCCTGTAAATTAACGACTACGTAAATCGAGATTTATTAACACTTCATTTTTATAAATAACTCTGTCTACAAATTCATTATTATTCATATAAACTATTTATGCAAGTTCTACATATGAGTAGAATACATAGATACGAATTTCATTAAAATAAGTCAATGATAATAAAATTGTATCTCTCCCCTTCAAATAAAATAAAACATTAAAAAAATGTCACCGCCATTTTGTGTTGGCGGCCATTTTTAGGATTTGCAATGCACAGAATTCCATTTTCATTCAAACTAAGTATAATATGTACCTATAAAATAAATCTAAATTTAGTTTTAATAGCGAACATGTATAAAAAAAAAATATTCAACTAATAATTTTAACTCAACAACAGACTACCTACATAAAATCGATAAACAATAAGATACATAATAATCTCTTGATGCACCATACAAAATTACTACCAAAATTAATGAGTCGTTTGGCATTTATCGTTGCAAACTGCAATTTCGATCGTTTAGTTGCTGGTGTAAAGACTAGCAAATTTGGCATGGGCACCCGGAAAAGTTTCAGTTGCACCGTCTCTGACAATACCGTCTGTCAAAGTAATTATATTTCGTCTAGAATATGGTTGAATTTAGAACGTTCGCGCGGGAATCGGGCCTTTGTTACCCTTCGGTGTGAGAGGTGGCCGTCGTTGATAGTTTTATTATAAAAATTTGTAATATCGCATCGAAGTTCACCTGCACAGACTGCAGGTGAACTTCGATGCGATATTTCAAATTTTCAAAGGAAATATACAAACAATATAAATGCTCTAGGTTTTATCGCCTTGGCTCGTTTTGTACAATATTGTGCGTTGTAGATATTTGGAATAAAATCGATTTTTAAAACTTACATTTATGATTTTAACTAGCAGGGCTCCGCTGTTTTATCCGCTCATTTAACGTCCCCGTTATTTTCCCGCTATAAAAACAAATCTGTGCGGTTTTAGGCTGCAATCTGTGTTTCAAATTTAAATCCAACCCGTTTAGACGTAACGATTTGATGTGATGACAAACATCTAAAAAATATCAAATATTGGAAGGATATAATATAATAAATTGCTTTTTATTCTCAAGGTTAGTGGAAAAAATTTAGTCCCCATACCCAGTTTTTTTATAATACATAATAACTTATATCGATTTAACTATAGTTCGATTTTAGTATAACTATATTACAGATCCGAAAGAAACATAAACGAATAGGAACCCTGATCAAAGATCTAATAAGTCGGGGCAGTGGAACTGTAAGGTAAATACAGAAAAATCTGTATTATAAAATCTGCTAGTATAATATTGCAAAATCAACCAATCGAATCTAAATAAAGTGATTTTAAATAAATATTTTAGTATTTGGAAGTATACAGCATACTAATGAAATATTATACAATTGAAAAAATAATGAAATAAGGTTGATTACAATGGCAAAACGTGAATATTATTAATTTATTTTAATATTAAGCGTTATCTTATATATAAAATTCTCGTGTCACAGTGTTTGTTTCCTTACTCCTCCGAAACGGCTTTACTGATTTTAACCAAAATTTATATGCATATTCAGTAGGTCTGAGAATCGGCTACTAGCTATTTTTCATACCTTTATTTATATGGCAAAACAACGTTTGCGGGGTCAGCTAGTAGAATATAAACTAAACCAATTACATCATCTCAATATAACCAGATCGGACCAGATTACTGAATCTACATTAAATTATGCAGACCTAACGTTAAATTTGAATTTCAAGCCCCTGCGACATTATGCATGCATCGTGCAAAAATGGTAGTAAGCTTAGTAAGTATTCAGTAGTAAGCAGTAGTGTGAATTAAGTACCATGTTAACATGATATTGTTTGGCTGTCATGTGCTTTAATAATAATCATACTAATATTGTAAAAATTTGTATCTGTATACATATCGCCGGCGCGACTCCCTTCTGGCCGCATCGCCACCGGCTTGAAGCCAAAAGCCCTGGCCCCTCTTTCTACTCAGTCAGATACTCAAATAGTCGGATACTGTCCTTACTCGGTCAGATAAAAAACTATCAGCCAAGTAACGTTCCAAGTCCCCAACGAACTTCTTTACGCATTTCGCCCTTCCCGGTCGTGATTAGCCATCCAAAACAAGATTACAAGAATCCAGTAGAGATTGGCAAGTTGTTGTCTATTTAGGGTTGCCATCTCTTAAGTTTGGCAACTTGGACAAGACTCTTGGAAACACGTTAACAGGTTTTTTTACAAGAGGTCCAGATTTCAACCAATCTCGTATTTTGGTTTTCATACCTCGTACGTTCAGACACCCCCAGATAAATATTAAACCCGGATTACAAATGAAGTCCGGCTCTGACGCCCTCAGAACAAATTCGGGGAAACAGATAGTTAGGAAAATAGTTCTCAATTTTGCCTAAGGTAGCGCCAATATTTCATTCTGTTTCATAAATTTGATAAACAAATGACAAAGTTAATAATATGACAAATATTTTAAACAATTTACCACTCACATCCGCAAAACCAAAAATGCCTCATTTTATAAAACATTAACTCAAAATTACCATTCACTGGTCATTGTAAGCGTTATTTGATCGATTAAGCTTAAGATTGGCCCATTGAATAAATGTAAAAATATGTATGATTCGCGCGTATGCCCACTACGGTATTCTGTATAATGGACGGCCTGAGTCCGGCCCTGGTCGCAAACCGGTTCGCAACATTGTTGCGGCGCGCTCGTAATTGTTTTATTAGTTTTTTTATACGGCCAACTGTCCAGTATAGTACGGACGAATAGATTGGTTTGCTAACCAACGTAAAAAAAAAATCATACACGTTTGCACCGGGAGCAGTAAAGTTAGGAGTGGGTTATTCGGTGATTACTTTTTTAATTGACGACAACTTTCACCCTGAAAGTTTGATTTTGAGCTTTCAATGAAAAATACACGTCATTTTTGGCATGGTTATTTGCGTACTAAAATTAAAAATACACTGCTTAAATATAGGTCAATGTATTTAGTTAGGTAAGTCTTTAACATAAATTACCATTGCTATCGATAACAAGGAAAAGGAAATGCAAATAAACGCATAAAAAATATTCCACGCTAGGCTTGGTAGTGGAAAACAGTTTGAGTATGTAGGGATACTCTGCGAAAAAAAACATGTAAACATTATATCTGCCTTCGGCAGTTATCGTGAGTATATGGTATATGATCACTTTACTACACAAATTACTTTATTAGATTTCATTGGAACTTCATCCCAAAAACTGACCTACTTTCTACTTGCCTCTTTCACTGATCACATCAACATTTTGGAAATCTAGCTAATCTAAAATGACAGTGAGCGACCAATTTTTTTCTCTTAGTTTATGGTTAACTAGAAGTTAAGAGATCTTGTCGGAAAAGTATAGCACAATTTATCGAAATATTTTTTACGCCATTCTAAACTGGACATCTACTCTTTTTCTACGAAAACATAATTTCGAAATAAACTCACTTTCTTACTCCAATTCTACTTCGATCTGTCGTTAACTACTCTACCTAGCCTACTCTAATTAGAGTATGCTTAGAACATTTAACGTCAACAAACGTCAAACAATGTTCAATCGGACGAAACGAAGTAGAAACGGAGTAAAGTCGCGAGTTTATTTTGAAATTACGTTTTTCGTAGAATTAGAGTGGACCTCCTGTTTTGTTAGTCCTTGTAAACGTACGCAAACTTATATTTTAAAAATTTTGTTTCAGCAGGCAAACAATCGGAAAGACATTTAACATACTATTAGAACCTATTCCCCCTATTCCCAATACCGTCGTTCGTTCTGATTACAATCAATGTGGTATCTCAAAGTATCAATCTCAAGTCAAACACTGTGAACTGCGATGCCATGCGATTATAAAATCTGGGTATTTTAGAATCGATATTAAATCGATTTATTTAGTTAAATACGCGGAACTGTAGACAGCAGCGTCATTTAACAAACGAGAAATTGGTGAAGTGAAAATCTATTTATCGATATACACACGCACCAATTCCCATCATTCCGCTTATATCGGCATTGTGCAACCACGTAGTCGAATGTCGCATGGTTGTTTGCGTTCACACACACACCCAAGCGTACTGGGAACGGGAGCTCTACGTCTAGTCAGTCTACTGAATACCTAGGTACCTAGGTCTTGTCAGTGACCTACTGAATAGCCTGGATCTCTATGAGCTATTGCTATGCGGAAGGGCGTTGACGTTCGGGGAACCTTCGATATCTTAGTATTTAAACGAAAGTCTTTATTCCTCTTCATTTATGACTAGCAGCTAGTCCTGGCTTCATTCAATTATCAAGCAGCTCCCAGCGGTGTTACTCGCGTAGTTTCCAGTGTAAAAAGTCTATGTGTTCTTCCAGACTATAATCTATATATGTTGCAAATGTCAGCCCGATCCGTTCAGACGTTACGACGTGATTGAGCAACACTAATGCGCTGACCAAATAAAGAGCCGCATTTTGATCACGAGTTGCGTCAAAAAAACGTTTATAATATCTCTGTAAAATGACCTTGGCACTCAGTCCTCACGGTCCCAAAGTTTCGACCCCAAAAGGCTCAAACATGTATCCGCTTTCACTGTAGCCTGTTTTTAAGGTGCTTGTTTAGCCACCGCGCCAGCTATGACCTGTCCCCTAAAAAGATTAGATGTTGCCAAAGTATTGACGCAATTAGCTCCCAGACCAAGGGTCGGTCCATCTTCCACGGAATCATCACCATCCCACTTATCTAGTTGTAAATGACAAAGCTTGGATTGTTGTTTAAAATCACGTCGGAATAGCTAAAGGGATAGGGTTGAGATTTGGAACACGATAGATTATAGCATAACGGCTACTTTTTATCCCAGGAAAATAACAGAAACGGGAGCTACGTTGGTAAAACCGCGGTGTGCTGATAGTTTTCCCGGGATAAAAAGTAGCATAAATATGTGTTCTTCTAGACTAACATTGAATTGTGTTTCAAATTTCACCTTATCTGTTTAGACGTTACGATGGGGTTGATGAGCAACAAACGTACAATATTTGGCAGTTAGAATTTTATTATAGATACATATCATTTTAGTAGGATGTATAAAATGTGCCTGTAGGCAATTTACTGCTACCTATATACAAGCTGTCGAAAGCACCATAGCTTTCCCAGACCAAGCAATGTTGATCCTTTGGATCGCCAAACTTATCTTTTGGGACAAAGATGGTGCCAAGGTTGGGAGGATCCCCCGATGAATATTAAAACGGGGCGTCTAATAAAAGAAACCGTATTTCTTAGACGTTTTCTAGGGCTAAAGCGACGAAGGCCATTCATTTTTTTACTTTAGATTGGGAAGGTTATTCCACAGTATACACTGTATACAGAAATTTAATCCGACCGTACTCTTCAGTCGAGTAAACGAAAGTTTTGGCCCCAGAACATGCACGTATAAAAAATTCAAACGTAGTCTTGCTAAAACAAAAACTGTGTCTATAGAGTCGGCCAGTGTAATGTTATGTGTGCGTGTCAGCCTGTGTACGTGACAGACTGAGAGGCGCACAAGTACACAAGTTTGCGCGTGTAATGACCCACTGATGTGTGTATGCATATGTGGCCGACTCTATAGACACAGTTTTTGTTTTAGCTCGACTACGTCCGACTTTTTTTATACACCCATGCCCCAGAATTAAAGTTTCGATTTCTCAACATGACATATTGTACCATACTCACTCATCTTTATTGAAAACACGTCAGGGCTTCGGCCGTGTCTTATGCACTGCCTTATTACTTGTTCCTTTTTTATGGACCGTTTTCGGTGGAACATCTGACAACTTTGACAGGGGACAGCTACAGCGGCGCTTGCACATTTGTGGACCCAAATTATACTTTAAGCAGATTTACTTGGACTATTTTTACCCGACTGAGAGAAGGGTTATGTTTTTAGATTTAAAGAGTTTAGTTGACAACGTCAGATTCTGTACATTTGGAAAAAATCATTTGAAAAATTGTTTCCAACTTTGAATTCCATCTGCACTTTTACTTAGTAGGCATAAGCAGGGGGCTGCTTATGCCTACTAAGTAAAAGTGCAAGAGAAGCGAACACTTGCGAGAGAAGAACATTTACGGGGGTAAATGTTCTTCTCTCGCAAGGAGAGAGCTAAGGCTATAATCCACCACGCTGGCGGCAGTGCGGGTTGGCGGATGACGCAGGACCTCGAAAGATTCGAGGTATTTGTCGGTTTCCTCGTGATGTTTTCCTTCACCGTTTTTTAAGTTAGCGGCATTACGCAGATGACTTCAAAAAACAGCGGTGCGCGTTGTATTCGAACCAGGGGCTTCTGGTCAGTTTCCGTTCTCCTGGCTAGACCAGCCGTAACTTACCAGACCAGCCGTAACTTACCAGACCATCCGTAACTTCTAGACCAGTCTTAACTGGTAAGTTTTACGTGGAACACCGCATTTACAGAATACATGAATGTTGAATAACATATTAATGTTCAGTTGATTTAAAAACTCTTTACTTCTCTTTGTGCTAAACTGATAATTTGCCTTAGATTTAATGATAACATTGGGTGTTGTTGCGTGTCGTAAAAAACCTCTTATCTGGAAATATTCCGCTCACAAAGGCAACTGTTTTAAAATGAGCTAATCGTCTAGAACGTGTTCTCAAAGAGGCGATGCCGAAAAATATTAATATATAAAAACATTTGTCTGACTGGAAATAAAAATATGTTTATGTCATACTTCAGTCTACAACTTCGTCCGCGTACAGTTGTAAAGAAACATTGAAATGAATAAATTTTATAGGTTTAAAAGTTTCGATTCTAAATTCGCCAGCCAAATCCGTTCAGCTCTTCTGATGTGATTGAGTAATAAACATTAAACATCCCAACTGAGATCTATACATGATCTAATACCACCACCATGCCCTTTTTATCCGAATGCTTTTTTTATCGTAGCTTGAAAATGCGACATCTTTTCATAGTTACGTTACAAAGACTCAAATAGTGAAGAGGTTTGACTCTACTTTTGTGATAAGTACATACATCTAGGCTATGAAATGTGTTTCCTGTGTTTTTTCCCGATAGTTACAATTTTGGTGTCTTTAAATCGAGAGTGAATTATTATCGTCTAGGCAATTATTTCAGCATCAGCAT
This sequence comes from Ectropis crepuscularia, assembly GCA_963693475.1. NCBI lineage: Eukaryota > Metazoa > Arthropoda > Insecta > Lepidoptera > Geometridae > Ectropis > Ectropis crepuscularia. Next base: position 18,025,209 of record OY856359.1, read on the forward strand.
CAACAACCCACTAAACGTTCCCACGAACTGGGAATTGGGGCCTTCTCTCGCAAGGAGAAAGGTAAGGACATAATCGGTTTCCTCACGATGTTTTCCTTTCACCGTTTTAAGTTAGCGGCAGTGTGGGGTTTGAACCCGGGGTCTCCTGATCGACATTCGCCGTTCTCCCGACTAGACCAGCCGTAACTTATTATTTACGTTTAATTAATTAAGACAATTATTTACGTAGATATAATTATATTCTCATCGTCGCTTAACATTAGGCATTATAGTGATCAAGTGAGAAAACCTATAAGATAGGTAGTTAAAATAAAATTTTCACATTTATAATATTAGTAGGCATCCATCCTCCATGCAATGAAATGTTTGTTACAGGGTTCATTTGTATTCTTACTTCTCTTTCAGCCCTCTTACTTTCTCTAAGGAAGCCCACTGCATCGTTTTAACCTTTGTAATCTAAACTGTTTGGCTAACATGTTTGGCCCACTACAGACAGATTTTTCGAATTGACCTCAAGTATCACTCTCGGTAATGAAAGAAATCTTGGGGTAAACTCGGGAACATGGCCGTTGGCCATCTAGAAATGCGTAAGCATTTGTAGATGGACCATAGACGCTCTCCGGTTTCACCCGCGTAGTTTCCAAAATGAGCTATCAAATTGAGTTATAAGTTATAAGTTTTCACTTCTATCGGCAGCTCCTATCACTACCAACTTTTTATTTTGTAGTATAGAGTAACGATATGAGTAGGACATGTCCGTGGTGGTAAACAACACTCCTGCCCATAACAGCAGTGACACGCAGCTATTGGAACATGAAGAGTCCAAATCATTACCTAGAACTACTCTGCGTTCGTCTGTACCCTGTAATTTCACTGGAAACATTGCCCTTCAAACCGGAATACAGTGATGTTTTCACATTACATCTAAGACTCTTCTTGAGAAACCATTTAAATTATTTTTAAACTACCGCCCCCCCCCCCCTCCCCCTGCTTCAACTGCATTCAATTGGACAGCTTACAAGTGACGGCATAGTGCTGAATCTTATTACTTTATACCATTCTATCATCCTACATAGGTCTCCTGGTGGTACATACGACCCATACATTTTGTTCACGGGGCTGTAGTCTATTTAGCGTGAATTACTAAGTTTGATCATCAGTTCACCCGATTACTTTTAAAACGTTTCAAAACGCGTTCGAAGCCGCGGGCATAAATTAGTATTGTGTAATATAATACTCGGGTAATGTGCGAGACTGCGGCCGATTAACTAAGCACGTTCTAAACTGTTGACCACACACAATCAACTAATCACTATTATTACATGTTTAGATGTCAGACGTGGTTTAGTTTTAAGAGGTTAGATATTTTTTTAGGATTTTTTTGTAGAGATTGAAGTTAGAATAATTCTATTTATAATTATTAAGAGTTTGGTATGGTGATTTCATCACCTGTCCTACAGGATTGTGCGATTTTTTCGAGATATAAAGTAACTTCGTTCATTCTTATGTTTTGTCGATATTTTTAGATAAGTATACTTACCTTCTAAATTAAAATTTTGAACAGAGGAACGTCAAGATACGCCTAGCGTAGTTTGGGTTGTGCTATTGAGTTGACAAATTATAAAGATAGTGTAATTTAATACTTGCTAAAATTACATGGTTTCGTTGGGCAAAGCGGAACAAACAAAGCTACACTGAATCTTACCCATCTACTTATGTTTTTACTAAACTTACTTGAAGAAGAATAATGTAAATTCCTGCCGGAGTTATCTTTTTGAACGTTAAAGTTACATTTCTATTCAAATTTGAACACAGTAATGCTTTTAACAACGTAAGGTTGGCGATTTAAACAAAACAAACTGGCTAAAACCTAAAATATGTTTTCAATTATTTTATTAAAATTAATTAGGGGTTTTCTAACATATACTTAATGTGACCAATAGTGTTATTATGTTTTAACAATTTCTAATTAAAGTTTTTTACAACGGATTTATGATAGTTGGCCTCTACTAAATTTGTTTGTTTCAAAATTTTTAGGTTATGTATTTTTTTCATAAGTCGTTTTGTTTAATTTAGTACAATAAATAGTATTTACTTATATCTATCTAGACTCTGGTCTAGGGTAGAAAGCATAGGGCCCTACTAACCTAAATTATATTTATGGAGATACGTAGAGCATAATTATCTGAAGGATAATCAAAGACAACCTAAAAAAACTTAATTTTAATTAAACGTATGTCTAGTTTAAAAATTTATGTCATAAATGGCAACCCCTAACATATATTTTTTTCAATTTCAGTCGGCGCAAGAACCCACCGAGTCCCCGAGTACGTCGGCGGCGGGGCGAAGCACCGGCGACTGAAGCACTGGCCGAGTGGGTGACACCCAGTGTCAAGGACACCACCTAGTGATAGATCTGTGAAGTGCACGGACGGTCTTGTACACATGAACTCGATGAGAGATTACTTTTAAGAATTTGGCTAATAGGACAGTTGTTGGTGACCAATTTTTTTTAAAACCCAGTTTTAGGTACAGTATTTATCAAATGTTTTTCAATCAATATTTTATTCCAATATGTATCAATCGATTGAGGTGATTAGTTTTCATTTTCGTGTTCTATGTCTTTTTAAAATGTGAATATGTTAAATAACGCCTGGTCGTATTTTAGCGCCGACTTTTCGACAATATTGCTACTGCTTTTTTGGACTAAGCATTATTTATATCTTCAACTATACTTTCTGTATAGAATAAATGACAATTAAAAAAGTATCTTTTGTTACTCTACATGGCACAATGTTGATAAAATTATGTATACAATTGTAAAATACAGAATTACTATTTGTCTACCAAGAAAAGAAAAAGTTACCTACTCGCTACTGTAGTCTAAATTAAACTCAACTGTAAATTTTGGCAATTTCGAAGTTCATAAATTATTATTGTCGCCTGCCCGTTCGGTTCGACTACAGTAAAGTATGACGGTTTTGACCCTTCTCACACCCTGGGTACTGGGTACGGGTACCCTGGACACTTCGCACACACTGGGTAAGCTCAAAGCTAATTTCTATAGTATAGCGACGAGATTGTCAAATAGCAAATGCTTCTATAGATTTTGAATAGTTGGTCAGAAACTGTCAAAGTAACACAAACGTCATTGTCATAAAGCCACTCTCAAAAATAACCTCTCGCTGAGAAATGTGCGTGATATTTAAAACATTTGAACCATTTTGGACGTTACATTTTAAAGATATTTTTAAGTTGATACTGGTTTTTAAAGCATAAGTTACACTCGTTAGTAAACCTATGCGTTCTTATTCATGAACGTCTAAAATAAACTTTTCAATAAAAACAAAATCTTCCATTTTAATCCGAAGCAATTACGAAATTTGAAAATTTTTAAGTGACGTTAAGTTAGGCGTTCATGAATAAGGGAGATTGTTTTTTGAGGCTAATGTATTAAATACTGGCCTGGTATCCTGGTAATGTCGGGCTGAGGTACAAACACGTCTTTGACAGTAACTTTATCTAGGAAATGAGGTTTTAGACAGAGTAGATTAAGAAAGAAAACACAAATGGATTTCATTTTCGAATTGAATTATATAAGTCCGAATTGAAAAAGAAATGCATTAGTGTTAAAAGTAAAGTGTGTCTTTGAAAAGTAATTGAATACGTTATACGGCACTTAATCGCGAAATATTTTGTTTATTACATCCCGAGTTTCGGGTCTTCTCGTGAGAAACAACGGCCTTGCGTAACGCGACTGAAATGTCCCGACATTTTAGTAAATAAAAAAAATACATTTATCGTTATTAACAATATTCGCAATATGAAAATCGTAGAAGTTTACCTTGAAGATAGTAAGCTATTCTGTTTTAACAACACACAATGACACATCACTTAAAAAAATCTCTAGCTAATGTAGTTTTAAAATTTTCGATATTTAAAAGTTACCATCCAACGAAATCCATCCATAACTTGAATCGGTACTAAAAACTTTACTTCGTTATTTTATGGCGAGGTGGCTAGTTAATTCGAAAGGGCAATTTTTATTGGCTGTTCTTATGGGTGTACCCTATAACGTCGTGATAACAGGGGTAGTGAGAACGCAGGCGCCAGGCGGGGCCAAGCAACGCCCCTACAACCCCCTCACAAATTATTGCTATCCTGGCAGAATTCCGATTATCATCCAGAGAAATCCGGCCGGAAATAAACGTGAAATGTATTGTGTGGCTGTATACCTAGTCGTGAGTTGCCAAAATTAAAAAAAAAACTTAAATGTCTACTTTGTTGCTGACAGATAAGCAATATGGCGGGAAAGCGTAATGAAAATGTTGATGTTGAATGTTTTGTTAGGGAAACAGGCAACAATACGAATGCTTCGTTATTGAATTTGTACAGCTTGGCAAGTATAGAAAGTAATCTAACCGTCACTACCGTCGCAAATACGTTTGATAACTGTCCGTACATGGACGAAAAAAAAACTTTTTTTAAACGTCCTTGTGTCCGTATTATATAAACATAATTTCAGTTAGATTGACAAAGAATCATAAACTACAATTTAATGTTTAAATCCCGATTTCAAAATATCAGTTCTTTGTGTTATGAAAGTATAACATCGACAAATAAAAAAACTGTTAGCTGTTTTGTCTATTTCTAGACTTTTATGCCGAGCTGTACGTATCTGTAAATCTGTATCATTTCCAAACAGACATTTGGTGACTTTTTTGTAGAACTGTAGATGTATCAAAAAATCCGCTACGTGTGAAAATGCCTCTAAATCTTAACTATCGTCCATTTCGACAAATACCTATAAATAGTCATCTATGTCGACATTGTAATTTTTTTATCATAATTCTAATGAAAATTTGGAATTCCATAGTAAGACTTGAAATAAAGAAAAGATATACAACAGAGCTAAAATCAAGATAAACCTTACATTACGCTAAATACAAAAATGATGTTCTATTTGAATTTATTATTTAGTAACGACGCCTTTTCATATTGCATGCGTTAAAATCTGAAAACACATTCGAAATAAAAAAAAATCGCTGTCTTTTTTATTAAGTTCAAGTGAAAAGGACGCGGTAACTTTAAGTTGTACATTTGGACTTTACGGATGTTTCATCCTTTTATTTATCTTACGGCTCAGGTGGTGTGGTTTATAGCTTAATAAAAGTCATTCCATCCTTAAATTTGATCAATCAACCAATATTATCCTACTGTAGGGTAAAGGCTTCGCCATTTTCCCCCATTGTATAGCGGCCGCCAAACAAGTTGACCCAAAATTGACGTGGAAGGGGAAAGTTCGCGCATGTACACTTCCACCAAAGAGAAAAACGTTTCTGGGCAGCCATGCGCAGCTAGCTTCATTGGGTCAACTTGTTTGCTGCGGCACCTATACTTTGTACTCAATCCTGAGCTATAGTCATCGTCTTTTCAATGCGCCTCGATGCCACGGCGTCGTCTTTTTTCATTCCATCCTTATTCCATCTAAATTTTATAAATTATTAGTTAGATTCAAAATTTGTGATCGTGATATTGACTGAATTTCATATTAATTGGTTTGATCTCAATTCGATATTTTATATTAATTGGCTTAAGTGATTTTAGAGAGTATTGAACCAAAAAGGTTTGGTTAAAATTGAATGTGATAGTTAGAGACCCTGAAGTTGGAACTTCAGTGAGTTTGATGGTTTAAAAAAAAACTTTTGATATGACACACTCTGATAAAAAATAGACAATTTTTAACGAATTAACCTGGTCAACAGTAGGTGTTGCTCGTGATTAAAGATTAATTTCGGATATATTTGAAAGATTTCGGCCGTTTTTGTGTAATAGTCGGTGGTGTAAAAGTCATTTTTATGAGACTTAGTTAACAGACAAAAATCTTAAAAACTAGAGCAGTTAAAAGCCATAATTGCCAAAGACACCCAGGTTTTTTTTTTGTAAAGTGGTCACACCATTGATAATAATTATTTAAACTTGTAACGGTTAATAAACTTATGATTTGTATTGTTTGTCATTCGTTTTAAATGCATGTTGAGGTAAATTTGTTTGTTCTAAAAAATATAATTGCCTGGAAGCGGTTGTTTTCAGCGCTTTCGCGAAATGACCGCCAACTGTCACACTAGTTTTAAAGTTTTTGTTAATTCGTATTCTTTTCTTTAGTGCGTCAATATTTTGGTGTTTATTAATTGCCTTGACATTAGCAGATGTCCGGTTTGTAAGTAACGATGATAAATTTAATGTTGTTGTAATCGTCCAGTGATTTTATTACTAATGACAATTTTAAATTGGCAACACTGTACTAGGTGCTCGGTTTTATTCGTTATAGGTACCGTAGAATTCAGCAATTGTTTCTGTTCTGTTATTCTGATGTTTAAGGTACATTTTTATAAGTGTCTGTGATGTTTAGGTACTCCTATTGTTTCCCATTACTACTCATAGGTGCATACGAGTACAAATAGCCATCCTACTAACTATATATATAAAAATCAATGCCACTATTCGTTGTTATTGAACTCCTCCTAAACGGCTGGACCGATTTGAATGATTTTTTTTGTATACGTTTGGGTAGGGCCCTGGAAGGTTTAGATTCACAAATCAGCCCGGCAGATGGCGCTGCAGTTGATATCTAGGTTATTATTCGAGCGAAGCCGGAGCGGGCCGCTAGTTATTATATATTTTCTTATTCCTCAATACCTCAAAATATCCTTCCTCACCTTTACCACAGTGCGTGCGACAAGGACATCGATGTCATAATTATATGCTTTTGTACTCGTAGTTGATCGTATTTGCCAAGTTAAAATTGTTATTATTATAAATCTAACCAACACCCGTTCATAAAAAAACGTCCTTATTACGAAGGCCGTCTGAATTACCTATTTTATCCAATGTAAGTATGTAAGAAATAATACGCGATAGTTTGTGATGGTTTTCCACGAATTTGGTATTTTGAGCTATGGAAAGTATTTGTTTTTAACTTCTTGGCGGGAAATTAAGCATAAACATGAAACCTACACAGATTAAAAATAAACTCTGAGTCTGTGCCTCCACTGCCTCCATAGGTGACAAAATTATTTAACTACGGACAGTTTATTACTAATTAATGGCATTCATGTTTCATTTTAAAATATAATAATGGTGCCAATCACCAGCGGTATAATCTGTGGTGGTGACATTTTTGATATAACGTTTAATCATTTCATTATTACGCGATCAGAGGGCTAAACTGTAGTACCTTATACTGTTCGTCGATCTGTTCAGCGTTTTGTCGTATTATATGTAAAATTGTTAAGAAGAATTCGGGAGAAGAATAAGGGAAGCTACGCAGATCGGAAAGGGCCGATACGATGAACGACCTACGGTATTCAAAATCTTTACCGATCACAATTGTTGAAAAATACGATATCTCCGTATTAACTAAGTTCTACATTTTTTTTACTATAAAAGGTTCGCACTTTTGCGGTGATGATCAAGACTTTGAAGTCTTTTACGCACAAGAGTGTCATTGCCTGTGAGCCTTTTGGCACGTCTCTCGATCGATTCCAGAGTCTCCAGCTGATACTTAGCCGATCCATCCCTAAGGTGCGAACAGTACTCCATAAAGGAGCGAATCTGCGCTTTGTATAACGTGAGCCACTGTTCAGAATTGAAGTATCTTCGCACCTTTGAGAGGACACCAAGGTTTTGGCGGCTAATTTAGCCTTAGACTCGTATATATACGCTCGAGATGGTCAGTAACCGGCACGGATTCGCCTCGAAAAGTAGGAGCCAGTTGGAATGGACTCCTTAAGCGGAGAACAAACACGCTTGTGTCTTTCCTTCGTTAAATTTGGCTTAATTGGCATCACCCCATTTAGAGACTGCCTCAAGGGCCAAGTTCCAACGCTCGATCATTTTCTCTCTCAGTAGCTAAGTTTGTTGCCCACTGGTTCTTGCGCTAGATATATAACTCTCTACGACGGTGCTATTATCTGCGTACCCAAAAATACCGGGTTTCAACAGATCGTTGATATGTAGCAGGAAGAGCGTCGCAGAGAGTACCGACCCTTGAGGAACTCCGGCATTAATAGCCATTTGATCCGACGAACTGCCATCAATGACGACTCGTAAGAATCGATCCCTCAAGAAGTCCGATATCCACGCAATAAACCCAGGAGACTAACCATAGCCAGAAAGCTGGCTTATAAGACCATCATCCCAAACCCTGTCGAAAACATTCGAGATATCCAGGGAGACTGCAAGTTCTTCTCCGTGTTTCTCGTCCAACATCGCGTTTTCGACAACATTTGGACACGAAACCAAAATTGTTTTTTCATTTCTTAAGTTCACGTTAGTCCACGTGCACTTATAAAATGAAAAAACGCGTTGTGCAATCCAATGTAATACTAAAGTTTCAATTCATTTGGTACATTTTGTTCTATCTCACAAATTACTGTTACCGCCATTTATCAATGTCAGAAATGAGAACATACTTTTTATAGCTCACTTTCCAGAAAAAAAATTATGTAAATATTTTGTACATAAAGTCAGTAGTCGATCAACATGTTTTAATTATAGTAAAATAAAATTCCTTAGGTGCAAAAATCTCCGGTTGGAGTAGTTACCTACCGTTACAAATCCCAGTTTTTGTTATTTGACATTTTAATTTCATTACGTTACACCTTATTTTGAAGGCAAATTTTGACACATAGTACAGAATAAAAAAGTTTATTGTGTAAAAAAAAATGAAATACTGACCCCCTATTCTCAAAATTTTCGATACGTAGTCAACTAAAATACGACTATCCCTTTCATCTCAACCTATTTGACAAGGATAGCACTCGAATTTTAAATGTACCTTCAAAATAGGTGTTCATTCTCAAATTAAAATGTTAAGTCTTGTTATTAGCGTGTTAAGGGACTGAAGATAATTTTAATCAATCTATTTCGTAATTAATATTCTAGATGTAAATTGTGAATGGATCCTAATAATTCGTAAGATCTTGTAACTAAGTAGTAAGTTAAAATAAGGTCATTGTCATCATCTATTTATGATTATTGTTATATTATAATGTATCTAATAATAAGTAAGTTTAAACCGCCCAGCGAAACGAGGCATCACATACTTTTGTGATAATTAAATGTAAAAGTTTTGAATATAAATTAATTGTAATTTTCTTGTCCATTTCGTAAGTCCAGTAGGAACAAAGTTAAGAGTAGATTTTTTAAAAATTTAATCGCGTTCATGTAAAAAGCCAAAGTTTATAATGTCTAGCTTTCGTTTTAAAAGTAAGACTTACCCTTCCTGTGAAGCGTCCGTATTTTCTGGTGCTTTCGTCACAATCTATAAAATAAGGAAAAAAAAACGATATTTCTCTTCGTAATTCGTAAGCAGTCAGTAACAGCACGATAAAATATTAAGTGACAGTCCATCACTGTAGATGTATTTTATAAATAACGTAGTGTTTAAGAGTATTTTAAGGGAACTTTGATCTACGTCCGGTTTCGGAGTCATAGTAGCGACATCTCTTTTTAACTTTAACAAAACTTTCAAGACACAAACAATAAACAAATCCAGAAAAAAATTGTTCTAAAATGAGAATACTGACAACGGCATAATGTGTGCCAGACGCCAAAATAAAAAGATAAAAATATGATTGTTTAAAAAAATATAATTATTTTATGAGACGTCTTTCAGATGCAAATTGACTTGTTAAATATAGTTCTTAATATTGCCAAGTGTGGCACCACTGTTAATTTATGTAACAAAATAAAACATGGGCGCCATTTTGAAATTTGGAACTGTCTTTGACAGGTCTTTTTGCATCTAGAAAACAACGGCCCATTTTAGAATGACCGAATAAACATTAAACTTGTGAGTCTAATTCTACCGCAAAACAGTTATGTAGGTAATCATTTGTTTAAAAAATCAGAGAACAAGCGATAGGTTGCATAATAATTTACAAGCATGAAATGTTTCGAATATTTTCAAGATTGCCTTACTGCAAAGTTTTCTTACCTTTGTCTACTTAAACAGCCTTATCTACTTATGCATAATTTTCACGAAATCTTTATAGCGACCTTTTTAGACTAAACTTGTAAGTTCAAATAACATTGCGATGTTACTTATTTTGGAAATTATGGACCTCGTCGTATACTGGCTACCTACCATAAACTTATTGTTTTATCTTTAAAGAAAGTAGTTGTTCTCTATTGTTTTGAAAATATGTAAATTCCACAGTTAATACATAATTAACCATGACCATGGTCTTGCTATCACCGTCTTGTTATTGTAATGGCGTCGATCGCTAATAAGTAGAATTTAATTTTGACATAATTTCTAAGATGTTTGATGGTTTTATTCAAGTGTAAAAGTGATATTTAAACTATTTCTTGTCAAATAAACGATTACATTTATCGTTTACGTGTTGTGTTTCCTTTAACGTTATTTCCGTACCTTTAATTAAGATTAAGTCATTATCATCAGCCACAGACAATAATCTGTACCATAAGCCCACCCTAGTGCTCTGCTGGAGATAGGGCTCTCCCATGGTACGGCACTCAGCCTATCCTATCCTCGGTTTTTTTTCTTCCGCCACTGCCTACAATCTTACGTATATCGTCACTCCATCGGGTTTCAGGACGTCCTACGCTACTTTTGCCTGATCGCGGGCCAAAATATTTATATACGTTTGGGTTTTCGAAGACGAAGCCAAACGGTGACCTAGAAATATCAACTTTAGCATTAATATCGTGAAATTACTAGGCATATAAAACACCACAAAATGCAGGGATATATAGGCTACCAAAATAATGATTATACCTTCGGTATAATTCTCCTTCCTACTAATAAGCACATATAAATGTGAAAATTTGTGTGTGTATGTACGATGTTTGTCCCGCAAAAATTTGAAGGGATCTAGATAAAATTTGGAAGGTATATAATAATCTGGAATGATCTGGAATAGGGATAATTTTTATCCCAAGAAAATGACTGGATCAGGAACTACGCGTGAAACCGCGTGGCTCGGCTAGTTACAATATACATTTAGATGGCAAAGTCATAACCGTTTTTGTTTGCTGATCGAAAGAACTGTATTTTCCCGATTACTAAATACTTTTTTTTTTAAATAAAGAGTGACGAGACGAGCAGAACATTTGGCTGATAGTAAGCAACATGCCTGCCACATAACAGCACAGTGACACACAGCTATTGGAACATGAAGAGTCCTAATCATTACCTAGCACTGCACTGCGTTCGTCACCCAGAGATCTAAGATGTTATATCTCTAAGCCCTGTAATTTCACTGGAAACATTGCGCTTCAAACCGGAACACAGTAATGTTTGCACATTACTGCTTGGCGGTACAATAACTGGGAAAAGTGTGGTACTTCCCCAGGCGGACTCTTCTAAGAGTCCTACCACTAAAAACTACTACCTAAACCTACATGTACTATGTACCTATTTATGTAAAAAATATACATAAAATAGACCCACAATAATAGATCCATCTGAATTTATAACTTTTCTGTATACTCGAGGTTGACAGATCAGATTATAATAGGAACTACAGGCCTGTGAAAATTTATGGGTCAAATGAACCACCAGGAGACTTATGATAGAAGGGTATACAGTTATAAGATTCAGCACTATGCCGTCACTTGTAAGCTGTCCAACTGAGTGCAGTTGAAGAGCCCGGGGTTGAAACCCTCGATCATTTCTTATTGTCGCATGATTTTTGTACGACGCGTCGTACAACGTCGCGACGTTGCGGATTAATAGATTTGAAGAGATAGGTATTTTGCCTGTTGTATATAATTATAATTCTGGCAACGTGGCAACCTGTAGAACATCTGAACGAAGTATAGGTACACTTTTATAGGTGTGGTGTTAGAAACTGCTTAGTTTCTATATACCTATTAAAACATATGCTAATTGTATAGACTGCCAGTTTTATAGGTTACTTTATTGTTATGTCATTTCTGTCACAGCTGTAAATTATCATAATGTACATAAATTATCACAATGTATTTTGTCGATTAAAACCATTATTCTAAAGGTTTTATCTTATTTATCAATAGGTATTATGTAAGTACATAATAGTCGGCATTATAAGTATAAGGCCGAGTCAAGTATTATTCTATGTTCTAATAAGTACAGGCTAGAGGCTAAATAAAATTTAGTACCTAAATACAACCGATAAAAAAAAAAATCTGGTTACCATACCTTTTAATGATAGTTTTTATTATAATCACTTCTTGTATTATTCTTCTTTAAATTAAATTATTTTAGGTATTACAATTATTTACTAAAAATCACAATTTAAATTAGGTACTCTTATTTTAATTAAATTATAATGATCGCAATTTGCATTTATATGTAGAATCAGTCAAACAATCTGAGATGATACGATTGAAATAAAAAACAGTTAAATGAAAAATATTATGGGTTGTTATCGATAAGACTAAGAATGATAGCAGTGATCAAGTCTTAGTAACATTCGAAAAACGTATTTTTTCGAGCTTCATCGGCATTAAAATAATTGTCGGTCAAAATGTTTGCACTACTAACTTATTGGATCACCATCTTGCTCGTATTGCGTACATAAGTACCTAGTAGGTACATAGGTACTATTTTTATTCTGTGCTTACGTTACCATACAACCAAGCAGGATGCAATGATATGTGTATGAATGAATTAATAGTTATTGAAGTAACTGCAAATATGTACATTATAATCATATTACCTATGTACATTTGAAAATTGCAATTGAAATTTCTTTTAGAGCAATAATTTATTAAAGCGACATCTCTGAGATTAACATATAACTAACTTGAATTTAGTTAAACTCCTTACAACAATACACTAAGGTTTTAAATCGCCCAATTTCCTACCAAGTACAATGAATAAAACACAGATGGCGCTCACTGACATTCAAATTAAAGGACCCCAGAGACAATCCATCATACCAACTTCACTACAAACATTTAGGTAAATGAATTAAAAAGTCCGTGAAACGTGGATTGTTACGTATCTAACGGTGTATTTTTAGATTTAATTTGAACGCAATTTTAACTGATTACAGCCGATTTGAAATATCATTTTGGTTTTGAAATCTAAATATTAGGGGAAGGTGAACAATATTTAATGGTGGTAAGGTCACAGGGTGTCATTGTTGTGATCAATACGACTGGGTTCAACTAGGTTCTTCTTCTGAGGGTTCAACGTAGTTATTCTCAACCCAGTCTGATTGATCCGACACAGAATTAAACCACTTGGTCTTTGTCATAACCGTTTAGAATGTCAAAGATAGAAAAGAGAAACTCTTTAGAGTCGTTCAGATTGCATTAAGAATCAGTACCTATAATTGCTATATAAGTTGAATATATAAGTTGAAATTAAAATATGATGGTCTAAATGTAATAAATGCATAAAAAGAGTTCTTCGTGTAATAGTAGAAAAGTACATAAAGAATGCTACCGAAAAGCTGAATCTCATATACCCAAGTGATTTCCTAACATACGGTACTAGAAGGTGGTAATAATAATTTCTTTAGTACTAAATCGCCAACCTTTAAAATCTGCCTATTTCATTTAATAAGTAAAAATATTTGGGTTTCATCAACACTTGTTTGTTTTGTGAGTTTAAGTCGACGAGTAACGCCGCCATATTGGCCACGGCTGCTCTGTCGAGTGCCTTTCACTATAACCCTACTCCGCGGCTGACCGTCACGTGACATGCAAAATTTGAGGCCACTTAATTTATTTTTGCAGTGAAAACTTCTTTAGGCGCGCCTAGACAGATTTTTCGTGGGCTATGAATTGAATTCATTCGTCACGCTCGGGTATGATAAGAAAGCTTCGGGTAAGCTCAGCACCATGGCTATTGCTCATCTAGAAATACGTCAGCAATAGGAAATGTTGAAAGGGCGTGGACACTGGACAGGCCATCATGGCATGGCCATCTAGAAACGCATCAGCCAATGGGAAATGCTGACGCATTTCTAGATGGCCATGGCGAGGCTACGCCCTCTGGTTACACCCGCGTAGTTTCCAAGGTAAGCTATCAAATTCTGAGTTTTAAGTTTTCACTTCTATCGGCAGTTCCTATGACTGCCATTTTTTTAACTATGCATGTATAAAAATACTGTACATTTACCTATGTTAAGATTACTTTATTGATTATATTGTATAATTTATATTGCCATGCCCTATCAGGGCTAACTACCGAGCTTCAACTGTTAGCTTTGTGTTAGGCTATAAATGATTGATTGATCGATTGGATGATGAACCAAAAGCACAGCTATCCACACTTACACAAAAATGTCTCATTTACGAATGGAATAGATTAGATAGATAGATACTCTTTATTGTACACACCAAAAGAAAACAGATATACAGATTAGGGTAGCGATTCTGAAACCATTCGGTTGCATCCGACACGGAATCTCATCTCTCGGTCTTTGTCTTATCTGTTTAGCACGACAGAGACAGGGATTGTCATTCCGATTCCGAACCATTCGGAATCGCATTTAGAATCGCTACCCAGGTCTGATAATTGCCATATAACATATATATATATATATCTTTAAAGTCTTTTGAATTTTAAGTCTTTCCTTTATTAAACTTGCTCCAGCTTCAAATTCGAGCTTGACAAACCTCCCAAACTACTTCATCTTAGACCATAGACGTTAAAATGTTCGAAATTTTTGGAGTTGGCCTATTACGTAAGTATTTACGTCAAACTGTTCAATAATGAAGAAATGCGTTCCTACAGAAGAAATGCGTGCGTATCCTCGCCAACGTTAAACTCCCCGATATCAGCAAACCACATTTCCACAAACCATATTTCATTAAATACAGAATTCTAACATTGACATCACTATATATATTGGAAAACTGCAAATTTGTAAAAAAATATCCAAATTTATTTGAAAAAGTAGTAGAAAACCGGCGCTACCCTATCAAGGTAGCGATTCTGAAACCATTCGGTTGCATCCGACACGGAATCTCATCTCTCGGTCTCTGTCATGCTTATCAGATAAGACAAAGACCGAGAGATGAGATTCCGTGTCGGATGCAACCGAATGGTTTCAGAATCGCTACCCAGGACGGTATATAAATATAATTTGAACGTGCCTACGTCAAAATTAAAGATACATAGTTCCGGTCCGCATGCTTCGGCAATAAAAATGTATAATAAACTGCTCTTAAAATTAAGTCAATCGAAGATGAGCGTAAGTTTGTTAGGACCCTGAGAGATCTGCTGATCTCGAAAGCCTATTATAGTATTAGCGAGTTTTTAACCGACGACTTTAGAATTTTCGAGGATGGAAAACTAGGTTCTTTGACTGTGGAATAAAACACTTCGCTCAAAAATAATTATTATCTTCATTGCAATGCCCATTGGGGTACGTTGTGTTACGACTTAAACTGTTAACTGTAATCTGTTCTTGTAATCCTGAATATCTGTAACATGATGAAGCAATAAATGATTGAGTATTGAGTATTGAATGTTGTACTAAAGTTATTGATCGTCACGAGTGCCACTAAACTGTGATTTAAAAAAAAAAAAAAATGACAAATAAAGCTTTGACGTAGTGATTACCTGATTACTTACTCTGTGGCTTTGGCAACCGTTGCTGTTTGTTGCTCGGTTATCGTAATTTTGATATTAGTAATACTAATTCATACCTTTACGGGCTAAACCAATATTTACTTTATTTACAGTAAGGGGCATGTAGCAGGTAAGCGAACAAAAACAACACGTAGAAACCGGCGCTTTTAGAGGTTGCAATGATTTTGAAGTAGTACCGATTTGTTGAATCGTAGAGACGATTTTTTATTGTTTTGTGACAGTAACCTACAGAACTAGTTCCTTTCTTCTCATTCTCTGGCTCAGGATCAGTGCCCGTGAATGATAAAGTTAGGAACTCTCGCTACCGGGTACTGAAGCAAAACAAAACGTTATGTACCATACAAATATTCCTATATAACTAGCAGCGCCCTGTGGTTTTACACACGTAATATACCTGTTCTTGTTTCCCACCATAAAGCTGCCTATACACACTGGGCCAGTGGAGGCCAACGCGAGTGTCGACAAAACGGCACGAGACAAAACGTAGCATCCACACACTGGCCCAGCGCAGGCCAACGCGAGCGCCGACAAAACGGCACGAGACAAAACGTAGCATCCACACATTGACCCAGCGCTGGCAAAAGCGCGGTAGGCGAACAGGACGCTACTCGCCGAGCGCCTTTATTTTGTGCACAAAAACCGACACCGGTCACGAGAGACGAGTCGACACAAAACAGCCCTATACACACTGGCCACTTGCCGTCACTCGGCCAGCGAGGCGAGCGACGCGAGTCATCACAAAACGACCCTCCACACACTGGCGTTGGCCTCCACTGGCCCAGTGTGTATAGGCAGCTTAAAAAGTACTATTCCAGACTACATTCTACCTGTGTTAGGGCTTTATAACAATTTATAATCTGTATTAATCCAATATCAATTATAATTTCAGATGTCACCAGGACAGTGAAGCTAAGAATAATATAATACTAGCGTCATAAAGCTATCTTCACATATATCGTCAAAATGACTGACCCGGAAATCAGAGCGACAATCCTAAAATATGAATCATTTGTCAACAATGTTCTAAGAGAAGACCTGAGAGTACTTGAAGACCGTCTAACTCAAATAAACATGCAAATAACAGATTTAATTCAACAAAAGCATAGTCTCAAAGTGGTTACGGACAAAACGAAACATCCTGACGGATTTAAGACTCAAGTTAACATAGGACAAAACTTCTTTATGGAAGCTACGGTACCTGACACATCAACCATGCTGGTGAACATTGGCCTGAACCATTATTTGGAGTTTACTGAGCCAGAAGCCAATAAATACTTAGATAGTTTGATAACAGCTCATGAAGCCAATGCTGAGGAATTGAGAACCAAAGCGGCGATGACGAAGGCACATATAAAACTTATTTTGATGGGATTAGATGCTTTAGTCCATCATAATCAGGAAGAATCTTAAAAATTATACAATGAATCGTATTGATTATAATTTATAAGCCAAGAGTTATATGAATCATATTATTCAAGCTAAATTGATTGATTTGTATCAACCAAGGTAATGTTATTTTAATAATTATTTCCTGATACAAAATTGAAATTACATTAAGGCTGGGTGTTCATTTATTGAAATACTATTCAGTAAAAGTATTTCAGCTTTTTGAAAATGTGTAACAAAGCTGTAAAATGGTGAGTAATTCTACAAACATTTGAAAAGAACTATGAGTATGTTTAGCAAACTCTTCATCCAGGTGATTAGTCTTTGCCCACATTAATGTTACATATTCCTGTCATGCTTAAATCACTTCCATTCTTTTTGTTTCTATTTGTACACATTGTTTCAAAAAGGCACTGTAGGTGCGCTAAGTGAGACTGATAACAGAGTGGTTCTATTAGTGAATTCCTTCCACTTCCACAGTTACAGTTTACTTAAGTAGGGCTACTTGAAAAATAGAGAAAACACACCAAGAACAAATTTCACCATCCATTACCAATTTCATCATAATCTTTCTATGTGACGTTGATGAAGTTGTGAGGCCAAACCACAATAATAGCTATTATTTATCAAGTTTAGAAATTTTATGTGAGATCCCATATAACAAACTTCGAGTTTAAGTCTCCAGTGGTGAGTATCTCCTTTGGGTGCATCAGCATAAGCGCCTCCACCGCAGTCAGCCAGGCTTCAAACTCTACCAGTGGTTAAGGAAGAAGTAGACCGCAATAAAGGCAATGTCATCCGCCATAAAAGCGATACTACCCTCTCTCTCGTCTCTGCACCACTTTCTTGGCATATTAGGATGGTTGATAACATTCACCACAGTATAACTGCATATCCAAATTCAACCAACCGATAAAAAGAGCCAAGAAAACTGCCTGGTCACCGAAATATCACAGACAGTTCGCCCAATCATCAAACTCAAGATTACCTGTGACAAGACTCCTACTAACTTGTTCTACTAAAAAACTTTAGAAACCTATGTCATTGATCAATTGTTGCTGTACACTGGCGAAATTGCAGTAAACCCAATGGAAGCCATAATAAAAAGTTGAATTTGTTAACTATAATTAACTATTGCAATTTCTATAAACTACTCCACCATGCTCTGTACTGAGAGGTCCTGAGCCAGAGTTTCTGCCACAGTGGTTGATATTTAGCTGTGCAATCTATAATATAGTGTCCAATAAAGGACATTAGTCCTTTATTGGACTTATATCTGCCCTGGTGGCCTAAGTTGCTGGGAGGAATTACTTTAGGATGAGAGGACTCCATAACATTTTATCTCATTTGAGGACTTGTGGAGGTCCTCAACAATATCTCTGATTGGTTGGGGTGCATTTTTATGGTCATGTTTCATACTGCCCTTTAAATTTTTTGGTTTTGTAGAATTTGTTGCGGCAACACATGCCAAGGATTGAGGGCCGATGCAAGTTTCTCAGAATATCATACCGATGATTCACAAGACTCTGGAATGACTTGGACTGTTACTGCCAGTTAAAACTATCACCCTAGTTTCGTTCCAAAGCATCTCTCCCCAATTAACTTCTATGCTTGTCCCTTGCAGAGCGAGGTTTACGTGTAGAAGTACGTCTTTTCCCGGTCGGGATTAGCCATCTCACAATATTAAGATGCCATCGATGCAACTTGGGTCCTGATCCTTGCACCCTTTTTTTTTTTTTTTTTTTTTATTTAAATTTTACAGCTCCACAGACTCCGGGGTCCGTGACCTTTGTCAATCGTTTTCTTTTTATTACATCATGAATCTTGGATTGGAGAAGAAAAGGAAATAGGGGAGAGTAGGGAACATTTTTTTGCTAATTCTATTTTCTAAGTCGCCTCCTCCCGGCTCAGCGCCTCCACCACGACTGCATTTCTATCCTTGATGGCCATCTGCAAATTGAACTCTCGGATGGTCGGAAGCTTGCCGCACGAACCGACCGATGGCGTCGTCGGTGTCGTCAGCGTAATATGTGAAGGTCCTGAAGGTGAAGGGGACCTTCACATATTACGCTGACGACACCGACGACGCCATCGGTCGGTTCGTGCGGCGAGTGTTGTGTGCAACACCGAAGACCATCCGAGAGTTCAATTTGCAGATGGCCATCAAGGATAGAAATGCAGTCGTGGTGGAGGCGCTGAGCCGGGAGGAGGCGACTTAGAAAATAGAATTAGCAAAAAAATGTTCCCTACTCTCCCCTATTTCCTTTTCTTCTCCAATCCAAGATTCATGTAATAAAAAGAAAACGATTGACAAAGGTCACGGACCCCGGAGTCTGTGGAGCTGTAAAATTTAAATAAAAAAAAAAAAAAAAAAAAAAAAAGGGTGCAAGGATCAGGACCCAATTTGCATCGATGGCATCTTAATAGAGTGCCGTGAGATTGCGACGACCGCATGAGGCACGCTCTCGTGCAGCTTCGTGTTTGCCTTAGTTTTTATTGCGATTACCGACTCGTATGTTAGTCCCTGAGCTTCATGGATGGTAAGGATGCGTGACCCGGTGCCTGAACCATAACCCTGGTTTGTCAGGGTCTCCTTCTCCTCTTTAGTGTGAACTAAAAAGAGGGTGTTTGGTTGGGTGTTGGGTATTTGCGCTCCCGTATACCTTCTCTGCTCTAGGGACTTTATGCGAGGCGCCGAGGAATACATACCCGAGTATATTTCCCTCAGCGCATATGCGACGTCCATTGGGTTTCGATGTGTGCAGAGCAACTCCTGGCTGATCTTTGTTACCAGGTTCGGGCGGTGATACCTCATTTCGAAGAGATTTTCCCTATCGATATAAGGCAGTTGATTGACATCTCCGATGAGGACAATTTCGCCAGCACCAGACAGACGACCATTACAATGGCTCCGAAATGGTTCATGAGGGCTTC
This sequence comes from Ectropis crepuscularia, assembly GCA_963693475.1. Classification (NCBI taxonomy): domain Eukaryota; kingdom Metazoa; phylum Arthropoda; class Insecta; order Lepidoptera; family Geometridae; genus Ectropis; species Ectropis crepuscularia. The sequence continues at coordinate 18,045,148 of OY856359.1, forward strand.
ATCCACCATGAGGCGACTGAAACTCTCTTTTCCGAATCCATTTACGAGAGCAGAAGCCATAGTTCGCACCCTGGTTTTGACCAGGTTTCCAATGCGGTGCGATAGCTTTTCTCTTAGATCTTTTGCTGCCTCAGTTGTTGTGGTGATGATAGCGTCCTTGTCCACGTCGAAGTGTCTAATAACCCATGTTGTCTTTCCACATCCCGGAACACCATTGACCCATTGTATCCTTGGTACCTCCTAATTTTCCCAAGCCGCTGTGACACTTGAGTTCCCTTCGATAATTTTGGCTATCTCTAGGATCTTGTCGTCCAACATAATTTTGGTGCATCGGGCGGTAACTACAATAGGGTCGTTTGGTGGTGTCGCATATACAGGCATTCCCGCGCGCTCTGTCTCTTTCTCGTTCAGTGTCACGAAGCCATTTTCTGCACTGTAGGCTGCCATATACTGTCCTGTCATGGTTCCCTTGATGACCCGGGAAGTAACATTGTTGTAAATGGCTGCTTCGGCCTCCTCGAGTTTCGCCTTTAATAGGCTTTCACTTCCCAGCCTATAGAACTGCATGATGTTTTCGCAGGTCTTGAGGTTGACTTGTCTTGTCGCTCTCAGTGTGGCTGTGAATTCGATAAAGGCGTTACGTGCATGACTCCGCGGCTCCGAGGCCGTGACATAACGGGGCGGTTCCACCAGTCCCATGTCGGCTCTGGTTCGGCTAATTAGTTGCTGTGAAGCTGCTTTGAGGGTCTTTGACGTCAAGGGGTTTGATGAAGGGTATGAGATTCGGAGTACGCTCCTTGCTGCTGCGTTAAAGGCCGCCACGAAAGTCGTGTTGGTTCCTCGGCTGCTAAGCTGATTGGCTGCGGCTTTTTCCGCGGCTGCCCTCTGCTGTGCTCTTTCGGAGCCGGTTTCGGCGGTCGAACTTGGAACATGATGTCCCCAGCTGTCAGTTGCATTAGTTAGGTCGTGCGAAGGGACTCTGAGGAAGCTCATATTTTCTCCTCTATCTTCGTATACGACAACCTCGTGATGTTTAGAGGCCTCAATGCAACCCAGCCGGTCTGCGACCCTCGCTCTTGAGTATTCAATCGCCATCGCATCCACGCTTATCACCCGGGGTGTCCTTGCACCCTTGCATTTAGTGGGAACTTACACAGCTTATTCTTAGAGTAGGAGCTATACAACTTCTGTGTGTGTTACATGTATTGTAAGCTTACAGCGCCTTGTCTTATTGACTAAAACTCTTTAACTGCTTGTGGCCTGTTCATGTTAATGCCTAGTTAATCGTTTTCAGTGCCAAATAATTTATTTTGTAAATTTATTTTTATTTTTGATTCCGAATTAAGACTTATCCTCGTATCATAAAACCTGGTTTACACTCAATTTTGTTTGTTTGTTAATGATATATATACTGATTTGACTGTAGTAAAAAAAATTACAGGGCTTTGAGCTTGTGTACCTAAGCTTTGAGCAAAGGCTTTGAATGCGGCAGTTATAATTTGTTTTCTGAGAGCAAGTCTCTGTATCCATTACTTATACTACAAATATATTATGTATGTAATAAATGTATGCATCACCATACAATTTTAAATACTGTCATTTTATACAATAAAATGCGTGAGGTTATATAAACCCACTTTAGGTAAATTACCTCCTCCGTATAGTAGGTAGGTAATCTAATGATGCTGATGGTCACAGTCAAGTATCTCTATTCTCCACCCAAACGTCTAAATGAAATTCCATAAGAAGAAAACTAAAAAATAAAAAATCAATTAACTGTTGTGACTGATATTATCTTTGACGTGTAAATTGTACATTTATCAATAAAGAACACTAACTTTATTTATAGTTTTTGTGGTAACTTTATTTTGTGGTTTAGTAACTTTATTTATAGTATAGTTTTTATGTGTTTTAATAATCACTAAAAACAAAAATCCAATATCATGGTATTGGATTTTTGTTTTTAGTGATTATTTAATTCAGGTATGATGGTTTGTAAATATGTAGTAATGAACTTTCACTTTGACTTCATCAGAAATAAAACGCTCTTAGCGATAAGATCGCCATTTGTACCTAATATTTGTTAATATTGTTTAGTATAATGTAAGAATATTATTTGTTAACTGTTTTGTGGTGCCAAAATAATCTCTAGAATTATATTATTACTTCAAGTGTACATTAAATTTTTTTGGAGCCTGTTTGCTGTTTTTCTTTATAAGGGCTGAATGAGAGATTTTTATTAAAAATAGGTAAAAACTTATAAGTAGAAAAAATAATACATACACTCATGTGTCAAAATCAATACTGAGTTTCAACAAAAGTAGTCATATTTATGGGATTGCCGATACAAAAGATTATAACTTAAAATTGTAGTGTATATAATTTAAAGAGTAACCAACTTTGGCCTTTATATCTTTATTACATTGGAGTGATTAATTACTATACATATTCGTTTCTACTTCGCATACGGTAGGCGGTAGGGCTAAAATTAGCCTAGCTGTTAAGTTTTAAACCTAATCGAAAACCAAGTATCATCAATGAACCAATCGGCCGTGTCTCCCCTACTGTTCAAGATCAATCAGAGAAATCTAGCTGTCCTAAGGGCTTGTTAGGGGTAATTTGAATATTTGATGCGCTCAAGATATAAGGGTAGGTAATCACTGCCTACCCTACAAGTTACCCATTTGGTTGGAAACGACTTAAAATTTATTAGCATCTTGGTTAGGAGTTTTCTATTAGCATTAAACCCTTATTCACAATCGTCTGACAGGAATAAAAAGGCTACAAGTAAGTATAGGAAAGTAAGTAAGTCATACTCTAATAATATATCTATATCTACGGAAAACAATAAGTTTAGGCCAAGCTCAAGCTGAAGTAATATAAATTAGAGCTAATACATTTAAATTAATTAAGTTGATAATAATTTATATGAGTGTAAATGCAATAAGCATGTGTTTTTTTAAAATCAACAATACGCCTAGTGAAATGGTGTTGCAGACTCGCTCGAGGATATGTGCTATAAGTGTTCTTGTAGGCGTTTTAAAAGCTTTGAACTACTTGCTATTGATATTAGCATTGTCTATGTACAGTACAAATAAATAATTATTATTAGTGCTTACAATTCTTTGTAATATTTTTGGCACATTTTTGGTAATTCATATTTATATATTCAAGTGTTCTTATGGAACAGAGACGTAGTCGCTTACAGTGGGCCTTTTATAAGGCCCATAGAAAGCCTTCTTAGCCGTAGCCTTCTTATGACTATAAGAAGGTTCAAAGTCACCCAAAGAGCAATGGTCGTAGCCATGATCGTTGTCTCCTTGCGTGATGGAATCATAAATGAAGAAATCCACAGGAGAACCAAAATAACCGACATAGCTCAACGAGTTGCCAAACTTACGTGGCTATGGGCGGGACACATAACTTGCAGGCTGCAGGACTGACGAGACCCTTGGGGCGGAAGGATACTCGAGTGGCAACCACGTACCGGAAGACGCAGCTTTCGTAGGCCTCCCGATCCCACAAGATGGACCGACGAGCAGAATCATCAGATGATGATTCTGATGAAGGTCCGGTACTCGTTGGATGCAGGCGGCGCAAGATCAGTAATTTCTTTAATTTTAATCACAAAGCTAAAGTAAAAGTAAAAGTAAATAATATTTTTTTATGAATGCTAGTGGTGTGACTATTATGTAGAGTCCGTCGGGGAAAACATCATATCTTTATACCTTTCATACTCTACATAATAAACTCTGCCAGTTATTCTATCGTCAAGAAGTTATGGAAATGATGTTTTTTCAGATCTGTCACTCATATGATGAAACGATTTTTGAAATGGGACAATACCTAAGTGATCTCACAGATTGGAACAAAGAGGATACTAACTAATACTAAGGATCTAAGATTTGGAGAAACAATACTTACGTCAAATTACTAACATTGTGCTAGGTTGGTAATCAATTTTTCTAACAAAACAACGTAACCTGTGTTACAAGTAAGGACTCTCCTTAAAGGTTTTTGCATTCATTTGATATTCTAATAAAAGCGGGCAAGCGCGAGTCGGACTCGTCCATGAAGGGTTCCGAAGCAGCAAGTAACATTATACATAAGTTTTTGTAGTTCGTTGTAACTTTGATCGATGTTTTAATGATAGTGTGTTTATGACGTACCTACTAAAAAAAACTACTTACTAGATAGATTTCAAAACAATTTTCTGTGGAAGTTTGCATGGTAATGTACATCATATATTTTTTTTAGTTTTATCATTCTCTTGTTTTAGAAGTTAGTGTCAGGACACACATTTTACAACTTTGGAAGTGTCTCTTGCGCAAATTACACAGTGTAGAAAAAAATGAAATTAGAAATCTCAACATAATTTTGGAAGACCTATCTATAGACAACCAACACGTATGGTAATGATGAAACATTTTTTTGAGTTTCAGTGCTAAGTATATGGCACCCCCAAAATATTTATATTTTTTATATGTTTGTGAAAAATCTTAATGCGGTTCACAGAATAAATCTACTTACCAAGTTTCAACGGTATAGTACCTACTTATAGTTTCGGAAAAAAGTGACTGTGACATATGGGCGGACAGACAGATAGACAGACATGACGAATCTATAAGGGTTCCGTTTTTACGTTTTACGGTACCCTAAAAACGCACATTACAAAATAAACAAACCTTACCTATTTTATAATTAGGTGACAAGCGTAGAGTAGTGTCGAGCAGTGGATCTAACTTTATTTACATGTGTTCGTGAGATTCGATGTTACGGGCACCGTTTAAAATTGTTTACCATCGGGCGTTTGACTTGCTCATAGAGAAAATATACTTACCTATAGGCAACGATATTGAAACTTATTTATATGCTTATAGGGGATATTTTCTCTATGGGTTTGCCTGTTTGAAGACGCCGTAGTGGCCTAGTGGCTAGAATGTAACATTCCCAACTGTGACATCGTAGGTTCGAATCCCGCCTGCACCTTTTGAGTATTTTTCTAAGTGTACAAGTTTGTCATCACCTCTAGCTCTAATGGTGAAGGGAAATATCGTGAGGAAATTTCCATGGAGGATTCCAAGAAACTTTAACGTCGTCCGTCAACCCGCACTGGGTCAGCGTGGTGGGTTAAGGTCTTGACTCTCTCCTTGTTATAAGTACAGCTATAGAAGGAGACGCAGCAGTGGTAATATTTAGTGGGCCAATTCCTGCACGTCTCGTCATTATATCCAACGAACATTTGGAGAACTAAACGTGTTGGTACCTATACTTGTGGTCAGGTTACAAAATAGTATGCCAAAAAATCAGTAGATGGCGCTTATTACAATTATCTAATAAGTTATTTCCATTTTCAAAAACTCGGGATATCTGGGTATGTTTGACCTATGATATATATATTTTTTTTTTATAGCATAGAGTGACGAGACGAGCAGGTCATGTGCCTGATGGTAAGCAACATGCCTGCCACATAACAGCACAGTAACACGCAGCTATTGAAACATGATAGTCCAAATCATTACCTAGCACTGCACTGCGCTCGTCACCCAGAGATCTAAGATATTATATTTATGGTAGAGTAGGTATATTAATTTATCTACGTAGTGGATATGGTACTTTATATGATATTTTGATATTACTGATTAATTTGTAAAGGATAAAATTAATGATTTTGTAATAATAAGTTCGAGTAGGTAATTTCTTGGTAAGTAATTAATTTAAATTTTGAAATATTTTAAATTATTTTTGCATAATGTAGGTAAGTAATAATACGTAGGTAAGTATTTAGGTGAATAATTTAGGTAGGCCGGTATTGACCTTCAATTAAAGCGAACCATGCGCGGTCCGAAGGAGGGGGGGGGGTCACAGGGGACATGACCCCCCCAAAATCCTATACGTTACATTAAAATGGGGCGTTACTAGTAGTCATTTTTATTCGATTATTGTATATCTACTCGTGAACCCCTTCAAAATTCGACGCTGGGACCGCGCCTGAACATAAATATGTACTTATGGAAATAATTTTATGTAATTATGACTTATGTATTAAATCCAGTAGGTACCTACCTAGTCCAAGGACAGATCTAAGGGGGGGTCATGGCGGTCATGACCCCCCCTTTGGTCCAGTCCCTACCGCGGTGGACCTCTAATTAAAACGTACACGTGTACCTATATAGTAGAAGACCCAATTCCTGTATTCGCGGCTCAGGATTTCGTTATTCGCGGATTTAATCGGTACATAGGTAACTACGTATGTATGTAAAAAAAGGATTCGGTATCATTTGTAAAATCATCTTCAAATTGACTAATTAAAAACTAAAATACAATTACAATTAAAACGTCTAAAATTTGTTGTTAGGTAATTGATTCCGTCGCTGTATTGGTTCGGCTTTTTTTTACATAAGCCGCCTTTGCCGCGGTAGGTGGTTTTTCAGAACAAAACAGAATGTTTTTTTTAACTATTATAGGCTTAACTATTATATTTGACCACCATCTCGCCTGATGTTAAGCGATGATGCGGTTCACGATGGAACGTGCTTACCCAGAAGAAACAGATTCACTCTCTTTGTGTAGGTAAATAAGGGATTATAAGGTTCCTTTATTGCATCGTCAATGCATAGGTAAGGTATATTGTTAATTGTTGCCACATACCTATTAGACGTTCCGTCTTTTGGTACCTACCTAAGCATGTCTTTGCGTGTTTTGTTGTTTAATTTTTGCATTTGTAAATAAATTCTTTAAAAATATGGTCAAAATCTTCAATTCAACAGATTTTTTGTTGTTTTTGTTTATTTTGTCATCTAGGAACGTAACCCTATAATCCCATATAAATTGCCACTCCATATTCACGGTTTCTATATTCGCGGCATATTTATGGAACGTAGGTATGTAGGTACTTATCGCAGTTTTGTGTACCTATTGATCACGACTATGTGGCGGTCCCTGGAACCAAAGATGAATCCGCGCTTGATCTAGTAAGATTATATACAAGTAGGTAATATCATTGCGTAAATTCAATTTAAATCAACCCGCCCCGAACTGTTCCTAACGCAAAGGTAGGTGCTCAAAAGCCTGGCTGCATTGCCACGCTGAATGGCAATAGTCATAGCTTGCACCAGAAACGATCCGGAGTGAAGTTTATGGAATAAATCATTCAGATTTTGGTTCTAACTGTAGGTTACATTGATGTAGGTTGGTACTACGAGTAGGTACTAAGTACATAGGTGCCTAACCTACATACTCATATTAACCTACCTACACTGGCGTCCGTAGGCTATATCGTCTTTAAGAGACATTTTACCTAAATTGACTTTTAAATATTTTTTTTTTTAACTGTAATAGGTTTACACTTGACCGCCATCTCGCCTGATGTAAAGCGACGATGCGGTCTACGATGAAGCGTGCTTACCTAGAAGAAACCGATTCACTCTCGACTTGAAGACACCAAGATTATAACTATCGGGGAAAATCCACTCAGGTAGCTCATTCCACAGCCTAGATGTTCTAAATGCCATCATACCAAATAAATTATTCTCTATCGATACACCTAATCAGTATCTTCCTAGCAGCTGTAGTTTTTGAGTTAGAAATATGAGAAACGTCATCAAATAATTACCCATGGACACGACTGCAACACATAGGTGAAATCGAAAAAGAAAATCACGTGCTCCCTAAATTTTATGAAGTCCAATGGTATTTTTTGGTTTTTGGCTCATAAATCGAATCTTTTTCCTGGGTGGGAATCAACTTATTTTTTCATGGAGGGTCAGTGAACAGACTTCCACACCAACATACATATCTCAGGGAAAATAGTATTGTCATATCTATTCTATGATTAAATGTAAGGGTAAATAAATAAAAGACCATAATGTCAAATAAAAGCTTAGCTTTATTACTCGTTATATTCACGAAGAAACACCCTCACCGGTAGATCAACGAGTCTCCATGCTGACATTGCGAGTAGAGATACAATTCTTTCACCGTATTTCGGATAATTTTGAATAATTTTGTTTCAACAAATTTTTAGAACCGCCAATTTAATTAAACGAATTTGTAACAATCTCTCGAACCGAGGGCACGGAACGTTCGACTTAAATTTAGATACAATTTTTACCATTTCCACAATTCCACTTTATGTCTAATACACCGAACAGTGGTTTATCTCCTAAACATTCACGGACAAAGACACACGCTCGTAAACAATAAGCATTATGACAATGTGATATTTATTATTAATGTATAAGTATTGTTGTATTAAGAACAGTAATAATTAATGCGTAGTTAGGTAAGGTTAGTGTGGTGGGTTTCTCGGAGGCACACATATTACAATAGCGCCCGTGTACCACAAATACCAAGGATACCTTAAATTTTCGTCGATTTTTCCATCCTTAAATTGCTTTTTAAATTTTATCTTTACATCCAGAATCATATAAACATCTTTCGAGTATTTATAATATTTTTACCTATATAAAAGGAGGCCACTCCACCGCGCCGAACTCTTGTTTTATATACAAACTGCAATGTCTCCCTAAACGTTTAATATCCGACGCTATTCTTAAAATTAAATACAAAAAACGTATGACACTCTAAAATTACCTAATGTCCCATTTTTGTCTATAATTTATGAAATTTTGACCTTTACACCAACTTTAGAAATATTCGATACAAAAATATTTTTTTGAATAAAATTTTATACACGACTCATTATATCGTCGGTGCGGAGCGGCGCGGGGGCGTGGCCGCCAAAAAAGAAAAGCTTTGAGCCTCGTAACCTTAACATCATGAAATTTGTACTAAATATATCAATGCAAGCGGACGCGGCGCCTTATCACTTAGCCGAAATGCGAGGATACCGAAACGATGCCTAAATACTAGTCAAATTATGCGAAGTGAGTTTCTGTCCAGAGTGTCCGCGCGACGCACTGCGGTGTGGACACCGCGCGCACGCAACCGGACAAAAACTCTTAGAGTCGCTTTACTAAAATAATTTTGATTTTTAAATTTTGTTTCTAAATTTATCACCGGCGACCGCGTCCGCTCGCTGTAGTTTACAAATATATCATACCAAAACGACGCCACAATTATGGACTGCGGCTCACTAAAACACAAATTAAACACAATTTAACATTGTTTAGACGAACACACAATAATATGAAATGAACGTGTATCGCTGTTGCGTATGAAGACCACAAGGATATTGAAAATAATAATTGAATACCTACAGGTTACTTTTGTGTGAGTACAAAATTATGATCTTTATTTTCGACGTTTTAGGATATCAATATTGTATGACATATCATTACATACAGGGGCGTTCGAGCTTATCTTACTTAATTTATTATTGATAAGCATCGGCAGTATTTTGACTTCCTAATAGTATATCCGTGCTCAATTTTGTCAATTTTTATCAGATATATATGTATAAGAATGATACTTATCTCATAACTAGGTACCTAATATTTCAGCAATTTTCTTATTGAATTTTCACTTTATAGAAAAATTGATACAGCTATTTGGTACACCTAAATGTTTCTAATTTCCAAAAATGAAATGCTACATACAATAGAGTCTATTACAATTTCGAAAATTTAGGAACCATAATACCCAAACGTGGAACCAAATACATCCTACATACATATATAATCGATTTTATAGTTAATTTTGAAAATAATCATATAATTTCTATAACTTTAGAGGCTCACCAAACATTTTGTAGACGGAGTCGAAAGTAGTAAAAACTTAAAGTAAATAATTTTTCCAACGAAAGTACACTACATCTTAATTTACGACGTTTAAACGATACGAAGAAGTACGCCAAAAAAGGGCAATTTCGATAAATCTACATACATATTTATACATACAAACATGAGCTTCAATCAACACCGAATTTTGTACTTTCTCTGCGGGATAGCCCCCTTCATCACTGTGGACTAAATATTTCGATGTTTTTAACTTGAGTCTTTATATTAATTTAGAAAAATTGTCAACCGATAACTTATTTATTCAAAACGCCGAACCATCGACTCGATCGCTTTTATATCCTTTGTGGTCTCGTAGCTGCTTCTGCACAGTGACTATACTCAAGTAAAAATCCGGACATATCAGAAATTAAAATTCTCAATAAATTGTCAATAAGTACGTCTTAATCTTGCCAAATAATATATTCTAAAACACTGAACGGCTCCAAGTATCTGCAAATTACGGCATGTCGATTGAATATACTGTTGGTGGGAAATCAATACTTTTCTATTGTAATGTGTGTTGTGTTAGCCTGCATTAACTATTAGTTATTGAAGAAATCTATGAAGAGATCGGATTAACGAATTACTTACTAATATAAGAAAACACACGATGGTGACTGTCAGTTTAGAGCTAAAAAGTTGGCTAAATATGGAGCATACTGATCAAGTTAACTAGGGAGGTTATTGTGACTAATTTATTAAAACTACGTGCGTGTCTCCAGTGTTATCTACGGTCAGGAAAGGGAATCAATTCCAGCGTTCAATTCGTGTTTGCAACAGATCCTCTGGAGACACCTCAATATTGTATGTACAGTAAAGTCTTCTCAGCTCTAAATTGCCACTGCCTATGGGCACGGAAGAAACAAACAACGTTAACAGAATAAGATTAACGTAACATGGAACGATGCTCGATCTCGAATAAGCCCTGCGGCGACTGCGTACAATCCTGCGAACCGACGCGGATACAAGAAACGAAACCCGGGCTATTGCTGTGAACTGTTGGCTGGAAGGGAACGGGCCGTTATCGAAACAACCGAATTTAAATTTCAAATCGAGATCGTCTGCTGATACGAAATTGAAATCGGATTGCCGAAGACGACCGGGATAATTTAGAACAAAAAACTGGTGATCCGAACGAGGGGAGGCTGCATGTATGTTCTATGTGTCGATGTCTGAAAAACTTCCGTATCTCTCTGACTCTTACCTAATCTGCTACTCTAAGCACACCAGTCGACGCCTGGTCCATCCTAAACTGAGATACCCCTTAATTATCGTAATAGTTCAAACGGTTATAAATTAAACGATAACAAACGTGTAATACAAATTAAAAATGCTTACACTTGCTTAGCTAGGGCCGGCCATCTCCCAGCGCGGTTACCGACAACGAACTCAAGATGTTTTAATCTTTTGTACAATTCCGCAAATCAATTCGCAATTTTTCCTGTTCTACTATTGTGTCTTACTTAAATATAGTTAGCGCTAAGATAGTTATTCGTAACATCTCTTCTGTATTAAAACTAGGTATCGTATTATGTACATGTGACTATACATCTCTGTACAAACTATCTATCTTATCGTTTAGTGTCTATCGAAAAAGCTTCGAAATTATTATATTTTGTGTTCTGTAGAACTGAGGATGTGAACTGAAAGTGTTTCCGCGTGGCTGGGTGACGGCTGGCAACTACATGTTATAACAAATACATCGAGATGGGGGCCTGAGCTCGATGCTAGACCAATGTCGGTTACCTGCCAAATTAATGTGCGAGTCGCAAGATTGTTGCTCTTTCTCAGTACAGCGACGATTCGTCGAGCAGCGAGCGTTCAGGCCCGCCGTGCTACATATAACTACGAATCAAACTAATTATTCTTCTATAGTATATTAGTAAGTGTTGTTCTAATGAATACGGATAGTTCGTGCTCGAACTGGATGCGTGTGCGCAGGCGATGCGCGGGCGCCGCGCGGTGACTGCGGTTGGGCGACAGATTCTATTGAGGGCCCTTTTGTATTAATTTCTTATTTATTTTCATGTAAAAAATCAACGTTTTTTGAAGGCACTTCTGATCGGACGAGGTGGCCCAGTGCTTTAGTGTTCGAAACGGATTGCCGAAATGTGGAGCTGCGATTTTTGAGATTTGTGTAATTTTGATAACTTTGGTCTATTGATGTGTTTTGCCTTCAATACTATTGCGAACTGTTTGGATGTGGGTCGAAATGTCTATGAGTTTGAGAATCGCCGCGAAGCGCCCGCGTGCGGAGTCTGGGGTCACCACTGTGGGACGATCATCGAAACTTGTGGCCAGAGTCTAATAGTAACACAAAACCGCTTTCGGAAACTGAACGAACCGAAATATAACATCTTTCTACTGACTGTTTTTCACTGTATTGTTCATTAAATTGTGGTTAAAGTAAAAATAAAATTGAATTACCGATTCTATGGTGTGACGCTCCGCACTCGCGCTGTTTTCGTTTTTATTAATAGGCCCACGCAAAATTTTTGAAAGTAGTATTTTATCTAAAAAATTTAAACTTAACCCTAATCCGGCCGTATACCGGACTAAATGAAAACGCGATCCGAACTCTGCCGAAATATCTTTAAATACAAACAAGGATGTTTACCTTAACGATTACTTAAGATGTGTAATATTTTTTGAATTTTGCGATTGTTTATCTTATTCTATTGAAAAACTTCCTGCATGAACACAAAACCGGTTGTCTGTATAAAAATAATCTTTTAATTAGTATTTGTCTGTGGATCGAAAAATAACCCTGCTCTATTGTACTAATGACTATGGTTAACTTTAATTAATTAGATACTCCTAAAATAAGTAATGACGAGGTAAAGGTTGACAATTTTCGGCCGCGCGAAGCGAGCCAACAAACAAAATGGCTACGAACAACAAAAACGGCTGGAAACAACTACCGGAACATGCTTCGAAAGGATAAGGAAACAAGGGACCAACAAAAAATAAAAACAACAAAAAATTCAAAACTTAAGCAGTTAATATATTAATCGTTTTTTTCCTTAAAGAATAAATCAATAAATGATTTTAAGATATACACAACTATAAAAATCATCGTAAGATAATACTTAATAATATAATAATAATTATATATAGCGAAATATATTATGTGCAGAAATAAAATTCTAGGTGACTTAAAATTTCTCTTACTCGTATAACCTAATGAATTTCCTAGTAGCGCGCAGGCGCAGCCGTTAGGTGCTGCCGCGCCTCTCGACGTCCGACGTACGAATTTCAAACTTTTAATAATTTAATTAATCTTCTTTTTATCAATAATTTTGAATCTGAAGGCCTAAATGCGAGTGTCGTAAAATTTTGGTGTGCGAAACATTCGTCCAATAATTTGTTTTAATTAATTTAGTTATGCCGAAAAGGTCGTGGACGCGCGTCTACTCCAATTGTTCGAGAAAGTTCGGCGACTTGAAGTACTCGGGCACGGGGTCGTCCAGCCGCGAGATCACCTTGTAGATGGACTTCTTCCAGCTCTGCTCGGCGTCCTTCCCGCCCTGAATGGCGCGGAAGAACTCTCGCAGGGTCTGTTCTACCACGTATCTGAAGTTTGGTGGAACCTGGAATCGAAAGATAGTCTGCTTTCAATACACGATTGCTCAACATTTTAAGCAAAGAAACACACAAAGAGCATTGATTAGAGGTTAATACGTGACTTTGAAGTTGTGCGCCGCGCGGGTTTCCCCGCGGAGTTCCTGTGACTTCCCCGGTTTGAAAGCTTATGTGTTATTCCAGATTATGAACTACCTATGTTACAAACTTTTCATTTTAATCTGTACCATTCAGCTACTCCGACATTAATCTATACATTCAAACTTTCTAAAGAGGATTTAAAACCAGAAACACATACAAATTTTATTATATCCCTTCAATAATTATAATATTTGAATGAGACTATAAATTAAATGCACTCACTCGGAGCCTTTTCTCACATGAATAGAACCAAAGCCAAGATTATGCAATGTTCAGTATTCAATTGTTAGTAAATTGGATAAATAATTAGAGAGTAGAAGTGATGCTCACCTCAATGTGGTTATTCCTGTTGTAGTGAAGGTTGAGCACCCTATAAAGTTCCGAATCACCAGCTACGTGGATGTCTTCCGCTGCCTTCAAACCTTCACTGATCGCTTGACGGGCGTACTTCTCCATCTGGATGTAGTAGAATTCCCTGTAAAACAACGAAAATTTAAAATTATTACTTGTGTATTTAAACAATGTTTTAAAAGAAGGTTCTGGATACCTAACCAAATTACGTAAGAGTAGGTATTGGACGTGTAAGCAATCCACCGTAAGACTTTCTAATGAAAATAAAAGCGCTGTAAATATTCTTCAAAAGATTTATGATCTATATTCTCCGGTTGAAGCACGTTGAATTACGACCTGGCAAGCGATACCTAGTGGCACCTAGCTACTATAGCGTATCTGCCTGCACAGTGTGACACTTCACGGCACAATGAAAATAAAAAAAGCCTCTTCAATACCGTCGAGAGCGGGAAAGGATTTGATTAGTCATTTTCGCTCCCGGTCGCGTCGCATCGCATCGCTATCTTCGCTCCGCTTCGCTTACGAGAGCGAACCGAGCGATTCGAGAGTCTCGCGAGGCTAATTACTTACGAGTTCGCATTCAGACGGGCTAATTCGGTTTTTCACGTTCCCGCAAGTGACGCTACGTTCGGCTGTGTTGCCATTTCCAGTGGCTCTTAATAAGAAAAAAAAAGCTTAATTGCATGATTGTTAAAAATCATTTTTAAATGCAATGAAAGTTTGACGCTAAGAAGTAAGTACATTAGCGTGTAATAAAAAAACTGTGAATTATCAAGAATAACATCTAACCCACTCGTCAGACAGTCACTCATAGCTCGCACTCTGGGATTCTATTATTTTTTAATTGGCCACTCGACGCGTGATTGCAGCCTTGCTAATTGAATAAGTAAATGAAGTGTCTAAATAATTAGACGTCTTTTTGAGTCGCGAGTGAGGTGATGCCCCACTGTGTGCTGGTTGAAATTAAGAGTAGTTATTGGACACAAAGTTTGAGAACCTACAGAATTTATTGTTTCACTGTGTAGAAATGTTAAGGCAAAACGTGGTATGAAACTTAAATTCAATTCTGTCTATTCATTTCAGAATACTTATTTACAATTGAAATTTAATTAATAATAAATATTTGAAAAAGGATGTGTGTGGATAATGTTTGTAAAATTATTTTCATCATGTGCTTTTTCTCATGTACTTGGGAGCATAAGCATATCTAGTCTATGGCATAAGTAAAAACTACATATTTCTCATGAACAGAGTGACTAAAATATTGTTTCTCCTAATTGCACAAGTACTTTGAATTTCCTTTGAGGATGTGGTAACAATAAATGCTGTACAAATATAAGTACCTACGTAAGTACATAGGTGACGTGAAATGAAATTAATACATTTCGATAGTAATCATTGTATGTGTAGTGGTTATAGGTATGGACTACGAATTAGGTATAACCTCAACACAGTAACTGTGAATTTCACAGTAAATTAGACTTGTGTTCTAGAATTGAACTGTAGATTGACGTTTGTTGTACCTAATGTTTTGGACTTTACATCTTGAAAACCTAACATTTAATTTAATTCAACTAATATCCTTCCTAATAATATAAATGCGAAAGTTTATATGAATGTTTCTAATTCTTTCAAGCAAAACTACTGAGAGAGTTAGGGATGAAATTTGGCACATCGGCAGATCGTCTGGAATATCACATATTATGCTTTATATAATACACATACTTTGATGGAATATGGACGAAATTTTGCACATAGAGAGATAATCTAAATGGATACATGCTACTTTTTAACCCGGGAAATTAACAAGATCGGGAAAAACGTGGGTGAAACCGCGGGAGTTAGTAATAGAAAAATATTGAGCGATACTTTATAACACAACA
This sequence comes from Ectropis crepuscularia, assembly GCA_963693475.1. Classification (NCBI taxonomy): domain Eukaryota; kingdom Metazoa; phylum Arthropoda; class Insecta; order Lepidoptera; family Geometridae; genus Ectropis; species Ectropis crepuscularia. The sequence continues at coordinate 18,060,845 of OY856359.1, forward strand.
CCAAGTACTTAACAGTTGTGAAATTAATTCTAAGGGGGTAATAAACTTTAATGAAATAGATTATTATTCGACATGTGGTTAGTTTGTCAAGTGGTTGGTGTGGCAGTGGTAGGGCGGTAAGACGACAATGTTGGTAGAGATCAAACGAAATCACTTATCTTCGTGATAAATGAAAATATGTCAATGCCCTTTGGACACTCAAGAAGTGGTCCCAACACTTAACAAAAAGCGAACTAAAAAAAAAAGCTTAGTATCACGATGTCATGAATTTGTAATTACGTAGAGCAATTGTACTAATATAAAAAAAAATCTAGTATAAAAAAAATTAAGAGCAATACTATCGTTTCTAAGTGGTCTTTACACGCGACTATGCATGTGGAGTAGCTGTTTTTTTGCATTATGACTAAAAGTTATTATTTTATTCAGTAAGTACTTAATGTCCCTGCAATTTCTATTGTTTTGGCCAGTAATTAGATAATAACTAGCTAATTATCGTTATATTAGCCAGTAACTACACAATATTGAGTAATACAGAATATTAGTTCGGCCAGATACCATACCCAGCTTCCCATATCGTTCTAAGGCTATGATTTTGAGTCTTAGCGGTATAAGCTAATTACATCCTGCCTACTCCTAAGTTACCCGAGAGGTCATTTTCGATGTGACATTAACATATATAATTGAATTATAATAAGGTAATTTCCAGTAGGTGTTAAGATCTTTGGAATTTCCAATTGCAAATAAGTACACTATAACAGATGATATTATATCAATATGTCACGTTTTTTCCTGAAATCCAGATAAAATGATACATTATAGAGGTTTGTAGTTACTTTAAAAATAAGGATAACAACGATATATAAATAAATATTGAATTCAATTATAAATAAACACGATACGAGAATGCCATTGAAGTTATTTCAGTATCTAAATGAATAAACATATTCTTGGCATTCTTAGATGGGAATCCAAATAGGCACTTATTGAAAAAAACTGAAGATTTTATAGACGTGTCTTCTTTTTAACGAGGATTTTTTACCTCCTGACGATTCAGTCGAGTTATAAAACCGCACTCACAAGAAGACGTGGACTTCTGAGTAAAGAGTTAAAATAACTCTATGGTACTGCGATAGATCTTTTTGCCCTGTTTCGTCTCCGCAAACATTACCCTTTAAACTAGAACATGTTACGCTTCTACGTTACTGCTTAGTAGCCTAAACTATCCGGACAAAAATAAATCTTTATCAGGTCATAACTTGAGAAGAACTTTACACATTTCATCTATATCTTTTAAAGTTTTCTATGATTTAGTAGATGGTTTTTCCTAAAAAATAAATTTAGTAATGCAGAAAAATAGGGGCAATGGAAAATGTAATTCTCAAATAGGTGAGATGGTTAAACAAGATTCCATCATATTAAGGTTAAGTAACGTTTTAGTAAGCAGTTGTCGCAAATATGTTAATTTCTATGCGGGTAGTTGCAAGAAAAGTAGGTGTTCCGCTTACCTCTAGGTAATTTATGTAGATCTGAGCTCTAGCTCAGAGTTAAAGGTAACATAATTATTCCTTATTTGTTATATTTTATTCAATTTACCTGTTATTGTTCTTTGTCAGTTTAATAGCTCTGTAGGAATGTTCATGTGATAATCTCTATATACCCCAACTAGGTATTGTGGGGTTTGTCATGTGAGTAGGAAATAAAGTGTTAATTAATAAATAATATCTCAGGTGTTCCCTCATCTTTGTTTAGATTGGACTTCAGTTTCCCGTAGATATTATTGCTACTGTACATCGGATGATATGATGATATTATTATTGTAAAATCAAATGCTGAAATAGTTGTCATTCTTAGAAAATAATAATTTAACTATTATATTATTAATCAAAAGTAGTACTTTGATATTTGTGATTTAATTGATTTCTTTGATTTTTGTTTGAAATAGGGAGAGATTAATTTCTCCTCCAATGCTATTCAGTTTGGAAGATAATCTAGAATGACGTTTTAAGTTTTTGAAGCGAGAACTGCTTTAACCGCGGGAACACATTTTATTATGCGTTCGAACCACCGAATTCCTTTTTTATTTATTGGATTGTGAAAAATCTTGTTGGTTCGCGTCACCGACTTCGTAATAGTATATGTATATAGCTGCTACACAAGTGACGTCTTGTACAAAATTAGTAAGTAATTTTTTAATATTAAAATTCTAAGTTTTAACTTCCATCGACAGACCCTATGACATCCATTTCTTTTATAAGGGACATTGGCAGTTGATCTCAAGTGGTCTCTACATTATACTGAGACTTGGGTTAGCGCTTAAGGCCAAGAACCTTACTAACAATACTATTACGCTTATACGTAAATATGTCTTAAGTAGAACAAGTTCTTTCTTATTTCAACTAGAAACCGTTACTGTGGGAATCAGCTGTACCCTTAACAATATCATTGTTATCACCCTTAACGTATTTTAGCAAATACTCTATCAGTCAAATATCGACTCTACTATCATTATTTTTGAAGTTAAAGTTGCTAGTACAACCTACATTCGATGTCTACAAAGAAAAGTTTGAATGATAACATTTGGTTTATAAAATGTACCTTACGGCTATCAAAATAAAGTATAAATCGTTTGTGTGGTTTTTTGTCAGTTTCTTAAGATTTCGCATCTTGTCTACCTGAACGTCTTGGCTTTGGGACTGTGGTGGCAGTTGGAGGTGTTTTTGCAATGTTTTTTTTTTACTAAATGTAGAACGGAATACATCTTGATGTTAAGAAGTAAGAAATAATTCAGTTTCTTAGCCGAAGAGAGTTATCGGGTCGAATCCAGAATTGATTTCTGTGTGGGGCCCTTTTTTTACAATCCGGATGATAAGGTGAAGGTTCTTGATGTTTGGATACACATAGTAACTGGCCATTGCACTAAGTTACAAAAACTAAGGAAAAACAGCAGCAACTCGCAGTCTAATCTCACAAATATGTGGTACTTCCCCAAGCGAACTCCACAAATAGTCGATTTTCCCCGCGGATTTAACGGAGTCTTTTGGTCTTCTGCGTAATCCTGCTAAACTACTTATATTTTAATGCAAAACTTTGGATGACTGGATGTTTGTTGCTCAGTCACTTCAGAACATTTGAACCATAGAAATCAGAAACCAGGGTTGAACGGATCGGATTGAAATTTGGAACACAGTTAAATTATGGCCTGGATTAGCACATTGGCTGCTTTAGGTATATCTCGGGAAAACAACAGGAATTGCGCGGGAAAACTGAGAAGAGCCACTAGTACTGCTACAAATGAACTGGTTCGGTTACTAAACTGTAAATTAGTTGTAACTGAACTGTAATCCGAAATCGTGGTGTTGAGGTTCTTAACCCTGGTTATCGGTGTTGCCCGCATGTATGCAGATTCGCAATCGTTACCGTGCCCCCAATGTTTGCGGAGAAATCTGTCGCTTCGCGTGATAAGAACTACAGTTTCACCTTCACGTTGTCTATGGTTTACATTTTTTAAGTTATGTTTCTTTTGGCACGTTAAGGAAAAATATGAGAGCAAATTTATTACAGTGTGCACATTCACGAAATCAAACACCCTGAAAGGAGCTAGTAAACATTGCAACTGACTTTTGACAGGTTAATACTTCTTGCATTGAAGATATTATCTATTAAAATACATACATAATTGCAGTTAGGCTTCTTAACACCCGGAATAAAGACAAATAGGTACTTATTAGGTAACTCTCCTTTCGTGCGTACATAATTATGTAAGTTAACTCACACTTTTTTTAGAAAAAGAAAAAGATGAATATACTCTTCTATTGGTATTGGGTGGACTTGGATATATTTCAGTGTCTTCTAGTGTTAGAAAATTCTACTTTCCGAAGGACATTAGTTTTAGCATAATTTATCTGTTATCATGAACAATGAACATTGGCGGCAAACCCGACAACAATGAGACAGAAGGGACCAATGAAAGTGAAAAAAGTGGCGACCCTTCGTAAGTAACGTCTTGGCACCAGGATTGATATAGAGTGAAGAATGTTAGAGATTCCAGAAAAGAAAAAACATAAAACTAATTTCAAAATAAATATATTTTACCACATAATTATGATTAGACTTGATTAAGTATAAAAACAAGATAAAATAAACAAAATGAATGAAATTATTTTAAGGATTTTTCGTATTAAAAATAAGAAAGTCATAAAATATGTCTCGGTAACATTTAAGGAAACGCACGGCTTGTCAAAATTTGGCAAAAATATCAATAAAATGTCACAAAGTAAAAACCGTTTATTTGATATTTTTTTAAATATTTTTAATTACCTAACCTTAGAACTTCACACAAGTCTAATATAGGAAATAAAAAAATACTATATACTTTATCATAAAAAATGACAACTTCAAGGTGTAACTGTTCGTTGCTAAACCACGTTGAAATGGATGAATAGGTTTTTTAAAATTTTAGATTGTAGATTGGTATTGGTTAGCTTGGAATAGCAAATAAGCTACGTTCGATCCCAATAAAATTTACAATTTAGGAACTAATTAATTGATCTAAAGTTTTAGATGCGTAGACGAAGTCGCGGGCATTAAAAATAAATAGATAGATACTATTTGTCAACAAAACCAAAAAACGAACACACAGTAAAAATTCACAAAACATTGTAATGTAGTATGACAGTTGGCAGCCTTATCGCTGAAAGCATTAACAAGTTTCTGCTAATACAAGTATCTTTACTGTAATGTAGCTTCTGTTTCTTTTTATATCTACGCAGTCGTTTAAGCGCAGTTCACACGGGAACTACGCTTTCTTGAGGGGAACTTAACCGCGGAGATCCACTGAGATTTCTTGCGACCCCTTCGAAGTCTTGACGACTTTTAAGATAGAGGGTTAAAATGTTCATTTAAAATGTAATTTGTTTATTTAGTGGTTGAATAAAATTATTGAATTGTTTAAATACTAGGTTGACTAAAAATCGATTATTGGTATGCGTGTTACTTTTTAAAGTCAAAGTCAAAGTACTTTATTCATAAATGTACAATTTACACGTCAATAAATAAAAACAAAAGAAAGAGCATACATATTGTATACATTTTCAAAGTTTAAAATGACTACTTTATTGTATTATAATAATTATTGTACAGAAAAGGTTGAGGGTTAAAATGTTCATTTAAAATGTAATTTGTTTATTTAGTGGTCGAATAAAATTATTGAATTGTTAAAATACTAGGTTGGCTAAAAATCGATTATTGGGGAGCGTGGTACTTTTTATCACTGGAAATTAATGGAAATACAAACTGCGCGGAAAACCTAGTATGTAGTAACTTAGTAACATAGTAACATAGTATATATATCGTTTTATTTTTGTTAAAACACATTAAAAATAAATTACTAAAGTTGTTATATAACCAATAGTTATAAAATTAAATTTATATCGTTTTCTTTTTTCCTGTAAAATTAATAATTATCGCAAGTAGGTATGTACGAGATCCTTTAAGTTCAATAACATCTTTTCTTAGAGCTATTTTAATCAATTGTTTCGATAAATAAATACCTACATGTATTTCCATTAATTAGTGTTTTTCCTTAGCTTGGTTGCGCAGTAAGAGTACCTATTAATTTAATTAGGAGGATATGGCTACCTACCTAAAGATTACTTTGTAGTACTAGGTAAAGAACATATTTTTTAAATATTGGTTACATGTGAATGTTTTTGTCACCATAGAGCCTATGCAATACCTACTATTACTTTGTATTTTAGAATATCAATCAGATAACTAAAGTCAACGACATGGCTCAGCGTATGTGAAAGCTGATTTGATGGGCCGGTCATATCTGTCGCAGATCCGATGACCATTGGGACACACAGATTCGTAGAGAGTCTGTGAATCGGTAAACGTAGTGTAGGGTGACCTGTGACTATGTAGAGAAACGATGTGTGAGTACAAAATAAGCCAAGTGAATCCATTTCTTTAGCAGCGGTTAGCGCAGCTCTTGTGGAGGAGATATAGATTTAGAAACTCTCCATTGTCCATAATACAAAATTATATACCCCTAAAGCTACGGAAACGCTGTCATAGCGACAGCGTTTTTAAATAAACTTATCGCTAAGAGCCATCTCTTTCAGGCAAACGAAGAAGAAGAGAGTTAGTGAAAGGAACTGTCTTGTTGCAAAACTTGACTTAATCTGTTTAACGACCCAAACGTCGAATATTTCTAAATCGATTCGAAAAACAATTCAGTATTTTGTTCGTAAGTGTTGAGTACGTATTGGAAATATGTTGAGAAGTGTTGTAGAAAGAAATAAAATAACGATATCGAAGAAGGTGTATGAAGGCGCGTGAAGCCGTTTAGTATAAACTAAGTACTTATAAAAAAAGTTTGTTTTAAAAACTAGTATAAGAGACACAAAACGTTAAGCTTCCTTCTGGATTGATGGAATTGATGAAACATGAAGTACCTATACTGTTGCTGTTTGTTGTATGTTATTATGTTCCAAACATGTACGCGTAGGTAGTAGGAAGAATAGCAGTTATCCATTGTTATAGTTCCTTCAACAATATAGACAACAGAATATAAGTAATGTTTGTTTAACGTCCAAATATTTCCTCAAAAAAAAAAGAACCGAAAATAAAATAGTTAGCAGACTATTTTCCTGCTTCCCGAACACTTATTTCGATCGTTGCCAAATACAATGGATATTAAAAACGTGATGTCTGTACGTAAATGAACGATGTATACGGAATAAGTATAAGGTGTTTGTGCCTTATGCGAAACGCGTAAGGTTTAAAATTAAAGGTTAAAAAGGTAAGGCTTTGCAACCGTGATGGTTGTGTGTGTGTGAGAGTGGACCGAGTCCAGCTTTCGAAAAGTACGCGAGAATGAGCCAGTAGACTGCATTTTTGTAGAGTAACTCGATGTTAGAGAGGACGGATGAATAAACTTTGATTTTTCACTGAAAACTAATCTGAAATGAAAGCTAGTTTACCGTGAATCGAAATACAACAAACCCAAACCGTTCGGATAAATCTGACGTAACTTCGAAATTTCATTCCATTCATTAAATTGTTTCCGATAAACTTTTCCTGTAAATTAAAGTTCACTTGTCACAAAAAATTCGCGTTAAATACTTTGAAATAACATACGATGATCGAAAAATTGAATCAATTGCGCCCTCTATAACATAGTTTGTCTATGTAAAAAGTTGTACGGCGGACCGCACACATGCAAAGCTACGCACACAGGCGCGGGTAAAAGCGGGTAAACTAATACCGGGCCGGATTAATGCTTCAGTTAGTGAAAAAACTTTTTTCAGACTGCGCCGTCCGAACCAGGGACGGACTAGGCAATTTAAATTAGCTAATTTGACGTGACGCGTCATTTTTGTCAGTTTGGTTTTGTCATAAAACAACGGTTTTATGACGCGTTTCATATTTGTATGGAAGATATCAGTTAGTATCCATTGTATTTTCCATTGTATTACTTTAGTATAAGAGGAATTCAGTTGCTTGGTTACACCTTACCGCGTAATGCTAAAGAGTTATTTGCATTGTTGCATGCATCTTAATCATTTCTTTGTTCATTTATTATTTACTAGTGACACGTCCCGGTTTAGCTCATGTAAGTAATATTGAACCAGATTATTAGATGAATTAATCCTAAGTTACTAAGAAAGTGGCTCCTAATGGTGTAATGTTTGTATTATATGTCCTATATAATGATACATCATCTCTGACATAACATATATAGGTACTATAGATTAGTTTTACAACTTAATTATAACCAGATGGCTAGTTTTTTTTAAATAAGTTCAGTAACGTCAATTTTATTTATTACAAAGTCAAACACTTAATTATAAATCTGCTCTACTTATTTCATTTGTCTGTGGTACGTATCGATTTAAAAAATGTTGTGTATTCATATTTTGTAAATAACTAGTTTCAGATTGATTTCATTAGGTAAAATTTTGCGGCATTATTAAGGTATAGGTAGGTACAATACAATTTTATTACCAAAGCTTGTAAAACAGCCAGTATTTATCGATTAAATAAATCGATATATCGCAAATTTATTTTATACTAGTATTATCTTGTTAAATGAATTGGTTAAATTATAAGTAAGGTATTGAATAAATAAATTTTGTGGTAACCAGAATTCTGAAACAATGTATTAACGATAAGTTACCGAGTAATAAATATTATGACAATTAGGTTTTCCTTAGATAACTGTGAATTAAGGAATGTTATGTTTGACGTTAATTAAGCGAACAATAAGTATAATACACGAAGGTTATTTACCTACTTAGGTAGATTAAATCATTTCATGGTCACACCACCTATTTTATGGACGTATTAAAAAGAAATTGAATAAATTTAGGTAAACATATTATAATTCCCTGTGTGTATATAAAATAGGTATGCTAATATTGTAAGTGCGAATGTTTATAAGTATAATATGGATATTTGTTTCTCTTTCATGACTGTGATCTGTTTCGATTTACCATAGACGTTTTTTTGGTTTCAAGGACAATGTTTCCAAAGAAATTACAAGGTAAAGAGATTAATCACATTATCTAGGTGACGAGCGCGGTACTATACACGCTACTGGGTCTGTGATTTTATACAAAGGCGTATTGCTTACTATCAAACGCATAACTTGCCCATCGCGTCATCTTATCTTTTACAAAGTTGAAAAGTTGAAGTAAAAGCTCAATTTTCTCAATTTTATAAATATCAGCTGTTCTTGTCGCAATTTTTTCCTCTACAAAATACAAAATAGTTAAGTTCCTGTACTAACCATTTGTAAACGGTAGAAAAAGTAACAGTATAAAAATGCGGGTAAAAAAAACATCGCGATGCGGGTTTGAGAAAACCTTATCACTAAGTAGGTAAGTACAAACGTTCATGACGCACTTCGCGACTTTCTGTTTCCTTATCTTAGAACGAATGTTATTCACAACATATAACAACAACTTGTACTATATTTACACAACATTTCTAGCTTTGACCTGAATGGTGACGCGTTTACAAAATGCAAAAACTTGATAAAATATTGTTAGCTCGCTCTACAAGTGCTTCATTTTGTTTGAGAAACATTGGCAACATGTTTCTCAACTTCAATGTAAATACATTTTGGCAATACATTTTTGCCTATGTAACATTCATGTTTGTCATTCTGAAACATTACCAATGACGTGAATTAAAATACGTGGCTAATTAATAGTTTTTCATTCAGGTTAAAAAATACTCATCGTCATCATAAAAATCAATATCTGCTTGGTCCGTCCCTGAGTAATGACTCCCTCCTCACTGACCCGCCTGTCTTGTACCCCAGGCTTCAAAAGTTCAGCTCATTTGAGTGCTTGCCGAGATTTCATTACCCCCACCCCCAACTACTCACTTCGGTATTAAAACTTTTTTCGAAAAAGGGTTAAATGCATGCATTTTTTCCACTCGCTTTTTTTATCCTTTTTCCCGCCAAAGGGCATCTGCTGACCGTTCACGGTTACTTGATCTCAGAATTAGTTCGTTAATTACTGAGACAGTTTGCAGTTTCGAGTGTTCTTCTTTATTCGTATCCGTACTAAGTATGAGCGTTTGATAAAAAATACTCCGTACATTTCAAAAGGCTTGAGCTTGCATAGAACGTTAACGTGTATCATCATTGCTTTTGAATTTAGAATTATGTTTTTATTTTCATTCGGTTTGTTTCTTTTTGCATACGGCCAGTGCTACGACACAATAAAGGTTAGACTATACTTGAAACGTAACATCATTTTGGAAAAAAAGAAATTAACCACCGTATTTAAAACATTTTCCTAAAGATCAAACAAAGAAACAAAACCTGTCAAAATTTTGAGTAAAATCAAAACGTTATTGAAATCTAAGGATAAATATTTGCTAGCACATAATTAATATTAACTTGTTTAATTATTATATCTCGTGTTCGCATTTGACGTTTGTAAAATTACTTTTCTAGACGTCATTATTTCAATACGTATCGCTGGCTTACTTAGGTGTATTTCCCTGGAGTATTCGCGATATAAGATAGATTTTTAGACCTGTTTTAACTAACGTATTAATTTGATTACGTAGCTAAATGATGAAACGTATCCTTATCAACAATATTTAATACAATCAAAGAAAATATTGAGGAAGTATCAAAATGCCTACAGCAAGTAGCATAATCAGCACACACACACATCAGCAAACACACTTTAATATTCGCAATACTGGATCTTAGATATTTCTAAATAGAAGTCAATGCCAAAATTGCCAAAATCCATCCTAAGCATCCAGGCGTCGACCAAATGCAGGTGTGCGGATGATACTCCTCGAAATACTAGTTTCTTAGAGCATGTTGGTTTCCTCGCGATGTTTTCCTACACCACCGGTTTTAACAAAAGCTAGTGCTAGTAACAGACTTGTAAATCTGCTCTTGAAATAATACTCCGAGGTGAAAATGAGGTCCGATCCTACGATCTCACGAAATTGCTTGTGAAATTGAACTTTTTCGCCACTAATCCACCACAGCTTTTTCATTTCATCATTACGGAAATACTTTATTAATAATATTTTGTATTATTGTATTTTTTTTGCATTAACAACATAATAAGTTTAAGATTGCATTGTATTATTACTTTACTTTCAAAATGAATAAAATAATTATTGACTTCACGACCTCCGTACTCCATCCAAATACACGAAAAAAAACCTTTTCCGCAGCAGAATAAGGCAGGTAACACATTAATTAATTACGTCTTAGGGCGCGTCCCGGCGACTTGTAGTTGTCGCACTTGAGTAATTTCCCTTGTGTATACAGCCTATGCCGCGCCTTTTCACCTTGGCTGGTAGTGTGTATCATCCCTTAAAAACCGCATGCAGTGCCACCAACTTACCTGTCGAACGACCAAAAGCGGAACTACTGAGTTACGAGCTAAGGAACACAGAAGTTGTCTAATTTTGTAATAGGTGGCAACACTTTGCGATTGTGACGCCATCGCTGCATTCTACATATAAGTTGGTCGTACTTGTACCTAGTACCTACGCGACTTTTTAATAAGCTATTCCTAAAAGTCAAATTTTGTAGTATAGCGGTTACAGTTGAACAAAATCCCTGAGGATTTAGCATGAAAATGAACGCTATCGAAACTTATATAAATGTAAAAATACTTTTAATTTTATATTTAATAAAAGTACAAAAAAGTAAAACCACAAAAAAAATAGTAAAGAGAATTGTAAGTCCAAAAAAGTCAATTACATAAAAAAGGTACCTACACAATATTTTTAATAATTTGAGCGGTCGTTGACGTCAAGTTATTAACATTAATGAAGCGTACTTCCTTTAAAAAGGATTTTATTAAAATTAATAAAACACTTTATCAATCATAAAGTACCTACGTTACATGGTCTTTTAAGTACAAGAACTGGTAGACCAGCGTAACTTGAACTCTGTGTGCTTTGGTTAACAAACGATAATGCCAAGAATGTGGAACGGTTAGGGATCTTGAAGATCTGGCCGGTAGCAGCTTCAGCAGATAAGAGCTTGGACGCTGGACTTCCGCTGGCACTGATAGTGGTTGGTAGAAACGACAACAAAATAATTTTATTTCGTTGTATTTTACTTAGTAGGTATTCTTGGAATATTCTAGTTACAATTTAGGCAACTATCATATAAGACGAAGTTTAAACTTGAATAATGTAATGTATGATTTCGTTTGTATTTTAAAAGCGTATTTTTCTTCGCAATTTGATAGTGTAAAGAGGTTCTGTTGAATTTCTAATTTTTAAAACATCAATTAATCATGGAGTCTTTGCTGAAATCCCATTCATACCAACATGTCATTCGTAAAATTAAAAAAAAAAACGAAAATCCACTATTTATTCCTCAGACTTATGGCAACTTTGAATTAGCAATGTCCGTTTAAATAATTTCTTTCGTAAAAGGCTAATTAAAAAAGAAAATGGTTCGTTACACTGGCCGAAAATGAAAACAAAATCGCGTGACTTTCCCGCCCAAACGCATGTGTCATTAGAACTGTCATAAGGTTTTTTAAGGTGGAGACTACACTAATGAAAGAACGCCCGCTCCTTCGAGACCAGTCGAGTCGAGGCTTCGCATGCTTGGCGTGACAACATGGCCATGTGTTCAAACAACTAGTAAAATAATTAATGGCGTTCTTTTGGTCTCGTTACAATTTATATTTATAACTAGTTCATTTTACTTTATTTGTTTTGTAAGTGTTTAATGATTCTCCACTGATATATCCTTTAGTATAAAGTAGTAATTTAATCGCCGTGATTTGACTTCGGCTCATTTCTTTCAGTTAGTTTGACTAAACTAGTAAAAAAAATGACTTGCGAAAGTCTTGAGAAAATGTTCAGAAAATGACGGTAGGTACTATGACTCGATGAAACAATATTCCAATGTGTCATACAATACCATAATATATTAATTCCTTTTCATTCTCGTAACTCGATTAATCAGTGTTGCTAACCACGTAACATTTTAAAATGATTCATTTCACTACACTAAGAATAATTCTAATGCCTTTACATTCATTTTAGGCATTGAATACGAGCTACGTCAAATTTTCGATTTTCCTTTGTAAAATGATTGTATGGAATAGGGTCGAGTAATTAAAATACCGCTTCCATCGAAGAAAAGATAACGCTGTAGGAGGAAGATACCGTCATTTTTCTAATTACCATTTTCATTAGCTGATGGATCACATGAGCCTACGGGCTAGCCACACAAAGTAGTTTTTCCACTTACCCTATTTTGTGTTTTCTTTTCCGATTCATCGTTGTAGGCCAAGAATTATGGTAAGTTAATCGTTAAGTTCATAAACTAGCTTTTAATTGATTTCGGAACTTCTTTTTAGCCGAGATTTTTTTATTTTTTTGAGATGTAAATTATATTTATGATGTTTTTTAGTGGATTAGTAGCTTCTCACAAAAAGCGCAATATAATTTGTATAACCACATAAAGTACAATTTTAAACACTACCTATAGGTATTTATCCTGTACTTGGGATTAAGTGATAAATTAAAGTACAGTGGTAAATTAGTATAGTCAAAACTTTAGATTTCCCTGAGCGTCATTTATGTAGGTAGGTATTTATAACCGTTTAATTAGTGGCATTAATTAATCCATTAGATATTTTACATAATTTCATATTTCAATACGCAAATCGCCTTATACATATATTATGTACCTATTACATTTCATTAAAGTTCTAAACGTAAAATCATAAATGGCATAAGGACGTCTATGGATTTTCCAGAACAGATAAATACCTTGAAGAATGTAGTTTAATTGGATGTTTTGCCGTAATATTGTGGTAAAATACCCAATAAATATTCACACCTTAGATACTTGTGGATTTACCACCGTGTAAGACTTGAGTATGACTGGATTAAAATTATAAGTAAGTTACATTTGACTCGATAATTTCGATGAATTCCTCTTTTGATGTCGTTTATTTTTATTTTGAATGAAAATAAAAAAAGTTGCCAGAAAAAAGTTCTAATTGCAAAACTAGTTAAAGGAGGTCACACATCGTACGTGGCGTATCGCAAGCATGACACGAAGCTCCTTGATCATGGCGATAAGTAGAACCGCGCCTTGCGTGTTTTAATTATATTATTAACGACGATGGCCGGCGAAAGGCTAATATTTTATAATGGCCAACGTATCGCAATGATATGTAAATATTCGACCGCGCCCGCACCTATTACGTACATCGTCGCGTGCGTGTGAACTCTAATTCGGAAGTAAAGACACGTTACGTCTAATTTAGTACTGAGGCGTGACGTTCTTTTTCGGTGCTTACGGCTTTAGACGGATTCTTATGGTAAATAAACAGGCGTGCTAATGGGATTGCCGTCGAGTGGCCGCTCCTAGCAACTTCTGTGACGTGTAATTAGCAGGTTTTGAAGGAAAACTACTCATAAGCTTCCTCGAGAGGGCCGTATTAATTACTGGAGGTGCTCGTATGAGCGTGGCGCGGTTTAAATGACCGGCCACTTGGCGCCCTAGCTCGCCCAGCCTTATTAAAAATGTTAACACGTAAATTAGACTGCACGGTGCAGTGTATTAGCCAACCAATTAAATTTTACAGTCTCGCCGTACAATGCGCAGCGAGCTGACGTCACAAGTCGGGGGATGAATGTGACACTAACTAAGGCTAGTGTCGACTACCCCTTACTTAGAAATGGCGGGAAATAATCGTCCTTTGGCGTATCTTTAAACTTTGATGCAGTTAAAATAACGAATATCTATCTAGTTAAAAAGCAAATAGGTTTTTTAATTACGCAAATTTTATTGGACTAAATTATGTGCCCAGGCAGCTAACGCGGTAAGTTAAAAGGGCATGTGGGAATTGCGACGTAAGGTTGGCAACATTTCCGTAACGTAAGAGTCCTTGTAAACGAGAGATTTCAATCTCCGTTGGAAAATATGGTACGCCAATTTTTTATTTGGCGGATTGAAACAGTTTTACGATTTCTTGAAGTGGTTTAATTACGCCGCCGTTGCGAAGTCAACGATAAAATGGTGAAGTTGTTATTTTAAGTAAAATGTTGTAAGAAATTAGAAACTTTCGCATTTAATTATTAAATTATTTTGCGCACATACGATTTAGGTACGTATACCAAATAAGTAGATAGTATTTTTTTGAATAAATCAGACCTACAATACCTACCTAAGGTATGTTGAGACGTGATTTCACCGTGAAAAATACGTATAAAAAACAGCTCTACCTATAATTTACGTTAAATTTCTAAAAACTGTCAACCACGTAACCCGTTCGTGTGTAAACGCTTAAAAGGTTTTTACCTCTGGTCTAAGTGCGCCCCCTCGTGCCTAGTGTGTAAAAAGATTAATTGGAGTGTTGCCCGTGTTTCTAACAATTTACCACAGAATTTACGGCGCCTTCTCTGACGGGCCGGCCACAGAGCACTTCTGCGCAACTTAATTAAGCGAAATAACTTAACGAGTCAAGCTAAGTTACTAATTAGTCCTATCGCAGGCTAATTCGCCGAGTGACTCTTTGTTTGAGCCCGGGTTTCTTTGAGTTCGCGCGCCAAAAGAATTTGTCTTTGCGAGTTTCCATCGACTAAGGATGTTTGTTTTGCCCCGGGGAGTTTCAGCGAAGACTTTTGTTTGTGGTCTGATTTATGAAGACGCCGTCATGACAACTTTTTAGACGCAACATTGACTTTTTGGATTGCCTTTTTCACTTCGCAAGCGTAAAGTTTTTATTTGACTTCGCAAAAATTATAATCATGATATCAATTTTGCACAATAAATACCGTATTAGTTAAATCTTATTTTCATGAACACATTAAAAATAGACAAATGTATTGACGACAGGGCAGTATTGACGTAGAATACAGATTATTGCATCCTTTTTTTTCTCTTTTTCGTTCAAAACTAGAGGCGTGAAGGCGTTCCGTAAAAGACACAAGGAGCCACTCGGCAGCAGTGCTCTCTAGGCGTCTCACACGACACGTCAACAAGTGGATGTTCGCTTGAAACTTGAAAGCGGCCCTTTATAAACCAATACGATCATTCGAACCAAAAAAAAAATAGCAGTCAAAGGGACTGCCGATAGAAGGGAAAACTTATAACTCAGAATTTTGAAAAACAGTACACGGGTGAAACCGTAAGGGCTTGGCCATGACCATAACCATCTAGAAGGATCTAAAAATATTGTTTCTTTACAACTTTATTTATTGTGTTGCCATTTTAAAATTCTAAATTTGGAATGATTTGGAAACAGACCATGCATGAGTTCTGAATTTGAAAAGTAAGAAGAAAATAAAAGTCGTAGGTATTTGTTTTATGTCATTAATGTAATGCGGTTTTAATGCGATCATTAAAAAAGTTTACATGCACGTTATCGCAATTCCAGTTAACGATCACAGAAAGGCTATCGCTCGACTTTAATAAACTGATTAGTTTTAATTTGTTTACTTATTTATAATTAACCCGATTTAATGTGAGTTATGAAATATTATTTTTATAAGGAAAAATATATGTAAAAATTGCTGTTAATCTGATCAGGAATCGAGTTTTGTCTGATTATTATGCTGTTATAATTAATTAAGGGATATTCATTATGATCAAACGAAGACTCCATTATACTTGTGTACTTACATTATTTTTAACTTCGCTGGTGTGCACAATAAAATGTTTCTGTTTGTCTTGTTTTGTAAGTGAAACTAGTACAAATATTTTTTAAAAAGATATTTTTTTTGTATATGCCGTAATTCACGGTGCTTTGAGTCTCCGATACTTGAGTTGTTTGACGCTGAGCCTCGAACGAGCTCTAAGATACAAAGTTGTGCTTTAAGAATATGATATGTTATTACATTTCAATAAAACACAAATTAAGTTAACCAGTATAACTCTGTATAATCCAGTATAAAGTTAGTAAAATACAAATAAATGAAATTTTTGCCATTCCCCGTTGCTTGTCCTTGGTTGCCACTACCCTTGGTTGTATCAAAGCGTCGTGTAATAAAGTCGCGTGGTCACTAATCGACGATTTCCTTAGAATTTTAAAACGGCATCCATTATTTAAGTTCGCATCGGACACCTTCGAGCTACCCTCTAATTGCGATTGTGGCTCCCTCACCCTTTCAGGGGTCTTTCAGAGATGTTTATCGGCAGGAAATGGTCGTTTTCCGTTGTCCACAACACCCATTAGCTTACAATAGGTAATGGACTTAGTTGCGTTGTTGCTGAAGAATGTTTTGATTTGTTAAGTTAGTATGACAGTTTTAGAAGTATGCATTATTCGAACGCCTATTTGAAAATCTCCATTTACAAATCCAGTTTTATACTCATTTGTTGAAATTCTTTTCGTACAGTATTTTTTTAAGAGACCGTCCTCACCAGAGTTTTCCTCTTAGGGTCTTTATCTTTATGGCCTACTGAATTTTCAGCTAATGCAGAAGCCGCAGTGCCGTCCTAACTTAACTTACGTAACTATATTTACGTATAGCATACTCAACCTTAGGTATATACATATTATTTATATACATCAATATTATACATATTCTGAACTTTACAGTGTAAACATAACTGACGGTTTAGAGCGAAAGAAGTAAACAAGATTCTTTTGTCAGTCGGTTGCAAGGGTTAATGCTTTATCCTAATGTTAATAAACTATTACCAAGGTAAAATATTTATTTTCCTTCAGTTTCATTTAATAAAAGAGATAATTAGAATTACCTGAGTTGTTACTTTGTTATCTAGACAAAAGGTACAAAGATACGCTACGCAAAAGCGTTTTTATCAAAGCTTTTACTTCCCCTTTATCTAAGTCTGATAACAACTTAGATAATGATAATACAAGCTTGAGATATCTATAGATATCAGCAGAAAGCTTTAATATAAAGTCGATATATCAGCATAAGTGTTTGCTTTATGTTGCCACGTGGCAACCCTATTCCGTAATTTGAAGTCGATATCGCGAAACTGATCGATTTTTTTTTGCTGAAAATGAATTTATTTGTTTTTGTTTTTTTTTATTTGTCAAGTTTCATCCTTTTTACCCGACTGAAAGAAGGGTTATGTTTTTGGCGCGTATCTGTAAATTTCTTTATTGACAATTTAGATATCGTTAGATTCCTCTCAATCACCCAAGTTTGCTTAGGTTGTGTATAATGTTTATTTACTTGTTGATTTTTTGCAGTCAGGATTTTTAGATTAAAGTTGTTTATTTATCTACTACTACTCTATACATTTTGCATTCAACATTATTACATTTTATTGAGGTTGGTAGCAATGTTGTATTAGCACTTAGACAGAACATTACATTTTTAATATTTAAATATCATCATCGTCATCGCTACAACGCTTACCTCTTTCTATAATTATACATAGTTATACCTAGTATAAGGAAAATATTACTTCTTGGTGCATTTTTACTGAAATTTATTTGCTTTACGTTTTTATTAACCCATTTCATATACGAGTATTTCTGTTTTTTATACTATTTACAAGTTATTTTCTGATAAGTAGTGTATGTTGGAGACGGCAATATATCCAAATTAGTCTATTTAAAATATAGCTATAATGCGACAAAAATAAAAATATTGTCGATGAAACATGGCTTATGGTTTTTGGCTTTTTGTATTTCGAGATTGGGATATGAACCCGTAACTATTTCTTAAATACATACACAAAACTTGGTTTTGTGAACCAGCTACGTACCGCTCCTACCATTATTCGTCGTCAAACAATACTTTCGAAAGCGAACGATTTTTTTAAATATAAAAAAAAAATACAACATATTTTTCCAGAATAAAGCTCCATATCTACAATACAAAGAAGGGGGGAAGGTATTTATCACCGTGCCGCGATTATGACAGGTGCCTTTATCGTCGGACTTAGATAACGCAAAATTAGTCGAGCAGAAATCAATACTTGGTGGGATTTTTCCGCTAAACAAATGTACATTTATTTATTTATCGAACTTATTTCCCCTAGGTTTAAAGAGTAGTTGTGGTGTTAGTAAAGTATAGTCATAGTCTTAGGGAGCAATTGCAGATGACCTCAAATGGACTGCCTACTGAAGTAGAGACCATTGAACCGACTCTCTAGGTTTTTGAAGTGAAAACTTTGCGCGCCAAAGACAGATTTTTCGTGGGCTGTGAATTGAATTCTAGCGTCACGCTCGCTCTTTTTTATTGTTGTTAAGAGCACTCGGGGCTTACTCTCACGAAGACATGGGCAAGGCCACTACGCTGGCCAAGTGCGGGTTAGCGAATGAAGATAATTACTTTGCGATACGATATTATGTAAAATTGTAGGCATGGGTTTGTTATTTAATTGACGTGATGTTTTATTTTCTTAAACAGTTAGTATAATTTTAATAATTGCAATTTTCTAACTAAAATAATCTTGTTTAAACGAAACGAAGTATTTAATACTGATTTGACAAAATACTGGAAATATACTTATACTAACATTTCAAAATATTTTTTCTTATTTATTTATATATTTATTATTTTTCTTTTTTCTTATTACAAATGTAATATACTTCGTAGAGAAAGAGATTATACAAAGAACATAAATAAATTGTTGTTATTGTATAATACTTACAATACTGTTTAGTTAGTCATATTTTCTAGTATTATGTTACATCGTAACTGAGTATGTACCTATTTGTTTACATACCTAACTTGTTTAGTGTTTTATTTGCAATTAAAAATGTGATGTTATTTACAAAAGCGTTTGAACTTAGATTTATTAGATTTAGATTAGACTTATTAGATTAGATTAGACTTAGATTTGTAAAATAGTAAATATGAAAGATGCATCGATAGATAAACTTTAAATTAATAAAAGTCTAATACATCGGCAAATTTTAGTAACATGCTAACATTTTGTTCCAAAGCGAGTGCTCGAATGAAAATATATTCAAAGACATGAAATAAAAATTAAGGAATGGGAACTAGGATCAAAATGACGAGTCTAGTGAAGTGTTACTTATCGATTTGAACTCTTCATGTTCAAAATAGTACGTTGCTCTGGGCAGTTACATTTATAGGTAGATAGAGATAGATTAGAGTAGAATAGATAATTTCCTTCCGTACCATGACCTAACGTTCTTCTAACCCTTCCCACCACTTCTTTTGTAAATAAACACATGAATCAATAACTTACTGAAAGCAAAATCCCAATGACGATTCAGTAATATCATTATTACGTAGATATTTACAGTACAAGGTATACATTTCATGTATGTATAAAGCGAAGTATGTAATGGAGAAAGAGGAAAACAAGATGGGTGAAACCCAAAGTATTTTTATATTATTCACAGAATAAAGGACACTACGCAAATATGCACACTCTCAATAAATGTTTATTTAATGTTTACAATGGAAATTGTAGAGCAGAAATTTAGAATAGGTCAATATAAGGGGCCCCTTTTAAACCTACAGCCCGAGTCACAAGTCTTGGGGTCTATTCGAGATTTCTCTCTCTGCCACACGATGGACCCGGCACCCGCACGGTGAATCCATGGAATGCTAAGAAGTTCGTCTCTGAGATCGAAAATATAGTATTATGTATTAAAGTCTGTTCGATTACATCAGATCTCTCGTAATCCGTGCGTGGATGCGATTGGTGTAGTACTGGTTGAGTAGGTAAAGTATAATATATCACCTATGTAAGTTACGGCTGGTCTTATTGGGAGAACGGCTAACTTAAAACGGTGAAGGAAAACATCGAGAGGAAACCGACATGTACCTAGAAGAGGTCATGTGTCTACAACCAACCCGCAGTGGGCCAGCGTAGTGGATTGCCTTGACTCTCCACTTGCGAAAGAACGCCCCGAGTCACAGATGTAGGTACATTTAGAGGGCTGCTTATTGGAGGTATAATATATATGGAATGCCTTCAATAGTAATTTTAAGTATGCTCTACGTTGTGTGCGTAAGTATGATTATTAAGTTCAGGTTAGTAGAACCGCGCGTCTTCTGGGGTAACCCATTGTTCGGTAGGCATTAGAGGCTATCGGAGGCTACGTACGTAACTTACGTAAAAAATGAAATTGGCTCCGGATAGACATCAATAGTGCCAGAGTAAGTAGGTTTTGACCCAACAATGGGTCGATATAGATTGACAATGCCATTTAAATTATTTCAGCATTTTTTATCTGTTGGGAAAGAGAAATTAGTGTGTCATATGGAGTGTGTCACTCTAAACCTGGATCCGTGATTTTTAATAACAGATGCGATCAATCTACAAACATATGTATTTATATTTTTGACATTTGTTGATATAATGACATACATGAGGAATTTATTGATTTTCCTTATGTATGCGACTTAAATTTTGCGTTATGCCGTAAGCAGTTTATCTCTCACGTGCCCTTTTTAGGGGTATGACGTATTTTATACCAGTCATCGCTTTCTTCGAACATTTTAGGGAAGAGTTCGATCTGACACACACTGCAGTATGTTTTGACCATACGTGGCCTTTAAAAAATCTTTGACGTAGCTCGTTGCAAACATAATAATATTTGTGTAATAATATAATAATATTTGTGTAGTGTAGTATAATAATATAAGTGACGTTTAACGTGTGAAAGTACATTTGAACGAATTCATTATTAGCGACGTGTAAATTGCCTTTACCAAATGAATGAATATGATTATACTCGTAATATATATTTGGCTTTTTGTATATATTTTTTTATAGAATAAATAATCCTGTACAAACAATTAAATATTTTTAAACACCTTAACCACAAACAATAAAATTAAAGTTGTTTTTTCATTTAACTAGTCACACTTGTTCTGATTTCATTAGTTTTCGCTATTAGGGAGCGACCCCATCGCTTTTGATAATTAGGAAATAGTGTACGAAACCCTTTACGGTTGGAAAGTCATGGATGTTGCTCGTATACCCTTTACCCTATTTTGTAAGGAAATTCCGAGAATATGATTTGTTAGTAAATCAATTGTAAAATAATAGGGCTACGTAGAGCGTCTGTTTTAAACCGTGAGACATTCTGAATACAAAATATGGACTTTTGCTATGGAATCAATTCTGAAACGAACAAATTTTATCCTGTCGTAAACAACTTTAGAATTTGCGAGCATAGAATTGCCGTATTTTAAAAAAATTAAATTGTATATAACTATTAGGGACCGATGGAAATGCTATAGCAGTCGGATAAAAAAGGTTGTTGTTGATGATGTCTGTTTAGCGTCCTCCATAGTTTCTAATTTTTCTGAAATAAATCCTGCCATTTTACAGGTGAGAATAAAAGTGAAATAAAAAAACTTACCGGAAGTTTGAGAACCACTTGACGAGCTGCGCGGTGTTGTTCTTGTTGAACTTGATGTCGGGGAAGTACATCTTGAGAACCGCTGAGCTCGGGTACCGCACCCAGAAGAACATCAGCTTGGCTTTCCGCAGGTGCATCGGCGTTAGGGTTGAGGAGTACAACGGAATTAAGGAGCATATTTGTTTGACAATAATTCTTTACAAAAACAATATATTAAAAATACAACATCGGACGTAATTTACATGATGTAAATTTTGTACAACATTTCAGAATTCGTACTGTTATAGCTGATAGAACAAAGACCACATAAAATGGGAAAATTTGACGAAGTTGGCCACCTTCAGTGAGTTCCAAATTTGAAACGTTTTCGTTTTTAACGTTGGTATTTTGGCGGGTAAAACCATAGGCTTATTTTATCATAGAGTTATTGTAGACTTATTTTTGGTAATTATTTATTTTATTTAATAGCAATGCGTAATTGTTTTTTTTTTAATATTGTTTGAAAAACATGTTTTGTTATACTGTCTGGTCACATTATTGTGTGTAAGAAAAGTGGTTTTAAATCTGATTACGGTACGTATGTCGCCTCGTAGGCCCAATGAAGCACTACAATTACTTAATCCGTTTGCATTTTCTAATCTTATAATGTGCCTTAGCCGATATCTGCAGCTCTTTATGTAAGTTTCCACGTGGATATTGAAACTAAGTTTATTCGCAATGAACCAAATCTATTCAGAGAAATTGCAGAGGAAAACTTAAAATCATATCTATTTTTGAGGTTTTCTTTTCAACACATTTTTCCTCACCATCACCATTTCCTCACCAATTTCAAAATCAAATCAAATCAAAATCAGTTTATTTGTCAGAATATTGTCACATATGTGTTGTTACAAATAAAACGTTGTCTCAAATATTCTACTCCAGATGGTGCACAAATATTTACAGTTTATTGTTATTGTATCATATTCAGTACCTATTCAGTTAGAAAATTAGTTAGTATTCCTAAATTTTTCATTTAAAAATTCATTTTTGTCATAATAACATCTTTCAATTAAAAGCAAGCTGTCTAGCCCCGGGAGGCCAGATTTGGGCAAAACCGGTTTTGAGACTTAAAAACCTTATTTTTTAATTATATACATACTTGAATATTAGTTTATTTTGATGCCTAAGAGATAGGCGATAATATTAATTAATTCATTGTCGTTTACAGACACACAAAGTTTGGTTTCATTTTTTAGTAATGATTTTTTGTGTGACGTCACGACGCCGGCCGCGTCGCGAGTCGGGCTTAATGGGTTAAATAATTTTCTCTTCATTACATTATAATTTAATTGAGTGTTTTATTTGAGTGTTCAATGTTCATCAGGCCGTTTAGTAAGCAAATAAGTGACTTTTTAGGATATAAATATGTTTTATGTTGATTAATCGAATTTTACGGTTAATTTTGTCAGTGTTTCAGCTATATCTCTGCATTTCAATTATATACGTACGTGGGTAATAGTTTTTTAAATATTTACAAAAAATGCACGAAGTTGGTGTTGGTAGTACCTACTAGGAATACGAAGACATAGAAGTTTACAAATAATTTTGTGTAATTTAATGTTAAGAATTTGACATTACATTTTTTTAAAAGAAATCTGATGTTTGTTTTATTTTACTAATGTAAAAATAGAGTAGCAAGTTTTAATTATTTATCGGTCTATGAAAACGTAGTTATTTTTATGTTTTTTAAGCTGGCATGATTGAGTCCATGATTCTTAGTAACTTTTAATAGTTTTGTTCGTTATTCTATCGTTACGTTGAAGCTATGGAAAGGCGTCGAACAGTGGAGAAACCGCATCGCTTGCAAGGCTTCCACAGTCGTAATGGCTATAAGTAGGAAGCAGTCCTAAGGTTAAACGGAAAAAGATATCTGTGGTCGTTTGCGGTCGCGGATTAGATTGGGTTACGAAATACGATCAACTAGTGTTGTGTGGAGTTTTACTCACAAGAAAATGTATTTGTTGTTTTATCTATATTGTTTAGGTAGGTAAATTGAATTTAGTGTTTTCTGAATTGTATGTTACGTTAAAAAGTTAGAACTTTTAAATTTTTGCGTTTCAGATATGGGAATGTAGAGTTTGTGAAATCGTTTTGGTTGGTTTATTTGAGTAGTGATTTTCATTTCCAAACATTTCAGAAATTCATTACAGGTTTTGCACGAATATTTTGTTGATAAATGTATTTATAAGGCCACGTTGTTATGGCCGTTTTAGCAAAATGTGTCAAAATTAAAATTGAATAGTGAATGTATTGTTTTTTTTAAATTTATGTACAAACACTAACAACGCCTTAACGTTATGGAAATGTATGTCATATTGGAGCGCTTTTAAGTGAAGTAAAAGTTACGCGATCTTCACGCAGACGGTGATATTCGCATTTCGCTAATACACAACTTGTTTTATGATTGCGAAGGTTATATATAAGCCATCTGTAAAGATAAATATAGCAGTATGTTATATTGAAAAGGATATGGTAGGCGGTATCCCGTCGTAGGGCAGGTCGGTGGAGTTGCAGTCGGAGTGGTCCGGGTGGTCGACGAGCTGGTGGTGCGCGAGCGAGGGGTGCGGGTGCTGGTGGTGGTGGTGTGGGTGCGCCGCCACGTGCCGCCAGCCGTCCGGCGAGCCGTGCGCCGCGGCCAGCAGCGCCGGGTGCAGCAGCGCCGGCGGCTGCGGCAGCGGCGGCGACTCCCGCTCCGGCGCCGCCGGCGGGGACCGCGCCAACCCGCCCCCGAAGAACGGAGAGTACGGAGAAAACACCTGGCTCTCGTGCAGCGATGGATTCGGAATCGCCACCGACGTCGGCAACCCGCTACCCCCCAGGAACTGTGGCCGCGGCGACGGCGACTCCGCATATTTATTCTCCGGCGAATGACCCACACCGTCACCCAGAAGCCGGTTTATGGTTCGCGGCGTTATCCGCGTGTCGGTCACCTTGTGCCGCTTCTTCTTCGGCGTCGACACCAGGTTGAGCGCCTCGTTCTGCTCCGCGTTCTGCTCGCGCTCGAAGTGGCCGTTCATGTGCTGGTACAGCCCGAGCTTCGGCGGCGTCTGGAACAGGCCTGTCGGGGGGCGGACGTGAGGCGCGTGGGGCCCGGCCTCGCCGTGCGGGAACGCCGCGCCGGCCGGCCGGGGGCCGGTTATCTGACCCATCAGCAGCGGGTTTTGCATAAAAGCGGGGACGCCGTTCGGCGCTCCGTGGTGGACGGGAAGGTTACCTGACATCTGCCCCGAGGGCCTCTCTGGCTTCGCCGGCGATTTTCTGCCGTCGAGCAACCGCTTCGCGCGTATCAGGTCCTTGTTCAACTGGTCCGCCGCCGCCGCCGCTGCGTCCGACTGCTTGCCGAGTGCCCGCCGGTGCTGCACGAACCGCGTCACTATGGAGTCGATCAGGCTCGCCAGCGACGACGTGATCTCGTTCTTTAGCACTTCCGCGAGTCCTTCCAGATCGGACACAGGCCCCACCGACCCCGAGTTGCTTCTCAGCGCGTCGAGCCGCTCCGCCAGTTCAGAGGAAATAGGAGGGTTCTGAGGCGGACCGTGTCTCTGCTGAGGCGAGTGCTGGTTCGACTGCGGCCTGTGTTGTTGCATGTTCTGTTGCTGCTGCTGCTGCTGCTGCTGCTGCTGTTGGTGATGGTGGTGCTGTTGTTCGCGCTCGGCCGCGTCCTTCATCCGCGCCTCCTGCTGTTCGAGGAACAGTTTCTGGCTGACATTGAGGTACATGGCGGCGGCGTTGCTGAGGTGGTGGTGCGGGTGCGGCGGGTGCATGTGGTCGGCGGGCGGGAGGTGAGGCAGCATGGGCAGGGCGCCGTTGAACCCGCCGGGGAGGTGCGGGTGCGCCGCCGCTTGTATCTTCGCGCTCATCATTTTATTCATGACTTGCGAGAGCGCGGGCGGAATCTGCGGCGGCATTTCCTTCGCGGGGGACGGCGGCTCCGACTTGGGTACCGTGTCCTCCGTCTGCTCGACGTCACTGGAAGCGTCGTTGTCCATCGTCTCCGACTCCTGTCCCATCCGCGTGCACAGTTGCACATATTTCTCCTGCATCTCCGCGAGTTGCTCCTGCAGCGTGCGCAGCTGGGATTTGAGAGCGTTCTTTTCTACAAGTTTCTGCTGTATGGGCGGGCGGTCGCCGTCGTCGTCCGAGTCCTCGGAGACGGTGTGCGCGCTGCTGTGGCTCGTGCCGTACCGCTCGGCGGCGCCGTCGTGCTGCTGCGGGTGGTACAATTTTCGTTTCTTGCAGCCGTTCACTTGGGGCACTTGCGGCACGGGGCTGGATCGCATAGTAGACACAATGTTTTCGACACGAGCACGTTTGACGTCGGAGGGTCGCGGGGAGGAGCGGTGGTCGCCGTCGCGGTCATCGGGCTCGGGCTTGGGCGCGAGCAGGGGCTCGGCGCCGGCCGGTGGCGCAGACTGCGGCGAGGCACGCGCGTCATCCAGTGCCAGAAGCGCGTCGTCCAGCTCGGGCCGGGAGTCGCGCGAGGCGGGCCGCTCGCGTTCCGGCGACCGCTTTATCTTGGGCTCGTCGTTGTTGTTGTTCTGAAGCACGTTATTGTTGTCGGGCGAGAGCCGCATCAGCTCCTTCTTGCGGTTCTGCAGGATGTCGCGCAGCACGCGGTGCGCGAGCTCGCCGCCCTCCTCGGAGGGCTCCTCCTGCTTGGGCGCGCGGCCCAGCAGCTCGTTGAGCATCTCCGCCGGCGCGTATCCCGGCGCGAACAGGCCGAAGTGCTGGCGGCCCTCGAAGATGGCGCCGTAAAGTCCGCCACTCATGTGTACGGTGCGCGCGGGCGCCGGTCCGTTCGTCGCGAGAGTCGAGTACGTATTGCGCGGCTCGCCGGCGTCCACGCGCTGTCTGCCGCGTTTCTGTTTCTTTAGGAGACTATCCGAGCAGGGCGCGAGTAAGTCGGCCTCCTCCTCCGATGACATCATAGGCGAAACGAGCCGGGATTGGCCGGGCGGGCGGCGGGCTCGGCCCCGCACTACTCGCGCTCCATCGCCCGCTCTGAAACACGGAGGGGGAACTGAGCTCGCACACCTGCCGCCGCCGCCGTGCGCGCGCGCCGCGTTCTGAGACTTAATTCGTGCGCCGCGCGCACGGGGCGACTCTACTTAAAGAATTAATTGTATGAAGAATTCTATCTTAAGATCATTTTCAAGAAATATATCTTAAATTAATCTAAAAATTTCCTTACAGCAATTCAATTATTTCATGGGTAGATATAATGATACCATTTAAACATCTATTAATATCTATAAAATAAATTAAAAACAAAATCAATAATACCTCCAATAGCAACTTTCCAAAACAAAGAAATACTATCGATACTGTACTTTTTCGGTAAACACTCAATTTGTCATCAATATCAATTAAGTAATTCAGCACATTACCAGACGGGCCAGACGTAGGGTAGGTAATTCACCTAAATTTCTACTATATTTTTATCGTAAAGCATCTAAAATCTATGGAAATTATTCTAATTTCACATGATGGCGGG
Organism: Ectropis crepuscularia; assembly: GCA_963693475.1. Lineage (NCBI taxonomy): Eukaryota > Metazoa > Arthropoda > Insecta > Lepidoptera > Geometridae > Ectropis > Ectropis crepuscularia. The sequence goes on from OY856359.1 coordinate 18,088,187, forward strand.
AAAACAATGACAGACGTCACGACATTGGGTGGCTTCAAGGAATACCGATTGTAGGTAGAGATAATTCGTCAACTAACCAATCGATAGAACGAAATCTTTGTGTGAGGCACTCACACATTCCAATAAGATATAAGGATGGTACGTAAGTGGCGTAAATGCGTCGTATTCGAAATCCATAGATAATGAAGAGCAGATTGGTACGATGCTAGAGCAGCGACAAAAGGAAAAAAAGAACGTATTGTGCTAACAACTCATTAATTCGTTTTAGAGCGTGACAGTCCTGGGTACAATGAAGGTAAAAATAATTTTGTGAGACACGCTGATTTCGCTTTTCCACTGTCTGCTGTAGCACGGTAAAATACGAAAAATCTTTTATAGAGTTAAAAAAAACATGGTAAAAAATATGGTATTTTATGTTGTCAATAAGAATTTAATGGAAGAATATCTAATTCGATTTTTGTAATCTGATTGGTCCTACGGATTTCCTTCGCGAGTAATACAGGGTATAGGCAAGGCCTTAGGTGCACTACCTACTCGGTTTGCCCAGAAAATAATACATTCGCTCTTCGTTTCATCCAATTGTCGTACCAAAGATTGTACCCATATATTGGAATGGAAACGTGCAGATCTCGAGCTGTGCATCCGGTTTGCTACAATGAGATGGTATCAATGGCGATTACTTCCGATGGCGGAATGCGTGACCACTTGCGACAACCGTCACGGACTGTGACTTGTGTAGGTATGCTTGTGTGTTATTCAGGGTGATCCATTTGGCCCTGGTGGTTTTAGACGACGAGATTGATCCGTTTGGTCTCCTGACTTTCAAAGGCGGGAAGTGGTCAGTATATGATTTTGTGTTTGGGTAGCGATAGAATAGTCATTAAAGCTCGGAGCTTGAGCTATAGTCATTTCAAAAATAAGAACATAAATAAAAGTTTTACAGTATTCGCCATTGTTACCTTAGTAACGCCACGTAGAAACGGAGAAGAGTAATGAGTAGAATTTCATAAGTAACAACCGTTTTCATTGTGTGTGATTTCGATGATGCCTTATAATTCAATTAATCTTTTCAGCATCAATAAAAAAACATTAAATTGTTTGAGTCACGTTTTTTGCTGATGATTAAAAAAAATAGATTGAAGTTTGAAGTGAATAGCAAGACATCTGCAACACAAAGAATTCAAATCGCTAACTGGCACACTCGTCACCCGGAGATATAAGATCATTTGTTTCTTTCCCTATAATTTCTCAGGAAACATACCCCTTCAAACTGGACCATGCTAATGTTTGTACGGTCGATGGTAAATAAATGGCAAATGTGTGATACTTCACAGGCGGACTCGGCAAAGAGTCCTACTGCCGCAGAAAGAAATCATGTTATCATACGACAAATAACAATTGTCTTATTTTTACATCACGAGATAAGCACTAATAGAGTCAAATCATGGCCAATGATCCATCTTTACATTAGGTGGATCGCTTTTTATCGAATGTAATAATATTGTTAACGGCGAAAAATCGGGCTTCAAAAAGCAACTTATGAAATAAATTTGGAGTCTATGGCATTCTAACTAAATTATTAAATGAATGCATTTCCAATTTCGATGCGGTGTTTTCTATTTGAAAGCTATCTTGAGCTTTCTCTTTTTACAGTTCTTTGGTATACATTTTGACTTTTGTTTCTAATTTAACCTTGTTAAGGTTGTCATGGTATTAAGGTGGTTTCTAATTCAATCATCTAAATAGCTTGAACTATGCCATCAGCAGCACAGGACTTCATTTTGCTAAATAAATACTTGATTTAACAGGATAAAATAATATCGATTATTTATTTTAATCCGTATGTTGACTTTAACGGTTGATGGGATAAGTTTATAATTAGGATATCCTGGTAGCTGGACCAAGTTTTCGGAACACCATATGTCTGTCATTGTAGCTTCAAGCCTTGCCTACTCTTTGGTCATTATGTATTGTCATTTGATGACTTTACATGACATGAGTTCAACCTATAGATAATGAGAGTCGGAGATGCAGTAACATCTCCGCTATCAAAACTAATGTAAGCTTTATTTTTAAGTACATAAAGTTCAATTTATGTTTACGTTAGAGCTTTGTATATTTGGGGTATTGTACAAAAAAGTCGCTGGACCGTCTCAAAATTGTTCCGGTATTTCCGCTTTTTTATTGTCGGTCAATTTTGTAGAAATTGTGTTTAAAAATGTGTAGGTTTTATTTCGTTTTTTTATGGGAAGCAGCACTGAAATTTCGATATCTACTTACATATTATGTAGTTTTTCAGTACCTACACTACTACTATTAATTACGGAATATTTACCGTTTATCCCTGAGCATAGCATAAAACTGCCTCGAAATATCGGAGAATCACTCCTCTGTATAGTCACAGTAAATATCCCGTAATCCTAGTGTAGCATTCCACTGCTTTTCGGTACGCACTAAAAAATTAAAGTTTTTATAATACTAATGTGGGCTTTTTCCGATGGTTAAGTACAATGTTGGTGTCTTCAAATCGAGAGTGAAATTCTAGGCAAGCACGTTGCATCGTAGTCTGCATGCTTAACATCAGGCGAGATGGCGGTCAAGTAAACCTATAATCTATCTATATATATAAAAATCAATGCCACTTTTCGTTGTTATTGAACTCCTCCAAAACGGCTGGACCGATTTGAATGTTTTTTTTTTGTATACGTTTGGGTAGGGCCCTGGAAAGTTTAGATTCACAAATCAGCCCGGCAGATGGCGCTGCAGTTGATATCTAGGTTATTATTCGAGCGAAGCCGGAGCGGGCCGCTAGTAGTTAAATAAATTAAAAATGCTACAGTTAAACGAAGTGAGCCCCTTATCGTAATCTCTTAGTAAATATAGTAAAGTTAGTTGACCGTTACCGCTGGCTGAACTAAAAACGATTAATTTGGCCATAATAATAAGAGCACCATCGCCATATGGCACCGGACAGTCTTGGTGGAATTAGGGTTCACTGATCAAAAATCCTACTACTATTAAAAATGGAGCATAGCTAGTTTTTGTCTGGAATACCATTTTGCGGGAACACTTTTCATTGCAGGAAAATTAATTGCTATTCCGGACTATAATCTGAGTTTCAAATTTCAAGCGATCAGTTTAGTTTCTACAACGTAATTGAGCAACAAACATCCAAACTTTTCATTTATTATATCAAAAGTATTTTGTGAAAATAGCCGTAGAATGTAAAAGATTTTTTTTTTTTTTAAATAGGTATGTACTAAAAAAATCACTTCCAGTTTTTTTTATGCGAATATAACTATAAATGTAATAGGATAACGGGATCGTGAATTATGCGAGTGGAACAGTGGGCTGCTGCAAGTTTATAATATAAGGAAGAAGGTTTAATGTTTTACTTGTCGAATAAGTTCCAGGTTAGTATTAATAGTAGCATTGACGTCATATACGAATAAATACTCGCAAAATGTATAAGAGCACTCCTAACTAACGTAAATGGTAATAGTACCTACCTACTATGTTTATTAGACAATTGATACCTACGTGTCCTCAACAAGTTAAGGTATTAGTACCTAACCTATAGTGTTTTCGTAATTCATTTATTCACGTATATGTGAATAAATGAATTACGATCCAAGAATGGACATATTAACAACAAACATGAGTGTTTAATAAACAGCTAGGTACATTATTTTACTGATTATTTTTAGTATCCTCACACTTGTTGTAGGTAGTTGTTTGTTATTATTCGGATTTATTTTATATTCATTAGTACAGCTAATATGGACAGCTATTGAAGTAATTCTTCAAATAAATAGATATTGGTGAACACAACACCACTAATAAGTCCGCCACTTGTGACGCTTAGTTTACAAGTATTTGAATCTGTTTATTTGTGTCTCAATAAGAAGATATCTATCGATCTTTAGTTTAAAAAATAAAACAACTTTAAGACATTAAAAAAAAAATCAACTACCTTAGTCAAACCGTCACCAGAAATAGTACAGCTATGTACACATAATAAAATAGTCCCTTAGACACACCAGTTCGTCATTATCAAGCAAATACCAATAACAGAAACATTTTAAATTTGAGATTTTTTTTTAAACAAAATAAAATGTATCTAGCGATAGTAGGTACCTATGTATTTTGGATGATACGGAACCGTTAGTAAAATCAACCCTTACCTTGTCACCAGTCCACCCTCAGTGGAACAATGCATGGCTATGCGTGGGAACAGTGCACCCTACCGCCCGTAATTGTTGCATTTTGTTTATCTGCATTTTCTACTTAATATGGTGGTGACTTATGGTTGCTGCGCCATATGGCTTCACGGTAAGGTGATCCAAGAATAAGTACCAAAATGTTTATTTATTTCAACGTCTACTATTAAATATAACATTAATTTAATATGAAATGAAAAAAAATATATTTTGAGTACGTTGCAAATAAACTTTTAGTCAATCATAAATGTTGCTATATACATATACATATGTTGAATAATGAGATTGGGTAACTCAGGAAATCATAAATGTGAAATTGTAAAAAAACAAGTGCACTTAGTTGGCCTATATTATGTGGTTTCATAAATTTTATTAAAATTAGTTGAGTGTATGTGCCTAACATAAAGATTTAAGTAAGTATACAGTTTGTTTGGTATTTTTTCCCATAGGTACTGATGTAATTTACACTGGGAAGAGACAGAAGAGTGGAAAGATTTATTTTAACCACTGTTATTATCTATTCTATGCCACTGTTATGATCCTCACTACTTATGATGTTTATAATGTCTATCACTAATCACTGCCTATTTATTATAGGCTATAGAGATAGGTATAGATACCTTTTATTGAGAAGTTAATTGACTGCTCTTCAAAAGAGTAATTATTATTTTAAAATATCTTTGTACGTTTTCAATATTCCAATCACGCACTCAAAATACTGATAAATATGAATTCCCACTTCCCACTACACCCATTTAGTTTCCATTAAATTGTACATAGGTATTTGGATTGTTTATCAATTAAATAAAGTTAACTATTTATTTTTTAGTTACATTCGTTTCAAAAATAATCAGGTTTTCCTACCTACCTTACTATTTATATGTGGAATTAGATATGAAAAAAAACCAGCAAATATAAATCGTAAGAATTTAAACTTTGATATTCTTTGATAGCTTTGATATTCTCTAGTCTTGACTCTTTTGTCGCAAGGGAGTCCCTGTTACGAAAAACTAGCGGTCCGCCCCGGCTTTGCCCGAGGTACATACATATGTAGCCTACAGAACCCACGAATTATGCAAATATATAACGGGGGAAAAAAATTGAAATCGGTCCAGTAGTCCTTGTGATTAGCACGTTCAAACAAAAATGTCTTCAGCTTTAATAAAGTGCTGATGCCGCATTTCTACGACAGTAATCATTCATAATAGAGTTATACTAATATAACTTTGTAAGGCATTGTTAATTGACGTTTATTATAGTGACATGTTTATATTATTGTATTTTAAATTATTATTTTTATGATTGATTTAATTGAATAATATTTTTGTAATTTTTTTTAATAGGGCAGAGCCTTTATTAACAAAACTAAAATACAATGAGAACTACACTACGCTACATACCTAACAACTACTTACACTAAGCACACCTGAACTATCCATAGACCAATGAAGGTCTACAGATAATCAAGATGTTCAAGCCCACTACCAATCGGAAGCGTACCCAGCATGCTGGCGGCATTACCACGCTGAATGGCAATGCTTATGCGTTGGGCCAAATAAACGCCAGCATTTTGGTCACGCGTCGCATCGACCAAGCGTTCGGAAAGGCTTTTGAAGATGAGGTGAGCTCCCGGCCCCCACGGACCCAATGTCTCAACCCCAAAGGGCTCAAATATGTAACCTCTTCCGAGGGTTGCATATTTGCGCCGTTTGAGTCGCTCAGCTGAATTAGCCGCTGCACCAGCCTTACAATGTGTCTCTGGAAGATGTGATGGTGCCAGAGTATCGACGCAAGTTGCGTCCCACACTAGGGGCCGACCCAACTTCCAAGGCACAACAGTCATGCCGTCAGGTCTTTTGCCATCGTCACGCGCAAGCCCACTCGGTTCGAGTATGGCTGGGACATTGGCGGTGGAAAAAGCCCGGCGTATGATGTCGTTCAGGCTGGCGTGGCGGCCAATACGACCTGCGCTTTTCGAGCAAGAGAGACCGTGGTGACCGAGTTGGTCGACGGCAGTACCACAATGGCAGCGATGGGCTTCATAGCACCTCGCACCCAAGCGCAAGCTAACAGCTAGACGAAATGCAGTTGGATCTAATAGGCTACCGGTATTGAAAGATGGCAAAGCTTGTAACCAAAGGCCCGATTCCCACACAGACACAGCAAGGATACGAGCACGATCCGCGATACTAGGACACGTAATAACATAATAATAACATTGTAATAACATTGTGACATTGTAATTCTATGAGTCATGTAACTTGCAATAAATAATTTTGATTTGATTTGATTTTGATTGTGGCGAGAATATCCGAATTTACAGGCATGAGATCGTAATTTTGAAACCCCGCCTGCTCCTTTGAGTCTTTTCCTGTGCAGGTTTAAGTTTTTTAAGTTAAGTTTGTCGCTACCACTAACTTTAACGGTGCAGTATAGAAAGCATCGTGAGAAAACAGGAAAATGTCAAGTAATATATCTTTCGAGTAAATGCATAATACCAACCAGCACTAGCCCACGGTGATAGATTAAGAAAACCTTGACAAAAAATTTAAAATCGTTTTGTAGTTTTGCATCTTTCCTCTTGGTTGTTGAATATTGGTACAGGCATGGCGAATCGGTGGCGTAGTAATTTACTATCTGCCGACATTGTGTGTGCGTATGTGTGACAATAAAGAGAGAAGGAGAACGCATTATTAGGTAGTGCACTTTAAAAAAAATCAGATGATGTTCACTTACCTACATGATTACTTAGATGTACACTTCATAATGCGACTACTGTGATGCTCGCTTGTTTCTTTTCGTGGACTCTACGAACAATGGGGTCCGCGATTTGTATTTACGATTACGAAACAATAAAGAAATGTTACGGATTATACATGAGAAAGATTTTGTTTTTCTTAACATATCCTCTTAAATTTATATATTGGGTACTTATATGCCGTGAAGAGATCAACTCCCGCAAGCAACAACCGTTCAAGCGCATGACGCACGTACCCACCATCGCTAAATTGAATATTCGTGTCATGGGAAATTTTATAAACGAGTTTAAAAGCCTCAATCCCTTACACAGACACTTACAATAGTCTCTAATCAGTTACATGGCATCGATATTTCAGATCGTTAGCTTGGAATTACAGACTTGCCTCAACTTACAGCAGTAAAGGGTGAAGTCGAACAATCACATGCATAAGTAATGAAGTTCGGATGGCGTGCCTTCCGAACCATTACTGGGCTTCTATGAAAAAGGACATTTCACCCTTATCGGTGGATATCACGAGAATAAAAACTAGCGATAAGATCGCGTAGTGCTGCGACAGCCAACGATAGGTCAAATGTCGATAACACCGTATTTTAAATGTTTATTTAAGGCCGACTTGAGCCAGAAACTGAAAAAAATGTGTGGAAAGTCACGTTAGTAAATAATTTATGTTTTATAAATTATATGTGACACAAGTGAACTAACTCAGCGCGGTTGCTATGGTATTACGTATTACATGCATGTGCTATAATAAAATATCGTTGTTTCCTGTTTAAAACTTTAAGTAGGTAAACTATTTCAGTGGTCGTAAAGTCAAATAAACGAATTTGTATTGTATTTTCTACTTTAATATTGAAGTGCTAGTCGTTGTCGTTAAATGCAAAGACATCGGTAGCAAAAAAAAACGAAATCTATGGCTAAATGTATGTTTTAAATTGGTGTATCAATTAAAATTTGATAATCTTTTCAATTTTTGACTTCTTGTTTGCTCACTCTGGTCTTCTGTATTTTCAGACATTATTTTCTACACTAAGGTTGCATGAAAGTGTAAATTTTCACCGAAAAGCCGAATCTTTGTCTGCGTTTTAATTGTCGTGTCTATAAAGTGTTTCTGTCAACCCATCTGTTTTAGGCAGCGCTAGATAAAACTTTATCGATATATCGATGTTTTACCCCATTCCTACGACGGCGTGTTGGAAGACAGGCACTTATTAGTCATTATCTGGCGCAGTATCGCGGTGACATATGGCCAATATTGTCATATCTGCATGAACATGCAAGACACAGCCACGCCAGACCTTCGTGCCCACACTTTAATTACTCCCCGGTATGAAATATCCATGCGGAGCATTAAAAATAAATGGTAAAGGTAAATAGTCCTTTGTTTCTGGTTCTTTGGTTTGGTAGGTGTAGGTTTGGGTGTAGGTAGGCAGTTTGGTAGGTGCTCTCTACTGCCTACCACGGTTCCACAGATCTCAGGATTCTAGGTCTGGGATTAGTCAATTTGATGCAGCTGGGGATACCCAACTTAAGTGTACACCACACTGTATCACACGTGATTAACCTGTGCAGAAAACTAAACTATAATGAATAAACACTAATTAGGTGTAAGCAATGCTATATTATTATTTAACAATGGTAGCGGTACATAAATTTGCCCCATACATTTCCGATAGTAAAAGGTATATTTAGTCTTACAAACATTAGGTATAAATGTGAAAGTTTGGATGTTCAGTACTAATAACGTAGGCTACTTTTCATCCCGATATATGTATTTTCTAAACCCTAAACGGACGAATTCGCGTGAAAATGTTAGTGCAAAATGTATTAACAATAACAAAATTAAGTTGAATCACGTACAACCATCTAAGAAAGAATGTATTAAGACGACGGCTTCGTTTACTGAAGACATTTCAGGCATCTTCAAAAGGCTTTCTGCAAACAAAAGTACATTCGACGACGCGAGACCAAGAAACTGTTTGCGTATTTCTCCTGAACGCTCACCCATAACTGAGCAACCTTTAAGACGTCTTTTGTCTTAAAATACCAGAAAATGATTTCCGAATTGTAGTTTTATTTTTGTAGCATTCTCTGTATTTTTAGGCTTTCGCTAACTTTCTGTATTACATCAGCGCCGAGTCACCAAAATTAACAACTTTCATTACTAGAATTTCTGGAAACGAAATTTGGTTTTATTGGTTCAATTCCGTATATATTTCACAAAAATATAAATCCCTGAAATATATGTTTCATATTTTTGTTAAAACATCATTTACTAGCATTAAAATGCCCATTACATGACATGTACCTAGAATCTTTCGAAGTCATGTGGCATCCACCAACACGCACTGGGCCAGCGTGGTGGATTATGGCCTTAACTCTCTCCTTGCGAGAGAAGGCCCCGAGTCCCAGCAGTGGGAACGTTTAGTGGGCTGTTGATGATGATGAAAATGCCCATTCATTTTTATCTCAATTGGTTTTTTGTGAGTAAGGATTCTAAGCAAACTCGTTTTTGCGAGTCATATTCGCGGGTATAATCATACCTGAGTTTGCCGTTTACAAATGCGTCAAGAAGTACTATATGTATAATTATTTTACAATCAACTTCCTAATAAATAAATTACCTTTGAAGTCTATGACGGTGGTATCTGTAAGAGCTCTAAGGACTCTTTGCAGAGTCCGCCTGGGGAAGTATCACCTTTGCCAGTTATTCTACATACAGTCGAATGGTAATTGACAGATATGGCAGTGTCTCGGCTTGAAGGCCAATACATATATAAAATAGCTGCTTGGCGGTAGAATAACTAGCAAAGGCGTGGCTCTTCCCCAGCCGAACTCTGGAAAGAGTTCACTACAAAAAATAATCGGTGAAAAATATGATTCACATATTTAAGCATTTCTGTACACGTGCTTGCTATAACGTACAAGTGTCAAATGAGTCAAAGGCAAACAAGTGGTATTCAGAAATCATCACTCCACACTTCTATATCGAATCGTTAGTTTATCGTACGCGATAAGGGGTCCGCCCAGTGTAATAATTCGTTCAAACGTATTGCGAAATGTCATTTGACGAATCGAAAACACTCGGTCTTATCGGGTGGTCCGGCTGTCCACAGAAAAGTGATAAATATATCTGGTTACATTTTATTTTAGAGTCAAGTTGTAAGAGACAAGAGGATTAATAAATAATAAATCAAGAAAAAAACATTTATTATTATTTTGTCATGTGTTGGTTAGGTATTTTCCACACAACTTTATCTAGCCTCAAAATAAGTAAAGTTTTTGCAACGGAAGCGAAACAGATTATATTTTCAGATTATTTTTCATCTATTTACTAATAGGTACGTGTTGCCAAAACTTTGTTACTCTTTTTACGTAAATTGCGCGGAGGGAGAGGTATGAAATTCCACACGTACCTATAATTTATATAGATGCTAGTATTTTTTTGCATGTGTTAAAAAAATACTAGCATCTATATAAACTATAGGTACGTGTGTACGTGTGTACATTAATAAAATAAAAACGCATTACACACACTACCATGTATATAACACACACACACATACACATAAATAATACTCTTTTGTTTATTTAAATTACAGTTGAATTTCGACCACAGAGCGATCACTATTAATTATAAATACATGCTTCATTCATAAAACACCCAGATAAATCGCCGAAAATTCGTATAGAGTTATATGAAGGGGGGTTGGACCAGGCGCGGTCCCAGCCTCGAATTTTGGAGGGGGTCACCAGTACACAGCCTCCGATTTTGGTCACGAGTAGATTTTTTTTTTTTTTTTTTTTTTTTTATAGCATAGAGTAACGAGACGAGCAGGTCATGTGCCTGATGGTAAGCAACATGCCTGCCACATAACAGCACAGCAACACGCAGCTATTGGAACATGATAGTCCAAATCATAACCTAGCACTGCACTGCGCTCGTCACCCAGAGATCTAAGATATTATGTCTCTAAGCCCTGTAATTTCTCTGGAATCATTGCCCTTCAAACCGGAACACAGTAATGTTTGCACATTACTGCTTAATAAGAAATATAATAAATCAAGTAAAAAAAGACTTTACTAGTAGCGCCCGACGATTTTATCCGTTCCAGTCGTTTTCTCACGTTAAAAAATAGTCTATGCACTATTAGATATTTAGATTTCTTATTTAATGTATACGATTTGGGGGGGAGGGGGGGTCATGTCCCCTGTGACCTTCGGACCGCGCATGGGTTAGACATACATAAACAGTCTAAAGAATTAAGGCTACAAACCGCCACCCTGATCGAGTGCGACAGCGAGTTTTAACACAGTTTTACACATTAAAGAAGCCTTTAAAAGTCCATGTTGGCTTATCGCTATTCTCTCGTCCCATGTGTGGTTCTAAATTTACCACATCTGGTAGGATCCTTATCAGCCAGGTGAGCCAGGACTAGTTACATCAAGGAAAACATGCCCCTTATCACGTGCCATACATCCGTTCTTAAGTTTTACAACCGTCCATTATGAGTATATTTTGAACGATTTTGTTATTCTCTAAACATGGACATTGTATGGATGTAGGTTATAAAATTAGATACAATTTTATTTCTTGTTTGTGACGATGGTAAAAGACCGTTTGGCTATTGTGTCGTGGAAGTTGGGTCGGCCTCTAAAATAGGACTCAACTTCTGAATTCATGCGACAAATTGCACTGTGGCGCCATCACATCTTTAAGAGCTGCATCGGCTAATTCTGCTGAGCGTCTGATACGGCGAAAATATGCAAACGTCGGATGAATCGCTTGGCGTCGAGAATTTAGATTTCTGGTTTCTCTCTTACGCACCTTCGTTTTATAGACACGGTTTATCTAAAATAATAACTACGCAATTTTCGTCTTATAACTTACGAATTATTTTTGACTTAGGTAGTACTTGAATATTAGAATGATTCTTATCCAATAATTTTTATGTACATATCACTCATGAGTAACACGTAAACGTCGGTACGTGGTTTCCACTTCCACAAAAACCCAAATACCGTTATTTCAGATCGCTTCGAGTTTTCGGAAAGTCTACCATAAACCTATATCTTTTTCAGGTTTCGGGGTTTCTTCTAAAAAAACGGGTCGGTAGAATTATATTACGGTCAGGTACAAGATTAGATGCACACTCTCCAAAATCTATCAAATAATAAAAGTCCAATAAGTAAGCCTATTTACAACGGTGTTCCAGACATTGCTTTTTTTACCGAATAAGCGAATCGTCGATACAATGGTCTATAGCTCTATAGAGTCTATAGTCTACACTCGTACTATTCTGATTTTTTACACATGTCTGCGTTGTGATGTTATTTATAACGTCTTGTTAGCTATTAAAACCAAATAAATCCAAGTTTCCTGCAGATAAGGAGTCGGAATAGGTTTTTTTTTTCATGTCCCGAGAGACTGTAATGGGTGTTTGACGCGTGTTATTTCATCCCATGTTGGCACAACACGTGTTTTTTGCTAATGAGCTGACAAAGATGTTAAATCTGTTTTTGTATAGTTTAGATAAAGTTTTTGTTTATGGTGTCTTGTTTTGTATTTCTATACGCGTTCGAGGAAAACACAGTATGGGGTAAACTTATTATCTAGGGACCATCTCATATTAAATGAAGATAAAATTTATTTTGAAATAGCGATGTTTTTGAGACTGGCATGACAAAACTTTTTTTATTATTAACCGGATGATGCTATACCTAATTACTTTTCTCGTCCGACAAGCAATTATAGTGTCTGTCATCAGCTTAATGCCTGTCACGGTTGTTCACTACTTACATATCATCATCATCAACAGCCCACTAAATGTTCCCACTGCTGGGACTAGGGGCCTTCTCTCGCAAGGAGAGAGTTAAGGCCATAATCCACCACGCTGGCCCAGTGCGGATTGCTGCATGACACATGACTTCGAAAGATTCTAGGTACATGTCGGTTTCGTCACGATGTTTTCCATTCACCGTTTTAAGTTAGCGGCATTACGCACATAACTTCGAAAAGACAGTGGTGTGTGGGGTTTGAACCCGGACTCTCCGGATCGGCTGGCGCCGTTCTCCTGACTATACCAGCCGTAACTTACATATAAGTAATATTAATTACGGGATAAATACTGTGGTTATTTGGTGCCAAATGCACAGAATTCTAACTATTTCTTCACATCCGTAAGTTATGTGAATGTGGTTATATTTATATTTATTGTTTTCAGGTATGATTTAGGCACGTAACGTATGTATTCAGCTGTGTTGTACTCATGTGCATAGGTATATTTAAAAATGTATGATAGGCGTTTCGTTTTCTGCTTGTGCCCAAAGCTCTGTTGATAGTAGAGACCATCTGAGCCAAATTTGTGTTACATAGGTCCCAATAAAATAAGTAATAGACGTTAGCACGGTTTCTAGAAGCAACTAGGTAACTCTCTCAGCAAGAAACAAATTACTAATCTTTTTTTATATGTAACTTGATGTTGTAATATATTATAAGTCGTATTTGTAACTATGTATTTTTGGCAGATTTGTTTAATTGTTTTTAACAGTTTTTAGACTTAATATCAACTACATTATAGTCCAAAATATTATATGCCTTGTGAGTTTTTTTTTTGTGGAACCTTCCGTTAATACAATTTATTATGTAAAGACACTTTGAAAGTTGGTTGGATTCTACTCAACTACATGCCATTAGATAAAACCATGAACCGTTGTAATTTCAGTAACATCATACCTAACTACGTTATTCGTGTACAACCCATGTTTTGCAAATTTAACAAATTGTATTCTTGATTTGACGTTACGTAGGTTATATCCAAGGAGTACTAACTCAGGCATCGCATGTAGAAGTATTGGTTCTTGGTATCTAAGCCGCAGTACCGGCCGGTATGTTCTCCCAATTGGTTTAATAGAGACATCCCAGCGACTAGCCGTCACAACACGCATTACCTTACAGTTGAACCACTTCCACTTGTTTATTAACTCTTCCTCTTAGTATTAAGCGTTGTCTTATTTATTGTAACATTACTAGCAGTGCCTCGCGGTTTCGCCCGCGTAGTTCCCGGGGGTCTACCGCCTAACGAAAAACGCTTTGACGCTTTGATGCTTTGGCATTGCCGTCTCTTTCATTTCAAGCGAGAAGAAAAGAGACAGCAATGTCAAAGCATCAAAGCGTCAAAGCGTTTTTCGTTAGGCGGTAGAAGCGCCGGTCACGTTATTTTCCCGCGATGAACAGTCTATACGTTTTTCCAGTTTCTAATCTATCTTTTTTATGGTATAGAGTGAGGAGACGAGCAGGGACATGTGCCACGCAGCTATAAGAACATGAAGAGTCCAAATCATTACCTAGCACTGCACTGCGCTCGTCACCTAGAGATCTAAGATGTTATATCTCTAAGCACTGTAATTTCTCTGGAAACATCTACTACCTACATTTAAACAAATACAAATTTCTATTGGACTATTCGTTGCTTCAGAAGCCTACATAGTTCCATGGTTCTAGAAACTCTAATGAGTTTTGGTTTTATTTTTGTAATAAACACATCCAAACTCTGAAATGCTTTGCGTTATTGGATAGTTGCTGATGGATACAATATATGCGTCATCAAGTAAAAGGTGAGTTTGGGGAGGTTTCTGTTAGGTTAGCGCGTCCACATATGTTCATAGACCACACCGATGCGGTCCAAAATTAGGGAAAATTTTGGACAATAAAAAATGCTTTTTTTAAAGAATAGAGTGACGAGACGAGCAGAACATATGTCTGGTGGTAAGCAACATACTTGCTACATAACAGCACAGTGACACGCAGCTATTGGAACACGAAGAGTCCAAATAATTACCTAGCACTACACTGCGCTCGTCATCCAGAGATATAAGATGTTTTATCTTTATGCCCCGTAATTTCACTGGTTACCCTTCAAAGTGTAGTTAGACAGAAGAAGAAGACTACAGAAGACGCTTAAAACATTTTTTCTCTTCTGTGTCGATTTAACGGTACTCAAAAATTTGACAGGTTTTTTTAGTTCGCTTATACCTTGAGTAGACGTTTCAAATACTGCGGTAAACCATGCAAGTAGTTCCCATAGTCCCCCACACCATGTGTCCTACTCTTAACCACAGCGTACGAAGCAGTGCCGCCGAGATTGGCTACAGTTCCGTCGAACGGTCCGCGTACAAGATTGTTTCCTCTTTAGTGAGACCAATTTGCTGTTCCGTTCTTGCGCGGAACCCTACAGGATGGGTTGCTCAAGTACTTAGTGCGACAGATTAGATCATAGTTTGTTTTATTTTATAGGACTGTTTGTTCGTGTTATCTGCCCGCGATTTAATGCGCCTAGAATAAAAACGAGAACTGCTTTGCTATATGAATTAAAAATGTTAAGTTACTTCCGACCACTTTGGATTTGAATTGTGTCATAGTGTAGAGTATTCAAGTAGTCAAGCTCTTTCAGTTGCTACCTATGTTGAGGGATGTGTGACATGTAAGGACAAATAATACAAAAAAAAAAATACAAAATCAAAGGTTCGTTCAGGAGCTACGATACCACATACAGACACACACACACGTAGACCCGTCAAACCTATTTACATATAATACTCCATCGTTTTTGTGTCGTAACTTAAAAATAACAATTTCTTTACTACTACTACTAATTTGGAGGTTTTCGGAATGAAAAGTAGCCTATTTAATACTTTGCCCTATGACATGTAGGTACTCCAAATTTAAAACAGAGCTGTTAAGTTGTGATTGGTAAGTTACTAATTTAATATTCAATAAAACATTTTTGTTTATTTATTTAAAAGCTTACAATTGACCGCTATCCCGCCTGATGTTAAGCCTTACTATTAGTAGAATAACTCGCTTACCATTACTGTTAAATTTAAAACAATTTAAGTCTAACTTTTTGAAATTCTAATCAACTATGTATTTTGATTATGTAATTGTTTTGATTTTAGCCAGCTAGTTTACAACATTTGTATAATATTATTTCTAGGTAAACCTCTACATAGTATCATACAAAATAATTCTACGTAAAACATAGTACCTTACAAAATACAAATATTTAGATAACATTTGCAAGCTTCAGTAATGTTTAAACCCTACTTTCAACAACTTCGAAACTCATGCGAACACACAGCCAAAGCGATTAACCAACAATTTCAAATAGAAATATCCATCGTAATGTCGTAGAAGTTAAGGCAAACGACATCTTGAAGCCAAAAAGACTGCTGGCCGCCAGCCAAAGTATACTGAAGTTCCAATGTAATAGCTGTTACCTATGTCGCACACGGACCTAAAGGATAGCCAATTTATTTCTGAGCTTGCCTATCAACAATTTGGATTTCGATACAATAATATACCAATAGGTTTAAAATTGAAATAGCCTAATCAAATCACTGAGTAATTATTTTAAAGAGAAATGTATTATGTGAAAAAAGAAATGCACGGAAAAGAAACATTGAGTGAAAAAAACGTGTAGAGTCAACTCTATCTATACTATTATGATGATAATAATTAACATTTTTGATATATATAGAAATAAATCATATCAATAACAAGTACTTTCAAAACTAAGTAGCTTACATTTTAATTGTAATGATTAAATAATCAAATCAATTAAAATAAATCAAACAGCTCTGATAGAATTACTGTAATAGCATTATTGCATTTAATTTTGTGGTTAAGTTTAGTCTAGTAAAATCTATTCCGCCATAAAGACTTCTAAACTGACACTCGAGTCAACTCCATTTAAACTTACGAATGTATTCCAACTGCAGTCTAATCCATTCTAGAGCAAGTTGTAATTGGTTCGCTTCGCAAACTTACAAGTAAAGCTCGCTTGTCTGCTAACTGCCACATACGTCCGTGTGTCTCGGTTTTGGTTAAGAATGACCCTGTTACAAGTAAGCTACAAGGCAGTACCTTAATATACATGGATTTTCAAAACCTAGTTTTGTTTTCGATGTTTGTTCTGTGCTTGGGTGTTTCTATGAATATTAAGTATGTATTTAAAGTTAAATACGTATTAACAGCGTCGTGCGTTTTCGCCCGCATTGTTCCCGATCCCGTATTTTTTTCGGGATAATAAATAATTAGCCTATGTATTATATCAGACTAACTATGTACCCAATTTTATCCATCTCTTTTCAGTATTTTTTGCGTGAAAGAGTAACATGGAGAGTGACAGAATCTCCATACATGCTCCATGGGCGTATAAAAAAAATCGGACGTAGTCTCGTTAAAACAAAAACTCTGTCTATAGAGTCGGCCACATAAAATGCACGTGTTCGCTGTCATATACAAACTAACACACACAACGACTATCAGTGACAACGTAACACGTGCACGTGGCCGACTCTATAGACACAGTTTTTGTTTTAGCGAGACTACGTCCGACTTTTTTTTTACGAAATTTCTAAACCATTTTGAGTTCAATCATACATTTGACATGTGTTATAGTTTTATTCGTAGTATTGAGCTTAATGACTTGGCAGAGTTATTTATATCAAAGGCACTAAGAAACTTAAATTTCACTATATAATGCTGCACTAATTTCACCAATGGGATGTTTACTATGAACATAATACATTAAATTGCACTGAAATATCGAAGCCTCGCGCTACCATATCCCTTGATTGGTATTCCGTAATTAGTTATTAGCACGCCATAATTATACTGAGACCAGATACATGAAAATATCAAGAGTTTTGACAAATCAAATATTATCATATGGAATAAACAGCAAATACAGAATAAATATACCAGAGTTCGTCTGGGGAAGTACCACACCTTTGCCAGTTATTCTACCGCCAAGCAGTAGCGTGCAATCATAACTGTGTTCCGGTTTGAAGGGCAATGTTTCGAGAGAAATTACAGGGCTCAGAGATATAACATCTTAGATCTCTGGGTGACGAGCGCAGTGCAGTGCTAGGTAATGATTTGGACTCTTCATGTTCCAATAGCTGCGTATTACTGCGCTATTATGTGGCCGGCATGTTGCTTACCACCAGGCACATGACCTACTCGTCTCGTCACTCTTTTTAAAATATATATATATATATATTGAACACTATATTTTTTCTTTTGTTCATAAACAAAGAATGACGATGATTTAGTTCTTAGAACTGGTTCATATTACGACGATTTTTACGATAAAGTGACGTCACAACTGCCTCTCAGTAAATTTGATGATCTATTTATGATCTGTCGATTTTAAAAATAATTTGAAAATTAAAAAAAATGTGTCCCGCATTTTTCTATAATCTAGCTGACGAACTAATTCGAATGTTATAGTTTTGACTCGTCGTTTTGAAATCGTCATACCAATTGTTTGATGATGTTGAAGATCATCTGCCAGATTATATACTGTATCTCTGTTAACGGTAGCGAAAACTGGAAACTGCATGCATATGAAACGGGTTAAGTTCTTGCAGTTATAGCGTTTGTTCGTAAGTGTAATATCTGGTAATAACCGGCGGGCGCTCAAATGCTCTGCGGTGGAAAGTTCCCCAGAATTATTGGCTGTGCTCGGTTCAACTTGGAGCAACTTCGTGTAGGCACAGGGGCAGACCTAGTTTTTTTAGAGTTACGTGGTTATATAAAATCGGTTTACACATAGAATAGTTTTAAATTTTCCTTCATTTCAAAATTATTAGCTAACCTTTTTAGTACTCGTAAGTAAGAATGATTTTTGAAAATAAGTTAAATCAAGGACAAATTATTGAATAAGAATTGAACAAAGGTAATTATTAATTAAAAAGACGTATCAACGGCCGTGGTCACGAAAAAAATACGTTAAAATATCCAAATAAAAGTAGTAGTATAAGGTGGTTTCACTTGTGAAGTTCTTGATCTGCTTCTTTTCATGGACTAAAAAGTTCCCTATGTTAAATTTCATCCAGATATCTTGTAGTTTTTACAGTCGAAATATTAGCAAACATACGTACAAACTTTCGCATTGACAATTGTTGTATATATTAGTAGGATTCAATTCATGAGGCTAAGAAAAACTTTGTTTTGTAAAATTGTTAATTGGCCGTTTAAATATAAGCAATTACGCCAAATGTACGAATTGGTCCATCTTTCATCAACACGTTCATTCACGCACCTCACCGGTCCCCAGCGGAAACTATGACTTTGTACCAATTAACTGATCTAGTAACCTCAATTAGAATTATACAGAAATAGAGTGTTACCTCTGTCTGCGATATAATATGAATGAACTGTTGGTATGTGTCACACTTCACACTAAAAAAAAAATGCATGTTTGATTTTTTTTGGGTTTTATTACCTACTTGAAAATTTGTTTGAAGATTTCTGAAGTGAAAGCTTCTTTTGTCACGTTTGCCACTTTTTTTTAGAGGAAAGTCCTGTTGGCTACTTTTTTTCTTTTGGGTTCGACTCACCGATGCGATGTGTTAATGTAGTGATGTAGCACTAGAGGGTGAAACACTTTGAAAGAGTGAAATCTTGTGAGTTAACGTCACTGACTACTAATAAAAAAAAATCTGACTTGGTTAATGATTTATTGTAATATACCAAATAGAAGGCCTATTATTAAGGATACGGCAAATAATCATACGGCTAATAGGCTAAAACAACTTTTTATGTTGCCAGGGGAAAGTAATTTGAGTACCTCGTATCTCACGTTGGATATTTATGAGTATGAACGAATTAAAATTGCAACATTAAACTTATGCTATAACGTTATGCCCCCTAAACACAAATCTTAGTGCATCTAATAACAGCAAAACTTAACCCGAAACACCAATAAAACTAACATTAAACAACGAAACTTAAACTTAGTTCCCGACAAAGATCTCCCGTCTTAATCTCGGCAGCAACTTAACTGTAGTTTAGTTATAACTTAACCTGACTTCCGGACAGTTAGGAGTTAACTAGACTGGACAACTCGTGTTAAGATAAGCCGTCGCTTAGTTCGAACTTAAGTTGTAAAGGAGATAGAGTTAAGTGTCCGTCTTTGGAATGATTTATTAACTTAGAAAGTTAAGACTGGACTTTTGTCAGTTGCAGTTAATTAAATAAATAAAAAAATATTTTTGGATATTTAAATATCCAGGTCTGCAAATGAATCATCTGCCGATCTATAAATTTTCGAATTTACTGAATAGATTTAGTCCAAGTTAGATCCAAGAAAATTTCCTCATTTTTTTGGTGACTGGGAACAGTCTAAACTAACTACGTTGAGTTTCCCCGTGGTGGTGGTTACTAAGAGTTTTAAGTTTAGTATTTTTGAAACAGTGGGATCAAATCATTTATTCATCATTCATCATTTATATAGTTGAATAAAACTATGATGTTATCCTATGATTGGAAACGAACACGCAATTTTATCTAAAAATACCGATTCATGTGAGATAGTGGATGATACGCCAGGATGTACCTAGTACTAAGTGTTTAAGTTTACTTTAGGTAGTTGGGAAACTCATTAGAGGCTAAGGCCTAAGTGTAGACGCAGTATCAAGTAAGTGAGTGAAGTTAGGTCATAAACACTATCAGAGATCAAACACCTCAGCGTAAAGCCACGATCGAACGATAAGTATCCTGCAAACACGCGAAAATATTTTGGACGGTGCGCCATTGTTTCTGTACGAGTGGCGTTGTGATTGTATCGGTGCTGTGTCTGCACTGAGTCGTGTGTTCGATTCCCGCCCAGGACAAACTTTTGTATGATGAATACTGAATACGTATCCCGGTGTCTCCATGTATCCTAAGTACCTATCTTTTTGTGTATTATCTTAGTTTGTGATTAAATGGTCTAAACAAAATGTCAAAAAAAAAAGTTTAATTTAAATATTATTTAGTAAAATTTGCAGAGGAAATCTATGTCCACTACAGGACAAAGGTTTCTCTACCTTAAAGTCTAACCTTTAACCTTTACCTAGGTTTAGAACAAGTAGAAAACTCTTACCTCTACCATCTATCCAAATTAAAAAAAAAACAACATCTATGAGTAAGTTTTTGGAATATAAATAAATTTGGACATTACAGAAAAAAAAACTAAATGACGATCCAGGAAGGTTATGCGTCTGGAAGCGTTGTCCTTGCACATGTGATATTTATCAGAACACCACTGGTATTAGGATAACTAACTCTTTAAAAAGAATACTGCTAAAAAAATCTGGCGCACTCTACTAAAGTGGACATTGACGAGATATTTTATATTGTTTGTATTAAACTCAATATTGTGCTACATAATACCAATGATTATATTGAAAATAACACATACGTCTCAATCACGATTGTTGCTATTTAATTACCACAATGTTTCGTGTCGTAAGTTAAAACCACGTGTAAGGTCTTGAATATATAGTTACAATCGGGAAAGTTTTAAATAATAATTAGACGAAACAATAATAATTAGACGAAATGACCCACAACAGTTGCATATTCCGTAGGTCGTTTGTAAGTCACACTTGGATGCAGAACAGTTTAAATGCAGTCTTAATGACCTATTAAGGATGTTTCCTTTTTAACAATTAGTTTGCGTGCACTCAATTCATGCTCTATTTTACTTAGGTGTGTTTTGTTTGTTTAGGTATGGTTTATGAGATAGATAAGTTTAGATTCTTCAAAGGGACTAAGGGCTGGGTACAATTTAATCCCACTATCATAATAAATGGAGACCATAGTTTCGCAATGAGATGGATAATAAGGCAGTGTTATGTTTTTACAACAGTTTATACACAATTTTTTTGTTGTTTGAGAACTAAGGCTTTCTACTACAGATATTGTGTACTAATTTGCATGGGGATTTTTTTTTAAAATAAATCTACCTAAATGTCATAATGTATTTTATATTTTGTAGCTCTTTAACTTTTCTGGTATGCATAATAAAGTGTTCCTGTCTGTCTGGCTGCATGTACGAGTATCTTCAAATCACAGTAATACAAAAAGTCCACTGAAAAAAATAAATTTCTAATTACGACCTGAGTTGGTATTCCAAAAAACCCACAGACAAAACAAAAAAGTAGACAAGTCCAACGCCTACCAATTGTGCAATATAAAGACAATTAGACAGAGTATCTCGCAAATTAAACACATCCAAACGAATAATTAACGCGCCACTTTAAGCAGGAAGCGCGCGAGGATGTGACGATATAGATTTAACCTTTGCCACATCCTATGTCTTAGTTTTGACGCAATACCATAATTAGAACAAGGATTATAGTGGCTGAGTCACTGATCTTCTTAATTGCTAAGTCTGTGGCGCTTGCGGCTGTGTTTTGAGTTTTTTGTTGTGAGTCAATCTTGAAATCTAGACGACGTAAATAAAATAATTTAAATGGTGACTAATACAAGTATTTGGGAATTGTGTACGTCTAGCGATATAATTTAAGGATGAGTAATGTTTTTAATGTGTGACGGTTTGTGGTTCAAGGTTGAATTAGGGGCGCAAGATCACCCAACAGATAGTAGCTGTGCTAGAGGATTACGTGACTAATAAAACAAAAGAATTAAATATGTAAGTGTACGTGTCGGAGTAGTGTCCTGTGCCATCTATGCTAGCCCAAAGCTTCGTAGGCAATAGACGTTACTTGAAGCAAACTGCCATATGTCCTTTAAAATAAACTGCATGACAATAGGGTACCGGACTGGATCAAAAATACACCACCCTAATTAGTCCGTCAGCTAGATCATGGAAAAATATTGGACACGTATTTTTTGTTTTTTCATAATATTAAAAATCATCAAAGATATAGACCATCAAACTTAGAGAGTGGGGGGGTCAAGACGTCACTCGTGAGTAAAAATCGTACTCACAAGTGACGTCACACGAAACTTCGAAGCGCTGTATCTTCGTCATTATTTGTAAAAACAAAAGAAAAAATACGTGTACAATATTTTTCGGCAATCTAACTAACGGGCTACTTAATTTTTTTGAGGATTGTACCCTATTATAGCGGTGTCCCAGAAAATGTATGTAGTTTATCACATTTAGGTACTAAAGTTACCAGAAACACTGTTATTCGCAATTCATCCGCCGTAAAATAGTTAGAGTTTTCCTCTCCCCTCACAAACTCAAGAAGCGAAAGAACACATCCCAACACCTCGTAAAGAACGAGATTTCTCAATGTCAGTGCGAGAAACCTCGAGAGCACTGCGACTCAAAGAGCAAGAGGAAATTCACTTCATTACCGTCTTGCTAGTTCCTTGGGCTGTAGTGAAGGGGTTGTGTCGCTGACTACTATCGATAGTTTCGATGTTATGAGAGTTTTAACTGTACTTTGAGGTCAGTTTTGGTCTTGATATTTATTAGATTGTATAGATTATGAGTTTTTAGAAATGTATTTTTTATAAACATCTATCATCATCATCAACAGCCCACTAAATGTTCCCACTGCTGGGACTCGGGACCTTCTCTCGCAAGGAGAGAGTTAAGGCCATAATCCATTTAAAACCATTTTTTTAAATAACAATGTACAAACAACAGATGCTTGGAGTCATAAATTTGCGCGTCCGCGGTCGTTGATGCCTTGCCTGAAAGTGCCCTTCAGTGCCGGCATTGTCCCACTGTATTGCCAGCGACATATTTACGTAACTTTTATTTCATCATCATCATCATATCACTGTCACGTCCACTGCTGGGCATAGGCCTCATTTAAGTAGAATAAATCGTAATATCAGAATCTTCATACCAATATCTTTAATTATATTTATGGTGTGTCCCTCAAAAAAAAAAGGTAACTGTTAAAGGTAAGTGTAAATGTCTTACAAGATTACATTACATTGTAAAGAAGAGAAAACATATCGCATCGACAATGAAACCGCTATTCATTTTATTTCTTATTCTGTTTGTTACCTATTTCTGAAGAAAAGAAATCGCAGGAAGACGAAAGAACTTATCAAAGATCGACATTGCCCCAGCTCAATGGAATTATCATCGAGCGGAACAAACTACAGCAAGTGTGTCGATTTCACCGAGAGTCTAGAAAAAAATATTCTCGAGGTAAGGGGGGGGGGGGCGAGAAGGGGGAACCCCCGACCGAGAGCGGACCTCCTTAACTGCTAGCAGCGGACAAAAAGAATGAATGGATCCGCCCCTTAACGAATACACCGACCGGCATAATTCATACTTAGGAAACTGTAAGGAGTTGACATGGACTTTTTTTTAATTATGATAGCGTCGCCAATGAGGTTAGGTTCTATTTTTGAATGTTCCTATTTTTATTATTTTTTAGGGAGGGTGAATGTCGGTTTTTGTATTTGTTTTGTACACGAGTATTTGGTGTTGCTTTTTCATTCCATTTTTATAAACTAGTTTTGTAAGGTATTCTGATAAATGGTTATTTGCCTGGACTACATCAGAGTGCGCTTCAAGCAACGATTCACGTTACAAAGTTGTAAACGTTGTAATTTTGGATTTATTGCGACTCTCGTTTTGAAAAGCCGAGATATCCAACAAATTTGATTTATTTTGACGTCAAGTATTTTGCATGACAAAAACGAAAAAGAACGATTGTCCACTCCATTCTTTTGTTGCGCTAGATGCAGTGATTCCTTCCAGTAGGACTGACTCTTCCAGACAACAATTAATTACACTAGGTTCCTGAAACTAGCCAGGAGCCTCGTTTGTGCCGAGACAGTAACTCGAATTGGATTATTGGGTATTTTTATTTCTAATAGTAACTAGCATCACTTCGCGTAGTTCTCGTTATTCTTCCGGGATAAAAAATATGTGTTCTTCCAGACTGTAATAATCTACCTGTATTTTCAAATTTCAGCCCGATCTGTTCATACGTTACCACGTGATAAGTAATAAACGTACAAACATCCATACGTTGACATTTATAATATTAGTAGGATTATATTACTTTATATTTTTACTACTTTCACATTAGGATATTTTTTTTAACTTGATCTACACTTGACCACCATCTTGGCTAATGTTAAGCGACGGTAAACGATATAGCGTTAAGCACCCGGGGGTCTACCGCCTAACGAAAAACGCTTTGATGCTTTGACGCTTTGGCATTGCCGTCTCTTTCATTTCAAGCGAGAAGAAAAGAGACAGCAATGTCAAAGCATCAAAGCGTCAAAGCGTTTTTCGTTAGGCGGTAGAAGCGCCGGAAGGAAACCGATTGATAAGCCCTCAACTAAAGTTAGCGATCATCCTAGTGACATCAAATTAAATTAAATTAATTCTGTCGAGACAAAAGTACCCACTGTGTACTTAGAAACGCCTTACACAAAAATATCTTAGTAAGTCATTTTATAAACAGTTAATTTTACACGGAACTGGATCTAATCGAAATAATTTACAGTCAGTTCCTGTATCTTCCGTATTAAATTCTGTATCATCAGTATTCAGTTTCAGTATCGTGGATCCAGTAAGTTGTTCAAGTGGCTCTCCTGCGTGATCGCAGCACCGAAGGCCTCGGAAGTTAAGATGCGTCAGTCGCCACGTATAATTTTTCCACTCTCTTTCAATTCACCCCTTCTCCACCCCCAACCCTTCCGTCTGTCAATCTTAGGCCTGTGGATTTTTTTTCCATCGTCAGTTTTAATAGGGCTCGGCGCGGAGCATCGATGATTCCAGCTTGGATAGTTTTTAAGTTCGGCTCTTAATTATAACGCTTTGTAACTGGATTCTAGTTTCTTTTTATAGTTATACTGAAATTTTATATTCATTGGGGAGTCTTTATGAAAATTTATGTTATCGTTGAAGAATAGGTAAGTTAAGCTGTGGAGCAAAATTGTGTGTTGAGTTTTCATGAAATCAGATTAAAAAATATGAAAATAAATAAATCCAATTATGTTATTGTTCGTCATTGTTATTCATTTCGTCACTATTACCTATTCATTTTTGTTTTATTGAAATTAAGTTACCAAAATGTATATTTTTTCTGGTATACTCATACCACATACCTATACAGTAATCGGTAGATTACAAAACCAACTTAAACTTTGAGTTCGTCTGAGTCGAAAATTCGATTTCACTTTATTCAATACTAGCTGAACGCGCGCGCGTTGCTACGCCATCTATCGAAAATTGGGCGCACCAATTCAAATTTTGAACATATTCGGTTACCTTAGGTTCTATGACGCAACCTTCAATACATACATGCTGTCACGCAACGAAAGCTCTCAAAAAGCAATATTTTTTCCCATTTTTGTTACATTTTTCATTCTTACTCCATTCGTGTTGATAGTACCGTAATGTTTCATAGTCTATAGCCTTCTTCGATAAATGGACTATCCAACAGAAAAAGAATATTGAAATTCGGACCAGTAGTTCCAGAGATCCTTGCGTTCAAACAAACAAACATACAAACAAACTCTTCAGCTTTATAATATTAGTATAGATACAGACAGGTTCTTCACTCGTATATAACCACCTTGAACAAATATTTAAAAAGTGATGAATAATATACAAATAAAATAATTAATTATGTTGAAATAGTCAAAAAACTATTGAAACAATAATAATAAAGCCAAATCTTCAATTTATGTATGTAGGGATCAATATTTTTAATTACTGGTAGTTGGTACTCCGAATTCGGTACTATATATTGTGTATGTGTAAAATAAATATCTAGCACACATACAAAAGTGTTTAAAAATTGTAAAAAAAAATATGTTTAATTTTATTTTTGTTATGTTTTCCTATTAAGTAAATTGATCTTTCGATATGTTTTAGTGCAGTTCTCATCTAAATTGCACACCAGACGTCCAAGGGAGAAGAAAAGAAAAAAAATACATCTACCCTTCAAGTTGCACTTGCATACACCCATAAGTAGACGTCAGCGTTGCAGGTAAAGTAGGAAAAAAAATTAAAATACGTCTAAAAGAGTTTTCAAAGTATCTGTAACTATAGAACATTCATGAGTTGTTTTATAACTTGTTAAAGATATAATGTATTCGTTTTTCAAATCTTGTTATACCAATATGACTCACTTGTATTTTAAGCAATAAAGGTGCTTCTACTCAATATATTAATAAACGACACACATTATATAATTTCTAGATTACTTATATTTCCTACAGGTTACTAAACAGTAATGAAGAGGATTAGGATTTTGCCTGATGAAAACTTTGCACGAAGTTGTAATTTTATAGGATCAATTTTTAACACAATTATCTTACTTCATATACCTAACAAAATCCAAATTACAACAACACCGTAAAAAGGAAAAAAACATTTGCTTCTTAATTGACCAAAACTTTAAAAAAATACCTAATGTGTTTAAACATTGTGTTTTAACATGTTATTCAAACATTCATCACATTTTTTTGCACGTTTCGTTAAAAAAACCTAGCCATATTCGAAATTTACCTATCTTTCCATAATGCACTGCAACAGAACTCAAGAATCACTAAAGGGGTTCCCCTACGATCCACTACACTATACAAACTTACAGATAAGGGTCTCCAAGTACCCCCCAAAAGGGGTAAGACGGGCCCCCAAGTCTAGACCTAGTAAAAGAAAAAATAATGCTGGAAAGAGAGAGATGTTTTCCTTGTCACGCGAGTAGACAAATTATGTTTTTCGCTTAGAGGGATAGGTTTGAGTAGTCTTTTACAGTTCTTGATGAACTGCAAATCCTATATATACTCGAATACATTATTTTAACATACTTGTGAATAGAAATTTCGGGTTACAGTATTTGTGTTCGAACTCATACGAAAAGTATTGACAGAGTTTTTGTATATGTAATAGGCAGATGTGATAATAGGATGACCATTGATCAGGATGTGGAATAATAAACCTGTTGTTAATATTGTTGAGTATAATTTGTTCAATGGTTATGACGTTGAACAAACTAAAATAAAGTGGCCAAGTGCGAGTTGGACTCGCCCATGAAGGGTTCCGTTGCAGCAAGTAACATTATATACATAGTACACATAGTTCTTGTAGTTCGTTGTAACTTTGATCGAAGTTTCAAAAATAGTGTATTTATGACGTACTAAAAAAAAACTACTTATCAGATCGAGTTCAAACTAATTTTCGTTGGTAGTTTACATGGTAATGTACATCATATATTTTTTTTAGATTTTTCATTATATTACTTTAGAAGTTAGAGGGGGGGGGGGGACACACATTTTACCACTTTGGAAGTGTGTCTAGCGCAAACTATTCAGTGTATACGAAAATGATTTTAGAAACCTCAATATCATTTTTGAAGACCTATCGATAGATACCCCACAAGTGTAGGTGTGATGAAAAAAACATTTTTGAGTTTCAGTTCTCAGTATGGGGGGCAACACTAATTTTTCTTTTTTTTCTTTTTTTTTGTTAAAATCTTAATGCGGTTCACAGAATACATCTACTTACCAAGTTTCAATAGAGTAGTTTTCATAGTTTCGGCAAAAAGTGGCTGTGACATACGGACGGACAGACAGACAGACAGACAGACATGACGAATCTATAAGGGTTCCGTTTTTACGTTTTACGGAACCCTAAAAAGAACTGAGTGAAGTTATGTAACGCAGTGGATAATTTTCGGTGCCTTGTTACTTACTTGGTAATCAATTAATTTTATTAATTCCAAAGTAATTTATTAAGAAACTCAACAATCTTGTTTTTGTCCAAAAGTCTTGTTTTTGTCCAAAAGTTCTTGTTTCACAATTATTTCTCTAACCACAGACAACAGGCTAAATGACTCCTTTATGAACCTGTAATTGCAACCTTTATCCTTAGCCTCAAGTTAAAAAAAAAACAATAAAAAACGTATTGCGTAAAAAAATAACAGAGACAAAGAGGTCCATTGTCTAACCGTAGAGATCTGGTTGTCTCTGACCACCTCACCGCAGATTAGGTTCTAAGGGCTTAATACACACAACACATTATAATGTGTTGTGTGTATTAAGCCCTTATTCAATTCAATTTCTTATTTATTTTCTATTACTTAAAAAAATGGCTTTTATAGTAAAGGGATGTAGGGTTTGTTGAAAAACTCAATTAACATAAACTATTTTTTTAATTTTTTGTCAATCATTTATCAAGATATAATATATATATTAATATTGGGATGACCTAACCAACTTTTATAAAATTAAGTTAATCAAAAAATACACGCACATTTAAAGATGTCCAGTTAATTAATATTGAATTAATAATAGTAATTAAATCCATACAATTTTCTGAAAATTTGTCTATTAAATAACATGTTTTTCGCGCCAATATTTGTAAAATGGCACCCAAACCCGCGCATGGACAGTCACGTGCACAAGTCACGTTCCATTCCACGCAAAAATAATCCTTCTCCAAATTCAAAGTAATTGTGTGCCCTAGGTTTTACTTTGACCTCTCGAGTAAGCTCTGTCTGAGAAAGTGCGATGCTCTAATTGTCTCCCACAGTCCAGTTAATATAGAATTACTGCGTATTGTCTGTATGTCATTGTGGTGTTTCTGAATCTTAGTAGGAGGAATCGCTTTCAAGTACAGTCAGGCTAATGTTTTTGTTGGGGTACATTTTTTCTATTCGGTATTTATTTATCTTATAAATATAAACTAATAATAGACATGTATAATATTATTATTTGGAGCTCATTGGGTCCCAATGCTACGCAAAGTCCTATATTATTAGATATATGTACATATTTTAATTTGGTATCTCTTTATATGTATTTTCAAAGTTCTTTTTTATGTTGGTTTTACGGACTAGTATTAATATTATTAGTGTATCAGATGACCCCTAATTAACTAATTGTTATTTACTAATTACTAATTGTGGTCCTAATTAACCTAAATTATGATTTGAAATACACACAAAAAGGGGGAGATTAAAAAGTTTTGAACGAGTGGGATGTGGGAGTGAGTGAGTGAACTTACACATTGTGACACGATACTATAAATATGACTGCATCAGAAGAAAACGAATCACGAGAATTTTTATGTATAAGATGATATATATCAGCATAGATTACTTTTCTGCCGCTGCGCCGCCGACACTTATAATTATGTTACTTTTTTTTTAATCGGGTTTGCTTATTAACATAACTAAAATACAATGAGAACTACACTATTACGTTACTTGAAATAAATAAATTCAATTTAATTTATTTATATAAAAAAATAACTAAGTTGATGTATTTTGGCGCAAAAATCCACCATTTTGTTTTTTAATAACTATCTAAAAACTGGGTTGTCTGAAACTAAAGAAACCTTAATTGTGGAAATCCATCCATCGTTGCCATAAACTACTCTACAGTCAAACATACAAGATACGCGCAAAAAGCAAAATAGCCCTTAGCAAAAGCCCTTCCTTGGCCCTCGGGTAAAAATGTCTACACAAATCTGCCTCAGAGTGTACTACGTCCTCGCTCGGGTACCCGTGGCTCTGTGAACTTGATACATGACATTGTCTGCCCTTTACGCACCTTGCTGGCACTCCTTTTGTGTAGAAAGCTTTCTTGGTACCTCTTTGTGCTGTTTTTAGACGTTCCGCAGTGTAAATGCGGGGTTTTGAGGTTAAGTTTACGCACTTTGGAGACGTTTTAAAATTTGTAGATCTGTTTATGAAACTAAATAGCATATATTTTTCACACTTTATAATTTCTGTTGGCTGTTAGTTTTGGTTTTCATTTTAATTACAGGTTTTTTGTTTATATTGCGTTTCCTAGTTTTTCTCCGTGTTTAGTTATTATTAAGTGACATTTTTAGACAAAATAAAACTTGCTGTCATTTCGTTGGCCACTCTGTTGTTTTGTATTTGTTTGTACATACTTTAACGGTGAAGAAACACATCGCGAGAAAAACAACATGGTCCAAGAAAGATTTATTTGAGTAAACGCGTCATCACTGACCCACAATACGTAGAGTGGTGAATTATGGCATTTAATCTCTCATTGTGAGAGAAGGGCCCGTTTTCCACCGATGTGAATATAAATTTGTTAAAGTAAATTAATTTTGTCAAATCATATAGAATAGGGTACCGGACTGGGTCAAAAATACATCATCCTAATTAGTCAGTCAGCTAGATCATGGAAAAATATTGTACAAGTATTTTTTGTTTTTTCATAATATTAAAAATCGTCAAAGATATAGACCATCAAACTTCGAGAGTGGGGGGGTCGCGACGTCACTCGTGAGTAAAAATCGTACTCACAAGTGACGTCACACGAAACTTCGAAGCGCTGTATCTTCGTCATTTTTTGTTTGTGAAACAAGAGAAAAAATACGTGTACAATATTTTTTTGCAATCTAACTAACGGGCTACTTAGTTTTTTTAGGATTGTACCCTATTAGGCACAGTATTATAGGCATGAAAGCAGTAACAAAAAAAAATCGATAAAATATCAATCGATATTGATAAACAAAAACATCGATAAAGCAAAAAAATAATCGTGCAATTAAAAAATAAGCCGTTAGGAAAACAGTGGGCCTCTCGTCTGTTTAACTAGCGTTTCTCAAGCAATGAGGGTTTCGTGCCTAATGAATAATTAATGCAGACGCCAATTATAATGATGTTAGGAGTGATTAGACCTGGCAGGTGGAGCTGGTATAGGAGTTTCTTCTAGAATAAACAAGATTTGAACATAGCCGAGTCATAGCATGTCAGCTTATCGACGTAGACTATAGGTAGTAGTATAATATAGGTAGTAGGTATAACTTTCTAAAACGTTTTCCTCGATAAATAACTGAATAATATATTACGTAGCACTATTTAGTGGAATATTTTTACGATGACAAATATTTTCTTTCCTTATCCTTGACCAATGGGCTAAAAATAATAAATACTAGGAAGTATGTAAGTACCATCATAAATTTCCCCCACGAAACACTATCTCATTTACATTTTAAAATTCTCATAAGTTCGCGATACGGCATTTATAATACTGATGTTGGTCTTGAGGCGATGAAGGGTTGCTTGGGGTGGTCAAGTGCCACCCCCACCCCCTCCCCTGCGTACCTCAGAAAATGTTAAATTACGGGGAAAATAAAAGAAGACAAACTCGACTTTGAAAGCGTTTCGACTGGCAACACAGAGGTCCCGAAAATGGAATTCTGTTTTTTTTTTTTTGGTATGTCGGTCTGTTTGTTGTAATTTTAAATGAAAACAGAGTAATTAGCCAATAAACCTTTGGGTTTAAAAAAAATTTGGTAAGTATACAAAAATGCAAAATATTTAGAGGTTGTTCTTCCTCTGCCAAACTTCAAATTAATTTCTATAAAATTGCAAAACGGCTTATGAATTTCATTTGACCTTCGTGTCTAGACATTAAATTCATGTTTTCTTGTCTTTAGGTTTTTTAACTTTTAGGTTAGATTTGTTATTTCTCAGTAATCGTTAGTTTCGTTATTTTTTATTAAAGCATCATTTCTAACATTGTTCAAATCGGTTAAATTGATTTCTTCTAGGTAAGCGCGCTCCATCGTAGACCGTGTCGTCGCATAACATCAGGCTAGATGGCGGTCAAATTAAACATACAAAAGTTTAAAAAAATTGGCAGTCATAGGAACTGCCGATAGAAGTGAAAACTTATAACTCAGAATTTGCTAGCCTAATTTGGAAACTACGCGGGTGAAACCGGCGGGCGTGGCCATGGTCCCGAGTTTACCCGAAGATTTCTTATCAATTGTGACGCTAGAATTCAATTCCCGCGAAAAATCTGTCGCGCCAAAGGAAGTTTTCTCTAGAAAAAGGCACGCCCGTTAAAAAGAAAGTAACGAGTGAAGTCACAGTAAACATCTAGTGCCGTTATAGATAGAAAAGGGTTGTTGAAAGTCTAATGATGCGGTCTAAAGAATGGATCTGTTGAGTTCTTTAATACTTAAAAAGTATTCGCCGAGTTGGAGTCGTGAAGACACGTTTCAAAGGAGCTTTTGCGGTCCTACTTCGCAAAGTTGGATTACATTTTAATATTCTTCATGTAAAAATTTTGTTGTTCAATGTTTGTTTGTTCATTTGACCGACTTCAAAAGAACAAGTTAAATACGTTTTGATGGATTTACTCAATCGATCAGGACAAACCGTTTAGCTATAAAGTAAAATTTATTTTCGTTTGAACTTGTAGATAACGTTGTAAACTATTTAAAATGATCCTTATACAGACATTTTTAGTGGGAATTTTACAATGGCAAATATTTTTGCGGTTTAGATTTTTAGAATTTTTTGATTAGAATTATTATTCTAGTAATTGTAACATTTAAATCCAAAATTTTCCCCATAGGCTAGCCAGAAACTTATCAAAGTTTTGAGAAAAAATATTTTGACGTATGTATGTGAAGTCAAACAAATTAAAAAATACAGAATGGAGCTGAAGTAAATTTTTGAGATTCGTTTAAATGGTAACCTACTAGCCGTTCCTATAGGGAAATATACAGCGTATGTGTCCTAATTAGTTAATATATACT
Source organism: Ectropis crepuscularia (assembly GCA_963693475.1). Lineage (NCBI taxonomy): Eukaryota > Metazoa > Arthropoda > Insecta > Lepidoptera > Geometridae > Ectropis > Ectropis crepuscularia. Next base: position 18,121,489 of record OY856359.1, read on the forward strand.
TATATGTAGTTATCATTTTATAATTATATTATTAAAACGTTCTTAAGGGGGGGGGGCGCCTAAAGCCAGAAAACGAAAAAAGGACATTTTCGACGCCGCTCACTGAAGTTAAGAAACTAAAAACTATGACAAAAAAAAATTGACGTGTGGGTACAATCAAGAAGAAGCACAATAACTGAATAGAATTTTAAAAATAGATCATAGTTTTTTACAATAAAAAAATAAAAATGACACCGAAAAAACCCGTTTTAATTCGAGTACTCGAAATTATCAGCGATGACCCCACATTATTTTTTGGTAATAAAATTTCTATTTGTACGTTCTAGTAAAGTAACCGAACACTTTTTTAAATTTATGTTTAATTATTGAGTAATTAAATAAAACTTGGTCAAAAATGGACTCCTGATTAAATATTGATTTTTCCTCCAAACTGTGTCATGCTATTCTCGACTTTATGTACATCACATTAAGAAACGCGTCGCGCGGGTGAAATCTGATTTTTTCTTGGCTTTAGGCGCACTCTTAAGAAAATAACAAATAAATAAAACAATGTATAAAGAGTATCTGCGTCTACGGAATATCCAATATTACACTAAAGTTATTTTTAACACACAATGAACTTAAGTAAGCATTGTACATCTATTTGTAAATTCTCCCGCAGTTTTCCCTATCTGGACCTAGTGGGAGATGTCGTGACTTTGAAATAAAAATATACACTAGCTCATGACCGTGACTTTGTCTACGAAAAGTAGACAAATAAAGACATCAAAATGTTTGTTGAATTGGAAATTTGTTGTCGAATAGTTGAAGGTAGGATCGAATAACTGGACAAGATAACGTTACGTTTTTTATTCAATAAAGACGATGGAACAAATAAGGTATGCGCCTGATGGTAAGCGATATATATGGCCTATCCATAGCAGCACAGTGCCACGTAGCCGTTTCAACATGAAGAGTCGGAATCACTGCATATTGCACTGCACCTCGACACCAAGAGATAGGTATAACATAATTTATCTTGATGATATGTAATTTCTCAGGAAACATTGCCTTTGAAACCTACACAGTATAGTTTGCATATCACTGCTTGGCGGTTATAATAATAAAGGTATAACTGACAAGGGTCCTCACTCTTGTCAGTTATTTTACTTCCCCAGGCAGACTCTACAAAGAGTCTTGCAGCTACAAAAATAAATGAACATTGCGTAGTCTCGGTATAATTGATCATTATCTAAATAGTATTCGATAATGCGTAATTATTTGAATAATGTGTACTTAAACAATTAAGTTCCCATAGTACAAGGTTTATTTGTTTTGGAGCTGTGAAAAATGGCCATCAATAAAAAAATTACGAGGATTATTTATGTGCTCGTATTATACAGGGTTATTGGTAATCAGTCTGCATCCTGTTAAATAAGTACATTCAATATGTCAACTTTAAAAATAAAATCTTAATAAAACAGTGTATTTTTTCTGTCTAAAAACATCGAACTATTCGTAGGAAGAATGCGCACACTCTTTAACGTTCGATAAAAGAAGTACCGACGCAAATAGCGTTAAACAGAGCTAGAGAGGTCAGCACAAACTAAAAAAAAAGTTTTTTGGGATTTGTATTAACAAAAGTTTAACATATTCACAGTCAGTGAGTTTTAACAAAAGTTATAGAACAAGCATTGTTTGTTTAAATATACCGAGCATACCATTAACTGGATGCAGGCTGTTTACCAGTAACCCTGTATACGAACACAATAAGGTTGGTAAGAAAGATTGTTTATGTAATATACCTAGGTAATACATAGATCTTTACATACAAATTTAGACAAAATTGACCATTAAGGTACTTCTAGTCCACGATTGAACATGTCAAAATGTCTACTATTTTATTTAATTCTTTTAATATCTTCATTCCAAAGACACTTATACGGAAATTGTGGATTTTTCCGTGTATTGTTGATTTGCCGCAATCCTAAACTGTTTTTGTTGTGGTTAGTATATTAGTTAGTATATCCTATTAGCTTTGATAGGTATATTTAAAATGTAATTCATGATGTGAAAGGGAAAGGAAAGTTTTTTGATTATATATTATGTATTTTCATGGATGTTTGTCAATCTTTCACGAAATAACTATTGATCTGATTTGAATAATACTCTATACCTAGTGACATAGCCTTATAAACTCGTGCTATGTTTTATCCCAGAATATGTAATCAATCTTTTGGTGTAGAGAAGTTGTTTTTATTCATAGTTGCAAATAGAAGCTGACAAACATGATAATTACACGTCAAAATAACATGTCAAATTGGATAAACCGTGTACCATATACCAATTAAATACAATTACTACAAAGTTATAAAAATAATTTAACCATACATTTAACAAATATTTTCTAATATGTTTATACATTTGTTTTTAGGAATCAGAAGGTTTTTGAATCGCATAATTACAAATGTAGAGTTAAATAGTTACGAAAGTGTACCAAAGTTATCGTACATTCGTACATTCGAACTTACAAATTCCTGTTCTTCATAGTTAGTTAGTAAAAATAGATTGACTTTGACTTTATACACATAACATCTTAAGTGCAGTGGCTATAAAAAGCAAGTAGCTGTGGTGTGTCTTCATATAGATTTTGAATCTCAGTCTGATCTTTTGTTGTCTCTACGGGAGAATTTATTCCGTAAAAAATTATATTCTGTTCAGTTAAGTTGGTAAACCAACTAAATAATTAAAATACAATTCCAATACCACAACAAAATCTATTTATCATGGTCACAATATAATGTAAAAATATGACTTGTAAAGTAAAAAATTTCATAGATACGGGAAACAGTGAAAAGATGCGCTGAATTTAAAACAAAGCAAATAAACTGAGGTGAGGTTGAGACAAATAAGGTAAGTTTTTAAAGTGTTTGTTTTTGTGTTCCGATTTTGCGTGTCGTTAATGTGGTATTATTACCGTTTGATATTAGGTAGCTCTCATTTATAAAAGCATGGATCAAGATTCGAGAAAGTAGACTTTATTGAAGATACTAAAACCATATCAACATCTCACTTTTTGTGAACTAACAACTGAGATTTGGGGCTTTCTCTCAATTCTTTCTTGACTACATCCTAAACGCTATATTCCAAATATTTACTGAACATTTTCGTGAACCTGTCAATTTTTTTAACAAAGTCAAATCGATTTATAAATTTTCGATATTGATGATGTCAAAGAAACTCCAGGAAAAATTAAGTGTATGACATATTATACCTACGGTAATAATAAGTTTAAACTAAATATTTTAGTAGGTATATTTCTCAAATATTGAGCTAAATAACCATATCGCACCGGAACAGGCGACCGGAGGAAGACTCAAAACTCATAAAGGTAAAAAGCTACCGCGCCTATCTAATTAGAGCTATTAAGTACAATGGTGCGCATGCGCAGGTCACGGTGCGTCGCGCGGGCGGAAGCGGACGCGAGATCGGACCCCAGCCCTGATTCCTTCCGGCGGCGCCGGCGCAAGGAACGGAAGAACAGGTTTGAATAAGAAAACTTGGTATGTGTAATTTTTTTAATTATCTAATTCTCTTATTATTTGTAAATAATATAAAGTGACGGTAAAGTTAAAAGTTTCTGGAACGTTTTAGAAAGACAAATATTGAATTGAATTAAGATGGGTAAAGAGCGCTGGTTGCGCCCGAAACTAAGCGAACCCCAAAATAGTGAGCTGCCGTTTTTGTATGTAACAATCTTAAGCAACGGGATCTACGTATAATTATCATAATTTTTCAAAAAAGACTTAGAAAATATGCAATAGAAATTGCAGACATTTCTTGAAAAAGTCAAGCATAATTTTGAAAAATTTACCATGTGACAATTAAATTTTTGAGCAATATCAGATTGGTATAAAAATTTGCGGCGCTTATGACGAACGAACTCAAAGAGATAAAATGAAACTGTTGTAGTATGGCGTTAGTTTGCCTTAAACATATTATGATGAATTCCGCTATCGCCTGTGACTGAGGCCACAATTTAAGGTCGTCGCTCCCAGATCTTTAGCACGGAACGATTGGCGTTGATCTTTTTTCATTGAGCTCATATCACGGACCACACGCACTTGTCACCTTAGCACTTTAATGTATTGTAATAGAGGTCATTTTCCAACGGATGCTGTGAGTCACTGCTTGGGATGATTGAGTGGTTGCGAACGAGATGATCTCGGGAAAAAGCCGATTAAGACGACCTTACTGTTTGAGGTTAGGTTATTTGTATCAGGTTGTTTTACCCTCACCCAAATGACATAAACGAAGTGTTATTTCGACTTGTCTGTCTTTGTGTATGTGTGTCTCTCTAAAGCAGAGTATTTTCGATTTAGATACATTTTTTTCGTCATTGAAAGCTAAGGTCCAGATGGTTCTTTTTTTTAGATTTATGTCGATTACTTCATACTTTCAATTTTAACCCTTCTTTTGTCTTGTCTTTACAAGTGACAGGACAAGCAAGATATGGCCAATCGTGTTATTTACCTGATGGTAAATAACACGATTGGCCATAACAGCACGATACCAGGCATACATAAATATTAAAGTATTTAAAGTATAAATAACTTGACTTCTACATTAATAGTGGTTTAAATTCTAAAGGTGTCTACAAGTCTACGACGTAGGGCTTCGGACTGCCGTAGATACAGGTGCTACGTCTTGCGGATATTCTATTTCTGTTTATGAGTTTCTTCATCTTTATCTTCTTTAGGGATCTGAAATCTTAGTTTGTCATAGCTTACTTAAAATCCAGATACGCGTTGCACTCGAGTGCAAAGATTTTTCACCTTGTGCCCTATTAACTCCCTCGCTAAAGCTCAGGATTTTAATTTTTGACATTTTAGAATCCTTCGCTGTCGCAGTCATCAAAATGGAGCACGCGGTTAAAAATCAACTTTGTACTCTTGTGTAACAAATAAATATTTTATCAATATGTTATAGATCTGAGCTTGACCGCCATCTTGCCGGATGGCATCAGTAAACATTAATGTAAATTTATAAGGAAATGTTTTTAATATATTACTAGGAAGACAAACGAAGAGATACATTATTTAATCTTTCCGGGGTACGAGCACAGTGCAGTGCTAAACAGTGATTTAAACCCTATGTTTAAACATCTGCGTGACACTGTGCAGTAAAGAGCAGGAATGTTGCTGTTGTAAAAGGCAGGAATATTGCTTACCATCAAGCGCATGTCTTGATTATTTGGCCTTAAAACATTATAATTAGGTATTTATTTTCTCCGAAAACAAAAACGAAAACCGACTTCAATTTAATATTGAATTCACCCACTTAGCCAAATTTCAAAATTCGAAACAGTTAATTTTATTTTTTTGTACATTTCTAAGAAGTACTCAATACGGCTTGAAAAGTTTACTTCAAAAAAACGACTGTGTCCGATAGTGTAGTGCGTTAGTACAGCACCTAGTCAGGGGGAAAGGCGACTTAGAAAATAGCAAAATCAAACTAATGAGCACTAGAATTAGGTTCAAAAATGTTTCCTACTCCCCGCAATTTTTTTTCATCTCCTAATCCAATAAAATTAAAAAAAAAAAATCCAAATAACAAAGAGGTCACAGACCCCAGAGTCTATAGAGTTTTGGTACAGTTTTTCTTTTTCTTTAAAAAAAGCACAGCACCTGTGCTAAGGGCGCGTTCACACGGTCCGGCCGCGTTTCTCACGCGCTCGCCTTACGCTTCCTTCCTGTCGTCGGACATGCGCCCTCAGCCTTATGACATCGGATATCAGGGACACTATTATTTAAATAAGGAACGCGGCTTAATGACGTTGTGGGATCCTCATTATCGTTCACTAGCGGTGCCCCTCGATTTTACTCGTGATAAAAAGTAGCATTACTTAACTCCACCTTACTCACGTTTGATTTAGCTGCGTGTTACTGTGATGTTATGTGGCAGGCATGTTGCTTACCATCAGGCACATGACCTGCTCGTCTCGTCACTCTAGGCGATAAAAAAAAAAGATTTAGTCAGTTTAGTCCGCCTTAAGTTTCGGCCGCGTCCGGCGGCGTTTTTTAAGAAGAGTGCACGAGTGTGACCGCTTTTCGTTTGTCACTCTAGAGTGCCAAAAGAGTGTATTCATTTAAAATGTGTATTAACCACGTTAGTAGTTTCATACTACAAAAAGTAGCCTATGTGCTATTTCAGTATAAACTGAACAAATGCTAACAGTGTTCTGTTCAACCTTACGGACTTGATTGATTGATTGATTTAAATATCCAAACTTTCGCATTTACAACATTAGTAGGATGATATTTTTATTCAAAGCCTTGAAAATCATCCAAAAATAGATATCCACTGTCTTTTCGAAGTCATGTGCGTAATGCCTCTAACTTAAAACGGCGATGAAACGGTGATGAAAAACATCGTGAGTAAACCGACATGTACCTAGAATCTTTCGAAGTCATGAGTCATTCACCAACCCGCACTGGGCCAGCGTGGTGGATTATGGCCTTAACTCTCTCGTTACGAGAGAAGGCTCCGAGTCCCAGCAGTGAGAACATATAGTGGGCTGTTGATGATGATGATGGGTAAACTTTGCTGAATATTATATTGGTCTATACCACCTATACGATTCAATACCAATTAGCCTATTGTCTATCGTACTGCTCGAAGCATTTGGTATGATCGAGAAACATTAATCTTAGCATCTAAAATTTCACATTAATAATATCAATATAATATCTATATTTAACTCCTTGGTTGAGGACAATAGTCATTGAAACCATAAAAATAATCCATGATCAAGTTATTACATTTTGTCATCTACAAGTCATGAATAAGAATATAACCACATTGTGTTCATTGTCTAGAACAAATAATGAGTACAGTAATGTATTTAGACAATATTGATATCAGTAATTTCATCATTATTGTTGAGTTATTACGTAAATTTCATAAAGTAAGTACCTAAGTATATATGATACTCAATCACTTATGGGTTTTTACGTTTAATTGTGGATTGTTGCAATTGTGATAGACTTCAAAATAAAAGATACAGATAATCAATAATATGATAATAATCTGATGTGATTTAATAATCTGAAATTCAATACTGTTATCTAAAGTAGTTAAATGGTGGGGCGAGTTTCTTATTATTTCGATGCAGTTTCATGTAGCCCGGGTAAACTGACGAATGGTGGGAATTAACACAAAAGTTTCTAATCGTGGATAGAGATAATAAACTACCGTCAAATTCAGTTTTTTAGGACGATCGCTGATACTGTTACTGCAAGTTACTGCTGGTCTAGTCGGAAGAATGGTGACCGCCGATCCGGAGCCCTGGGTTCAAATTCCACGCGCACCATTGTCTTTTCGAAGTCATATGCGTAATGCCGCTAACTTAAAAACGGCGAAGGAAAACATCATGAGGAATTACTTGTTCTTAGAATCTTTTGCAGTCATGTGTCCTCCACCTACTCTTATATATACTCTGAGCCAGCGTGGTAGATTATGGATTGCAACATGGTGCTTGAAACTAACGTCGAAATTTAGGAGACTCGCTCTACTATTTACCTACGGTAGGTAAATATTCGGTGATGGTAATGAAGACCATGGCAGCTTAAAGCAATGAATGACTGAAATTCAAAACGAAAAAAAACTTTTAACGGCAGAAGTCTGTCGCCTATCAGACCTTGGGTTAGCGCCTAAGCCATAGAATATATAAACAAATACTCCAATGGCAAATGATTTGTCGCTTATTTGCTTTCGTTTACCGTAAAAATAGAAAATACCTGACACGATACATACATGCCTATGCCAGCCACTGGAATGTTTTCCCCTGTCCATTGTTTTAATACTATAGTTATGGTTTCCTGATACTTTTGTTTCGTGTATGTTGCTTCGTTTTAAAATGATTTCCTGATACTTTTGTATCACGTACGTTTCGTTTAAAAATGACTTCGAAAAAATTGGTTGCCTGTAAAGTCGGTATACGGGCGAAAGTTTTACGTGACAACGACTTTGAGTGGTAAAATAATTTTAATGTGAATATTCATTCGTAGTCTGTCACATTATCACTACACAATCGTTTTACAATTAACTGGCAACGTGTAAACTTGTATGCAGGCGCCTAAGCGAATCGGCGACTCGGGCATGGTTAGCCCGCCTAAGAGCGAGAGAGACAGACATAAAAAGTGAAAGGCACGCGTCCCTCTCACTCGCTCTCATTGTGAGCGCATAACGTGAGCGGAGCGTAACGCAGTTTCTTGAAGTGTCACCCGGCAAACCAATTTATAAGACGTTGTCACGTCAAAAGAAATATTTTCTGCGAAATTTCTTTGCCGTTTTCCTATCGAAATGCTTATAGCTCGAAGAAGCAACATCTTTTCATGATCAATGTCCTGTCCCCTATCGTAATAAAAACGTTTGGGCTTTGGAATGCTTTGCCTGAGAATGTTCTTTCTGGATGTATTATACTATCTTGAAATCGTGATGTCTTGAAGTCGAGAGTTAATCTTGAATATTTTTCTAAGTAACTTTGCTCTATCGTAGACTGCATCGTCCTTTGACATAAGCTAAGATGACGGTCAAGTGAAAATCTATTACTTATCTAATAAAAAATAAAATCCAAAATTCGGAGATTTTTTTTCGTTTCGAAAATTCCGTCAACTGGTCCGACCAACTTCTAATTTATTTGAATGTTCGGTTACATTTATAATAATATATAGATTTCTTAAACTTTGTACAGTTTATCCTCATTTTCATCCTAAACTATACCATGCATCTAATAACTTTGTGTTGTATATTTAGGTTTATTTTCTTCGTTCAGTTTGTGTTTTATCATTTGTATTCATCGAAGAAATCAATTATTTGTTTTTCATCGAAGTTTTTTTTCTCTTTGCGGTGTGGTGGCCACAAGTTGACCGCAGTAAGTGATAGAGATAATCGTTAGTCGCCCGATCGGCCGGGAACCCCGTCTTCCGGTCGAACTCTGACAAATCTTTTTTTGATTGTGAGAACTCGCCTTTAGGAAGTCTTTCCGGCGCGTAAGGAAGAATCACTAAGTATCGATAATGTTATAATGTAAAAACTATATAAGTTGCATAAACATACCTAAGTATGGAAAACTATGGCGCAAACAAAAAAGTTTGAGCGCAAATATTTTTACTGTTTCAGGCGTTCAAAGAATTTTTGATTAACCTTAGAGGTAAGTAGATACAAAAAACTATCCAATCCAATTAATTATAAATTAAAACCAATTGTAAAAATCAGCCATTCCGTCAAGCCTCCAACAACTTCTCTCTTATCGACTGTAATTTTGGGTATAAATTAGCATTTCAAGCAATTATTTTTGTATCAGTTATTTAAACTTTAAAGAACCAAACTTACTGTGACTTGGTTTGAAAATTGCGGTATATTAACCAAATAGAAGCCATAAGAAAAATAGTTAATTAATTAACATCGGTTTCTTCTAGGTAAGCACGCTTCATCGTAGATCGCATCATCGCTTAACATCAGGCGAGATGGTGGTCAAGTGCGAACCTATAATAGTTTAAAAAAATAAATATATATATTGTTCACACTATTCAAATAATACAAACAATACAGGAAAACAGTAAACAATTAAAATTTAAAATATTCTTATATAAATTAAATTAAACATTTTTTTTAATTAAATTTAAAATTGAAAAACTAAATTGCATAAACGAAATTAATCTCAATCACTAATTTGAATTCTCATCTTTAAGCTTGGACAGTATTAGTATGTACTTAGAATTTTGATTAAAATGAATCTTATTTCTGTCTGAGTCAAACCACAGTACGTCACGTAAGGATTTCCCCCAATCTTCCCAAAGTGTGAGAACCCCGCTTCACTTCCGGCTCCAATGCTGACAATGTAACAGATACTACATTTTATACTATGGTAAAGAACTATATGGTAGTTTCTACTTTCTACCGACAGTTACGATAACTGGCGAGTAGAGCCACTAACGCAATTACATTCATTTGATTAAGAAGTTTTTTAGAAGATTTTTCAGATTTGTATGTAAAATTGAATTCAAGACTCACGACGCGGTTTACGGCCGCGGCGGCTGCGGCAGCCGCGCGGTGCCCGCGTGGCTGCGCGCGGTTTTTGCGCAGTAGCTTTCCGCAGTAGAAACCGCGAAAACCTGCGGTCTCGTGAGTATTGAAACAAAACCGTCGCGCGGCGTGGTGCCGCGCCCGCGGACGCGGTTTGAGACTGTGCCGTGAAAATTGGGCCTAAAAGTCCCTCGAAGACAGAATTTTACTCATAAATGATTAACGTTTCATTTTCCTCATATCGAAATAATAATATAGAAAGTAGGTAGCATGTACATAAATAAATGTTTGTGGACATTTCTCAAACAATGAAAGTTTGGATGATACAAAATCCATGCTATGACGAGGTTAGCGTAAATAATAATTACAATTGCTATTACTTTACGTAACAATTTAATCATAAAACTCCTATGACGTATTTTTAACCAACTTCAAAAAAGGAGGAAGTTCTCAATACGGTTGTATGTTTTTTTTATAAATATACTTCTATGTTACGCGTTAGCTCCGCCAATTGTGAATCAATTTTGATGGTTTTTTGTTTGTTTGATATATAAGTGTTGCCATGGGTAAAATTATTATCGAAATCGGTGGGACGGTTTTTGAAATATCGACGACTTAATAGCTTCTTAGGAAATTTAGTCGAGCGTCTAAATTTAATTTTAAATTGAAGGTGGTTTTGATTTTTCATAGAAAATAAATTATTAAAAAGGCTTGGGCGCGATTACCAGGTAAAGTGTCAGGTGTAACACACAGAAGATATCTATTCTCTTTTAATTTCAAACTTAATATTCTACCTTTAGCAACGATTCAACCTTAGACATGAACCTCTCGAAGGACCGAAGGAGTCCATTGTACGCGTCGGTAAACAGTCCACTGGACACCTTTTGTTTCAACTCTTGAACACTTTGTTCAAGTTCCGTTCCCAAGGGAAACGAGGCTAAGAATTTGTGGTGACATCGGTTTAAAAGAATATAATGTGTGATTATGCATTACAATGTACTGTATGTATCACCATTGTAGCCTAACCACAAGCTTGATATATCGATTTAAGTATTTTTATTTAATTAGAGATCAAATTTGCAACATTACAAGTCCTAGAAAAACTTCTAAAGGGTTAAAACCACGAATCTACAAATATCTTTGTAACGTAGAGACCAATACGACCTTTTGCTTCTGAAATCAGACTTTCTTGTCGTATTTATTCATTTTGGGTATGGTTGTATGAAACAGTGACTAGGATTTATTTTAAAGTTTAAGTGTGTAAATAGTTTTTTTTAGTGTATTTTTAATTTCTCCTTTAATAGCAACCAAAGCATTTTCCTAACCTAAAAATCTACTGAAGACAATTTCCACGCCACGCTCTCTATTCAGAAATAAACGAAAACCATTTAGGAAAACACGAAAGCTAAAATAATTTACTCAATGTTACAAATATGACAATTTATTACTCTTTTACAAGTTTTTTTCCTATCTACATTTTTTTGTTTGAACATCGACAAAAACTTTATGGTCAATTTTTTTCATAATTTAAAAAGTTATTATAAAGAGGCGAACAGATCTGTAAGATAACGACGATCGCGTGCTAGTGTGTCATTAGGGCGCGTCCACACCGGCCGGCATATTGCACGATGGCCTGGCTTGCTTAGGGTAGAGTTACAACGTTATAGATTTGGTTATAATTTGAAGGACTGTAAAGAAAAGGATTCTATTAGTTGTTTAGTACGATGGCATAATAAAAAACATCTTTAAAAAATAAGCAATATTTGTTAAGAACGCATTTTTTATGCTGACATTTATATTAGGATGTCTAGTAACATAATATCAGCCATCCTCCAAGAATGTTTAAAATTTGTATTTTAAAATCATATGATTTTGTATTTTGATATGAGAAGTTTTAATGTGTAACTTTTTAACGCTTAAAGGAAAATGATTTAGTGACAGGTGCAAAGTGTGTGTGAATGGCGATCTTACTTTTAGCTAAATCTAATCTTAGATACAAATACTGGTCTAATTGAAATTTTTTTTCATCTCATGATAATGATAATAAAAAAAATGTTATGATCTTAAAATAAACACAGCCTTTGAAATCTTTAAAATATAGGAAATTGAGAAACATGAGTGCCACAACACTACATCATAATTATAACATAGACAAACCAGAAAACAAAATGCTCAAAAACATATTTCTGGCATTTCTATGACTTCACGATCCCCTTTTGTTTTCGCCTTCAGTTTTAGCATTAATGACGTGAACACAACGGCTCGCCGGTCTGTCGTACCGTATACTTGGAAGTGCCGTACCGGTCACGGCGCATCTGTTGCGTGGACGTTACTTCTATATACTCGCCCTTATGAGACATTTTTTTTATTGCGGTGGGAATGTGGTTTTTTGTTTTCTTTTTTTTTGAGTTTAAACGTCAGTAACCTTTTGGAAAAAAAATAAGGGTTTCTTAATCCAAATCTTTATTTTCTTTAGAAGTAAATACAATAGTTTGTTCATTAGTTATCATTTTAATGTTTATGATAAAGATTTGGAATAAAAAAACAGGTTTTTTAATAAATAAGGCAAATACTTAGTTGTTGGCGTAAAAGTTTAAAAAAAGTTATGAGGAGATTACATTGTTGTCAGCTTTTGTTATATATTTGGATACCTTGAATTATGTATATTATTTTTATTATCTCATTGACAATAGCACAAAATATAGTATTTTGCCGGTGGTACATTTAAAAATGGCATTGGAAGTTTTCGATTAGAATTCTGCCGTTCTATTTTAGAACAACAATGATAACATGTGTGCAGTGACTTCGCAATTTTCTTAGTATCACTTCCTGTTAGTTCTTATTGTTTTAAAGATAAAGTTTAGATTTGTTTGTTCACCAAACATATTGCAATTACGATACATTTTCTATCACCCCTTCTAATTAAACAATGCAGTCTTAAAGGAAACCACGAATAGTTAAGGGCCACCCTAGAATCGTCGATGATGTGTGAATCCACCTCCAAGTTTCAATTTGTAAACGTCATGCTGGCCGAAAAGGAACTGTGAGTGACTGATTAAACAAAAAAAGTTTGAATTTCGAATGAACTTGAATGAAAAAAATAATACGGGAGTCTTGGGTTGATTAGTTTGCTAGAAAAAGAAGTGCACTTCCGGCGTCGCGTTCTTTCTTCGAATTTTTGAAATGACGCGCTCGAATGGTCAATCGAAATTGATATTTGGAATCTTAGACGGTTATTAGACCGCCTGTCTTCCGGTTGTCTATGACAAGACGAGTGGGGCGCGTGCCCTTAATTGCTTCATTTGGAGCGATAATGTGTCATCAATTTCATTTTTTGTGGAACGTTCTGCTCAAATAACGGAACAAAACACTACTAAAATTCATTATCCGCTTCTAAATTATAATACACAGGGTAATAAAGCAATAAATAAACAACGACAAACAAGCACTGGAACCTGTACATCACAAACTAATACGAGATTGGATAAAACTCATCATTTTGCAAAACGAATTATCGGTGGGTGAAATAAGCGCGTACAAACAAAATGCCGGCCAATCACGATTTTGTGAATTTGAAATTTGTTAAAGCCCACAGAAAACCAATACAGGGTACATAGGCTGGTAAAACTACGCACCGGTACAGAATACCTAACAGTCGGCTAAGCAAACGTGTGTGTGCACACTAGCGGCTATCGTGTATATGTACACTCACACACACAATGCGATATTGCAAATGGGCTAGTCGATTCGCCCGCCGGGCTTTGGGGGGGTGGGTGAATCTAGGGAGGTAAAAGATGCGTTTTTGTGCACCTCGGCTGTACGTTTATGAGTAAATATAAGTGCGTAACCGATACCCTTAATACAGCGTCGGGGGGGCTCTCCCCTCTCCCTTAGCAACGGTTTTGGGCTCAATTATGACTGTTTCGGTTTATGTTAGCGACACACAGACTTTCTTCACAATAGGCCTGTCACTGAAACTGGTAGGACAGTGCACACCCCCTCCGTTAAATAAGTTTCGAATAGATACGTAGTTCGGGACTGAATTCGAAAAACAGGCAACCCAACGAATTGTTTCAGAACAAATTGAAAACTGTGCTGTTTATTTTTTAACTATTGATTTAAAAATGTTGTTGAAAAAATGCTGAAAAAGAAATCTGGCTAACGATTATTTTGGTATACTTAACCTTATGTTTAGAGGTATAACGTTATACATGAAGTGATAACACAAGAAGTGTCAATTGAACTTAAATTCTGTACAATTCCTACATTTAAATAATTTACTCAACAACCAGAACAAAGACATTTCCTGTTTGGTATCTATTCAAAACAATTGAGATTTCTACTAACAGAATCATCAAAATATCAAGACACCTTCAAAACAAACACAAGCAAACTGTAACGATCATGTCAGTGAAAAAAAAACTCTCAAAATAACAATATTAATTATGTGTCTTTATTTATTGACTTCTGCACGACCCAATTCTGTGTGGGTTTATGAAATGTATGTTTAAAATACAGCCTACGACCATTTACAGAAGAGTACTTTTCTACAATAGTGTACGATATATTTGACATTGTTGCAGTGCTTTCGAAGATTACTTCACCCACGTTAACACATTTGGCAAAATCACTTTAACCAAAAAATTAAGGTGTTTCCCACCAATTCAAGTTTTAAAATTTTAGTCTTCCCACATGGTTTAAAAAAGTTATGTCTTCAAGTTTGCAAAGTCTTTGATGTTTTTTTTAAAATAAATAGTAACGAGAGGAGCAGGACATTTTCCTGATGGTAAACAAAACGCCTGCCACATAACAGCACAGTGACACGCAGTTATTGGAACATGAAGAGTCCAAATCATTACCTAGCACTGCACTGCGCTCGTCACCCAGAGATCTAAGATGTTACATCTCTAAGCCCTGTTATTTATCTGGAAACATTGCCCTTCAAACCGGAACACAGTTATGTTTGCACATTACTGCTTGGCGGTAGAATAACTGGTAAAGGTGTGGTACTTCCTCAGGCGGACCCTGCTAAGAGTCCTACCACTACAATTATTGCAGAAGTCTGAAAGTGACCATTTAGGATGGATGGCCATGGCCCGAGTTTACCCGAAGATTTCTTATCATTCCCGAGCGTGTCGCTAGAATTCAATTCGTGCGCTGTGCACAAAAAATCTGTCTGTGGCGCGCCAAGAGAAGTTTTCACTTCAAAAAAGAAGAAGGAAAGTTAACACTATAATCCGCCACTGACAAAGTGCTGGTTGGCAGATGACACATGTCTTCAAAAGACGTCTGTCTCAGAATACGCCGGTTTCTAAACCAGTGAGCATGAGTGTTAGTGTAATTTGTCATCAACAAACTAAATTCATACTGCTTTTGGAAAAATCCTCACGATTTTGATAGTTCTATTGACTACGCAACCACGGCTAAAACTCATAGCCCGCCAGAATCCGTTCTAATTTCAAATCCCTTATTTCCGGTCACAATCTGATCAACCTTAGAGCAAACATGACAAATACCATAGAGCTAATAGTCCTGTACGCGATATTTTATTCAAGTAACCGCAACCGTTTTGCTTCCGTCTGTACCTACGAGTGATTTCGGAAAACGGCGGCCGTGTAGTCCTAAATAATCTAGCCTTTTGGCTGGGACTGGATGAGACTAGACTTGTAATTTGGCTAGGATTGCCACATACTGCTATTGAGCTGGGGATGTTCGACTTCTACGCTTTAATCGTATGTTTTATTTTAGTATTTTATTTACAAAAATCCATTTATATTTGCACTTTAGGACAGCAGTAAACGTGAAAGAAAAAACTATTTAAAATGTGTGTAATGTATATTAAACTATTAACATATTAAACTATGTATAATATGTTGTGTAGTTAGTTGTAGCACTTTTATAAATACAAAATTTGTATGCTTAGAAATTTAAAGTTTGTGAATATTTAACATAGGTAATTATGGTTGGAAATTATTTGACAGTGGAAATTATAAATATCCGTGTTGAATTTTTTTGTCAAATTTCTTTTGAGTTTTTTTTTAATGCTAATTATGGGCGTAAACGAGAAAACATCTGTAGTCATAAATGTGTATATTCAAATCAGAATTGATAAAACAAAGTTTCGGATATTTAGTTTTACGCGTTATCTAAAGAGTGTCCAAATTGAAAAAAATTGGCTGTCTTATGTAGTTTACGAAAAAAAAAAAACTAAACTTGATACTGCAGTTTTGTAGTACATCTTTAATATACATATACGTACGTTTTGTAATATGACATTAATTGTTCGTTTATTTAGCTATAAAGAGGTTAAACTAGAACAGAAGTGTGCTCTTAGAAAATATAATCAACTTTAGAATTTTCAAATTATCAGATTGAAATATTAGTCAATCTACTAATTGTGGAAATAAAAAATGTTTCATTGTTGATATCATTATTTATGATTGAGTGAAATAGATTTTGTAATGGATTCTTGGAAATTATATCAGGCTGTCAGTATTTTAACCAGACAAAAAATTACCAAACATAGTGAATGATCTATGGACCGAAATACTCTTACGACTTGGAAACACTTTTTCTTCGTAGTGTTATGGTATGGTCTATTCTTACATAAAAACATAAATTGTAAAAGTAAAGTATTTGCATAAAACAAAATACTATATGGCTGTGAACAAAGAACCTAATAAGTGGCCAGGGAAGCATCAAGGAGTCCGCCACACCTGATTGGCTCTCTCGGACCGATTCACACTTCTTGCAGTTGACCGGCCGGTCGGAAATCCATAGACTAGACATAAAAGGCTCGAAGAAAAAAGTAAAAAATGCGCGCGAAAACGTTCGCCGGCAATTCGGGTGACGACCCTGTGTGACGTCAGAAAATGTTTTCGCGCTTATCGGCTTTTGCACATGAGACCTTCACTCTTTCCATCATACCTACCTACGGATTAATGATTATAAATATATACCGGGTTGCTTTTTTAACAATAAAATGGTTAGGTATAGTGTAATCGCCATCTAGTTGTTTACGATGTAATGTAATGTTGAGTGCGATGCAAGCTTTGCTTAGTTTGGGGTTAGATGGTGTGTGTGTGTGTGTGTGTGTGTGTGTTTGAAATGTCCACCAATATTTATTTATCTACTCTCGATTTGAATAGGTATATGTTATAATAATAGGTGACTTGACATGTTATCTGTGTGATAATACCAATCGGGTAAAAAAAATGCTCCGCCAACGCACCCACTTAATTTAGATGTACTTTTTTAATAACTCTTTGTTGAGTCTTAGAAATATTAACAATGAAACGGTGTTTTTGTGTAATACATGCTATTTATCTAATACCAATAGCATTTTTATTAAGAGATTACCTACCTAAAAATTTATTATCAATCAAATCACATTCTAAATTAATTCTTGTAAGCTAAACTGAACTGCTATAAATTTTTGATTAATCCATGCCTATATTACCAGCCTAAAACTACTAGGCCCAATTTGCACACGACACATGCATAGATTAAATAATAGTAACTTCACAACACAAAGCAATAGTGGACTGTCCTCACGAAACATGAAATTTCGCACACACATGCACATCCCTAGTTCAGTTTTACCGCACACTCGTGCTTGTATAAAATTTATGGTGCACACTTTTGCACAGACTATAGCTACATAGATCTGTGAGGGGGGCGGCACTGGTCAGCCATTTCGTGTCGACGAGATTTATAACCTCTCTGCGCCTCAGGAAGATACGTTTGTGCCGGACGGTTGGTATGACTGTTCGCCGTTAAGGTTTTATTAAATTTTGAAACTGGCTGGTGACAATTTCAACTACAACAAAAAAACTGTAATAATACATTGAAATGAAAATCGTATTCGATTTTATTTTTGCTCCGTCAATAATAAACTATTGCAATTGTCATCACTAAAAAAGTTTACACTCTATGAAATTTGTTAAAAATCAATTTAATATTTTAAGTTGAGATTAATTTAAAGTGTTAATTATCATTTTTACATAATATTATGAATCTACGTTTGCCATTAAAGTCTTCTCTAAACTGTCTACTTTACGTTGCCAATTTGCCATCAAAGTGTCAAATATAATCATTACCTGTGTAATAGACTAGGAAAAAGGAACACGATGACGTGCAATGATATCCGTGTCAAACTCTAATTCAGAATACCATTCCACAAAAAAAAACGAGTCTAAAATTCAAATAATTCGAATTTAAAACTGGAATGTCCATAGTTCGGGGTATTATTTCAAAATGCACGGTTAGGGTGAGGGTGGGGGTAGTCGGGTCAGCCGTGTTTGTCTATCGGCGTGCTTTCCATTCACCGGGTGAATTTTCCGAAGCCCACTGCGCTTCCGCCCCAGTCTCCCCCACCTTCGCAGCTTCGCTGTATTTTTATTAACAGAATTATAGCGTCTGAATGAGTACCTACTTACATTGATTAGGTCTCGCGCTGAACGCGTATTGATTTGTGATGTATGAGACGGGTCTAACTGCTTTAATCTAAACATTTACGCGAACGAAAAAGCAGTAAGTACAATTTTTGAGGAAAGACAATTGTCGACGTTTGGGACAAATTAACTCAAAAAGACAAAAGATTTTAAGTGCAATCAATGTCTTCAAATTAAAAAAAATACGAGCCTGAGAGATAAATCATATTATGAAAAATTTGGCAGTCATAGGAACTCTCGATAGAAGTGAAAACTTATATTCTCAGAATTTGACAGCTTACTTTGGAAACTACGCGGGTGAAACCGGGGGAAAACGATACAATGCAGACGCATTTCTAGACAGCCAATGGGAAATCCTTACGCATTTCTAGATGGCCAATGGCCATGGTCCCGAGTTTACCCAAAGATTACTATCATTCCCGAGCGTGACGCTAGAATTCAATCCACAGCCCACAAAAAATCTGTCTTTGCGCGAAAAGAAGATAGTAGAAGTAGATCATGATAGAAATTTACGTTATTGAGCTTAAGTAAAGATTTTCAGTTTTAATTATAATGTATTTTTTTTTTATTATTATTTTTTATTCTTTCATGTATCATTACCTAGAGTAGAAGCTTTGCCATTCTGGTATTATCTAAACTATGTCTAGTCCTTAATTTGTCTTTGGATAATTTAGAGATGCTTGTTGTAGGGACTTCTGTAGTTCATATTTGTACCTATGTTCATTTTAGTTTCCAAATTTTGGCTAATAAAAGACACTGCCCGTATAAAATAAATAAATTGGCAGTCATAGGAACTGCCGATAAAAGTGAAAACTGAGAGTTTGATAGCTTACTTTGGAAACTACACGCGTGTAGCCGGAGGGTGTGGCCTGGTCATCATGACATGGCCATCATGATCATCCAATGAGAAATGCGTCAGCATTTCCCATTGGCTGACGCATTTCTAGATGGCCATGGCATGATGGGCAGGCCACGACCTTTTAGCATTTCCCATTGGCTGACGCACTTCTAGATGGCCAATGGCTATGGTCCCGAGTTTGCCCGAAGATTTCATATCATACCCGAGCGTGACGCTAGAATTCAATTCACAGCCCACGAAAAATCTGTCTAGGCGCGCCTAAAGAAGTTTTCACTTCAAAAAGTCACTTTACTCTGATAGATTTACAACGAGATCCGTACTTTAAAGACAACCAAAGAGTTTAATATACTTTATCTAAGGTTACAACGTTGTGAGTTCAATTGTTATTTTCCATCAAGAATGGCCAACGTGCTTAGAGAAGTTCGTTTCAAAACATTCATATTTTCATTAGATTGCATTAATTTAGATACAAATTATTCGAAATCCATTATTATTAACATATATCGTAGGTACCTACTACGTAAATACCATAAACTTCAGCTACAGAGTCTGCACCACCACTGAAACTGTGTGGCGAAATTTTTGAACTACATCACCTCAACACAACAAGCTTTAGTTGAGATACCTAGCAGAATACGACAGTGGCGCCAAACATCAACGGTGACGAGTAGACGGAGTGTTCATCAGTACCTACAGCATTGTTCCTGCAAGTTTATTTTTTCCGGTTTCCATTTATCAATTGTACAAAAACATGTTTATTATTTTTCGCAGAAAATGTTACAAATCGGGTATTGCCATTATCATATTCCGTGTGAGTAAGTGTACTCAAGGATTAGCCCAGTAAAAGTTTCCAGAGAAATTACAGGGCTTAGAGATATAACATCTTAGATCTCTGGGTGACGAGCGCAGTGCAGTGCTAGGTAATGATTTGGACTCTTCATGTTCCAATAGCTGCGTGTCACTGTGCTGTTATGTGGCAGGCATCTTGCTTAGCATCAGACACGTGACATGCTCGTCTCGTCACACTTTATTAAAAAAAAAAAAAAAAAGTTCCCATTGCTGGGACTCGGAGTTTTCTCTCGCAGAGACTTATTCTGTGCAAGGAGAGAGTCAAGGCCATAATCCACCACGCTGGCGCAGTGCAGCTTGGTGGATGATTTGCCTTACATAATCATAATCATCTAAATTTACTATTAGGGTGGGGTTTTTGAAGTGACAACTACTTTTGGCCCACCTCAGGCAGATTTTTCATGGACTGTGAATTGACCGCATGCGTCCCGTTCGTAAATGAAAGAATGAAAGAAATCTTCGGGTAAAAAACTCTGAGCATGGTCATTGGCCATCTAGAAATGAGTCACCATTTCCCATCCCAGATGCTGACGAATTTCTAGATGGCCATGGTCGTGGCCACGCCCTCCGGTTTCACCCTCGTAGTTTCCAAAGTGAGCTATCAAATTCTGAGTTATAAGTTTTCACTTCTATCGGCAGTTCCTATGACTGCCAATTTTTTGCTAATTTTTTAAAGCCTAGCCTCTTCTGGTCAAGTGACCTGACCGTTCGGGTTTCAATTTCCCGTCTCACATCTTGTCTATTATACAAGTTCAGATGTCTGAGTGTATCATCGTCACTGGCTTTAACGGTGCAGGAAAACATTACGAGGAATAAAGCATATCAAAAGAATGACATCACATGATCACAAACCTCGAAAAACAAAGTCTCATTTGTTTTTTTATTTTTTTAATAAAGAATGACGAGACCAGCAGGTCATGTGCCTGATGGTAAACAACATGCCTGCCACATAACAGCACAGTGACATGCAGCTATAGGAACATGAAGAGTCCAAATCATTACCTAGCACTGCACTGCGCTCGTCACCCAGAGATCTAAGATGTTGTATCTCTAAGTCCTGTAATTTCTCTGGAACATTGCCCTTCAAACCGGAACACAGTAATGTTTGCACAGTACTGCTTGGCGGTAGAATAACTGGCAAAGGCGTGGTACTTCCCCAGGCGGACTCTGCTAAGAGTCCTACCACTACAAATAGCAATAATTTGATAGTATGATAGGTTTCTAGCTTGTGTAAACCTTGATTAAATGTGTGGATAATGGCAAAATAACACAGAAGCCTAGATGTTATAACCTATAACATATTTATAGCATTAAATAACGTATATTTGAATATCGAACGAAAACGGTTGGTTGTTATCAGTGCGATATTAAGGTGTGGTGTGGAGCCATAGATTTCGAGTTCTTTTTTCTAACTTGCGCGTAAATTTATCTTGCCGGAAGTATTACCACAGAATAAATATACGGTTTAGTCTGTGGTTATTTTACATATTTAAATAAATTTAATTTTGTTTTAAATTAACATTAGCCAATTTTATTTATTTACTACATCAGTGTACCTACTGATATGTATATCTTAATGTTTATACATTTTACTTGTTAACTTTCATTATATTTATTGTAACATTAATTTACATTATTTGTATGTTTATGTGTGTGTTGTTGTATAGGTTAGATAATGATGATGCTGAGAAGATGAAACATATTTAAATACATATATTAAAGTTAGCTTTTGAGAGTTACATTTTTTCTGGTTCGTGTTAGGTTTTGTAAAACCTGGGTATAAGTTTAGCACTTGAAGTTTTTAGTAATATGTACGGATAATATGTATGTCTAGATGTTTAAATCACACGCACTGACCACTTACTATCTGGTAGTTTATAACTTTTGGATGATTCTCCTTTGGTGCTACAATCCATTGTGGGTTGTGGGTCTTGACCTCAACAATATTCCTAAATGTCAGTCTGGTTCTTGCCTTTATCCTGATAGCTTTTATTCTACCCGCGCATATGTACCTACTCTCTTTTTTATATAAAACAATATAACCTAAAAAAAAAAAAAACAATATACGGTCGAATTGAGAAACCTACTTTTTTTTTAAAGTCGGTTAAAAAGGTTTTAATTGCCGTTATAACATATGTATATCAAACCAGATGATAGTCGATTCTACTAAAATCTTAAACGTACATTTCAATATAAGTACATTGATTGCCAATAAACTCATTTTATCTGTGAGGAAAACATTAACAGTGTCCTGCTAATCTATTTCTTGGTATTTTATTATGATTGTGGTTTTCCTTAGATATCTTCCAACTTCTAAATACGAGTATGTAACTTTGTAGCCTTGCGTTTTGCCACCGATAAGACATAACGTGCCGTTTATGAGTTTCTGATCACAACCTTCTGGCAGCAACGCCCATAGACAACGTTATGAATTCGTGCATCGTTCCGAATGCAAGCGTTTGAATTTGGAATTCGATTCCAATCTTGGCGCGCACGACCAATAACGTACAATTACTTTGTTTTTTTTTAAATAATCGGACTTGGAATCGCAAAAATTACGTTCATTTTCTTTTTTTTCCTAAATAATGACTTAGTAAATGAATTCTTGTAATTCATTAGCGTTCACCTTGTGAGAGGAAGCCTCGGGTCCCAGCAGTGGGAACATATAACTGCTTAGCTATGGTTATGCTCATACGGATAGCTACATAAAGTCTGTCCGTCTGTCGGCGTCGCTTCGTAAAATTCCGCCTATTGAAATATTCACAACTTTTCCGAACGGATGGTACTCGGGAAACGAACCGTCGGAATTTGGTTAAGTACATAGAGCTACGCCATAATTCAAGTCCAATCGTCGAGAAACGCCACAATAGCGTTTATATAGACACTAAAGCCGATTTCCAAAGTTTTGCATTTTTGCCAGTATCATGACGCGAATGTGTAATGTACAGTATGGTCTAGGTGATACAATTAGCGTGGACGGATCCTTGATGCTTTTAATGTTATGAGTTTTTGGTACGAGTATGTTTGAGATTAACTTTTTAATAATCTAAATCAAGTACAATACAATACAAAACTGTTTATTAAAAGCCAGAAAGTGCAATAAATTAATTACCTACAAAACAAAAAAGAAAAAATAAGCTACTCAATTGGCGAATTATTCAAGTAGAAGTTTTATAGTGGTAGGATTAGTAGGATTATTTGCAGAGTCCATCAGGAGAAGTTTGATACCTTTGGCAGTTATTTGCAGAGTCCATCAGGAGAAGTTTGATACCTTTGCCAGTTATTCTACCGCCAAACAGTAGTAAGCTTATATTAATATTAGTGTTCCGGTTTTTACGCTAATTTCACGAGAAATTACGGAACAACGAGATAAAATATGTTATATGTCTGGTTGACGGGCGCAGTGCAGAGCTAGATAGTGATTTGGATTGAAATTCGGACAGACCTCAAATCCTGATACTATGGACAGGTGTGTTGCAACCTACATTCTTAAAGAAAGACATAAAACTTTTTATTGTGACAAAAATTTTCGTGGGAGGCCTATGTTCAACGGTGGACATCTTGCGGCTGATGACGACGAATCTCTTGCAAGCCACCAGCAAAAGGGAAGAAATACAAGTTGAAGGTTTTAAAAGCCTTTTTGAGTGCTCCGTAGATATGACGTAATGTTATTAGCATTGGCATTCAGCGTAATAATTCATCCAGCATGCTGTTGTTCTTATACCTTCCATCAAAACCAGTAGCTTATTCGAACTATTCATGTAACGAATGTATAATCCTACTAATATTATAAACTAGCTGTGCCCCGCGGTTTCACCCGCGTCTATTTAAGGAAAATCCATACTAAAATATCCATTGCTGGCCACTTTATTACGTTTTACGGAACCCTAAAAATACGTAAATAAGCAATAATGCATTGCTGTAGAACAAATTTGATTACTTCAAATGACACAAACTTCAAATGTAGACACGCGCCGTCACAGACTTCAGCGACCAAAGAGAATTTAAATTCACGGAACTAAAGCTCTCGAAGAGAAATATTTTTTCCCGTTTTCTTTACATTCTTCATTCATACTCCGTACCTATTGATAGTAGCGTAATGTTATATACCCTATAGCCTTCCTCGATAAATGGAGTATCCAACAAAAAAAGAATCTTTCGTATCGGTCCAGTAGTTTCCGAGATCCTAGCGTTCAAACAAACAAACTCTTCAGCTTTATAATATTATATAGTATATAGTATAGAAGTCAATGTATGGATATCTGTTGCTCAATCACGTCGTAACGCATGAACGGTCCGGGTTAAAATTTGTAAAAAAACACAGTTATACACATAGTCTGGGAGATAACAGACAATTTTTTAGCTCCCAGGATAATGATAGCGGGAACTATGCGGATAAAACCGCAGTGAACTGTCAGTAGGTAGTTAATAAAATTAACTTCCGTGAAGAAAGTTAGGTACACGACTATTTGTTGAGTGAAATGTGTCGCCAACATTCATTTTTTATTTACCTACCTATCAGCAACTAATTATAACCTGAATCGTTTCCTCTTTCGTTAATTTTCCTTAGTTGCTATACATTAAACAATGAATCTGTAATAATATTTTAAGGCTGAAGAGGTTTTTTGTTTGAACGCATCAATCTCAGGACTCACTGGACCGATTTCAAATTCTTTCACCGTTAGATATAATATGTACGTACCTACGTGATGGCTCTCCTATATCTACTATGTAGTTTTCATCTCCGTATATCCTACTAATATTATAAATGTCAATATATGGATGTTTGGATATTTTGGATGTTTGGATGTTTGTTGCTCAATCACGTCCTAACCTATGAACGGATCGGACTGAAATTTGGAACACAGATAGATTATAGTCTGGAAGAACACATAGGCATATTTTTATCCCGGAAAAACAACGGGAACATGAACTTCGCGGGTAACACCGCGGGGCGCTGTTAGTAGGGTATAATTTTGCTTAAATTAGGAAAGTCGATATTCTAGGAGAAAACTTTGTGCGTTAAAATTATTAAAAAGAAAACCTAATGCAAAAATATGGTAACGGAAAAGACATAATAATAATGATAATAAGTTGGTAGGTACCTACGGTGTAGATAGATAGAACACTCTTTATGATGGTACAACAAAAAAATACAGTCAATCTATGAACTAGTGCCATACTGTAACATAAATCCAATTTGAAAAGTCGGTTTTTGTAAAAAGTTTTGGAAAGTTGCTTGGATGTAAGAATTGAAGGAAAATGTTTTTTTTTTATGCAAATTACGTTTTACTGACTTACCATTAATATTGATTTTACTTCTTATCCCGTGTGCAAAAACTGGCCGCAGCCTCAGATAGATCTGAAACAAAGAACATTAATTATTAGATTGATAATTGTTTTCATTCATGTCATTTTATTTACTTACGAAAGTAACACTTTTCACAAAACACAAACAAATTTCACAAAAATCTGTTCAGCCGTTCCGGTAGTAAGTATTTCAATTACAAGATAAATAAAAATCGCGGGTACTTATGATTTCGTTTCGATTTTGATTGTGGTCGTACCTGCTCCTATGAAATGGCTCAATAGAATTTAAACATTTTGTTTGAAAATTTGGTTGGTTTGTAGATTGATTTCTAACTGACTTCCAAAAAGAAGGAGGTTCTCAATTCGGTTGTGTTTTTTTTGTATGTAGGTATGTCACGCGATGTTGTATGTAGGTAAGTTACGGCTGGTCTAGTCGGGAGAACGGCGCCTGCCGATTCGGAGACCCCGGGTTCAAACCCCACACGCACCACTGTCTTTTCGAAGTCATGTGCATAATGCCGCTAACTTAAGAACGGCGAAGGAAAACATCGTGAAGAAACCGACATGTACCTACCTAATACCTAATCTAAGTACCTAATCTTTCCAAGTCATGTGTCATCCGCCAACCCGCACTAGACCATCGTGGTGGATTATGGCGTTAACTTGTAGTGGTAGGACTCTTAGCAGAGTCCGCCTGGGGAAGTACCACACCTTTGTCAATTATTCTACCGCCAAGCAGTAATGTGCAAACATTACTGTGTTCCGGTCTGAAGGGCAATGTTTCCAGAGAAATTACAGGGCTTAGAGATATAACAACTTAGATCTCTGGGTGACGAGCGCAGTGCGGTGCTAGGTAATGATTTGGGCTCTTCATGTTCCAATAGCTGCGTGTCACTGTGCTGTTATAGGCAGGCATGTTGCTTACAATCAGGCATATGTCTTGCTCGTCTCGTCACTCTTTATTTAAAAAAAAAAAACTCTCTCCTTGCGAGAGAAGGCCCCGATTCCCAGCAGTGGGAACGTTTAGTGGGCTGTTGATGATGTTGATGTCACGCGATAGCTCCGCCAATTGTGAATCGATTTTGATGGTTATTTTTTTGTTTGGTTGTTCAGAGGTGAATTTTCATCGAAATTGATGAAGCTTCTTTTAAATTTCAGCAAAAAACTAAAATTAACTTTCATTTCTCTAGACGACGCGACGCGACCGCGACGACTGATAGCTTCCTATGAAATTTGATCGAATGTTTTTGAATTTAATTTAATTTAAAATGGAATCAGTTTTTTTTTTCGTTGTAAATAAATTATCTCTGATTTTTGTATTAAAAATATCTAAATAATTTTCGCTCATGAATGTGATCTTTTACAGGAAATGTTGCATTTATCATTCCGTTTGTTTGTTAAGAGCCCAACCTACCTCAGCAGCCGCAGCGGTACGCGGTACTGATAAATAAATAGTAAGTTAGCTTGCTGACTCGAAACGCCAAATTGTCGATTTTATTCTCCTCGCCAATTTGGTATATAATATACTAAATAATAAACACAATTTGTCTTTTCTTGACAAATATTTCTTCTTGAAAATTATTTTCTTCTGGACAAATAATGGTTATTTGAAAGAAATAAACGTATGATTACCTATATCCTTATACTTGTTCAAATTATCATACTTATTCTCAATACTCTTTCTCCTGGATTTATAGAGAAAACAAAGTTTTATTTAAATAATAGATATTTGAAATCAAAACGTAGCCAGTGCGACAAAACACCAATTTTCATATGTTCCTGATACATAATGCTGGTCAAATACCAGTTTTGCGGAAGTGACATTTCACCGGAAAGATATTCCTGTTTTGATCATGTAAGTTTTCCTTCCCTGTTGAGGTTAATGGTTTTGACCGATAATTTATTATTGTGGAATATCATTGTGTGAAATGTACCTACGTCTCTATATTCAAATATCAAGGCACCTACTGATTTTTTAAAAAACCTTTCAAACAACTTTTTAAAACTACCAAAATAATCAAGTGTTAACAAAAGAGGACATGACATTTACGTAAACCTAACAATTGTCTGTTTCGTTTATCTTCCCCTTGTTTACCTTCGAAGATTGGCTAGGATCGAAGGTAATCGAAGTGACAATCGCGAACAGTTTTAAATATCGAATCCCTATCTCCGATCAATACGGGTGGCACGTGCGCAAGAGTGTCAGACCACCCGGTGACGTCACGTGCTCTTTGTTTCTTTAGATTTTGAGATAAGGGTTTTGCTGTTCGTTTTTCCATTTCAGGGTTTTGTTAACCCTTCTGTTTTGAGGTTATAAGAAAAAGTTAGTTTGTAGTAGTACTTAAGTTAGTTTTTGAATTTTGAAGTGAAAACTTCTTTAGGCGCGCCTAGACAGAGTTTTCGTGGGCTGTGAATTGGATTCTACCGTCACGCTCGGGTATGATAAGAAATCTTCGGGTAAACTCGGGACCATAGCCATTGGCTATCTAGAAGTGCGTCAGCCAATGGGAAATGCTAAAAGAGCGTGGCCTGCCCATTTAGAAATGCGTCAGCCAATGGGAAATGCTGACGTATTTCAAGGTGGTCATACTATGATGACCAGAGCACATCCTCCGATTACACCCGCGTAGTTTCCAACGTAAGCTATCAAATTCTGAGTTATAAGTTTTCACTTATATCGGCAGTTCCTATGACTGCCATTTTTTTTTGTTTGTTCAAATTTTCTTTTTACTTAATTTTATTTAAGACAAGTAGCTTGAGATTTTACTCGTGTAAAGTTCCTGCTTTTTTTCGGATAGTAACTGGCTTATCGCTTAGCGGCTATTCCAGGCTACAAAATTGTACGTTCTATTTTTTTCTAAAATTGCCGTACCTACAGAATTTATAAATTGTGAATGTTTCTATGTATGGATGGATATATGAGGTTTGCAAATCTTTCACGTAAAGTCTAGGTACTTGAGTACCTAGTGTTTTCCAGATAAGATAAGATAGATAAGATAAGATAATTTATTTCACAAACCTACATATCTTATTAGTTATGATATAAGATATGATGAATAGAACCATCTTATGATGGTTACAATCTTGGTGTCTTCAAATCGAGAGTGAATGGATTTCTTCTAGGTAAGGTCGTTCAATCTTAGACCGCAAGGCGTGATGGTGGTCCAACGTAAATTAATAAAAAAATTATAGGTACTTCAATAAAATGTGGAATAAGGCATAGGCTTGTGCAGTGGTTTGACTACGGCGCGCTAATATTTATGTAAACACGAGTAGGTACATATTTATGTAAACATGTCTGAATGTCTGATATGTGGCTATAAGGAGTACCTATAAGTTGTATCTACATGTCGTGCATCGTGCTCACAAAGCACAATGACCAATGACCACTGTTTCCGTAAAAACTAATAATGGAGGAGAGTTCATCGACACATCCGGTTTTCTATTCCACGTAACTGTACGTTCTCATACATTATGGGTATCTACACGATAGGGTTGAACGATGTACAATTTATCTACACTAGTATTATATTCGAGGGTTTTATTCGATTAGGTTAGTGAGGCCCTGCGCCAGCCCAAAATTCGGTAGGCAGTAGCCGTGGGTAACTCACACGCAATAATTGAGCTGTGGTACAGCTCTCGGCTCCAGCGCTTGAGCTGATCACAGATACAGTTCACAGATCAGCACAAACGTATAGAAGATAACCTAACTACTCTATGGTCTATGGCTCAATTGTAGAAAATGTTCTGGAACGTTTTTTTTATGTCGTTCCTTCTTCTTTAATTGGGAAGAATGTTGTTACCGCCTTCGACTATGCATTACGTATTCCGCGATCTGTTCGCTATGCAATCGAAACGCGCTCCAATCAACCTCCTAACTATTAATTAGAGACCAGCTCCGTAATCAAGCATAAAATTAAAACTTGGCACACGCCGCGCCTAGGGTGTGTCCACACGGACCGTATGGCACGGCAATTTGTTCAAGACATCTGGCGCATACCACACCTGCCCGGCTGAACATTCCCTCACTGAACCCGTACCGACTCTTGCGACCCATTTCTGACCCAAAATTCTTAACAAAACAACCGCAACCTTAACACACCGCAATACGATTCAGAATTTAACGTTGTTTTAAATTGGGTCGCATGTAGTTTGGCCTTATTAATTCACAATAAGGTACATTTTCTGCTACTTTTGACACAAGGTCCAATGCCCCCATCAGTCATCGTTATATTCGTACTGTTTCGGAAGTGAGTAACAGTTTTTCGAGTTCGATTGTTCTAAGCGCAGTCGAGTGCAACTTTTTCTGGGTGCAAATTCAACTGACATCGTCAATTTATTTATTTTCGGTTGGCGTATTTGTATTATTTGCCTTTGCGGTTCTTTGTCTTGTTTTCATGATTAGGTAGCAACTATGGGGTCACCACCTACCAGAGGTAGAAAAAATAAAGTATCACACGAACTAACGCTCTATTTCCTTTATCTTATTGCACAGCTACACAAACTGAGTAATAATTTCTGACAAGTGTTAACTTCTAATAAGTGTTAAGTGACCACATATCTAACATAATTTTACCGAAATCTCCTACTAAACTCTGACAAATTGTTATGTTGGGTCAACGCCGCTCCTCACGCCGCCGCCGCGCTAATTTCAAAAGAATTCGAGATTAAATTAGAAAACATATATTTCAATTGAAATCGATTATCTGGTTTTTCAAAGAAAACTAATTGCTTACAATATTCATATTATAAATATAAATGTTAAAAATATGAAAATATGTAGACACAAGTTATTGTGTCCCACAAGTATTCTATTCTATTCCTTTGATACGCATGCGTGGCTCTTGTCAGCATCTTAATTTACCGGAACTGTAAACGACGTATTTCAATTAACCCAGCCTCGTCTATCAAACTGTGTTTGTCCGGCGTCGGTCAAGCCGTCAATCTCAATAGTCTGGTGCAATCTCGACGTAAACGCGTCGCTTACTACGTCCATTCATATACGCAAGACGCCAGTGTGTGTGCCATTCAAGACGCGTCACTTCCTGCGCCACAGTCTTACAAGTGGGCGTGTGAACGCGCCCTAATGACATGATACGTCTCCTGTTTTGACATTCCGAAAGAAGCGATGAATTCTTTTTTTAAAGTTGGCGCCTATTTATTCAGCCAGTACGATAGGGTTGTTTTGTATTCGAATGATAATCATTTATGATTTACTCGTGTTTCATGGGAGTGTCACACAAATTGTTGTGGTTAAAGATTTCCGGCGAGTCTTTGCGAAAAAAATACAGTTAATTTGTGAGCCGACAGGGGTCCGTGTGAGGATGCGGGACGTGATATACTGGTAATTTGGGCGAGTAGACCAATTTTAGTGGTCTATTGTGAGTTCAAGGGGCTCAAGAATAGTTCCTTCAATTTGGTCGACCCGCATGGTGCGAATACGATCATTTAGTATAAGAGCGTATTTGTGTATGAGAAATAAGTAGGTTAACACTACCTCTATGGAAAATGTATGAATAAATTATTCAACTCATCTCAGTCTTTAAAAGTGAATGAATAAAAATAAGCATACATACCTACTATATTGTTTGTTATTCAACGGTAACGATCTGTAGGTATGTGAATCGCCTTAAAAGTAAGTATGTCCGGTTTCCTTTTACCGTTAAAGTCAGTAGTTAGTACAAATTCATTAAAACTGAAGGATTCTACCACTTACCTAAAGACGGACTTTACGGTACATTTTTAAAGAAATCATCGCCTCAAATCAAAACTGTCGAAAATTGTGTAAGAAAATTATAACCCAGTCTAAGAGGCTTATCAACTATATAAACCTAACTTGAAGTTATTTCTAATACTCTATAGTCCATTTTGCCCAAAAAATCCCACACCTTGTACTAACCCGCATGAAATCGATCGTAACAAGATAAATAAATATCGAAGATTAATGAATCCAAGAGTCAAATCATTCAAGAAAGCGAAATCGAACATCTGTAGCAAAAACTTTTTTTTTGGTTGCGCAAATTGATCTGTAAAGAGGCTAATGTGGGCACGTAGGCTTTTGTGAGTACAACCAAGTTTTCTATTATTTGATATTTATTATAGAGGAGCCACTGATAAAATTACTTACAGAGTTTATTGAGAGTAAGCGCCAGTTTATTGTAAAATATTTAGTTCACATATTTCAAGTATCTTGATGTAGTTTGGCGTCAATTTCGGTTTTGTCATGTTTAAGTGCCAATAAATCGATCAAAAGGTGTTCAGTGAATTAGAAAACATCTGTTACTGATAAAATTCGTTGAAGATTCAAATTAATTGCCCGCAATTAGTATTGAGTGAGTTTACAAAGGTTTTTTTTCTAGCTTAATGTTTCCAGAGTCATTACAAGGAATGAGATCACCCTACCAAGTACTGGACGGTGATTTTATTTCCGCATGTTTGAAATAAAGCGTGGTGTAGCGGGTCTAACGCCTGACTAAGTCTGCTTTGACTTTGGTATTGCTGTCTCTATAATTTCAAGCAAAAAGAAAAGAGAGAGCTAAGACAGGTTTCGTTAGGCGGTAGAATCCCAGCCGTGTTGGTAAACATCAAGAACACAGTCCTACTCAGCCCATCACTCTTTTAAAAAAAGTGAACTCCCAAATAGTGGCTTTGTATTTGTAATAAATATTTTCCAAATTAAAAAAAATAATTAAAACATTTCAAAAGTGTAAGTCCTTAAACTTTCTCTTTCATATATTTGGTTCTAACTCTAGGTGTTCGTATAAATTAAATAGATACCTATGTATTTAAAATTATAAATGTACTAAATCATATGATATCGGTTTCCATAGTAGGTACCTACAAGTACAAGTAAGTTTTTTTTTTTAAATAAAGAGTGACGAGACGAGCAGGACATGTGCCTGATGGTAAGCAACATGCCTGCCACATAACAGCACAGTGACACGCAGCTATTGGAACATGAAGAGCCAAAATCATAACCTAGCAACGCACTGCGCTCGTCACCCAGAGATCTAAGTTGTTATATCTATAAGCCCTGTAATTTCTCTGGCAACATTGCCCTTCAAACCGGAACACAGTAATGTTTGCACATTACCTACTGCTTGGTGTTGTATGAATGACGATCAATATTTATATACGTATATATATATAATATAATAATAATACTTTTGGCTAATCCAGGGGCTCTAGATCGACAGTTATCGTTCTCCCGACTGACCAGCCGTAACTTTATTAATATCTACTAATAAATAATTATTAATATTTTGCGAGATACTAACTGATCGAGTTCTACCTTAAATAAAACCGCTGTTAAGTTCACCCCCGTGTTACAAATGACTTCCTGCCCTTAGTACCTTTTGTATCAAACAATTAGGCTCTTCAAGTGTACCCCGAAGTAGCCATACATTTCAGCAAAAAATCAATGTATCCTCCCGGTTCACCTGGGTCGTTTCGTAATATGTATATTGTAAACTAGCAGGCCCCCGTGGATTTACCCGCGTTCCGTTACTTTGCCGTGATGAAAAGTGTGTTGTGTTATATGTGCCTATGTTTTTACATAATATTACCTATTATCTATCAGTGTGAATAATTTTAACCAGATTCGTTCAGGTGTTCCAACATCATTGAGCTACGATCATCCAAACGTCCAAAGTTTCGCATCTATAATATTAGTAGGATATAAGTTACCTCAGAGGAATATTTTTTTGTTTGTTTGGCAAAATATCGGAAGTTGGATTCGAAAACTACTGACTGAGTAGGTGATGATACAATAACAATAAACAGTAAATATTTGTGCACCATCTTGAGTAGAATATTTGAGACAACGTTTTATTTGTAGCAACACATTTGTGACAATATTCTGACAAATAAACTGATTTTGATTTTTTTTTGATTTTGAAAAAAAAATATTGTAAGTACTTACTACTTAATATTACAATGTCAATGATGTCTCAATAATAAGTCTCAATTTTGTTATTTAATAACTAAAAACATTGGTATTCAATCCAGAACAACAATGTAGGTAGGTAATATTAATCCTTGACAAGGCGGGCATCGTCAGGGGGTTCCTCACTCTGCAGCGCTAACTATGGCATCGGAAGCTTAAGCCCTGCCCCGCTGCATGCAAAGATTTAGGTTTACATAGGTAATATTGTTAAGGTTTTGACGTGACAACGTCTTATAATTCGATGAAGCCGGCTGCACGCACGAAAAAACATGACGTCATGCGCCGTTACCGCCGTTACCTCGCCGCATGACGTCATGCGGCGTTACCTTGCTCTAAGGCGTAGTTGAAGTTGTCACGTTCAACTATCGTCAGTAAACCGACTTTACAGACAACCATTTTTTTTTAAGCTTAAGAATGTAAGTAAATAACTTAATAACAATGTAAGAAATAAATTATAATACATTCTGTGCTTTTTGGTAGCTATTTACTTGACATAATGTTCCAGTAATAATAAAATAGACCGACCCCAAATCCAAAATTTCGAACTTAGAATTACGCCGTCAATTGTTTATTGTTAAGACCCCTGCACTACCGCCATAGTGGCCATAGTGAATCATAGAGAAAGGGTGTAATGCACCTTTAGGACGAATTGTCGCGTGCCCGGTGTCTCTATCTTGCACCTTGTTGGGGTAACTTATTATTTACTTACGTAGATTATTACTAGCAGCGCCCCATGGTTTTACCTGCGTGGTTCCTTTTCATGTAATTTTTCCGCGAAAAATACTAAATTTAAATAGTCTAAATAATTTTAAATTTCTACCGGGTCTGTCCAGCCATTGCGACGTGATTGAGCAAACAAATATCCAAATATGGATAACACTAGCAGCAAACGTGGTTTTATCCGCGCTGTTCTCATTGTCGTGATTTCCTCGGCGGGGTAAAAAGTAAGTTAGTAGTCTATACGTGCTATTCCAGACTATATTCTTCCTGTAATCAACTTTCCAAATTTCAACCCGATCCGTTTAGCCGTTCCGACATCATTCACGGAAAGAAAAAATATAAATACATGCAAACATCCAAACTTTTCCATTTTCATATTAGTGGGTAGTAAAATTAGTGCGGTTATTACAAATCTAAAGTGTCCCAGAAGGAAGCCGTACGGCTAGTATTAACCTAAATTGTTCCGCTTCTGGGCAAAAGCCTCTTTTCCCTTCTTCCAGATAGCCGAATCGACGCCTTCGCTGCTAGCTAGGCTGCTTCATATTTTTGTTAGTCCGTCCGGTGACAATAATATATTCAGCTACATGAAAAATAAACAAACAATGATGCCACAATCATTAGAAAAGTTAGCCGAAAGATTAACAGATGCGCACACGCAACACCCTAATCAATATAACCTCGATTTGCATTGAACTGAGGATTTGGATTTGGACCGATACAATACGATTTATAACATTACGAATTATGAAATGAGGGTGCAAAGTATGATCTTGTGAAGATGTTCGCTTACATTGGACAAGTGCACTGGATCCAGTGGTATCATTCAGTTAAGTCTAGTTTATATGGTCAAATAACACAAATATAATTTACACTGTCAAATTTCTTTTAAATGAAAGTTAACTAGCATTTAACATAAAAAAGGTATTACAAATTTATGGTAATGAAATTACTTATTGCGCTTCTTAATTAATGAATTAAAATTTGTTGAATTCTGAAGTAAGTAGGTATATGTTAAAAGTGACAAATTTTGCAATTTTTTATTGGTTTTATAATTTTGTCAGTGAGTGAGTTATTGTTGAGATACTTTTCTAAAATGTCAATTATTTTTAACAAAATTATATCTAACTTTGTAGTTCTTTGAGTATTTCCAATAAAAAATAAACCCAAGACAATAGAATCGATATTTATATTTAATACTAGATACTTAATTAAAATGGTGTTAATCAAGTAATAAAAATAAATAATCGTCGTCGCATAGTCGCTTAACATCAGGCGAGATGGTGGCCAAGTTAAATAACTCTATCAACGAATTACTTTTACAATCCCGATAGTCTCAGTTCAAGCTACTGGAATCAGTACCTACCTACTGTCTCGATGTAAACGTATTTTCAAGTACTATTTCGCCACCGGTAAAGTAAGCTGCGGATCACATCTGCGGCGCGTGCGTTGCCAAAAGATGCAAAAGATGAATCATATTGATGTTATGAATAAGCATCTTTATTTTCCACATGTTACTCGTATTTTGATTAATGAACAGATTTAAGTATATAACTATAGCACTACAACTATATAGCACTTGTAACTTGTTTTAAAATGAAAAATAAATAACTAATAATAGTATTTAGATTGAAACTTTTATGGATTTGCACCCTAAGCCCTAAGTATACTTACTTTCTGTTTAGATGTTTAATACCTACTAATGAAATTTAACTTTTTTTTAAGAGTGCAAATCGACTTTCGAAAGTTTATAATTACTTGTAGCCTGAAGTATTTCTCAGTTGTAAATATTCTATGGTTTTATATTAGGATAGGCATTAATAAAACGTGTAGAGCTCAAGATTTCAAGATACATACATTATTAACTGTATGAAAATAGTCACGAACTATAAAAAAATACTAAAAAAAAATTATTGAAAAAGATGACAAGTACGAAAAAAAAACAAAAAATAATAAAAAAAGAAATGATCGGAAACCCATTCCAAATTCGAATTGGTGTGACAGAATATCCAGCAAAGCGATATCGGTATCGATCGCGACGCACCCCTGCCATCTTCGCGCAGCTGCGCAGGCGCCGGGTCAAAGGTAGCGTGGGGTAAGTACACTTAGTATTGTACCGATACTTCCAAGTACTGATACTTATTCTGGGGATAATACGGCGGCCATTTTGAGTACGACATTTTGTGAAGATAAACGAGATGAAACGGAATATCATTTAGAACTTTTGAAAGAACAAAAATGTCAAACCTTTATTGTGGGCTAACTAATTTGTGTACCTAAACTAAAAGAAAAATGTCTTATAATTGAATTGTGTAAACCTGCTCCAAAACGTATTACATTTGAAACACTAATATATTTTGTTCTTATTTTGGTCCTAACTATATATTCCAAAAGTTTGAGTCAAGATAATCAAGATTAAATGTTTTTTTGTATTTTGAATGTTCCTTTCTTCCCTATTTTTGTCATCTCAACATGAGACCACCTGGTAAGTCTAAGTTTGTTTTAGGCGCCACATCGTCAAACAAAGTCATTTGATACGCCCACAAAACACCGTATTAGAACATGTGCACCGATCCTATCTTCAAAACACGTGTCTTTCCTAAAACCCGAAGAATAAGGAACCTTATCTTACCAGCTTTAAAATTTCAATTGGCTTGAATTCTATCAACCAATTCATGTTCTAAGACATGAATGTCTTGAGATCTTCATCAACATTTCAACTGTATTCTTTGTGCATTAAGGTTGAAATTCAATTGGATAATATTTACTACGATCGTAAGGTAAGGTGCAGAACGTAAGATCAGCTGTTCTCGTAAGATTTGACAAATATTAAGAAGTAAGACTGCTGAGCTGATATCAACCTTATCATACTGTCTTTACGATAGTCACAAGACTGTAAATCACATCAATAAATACAAAGTTATTAACAAAAGATTTGCGTTTGTAAAATCATATCCACTAAGGATTTATTCTTTGAATTTTTTGGGGATCGCAAATAAGGTTGGTATTGAGAGGTTGACAGTGCATGGTGACGTATCGTTTTACAAGGTGTGTTATCAATTTTTTTTCGATATTTTATTATGAAATACTAAATCAAATCTAAAATAATAATAATAACCACTAATGTATACTCTCGTAATCCTCGAACAATACCGAAAAAAATACAAAACTAAGAGCTTTACGCCTCTTACATTGGGGTGGCTTGCAGACATGTGCGCACGCGCTCGATCATAGTAATAATAACCTAAAAAATAATAATAAATCGGGTGAAGAATAAAGAAATCTCCCCCCGGCCTTTATCTTGCAAACAGACTTTGAAATGTTAAAGATAATAGGGGTTGTGGACCCCAGTGCGTGCGCGCACCTTTCGCGGGGGTTGCGAAGGGCGATGCGACGCGACACGCGTCGCTTTTGGCGGTTTAGTTTGAATTTGGAATGTTGTGTTCGAAATGCGAAACAGTTTATATAATATGAAAGCCGGAGATTTCAAAGATTCTAAGTTGTGCGTTGGAATTTGTGTGGAGATATAAAAAACAGAGGAAAAATAAAAAAGTAATAAAAAATATTGTAAATCAAAGTCTGTATAAAAATATGTATAAAAAGACAGTATACTTTTTTTTTATATTGGTGGACAATTCACACACAACACGATCTGACCCCAAACTAAGCAAAGCTTGTATGATGGCGGCCAGAGAGCTGATAATATATAATACTTATATAGTTTTAAACACATACTTATTATACATAGAAACACCCAGAAACTTCTTAAACCACTCTTAAAAACGTATAATTTAAAAGCACTAAAGTAAATATATGCAATATAGGTACGTCATAAGTAAAAATTTCCAGAAAACCTGAGGATCGGCTGAGTGGTGTATTGTGTGCCGATTATAATAAGGATAGCTGCAAAAATCAAGTATTGTTTAAAAATTCCGACAAGATGCTTCTTACCACAGATTACTTGTTTCAGTTATCTGTGCTTCTTACATTGCCAAATTGCCATTTCTTTTGGCAAAAAGATAAGATGCATTGCCTTTTATTCGAGATTGACAAAGCCCCGAAAAGATGACCTACTTCAGAACATACACCTTTCGCCAGACTTCTTAATATTTATATCCATTGTAGAAACACCTTGCTAACATGTGGCGGCCCGCATGTCTACAAATGAGATTTTTTTGCTGTGCCATTCTTGATTAGACCACAGAGCAAATAATAGTGGTTTTGTATTGAATTACGAATTTTGGGTTGATGAGGGATGGTAAAAGTTTTGCGTTTTATATAAGAATAAATACATAATACCTAAATGTATAGGTCGCGGGACTATAGGTAGGTATGAATGATCTGGGTACATAATAGATTTAAGAGTAAATGCTGGTCCTGTTTTGAAGTTACGTTTAAAAATTGTGAGTGTTAATTATTATCAATGCTTACTGCAGGTTTCCAATTGGGCTGTTTTTTTTTTGTTTGGAATGTTTGCAGATATCTTTTGTTGTGGGCAGAATTTCGATGATTACTTTGTTCATTGAAGACATTTGTTTAGAATATCTTATTATAAAAATTCGATGGTTATTGTTTGAAAAATAATTCATTTTAAAATTTACACGTATAAACAAAATTGTTTGTTTAGTAGATAAGTGAAAGTATTTGTAATTCCAAATCAACAGAGGTTCACTAAATGCATATGAAAGTATATACCTACGTGACTTGCATAAAATCAACTAAAAATATATTTACGTAAGCTAGTTAATAATACTAACTACACAATAAATATACGAGTAACTCACATTTGAGTCAGTCCAGACTGACTCAAGTTTCGGTTTGTGTAATACTTAAGGGCATACCCCGAGCAAATGACCTTGAGTATTTCTTACCTTATCGCACACCGCAAGAAAGAGCAAGAGAGAAACAGTAGGATTTGTCGCTGTTTTACGCTCAAATTTTAGAATAAACTCTTTATAAAATCAGATTTTGGTCTTTTGAAAAAAATAAAACTACCAACATGTTCGTAATAGAATTGTCTATCCGTTAGTGTAAGTACAAAATCAAAATAATGGACGATTTTTGAGGAGATGCATGATAACTACAATTACTAATTTTTTTCATGGTTTCGTTGTGAGGCGATTATTTAAACAATAAGTTCATTATCAAAAAAATAAAACTACCATTTTGAAGCCAAGAAGTTGTAGAAATTTAATGTATTTTTTACCAGTTCATATTTGTTTTGGCTAATGAGTAGATAGCTCTTAAAACTGGACAAAAAACACGTTTTGCTGGGGGACGCACCTTAAACACGTTAGTTTTCATAATAAAACACTAATTATGCTAAAAAAATTACAGAAACTACTCAACCATCACCTTACGGAAGACTTTAGTTCAATACTAGTTAGTACAGGATTGAAATAAACTCTCATTCTTTTACTTATTCAAACTAAAACTCATCGGCGAAGACATGTGGGAATGAAAGCCGGGCAGTCAAAGGTTAGAAACATTTTAATCAGTGTCCTGCGAGGCCTCGGTCCGTCGTCCGCACATTGTCTTCACTCGTCCGGTAATCAAAGCACTCTGGACTACAAAGCCATCTCGTTTGGAAAACACTCGTTTTGCTTCCCACCTGTAATTGGCTTTCGATTTATATCAAAGCCAGGGTTTTTGGATTTTATTGTTTGCGTTTTGTCTGATAAAATTGTGACTTCGTCTAGTGACTAGATGATTGACTAGACTCTAGTCAATCATACCTTTGTAGTGGTAGGACTCTTTCCAGAGTTCGCTTGGGTTAGTACTACACTTTTGCCCAGTTATTCTATAGAATATAGTCTATAGGCTATAGACTATAGTCTAGCACAAATTACCACATATCACTATGTTCCGTCTTAAAGGGTAACGTTTCTAGGTAAGTTCCAGACGAGCAGAACATGTGCCTGATGGTAAGAAACATGCCTGCTCATAATATCATAGTTTTCAAATATAAAAAGGCCAAATCATTATCTAGAGATAAAATAAATTTTAGAATTTATCTCTACGTCCTTTAATTTCTCCGGATACATTGCTTTTACAACCGGAACACGGTGATGCTTGCACGTTACTGCTTGGCGGTAGAATAACTTGCTGCCAATGAAAACGTCATTTATTAATGAAGGGCAACACCATTGTATTGATTTATGAGTCAATATTCAAGGTTGCCAGTATGATTGGTGTCAGTGTGCCACAATCTGCATTCTAATCGATTGCTATATGGTCACGCGAGTCTCACTCCCTTCCCTGTTTGTAATTCAAATTAAAAATATGATAGGGATGCGGTTATGGGAACGTTTTGAGTACTTGTGTACAATTAAAATATATTAGAATGTAATTTTTTGCCAGTTGAGTCACTAAACAAAGTGAAAGAAACTTTACAAATATCTTCTCTAAATAGAGTTGAAGATTCCTTAACTCGTTCGTTGTCGTAAATGTCCGCGAAACATGATGAAATAATCAGTTAACACATACAAAATTCCAGAATTTATACCACCAGGAAACGAAATATATAAAATACTTCTTTAAACTTAAGTAGATTTATTTTGTGGACCATAGTTGAACATTATGTTGGTCAGTGCAATGAGACCAACTTGACACATTCTAAAGTTTAAATATTGTCGTCCTAGCCACATTAACTATAATAAACAAACACATCAGTTAAATTTGAAATTCAGAATTTGTCATCAGAATATGGCCTAATACCCACCTATCTAATAAAACATCTGTTCGAGGGTTGGGAAGAGCGCGACATTTGGCGTAACCCTTAAACGGTTATTGAAAGCGTTTTAATCGGTCATTCTTGCTCATCCATTTTTTGTTGCGTCTATTTATTGTATAGTTTTTGAAGGACTGATTTACCACATCATTATATTTACACAAATGTAAGTATTAAAACGGATTTGTTACGCTTGTAGCTTTGTCTACATGACGCAGGACTCGCTTAGTATTTCTGAATAAAAAGTGGAATAGTATTGAATAGAGAATAACTAACTCCAAGGTAGGCTATGCTACTGCCCTTAGAGGATTTATAGTTGGTCTGAGGCTATTGCCATACCACATTGCATAAAAAAAATACATACATACTATTTATAATTATTATTTATTTTTAAATGGAAGTATTATGACAGCTAGAACAAGGTTTGCTTAGCTTGGGGCGAGATGGTGTCATGTAAAGAATGTCGACCATGATTTAAGTATTTCCATGTGTTTTTTACATATCCATAGCTTTAGAATCTAAAGTTTAGATAAATACAATAGACTGTGAATATTTTACTGGATTTATGAAGTGAAAACTTTTGTAAGCATGTTGGACATTTTTGAGATGAAAAAAGAACTCGCGATACTGTAACCGTTTCCATTACCTCTGTATAAATATGATATAACTATATATAATGTGTATCTACGATATACGTACTTACCTAGAAATACAAGCATGTTGGATTTTTTGAGATAGGAAAATCATTTGAACTCGCGGCACTTACCGTCATCGTTACCGACACTTCTCTGTAATAAGATAGAAATATCTCTGTGAATACACAAAATATTTTCCCTAATCAAAATGTGCTCAAACCTGCTAAATAAGTTTTCACTTCAAAAACCCCGAACGGAGTTATTAAACGGTTCTATTAAGCGTTAACGTTAATCTGTCAACACGTTAGCGTTAACAGCGTTATTGCTATTGTCGTAGCG
Source organism: Ectropis crepuscularia (assembly GCA_963693475.1). Taxonomy (NCBI): domain Eukaryota; kingdom Metazoa; phylum Arthropoda; class Insecta; order Lepidoptera; family Geometridae; genus Ectropis; species Ectropis crepuscularia. Next base: position 18,163,394 of record OY856359.1, read on the forward strand.
ATATAACGTTATCGCAGCACGTGTCTCCAAGATCGCGATATGCGACGGAAGCGTAAAGCACGGAACCGCCAGCTTCCGCTGCCGTCACGCATACAAGCTCATGTACTGACCGCAAATTCGTCAAGATTTTTTTTCAAAAAATTTTTTTTTAATTCATCAATTCTTTTCAATCAAGAGGGGTGATAAAACTTGACTTGTTGTTTGTGTGTGTGATATCGTAAATTACAAAGACACGACCGTAAACCGTATATGATGCGGTTTGTTGTTTTTAAGTGCAAACTTCTTTACCGGGTCGAGCAAGCACTTTTGGAAGAGGAAATGGGTTCGCGTCATTGATTCTCTAAGGTGTAGAAGTAAATTTGTGATCGATTCAACAAAAGCAGAGGAAGAAGGAAACTTGTGATATATTTTTATTAAATCCCATTGTTAAATTAGTCCCTCAATGCCACGAAATAGTCACCTCATCTGTTTATAGTCCCCATTATTGATTACATGATAATTTATAGCAAAAATACATTCATTTAAAGTCCTGGCTACATGGAGACTTCCATGTAGAATTTCCATTCAATTAAACTTTGATCAATCTGTTAAACCAGATAGATCAAAGTTTTTTGTTATCTAATAACTATCTCCAAATTAAAATATATTATCAATTAGATTTTTTTTCTATCCGTACCTCTACAGGTGTAATAAAATCATTGTTAGGGGAAATGTGGGAAATTATGTAGGGGAATGGGCACCGGAAGCTAATCCGACCACAGTAATGTACTAAGTACCCGGGCCTTGCATGCGCATAACTTTACAAAAATTGACAAATTACATGGGAACCTGTTTTACCCTATCGCTGCGTTTGCCCTGTTTACCCTATAGTTGAGTTTAAACTAAAGAATAACTGATATTTCTATAATTTAATCATGGTTTCAAGCGTCAATAACCTGTAAAATTTTAAAACTCTCCTTAGTTTCTGAATTCTACTCCGATTGATTTAGTTATTATTATAGTTATGACAACACCCGCCATGAAAACATTTCACAGGATTTAATCGCGTTAAGCAGTGCCTGCGGTTTTACTCGTGTATTTTCCGTTCCCGCTATTTCCCGGGTTAGTTGTAGGTAGCCTTAATGATCTTTCAGACTATAATCTAACTGCGTTCCAAATTTCAGCCCGATCCGTTCATGCGTTACAACGTGATCGACCAACGAACATCCAAACCTTGACATTTATAATATTAAATAGCATTATCTCTACTTTTTGCCAACATTAGTTAACGTTGAATTGCGAATAAGTGTTTTGTAATGTTTTAAAAATGAATTCCAATCGTGCAAGTTTAAAAACCATACATTCGCCTTGCCATTGCTTGTCATATTCTTTATTCAAAACCCCAAGCCTATAATTTGTAACGGATATCAAACGAGTTGTGATATAAAACACCAGAATACCTGTGTCTATTCATTTGGCGAGGAAATAGCAAGTGAGACACTTGTCTTTGCATCCGTTATACGATATCACAATTATATGTTTCCGCGCATCTCTTTTGTGGCTCCGCCGTAGTTTCCTGTCTTTCTGGTGGGACAGGATACGAGTGAGTAGCGGGAGAGTTTTATATTAACCTGTTTATGGGTTCGGGAATAAGGCATTGAGCAAATCTAGACTCAATCAACAGGAATTTAGTAATAAATTAATAGGAACGCGGCGTTCCACCGGTGGGCCCATGCCACATAAAGGCCGATCAGACGAGCGAATGCTCATTCTATCCCCACTGTATCAAATTCATTTGGTGTTAACAAACGTAGAGCATTCTTTCGTTGTTTTGTTTGCGTTCGCAAAGATTCTATGGAATATATAATATGGAAAACGCTAAGAACGATCTTTCGTTTACACTAAAAGATCGCGAAAGAATGCTCTTGTTCCAGCTCTAGCTCTAAGTTCGTTCAGTTTAAATCGGCCTTAAGAGGTTAATAGCTAACTGACTTCTAACTTCGACAGAACAAGTCTAACGTATAAATAAAAAGACAAATTGAAGCGACGGTTCGTTTAAATGACTTCATGTCAATTAACAATTATTAAATTATTTGATAACGTTAATATAATTATACTAGGTTAAAAAATAACGTTTTAAACATTAAAAGCGGTATCAAGAGGGTGAAATCTAGTTTACGGTCTATTTTCATATGTACGTACCTCAAGCACTTAAAACATTTCATAAAAATCGTTCGACTCGTTTTCGGGGAGTACAAACATAAACACTGAAACACGAGACTTTTATATTTCTGTAAAATTTAAACACTTGTAAATATTTCTTATAAAACAGATAAGTTTACGTTTAAATGGTTTATCTCAACAACTAATTTCCGAATTAAATTATTTTACCTCAACTACAAATAACATCAATTACCATCAATCATTCACGTTCTAGTTTTAAGGGATACGATTTTCCCATCAAAAACTGTGTCAATTTATTTTTTATAAAATCGTCAGGCTGTATGTACCTACATTAAAGCCTCGCGCGTTTGACTTGACCCACACGTGTTGGAATGTATGGTATTTAATAGAAAATGATGACGTCATTCCAATTATTTTACTGCTGCTAACATTATTTTTTGGTTCAAACTATTAAAAGGTACAAAATAATTTGAATTATTCGAATTTACTACACCGTAGGTAACATGGTTTTGTCTCTGTCATTTAAATTCAATACAACAAGTACAGGTTCTTTATATTTTTAAAATTTAAACATTGCTCGTTGTGTCGCAGCAATCAAATCAGACATTGATGATAGTACAAATACAAATAATCCAAATATAAATGCCAAAGTTCGGATGTTTGTTGCTCAATCACGCCGGAACGACTGAACAGATTGGATTGAAATTTAGAACACTGAATATAGTCTGCAATAGCAAATAATAAGCTATTTTTTATCTCGGGAAAATTAAGGGAACGGCTTTTAAGTGGGTAAAGCGGTGGAGCACTTCTAGTAATAAGATAAGGTTAAGTTTGAAAATAGATACATTTAAACTTAGAAACAAATTCAAATATAGAATAATAATATAATAATAAATATTGGTGGACAATACACACACAACACCATCTGACCCCAAACTAAGCAAAGCTTGTGTGATGGCGACCAGATAGCTGATATAAAACTTATATAGTTTTAAATACATACTTATTATACATAGAAACACCCAGACACAGTGCAAACATTTGAATTCATCACACAAATATTTGCACTGGGTGGGGATTGAACCCACGACTCTCGGCTTCGCAGGCAGAGCTACTACAAACTAAGCCACGAGGCCAGAATGTGTCTTTAGGAAAGGCTCCTCTTATAAAATTATTGTAAGCTATCGGTACAGACAAAATAAAAAATTGGTTCCCATCCTTAGGGGCACGTCAGGCTCTCGAAAAGCGCACAATCATTGAAAATTCGACATTTTGAACAATGCATTGTTGCCATCTGTAATCCGATCATAGAAACCTTCTTGTTTTATTGTAATTGTTCGTCCTGGGTATCCTAGAGTGGTGTGTTTGATATCTGCGAATTGATTTAAAAGAAATCTTCTTCGTGTCAATGTTGGTCTTAATAGCAATTGTATTTTCTCTTTTTAGGGTTCCGTAAAACGTAAAAACGGAACCCTTATAGATTCGTCATGTCTGTCTGTCTGTCTGTCTGTCTGTCCGTCCGTATGTCACAGCCACTTTTTGCCGAAACTATGAGAACTACACTGTTGAAACTTGGTAAGTAGATGTATTCTATGAACCAAAAAAACAAAAAAATTAAAAAAAAAGAAAAATTAGGGTTGCCCCCCATACTGAGAACTGAAACTCAAAATTTTTTTTTTCATCAGACCTACACGTGTGGGGTGTCTATCGATAGGTCTTCAAAAATGATGTTGAGGTTTCTACAACTATTTTCGTCTACACTGAATAACTTGCGCGAGAGACACTTCCAAAGTGGTAAAATGTGTGTCCCCCCCCCTCTAACTTCTAAAGTAAGAGAAGGAAAAATCTAAAAAAAATATATAATGTACATTACCATGTAAACTACCAACGAAAATTAGTTTGAACTCGATCTGATGAGTAGTTTTTTTTAGTACGTCATAAATACACTATTATTGAAACTTCGATCAAAGTTACAACGAACTACAAGAACTATGTGTACTATGTATATTATGTTACTTGCTGCAACGGAACCCTTCATGGGCGAGTCCAACTCGCACTTGGCCACTTTATTTGATATTGTTTTTTTTTCTAATAAGTTTTTAGTAGGTAGGTATATACGTAAAAAACCAAACATTTATACAAAACTAACAAAATTCAATTTAAAAAAAAGACTAGGTATATTTTGTTTTCGATTCACTTTCGACTAGATAACGCACATATTGTAACTATCAGAAAAAAAACCTCTCAGGCAACACGTTCCATAGCCAAGACGTTCTTATCACAAAAGTGAAGTCCAACCACTCGTTCAACTTTTTGTATCGTCAACCATGAAATGATGTCGCTTTTTCAAGCCACAAGCAAAGAAAAAAGAGCAAGGTAAAAAAAGTCAAATTGGTATCTATGGAAGTTTTTGACGAAGATGGAAAAGACAAAATTGAACTTTAGTGACGTTTTGAACTTTTAAAAAGTCGAAACTGGAGTCAATTCACTCAGCAACATGGAAGAAGGCATGATAAAAGCGAAGCCCAGCAGTGGGATAATCCAGGCTGGGGATGAAGATGATGAAGTTACACAACATACAGTACGAAATATCAACAATAGTAGGTTTATAGTTTAAATTGACCCACTTTTCTGCTAAGTAGCTGATGAGTTGTTGCTGAGAAGATTATATTGAAGTAAACAATTAAAAGAAGTAAAATTAACAAAAAAAAACTAATTAATTAAGCTCTCATCGCGGTAAAAGCGTAATCTAAATCGAAATAGGTTAAACAAAGGCAGCTAGCGTCTGTTTTAAAGTCGGCTTGGCTCAGCCGGGATCGACTAACCCGTTGGTTTACCAAAAGCTAAGCTCGAAGCTCGAAAAGGCGACACTGTTTCATGTCCACGTTTCTAAAATTCAAACAAAGAGTTTTCGATGCTACTAGATATAGTAATACATTTAAAGTTTGAATGTGATCGAAATAGATTCAGCTGTTTTTGCCGCTAACTTAAAACGGTGAAGGAAAACATCGTGAGGAAACCGACATGTACCTAGAATCTTTCGAAGTCATGTGTCATCCATCAACCCGCACTGGGCCAGCGTGGTGGATTATGGCCTTAACTCTCTCCTTGCGAGAGAAGGCCCCGAGTCCCAGCAGTGGGAACGTTTAGTGGGCTATTGATGGTGATGATTTTTGAAAAATTAACAAATTTAATGTTAAGAAATTGTATACATTGATGATTGTTTCGTTTCTTGCTTTCTCACTGGAGCACATCATTAAATTGCTTCGCCTATATTATTGATTTTCAAAATGTTCATTACACAAAGTTTAGAATAGGAGTTCAATTTTTAAATCGAAGTCTGTTTTTTGTTTTCCCTGAAAAAAAAAAACTACATACCTGATGCTCATGATGTGTAAAAATTTTGATACGCTTGTGAATGATATAAAGATAGCCACATTTTTTTTGGCACATCAAAGGAGAAGAATACGCAAAGATAAATAATTAACGATAGACTTTAAAACTAGTGCCAGCCTTATCACGAATGCAAACAGTTATAACGAGATCTGAGAACAAGTTATAGTAGACATGCTCGACGTTAAGCTAGCCGTCGTGTTCGCTATTTCGTTATCAGGCAGCGTCGAGTTTATTTTCCGAATCCGCGGTCTCATATAGCTTCGCTGGCAGTGGAGGCGTGCCCTGCACAGCCGGGTTCGGCTCAGCCAGGCATGCCTGGCTCAAGCGGCGTGGCTCAAACGAGCCAGCCGGCTAATACCGCATCTACGCCATAATGAGCCTCTCAAGTGCGCCGTAACTTGTTTACATTGTTACTTTATTGTGTTTTTTGCTCGCCGCTTTCTTTCCCATGTGACGTAATGATTTTTTTTTGCCGCTCGCGTCGCGCTCCGCAATAAAACCAGTCTTTGTCGAAGACTCATTCTTTAATTGTTTATCAGGGATGATGTTTATGTGAGGTTTGCGCGGCGCTGATTAGATTTGTTTAGGAGTTATAGTCTTGTTAAAGATCCTGGGATCTTGAGAAGGGTTCCGGGGATCCCTTTAGGGCTCTGCCCCTGCCTTTTGCGCTAGCCCAAAGTTCGATAGGCAGTGAAAGACACTTGAGGCCAACTACCATAGGCCACTTAAAAAAACTAATGTCTTCAGGACATGTGACAGCTCATTGCAACTTATACATGAGAAACAGACAACATTAGAAACAAACAAACAAACAATGAAATTGTTTTACAAATTCTCAGAAGTAGGAACAAGATCCACGATATTACTTATTCTAACAAAAAATGGTTAACACCTACATTTTTGGACTTATAATATTACAAAAACAATTTTAAAATAAAACGCAACATTCCCTTATAAGTAAATAGGAAGTATAGGCCTTGTTAATAGGCAGATAAGCAACATATAAGTCTAAACTTAAAATTTTATAATGAGCCTAAAAACAACCTAAGTAATACAATCAGATATTATAAAATACCTCTTTTCCCGTCTATTCGTAGGTACCGATATAAGAAATTTAACTAAATTTCTGTTTCAGTAACATTTAAAAAAAAATTGTATTCATAAAACTGCTATTAGACGGAATACATTTAAGTTTTTTCCTATTAGAGTGTAACGTCATAATGTAGAGCGTTAACGCTAGCACAGGCTGAAAGCTAGTGTGTCATGAGAGCATGAGAGTTAGAGAACCGGTTAATTTAAAAAAACGGTTAAGTTTATAGATTTACAGTGCCTTCCTACTTGTTTACAAAATAGTTATCAAGGAATGACTTCAGCTGCTGTATTAGGAATCAGCAATTAGTTTTTATTTTTAATACATTTAAAATCTGTCACACCTACTAAAAGTAAGATTATGTACCTATTAGTATTTCTATTGATTTTTTCTATTTGATTTGCATGTCGATCTGTTTGACAATTTGATTGATCTGTTTGCCAGCTACACTAGTAATATAATTCAAACATATTACTAGTGCAGCAAGTATCTCAATACTTTACGAACAATGAGCTTTTCCTAAGTACACTGCAAAAATATAAAAGTTTACATGTATTTTATGAATAATTTGCAATCTGTCATTTTATCATCATCAAACAATTTTGAACGAAATAATCCACTATACATGAGTAATTACGGTATCATGTAGTCATAGTTGTCAAAATAGCCATGCATATTTTTCCCTACGAGAACTATTAATGATCTCGAATAACCGGCTAATGCGAGAGTGAATACCGGTAATAGATGTTAACCGGTAACACGCCTCACAGAGCAACTACCCGATAAAGACACGTTTTAATATCGTAGGCACGGCGGAGACAATCCTCTTAATCATCAGACATTGTTGGAAACCAGGCCACGTACGCACATACAGAATGATTAGTCTCTTTGTGGGACCGCACTTTTGTTCAGCGCACCAACTTTCGCCGATTGTTCTGTTATGAGCAATTTTGCTGTATTTTTTTGCTTTTTAGTCTAAATTTTAGTGAGCGATGATATTTAATGTACGGTACGATACGGAAGCATTGGTAGAAATTATTATAATGCAGGGCAATAGGTACTTGACATTATCATTTTGGTAAAAAATAAAACTCAGAATAAAAATTGGGATAGTGTACCTACACGGGTGTTTTTTACAGATTTCAAAAATGGAGAAGGTTCTCAATTTAGTCTTTTTTTCATGTATGTTACGCGATAGTTCCGCCAATTGTGAATCGATTTAAATGTTTTTTTTTGTTTTGTACATGACTTCAGAGTATACAAATATCAAAATCGTCGTATTGTTTTTTTTAAATATCAACGAAAATCTAAAATTTGCATACCTCGAAGATTTATTTTTCTCCGGAAATTCGCTGACTCATTAGAACATTATTACCGCTTAGTTGATTTCACAGAAAATATGAAATTAAGTCGAGTGTTTTTTCGAAGAAAATTAAATTAAACTGTTTAAATACCAAACTAAACTTTTTATTAATTTTAATATCTACATGTAAATGGGTTTTTTAAGACAATCAATAGAAACAAGAAAAAACGCGTTCACAAGTTTTTGTTTCATTAGTTACTTATTGTTTAAATTGGTAAAAGAAACCTTTGATTCATTGATTGTTGTTTGATAAAAGGAGAAAGCTAGAGAGGGCAGTCCCTCTCAGAGGGATACAGTCCGGAGGAAATGAACTATTTACAAATAGATAGCTATTACTTTCACCGGAACTGAGAGATTCAAATCAATTAATTAAAAAATGTAAGTTATAAAGGAAGTTGATAGATTTATGGATGGCAATGAGAGGTTATTCTGTTATGATGAGTAAAATTAAAATAAGAATAAGTGTAGGTAAGCATTGTTTTGGAAAACTAAGTCTTAACAAATGTATAAGCTTGCTGCTTAAATGTACTTGACCACAATGTGCTTAGTCATAAACAATGCTACGCTGTAGTTAACTGACGTTTAGAAAAAATCGCGTAACATAATGCCCGGTTTACATTATTCCAGTAAGCAATCCAGCAATCCAGCTGGATTCGATCGCTGGACTGGAATAATGTAAACCGGGCATTATTTACGCGATTTTTTCTAAATGTCAGTTAATTACAGCGTAACATTCTTGCATATCACTCACTCACTCAATCACTCTAGCATAATACTTGCACTACGCTCGTCATCCAGAATATATGTTAATGTACATAGATAGGTAAAGGATAAATATGAAGACGAGTATAAATTTTCCATTAAAGAATTAAGACAATTTATTTATAAACAAAATGTTATGTGTGCTCATATTTGCTAAAGACACAACTAGCTATACTTAATATGCATAAAAACATGACGAGAAATAAAGGAAATTATGTGAAACTTGACAGAAATTGGAATTCGCAATATGTGAAATATTTTTCCTTTATTGCTTTCTTTTTCCGGACAAACGTTATAGATGTAACTATAAGTATATACCTATATTTACGACTGACCTTGTGGCTTAGTTAGTAAGTTAGTAATGAGTTGACTCACAGAGCCGTGGGTTGTGGGTTCGATTCTCGCAAAGGACAATTTTTTGGGTGATGGAAATGGATATTTGTGATATGTATAGGTATTTCTACGTATCATAGAATGTGGTAGTTATATTTTGTAAGTGTTATAATTTGCTATATGGTTTCCATAGTACCTACACAGAAGTTACAAATTTTAAGTAGCTAAAATGTTGACTAGCTTACTTCAGGGTATTGGTTTTTAGTTTTTAGTGATAGTGTACGCGCTAATCGTCAAAATTAACTCTCAAAAAGTTTGCCTAAAATGCGCCAAAAGAAGAATAACTTCAAAAATATCGTAAACATACAACATTAAATACGAATTCTACAAAAAAAACTCTACTATAATAGAACCTTGATTTCTTCTGAGAACGTGCCAGTCTACTAAATAATCTGTGGCCAGTATAAAATGTCGCCCAAATCTATTAGGCCATTAAAAAAATCAAAGGTTCATTGTCCTGTCGAGTGCCTTCTGTTGAACGCAATGTGTTCCTGTTTGTAATGTCAACAAGCATTACTTTCCAAGCCAGGACTCGGTTTCCTGGTGGGTCGTACTGTGTGGTAATTTGAGAGATTCAAGTTACATATTATGCAACTAAATTGTATTTACTACCCTGTAACTGTACTACCCTGCTTAATTATCCCTTAAAAAAAGATGATTTGGTCAATTACGTCGGGATAGTGAAACAGAATCAGAACTTTGTCGTCAAAAACGTTACACGACCGACTTAGACCAGGGTCGATAATTTTTTAAACCAAAAAAAAATAATAGTAGGATGAAACCCATTGGAAAGGGAAGGGAATATTATAAAAATGAAAGGAAAAATAATTTACGGGCGATCTGAGGTCGGGAAGGGGATGGGGGTGAGTTTTTAAGGGTAAAAAACGGGTTTTCTCGATTTCTGGCAAAACTAAAACTAACTAGGCTGTGAAATGCTTTGCCTGAGTTAAGCGTATTTAAGTCGATAGTAAATTGGTTTCTTTCAAATAAACACGCTCCATCGTAGACCGCTTGCTTGCATGCAACATCAGGCGAGATAGTGGTCAAGTTAAAGACTATTAAGATTTAAAATAAAGTCGAAAATTTCAATGCAGACGACGATTTGGCATGACTCAAAAATAACAAAGCAGTTTTGGCTTGAAGGGTTTGAATAAATGTTTAGAATACTGGGGTTAAACTTTACTCGAATAATTTGGAGCATATGCCATGTCTAATTCACAACTGATCCCGATTCATTCTGAGCTCAGTCATTCATCCCCGCAAATGGCGGTAAAGGTGTTTAGAGCACGCGCACCCGTATACTATCCCAAATTTATATCTGTAGTTAAGTGAGAACGCTTCTTTAATATTTGAGAACAAAATCACAGATTGACCAAGTAATAACTTAGTTCATGCATTTGGCCATATTTTAGATAAATTGGCAGAAACTTTTTTCATCTCGCCATAAGTTGCCAGTATTTTGGCTAAACATTTGCAAAAAATGGCCGACAAGGTGTCTTATCTGTTTTTGCTTGACTTTAGCTAAATAGCTTTTTGTGCGTTTTTTGCGGTTGATTTGTTGGTTTTGATAACCGTTGATTGAGTTTTTTTAACAGTCTATGCGGCGTACATCAGTATTCTAAAATTAGTTCTGTTTTCAAAGAGAACGAAAAAAGGTGGTATAAATTTCACAATTGTATTTTGGCATTAGACGTTTTATATTACCTATTGCATTGGGTGTCATATATGAACAAACTTGATTAGAACATTTTAGAAAAATTTAATAAAGAATATAGAATTTTGTAGTCTTATTTTTTTTTTTTAAATAAAATCATACTAAATTTTGATAACCTTCTTTGTCTACGTCTACGTGATTCATTTTCGGCCACGTCGTTGCTTATCAACAGTCGAATTGGTGATCAAATGCAATCTTAATTGCATTAAACATTTAAAAAAGAAAGTCAGAGTAATTAGTAAAATTAGGGAACACCTTGTTTTAACCACCGTATTGCAAAACCTGGCTTAGGGTTTAAGGTTATTTTTCTACTTTTCTCTTATGTCTTATGGCTTCAATTCGGTAACATCACCGCAATTTCGCCAGCGCCCAGTGTTTAAACTTTGAAAGTGTCGTTATAGTATGTTCTTAATTAGAATCTGAATCTTCATTCAGAGCCTTTAGGTCCCTGTCTCCTTGTGAAGAGACAGTTCTACTACACGACATTTTTAAATGAAAAGAGTTACATTACCTAGGTTTATAACATAGTAATTATGCCAATTCATCAAAAACAAGGTTAATCAGAAACGAATCAAACCGTGAAGCAAGCTGTAATAAAAGTCTTAGCGCACATGTTGCGCTCTACAGAGCGGAAAACATCCACTTAAGTGACTGGGTGTGGTCTCAGTGTACGCGGAGATTTTTTAATAAATTGATTTACATCGTTACAAGGACTTAGAAAATAATTAAATGAACATGTTTGTGTTTATCGGCGCATAAGACGTCATCGGGCTTACTTGACGATTACTAGCCAAAGTTAGAAAAATGTGCAAATACATAGCTTAGGTATTTTGATTCGTAATAATACTGGTGTTGATAATAATTTGTCATATTTTTTTTTAAGTTAATGTTGAACTCTTTAGTTAAACTTAAAGATTGGTTTAAAAAAGCATAAGCATACAAATATTTACTCCCACAGATGGGACTCGGGGCCTTCTCCCGCAAGGAGAGCTATAGCGAGTGAGCGTGAAGGTTATAATCCGCCATGCTAGCCCAGGGTCGGTTGATAACGCACGTCCTTGAAAAATTCTAGATGCATGTCGGTTTTCTCACGATGTTTTCATTCACTGTTTTTAAGTTAATATTTCTGAAAAATAGGGCAATTAAAAAAAAAAATTGCAAATTGTTGTTGACTATCTTGTAAAGAATACTTTTTTTTTACAAATTTATCAATAAGAATTAAATTACTAAACTTAAACAAAATATTTTTATTTACAAAAATTAGTACTTAAGTAGGTACATCCATATTAAAAAAAAAAAAGAATTATAAAATTAACAAGAAACATTTGAATTTACAAACTACAGAAAATTAACGCTCAAATCGCTACTACTACAGCCCCACAACATCGTGTAAGCGAGTTGTTGACACCGTCTTGCAAGGAGCAGGGGTTAAGAAGGGCCGCAGGGCTGTCACGCAATTGTGGCCCATTCGTTTTGTTAACACGTCTATTTACCTTAGAATTTGATACCTTTTCCTGTGCACGCAACGTTGGGAAAACATTGGGGTTGGAGAGTTGATTAAGTACTTTGCGAGGTAATTTTCTTACTTACACACTCGTATGTTTACTTAGCTTGGGATCCTTTATTGTTTTTTGTAGAGATATTCTACGGACACCTGGGTTTATGCAATTTCCTAAATATGATTTGAATGTACGTAAAGTTTTTGCTTTTATGCGCGAGAATGATTCGCTTGAATTTAGTTAAAACAAGGCATTTTTTTGATATTTTAAATTTAAAAGAATCTTAAAAGAAAATTGGGAACTGAAAATTGCGATATTTTAAAGATACAATTTAGTATTCTTGTTCTAAACGATGGTCATCTTTAAAACAAACATTGTAACATCTCATTTTTATCTAGGCGCCCTGTATTTGGTACCTTGCAATTAGAGCAGTGATTTTTATACGATTCGCAATACGAATTTGTACGAGATGGCCATTAAATGGTATGGGATTTTCTACAGTGGTGCTTTTTAAAATAGCCAAATGGTCCTAAAATAACACTGTGTTCAATTCATTTTTCATTCCACCTAACGGTACAGAATTTTAAATCATGAACTACATCGAACTGATCAAATACTGACCTTAAGATACTAAAATTAATAGCTATAATTGCAAGAAAACATAATTTAACAACAAAATTCAATAACAAATTAAAACCATCAGCTGAAATTTATAGTTTATGCAACATGGCGTGTTCTAACAAAGACATTTTTAGTATACATGTGGACATCCGCCAACTCGCGCTTGGCCAGTGAGGTGGATTATGACCTTAACTCTCTCCTTGTAATATGTATAAGGATCTGAGTACCAGCAGTGGTGACATAAAGTGTTGCTTATGCTAGTTGAAAAAATAATAATAGAGAAATTAAAAACTTTTGCAACCCTAGCAGGAGCATGGTCGTTTATCTTAACATCCCTCTTGAGGACTTGTATCAAAGAGCGTCGGTGGTCTTAACAACTCTCAAATATTCCCACCCTCTTTGTATTTAATGAGCATATAAAATAACAGATGCTTTAACGTTACAGACACCAAGACATTTTTTTTTATTCTTCTAAAATTATTGTTTTGATATTTGTACGTTTCTTACTCAATCACGTCATAACAACTGAACTGATCAGAACCTTACATTTTTTTATCAATATCTACCTACTTCTGGTTGCCATTATATTTTCTATTCTAGTTGTCTCAAAATATGACATGTACAAATAAAATTCCGAGTACTGTCTGAATTAGCTACTCTTTATCCAGTATTTTTTTTTTACCGCTGTATACCAAATACATATTGAAGTCTTACAAAAAAAAAATGGTAGATCATTTTAGTCAAGGCAAATCAGTAGCTACTTTTTGGGCACGGTAAAAAATTTTGAGGCAAATTGTGCTAAAGTATTTTTTTGGGAAAACTATGTTTAAATCTCTATTATTAGTAATTCCTATACTCAATTATCGAAATGTCTACAATTATATAATTTAGGATTATGAAAGGCATGTGAATAATTTGATAAATTAAACAATAATCACATTGTCTTCGTATACTTTTTTTTTCTTATTTTCGCATTAAACTAATATTGTTATAAACTTGTAGAGCTTATCTTAACAAATTAAAAAAAAAAATACTGTGGTTATCTGGTCCCGATATTTCGATACAATTTCGAGCTACATGTCAACGTGACCATATAGCCACAAAACAAATCTTCATAAATTAGGTAATAAATGAAAAAACTCAGATTACATTCTCAACTCAATTTCCAACGAAACAAATAAAAATAATTAACCATTAAAAAAATAAAAGTCTTCCAGACGGAGGCACGCGTCTCGCATTAAAAAGTATTCGAACAATAACACCCATTAACCGAACAAAAGGAGTAAAAGGCAAGTAAGGGCACAATTAAAACAAGAAATAATAAGGAATAATAATAATTATTTATTATTGTGAGATGACAAGGGGCGACCTCACACCTGGCCTGTAGGCACGCGCCCTTTCACTTCAGCCGATTAGGTATTATTATTATTGTTGTCTTCAAGTATTATTGTAAGTGGCTAATTTTGACAGTGGCTCGTCAAAATCACTAAATTGAATATTCACACAAGTACTTACACTTACGAGTACTAAAGGCATATTTTTTTAAAATGATGTAAGCTCAATTTATTAGTAGCATTACGGTATATATTTATCCGGTTTCAGTTTACTCATGAATATGGTGTATGAAACGGCGCCGAAATATCAGGGCCTTGCAATGCCTTCGCAGTACAAAATACCGATTATACCTACTTGTATTATCGGTATTTTGTTAAAAAGCAAGTACTGGGCAGTACCTACAGTTTGGTAAGTTGTTCCTTAAGACAGTAGCTACATAACACCATAATTACATTGTTTCTTATGAAATGATGAGACGACCAGGACATGTGCTGAGACACCCAGAGATTCAAGATGTTTTATCTCCGTGCCTTATAATTTCACTCGAAACAATGAGTTTTCAAACCCAGTCTCCTCATTTGACCACATGTGTAATTAGAGGCATCGAATATAGGTAACCAGACACCGTACCATCTGTTGTAGATTGAGACAATCAAACTATCAGTTGGGACGCATTATTTTTATATTAATGTCTACCACTCGAAAAAAAGAAGTCTTTTCGATGACAGTGATTTTTTTTTGTAAACGTGTCAGATTTATTTTATCTGTAAACATCTATTTGCTTGTAATTACCTAATTATACGGAAAATATTTTATTAAAAGGGATATATGACAGTTGGCCTCAAGCGGCAAAAAATTGATATCATACTTACTAATGTTATAAATGCGAAAGTTTGGATATTTGGACGTTTGTTGCTCAAGCACATCGTAACGCCTGAACAGATCGGATTAAAGTCTTTAGTAAATTTTCAGGAAAAACAGATTCAGGTAGAATTTTCTCGAATAATAAATGTGCTTTGAAACCACTCTGTTAAAATTTTCCGAATTTCCAAAAGAATATTTCACGAAGTTGCGAATTTTTTGTGTAAACATTTTTAACGTTTGTAACAAAATTACACTTCCTTTAAGTATTGTTTTAACACAAAGGACTCGTCCAATGTCCTAACGCTGAACGCTGGCGAAATCTCGGTGATATAACCGAATGGAAGCCGTAAGAAAAAGAAATGAATGAAGTATTGTTTTGAATGTCAGAGGTTAGCCGTCACTTAGGGCCGCAAAGCAGCCAAGTCAACAGCCCACAAGCTAGGGTGCTTCGCCAGGTGCAAGCCAGAGACAGATGGCGCTCCGGTGCTATACGGCAACTCTATTGTACTTTTATCGTAGGGGGAAATGCAAGAATCATGACTGCCCTTATTCCTTGCAGGTCTTGCATACTATTTATTTTACCTGGAAAATTGAATATGTAAAATGAACTTTCTCTAATTATATTTTCTTGATAATAATTATGAACTAAAAGCTCTGTAGTTAGGATAGGAATATTTTTGCAGTCATAAATTATAATAAGATCCATTGAATGTCACCATTGTCTCATTTATACGAGTGTTACCTCGTCCTAACAACCAAAAGGTTACCTGAAAGAGATTGTTATTAGTAATAACATTATCTTTTGTGGCCAAAATGTTTTGATTTAAAATTTTATTTTATTCACCGTTTTTTTGTTTTGTGAAATAAAAAAGTGTTCTGTATTGTATTGTAACTATAATTTACATTTTTTTTTTTTGAATTTTTTCTTTGCGTTCGTTAAATAAATAAGTATTTTTCAATTAATCAAAGGTGTAGACATACTTGTAGAAAGCTTTAAATCATTATGGGATGACCCAAGATCTGTGTAAGTTAAATTGGCAAATTCCTCGACAACCGCGTGTGTGATTGCCTATCTAAGTTCACGCCACCAATCTGTAAGACTGTCTTTTGACAAAAGTACTTTCCCGGCTTTGATTAATTAATTATGTTTGAGAATAAGATTTGTTTGTCGCGATTAGTTAATGGAATTATCCTTTTTGGGAAGAAATACTTAAACGATTTGTTTCTAGACGTTTTTAGTAATTATTTTATGTCATTGAAATATTCAAAATGCGATTAAGTCCTGTGTTGTTTGGAAAAAAATGTTACACTTTTTACTTAAACTGTTTACACTATAACAACTATTTTAAATTCAGAGTCGCTTTTTAGAAGCTAAAATCAGATATAGACATTATGGTAATATATCTCATTGTTATCACGTAATGAAACAATAAACCCAGTAATTCCCACATTCAACACTATAATTGCCATAACCTTTTCAAATTCAATCCAGCCTTACAGGTGTACCAACCTTAACGACATAATTGCCGTGACTTCAGGAAGCGGACGCAGTAGCCAATGAGCGATCGTCACGGTCCGCACACACGCATAACGTAGTTATGTGTGAGTAAGATGAGATTCCGACGGATACAGGATGTTCAAAGGCATAGGTTTGATCGAATGTAGCATAAGCGGCTCACTGTTCCGATAGCTGGGAGTCAGGGGTTTTCTTATGGAGAGAGTCAAGGTCAAAAACCATCGCGCTGGTCTTGTGCGGGTTGGTGGATGACACATGTAGTTGATGGATGTCTTTTTTGGAACATCATCATTATCATCGCCACCCCACTAAATGTTCCCACTGCTTGGACTCGGGGCCTTCTCTCGCAAGGAGAGAGTTAAGGCCATAATCCACCACGCTGGCCCAGTACGGGTTAGTGGATGACACATGACTTCGAAAGATTCTAGGTACATGTCGGTTTCCTCACGATGTTTTCCTTCACCGTTTTAAGTTAGCGGCATTACGCATATGACTTCGCGAAGACAGTGGTGTGTGTGGGGTTTGAACCCGGGGTCTCCGGATCGGCAGGCGCCGTTCTCCCGACAAGACCAGCCGTAACTTTACTACACCAGCCGTAACTTTTTTGGAACACACCGATAGATTTCTTCACCGTTAACGCCAGTAGTCATGAAAAGCTCGAACATCTGCACTTAATAAAATACTCAGAGGTGCTGGCGGGATCCTAATCTA
Organism: Ectropis crepuscularia; assembly: GCA_963693475.1. NCBI lineage: Eukaryota > Metazoa > Arthropoda > Insecta > Lepidoptera > Geometridae > Ectropis > Ectropis crepuscularia. Next base: position 18,180,821 of record OY856359.1, read on the forward strand.
CGTCCTTGCGATTTTGAACTCGGGCTTTTACTAGGTCATCACGGCTTGATCGATTGAAGATAATATTATTTGTAATGAAAAACAAATACATCTCCGTTTGTGCAAGCGCCTCAAATTGTTTAAACATTATTACCTACTGCTATAACTGTCGTAAAAAGAACTGTATTTCCTGACATTAGCTAGTAATTTCATAATGCTAATTAAGGTGTAAGTAGGTATTGTGGCCAACTTCCCACTGTATTGAACTTTAAAATGTTATATTTAAACGATATAGAAAACATTGTTTGAAATCCCTCTCGTATCAGTATTTTTTTAACAAAACCCGTAGTGAAGCAACGAGCGCCACCGATAATATTCGGACCGTGAAAATTTCAAAACGTTATAAAGTCGATCTCGATCGTAAATTGCTTTTAATTTAAGCATATTTACATAATCGTGACATGTGGCTTAGTAGAAAATAGTCCTTTTCATAGTGTAGCCCTCAACTTTCGCATAATGACATGTAGGGCCGCGAGTGAGCCAAGACGGCGTAATCACTTTAGCAGCGTTAATGCGAAAACTTTAAAATTCTCCGCGTCCCGCCACGCGTAGTGGGTAAGTTGCCGTGTAACATGTGAGGACACACGGGGTAGTGTCACGCCCGCGACCGCTGCGTTGGGACTTACAAGAATGTGGCACTAGGAATCGCGACATCACTGAAGTAAATGCGCTGCGATGATTGGTGCAAATGGTACATCTGAACGGTAAAATTTCTGACTATTTTTTGAAACTATTTTCATTTACAGAACGTACTTTTTTTTCATCACAGAATGTGACATTGATATGATTCACAGTAATGGCGTAAAGTCACTTCAAAATTACTTACTTAACATTCTACCTGTACGCGTATCCGAGTCAATTACAGTAAAAAGCTTAGCTACTAATTGAGAGAAGAGAAAAATCAAATGGTAAATTTTTCAAATGGTGCAGATAAGCTGTAAAATACAAATCGAAATTCATGCGCTTTCTCTATTTATGTATTTAAGTTTTTTTCCGTAGGAACGTTTACGTCTTATTTAGGTGTCCGTATATTTCGCTTCACACCTCGGGTATTCAATTTGCGCGCCGCCTCGCGAGCAATTTACGCCTTGCGCGAACTTAGCTCATTGTGACGAAGCTTTTCTTTGTGGAAGAAACCACAAGTCAGGGTTTTATGCGTCAGTGACAACGGAGCGGGTAAAATGTATTAGTGTTATAGCAATCTTACGAGTAGGTTCTATGCTTCGTCTCGAGTTATCAATATTATTTTTGAAATTTATTTCGTACAATTTTCGTCGAGTCAAACTAGGCTGGTCCAGTTTTCTGTTTTAAACAACGGTTGTATACTTTTCGCTTTTTTATTTTGTTGATAGGTTTACGCTAGAGATTAGACGGTCGTCTCGTCTGATGTTAAGCATTGATGCGGTCTACGATTAATTTCCATAGGTAACAAAAATTTGGACTTTGTCCAAAATACGTTTCATACAATTAGATTAATAAATATAAGTACTATGTTTCAACCTAGGGCACTCTCTACAGTACAAAATGAATTGTTAGAGTTTACAATATCTTCAAAATGTATCACCTAAACATGTAACTAACATAATAATATAGAAGAACTATTAAATTAAATACAAAGATACCGATTTTGTTTAAATTGAGCAAGCTTAAGTGTTCAGAAAAATCGATCTAGTTTTGTTTATAGAGTTCAGACTAAAACGTTCATTTGAAGAAAAACATAGGTACAACATTTTATAACTCGTACAAAAACATTAATCATTAAAACATTTTCATCCTCAAAAAAATTATTCCAATGTTCTCAATATTTTAAAAACCTTGTTTTTTTTGTTTATGTTCCATTATTTATTTAACGTTCCATTTCACCACCTTTTACCCGTTGGCTTAAAGTTTTCTAGTGGTTGAGAGACCGATGCCTTCCGTCGAGTCTTTAATCGTCACATCTCTCTCGAGCGCAACGCTAATGGAGAGCCTCCGAGACCGTCTTTGTAGAGCTTTTAGGTTTTATACTATTTTTAACCTGTAGAAAATTATAAAAAATATTTATTCGTTACATATTTCCATTTGTAAATACGTAACCCTGTTTCCGGTATTCGATATTCAATGTAGATTCATGTAAGTAGGTACATTTGACTCGGTATTGGTACAATGACCCGATTACATTGGTTATTTAAAATCGATTTTATAATATGGTAAACTCTAATTTGTGTACCTAACTAGTAAACAATCATAAACAGCCTACATTTATTTCTCGCAGATGGAGTTACATGCGTTTTCTCACAAGGAGGAAAAAATACAAAATCAAAACAAAAATATTTAACTAAGCATAAGAATAATATTGACCACGTGCAATTTGCAAGTGTAAGTTGGTGTACCAAGGTAGGATTTAAGCAAATATAATGAAGGTACTCTTTACCCTACATAATTGTAGTTTTATTGTGCTTTGTAGAGTTCAAGGAGTATCCCACACTTAATATAACAGTAAGTATGAATAATGAAAGCGCCATAGAAAAGCAACGAATACGTTTTCAAAGAAAATCTGTGCCGCAACTAAAAACCTGAAAAGCAGTAACATCTCCGTCTCGTTCCACGTAATGATCGCTAAGACTGCGCTCCATCGGGCTCCGTTCTTAATTCGAACGTTCTCTTAATGAGATCCACCTTCAACGTGTCTGCGTACAATAGAACGTGCGTGAGTTTTCTTTTTTTTTCGTATTTTTTTTCTAAACCCGTTCAAGAGAGGTGTCTATTCAGCCAGTAACGCTTTAAGAGATGCGGCCTAAGTAATGACGCGGGTTTTAATTTTGTCAGTATTTTCAGGTTGGTTTATGGAATGTAGCGACGACAGTATTTCTAAAGAAATGCGGTTAAGGATAGTTTTATGTTTATCTGTTTTTCTTTTATTGCAGATTTAGTTATTTTAGTAAGTTACATCCTGCGCTTTCTGAGCCATTCCAAAGTCCCAATGTGGCAGTATAGGCCTACTGCCATAGCTCCCTGAAAAAACTTAATCTATACAATTTAATTTCGAAGCCAGCAAGATACTTATTTAAATTAATTTTTTGAGCACGTTTTAATATTAGTAGGATGTAAGAAAGATTTATTTCGGTATGTTTCAGCTTTGTTTTTTCCAGATTAGTAATGCATGCGGTATCCGGGCGATAGGAGCGGCGTCGCGTAGGTGGCAGTAGGTCCAACACTCTGTCTCCCAAGAGTTAGAGGTCACCACTATCGTTAGCACTATCGTCATGTTTGTGTATGTGGCATCATAATTCCTAAACAAATGGGAGGATTACACGATTTTTTTGTTATTAAAAACTCTCGTAATAACAATGTTTTGTTATCTTAGCTATTGCACTGAGGCGAAAGTTTGTGGTTTTGTACTTACAAGCTTTGCTTAGTTTGGGGTCAGATGGTGTTGTGTGTAAATAATTGTCCACCGATATTTATTTATGTTTGTTACCAGCACATACCTACCCTCTGTAATGGTTGACCAAATTGAAACGACATCGTTGTTCGAAAAAGACATCCAAAGTATTGTATTAAATTATATTAATCTTTCCAGATAAGTTGTATAGATAAAACATCATCTTAGGGTACATCTATGCTATTAAAATACCCTTTAAATACATAAACTTTTGCAATATTAATACTTATTAGCATTTAAATGTTTAGTGTTTTTCCAGATTAGTCCGCTGGCTGGTATCTGGTGCCGTGGGCGGCTAGCAGTTTCAATACTTTGTCTCCCAAGAGCTAGAGGTCGCCACTATCGCCGGAAGCTGCTATCGGCGGGAAACCGACCCGCGTCTATTTTATCTGTGGGACTGGAACTTCAAGTCGACTTGTTTTTCATACATTTATTTATGTAGATAGATAAATGTTAAAGAATGTTGGTCCTGATGCTTATATAATAATTAAGGGTCGTTTGTCGATTTTGAATTTAAAATCATTACTTGACTTGTTAAGTATAAGTAGAGTTTTAATGTCAGGAAAATTTTAAATCAAGTTAACGGTATAAATTTGCATGATACAAGTCGAGCAATCAATAAAAATAAAACTATATTTAAAAATATGTTGAGATTATTTGACGTTTTTTGTAATCTTTACTTCCTTACTAGTATATCATAGACGCGAAAGTTTATGAATGTGTTTGTATGAATTTTAATCTACTCTTTGTTGAAGTTTGCTACATAGATAAATAATACGCTGGAAACGTACCTACATGCGACTTTTTGTCATGGGAAAATAACGAAATCGTGAACAACGCGGGCGAAACCACGAGACATGACTAGTAACACGAATATTTTTTTAATCAACCTCAGTTGTTGGCTGGGCAAAGGTCTCCCCCAATTCCATCCACTTAATCCGATCCTGAGCTTCCATGAGAAATGGGAATGGGCGAATCGTAAAATAAGTATTGGTGGACAATTCACAGACAAAATCATCTAACCACATACTAAGCAAAGCTTGTATCTACTATGCGGCCAGATATCTGATATAATACTTATATAGGTAGTTATTTTATATATCTACATAGAAACACCCAGGTACAGTAGGTACCCGATATCCTTGGTACCTACCAATACCTACAAAACCCATAAACACAGTACACAGTAGGTTCACATTGGCGTAGTCAAGCCACAAGACCATGCAAAAAATGCATGCTTGCGTTTTAATAGGGTACAATCCTCAAAAAAACTAAGTAGCCCGTTAGTTAGATTGTCAAAAAATATTGTAGGTACTTACACGTATTTTTTCTTTTGTTTCACAAACAAAAAATGACGAAGATACAGCGCTTCGAAGTTTCGTGTGACGTCACTTGTGAGTACGATTTTCACTCACGAGTGACGTCGCGACCCCCCACTCTCGAAGTTTGATGGTCTCTATCTTTGACGATTTTAATATTATGAAAAAACAAAAAATACGTGTCCAATATTTTTCCATGATCTAGCTGACGAACTAATTAGGATGGTGTATTTTTGACCCAGTCCGGTACCCTATTAGGTACCTAGTGGACCTAGTGGTACCTAGGTTCTGGACCCAGCCCAGGAATCATGACCCCTTGCGCCTAGATCCGCCATTGATTCGACCTCAGGGCTGCCTTCCAACGTGGTGAAAAGAGGAGGCGAGTAATTTAAGTAGGTATGTACTTATTTTAAGTATACTACCTTGAAATATTCTGCAGGCACGAAGCTATGTCACCAATCGTTCGTGGCCTTGCTGCGACGGCGTTGAAAGGGATTGTCTGAAATGAAATAAGTAACATATAAAAAATTAGCAGCACCCCACAGCTTTACCCGTATAGTTCGCGTTTCCGTTGTTTTTTCTGGGATAAAAAGTCGCCTATCTATTATTCCAGCTTGTTATCTATCTATGGAGCAAATTTCATCCCGAATCCATCATTAGTTTTTGGGTGAGAGAGGAACATTCACAAACTTTAGCGCTTTTATTAAATACAAGCAGTGCTTCACGGTTTCACCAGTGTAGTTCCCGTTCCAGTTGTTTTCCGGGATAAAAAGTAGCCTATGTGTTCTTACAGACTATAATCTAACTAATGTTCCAAATTTCAGCCCGATCCATTCATACGTAACGACGTGATTGTGTACAAACATCCAAACATTGACATTTGTAATATTAAAAGATAATAGGATAACTATAAAATAACTAAATAACTTTTTTAATCTCTGTCAACAATTACTACAATTAGGTACACATTGAATAAGTATTTAGCAGAAAATACGTTGTAGGTACCTACATTTCACATAGGTATAATATACACCGCAGTAGGTAAAATGTACAATTCACACAAGTGGAGTGTGGCCTTTATTGGGCATTAGGTTAAAAAGCAGTTTCGATTAATTAAGCTATTTTAAGTACCTATACGATGTAGCCTTTTACCTGTCGCCATGCCTAAATAAGTAGGTAAACATTAATTTAAAATGTAGGTAAGTAAGGGGTCGTTCAAGTATTACGTAAGGTCTTATAAAGGTACAAGTTCGCGCGGAGACCGCGACACGAGACCGCGACCGGAGACCGAGACCGGAGACCGCGACAGGCACTTGACACTATGGAATTGTATGGGCGCCAGTTCGCACCGCGACCGCGACAGGAGACCGAGACAGGTCGCGGTCGCGGTCGCAGCGCGAACTGGCGCCCATACAATTCCATAGTGTCAAGTGCCTGTCGCGGTCTCCGGTCTCGGTCTCCGGTCGCGGTCTCGCGTCGCGGTCGCGGCGCGAACCGCTACCTTAAATAGGACGAGTTCAAAAGAAGTTAAACCTGGTATGTATTGTTTATATAAATAGCTATGATAAAATATCTTTAATTTGAATATTTATTTGTAAATTATTTTCTAGGGTCGCACATTATATTTTTTTCGTTCCCTACAGTACCGGCCATAAAATTGTCCGCCAGTACCGGCCACATTTAGGTTTATTTTTGAGTAATTTTATTTTCTTTTAGGTACATTAATATGCCAGGCGATAATAGTAGGGAGACGAAGAAAAAGAAGGGTGATTGGGATCCCGCCAATATGCATAAAGCCGTGCAAAAGGTGCTGAGTAGTGAAATGAGTGCGCGTCAGGCTACAGAACTTTGTCAGGTAATCCAAGTCTCAAGAAACTACCGATGAAATTGACCTATCAGTTGAAAATTTTAAGGCAATAGTTGCAGAATTGTCTTCGGTTCCTGATGCTTCAAAGAGACGAGCTACTGCACGACGTCGCAAAGCTGAAAAAAGTGAAATTTACACAAGTTCTCCATACAAAAAGATGCTGGAACACATCAGCACAGCAGATAAAAGTGTTGAGTTAGCTAAGAGAGGCAGGAGTGTGCCTTCAGGACATAATACCAGCAAGAAAGGCAAAAACTTGGTTTCAGGAAAAGATGTTAGCAAGAAAAAAATTGATAATAGACAAGAAAACCAGAGTTCTCCCCTCAGATCAAACCAGGAAGTGACAATTTGTCCTTTGTGCCTTCAATCTCATGAAGAGGATTGGATTCCATGTAGACTTGTGGAAATTGTAAGGTATGGGTCCATGAGGCTTGTGCAAATATATCAGAGCTAACAAATCAATACTGTTGTGATTTTTCTGTGATAAATAACCATTTTTATGCTGGCCGGTACTGGAGGCCAATTTTTTTTTTAGTTAACTTTTCATACTCTTCAAATTTTGCTAATAAAGTTGATTATTTCTAAATAGAATAGTATTTTATTGTTTTTCTTTACAGCCTTTGCATGCCTTAACACATTTTAGCTGATATTTAACATACAACCGGCGGGATTTTTATTTTATCCTGCTTAAACCTTAAGGTGACGGTACTGTAGGACTCTCCCCTATTTTGCTTATTTTTGATGACATAGGCACCATATAGACCCCCCGACCATAGACGACCGTAGATATTATAGATATAGAACAAGGGGGAGGACCAATATTGCTTATGCTCGAGTATCGATCATTTGGCCACCACTAGCACAATTAAAAATGTAGGTAGGTAAGTATATTTATCCTTAAATGAACTAGAAAAGTCAATTATTTACAAATTAAATCTGTTAAGTACTATAGGCAAAGCCGTTCGATATGTGAAACTAGTTTCGTTCATTTTTAGTTATGCAATTTCAATTTTAAATGTGCGAAATGTAAAACTTCGCAACTAATCAGTAAGTACATTACAAAACATATTGTGTTAAACTCAATTTTGCCTTTCGAGTTCGTTTTTATTAAGTACTTTACAAGCGTCAAAAGTTTTGAAACCGATATGACTAGGTATACCTACTTGGGTATATTATTAAAAAAATACAAGTTTTTAGTGCGCATAAACCTTAAGGCGATGTTTGAAATACGGCGTTTAACTAAGTTCAAGCTATTCAAAGTTGAGCAAGTTCTAACTTCTAACTTAAGCCCCTCCCACTTCCTTGCGCAGGTATTGTGACGCCCGCCCCGTCTTGTGCGCATAGTGACGTCACCGTCTTATACATGACGTCAGTGTTAAGACACGCCTACTGTCTTGTAACAAAACCCCGACTTTTTTATCGATAATATCAGCTTGCACTAACTTGACGACTATCTTGCCTGATGTTAAACGACGATACGGTCCGCAGGTAATGGAATCTTCAAAATGATCTCAAGATTGTTTTTTACATACCTATAGGTAAGTACCTATATAGGTAGGTAAGTATAGGTTTGCTCTAGACCGTCATCTAGCCTGATGTTATACGACGATACAGTCTAGGTATACCTAGTATGGAGCGAGATTTCCTAGAAAAACTCATTCAAGTCATTAAAATTGTAACCATCGGGATTTCACAAGTTTTACGGAAGAAGAACTGAATTGCGAGACTTGGTTTTTTTACAAGTTTTGTGTTTGATGGCATAGTTAGTAGGTAGGTAGTAAGTAGGTAGGTACCTAGGTACTTTTTACCACGGAAAACTAAGTATCTACCTACGGAACGGGAACTACGCGGGTAAAATGGCGGGGCGCTGCAATTTTTTCTTAAAATAAAATATTATGCAGACGGAAAGCCTAGAAACTATAGGTAGGTACTCAGCGGCTGATTAAAAGTTCTGACCGCCCTAGGCTAATTGTGAGGATGTGCCCCCGTCAAATGTTTTAAAATCAGGAACTCCGATGTCTCCGATGCTTTTTGAGTTTACAGCGCATTTAGTTTTAGTGTTTTGTCTTGGTCCAGTTGAAATATGTATATGGTAGATGCAATGATGCTAGATTAATAGGTAGTCCATGAGAAGACTGAATATCAGCGCGCCCCCCGCGGTCCTAGCGCCCTAGGCTGCAGCCTAACTAGCCTAGGGGTTAATAAAGGCCCTGTAGGTACTTAATAGGGTCCTTGAATTTCATAATGTGCTTTTACTCTTATAGGTATAGGTAGGTATCTACATATTAGTAGATAGATAGATATCTATCCATTGGAATGCCCTAAAAGGTGTCAAATACCTAAAGATAAAAAATCGTTTCTAAAATCGCTAATAGGTAGGTATTACAAAACTTTACGGCTACATTCCAAACAAAAACTAAAAGGTTAATAAAGTTCATGACTCTAAATATTGAAAATAGTCTCCAATAACAAATAAACTCCAACTAACCCAATAAAAGCAACCAATAAACTAAGTTACTTGGTAATAACTTAAGTCACGCTAAGCTACCACGGCCAATCGGAGCTTGATACGCCTACGTCTTACCACACCCACTTTCTTAGGAGTTTCAAACTTACTATCCCACCCACGACAGTATACGCCTACTCAAAGTTTCTAATACACCTCAATTTCCCATTAATTGTATCGGTACTCAGACAATTTCGATGATCATAAATTATGTTACTATTATTTACCCGTACAAGTAAACCCAAATTGATAAAATACGTGGTTGTAATTTTTTTGTATTATGGTTAAACTATATTTCGTATGTGAATGTCACGTTGGTAGCGACATCTATCGTATTGGGGAAGAACCTCCAATGTTCATCATAGCCAATATCAAACATAGATGGCGCGGTTATCAAAACTAAATATTAGTACTAAAAGTAATTTTTAATAATTGGTAACCATCAAAAAATTATAAAATATGGAATAAAATCATTTATTTAAACATTTATAAAGAAAATTATCATTCCTTATACGTATCAGACTGGACTCTAGAAAAAAGGGGATGCGACAAACAATTCACCTATCAAACTAAGTCTAGTAGAACCTAATAAAATCGCGAACAAAAAAAAAATTGAGATATAGGTACCTAGTTTGACAATATTTATAATTCATATTTTTTTTACATATCCATAACTTTAGTGGACGTATCGGTGAAAAAAATATTAAATTGTTTTAAATCATAAAACTTTTGTGTGCCGTAAATTTTATCATAAAATTTCATGTTTTACTGAAGTTTTACAGGCAGTTTGAATACAGCGCCATCTATCGAATTACCGTCGTACTTTTGAGAATACAATCGAAGGCATAGGCAATTTATCAAGTAGCTTATTTTGTTCATACATTTTTTGACAGATGGTGCTTTAGCAAATAAAGAATATTTTTTCAGAATAGCGCCATCTAGCGAACTGTTGTTGAACTTTTAAAAACAGAATCGAATGTCAGTTGATAGTTGTATTAAATAATCAAGTAGTTACAGATAAATTCATTTTACTTTTAGAAGTTTTTGATAGATGACGCTTTTTCAATATTTCTTATTACTTCATAATTAATATTAGGTTCTCGTCTGTATTACAACTTTATTTTTTTTAAGCTTTGTTTACTCAGAATTTACCTAGGTAAGCTGATTTTTATAATTCTTTTGTTGTTCCAAAGGGTAAATTCTTCCCAAATAATTGTTGAATAAGTTTAATTTTTAAATTGAAGACGCTTGTTTCGGTTTACTAAAAAAAAAAAACAATTTTTAATACAATAATATGTACGTACTTAGTTAGAGTTCAATGACTTAGTTATTATTTATTCAAGAAATAGTTCCATTGATTATTTTATTTTCTTTTCCAATGTAAATTCAAAATATTTTTTTTCATTTGTCACCGTAGTAACATTATTGTCAATAAATAAATATAACCTCAGATTAATACGTGAGATTTTGATCTCGGTTAGGTTATTTTGTAATCCTTAGTTAGAGTATAATCTGACGGTTTTTACGATTTTATGGTGACATATATTAAATACGTTAATTATTTTTGGTTTTTTCATTTATTTAATATTATCTATTATATGGTATAAAAATATGTTTTATTTATTTGTTAAATTTACAATAAGATAGAGGTAGAAAAAGTAAATAAAATATAAATACACATCAAATTAGGTCGAAGAGACCACCGCGCATTATTATTACATTGGTTCTAGCTTCCAGCAACTCGTTGAGATTTTTTACTTAGGCATAGTGTTAAAATTATGGATGTAATAAAGATTTATTTCAAAATTATTCAAAAATCATCTCCAATATAAAATGACGTTTTACAGATTTACTTTCAGTGGGATTCGAACCTACTTCTTTCAGTTCTGCAGGCAAGCTTACTTACCACGAAGCCAAGCAGCTGAATCATAGCTTAAGTCAATAAATTGATAGATTGATTTTAGAAATGAAAATTGGTATTAATAAAAAAATGTTTTTTTACTATACTTATGTAGGTACATTACTTGAGCATAGCTATAAGCTTATGTAATAATATAATTAATATTATTAATTGACTCTCTGCGATTTAATTGTTCAGCCATTCGTTGATAAACCAGAAAAGTGCGAGTCGTACTTGAATTTCAAAGGTTCCGTACCACTACAAACAGAGTTTTTGCTAGCGTACCACTTCGTACAATTCAGAATTTGCCGCCGACTCACACTTGGCCAGTTTTCGATGCTTGTTTATTTAGTCTGGGTATAATAAATTTAATTTATGTACGAAGTACCCAAGCTTCTTGTAGGTATTCTGTATTTTGATGCCCCGAATGGATAATCTTACCTACTTACTAACTCAGTTCTTGTACGGAGATGACATAAACAAACAATAGCAGAGAAGAGTAAATATAAGCAGCCTATTACGTATTCCCACTGCTGGGAATCTTCTTTCATAAGAAGAGAGACAATTTTATAATCTATCTGACCAAGTGCGAGTTGGCGAATAATACTTGGCCTAAAAGATGTCGTTCTTAGAACATACTGGTCTCCTACAATATTTTTGTGACAAATATCCACCATTACTTTTTTATTTATTTTTGTACGGAACCCTACAAAATGACCCATATCTTGTTCCACAATAATTTCGTTGAAACCTGTCCAGTTCAATGATTTACGTATTTTACAAAGACTTCACAGATCTGGGGTAAGATGAGAACACATTTCTAATCAAACAAAGCGGCATTTGAAGTCATTCAAAGGAAAACTGGTTTTGGTAAAGTATAGAACATCTGCCTTTTCTAATGTTTATTTTGTTTTGTGACTATACTCTGTGCGTGTTGCTACGCCACCTGACGAAAATTGGTCCTACCAATTCAGAAACCTGCTTTCTTTCGGTCATGCACAGCAACTTTGCTTTAGATCAGTTTAGATCATCACATGGTAAAAAACATAGTTTACGATTCTATAAAGAACATACAGACAAACATTCATTTTTATGTACTGTTGTATGTGTTTTTATGTTATATATAGAGTGAATGGACGAGCAAGACATGCAGCCAGCGACGCATGCATGACACGACTGCCAATAACAGCAAATATCACGCAGCTATTTGAACACGAAGAGCCCGAATCACTCTCCAGCACTGCACTGCTCTCGTCACCCAGATATAGGTACAAGATAATTTCTCTCTTTGCTCTGAAATTTCTCTACAAACATTTCCCTTCAAACCGGAACACAGTAATGTACATTGTGTGGCGTAGAATGGCTGGCAAGGATATGGTATTTTTTTAGGCGGCCCCTGTAAAGAGTTCAACCACTAAGTACGAGAATGAATTATGAGACTAACGTGGTTTTCAGATTATAAATTTACAAGTTCGTAGTAAAGGTTATGGTTAATTAATTGCGTTAAGCAAATATGTCATTCTTTAGTTGACATAGTGCATCGGTTTTCTTGACTAAAGTTAACTCCAACTTCCAAAAGACTAGGAACAGTGAAATGATAATGAGATAAAAATGAAACTTACATTTCTATATTTACCAATTTCTACGTTATTTGAAGCCATTCTCTTTTTAAAATTTAAGTATATAGGTAATTTAAAGAGAATGCATTCATTTATAACAAGATCAATGACAGTAAAATTAGCCTCAGTTAGCCTAAACTGCCTACTGAACGTTAGGCAACCTTTCAAGCCGCAGTTTAACACTACACACAGGGCTTTCCGTTGAGTTAAAATTTAAAAAACCAAATGTTATGTCATTTTGACTTTACTAACGTCAAGATAGTCTGTATCAATTTGAATTCACACAATTTGAATGAATATCTGAAATACGGCGCGGCGGCTAAATAACAAATGCACAAGTTTCTCACGGATTCATTATTGTTTTATTTACTCTTTTTAGGGTTCCGTACCCAAAGGGTATTAAAAACGGAACCCTATTACTGAGACTTGGCTGTCCGTCCGTCCGTCCGTCTGTCACCAGGCTGTATTTCAAAAAGGTTATAGCTAGACGGTTGACATTTTTACAGATAATGTATTTCTATTGCCGCTGTAAAAACAAATACTAAAAATAAAATAAAAACGATATTTAAGGGGGGCTCCCATACAACAAACTTGTTTTTTTTTTTACGGTTTCTTGCTCGATTAGTCCGTCCCAAACAAACAAGGTGGCGCCACTAGTAAAAATAATCAAATTCGTCGTCAGAATCATGAGCCAAAAAAACAATATTTCAATATAACTTTACGCCTGTCTGCGGAAATTACGATGTAATATAAGAAATTTCGAATAAGGCCATAGAGGTTTTCGCCGTTTTTTGCTAACGGTACGGAACCCTTCGTGCGGGAGTCTCACTCGGACTTGGCCGGTTTATTTTAAATAGTCTAAGTACATGTTAATCCATGTAATAATTAATTTATTCAATTTCTTTCAATCCGTTCAACCATTATTCATGACAACAAACAAACACACTAACACGATTGTTTGCGTTTTTGATATTAGACTAATAAATGAATTTTAAATTCATATTTGCTTAATATATCATCTACTAAATAGAATCCCGTAGTAATCCCGTAGTTCCCGTTCTAGAAATATTATCGTAATAAAAAGTATTGTTATTGTAACTAAAGTCTATGTGTTATGCCAGACTATAATTTGACTGTGGTGAAAATTTCAAGCCGTTCCTACGTGATAGAGCAAGAAACATCTCAATAACCAAATTTTCGCGGTTATAACATTAATAGGATAGGATCGATTAGTTTCTAAATTGTGTTGTGTGATTTTTTTTAGATATATAACTCTAAATTAACATTAACAAAATAGACACGACACTTAACCCTTTACCTAAAAATAAAATAGCAAATGGCAACCGTATGTAAAAAAAAGGCATGAAAACGGTAAAGTCATTTTAGTTGCGTCGAAATACGGACTCATCCTACTAATATCTAAAATGCCAAAGGTTGGTTGTTTGTTTCTAAATTACGTACGTAACGGTAGAACGGACTGTGTTGAAACTTGGAAAATAGTTCAATTATGGTGTGGCACACATAGGCTACTTTATATCCCAAAAAAATAACGGAAACAGAAACTACGCAGGAAAACCGTGAAGCCCTTTCTTTAAAAACACATTTTGTTTAAAACTTGAGAATAAGATTGAAATGAAGTTTAGCAATTCATTTTAGTTTAAGACTATGTAGAGTATACTACTTGGTACGTAGATAAAATAAATGATGTTCATTAAATTCACTTCCCAAAAGTGTTATTTTGCACTTTTAATTTGCTAAATGCGTAGGTAAATGTTATATAAGTACATCTTAATCCCTAAAACAAAATTAAAATGTTATTAAGATGTAGATGCAAAAAGTAACTAATTACTAAGAGGGAAATGAAGTCCTAGTAAATTAAGAGGTGAAAATATGTAACAAACCATTTCATTTTCATAATATGATTTGTCACTAGACAACTAAACAAATTCGAAAATTCTAATAAACTCTGTAGAAATAAAACATACGCACTTAAACACACACACACATCGAAACTATGTTTTATTACTTTTTTCAAACCAACTCACAAAAAAATAGCGTGCAAATAGGCAAAATAATCATTTGAAAGGAAAAATAAAACAAAACCATAAAACACTTTCGTTTATTTAAATAATAACAAAAAAAAAACATAATAAACTAAAACAATTTTATGACTACATTAAAACATAAAAATAGAAGAATAAACAAATGATTCTAATTTTGACAGTTCGTTACCCACAAATTTAGAACCAAAGGAAAACAAATGAAAATAAAATAATTAAAACCTGGATATTGTACAGATAAAAATGAACTGGTAATACAAAATCATATTCTGAAGGTACAATTTAAATTTGGAACGTCTATTGTGAACTAAACCGATTATAATAAAAAAAAACTCTATCTCTGATTTACATTTTCGGGCAATCAGAGTAGTGTTCCAAATTTAAAATAACAAAATATTCCTTCAGAATAGTCAGAACAGTCAAAATAGTAAACTATAAGACAGTTTGTGATGACTACAAAAAGTATCCGACGGCACGAAAAATAAAAAGTAGAACTCTAATGAAATGTGGAAAAACTACTAGATATATTTATATTTTAAAATGAATGAAAACGGAATATTACTAGAAATACTATAAACAAATTATCATGAAATAAAAAAAAAAAAATATGACGTGGCAAAATAAAATTCAACAAACTACAAAATCTAATTTGTTACTACGAAAAAGTACAAAAATATTTTTCTGTATAACCTTGGTCCTGAGGTTTTTTTGTGAACGCACAAAACTGTTTATGTCCGGTAAAGTCACTTTCAGTCACTATAAACTAATTTTATTCGTCGTTCAATTATTTCTAAAATTATCAATAGTTCAACTCTTAACTCTATCTCTGAGTTCGTATAGTCTCACACGTTTAATTACGTTAAAGGAAATCTCAACCAAAAATATTTTAACGGCCAAAACGTTAATCTCTTAAACTGTAACCGAAGTAAATATTAAAAATTTTGCAAAAATCTTCTCTCCAGCCAACAGTATAGATCGAAAAAGTGCGGATCGAAGTGTTTTATAGCCTAAAAATATCGATTACGCGATTAGGTTTTTTTTTTTAAATTTTGAAATATTTAAATGTACAATCACAAGATCACGAGGAACGTGTATTTTCGCCGCGCGGGCCGGGCGGCCGCGGCGACTCCAGACGGACGACTGAGACGGGCGCCTGGCCCGCCGGCCGACCGGCCGAGCCACCCCCGCCGCCCCACCATCCAGCCTACCCCCTCCCCCCCTCCGGCCCGACTTCGTTACGAGCCACTTGTAATCGCCGCGCGATTTTTCCGCCTAAGACAAATTAGGCGGTCCGCCCGCTCGCTCTCGGTCTTACGTTTGGGCGGCTTCTTTCAAGACGATTTGCGCACGCCTTACAGGCTTCTTTCAGCGAATGCACGTCTACGGCCAGGCTATGTAATATATTGAGATCGATTTCTTTCTAGCGAGCGCACGCTGACATAGATTTACGAGTTACGAGTACAGAATAAGGAAGATAGCGTCAGAGGTGCTTGGGTGATATGAGTGCAATGCCAATGTTTTTCCGAAGCGAGGTGTTTTATTTTTAAATGGCATTTAATCGTCACTCTCGCTTTCGGCGAGGTCGAGCCGGGTTAATTGTAAATAAAATCCAATCATTCGCAAAAAACCCGGTAATCGGCCGTTGGACAATATCAATGAGAGATATGCTCGCCCATTGTATATTAATTCATTACCGAGGATTGTGTGACGTCATTTCGACCGAATTTTTCGCGATCCTGTTGTTTTTTTTGTAAATATGTTTTAAGCTTTACGGAAATTGTTCGTTTGAGGTATTTTAATTTTTTTGATCTTTGCCCTGTGACATTTTATTTGCTGAGAACAATTTGAGTTCATATTTTTTTGTTTAAATACCTATTTATTTTATTTCAAATCTGATCATTATGCATTATGCCAATGACAGAAAAAAATACGTTCCCAAAATAGGTAAATGTTTTTAGCTCTACATAATTACCTGACCTACATAGATCCAGAGTATGATGGTAAACACATATCAGGCTTTTTTTTTTCAAGACAGTATACAAAATTACTTTTTTCTGTTTACGTAGATGCATAGTGAACATTTTTAGTTCGTCAACCAATACCTTTTCAATATGGAAAAATAAAATACAATTACGGCGAAACGGCGATAATTACTTAACTACTTTGGACTGTAATTTGGACACCCTTGTATAAACACACAATTCTGAATATTCAAACGAGCAATAAGAGAAAAAAACACAACATGACAAAAAACTACTCCGAGCTATTTATTCTTCCTATTTCTTGATATTTGGTAGTATTTGACCCAACAATAAATTATTTTTGATAAAATCGTTAACAAAGCCCAAAATTAAATATACTTTGAGACCACAGTCTTCTGTAATTTTATTTAATGAGATCTTGTTTTCTCATTGGAGAAATTGAAATTTAGAATGTTGTCATGTGCATTGGCACATGATAACATTCTAAATTTCAAAATCTAAATTATCATACCGATAAATGCGTAAAACGTTTGAATTAGAGAATTATAAAAGATTATTTATAAACCAAAAAGAGGTAAACTTCTAACCTTAAGCCTTTCAAGTCCAGGACGTCTACTCTGTTTCTACGAAAACGAAATTTCGAAAAAAAACTCGCGACTTTCCTACTCTCGTTCTACTTCGTTTCGTCCGATACAACATTGTTTGAGGTTTAAATGTTCTGAGCATACTCTAATTAAAGTAGGCTTAGATCATTTAAACGGACAAAACGACGGATCGAAGCAGAATCGGAGTTAGAAAATCGCGAGTTTATTTCGAAATTACGTTTTCGTTGAATTAGAGTAGACGTCCTGATCTAACCAACGTTTATGATACAATTATTTGAATCAGAGTTTATCGATCTATAGATAATTCAAATAAATATGCTTAGTGTTGGTAGTTAGAAATGTAGAGCAGTGTAGTTTTCACGGTAATTTAATTTTGTTAATAAAACACTGCTCTGTTAAAAAAAATAGGTCTAAATTTAAAAAAATACCATCAAAATATTAGAGAACATTCCGTTGCAGGCTCATTCTATTGTTTAAAAAACGAATGTTTCATAATATCAAAAAGGCATATTATGGCATTATAATAACCTTATTTCTTTATTCAAATTTGGAACAGTCGCCAACGATTTCATTGTGATTCTTTTATCAGAAGCGGCGAGGTCAGTGAACCCGCAACGATTTTTCCACCGCGATTTTATTGACACTGAACTTTATTCAGCGCTGATTTTATTAATGCTGATACGTTTTAAAATAAAAAGTAAAAATGCTGAAATGAAAGTGTTTACGAAAATTTAACACTCATTTTCGTTATGCGTACTCTTTTTTGGCTGTGACGCGTATTTTTGTTTGAGTTTCCTATGGGACGTGTTTTGACCTTTTTTGATAGATTTTGATATGTACCATTACTAAAAGTCATAGGGAGTTTACACAATATAATTTTATCTACGTAATTGTAGTTTAACTGATTTTGGTTAGTGTAATGAATACATTTCTAAAATTATTATATTACCTTATAATAAGATTTTATAATGTGACTTTTATAATTTGGTATCCACAAAATTGTTAATGAAAAGAACATTTTCAGATCGAAAAATAGGTGAGAAAATAGTAAAAAAAACCTTTTACTTTTTAAAGTTTTGATAAACCTCGAAATAATCTTTTTTTGCCAACTAGAAATAAATGCATTGTGATAGATGCTTAATTTGTTTCAAAAATATCTGTGATGTTAGAGTTGAAATCAAAGATAGAGTTTGAAAATTGTACTTTTCGACTAACTCTATAAAATTATCTAAAAATTTGATGATAATTATTAATAAAAATAATTAATGCTAATACTTTCTGTTAACATTGAAATCACATTAGTTGTTGACACGAGTACGGAAATAGCAACCAAATAACATTGTAAAATTGAAATAGAAATTAGAATTGTAACTTCTGAAAGATTCGTTAGATATTTATTTAACGTTTATGTAATGTTACATGTTTATGGACATAAATGTCGTTAGAAAAATTAGACCTTATTTGGCAAAAAAATATATGTTTTTTCTATTTCAAAAATGTTTAAAGTATGAACTAAAGTCAGAGAAATTAAAACAAAATGCAAATGAAATTGAAAAAAGCATTCATAAGTTTCAAAGTTTTTCAATTTTTTTGATAAACTTTACACATCAAAATTTACCTTATACTCAGTGATGAATTTGTAGAACACACGTACTTCTAAATAACGTCACAGTCTAACATCCATTAATTCCGCACAAAAAACAACAGTCCGAAAGTTTATCTTAACAACTAATTTAAATCTACACAAATAATTAAATCATTAAAATCCCGAAAGTTGCACTAAATATCACTGAAAGTAAAAACTCTTCACTCTGAAGTCTCTGCTAATTAGCCACTAAAAAGAAAAAAAAAGTAAGAACGCGAGAGGAACTTAATACCACTTACAGACTATGCGGCTGGAGCCGAATATTTACATTGGAGAAAAAAAAATCAGGTCATTCAGAGGTTACTGGCAACACAGCCTCACGGCGCGAGCCGCCACGGGATGTGACGCGCGCGCCTCGCGACTCCCGACGGCCACTACCGAAAACCACGTGCGCGGACCCCAGACAGAGACAACAATACCCCCGGCCACCGAGCCAGAACGAGACGGAACTGTTCTTTTTTCAATTTACTATATTCCCTGATTTTTATTATTTTTTCGCATTTCGATATTTTATTTTTTAGTTGATGCGCTCCGCAACTCACCTGTTGTGCCTTGACCTGGTTCAATCTGCCGATCATGTGATCGACGTTTTCGATACTTTTTTAAACGTGTTAAAGGGGTGAGAGGTATGAGATTAATTTTTTCGTGTTTCGAAATGGGATGCAGACAAACAATCCTGGTGTTTACAATCTTGAATGTGTGGTTCTAAACTTACATCAGCATGACAAAAACAAAAAATCCGTCACAATAAACACTAACGACGACGGGCAAAGAAAAAAACCATTCTAAAAGGTGTATTATGTATTATCCATTTATTAATCATATGTTCAGTCATTTATATTCTACAATATTTCAGAGAGTCAAAACAAAATAAAAAAAATGTTTGAGAGAGTTCTAATTAGAAAATAGTGCTGCCATTAGATGGCGGCGTCGGGTAGCGGAACTAATTGACTTTGCTTTTCACAACACTAGCGCCACGACGCTTCAACGGTTTTAATGAGAACTATCGCCAGGTCCTGAATGCTCAATGCATTTTCTCATTTTTTTGCATTTTTTAATCGTGAAAGTGCAACGTTCACTTCACCAGCCATTTTCGTTTACAGTATCTTTTTCGTTTTCGATTGGTTTTATGCAGACGTTTTATGATACGCCACATTGGAAATTCACCCGTAGCTTTACATAAACAAAGTAAAAATACTATTACGGCTAAACATTAATAATTGTAGAACCAATATATAACTTAATAAACATAATAATATTCGTTTGTTCACATCAACAAACGTCAACTTTAATTCAACTTTAATCTTAACTCTTTTATTCATAACGTGTATTTGATGATGACATTTTCGACACAGATTTTTGTCTTATGGACACCAATTTATTTATTTTAATTCACACATTTCTTTTGTATGAATTATCTGTACCTAAATTGATACACAAATAGGTTTTATTTTGTGTAAATTAGATTATAAATAAATTCACAACTCTCATTAAATTTGTTGACATACTAATTATAATAGATGGCGTTAGTAGTTCTCAATTTGAATAAGATTTCGTCAAATACTCAGTTTTATCTGAATGGTGTAATTTGTTCCTACAAGCTTACCTACGTAATTATTTTTATACAGTTTATTAAATATTTTGGTTTATATCGTTTACATTAAGTAAAAATTACAATTTTAATCAGGTACTTGAAAAGTTATCATCTGTAAAATGTTCGTCTTTTGTGATGTCAAAAATGCAATTGATTAATTTTGAGGTAATTAATGTTAAGTATGTATAGCGTTATAAAATAAGTAAGTTTTATTTTAGTATCATTATTGACGAATCAATGAAGTTTCAACCTTAGTGAAATAATAATATGAAAACGGTGGTTGTTGCTATTGAACGTTTCCATGTATTTTGAGTAATTTTATTAATATTAGTATTTTCAAATATTAAGGAGAGACACAACGAGCAGGACATATATATATATGCTGCGTGTCACTGCTGTATACATATATATATTTTTTTTTTTAATTAACCTCTTTTGTCCCACTGCTGGGCAAAGGTCTCCCCCAATTCTCTCCATTTAGTCCGGTCCAGAGCTTCCATCGCCCAATCTTTATTAAATGCTCCGAGCTCGTCTTTCCAGCGCGTTGGAGGACGGCCCTGGGGTCGATTAGCCGATGGTGCCCACTCTGTAGCCGCTATGGCCCACCTATCGGGGTGCATTCTGCTTACATGACCCGCCCATTCCCATTTAAGTTTGGCAGATCTATATCCTACATCTGTTACACCTGTAATGGAACGCAGTATGGTGTTACGAATGCGGTCTTGTCTTTTAATGCCTAAAATACTGCGTTCCATTGCTCGTTGACAGAACATGAGACGGGACTTCTGCGCTTTAGTTAGCGACCATGTTTGCGCACCGTAAGTTAGGATGGGCAGGATACATGTGTCGAGCAGTTTGCGCTTCAGAGAGATCGGAAGTTCTCCCTTCATTAGCTCTTTCATGGACCAGTAGCTCTTCCAGGCGTTGTCTATTCGACGACTGATTTCCTTGTCTTGCCTGTTATCGAAAGAGACTATCTGGCCCAATCTGTATATATATATATTTAAATAAAGAGTGATGAGACGAGCAGGACATGTGCCTGATGGTAAGCAACATGCCTGCCACACAACAGCAGTGACACGCAGCTTATTATGGTAAGCTAACAGCACAATGTCACGAAGCTATTGGAATAAGAAGTCCAAATCATTACCTAGCACTGCACTGCGCTCGCTACCCGGGGATACAAAATTATTTATCTCGATGCTCTGTAATTTCTCTGGATGTATTGGCCTTCAAACCGGAACATATCGATGTTTGTACATAACTACTTGGCGGTAGAATAATTCGACAAGATGTAGAACTTATTCTGGCGGCGTCTGCACAGAGTATCTGAAAGAACTAGGTATAGATTACTCTCTATCGGATAATAAAATAGCCTATGTGTCCTTTAAGAAAGTCAATGTCAAAGTTCTTTATTCATAAATGTACAATTTAAAAAAAAACAAAAAAAGACCATACAAAGAGTATACATTTTTAAAGTTTAAATATAACATTTTGTTATAAGTAGGTACGATAATAAATAATAATAAGTATCGTACAAATAAGTGTCAACCATTACAATATAATATTTATTACAATTGTAATGAACGATGTCATTTTTTTACAATTTTATAGTGAGTTTACCATCACTCTTTAAAAAATCGCTGTAACTATAAAAAGTTTGATCGATAAGCCAGCTTTTTAATCGGTTCTTGAAACTGCCCAAACTCGGGGCTGATTTAACTACCAGGTAACTCGGAAAGTTTTGCGAAAAAAAGTTTTTATGTATAAGACACCGGCTACTTGTTATTATTTTGAAAACTTCGGATTATTTAAAAGTAAAAATACATCTGTTCGATTTTCAAATTTCCCTCCGCATTTTTTTGAGAGCCCGTTCATTTTTTTTTGTCTTATTAAAAAATGGATCTGCGTCGAGGACATTTTCATTTGCTAGAGAAGGTATTGATGATGGCCTGACTCTCAGTCGGAATTCCTTTTTTTTTGTACGTAGAGGAAATGTATTTACGTAAATACACTTCCACCTGGGGGAAACGGTCGAGTCTACAGTTTTGTAGTAAAAAATATGCTTTTTTCTCATACAAAATAAAAAAGTGTGTTAAAAAAAACAATCGAACTCTTCGTAACAAGAGCGTGCGCACTCTTTAACGCTTGATAGATGCAGTGCCGACGCGAATAGAGCTAAATAGTGCTAAATAGTGTCAGTGGCCTACCACTCCTCACGTCCTAACGTGAAAACAAAAAAAAAAGGGTTTAAATCTACAGAGCATGCCCTTATGATAGATAGATAGATAAACTCTTTATTGCACTTAATAAAACAAACAACTTAAAAAACAATCTTAAAATATAGTAGCAAATGGCGACCTTATCGCTAAAAGCGACCTCTTCCAGGCAACCATGGGATGGAAAAAAAAAATGTTTGATGAAATTTGGATGCTGGCTGATTACCAGTACCTAAACATCTATAAGCGTAAAAATACATAGGTACCTACTACTGTAGTGGTAGGACCATGTACTAATATTTATTCTGTGGTAGGACTCTTAGCAGAGTCCACCTGGGGAAGTACCACACCTTTGCCAGTTATTCAACCGCCAAGCAGTAATGTGCAAACATTACTGTGTTCCATGTTGAAGGGCAATGTTTCCAGAAAAATTACAGGGCTTAGAGATATAATATCTTAGATCTCTGGGTGACGAGCGCAGTGCAGTGCTAGGTAATGATTTAGACTCTTCGTGTTCCAATAGCTGCGTGTTACTGTGCTGTTATGTGGCAGGCATGATGCTTACCATCAGGCACATGTCCTGCTCGTCTCGTGAAAAAAAAAGTATGATTATGATTTGAAAGGACTTACGTTTTATCTCGCTTAGCTAACAGAGTCCAAACAATGTCGAAAAGAGGTTACAACACGCTTGCCCAGAAGATATTTTTTTATTTACTCTTCGTTTAATGGTTCAAAGTAAAAAGCCGTGTGGAAAAATGATAATAGTTATGTACAACGTCCACCACGAAACAACCACCTTGTCACACAATATCACAATTCGCCCGACAATGTCACACTTTGTCACAAAATGTGCCCTCCCTTAACGTGAGACATAATAAAATATATACCCCCTTACAAAGACAAAGTGCCAAGACACTTAAAACAGATGTCGTAAACAGCGGTTCACGCTTTGTGAAATAAAGATGACATTACTTTGTAAGCTTCTTCGATGTCACTAAAATCCTGCTAATCTTTTAACTTATTTTGAGCATTTTTTATCATTTGGGCCGAAACTGCGTAACCCGGGCGCGGTTCCATACAAAACCGTGTCACGGAGTTTCTGCCCATAGGCCCGAGCTACACGAGGCTAGTGTTAGCAAGCCAGTACTTCTAGCTTCGTGTAGACAACGCTAGTTTTGTCTATACTTGCTGAAGATAGCTAACGGCGCAGTGGACTGCCCTGAGCTGCTTGAACAAGTAGGTCTCAGAGTGACAGCTGATCCGAGGAGGAGGCCGTGCTCGCTGTTCATACCCGCAGCTAACACTAACTACAGGCAAAATAGTTACCTGCTGAGGGCGAGCCGGAGTTTCAATAGCCTGCTTGCTAAACATGATCTTGACGTATTTAATACTTCTATTATACAATGCAAGAGACTTCTCACACAGGAGTACTTTGTTTGAGCTAAATTACTGTATTTATTTGGTATTGTTTAAGCTTTTTTTTTGGACGTTTTCATGTCAAAAGTCTACTTGATTTACTTAATCTTTATTAATATCTACAAGTGGAATTTTTTAATTGGCCTTTTGTACCTATTATGTTATATATTTTTGTACCTAGCTGTAAGATTCCCAAACTTAATACAATAAAATAAAATAAAATAAAATATACGACGCTAGAAGTACTAGCCTCCTAGTTTACTAACACTAGCTTGCTATCCTAGCTTGAAAAACTAGCCTCCTGTAGCGCGGCCATTAGGGTGAAGTTTTACGTTTTCCTAGAGTATATAGGTACTCGTTCATAATAATTACTAATCATAATTTGCAAATCGTACCCTTTAGAGTTGAAGTGGTTACCTAAGCTACTTTAATACCACCCTGCTCATTTTTCTTTCAGACTGCTCGTAGCTCGAAAAAGTGACATCGTTTCATGGACATCGACATCGTTGATGTTCCAAAGACGCTAACGAAGAGATTTGACTCTACTTTTGTGATAAGAACGTCTAGGCTGTGGGATGAGTTGCCTGAGTTGGTTTTTTCCCGATGGTTACAATCTCGCTGTCTTCAAATCGAGAGTGAATCGGTTTCTTCTAGGTAAACACGCTCCATCGTAGACAGCATCATTGGTTAACATCAGGCGAGATAGTGGTCGAGTGTAAACCTAAACAAGATTTAATTCTAAAGTAGTAAGACAAAGGTGTAAATGAAAAAAAATACATAACACATTTATTTTCGTCTAACTGCAAAAAAGCAAAATTTAGAATTGAAATGGGTAAGCCACTTCGATTCTGAACAAGTCTGATTTAATTTTAAACTAAATAAACAAATAAGTATCGGTGGACACTTCACGCTCAACACCAAATGACCCCAAACTAAGCTAAGCTATGGAAGCCAGATAGCCAGTGTCAGGGTCGTTGACGGGAATGCGAAAAGTGGCCCCGCGACCCAGACCCCTGGCCATGCAGGAGAAATCTGTGGGGGTTTTAGTCGGTAGGGCCACCATGTCTGTCGTCGCCATGGTGTCGAGCCCGACATACCTCACCATGTCCCTGCATGGTGAGGATACGTAAATATATTTCCCCCACATAAAAAAAAATAAAAAAAATAATGGAAGTCAGTTAGCTGATACAATGCTTAGATAGTTTTTTAATACATAGTTATTAGACATCCAGACACAGAACAAATACTTGTATTCATCACACACATATTTACACTGTTTGAAGTCGGTTTGTGTTTTTCAGAGAAAATAAATTAGTGAAAAATATTTTAGCCGCCTTGAGAATGATTTCGTAGGAGAAAATCTTCTAGGTTCTCATCATTTCAATGTAAAGTCGGTCGGCCGCGGTGGGAAAATCATACTATAAATCACTGACATACAGTACCCGGCGATAAGTATTGCACATCGGCCTTTGGAGGGAGACAGCCGGCTGATTTCGGCTTCGTAGAGCATTCTCTCCGTCACACACTACCTATGTGACGTTTTGTCAGTCGTTGTTCAAGTGCGGTCGCGTCCAGTTAAAAAAATATATATAGAGTTGTTAACACCCCCAAATTTAAATAGTTTAAAGTTGTACTATGGCATCTTTAGGAAAAAAAGGGAAACCTTTACGAGGTCAGTCACGCCAAATTATCTACAATGTTTATAAATATTTTCTAACCTTTTTAATATTTTTAAGCTGACAGATTTAAAAAAAATGAAGATAAAACTGTAAGTTGTTATTTTAAGAAGGTTCAAGCGCGAGTTGCAAATGCCACTGGAATTTCAAGAAGAACTTTGAACAATATATTAAACGAAGTCAGTACTGAAACACATTCTACTGAAATTAAGTTTAGCACTCAAAAAAAAGGGAGACCAAAAAAGCAATTTTGTTTGGATATGGACGATTTTGATTATGATGTTGTTCAAAGAATGGTGTATGATTTTCACTTACGATTTAATGAACTGCCAACAATAAAGTCATTAAAAGCTAAATTATGTGAAGCTATTAATTACAATGGGTCTGAAAAGACGTTGAGAAAAATACTTCACGAGATGGGATTTCGGTTCACTAAAATGGAAGACAATCGAAAAGTTTTAATGGAAAAGCACGATGTAAGCCTCAAACGAATGGAATATCTCAATAAAATGCGCAAATTTCGCGAAAGAGGAAAAAATATCGTCTACATGGATGAGTCTTACATACATACATCCCACACTAAAGGGAAATAGACTACAGGCCCGTGAACAAAATTTACGGGTCAAATCAGCAGGAGACCTATGTGGGATGATAGACGGGTACAAAATAATAAGATTCACTGCACTATGCCGTCACTTGTAAGCTGTCCAACTGAGTGCAGGTGAGAATTCAAAAGTGCAAGTAGAGTGGGTACATTTTGATCAATTGTTTCTGCACGGCATTCTTACCATCCCATAGATCCGTGAAAAATAATGAGAAAACGCGTAGTGCCGTACAAAAATAGTGATCCACAAAGTCGGAAACATTATTGATAATCCGGAATTTTTGAGGAAAAATTTGGTCATTTGATACTGTACGGCATCGGTTCCATACAGTTGCAATACCTCTTCTAACCCATTATTCCGCAACGCCGAACAAAAATAACGGTCCAAGAGAAAATGATCGGGGGTTCAACTTCCTCTTTTTAGTGATCCGGAGAGGTGATTTGACACAACGTCAAATTAATTTATTCCGAAAGTATTTTGTCCATAGATACAAATTTTATACGTGCCGGACATTTTTGTTAGTCCAAAAGTCAGTAAATGGCAAAAAACCTCCAGAACATTGCATATTATGACGAAATGTACTTTAGGGTGATAGTTGGTACGATTTTTTAACGACATTCTGATAATTTATTTGAATTTAATGTATGACTAAGAAAAGTTAACGCCGTACAAATCTGAAAGTTCATATTAAAGGCCAGTAAAAATATAATTTAACTTACAAATTTTCGTTCCCAATTTATTTATTATAAGGTGTATGATCACTTACTGAGCATAAAATAACAAAATGTTGACAGATTCAGGTGGATCTTTAAGCGTCATCTTGAAAAAAAACGTTTTCTCGGGAACTATGTACTTTAGGGCAAATATTATTGGAGTCATTATTGTAGAAAGTATAATTTAACACCTTTTGTTGCCCAAAACTTTTTGTTAAACTTACCGTTTACGGCCCATTTAATGAACCGGGTTTTTTATCGCTGCTGATAGCTCTTGAGATATTTATATAAATAAGACGCATCAATCCATGTTTAAAGACCGGTTTATTCTCTACAACTTTTGCCAAAATTGTTTTTTTTTTAAAGTCTGTAATATTTTGAGTTTGCAGAAGTTTAATGTTGGACGCATCACTATATTGCCATAGCTAACATACACCTCATGTGCGTGAAAAACCTGATCTATATTTATTTACTTATTTTTTATCAGAATTTTCATGGTCTAATAACCGACCACAAACAAAACTATTGTTTATTTTAATACAATTCATTGATTTATAATATTTTTGGCGGAATAAGAGATTTTAAACGTCTTATAAATCAAAAAGTATGGACATTACAAAAAAAAGCTTTTCACAAAAGTTGTAGAGAATAAACTGATCTTTAAGAATAGTTCAATTCGTTTTATTGATTAATCTAATATTTCAAGAGATATCGGCCGTGATAGAAAAACCGGTATTTAAATGGGCCATAAATCGCAAACGGTACGTTTCACAAAAAAGTTTTCTTGGAACAAAAAGTGTAAAATTTTATTTTCTACAATAAAAATCTCAATAGTTTTTGCCCTTAAGTACATGCTTTCCGAGTTTCCGAGTTTCTAACTAATTGGTACATATTTTGTATGATTAAGGGTTAAAATGTACGGCATTATTTTTTTCCAATTTATTTACTTGAATACTATTTAAAACAATGATAATATGTTGAAGATTCCTATAGTTAATTAATCTATGGTTATTCAAATAATTGAAAACTTGCATGCTTTGTATTCCTCTGTTACTTTTTTTAGAACACTTTCTTTTGTACGGCATTATTATACAACAATAGTTTTTAGCAATGTCATGTAGAAAAATAAGACGCCGTACAGGATCAAATTGACCTACCACCTTTATAAATGAAGTATACGATGAAATTAATGTAATTATCGGTGAACATTCAAATGAACAGTAATTTTTAGACGGCATTATTTTTAATTGTCCGTTTGAGTGCTAGATAATAATTTGGAACCGATGCCGTACTTTTTCAAATCACCTCTCCGGATCACTGAAAAGAGGAAGTTGAACCCCCGATCATTTCCACTTGGACCATTATTTTTATACGGCGTTTCGGAATAATGGGTTAGAAGAGGTATTGCAACTGTATGGAACCGATGCCGTACAGTATCAAATGACAAAATTTTCCCTCAAAATTTCCGGATTATCAATAATGTTTCCGACTTCGTGGATCGTGGATCACTATTTTTGTACGGCACTACGCGATTTCTCATTATTTTTCATGGATCTATTGGATGGTAAGAATGCCGTACAGAAACAAATGACCAAAATGTACCCACTCTACTTGCACTTTTGAATTCTCACCTGCACTCAGTTGGACAGCTTACAAGTGACGGCATTGTGCTGAATCTTATTATTTTGTACCCGTCTATCATCCTACATAGGTCTCCTGCTGGTTCATTTGACCCGTAAATTTTGTTCACGGGCCTGTAGTCTAAAATCTTGGAGTGATGATAAGAAAAAAGGAGTAAATAAAGTGGCCAAGTGCGAGTTGGACTCGCCCATGTAGGGTTCCGTTGCAGAAAGTAACATAATATAGGTACATAATACACATAGTTCGTTGTAATTTTGATCGAAGTTTCAATAATAGTGTATTTATGACGTACTAAAAAAAAACTACTCATCGGATCGAGTTCAAACTAATTTTCGTTGGTAGTTTACATGGTAATGTACATCATATATTTTTTTTAGATTTTTCATTCTCTTACTTTAGAAGTTAGAGGGGGGGGACACACATTTTACCACTTTGGAAGTGTCTCTCGCGCAAATTATTCCGTGTAGACGAAAATGATTTTAGAAACATCAACATCATTTTTGAAGACCTATCGATAAAAACCCCACATGTGTAGGTTTGATGAAAAAAAAATTGTTGAGTTTCAGTTCTCAGTATGGGGTGCAACCCTAATTTTTCTTTTTTTTTAATTTTTCTGTTCAAATCTTAATGCGGTTCACAGAATACATCTACTTAGCAAGTTTCAACAGTGTAGTTCTCATAGTTTCGGCAAAAAGTGGCTGTGACATACGGACGGACAGACAGACAGACAGACAGACAGACAGACAGACATGACGAATCTATAAGGGTTCCGTTTTTACGTTTTACGGAACCCTAAAAAGCCAATTTCAAAAGGGCAACGTTTGATAATAGTTCATGCGGGAAATGAAAAATGCTTTGTACCCGGTCCCTTTTTAACGTATAAATCCACGGATACTACAGGTGACTATCACAATGAAATGAATAACGATAACTACGAGAAATGGCTGGTTAATCAATGATTCCCAAATATACCCAGTGATTCCGTTCTAGTTATCGACAGCGCACCCTATCACAACAATAAATAAGTTGAAAGACCCCCCAACTCAAACATCATTAAACAGGAAATGATCAACTGGTTAAACAAACATGAAATTCCAGTTGATCCAAAATTAACAAATACCCAGATTTATGCTATTATAATTATGTCAGCACAAGGAGAGGTATATAGAGTTTTCCGTGGACAAAGTACTTGCCGAACATGGGCACACTGTGTTGCGATTGCCACCGTATCATCCGGATTTTAATCCAATTGAAAATATAAATATGGTCTCAACTAAAAGGCTGTGTAGCCTCTAGAAATGTGGGTATCAATTTAACTAAAGTAAAAACGTTATTGACTGAAAAAGTAAACATGATCGGGACTGAAGAGTGGAAAAAGGTTTGCGATCACACAATCAAATGTGAGAATGAATATAAAAGCATTAAACACGGTTTAGACAATTACACTGATAGACTAGTGATAAATACGGCTGATAGTGACAGTGATATTGACCTCTTTGAGCGCACAGATAGTGAAATGGAAGTAATTGAGAATAAGAATTATTATTATTTTTATTACAATGTCTCACTTTAACAATAGGTACAATGGTGTTTATTATGTACACTACAGCTGTAATTTTCCAAAATAATTAAATACGTAAACATAATGTGAACATATTTTTAGGGTTCCGTAAAACGTAAAAACGGAACCCTTATAGATTCGTCGTGTCTGTCTGTCTGTCTGTCTGTCCGTATGTCACAGCCACTTTTTGCCGAAACTATGAGAACTACACTGTTGAAACTTTGTAAGTAGATGTATTCTGTGAACCGCAAAAAAGTAAAATTACGGTTGCCCCTCATACTGAGAACTGAAACTCAATTTTTTTTCCATAAAACCTACACGTGTGGGTGTCTATCGATAGGTCTTCAAAAATGATGTTGAGGTTTCTAATATAATTTTTGTCTACACTGAATAATTTGCGCGAGAGACACTTCCAAAGTGGTAAATTGTGTGTCCCCCCCCCCCCTTCTAACTTCTAAAGTAAGAGAATGAAAAAACTAAAAAAAATATATAATGTACATTACCATGCAAACTACCAACGAAAATTGGTTTGAACTCGATCTGATGAGTAGTTTTTTTTTAGTACGTCATAAATACACTATTATTAAAACTTCAATCAAAGTTACAACGAACTACAAGAACTATGTGTACTATGTATATTATGTTACTTGCTGCAACGGAACCCTTCATGGGCGAGTCCAACTCGCACTTGGCTACTTTTTTATTTTATTTTACTCGAACCTAAAGCCATCACTTATAGAACACTTATTGGTGTATTTTATACAAAGAATAAAAAGAATTATTAAAAGAAGCAAATTAAAATTGTTTTAACAGCTCCTAATAGATACCGCACTGTTTGTATTTCGTGCTACAGAGATGACGCTCTACGAAGCCGAAGTTGGCCGATTGTCTCTTTCCAGGTGTCGATGTGCAATATTTATCGCCGGGTACTGTACTTAGTAGCTACTATATCTATTATAGCTACACAGGTAACGCGACAATGCTACGAATTGCGACAATATGCAACAGTAGTAAAGTTTTCTTTTCTATCAGTAATCCCTGTCTGCCACTGTTTTTACTCATATCTGCCATTCTGTAAACGTCATAAAATAAATTTTAAATCATAAGATTTCCATTTTTTTACTACGCCGATATTATTGTTTAAATATACCCAGAACAGTTCTAAAAATTAAACCCTTGAGTTTAAAATTGGGAAGTTTAGTCTAAGCGTAAGTACGTTACTAGAAATACTGCAATATCCGATATCAAAAAGGTATTAAATTTAAAACTTACCTAGCAACGTGAACAGAAAGCATGTTGTGAAACCAATTAAAAAAAACAAACAGAGTTAGCACTCAGGTGTCAAGATGACAGTGACATTGCGTTCCCGCCAAAACTCTATTAATGGAAATTGGGTCGTCTTCTTTAGGACCGAGGAGTACTACTAGGTATACCGCTTTTTTATTCTTCATCTTCCGGTTTTATCACCCTTAGTGTATCTTTGTGTCATAAAGACGATACAGCGCTCGTAAAAAGCTACCCCTGTAATGAGAATGGTTTAATAGTAAAGTGTGAATTGGCTCGTAAACATGTTGTCAATTCACGGGTTAACACGTTTGAGATTTACTTGAGGGGAATTGCAAATCACCTGCTTCTAGAGATAGTAAATAATACCTTTTGAAAAAGTTACTTTAGGGTTACAAGAGGCAAAATAATAGAAAATAAAATGATGAATGAACAGGTACATCACACCAACACCGCAGTATAAAGAAATACTACTTTTAGTTCTTTACTACTACTTTGATCTTGGGAGAAACGCCGATAATGTCTAGACACGGGTAGGTAGGGTTGTCAAATTTTTAAAACGTGGCATTAAAATTAAATTAAATCATACGGAAGACGTCAGCCCTGAGCCTCGCTCCTGCAATACTAACTAACATTACTAACATTGTAATATAGGCAATGCAGGAGCGCGCTTCCCGGGTCTCACCCCGCACACCCCGCACACCCTGCATGATTGCCCCATCTAAACAGCTTCGTTGAACGACTGTATAATTTAATAGACTGTGCCAACACAGTTGTACCTACCTACTATAAAAGTGTGTATACCTATCTACGTATCTACTTACCAGCATTACACAATACACATCCAATAGTGAAATATTTTTTTGAAATCGGCCAGTAGTTCTAGAGAGTAGCCCATTCAAATACAAAAAAACTCTTTACTTTAATAATATACTAGCTTTTGCCCGCAGCTTCGCTCGTTTTTTGTAAGTCGTTGGCTTATGGTCCAAGCGTTTATATGTAACTTTCATCCCCTGTATGTACGTTTTATTCAAACCGTTAACAAACGGCAAAAAGGTAACCGTTCTGTATACTTTCTCATAAGCAACCTTGTTCGAATAAAACTTAAAATCACTGCAAAGTTGCTGGTACGGTATTTGTATCGGGTACATTTCGCTGAGTGTGTGATTGATGTTCCAAAGACACTCCCCGAACTGTATATCTTATACCTTTAAACGAGCAATTCTTGTACCTATATAAATATGTATATATATGTAGAATCTGAATCTCGGAAACGGCTCGACGGATTTTCATGAAATTATGTATGCAGGGGATTTCGGGGACGATAAATCGATCTAACTAGGTCTTATTTAAAAAAACCGCATATTATGCGCGTTTTTAGACAATGAAAAACTGTCACATTAGACATTAGAATGTGAAGGTAAATTTCGCCGCGTGACGCGACAGCATAATTAGCTCAGACGGGAAGTCGGGCGCTCATAGCGGTCACGAATTAGTAGCTCCGGGATCGAATCCAGATGGGTTCTCTTTTTTTTCAATTCGTTTTTTTTAATAAAATCTATTTCTTGGAGTCTTTTATCTGTAGGTATCTAAGTATATTTAGTATTTAAACCGAGCAAAGCTCGGTTACCCAGGTACTATAGTTGTTTAACTCGATACACTTGAACCTCTCGGCGATGTTACAAAGTCTTGAACATAAAAAAAAACGAGTTGTAATCATTATGCTCTTTTATCAAACGCCAATAAAATGTTTATTACACTACCCGTTCCCATAAAACAAATGTCCGATACGGCCCAGCTCAATCTATAGAACAATAAACCCGTCTTTAAAAAACCGTCACCTCAGTCCCCTATCCTCACCTTATAATATAATGGCACGTAAGAAGCTAACTTCTTTTTTATTGTCACACCTTTAACGTTTTCGAATTTCGAATAACTCTGTATTCCGAACGTTTTATTGTGACCAGCTACAATTCTAAAATCGAATTTACTCCTTCTGTTCAAAGTTCTTTTTTCTACGCAATCGAAACGAAATGAACTGGCCAGGAGGAATAACACACTTTTGGTGCGTTCGCCACGTTTGATCTAAATAATCAGGTATGTTTTTTGGAGAATGACTCTTATTGCGAAGCAATAAGTATTGATTTGGTATGAGAATGAGTTTGCGTTGCGGTAGAATAATCTACAGAATTTACAAGTCTCACATTTTGTTTCAGAATATTGTCATCCTCTTTTTGATGGCGACGAGTTGTGACGAAACATTTTGCTCTTAACGTTTCGGGATTCAGCCAGTTTATTTTGTTGCATAAAATGGGGGAGACACCTTCGCTTATTTCACCAAATCGGCCAAAAATGTTTACTGTCCTTTATTGTCCATCTGCATAAATAAGTTGGTTGGTCTGTAAACCTAAAGTCCGTTTATGACTTTCCTATGAGACCTCTTTACATGAAAACGAATCGAAGTTTTTATTTCAAAGCTTTATTTAAAAACAGGCATAAAAAGGTACGATAATAAGATTTTTGTTGTTAGCGGAAAAACAGAATTGCCTTTGTTTTTTATTACGCCTAAGAAAGTTCCGGAGTTAATTCTCAAGCGCTCGAGAATTTTAAGGAGTAAGTAAACTTCTTTTGGGGCACTGCACACAAATTTTCAGTAGGTTGTGAATGAGGCTGATCGTCACGCTCGGAAGCGAAAGGCTCGATCGGGTGAACTCTGCAGGCCTACTACGAAGTCCGATAAACGATATATCGGCCGAACTTATAGACGTTTCCTACCTCGAAAGACAATCTGTCGGTTGATAGGATCGGCCGTTTCGTTCGATCCGACCTAAGTCTATAACTTCCGACCGAGATGTATCGATCCGAATGTGTTTTTCGTGGTAGGCTACAATCCGATTCAGCTGTCGGTCGAATCCGATCATTCGGAGTTTGTTTTCGTAGTAGACCTGTAGGCTCGGGACTGCCGAGGGAGAGAGTTACAGTCAATTGTCTCTCGCTAGCATATTGATTTTTTATGTAATAAGTAGTTGTTAATATCAATTATTTAAGTTATTTCTTATTTTAGTTAAGTAGCTACCTATACTAGGTAGTTAAGTAGGTACTTAACTACCTAGGTAGGTACCTATCACAAATACATTGTATCCCTTGTAGAATACGAAATTAAATAAGTCATTTGATTTCTATGGAATTTAACAAATGGATTAACTTTAATTTCTGAATTTGACTTGGTTCTCATATCCTACTAATATAATCAATAATATTGATGTTAAATAAATGTAGCCGAGGGATAAAAGGATAAAACCGACCGATAGCGTAATAGGGTTGTTGAGGAAGTGATTATGAGGAAGAGGAGGAGGAAGAGGTATTGTCACGCGCAAATTCAGAGGATGCGGATGAGGAAGAGGATATTTTTTTGAGGAAGAGGATGCGGATGAGGAAGCGGAAGAGGAAGCGGATGAGGAAGAGGATGATAGAAATTATAAATACTAGCGAATCCAACCCAAAAGCCGCTGTTTTGTATGTACATAACTAGGCATATATATACATACAAAAAAATTATTAAAAGGGCGTTTTCCAGAGGACCGAAATTATGAATCTAAACCATTCTCAAAACATACACAATAAAGAATCATCAAAATCGGTCCAGCAGTTAAGAACGAGTTCAGTAATACACACACAACACACGCATAAAAAAAGATGTGTGAATGATACAATTTTATTTAGGAATTCTATGAGAACTTGCCATGGATACGCGATGCGCATGCGCAGTGAAATTCCTCATAAATTCCTCTTAAATTTTGAGGACGCGATAGCGGAAGAGGATTTTTAATTTTAATTTATGAGGATGCGGTAACGGTTGAGGAACCCAAAATATTGCGGAACTTCCGCATTATGAGGAAGCGGAAGAGGAATCCTCAGCAACCCTATAGCGTAACAACGAAGCCTACCAAAAAGAACTTAGTTCCAATAACTTTTTACATCTTCAACAGCAGCACTGTCGTAAACGCCGTACAACCTACTGAAACCATAAGTATTTAACTGTCCTAACTCACAAGAGGGTTCTTAGAAAATTTTCTTTGTTTGTTTTTTATTGTACCTTTTGTTTGAGTTTTATCCCAAGTGTTTGTACTCTTACAAAAGAAGTTATTGTTAAGCAAAGTAAAGGACAATAACAGAGAAGTTTTAACCATAAAAGTGTTTTTAAAAGTTTCTATTGTCAAGTTTTATATTCAAAGATTTTCTAGTAAGAAATTGTTTCACAAAAGCATTGATTATATTGTACTGTAAATTTGCCATTTTACAAGTTTTTAATTGGTTTTGCCTATCCGTTGCCTGTCCGTAATAGAATCTTACAACTTATTAAATTTGATTCATTAAATTGAATGACAATGTATTACTGTATGACTGGCCTCGTGGCTTGGTTGGTAGTAGCTCTGCCTGCGAAGCCGAGGGTCGAGGGTTCGATTCCCTCCCAGTGCAAATATTTGTGTGATGAATTCAAATGTGTGCACTGTGTCTGGCTGTTTCTATGTATAATAAGTATGTATTTAAAACTATATAAGTATTATATCAGCTATCTGGCCGCCGCCATCACACAAGCTTTGCTTAGTTTGGGGTCATATATTAATATGGTACCTACCATGGAGTACTGACTGATCTGACGATGGAGCTTGAAGATGACCATGCATAAGCAGCCCACTAAATGTTCCCACTGCTGGGACTCGGGGCCTTCTCTCGCAAAGAGTCAGGACCATAGTCCACCACGCTGGCCCAGTGTGGGTTGGTGGATGACACATCACTTCGAAAGATTCTAGATACATGTCAGTTTCCTCACGATGTTTTCATTCACCTTTACTTAAGTTAGCGGCATTACGCACATGGTTTCGAAACGACAGTGGTGCGTGTGGCTTGTGAGACCACGTGCCCACGTGAGTTGACTAATTTGTTTTGTAATATTATTTTAAGATATTTATTCTACTCCAGATGTTAACAAAAACAATGGCAGTCATAGGAACTGCCAATAGAAGTGAAAACTTATAACTCAGAATTTGATAGCGCACTTTGGAAAATACGCGTGTGGAACCGGAGGCGTGGCCTTGACTATGACCATCTAGAATTGCTGACGCATTCCTAGATAGCCAATGGGAAATTCTGACGATTTTTTTTTTGACAATTCGCACACAACACCGTCTGACCCCAAACTAAGAAAAGCTTGTATGATGGCGGCCAGATAGCTGATATAATATATAATACTTATATAGTTTTAAATACATACTTATTAACTTATTATACATAGAAACACCCAGACACAGTGCAAACATTTGAATTCATCACACAAATATTTGCACTGGGTGGGGATCGAACCCACGACCCTCGGCTTCGCAGGCAGAGCTACTGCCCACTAAACCACGAGGCCAGTCAATTCTAGCATGCAGGCCAGGCATTTCTAGATGACCAACGGCCATGGTCCCGAGTTTACCCCGATATTTCTTTCACTCCCGAGTGCGGTGCTTGAGGTCAATTCACAGCCCAGGAAAAATCTGTGTGTGGTGGGCAGAGACGAGTTTTCACTTCAAAAAATGTGTGTAGGTACTTAAGACCACACGATAGATATGAGTAAACACTTCATAATGAACAGACTTTTCAAAAAATCTGTACAAATCAAAATAGGAAACACAGCGATATGGTAGTGAAGAGCATCTGACTGCATCTTTTTTGCTCGTGTAGGTACACTCGACGGTCACGAGATCACCCGATTGAGCATTTCACTTCAGAGCGTGACGGATCAGCCTCATTTACAGGCTAAGAGAAAAACTGTGTGCAGTTTTACTTAAAAATATAATATACCTACCTACACTACAGCCTTATTACAAAACGTAATTCGAACTAATTTTTAACTAAGTAAGTGACTTCAGACCGTTACGATAAGTGACCATCTCAGTCAAAGAGAGGTAAGGCCATTACGAAGTAACTATTTTCTGATCTGTGGCCATGCTCCAACACGTGCGTCAGTGCGGGTTAAAGTCAGTGGTGATGACAAACTTGTACATCTGCAGGTCTACTACGAAAACAAACTCCGAATGATCGGATCCGACCGACAGCTGAAAAAAAACATTCGGATCGATACATCTCGGTCGGAAGTTATAGACTTAGGTTGGGTGAGGGTCGGATCGAACGAAACGGCCGATCCGATCAACCGACCGATAGTCTTTCGTGGTAGAAAACGTCCATAAGTTGGGCCGATATATCGTTTATCGGACTACGTAGTAGACCTGCTGCACTTACATAATAAAACAGTTGGAAATATAGGCTTCAAAACTCAAGATTGTGAATTGCATGTCCCACAGCTTTTGTAAACAACAACACAGAATCTTGTAAATTTGACTTAAGTACCAAATCTTCGTGTAACCGACCCCTATTGAAGGACAGACAAGTAAATCACTTCGCAATTTACATTAGCAGTCATTGTGCGAAGTGACCAGCCAGATCCGGTTAATTTATTGCCAACTTTCAATTTGGCGAACACGGTCCAGCCCGTAAATCCCGGCGACAATTAAACTGCTTCTTGCGGCCCGCGGTTGGTCACCCCTGGATACTTGGAATGTTTTACGCAACCTCCTTATTCCTAAACGTTACGTAATCACGGTTTTTAACCGATTTCATTTCCGAACAAAAGGAGGAAGTTAAAAATTTGGATATTTTTTTGTACTAGGTTCAGAATTAGTAGGTAAGTAGGTACCCTGATCTGTCAGTTTTCAATTTCGTTAAATTTGGAGCCATTGTTTTTCATTTTGAAAAATACTCCGACAAAATGAAATTTTGGCACCACCTATGGAGCTATACGGTATTTAACAATGTTGAATTGCCAACGAAACAAAAAAATTATTTATTATCTTCACGTAAACGCACTATTAAGTTACGGCTGGTCTAGTCGGGAGAACGGCGACTGCCGATCCGGAGACTCCGGGTTCAAACCCCAAACGCACCACTGTCTTTTCGAAGTCATGTGCGTAATGCCGCTAACTTAAAACGGTGAAGGAAAACATCGTGAGGAAACCGACGTGTACCTAGAATCTTTCGAAGTCATGTGTCATCTACCAACCCGCACTGGGCCAGCGTGGTGGATTATGGCCTTAACTCTCTCCTTGCGAGAGAATGAGAGAAGGCCCCGAGTCCCAGCAGTGGGAACGTTTAGTGGGATGTTGATGTTGAAACGCACTATTAAGGATGGCAACTTACACTGGTGTCGTCACACACCAGTAAATAGACACCTTACTGGTTCTATAGCTGGTTTTTGCCAGGCGAATTATTTAAATTTTAAAAACATGTGCTTTAATGTGTCCGCTCATTACACTGCTTAGGCGGCCCCTGGACGATCTTGACGACTGAGACGACTATATTTTGCACAATATTGCGAATTGACTGTTTATGGTTAACTTTGAAGATTGCGCAAAGATTGAGTGAAAGTTTGATCGAGTTTAATTTATATTGCTCCATATTTCATTGCGTCGTGTAGGGTCAGTATTGCTGAATATTTATCAGTATGTTGCTCGTCTCGAAGAGGAGTCCAAGTATGACGAGAATACAGCAGTGAAGGAAAGAGAGATTATGTGGCATATCAAAAGCAAAGAATGTAATGACCGCGATAAATAAATGTTTAGTATAGACATTGTTGAGATAGACATTGTTGTCTATATGCAAAGATGTTTCCATTTTGACGTGATAACGTCTTATAATTCGATGAAGCCGGCTGCACGCCCGCAAACCATGACGTCATGTGCCGTTACCGCCGTTACCTCGCCGCATGACGTCGTCAGTACCATTCCATCAGTATTTTCTTAAGACGTTGTCACGTTCAACTATCGTCCGTAAACCGACTTTACAGACAACCATTTTTTTACAGTATAAAGTGACGAGCCGAGCAGGACATGTTCCTGATGGTAAGCAACATAGCACCAGTGACACGTAGCTATTGGCACATGGACAGTCAAAATCATTACCTAACAATGCACTGCGCTCGTCACCCAGAGATATAAGATATGTTATCTCCATAACCGGTAAATTCGCTGGAAATATTGCCATTCAAACCGGAACACAGTAACGTTTAAACATTACAAACAAAGGCAAGCAAAGATTTCTACCAACAACAACACTACAGCTCCGACTTAATCTTTAGACATTTTGCTCGCGCGGTCCATACGGAATCAACATGATCCTCCAACTGAACACGAAAACATTGAGTACTTCGTATTTTTGTGCAATATTAATTGATCGTTTGGATGCAAAGTTCCTTTCAATCTTTTTGTACAATAAAATGTATTGCACAAAGTTATTGTAGGTCTAGGGTCAGCCTTACAGTAGTTAAAGTTCACGCGTTCCTTACAATACATACGAATATAATATAATTCACTACAAAATGTCATGAAAGAAGTAATTTTTGTAGCTATTTAGGCCAAACATATAATCAGGAGCTGGTAACACTAATCGTCGCCGGCCGCAACAGCTGATTCGTCGCATCACGCGCTTTGCATGTTTACAAATTTAAATTTGATTTGAAGAAACATAATATAGGTACTTAACTGTTCACTGGCATTGATGATGAGTCGTGATGTGTGTAATTACAATAATTAGTTTGTGCAGTGTATATTACCGTATGATTCAGTGAACTGTGATTGATAACCTCATAAAATGCAATGTAGGTACGAATGTGTGAATTTATAATTTATCTATTACCTAGGTACATGCTCATTGCTCATCGACATTTAATACGAAACAGGTATGTGAAATGTGGATGCGGATCTCTTTGGGTGAGTGTAAATTAATAACCGAATGTATATTCAGACTACCTAAAACAAATGGTTACCTAGGTACAAGGACGTTAAAAAAACGTTTTTTTAAACGTCCTTGGTTACCTATAAGTAAGTATTTAGGCATTGAAGTCTTAAAACACTTTAATTTTATCAAAGTACCTATTTAGGTATATTATTTTCATTCTTCACCGTTCTGATTCAAAAACTTTTAGGTAATAGGCATTACCGTTTGCATTTACTTACTTATTTGCATTCAAAGCCTCAACAAGGGAAGATTGTAGGTTAGGCTATTTAATAATGTTCCTAGATCAAACGGAAACATTTGCGCGTGTGTATCGTCTAGGTAGGTACTTACCTATTCGAAATCTTTGGAGCTCGGAGTTCAGGATGTCTACTCTCTTTCTACGAAAACGTAATTTTGAAATAAACTCACGATTTTCCAACTCCGATTCTACTTCTATCCGTCGTTTTGTCCGTTTAAAAGCCTACTCTAATTAGAGTAGGTATGCGTAGAACATTTTTTAAACGTCAAACAATGTTGTATCGGACGAAACGAATTAGGTAGGTACCTAGAACCTAGAACGAGAGTAAGAAAGTAGCGAGTTAGGTATTTTACGAAATTACCTAGGTACGTTTTCTTCGAAATAGATAGATAGATAGATAGATAAACTCTTTATTGCACTAAATAAAACAAAACAAAAAAATATTAAGGAACAACAACCTAAAAAGAAAATTTAGTTACAATTGGCGACCTTATCGCTAAAAGCGATCTCTTCCAGGCAACCGTGGTATGGAAAATGATTATAATTATAGGAAGACGGGTTCACAAACAAAGAGCAAATAGAAAAATAGGAGTAAATTGATACCTACATACTAAAACAAACAATGTATTAAATAATAATTGTTGACTATCATACATTAACAATAAACATACATTCTAATAATGTTACATTCTAATACATAAATAACATTACTATATATATACACTAATACATAATTCAATTACAATTATAATACTAATGGCCAAAAGTTAACAAGAGTATTTCAGTAAAAAAGTAATAGTGTTAGGACATCCACAGAGCGACCTTAGCAGGACTTAGACAAATAAAAGGTTTTCACGTGTTCCTTGAATACAGGAAGAGAATGAGCTTCCCTGATTTCCACAGGCAAGGAGTTCCACAATTGTGCTGCTTGGAATGCAAACGATTTTCCAAAGAACTTTTCACAGCGTGCAGATGGGGCTTGGAGTACTAAATTATACGTAGGTCTCAGAGTACGTGTCTGGGAGTTGCTCCAAAAAGTGAAACAGTCTCTCAGGTAGCGGGGGGCAGCAGGATTAAAAAGCACACTGTAGAGCAGCGAAAGCACATGAGCATTCCGACGAAGGCGAATGGGGAGCCACTTGAGCTGTGTACGAAATTGAGATACATGATCATACTTGCGCAAGCCAAATATAAATCTAATACAATAATTTTGGAGACGCTCAAGTTTATCTAGCTGGCTTTCCGTGAGGTCAAGATAGCAGGCGTCAGCGTAGTCAAGGATAGGGAGAAGAAGAGACTGAGCAAGGGCAACTTTAGTGGCAGTGGGTAAAAAGTTACGCACTCGTCTTAGAGACCCACCAGACGCAAACAATTTACAACTGATTGATTCTAAGTGAGGCTCCCAACTCAAAGTACGATCAAAAATCACACCA
The DNA here is from genome assembly GCA_963693475.1 of Ectropis crepuscularia. Taxonomy (NCBI): domain Eukaryota; kingdom Metazoa; phylum Arthropoda; class Insecta; order Lepidoptera; family Geometridae; genus Ectropis; species Ectropis crepuscularia. The sequence goes on from OY856359.1 coordinate 18,223,002, forward strand.
AGATTCTTGACGGATTCACTGTAAGGGATTGTAGCCCCGTCAAAGACAACCGCAGGAATTGTAGTCCAGTCGATCCTAGAGATCATGTATGAGCTGCCGATAATTATTATTTGTGATTTAGTAGGATTAACGTTCATCCCAAAAGAATTACTCCAATTGACAATTTCGTTGAGGTCTGCATTCACCGTGTCTATGGCTACGTCTAGTTCGGAAAGTTGCGCTTGTGAATAAATTTGAAGATCATCTGCATAAAGGTGGTAGGAAGAATTGAGACGTTGAGATATTGAATTGATGAAGATAGCAAAGAGAAGAGGTGAAAGCACGCCGCCCTGAGGGACGCCTGCAGTTGTATTACACCAAGACGAAAATACATCGTCTAGGCGAACACGTTGCCGACGACCAAACAGGTAACTATGAAACCAATCAATCACCGATGGAGACACGTTAAGAGAGCGCAGTGTTGCCAGCAAGATATCGAAGTCAACGGCGTTGAAGGCATTACTGAAATCTAACAGAGCTAGAACAGTAAGCCTGCCGCTGTCCATACCTTTGCGGATATCGTCGGTGATCTTGATAAGAGCAGATACAGTACTATGCCCAGGACGGAAACCGGATTGAAGTGGATTGAGGAGGTCTTGCTTGTTGAGGAATGTAGTAACTTGTGTATGGACTAGACGCTCAAGCACTTTGGACAGGAAAGGAAGTATGGATATCGGACGATATTCGGACAAGGAAGAAGGATTAGATTTCTTCGGCAAAGGTATTATATGAGCTTCCTTCCAGATTGATGGGAAAACTCCACTGGAGATCGAATTATTAAATATTACACACAGGATGGGAAGGATAACATCAAGGATGGGCAAGAGCATGTTCCGACTTATACTATCACCTCCGACAGCATTAGATGAGATTGACATCACACTCTTCCTAATATCACATTCGGTAAATTGATTGAACGTAAAGGGACAGTAGTCAGGAGTAGGTACGGCAGCAAGATAATTTAAAGTTGAACTCTTGACCGAATTTTGCATAGAAGATACGGTAGTAAAAAGTTTATTAAGGTTGTTTAAATCAATGTCATGAGGAACAGAATTTTGACGAGATTTGCCGACTCCCATAGACCTTAGAAATTTCCAAACTTTGACTGGGCTTTCATCTTTTACAGATTCATGCACATGTCGGCGTATTGCATTCCTACACACCTTATTGCAGCGATTACGGGCCTGAACGTATTTTTCTTTAGAAATATTACTGGGACGCGATTTGTAGCGAGACTTGGCTGCAGCTTTCTTTTGAATCAAAAGTTTTATTTCATCGGTGAGCCATGGCGTGGGTAAATGTTTTATTTTGAAGGTACGTAATGGAGCATGAACATCATACAATTGTATGATCAATGAATTGAAGATGGTAATCTGATCTTCCACAGATTCAGCCGAAATGACGAGACCCCAATCAATCTTATTAGCGTCTTTGAGAAGGGTTTCGTTATCCATGCCACCAAAGTTGCGTTGCTTAACAATTTGGGGTTTAAGTTTAGGAGGTCGAGTTTTGTATGAAAGGAAGATTAAATCGTGGTACGAAAAGTCATTAGCTGAGTATTGGCCATGTCTGGCCACGTTGTTTGGTAAAGCCACGATCATCAAATCTAGTAAGGAAGGACTGCTATCGGGAAAATGATGGGTGGCGTTAAGGGGAAGAATTTGCAAGTTGCAAGATTTAACAACGGAGTCGAGCGCGAAAGAACGGGCATCTCTTTTAAGAAGACAGGTATTGAAATCACCCATAATAATAGAGTGATTATATAAGGGAGTAAATTGATGCAAGAGATTTTCAAATGAGGGGAAGTAGTTAATATTTTTGGAAGGGCTATAGTAGACTCCGAGAAGAACTTTAGTGTGTGCAAGAAGAACTTCAATAAGAAGATGTTCGCCCGCATCTATCGGCGGTGGTTGTGGCGATTTACTCAAAATAGTGAAAGGAATGTTTGCTTTTAGATAAATAGCCACACCCCCGCCGACGCGATTGGAACGGTCATTTCTTATGAGAATAAAACCGGGAAGAGAGTACGAAGTTGTAGGAAGACATGGACGAAGCCATGTCTCGGAGACTAGAATAGCGTGTATATTATTATGATCAAGAGATGCCAACATTTCTGGATATGAAGACGGAATGCTCTGTGCGTTAATATGAATTACGTTAAAGTTTTTAGGTACACTTGAAAAATTATAATCAAGAAAATCAGCTAAAGGAATAAGATTATTAACACTACTACAATCGCTGCTGTTAGAATCAGAAGACGGCGCTAATACATTTTCATCATCACTATCATTACAAATATTTAACATTATAATACTAATACATAAACCATAAATATATAAATATAATAATCCAGACCTAAAATAGTCTTAATGACAGATATTTTACTTAAACTAATATTCAATAACCACCTGTCCGGTTGTGAAGAGAAGAAATTGCTTACTTTACATAATACATAATAGTAATTTAGTAATAACACAGTATACATACATTATTGTTCAAATCAAATATCACTTTACAATATTTTCGCATTTACCTACAAATATAAGATGAACATTGTTAATACATAAAGAAACAATTTAGAGATCGGCAAAATAACAGCATAAAGCTACAATAAGAAAAAAAAAAATGTTTCAACTTGACGTTTCAATTAGACATTGACAGTAGAAATATAGGTACCAGGTACCCTGATTTATATTTATTATAATTAAACAAAAGAAGTATTTGGGTAACTAAACGAAAAGTAGCTACATAAAAACGAATTACACTGTGTCATAACATACCAAAATTAAATTAATACAAGACATTACAAGATATGGGAAGGTAAACTTCACAATTCAGCTATACATACCAAACAAAATGAAGTGTCATGTATCATAAACAAAGTAATTTTTCACTGTATTTATTTATTTATTTATTTATTTATTTATTTATTTATTTATTTATTTATTTATTTATGTATTATTTCAACGGCACTCGTCTTGTAGTCCTCGAAACCTTCTTCTCTGCTCCCACATCTGGTTTTTTTACCTTGTGAGGCGTTGTGGTGACTGTGGCAGCAGCGATGACGTTCAAAGAGTTCGGCGCCGGCATCTCAATTTTGTCTAGTTCAGGACGGCTACAGACACGATACCGCTTATCACTGGGCCCTAAGATGATCACGAAGCCGTCCTGCGTCCAACATTTAGTTACACCGAATCTCTCGCGAGCCAGCATGAAAGTCTGATGCCGGGGTCTGGTCAAAAACTCCGACAAGGTCACCCCAGAGCCTTTCAAAGTTTTCTTGGCATTCCAGACTCGCTGCCGCATACTTGTGTCACGTAACTTGAGGAGGATGGGCCTGGTTTTATCAGGGACAAGAGAACGACCCATACGATGGCACCTATTTATGTCAGCTGCAGTGAACTCTGGAATCTTAAGCTTTTCAGTGAGTACCTGCACCACTGAGGCCGCTGTGTTTTCATTCTTCGATTCCGGGACTCCATGAATGAGCACAATCTTTCTTCTGGCACGCATCTCCTGGTTATCTGATTCGCGGGCAAGAAGAGTTATTTGTTCCTGTAGAGATTAGTAGAGTAGACGTCCAGGGTTGGCAAAGTAAAATTGTAAGTAGGTAAGTACCTACCTACTTAGTTATCTATATCACAGTCTATTAATTTATACCTACCTACTGTGGTTACCTATAGCACAGATAAGAAAATAGTTACCTACTCCTATACCTAGGTACCTATGAAACAACAAACAACGCCCCGGAGGAAAAAAGCCTGTGTTCTTCCAGACTACCTATAATCACGGTAATATCATCCATATTACCGAGCTATAATCTATGTACCTATGTTGTAAATTTCAGCCCAATTCAAACATTACGACATGATTGAGCAACAAACATCCAAACTAGGTATACCATCTTTGATGAAACTAAAGTGTTTTAAGAGTTCAATGTATACCATTGATATATTTAATATTAGTAGGATTTAGGTACTCTCAAGCTCTACGTAAACCACCTGTGGTAACAGTTTGGTAGGTTATGCAAAAACCTGTAATTTTTTTGAGCAAAGTCAAATCCATTCAAAGACATTTTCGACGTTCGTTTCGAGTTTTGTAATAGGTAGGTACTTCGGCAGCTAGATAGAGCGTAGCACAAAACAACTTCACCGTCTTAATTTTCGCCTAAAGCTTTAAAATTTAAAAACATGTCACAGTACTCGGCATCGGAACGTAAACAAAGTCGTCCTTGACACGCGAAGGTCAGTGCGACGACCCTGCGAATCAATAACTCATTACTTTTTTATTTCGCTTTAAACGGTTAAAAATAACGTGTTTTTTGCGCGAGCCAATTACGCCGAGCGAAAGTTGGGTGACGCAATTATGACGTCACGCGGGTCGGGTTGTATTATTGGCGGTAATTTTTATGAATTGAACTTTTAAATTTATTACGAAACAATCGGTCAGTGGTGTGAGGGATACGGAACAGTTAATGTGATTTTTGAGAAGACCTTAGAGTACCTAATATCTATGGATAAGGCAGACCACGGGATGGCATGTTTTGGTATACTTATACCTACAATTTCTCAAATTTTAAAATTAAAACTTCGTTTGGCGAACCACAGACAGATTTTTCGTGAGCTAGGTATCAATTGAATGAAATACCTAAGTAACACGCCTGCCTATAACAGCAGCTATTGAAACCTGAAGATTGCAAGTTATTACTTAATATTGCATCGCGCTAGTCACCCAGGGATATACCTACCTAGGTAAGATAATTTATCTCTATGCCCTCTATGAATCATTGCCTTTCAAATTGGAACACATTGGTGTTTGTACATTACTTATTGACGATATACCTACTAGGTAACTGGCTAACTGGCAAAAGTTTGGTACTTACTTCTCTGGGCGGACTTTGCAAAGAATCCTACCACTACTAGGTACCACTACCTATCAATAATTTGTGCGTAAAATCTTGCCTGACCTCACTTACCGCCAAGCAGTAATGTGCAAACATTACTGTGTTCCGGTTTGAAGGGCAATGATTCCAGAGACATACAGGGCATTACAGGGCTTAGAGACATAATATCTTAGATCTCTGGGTGACGAGCGCAGTGCAGTGCTAGGTAATGATTTGGACTATCATGTTCCAATAGCTGCGTGTTACTATGCTGTTATGTGGCAGGCATGTTGCTTACCATCAGGCACATGACCTGCTCGTCTCGTCACTCTATGCTATAAAAAAAAAACCTTTAACCGATTGGTTGCGGAGGGCACGACACGCGTGTCTAACAAGTTTTCGTTCTGTGGCGTAGGACACTAGAGTCGTGTCATTTTGATAACCGTCGTAAATTGCTCAAAATAAACTTTAAAATATTGTCCCAAACAATGAATTCATTATTTTTTACGTAGATTATGGCTGTAGCCTTCGTTTCTGGAAATTGATTGATTTGGAAAGATGCAGAGATTTGCAACCTTTTTTAACTGCTATAGTATTTTAATATTACGACCGTAAATTTTACCCAACAGATTAGATAGCGGCCCACGTTTAGCCGCATTGTATTACTGCTTTAATTGTAGTATGACCATACTAACAAAGAAACAATGTTTAAAATGAATGACTTATTAAATTCAATTCATTTATTCGAACCATAAATTCATAAGAACACTTCGTAATGTCATTAACAAAAAGGCAAAGAATCCGTGTACATAATAAGATAAAATAACAATGTCAAAGAGAATAAAGCGGCTGTAAGGTAGCCTCTTTTTTTTTTAACTTTTATAGGTTTAAACTTGACCGCCATCTCACCTGATGTTAATCGACGATGCGGTCTACGATGGAGCGTGTTTACCTAGAAGAAAGCGATTCACTCTCGATTTGAAGACACCAATATTATAGCTATCAGGGAAAACCCACTCAGGCAACTCATTCCACAGCTAGACGTTCTTATCACAAAAGTCCCCTATCCCTTATTTCACCCCCTTGAAGATTAAAATTTGAAAAAACGCTTTCATACGTGCTTCATGATTTTAGCTGAACTCAATTTGTACGAAATTTCATACAAATATCTCCAAGGAATAAAAAGTTTCATACAATCGTTCATCCTTTATTTCACTTCCTTGCGGGTCGAATTTCGAAAAATCCCTCATTAGTAGGTTGTTATAAGAAGAACGTGTATGCGAAGTTTCAAGTTTCTGGCTCTTACGGTTTGGGCTATGCGTTGATCTTTTAGTAATTTTTTTTTCAAACCTTTGCCTTTTATATATATATAGATTATAGGTAGTTTTATTTAATGTTGGCACCAAAGCGCCACACTACCGCTGTATACTATAAATAGAAGAAGATTTTGGGCAGTCGTGTAATATTCTTAGTAACTCTATGCCAAATATACTTGATTTCCATATGAAACTATTATTATTTCAAATAGTTTGGATTAAAAACAATCTATTTTCTAAACATTAACATACAAACCTACATTGAAAACATAACATTACTAAAAAAATACTCAAAAGGTTTGTAGCACCTGAATAAAAATATCACTTAACTTCCATTTCTTTAAAAACTCCTAGATAACCACGTAAACAGGTCACTAAACCACGTAAACTGCCATTAACAACCGTACTATACTAATCAAAGTCATTTAAGGCGTAAAAACATAAAAAAGCATATTTACTCTTACACATAGCGGGAGACACGACAGTTGTGTCATCAAGTTGTATGGCGTTAGACACGACTGTAGTGTCACAAAATATTTGTTCGCAGCCACTGCTCGAAGTTCTCAAAATGGAGCTCCGCAACGAAACGGTATTACTCAATTATAGTTATTATAGTAAGTAAATTAACTTGGTTCACTTTTGACTCGAAATCTTCTAGTTGTTTCTCTGTGTCAATAGGTAGGTACCTAGCTACGTACCTATAAATGTAAGTGGTCAACCTTTGCAATTCTTATTTATATTTATCCTCACTATAATTAAACATTATCAACCCGAAACAAATCTAATCATATTATCTACATATTTTATATGTCGATCATGCATTTCTGATTTCCATGTGAATTGTACAAACTGACTCATTCATGTATCACCCTGTCAGGTGACAAATTATTTGCTAAACCATCGTAGGTCTATGTACATTCGCATAATTTCAACACCGCCAGCTAAATCGATGGTTGCGCCATCTAGTTTTATATCAACGTAATTATACAGAATATTGCAACTCTACTGTTTCTGTTGCCCTGGTACTGGTACCTAGGGGCAAACGCAACTCTTTTATATTTCTGTTGTCCTGGTATCTGGAGATAAACGCTGGGCTGTTGGAGGTAGGTAATCGAAACTCTTTACTGTTAGGGTTCCGTAAAACGTAAAAACGGAACCCTTATAGATTCGTCATGTCTGTCTGTCTGTCTGTCTGTCTGTCTGTCTGTCTGTCCGTCCGTATGTCACAGCCACTTTTCGCCGAAACCATGAGAACTACACTGTTGAAACTTGGTAAGTAGATGTATTCTGTGAACCGCATTAAGATTTGAACAAAAAAAATTAAAAAAAAGAAAAATTAGGGTTGCCCCCCATACTGAGAACTGAAACTCAAAAAATTTTTTTTCATCATACTGACACGTGTGGGGTGTCTATCGATAGGTCTTCAAAAATGATGTTGAGGTTTTTAAAATCATTTTCGTCTACACTGAATAATTTGCGCGAGAGACACTTCCAAAGTGGTAAAATGTGTGTCCCCCCCCCCTCTAACTTCTAAAGTAAGGGAATGAAAAATCTAAAAAAAATATATGATGTACATTACCATGTAAACTACCAACGAAAATTAGTTTGAACTCGATCTGATGAGTAGTTTTTTTTTAGTACGTCATAAATACACTAATATTGAAACTTCGATCAAAGTTACAAGGAACTACAAGAACTATGTGTACTATGTATATTATGTTACTTGCTGCAACGGAACCCTTCATGGGCGAGTCCAACTCGCACTTGACCACTTTATTATTTCTGTTACCCTGGTACCTACCTGGCCGTTTTTACCGAGTTTACCTGAAGATTTCATATCCGATCCGATCCGATCCATTATCATATCCAAGCGTGACGATTGATGAATCCATTTCACAGCCCACGAAAATTCTGTCTATAGCGCGCCTAAAGAAGTTTTCACTTCAAAAATTCAAAGATGACGGGTCTTGTGCTGATGATATTGTCTCGGTCGAGGGACTGTGGACTGTGGGAAGACTGTGGATGGAGGCGGCACAAGATCGGTTATTGTGGAATAAGTATTAGTGCGACTTCAAATAAATCTATAGAAGAACGGCTAAAACAAATCTAGTTTCCCAATATCAAACTTAAATAATAAATACCTATGTTATTGTAATAATGGCGGTGCCATAATATTCAACTCCACTTCTGCCAATCTCACCCTTATGAACAAATTTGACGTTCATTTAATGAAGTCAGCTGTTCAAGATAGAACAATTTTACTCGCGACATGCTCGCGACCTTCTAAACATAAAATATGAAGGTGCTCACTATTGCGATTGCTTTGTTTTTCGTAGTAATAACTCTCTGTAAATCAAAATGTACCTACTGAAAAAAAAAACACGTAAATTGGATCGTAATCTCGGAGTAATCGATTGTACATACATAAAAAGATATCGGCCGAATTGATAATCTCGTCCTGTTGAACTCGGTTAAAAAAAATAGAATAAAAGATATTATAACTAGTAATTTTATTTTGATACCTAGTAAAATCGGATTAATTTTGACGGTACAGCTCAAAATTAAGATTTTAGCCACTCTTTGCACGTACGAATATGGACCTAGAAATATTGTTGGCCTTGTCACATGAATTTTAATAAAAATAGCATCAATAATGTGTTCTAATATAGGTAAATCACTGACTGCGTTCATTATTTACGTACCTAATTAAATTAACAACATTACTCACTTATTTATCTGGTGTATTATTCGAGATTGAATCGATTCCTTCTAAATTGTAGACCACATCATCGCTTTACATCACCTAATACGGAGGTCGAGCGTTAAAAGCGACATAAAAACATCGTCGCATTGTTTTAAATAGGAGTATGTATAGTTAAGTACTATCACTTTGACTTTTTTGTTTATAGGATTAGTAAAACTTAAAACAAAAGCTTTTAATCAAAATAAAACTTACCAAAAGCTTAGAATTATAACGACGGTAAATAAGAAATCCTGGGATTTTTTTTATCACACTAGCACCGTTTCAGATCACTATAATATGATATCACCGTAAATATACGATTATATTGCACACTAAACAAAAACATTGACATTAGGCAAAACAAACTTTGCGATCACTGCCATAAAAAAAAAAACAATCACTGGCCGAACACAAAAAAAAAAGTTTTATTGCAAAACCGGGCTGAAAAACTATTCGACCTCTTTGAGTACTGGTTGGAGAAGAATCTATACTTTGAATTTTGGCGGGAACGGGAGCTCGACTCGATCGTGCCGCGGTTTTTGAGGAACTCGTAATGTCTCAAAAGGGCGAAAAGACGTTATGTCGGTCCTTACTAACTACAAGATTATTCTGTGTTCACAGTCCCCTTCGCCCATTTTGTTCGGTTTTGTGATCGTGGAGTCGTGTTGTGAATTTAAGTTTTAATTTTTAGTCCTGTGTGTTCGTGATTATTGCAAAATCTCAGGTGGTGAGTTTTCATTTATTTTCTATGTAACTAAATAGTAAAACAGATTGTTTTACATCTATGCATAATATTATTAGAATGCACACCTACAAATAGGTAGGTATGTACTTACCTACTTAATTGTATAGTTTGATTAAGCTGTATTAGGTATGAATACACTTTAGCACCTAGGTACCTATATCAAATTTGTTGTTTTCGCGAAAATTCTTCAGCAACGTTGAGTATTTTTTGGTACGGGATTGTGTGGACTAGCGCTAATGTAGCGGCGCGGCGTAGCGTCAGAGTGGCGGGGGAGCACAAGAAGGATCCAGCTTTGGCTCCGGGGGTAGGGGGGGGGGGGGGGTTCAACGAGGTTCACACATAGTCGTGGTCAGACCCTGCCCAGTGTAACCCGAAATTTTTTGTAAAATCCGAAGTTATAAGTTTTAGCTTCTATTGGCAAGACAGTGGCACATCTGACGATCATGACGGTCTGAAGGTAAAATGGTAACCGCCGTTTATGGGCACTAGCAACATCGAGGAAGTAATAGCCTAATAGCTAAGTTGGTATGTGGGAGATTTTAGAAGGAAGAACGTTCTCCATCCAGGTCTTCAGTGCAATTTACCGGCCAACTCTATCGAACTGTATTATCCATCGATATAAATCTATCTGCCCTGAGCAACTTGAAATTTGTTAACAAACTGTGTCTCTATGTGTAGCGTCAATCTACTTGACCACTAGAATCACTAGCGGCGAGGTCTGTTCCAGTTCTACTTATTTTTTTGTTGTTGACAACGAATAGTGGTAGGCATAAACGCCCGGCGTTCACCGTTTCCTACAACCGACTAGAACGAGTGGGAAGAGTGAGCTCATTCTTACCAACGATAACACAAGTCCATGCGCCTGAAGTTTGGGAGGGCACACCCATTGATTTATGTCGACGGTATTGTTATAACTGATTTCTAATTGAAATGAAATGAAGTGAAATGAAATAATTATTTGCCAAGAATGTAGGTAGAGGAGATGTTATTACAATAATGTTATGGTGTTTCCTTACAATCTGCCATTTCTGGCGTGCAAATGATTTTAAATAAGTATAATAATTATATTAGCTTTTCCTACTTGGATAACACTGATTTACAAAATCAACAGCATTCAGTTGAAATGAGATACAATTTCTAATCTACATATATCTATACTAATCTATACTAATATTATAAAGCTGAAGAGTTTGTTTGTTTGTTTGTTTGTTTGAACGCTAGGATCTCGGAAACTACTGGACCGATACGAAAGATTCTTTTTTTGTTGGATACTCCATTTATCGAGGAAGGCTATAGGGTATATAACATTACGCTACTATCAATAGGTACGGAGTATGAGTGAAGAATGTAAAGAAAACGGGGAAAAATATTTCTTTTCGAGAGCTTTAGTTCCGTGAATTTAAATTCTCTTTGGTGGCGGAAGTCTGTGACGGCGCGTGTCTACATTTGAAGTTTGTGTCATTTGAAGTAATCAAATTTGTTCTACAACAATGCATTGTTGCTTATTTACGTATTTTTAGAGTTCCGTAAAACGTAATAAAGTGGCCAGCAATGGATATTTTAGTATGGATTTTCCTCAAATAGACGCGGGTGAAACCGCGGGGCACAGCTAGTATTATTATAAAGAGGAAAGATTTGTATTTTTGTGTGTTACGAATAAACTCAAAAACTACTGAACCGATTTCAAAAATTCTTTTACCAAAAGAAAGCTACATTATCACTGAGTAACATAGGCTATTTTTATTACGAGAAAAAATTAGAGATACGTAGATTTTTTTTACTAAAACCAATGCAAGGTATAAAAACAGCCATAAAATGGCTTTCATCGCAAACGCTGCGGAAAGTACCAATGATAGAACAAAACAATGTTGTACAATATTATAGAACGTATTAAAATCTACAAAAAACCTCGCGAGACCATAAATCTAACTACAGTAATTACGTCGCTACAACTGCTTTTTTACATTTTAAAAGAAAATAAAAATGCCGATCAAATTCAGACCATGTTATCCATACGTTTATATTAATTCTTATCCAAATAAACTATTTCGTATTCAAGACTGCTTTAATACCTATTGATTCCTTTTTGAGTTTTAAAATCGGAAATTCCATTCAAAAGATATTATGAAGTTAAAAATTTCCATGCTATCGAAATATTCAACGACGCGACGGGCCGGCGGCGGCCGGCCGGCCGGCGGGCGGTAGATGCAGAATAAGAGTATACAGCGTTCATCCTTCCCAGTCAGAGTGTTTTTATCTCAGAATACTTCTTTATCATGTACCACGCAGGTACATCGTTACAAGACTTTAAAATCGTGTAAAAGAAACTTACCAAGCCGCATGCCGAGAAAGGGGCTTTGTTACAAAATGATAACCAATGGGAAATCCCTTTGAGAGAAGCTTCAATTTCCCGGTGTCCGTTGAGGCTGAGAGTTGTTTGTGGTAATATTCATCGATATAAATCAATAGATGTGCCCTTAGCACCTTGAAATTGGTAATAAACTGTGTCTCTGTGTGTATCGTATGTGGTTTACAAACAACCAATCTACTTGACCCATACAATCGCTAGCGGCGAGATTCGCTGTGGTTCTACTTATTTTGGTTGTCGACAACGAATAATGATAGGTAAAAACGTCCGGCGTCCACCGCGTCCTTCAACCGACTAGAACGGAAAGAGTGAGCTCACTCTTCCCAACGTTGACACGATTGCGTGCGCCCTGAAGTTTAGGAGGACCCATCTTGGGTTCTACGATCTATGGCAATATTATTATTTTGTTTCCGCCGTATTACATTACGGCTAGCCGTTTTGAAAAACAGGGCCGTTTTGTAATGCGGCGGTTCAACGATTAGCCGCATTGTCATTGCAATAACTTCTTCAATAAGGCGGCCCACGTTAAGTCGCATTGTATTACTGCTTATAATTATGGTCACATAATTAAAAAAATATAATTTAAATAAACAAAATCAAAATTAATTTCATTCATCGGAAAAAACTGACCGATTACTTACGATATTCCTTACTATTTTTTTACAACATTTTATCTCTCTCATAAAGCCCATAACTTGATATCGGTGACGGTACACCTAAGAAACATGGTGCACTTCCATAGACAAGGGTCTATCATCGAGATTTGACTCCGGGTGACTCCCGCCAGAAGCTCTGCGGTCAGCCCTGAGTGTTTCTTCTTCTGAAACCAAATTGCTCCGATTTCAGCACATGATTTTTTTCTAAGAAGTTATAGACTCTACTAAACATAGCTTTTTCAATAATTTTCGATAAAACTGGAATTAGAGTGATGGGTCTGTAGTTATTCATGTCGTGTGGCTCACCTTTTTTAAGTATTGGCTTGACTATAGACTGCTTTAGTTCGGTCGGGAGTTTACCTTGTTCGTATGTAAGGTTAATAACATGGCTTAAAATGTTACAGATGTGAGGAGCAGCTATTTTTATTGTTTTTGTATTAATGACGTCGTAACCTACTGCTTCACTGTTATTTAGTGACATAATAATTTTAAAAATTTCTTTGGGACAGGAACAAGCTATTTGTTACGTTGTTTAGTCCAGAGCATGCTTGGCTAGAAATTTGTTTTGACTGATTGAAGGTTAGGTTTACAAAATAATTATTAAATTCTGTGCTTACAGCCTGTGGATCCGTCACTACTTTGTTATTTACCAAAATTTCGCTTATATCATTTTTTGGCATATTATATTTTATATGATTTTTTTATAATTTGCTAGCTGGCTTTGCATTTGTTTTTATTGTTCAAGATATGTTTTGTGTTGTGAAGTAATTGTGATTTCTGCATACATTTTCTAAGAATTTTATTATAAGCTAAATAATTACTTTTGTTGTGCAATTTGGTTGGTCGCGAGCTAGATTTCATATAATTAGTTATAAAAAAATTCATATAATTAGTTTCATTTAATTTTCATATAATTCTAGAAGATGTACCTAGTAGGGATGTGCCCTAGTAGGGATGTGCTTATTGTCGGTGGCGGACAGTGCGGTGACAGAACTGTGACGCAGGTGAGTGGTCGAAATGCGAACGAAAAGAAGACTCCTTATTATTTCACTAGTAGGTCATATTTCATGTAAAATGGGTAAGATACCTAATGAAAAATCTGCTGAGATATTGTGAAAGTTTTTTGCTATGTAAGTACCAAGCGTGAGGCCGTTGATCCCGAACCGGTGTCATTCCTCGTGTAAAAACTGGAAACCTTAGTCATTACCACTACATTTAACGCCGAATGAAATCTTGCGAAGAAACCGACTTGTTCTAGTAAAATATCTTTGCGAATCTACGCTTAGGTAACGTGGGTGAAGCTTACTATTTATTTATAAAGGTTGATTTCGTAGGAAAATAACAACCTTTCCAAGGGAATAGAAACACAGAATGATTGTATATTGATGAAGAACATTATCATTTTTCATCAATATATAATCATCATTTGTTTCTGAAATAGTAATAAGCATACAGTTTTGGAAACGTGTGCCCGACGAAAGTTTTTAAAACAATTTAGCGTGATAATGTTTGCGGTTTTATGCTAAATACATACTTAGAAAAAACATGCAAAGCAGAATGTCAATAATAAAATGCAATCCAAGACTTTTTTACTTTAACTTACTGAGGTAATGTACCTATTTCATCAAGTCTGCGAAGAGACAATCAAATCAGAAGCCCAATAGTAATATCAAAGTAAAACTCTGAATGTATATACAAAACTCACAAACAGCAAACATTGTGCTCAAATTTTCCTGGAAACATTGCCCGCATGCCCAGCAAAGTAAAAAAAATAAATAAAGTAGAATTTCTGTTTAGAAAAGTCATGTAAAAAGCAACGATCCCAATACAAAGATCCAAACTTCAGGGCGCACGGAATCATGTTATCGTTGGGAAGAGTGAGCTCACTCTTTCCCGTTCTAGTCGGTTGCAGGAAGCAGTAGACGCCAGACGTTTTCACCTATCACTATTCGTTGTCAACAACCAGAATACCTAAGTAGAACCACATCATATCTCGCCGCTAGCGATTCTAGGGGGTTAAGTAGATTGGTTATTTGTTAACCACTTACGATATACACAGCACTTACGATACACACAGATACTCAGTTTATTATCAATTTCAAGGTGCTCAGGGCACATCCATTGGTTTAAATCGATGGTAAAAAGTATAAAACTCTCTAGATTTTATTTAAATGTTTGACTTTTTAGTTTATTTGACTTCCAGATTTATTAATACAAAATTTACTAATCATTGTTTTAAACTACGATTGTATGTCATTTGAAAGAAACCTTATTTAAAAAGTAAAAAATGCAGTAGCCTCTCTAAGGTTTTCGATAAATACCTTAAGAAAACCAAATGTTAGAATCTTGTTAATGCAAAATGATATTTATTACAACGGCATAGGTCACATCACTTTCGCGGCCAGGTGACTAGTAAAGGTAAACTTCGAGGGGTGCTTTCTTGACGATTATTACTCTTGTTATTGTAAGCACAAAAGCCAAAACACCAGGGCGGAATTAAGAAATAACTTAAATATAATAATTATAATCCATACCTTATCGTACGGAAGTAAGTATCTCTGTCCCTTTGTATTTATGTTTTATAATATACTAGCGGCCCATTCCGACTGCGCTCGGATATTGTCATTTAAAGACTATTAATCGAAATAAAATCTATCCTATCTCTCAAGTTGGACCAGACTGCTCACGGTGTGCCAATTTAATTTAAAATCGGTTAAGTAGTTTAGGAATCCATCGCGGACAAACATCGTGACAGGAGATTTTTATATATTAAGACTATACATACATACCTAGGTATGTTTCTATGAATCTGAAAATGTATTTGATGGTCCCAAGCATACATACACAACAAATTTTCAGAGACAAACAAGCACGTTCTCTGTAATTTTATACCTATGTGTAAAATTAATTAAATAAATTCGTCATAGTTTAGTTATTACGATCGAGAAATACACGAAAACTAAAACTTATCTTTGTTCAATGTCGATTAAAAATACGAAATATTGAGAGTATATTATATTATGAGAGTGAATGCTTACAGTGCTAGAGAAAGACCGAAGTAAGTAAAGAATACAAGTTGGCAAAAATTTAGCATACCAAAGAAAATATATAGTAGTATTTTACATAATATTGTGAATGTGGATTATGAATGAAGGATGTGTGAATGGTGGAAATATTGAAAAAACGTAGATATTGTACCACTGACTTATATTAAACTGATAAATTTAAAAAACAACCCTTCTTTCAGTCGGGTAAAAAAGCAAAAAATTATAAAGTATTTCTCTCCACTGGGTTCGAAATTTGAGGTTAGTTAGTTTAAATTACTCTTAATTTTCGGATAATTCCTTTTCCTAAGTTCGACCCTGTCATAGGAAGTAATGCACGGTGGCTTATTTTTAACGGTCAAATCGTCGGGAGCCCTTATTAAGCTCTGCCAAACTTTAGAGCCGCAGTCCAATATTGTAAACGAATACACATAAAGTAAAACAAAAACATCCAATGCAAAATCTGGGCTAAAGAGGGCTAGAATAAACGGAAACCAGAATATATTAAGTACCCTAGTTAAATGTGTTTTTACTATAACTGAGTGTATTTCATAACAGTTCCCTTATAAGCCGCGTATTAAATTCACATTTATTACACAACAAAGCTTAAAAGTCTGTAATTGTTTTTGTCATGAAAGTTTTTTCTAGCGAACTTATTTTTGTGATAAAATTAAAGTAAATACTCGTATTTAAATAGTTAACAATAGGTTCTTTCAATTCTCAAAAGTAACCAATTGATTGCGTTTGTTGACACAACTGGTTGAACCATTGACGTGACAAACACCAGAATATGGTTACGCTTGCAATCATGAATGTAGAATTAACGAAGTTTTTCTATTGTATACCGAGATTAAGACTTTTGTTTCATTTAGATCATTAACGTTTATAGTGTAGCCCATTGTTTCGTATAGTTTGAGGTAATATTTATCATAACATGTCATCTTTCTATATTTAATTTGTTTTGATAAAATGGAAAGAAAGTTATTGAAATGTTAATTTTTGAATTTTATGAGAAAAAAGTAATTTATTTATTATAACTTTATTTTATAAAACAAACATGAAAGTGTCGTAAATGTCTTTCGGAAGTGTTTAACTTGTCAGTAACACTCGGTAACAATAAGTAGGATTGTATCATAGTCTATGTCATAGTGCTAGATTATGCATTAAATTTTTTGTGTTTCGCTATTTATTTATTTATCCCCTGTCGCACTTACAGACATGCCAACATGTTATAACAACTTAGGTATATATATATATATAGTCAAAATAGGCTACTGTATAAAAAAATTACAATATTAAAAAAAAACACTTACATAATATATAAAATATATATAAATACTAATTTGCCTAAAAAAAAATATTTTGCAAATGTGAAAAAAAACTACAAAGTTTGCATTATAATGGCTCATATCATTAATAGGTGATAATGATGCCTGCCTGAAGAACCAGAAGGCGATTTATTTTATTTTTGTTGAGACTTCAAAATCATCAAATCTTCAAATCCTAATATTTTAAACTTTCGCGATTTGAACACATAATTTAAACATTTGACAGGACTTAATCACGATCAAAACTATCATTTAATTACGTCTCGGCAGCATTACTACCGTCGCGTCGTGGTCACGAGAACACTGAAAAAATTGCGGATCGTCTCATTAGGAAATGAGGAGATCTCCATCTATCTACCTAAATATCGAGGTAATTACATGATAGTTTTGTGAATCGTGGTTAATTTCTGTAAAGTGTTTAAATTATGTCGTAATACATTTGTTTTGAAATAATTTACATCTGAGATACAGTCGCGCGGGCCGTAACTTGAGCTTTTTCTCAAAAGTACGTTATGCTTTTTTCTGAGTCTGGTCCAACGAAACTGTACTTTCTGTCTTATAAAGTGAAGTCCCGTTTTACCTTTAGCAAAAATTTTCTTGAAGTTGTTTATGAACTTACATTATTAGTCGAGCTTTCTTCTGTTAAAGTAAAAAAATAGATTATTTTTTATTCTTTATCGGATTCGAACCGACACCTGGCAACTGATTATACACTCGCGCGCCATAAAACACGTCACGCGCACGGCACAAGAACGGATGTCTCCAATTTTTAGGCCGTCAGCCATTTGCCATTACGAAATACACTGTAAATCCAAGTCCTATGGTACATTTTGTCTTGCTGGAATTGGTCCTAGGCACGCGTCGTCACAGTTTTTGATTCAGAAACACAGGATGCGCATGAACTCAAGGGTGACAACCCTATTTCTTATTCTTAAGACAGTATTGGTCGCGTGCCAGATGGCCAATATTGTCCGTTATTTAAAAAAAAAACGTTGCAGTTTTTTAACGACAGTATCGAATAGGGCTTAGATATAGTAGTACTTTGGTGACAAATACTAAGTGTAGGTGTACGATTGTTGTAAAAAGGGTCTTGTTATTATGTTGCTTTTTCGTATGTTTTCGTAAAAATTATCGCTTTTTTTATATAGGTACTTTAGATGCACTACGTGAGATGTGGACATGATGCATGTATGACAAAATTATAATCCACTGCAACTCAATATGACAAGGGCTTACTCAGGTCTCAACGACATTATATCTATACCATGGACGAAAAAAAAACGCGGACAGAGTCTCGCTAATACAAAGGATGTGTATATCGAGTCGGCCAGTGCCCTGTCACATACAGGTTGACACTCTTACATACATACATCAGTCGGCCATTACGCGCGCAAACATCAGCCAGACGACACGTTTCGCGGTAAAGGAAAATCTCATCACACATAATGTCTTGCGTAGTGAAATGCTGTAAAAGCCGTAGTGACCAACGCAAACGACATCCAGGAATCACGTTTCACAGGTAGGTGCATAATTCAATTACATATTTGCATATTTCCACGTTTTCAATATTAAAACAAATCTTCATTCGCTAAAACAAAAAAGGGGAATTCCAAATGCAGTGTTGCCAAAGTTAGTCTGTGATAATTACCCGAAATATATGGGACTTTGATTATTATTTGTCATTATTTATTAATAGTTGATTTATTAATTCTAGTAAAATTAGTGAACTGTGTGAATAAAGACTCGGACATTAGATAGATAGATAGATATAAACACTTTATTGTTCACAACACAAAAAGAAAAATAAATAAACAAAAAGATAAATTCTTAACTCTAGTGGAACAAACGGCGACCTTATCGCTAAGAGCGATCTCTTCCAGGCAACCAGAGTGACATTATATCGATACATTTAATTAATTTATATTAGTTGCCATTAGGTATTTAATTCATTAATTTGTTAGCTATATTTCCTAAAGAAAATGTAGTTTGGCGAAATGACTGGATCAATATAATTAGAAATTGTAACTGTGAAAGCGATTGGATCCCAAACAAATACAGTGTCATTTGCAGTAAACATTTCGAAGCTGAAAATATATATGTAACAAAAGGAGGGCTCCGGCGTATTGCTACATATGCAATACCTCAAAAGGTAAATTAACTATCTAAGTTAAAACTCGTATGGTATTTTATAACTCGTAGCTTAGTTGGTAGTTAGTCTGCTTGCGAAGCCGAGAGTCGTGGATTCGATTCCCACCCAGTACAAATATTTGTGAAACAAATATTTGTTCTATGTCTGGGTGTTTTTATGTATAAGAAGTAGGTATGTAATATATAACTATACTAGCAGCGCCCCGCGAAGTTTCCGTTGTTCCCGTTGTTTTTCCGGGATAAAAAGTAGCCTATGTGTTCTTCCAGACTATAATCTATCTGTGTTCCAAATTTCAGCCCGATCCGTTCATACGTTACGACGTGATTGAGCAACACACATCCAAACATCCATACATTCACATTTATAATATTAGTAGGATTGATGAGTATTATATCAGAGTTATCTGGCTCCCGCGGTTTCACCCGCGTAGTTCCGGTTTTCGTCATTTTCTCGGGATAAAAAGTTGCCTATGCGTTACCTACTATAATTATCAAAGAGAGATTTGTTGCTTTTGTGCGGGTTCCAGTTTAACTTGTGTGATTTATACGTTTCTCAAGCGCCACGCAAAAATGTGATAAAGTTTTTAAGGAAGCGAAATATCTTACTTCCAATTTATCTCCGTCGAATAGCTGTTCTATCTAAGATTCAGCAGTAAGAAAAATAATATATTACTATTGATTACTTGTACCTATGTGTTTTTTTGTGGTGTAAATTTTGTCATCATGGCAACCCAGAATTCATGCACACATAAGTAGCCGCCGCAAATTTCGTGCCTCAGTGTTGTCGTTGGATGGGCTCTGTCCGACTTTTTTTAAACGTCCTTGATCTATACTAATATTATAAAGCTGAAGAGTTTGTTTGTTTGTTTGTATGTTTGTTTGTTTGTTTGAACGCAAGGATCTCTGGAACTACTGGCCCGAATTGAAAGATTCTTTGTTTGTAGGATAGTCCATTTATCGAGGAAGGCTATAGGCTATTTTACATTACGCTACTATCAACAGGAGCCGAGCATGAATGAAAAATGTAATAAAAACGGGAAAAAATATTGCTTTTTGAGAGCTTTCGTTGCGTGACAGCATAATGTCATATTTTAAAGATTGCGTCATTAGAACCTAAACTAACCGAATTTGTTCAAAATTTGAATTGGTACGCCCAATTTTCGATAGATGGCGTAGCAACGCGCGCGCGTTCAGCTAGTATAATATATATTTCACAGTTTAGAGTGACGAAACGAGCAGGACATGTGCCTGATGGTAAGCAACATGCCTGCCCCACATAACAGCACAGTGACACTTAGCTATTGGAACATGAATAGTCCAAATCATTACCTAGCACTGCACTGCGCTCATCACCCAGAGATATAAGATGTTTTATCTCTATGCCCTGTAATTTCACTGGAAACATTGCCCTTTAAACCGGAACACAGCAATGTTGGCACATTACGGCTTGGCGGTAGAATAACAAGTGTGGTATTACTACCCCAGACGGACTCTGCAAAGAGTGAGACGACCTTCTTAGCGTTCCATGGATTCACCGTGCGGGTGCCGGGTCCATCGTGTGGCAGAGAGAGAAATCCCGAGTAGACCCCTTTTTGACGTACGTCAACACTCACCTTCACTACTCGTATTTCTCTCTCTGCCCAGCCAAATCCGATATGATCCTACTAGTGCAGCTTTAGATACTCGTTCTACCGTTCTAGTATAGAACTTACTGCACTTCTGGACAAGCCAAGGTCTTTCAGCAGGTTATAGAGAGATTTTCTACAGCGTATAAATTAACTACATAGGATTGAGTAAGTCTTGTTATTGGAGTTTGAAGTTGAGCCCTCTTTTACAAAGTTAATTTGTCTTATGTTTGCCGTCGATCCTTTTTGGGCTCTAGCTACTGAAAGGCTTATGGCTTCACGTATGATTTCAAGTACTCTATCGTGGCGCTGTGAGTAATGACCCCTATTTAGAAGCACCTTGCATCCCACCAATATGTGCCTTGCTGTACATATCGCCTCTCCACAAGTATAGCAACATTTTTCAGAAGCTTTTCCTTACCTTACCAAGTTACTCTGGTCAGGGAGGGTCATTTGGAAAGCATTTAGATAAAATTGTAATAAGGCAGGAGACCAGCCACAGAGCAAGGTCCCCCACTTCAGAGCTAATGGGATACAAAACTCAGCTATGGTTAACCACTCACTTTGCATTTCTAAATTCATAGCGTGCACTTTGTAACTGTCATTTTCGTCTTGTTGTATAAAAGTTTTTACTATGTCTCGGTCTTCCCTTTTCTTTCTCGCACCCAAACCAGCTGTGTTTACTTGTGCATCTGCCATACATTGTTTATGGAATTCAAGTCTAGATTCAAGGTCTGAAGCACTTTTGTCTTTTGGGAGAGATGCAATTAATTTGTCTTGCGACTCTCCCAAAACATGAGTTTTTGTAGCTCATAGGTGTTTGTAGAGTTCGGATGTTTTTTTTTAGTTTCAGCCCAAAACTATTGTGAAAGAGAGTAGAGGGATCAGTTGGATGTGCCAATCCAAACCATGACTTCAATATCTTTATGACTACAAAATAAATGTCGAATAAAAAAATACTTCTTTCAAGTAACGTCCCGCGATTTTACCGGAGTTCGTCGTGCAGTGGGAAAAATAGCCCAAATTCAATAATTGAAAATTTTTGAATTTTTCAATCGTAAGTATACGATTTTAAGTTATGTTCCCTGTAATGAAATTTGTTCCCAATAATATCTTTTAGTACTTCTTAGTTACCCAGATCATCAAGTTTCGCTATGCCCGTTGTTCGCTTATTAGGTTGAGAGCTTTAGAGTCAAATACCAACTGTAGCCATCCAAAAATGAGTTTAAATAACTTCACTGTGCAGAATATCTATCACTAGTAGTTATACAACCAACCATTTTTTCGGGTTTTCCCCGGTTTTTCGGTTTGGGTACCAACCTTTGGGTTCCGTACACAAAGGGTAAAAACGGGAACCCCATTACTGGACTTGGCTGTCTGTCCGTCCGACCGTCTGTCACCAGGCTGTATCACAAGAACGGTGATAGCTAGACAGTTGAAATTTTCAGAGATGATGTATTTCTATTGCCGCTATAAAAACAAATACTAAAAATAAAATAAATATAATATTTAAGCGGGGCTCCCATACAACAAACTTGATTTGTTGCCGTTTCTTGCTCGATTAGTCCGATTAGTCCAACTAGATACTAGTACTACACCACTAGTAAAAATAAAACGCGATGTCGAATTTGTCGTCAGAATCATGAGGCAAAAATAAAAATTTTAAGAAAACTTTTTGGATGAAAGCCTGTCTGCGGAAATTGCGATGTATCAATTCCGAATAAAGCGAAAGAGGTTTTCGCTATTTATTTGGTAATGCTACGGAACCCTTCGTGCGGGAGTCCCACTCGCAATTGGTCGGTTTTATTATTATTCGTTCAATGTAAAAAAACTGTGACCCAGACCCAAACGAAGACCGAAACCGGGAGATAGGGAGACAGAGACACAAATACACGTTAAGTTTGACGCGTATGTATCAAATAGTGTAATGGCGCGTCGCTCTACTGACTGACATGCCGAATATTATTTTTGATAAATATATTTCTTAAAAAAATCTTCAGAAACTTTTGCATCTGCTAGTTTCGAGGAAAGCTATACGACATAGAGAATTACGCAAACAAACACTTGAATACCAAGATGTAAAATGTCGTATTCTAGAACCCTGAAATGGCCAAAGAACAGACTGCGATTCTTACGGCTTATTATGTAACAACGATGGGTGAAACCACAGAACAGATATCAAGAAGATGTAGCAAGTAGGCGGGGCAAACGTAGTACTAAGTAAGCGCAAACTCCGCATAGTTAGAGAGTGCGCCCACTTCCGAATACTTAGTCGTGCTCTGCCACTACTCCTGAATCCGCGATTTTGAATAAAAAGTAACCAAAAATGCCGTATTGCGCAGTTCTTGAATGTAAAAACGATAGCTGGTACAAAACTTTATCCAAAGGAGGCATATAGTACCTTCGGTAAGTCCTATTTTAATTTATTTGGATAATATTTTAAAAATAAATTAATTTTAGCATAAAGAGAGAAATGATCTAATGTTCAAGTCAACTTTAAATTCATGGTGATTAGGTCAAATTTCATTTAAACTATACGTAATGTTCTCGAACTTTATGGAACTTCTGTGGAACTTTTGGAACTTATGGACTGAGTAGCGCTACTCAGTCAGGGATGGGACACATGGACTGTATGGGATTGGATGGGAAATTGCTAATAGCGATATTTCAAACTTGCACAGTTTCAGACATAAATATAAATCTATTATTAATTGGTATTTGAATAATTTAATGTTAAATCGTAACGTACTAACAATTTATCATTTCAGTTTTCCTAAGAGTTCCGCTGTATAGGAGAAATGGATTGAAGCTGCAGAAAGGCAAAATTGGTTTCTTTAATAACAAACTCACAAACTTTCACGTTCATATGTCACGTTTTTTTCTTAAATTGAAATGAGTATAATTTTCTTTCTTACTCATTCTGGAGTACTAGCTCATAATACGAATTAAGTAACACAATTATCACGGCTGTTGCAGTTCTTCGGATCTTGGTTACGGAAAAGTTGAGTGAATTCATGTATTTTTTTAAACGAAAGCGAAATTTTAGGAAATTAGCAGTGAAATTGAAATGTGTGTTATTTTCAAATGGTTTTATTAAGCTTGTCCTGTTTTTGTTGTTGTTTTTTATGTATAAAGTTTTATCAGTTCAAGTATTGCTTTTACTGTGTCTGGGTGTTTCTATGTATATTAAGTATGTATTTAAAACTATATAAGTATAATATCAGCTATCTGGCCGTCATCGTACAAGCTTTGCTTATTAGTTTGGGGTCACATAGTGTTGTGTGTGTCCACCAATATTTATTTATTTACTGAAACCCTCCTTCCTTTCTTTACCCTTTTGTTTATTTTAGTCTCATCAAGTTTATAATTCAAGGTATCTTATCGTCAGTATCAAGGTACCTTGAATTTTAACAATATTTTTACTGAAATGAGAAATGACAAGATCGTATCTAAAAGAAAATAACTATTTCCTTAGATTGTGGGTTCGATTCCCACCTAGTGCAAATATTTGTGTGATGTATTCAAATATTTGAACTGTGTCTGGGT
Organism: Ectropis crepuscularia; assembly: GCA_963693475.1. Taxonomy (NCBI): domain Eukaryota; kingdom Metazoa; phylum Arthropoda; class Insecta; order Lepidoptera; family Geometridae; genus Ectropis; species Ectropis crepuscularia. Next base: position 18,247,442 of record OY856359.1, read on the forward strand.
GTTTCTGGGTCATTCCATTGTTTCGGGTGTTACATTCGTACGACTAAAGTCATTTTTTTTTTGTATTTCGCAATAATATTTTAATAATTAACGTGTTATATTCTCTAGTTGTTTTATCTAAATTATAAAATGGTTTTAGTATAGTATATCTAAACACGACATTATAAGTCGAAAAGTGGGCGTTCGGGTGTTACACGATTTAGCCTCCTGTTCTGAGTATTTTTACATTTGTTGAAAAATCTGCGAACTTTCTTAGGGAACCATTCGTGAAACTTTCAGGCCTGCAAAAGTATAATATTTTCTAACGATATATCACATAATCGTTTTCACCCACAACATTTTTCTAATATTTTTTTCGATTTTACTTTGTTTCGGGTGTTACCGCGGTTTCGTTTCGGGTGTTACGAGTACGAAAATTAATATTGTATATGGTGTTTTATTGGTCTCTAGGTACTACAAAACAAAAATATGACAAATAGAGATAATTACAACGAATTCTCTGTGGTAATAACTCATAAGGTTTATTTAAAAAAAGACGAGGGACAAATAAACATAACTACAAAAACTCTTCTGTAAAGTTACTGCTAAATAACAAACTTCGTTAAAAAATGTTGTGATAATCAAAAAAAAATAAACAAAACATTTTTAAACATATTAACCAATACATTTAACATACTCTGTTTAGTAAAAAAAATATTTTTTTTTAAACTCATTTTTCACATTTACCAATTTTGTTTGACATTTCAATAAATTTCTTAAATAAAATAATATGACTGCTTTTTCGATAGTAGCGTTAGAGGGCTGTCGAAACCCCTTAGAAAATAATAATAATTGTATTCTTCAATCAATAAACTTAGTTATATTGCCTTATAAAAAAAGTTGTAACACCAGAAACGTTTCGGGTGTTACAGTTTTCAATCAAGAAAAAAATATATCAAATTAATTGCATGTTCAGATATTAGTTAGTATTTTGAATTATTACAGTCACGCTCTTACTTTTACTAAATATCATTATCCTAATCAATCTGCAAGATATAAAAATAAAACGATTACCTGATTTTTCGTTTCGGGTGTTACATTGCTCAAGTAATAAGAAAACATACTTATATCCTAATAATTATATATTTTTTCGGGACTATTACGCAGTCCTCCATCACTACGATAAATTACCTGAAATCGCAACGTGGCAAAATCACTGATAGATCGACAGTTATATTTTATTTCGTATTCCCAAAAGTTAGAGGCACTATGGTCACTCAGCCAGTTCGCTTGAGTACAGACTTTAAAATCTAATTAATTAAAAAATTACGCGTTTCTTCTAAGTATGTATTTGCAACTATATAAGTATTTTATCAGCTATCTGGCCGCCAGATTACAAGATTTGCTTAGTTTAGGGTAAGATGGTGTTGTGTGTGAATTGTCCATCAGTATTTATTTATTTATTTATCATTACTTAACTCAAGAAAAATATTATTCGGCTAAAATACAAATTTTAGTGCTAGGTACTTGCAAGGTTAATAATAACAGCCCCTTCACCGCTGCACTTTTAGAATATTGTTAAATTTAGAAATATACTCAATATTTTTGTACCTAATTTTAAAATCGAAATATTATTGTTAAAGTAGTGCTGATCATACCCATGATCTACAGAATAATTACACCTGTAATAATATTTTCATAATTATTGACGAGTCTGTATAGAATCATTCCAAATGTTTAGTTAAGTAAATGTTTGTGAATATGACTTACATGATAATAAATATTTTCTATTCTATTCTATTCTTGCCGAGACCAATTCCATCATTATTTTACTCCTCGTATTTTTGTTATTTCTTCCTTGTTATTAATTTCCTTTGCACAACTCTTTTACGCTACACTCTCTCTCTCTCTAATTAATTAATTTATATGCTATAATTTTATTATGATTCAACATCAACAGTCCAATAAACGTTCCCACTGCTGAGGCTCGGGGCCTTTTCTCGCAAGGAGAGAGTTAAGGCCATAATCCACCACGCTGGCCTAGTGCGGGTTGGCGCGTGACACATGACTTCGAAAGATTCTAGGTACGTGTCGGTTTCCTCACGATGTTTTACTTCGCCGTTTTTAAGTTAGCGGCATTACGCACATGACTTCGAAAATACAGTGGTGCATGTGGAGTTTGAACCCGGGGTCTCCGGATCGGCAGGAAACCGACATGTACCTAGGTACATGTCGGCATGTACCTAGGTACATGTCGGTTTCCTCACGATGTTTTCCTTCGCCGTTTTTAAGTTAGCGGCATTACGCACAAGACTTCGAAAAGACAGTGGTGCGTGTGGAGTTTGAAGCCGGGGTCTCCGAATCGGTAGGCGCCGTTCTCCCGACTAAACCAGCCGTAACTTATTATTATGATTAAATATTCATTTATTAATTTCATTTATTCGTTTTGCATATTATGTAATGACGTAATATCAATAATTTAATGGCAAGGTTTAGCATAGTCCCATCACTATAAGCACGACCGGCTTATTCTTTCGTTGTAGTAATATATCCCTTATTTAAAATATTATAGCGTTCATAAATGTATAAATTGCACAAAGTGCCATCTAGTATGAAGTAGCAGAACTTGTTATATTAGTGACATCTAGTGCTTAATAGTGAAAACAACTTGATACATTTGAAAGATAATAATCGTTAGCACCTTATTACATTCGGCTAAGGTTGTGTTTAGTAAGATCGTAGCAATGACGTATTCGAAAAATGGTATAAGTCTTGATAATGGTACAATAATGCGACTTAGTGCAATATGGAATACGGTACTTTTTCCTGTAATTAGCTAAAACTGAGTTATCCAAGAAAGTCGTAACAATTTTTTTTTATAGTCGACAATAACAGATTTACGGTCTCAGCAATAGGGTTAATTTTTAAGTACGTAACAAAATACAATACTTTATTTTATGTTCGCCGCATTAGGACAAATCACTTGCATTGTTTCAATGTGTTTAAAATATATCAAAACCACGTTTGTGTGCAAACGTGATACGGTGGCTTTCCTAGTGAGATTCAGCTACGAGCCTTCTACTTGATATCTGTTCTGTGGGTGAAACCGTGACGCACAACTGGCATTAACTTTTGGTGGTGACTTTTTAAAGACAAATATTCCTTCACTAGCTGATCCGTGCGCGCGTTGCTACGCCATCTATGGAAAATTGGCCGAACCAATTCAAATCTAGAACAAATTTGGTTACCTCAGATTCCAATGACGCAACCTTTTAAAAGATAGACACATCCTGTCACGCAATAAAAGCTCTCAAAAAGCAATATTTTTTCCCGTTTTTGTTACATTTTTCATTCATGCTCCGCTCCTGTTGATAGTAGCGTAATGTTAAATAGCCTATAGCAGTGTTTCTCAAAGATTGTTCTGCTATGGCCCGGTAAATTTCACACTGCTCCTTCGTGACCCGTCGGGTTGGACAGTTGGTAAAATAATATATACACATTATTATTAAACTCTTCAGGAACTAGGTACATATTTCTACACATTTATTAAATACAGAATTCTCAAAAAAGGAAAAAAAATAACTGCTATATCCAGAATACTACGTTTTAGCTTGCTATTTTATAATGCTAACATACTTACAATCAAAAGTTTAGTTCAAGTTTAATGTGTTATGTGGCAGGCTTGTTGCTTACCATCAGGCACATGTCCTACTCTTCTCGTCACTCTATACTATAAAAAAATCGGAATAGAATGTTGCGACCCGGTATTTTATTTTCATGACCCGGTACCGGGTCGCGACCCGGCGAATGAGAAACGCTGCTATAGCCTTCCTCGATAAATGGACTATCCAACAGAGAAAGAATCTTTAAATTCGGACCAGTAGTTCCCGAGATCCTTGCGTTCAAACAAACAAACAAACATACAAACAAACAAACAAACTCTTCAGCTTTATAATATTAGTATAGATTACACTAGTTTATAGTTTGCTTTTCTGTTATCGCGAAATTTTCAGTTGATAAAAATAAACTTGTGATTTGTTTTGTCATAGCTGGATAGCTCAAAATTGTTGAGGGTAGATTAAATTTTTTCTTCATTTGATGAGTCGTAACGTCCGACGAACCCATATAGGTACCGCGCCGGTATACGGGTTTGAAGCAAAATAGAGAGTGTATAAAAATATCTAACTTAGAGAGGGCTCTTAAACGCCAAATTGCGTGACTAAGCAACGTGGCTTTGTGTGCGGAACCCTAATAAAACTAGCCAAACATTGGTCCAGCCTGTATAGTGGTCACACTATTACTTATTCTACGGTCAAGTTCTCCAAGTGATGTTTGGAAAGAGTTGCAAACATTGTTAGACCGTTCTTCGATCGTAAAACGGACCCTTCCTTAGCTAATTTTCATTAAGTGACAATGGATTTATTACTATCAATAAAAAGAGATCTGGAAATAAATAATACATTTTGGAAAAATTGCACTCTCTTTTGTTAAATGGCATGTTTTAAGGTATTTTAAGGTAATTCGAATTACTCAAGTTGTCTGTACTTTTATTTAACACTAGCAACGCCCCTGTTTTACCCGTCTAGTTCCGGTTCTCATTGTTTTTTCGGGATAGTGTGTCTAGGTCGGTGGTCTATGTGTTTTTCAAGGCTTTCCAAATTTTAATCCGATCCGTTCAAACGTAACGATTTGATAGAGTAATAAAGTAACAAACATCCAAACATCGTTGACATTTATAATATTAGTAGGATTTAACGAAATAGTATCGATGTGAAAGGTTGGATGTTTAATGCTCAATTAAAACGGAAAGGCTGAATAAAAAAAAAATAGGAACACAGTTTTACATTACAGTCTGGAATAGCACATACTACTGTCTGCTATCTCGATCTAACCGAGGCCCAGCTAGATAAACTTGAGCGTCTCCAAAATTACTGTATTAGATTTATATTTGGCTTGCGCAAATATAATCACACTAGCTGTGCCCCGCGGTTTCACCCGCGTCTATTTGAGGAAAATCTATACTAAAATATCCATTGCTGGCCGCTTTATTACGTTTTACGGAACCCTAAAAATACGTAAATAAGCAACAATGCATTGTTGTAGAACAAATTTGATTACTTCAAATGACACAAACTTCAAATGTAGACACGCGCCGTCACAGACTTCAGCGACCAAAGAGAATTTAAATTCACGGAACTAAAGCTCTCGAAGAGAAATATTTTTCCCCGTTTTCTTTACATTCTTCACTCATACTCCGTACCTATTGATAGTAGCGTAATGTTATATACCCTATAGCCTTCCTCGATAAATGGAGTATCCAACAAAAAAAGAATCTTTCGTATCGGTCCAGTAGTTTCCGAGATCCTAGCGTTCAAACAAACAAACAAACAAACAAACAAACTCTTCAGCTTTATAATATTAGTATAGATATCCGAATTTCGTAATAAGCTCAAGTGGCTCCCCATCCGTTTTCGCCGGAATGTTCATATCCTCTCTCTTCTATATAATATTTTGTTTAACCCTTCAACCCCCCACTACTTAAAAGAAAATTCACACTCTGGAGCAATGTTCATTCTCGTCCTTTAAGATCGAAGTTTAATTTATCCTTGAATATTCCATCAGCACGTACCGAAACATTTTACGGCAAATCTTTTGCGTTCCAGCCAGTCCTACTATGGAATGCCTTGCCCGTGGCTATCAGACATGCATCATCTCTGCCTGTTTTTAAAAATCAAGCTAAGGCTAATCTAATCTAAGCTAATACTTGTCACAACTGTCACCACACTGATTCTACTCTTTTTCAAATTGTCTCGCTTAATTTTTTTTTTTATAGCATAGAGTGACGAGACGAGCAGGTCATGTGCCTGATGGTAAGCAACATGCCTGCCACATAACATCACAGTAACACGCAGCTATTGGAACATGATAGTCCAAATCATTACCTAGCACTGCACTGCTCTCGTCACCCAGAGATCTAAGATATTATGACTCTAAACCCTGTAATTTCTCTGGAATCATTGCCCTTCAAACCGGAACACAGTAATGTTTGCACATTACTGCTTGGCGGTAGAATATTTGGCAAAGGTGTGGTACTTCCCCAGGCGGACTCTGCTAAGAGTCCTACCACTACTAAAAAATTAAAATTAATGATATAATGTATGTATATATTAGTCTATTAATACTTACCTACCTACAAAATGTAATATAAGTGACTGGCCTCGTGGCTTAGTTGGTAGTAGCTCTGCATGAATTCAAATGTTTGCACTGTGTCTGGGTGTTTCTATGTATAATAAGTTAATAAGTATGTATTTAAAAACTATAATTATAAGTATTATATCAGCTATCTGGCCGCCATCATACAAGCTTTGCTTAGTTTGGGGTCAGATGGTGTTGTGTGTGAATTGTCCACCAATATTTATTTTATTTATTTATTTATTTAAGTATTTTAAGTATTAGGATGTATGAATGTTAATATGTATGTATGTGTATTTGATACTTTACGGCACATAGTCCCTTACCCCGTCTTTTGCTATCTAAAATTTTTTCTCCATCCTCTGGTTGCCTGGAAGAGATCGCTCTTAGCGATAAGGTCGCCGTTTGTTTCACTAGATTTAAGAACTTTTTTTTTTTTTGTATTGTGATCAATGAAGGGGTTTTATCTATCTATATATCTACTTTTGTCGTTGCTTTATATAACTAGCATGTAATACTGCAGCACGCTATTGAAAAATAACAGAATGGGTGTTAAATTATCGCTAATATGGATGGTTGTCACTGGAGAAGACAAGATATCTGTGAAATTGGACCATTTTCTATCACCTCTCACTATCATACTAGTCCCACAGTATAAATAATAAAAAAATATAATTTAGAAGCTCAAAAAACCCGACTGCGTAACAAGTGAACCGAACTACGTATTACATAACAAAAAAACTGAAAAGAATGGAACAAGCACTTAGATTTCTGACGGTGAAGTATTCCATTATTTAGTATTGAATTGATACTATTGGAAAAAAATAAATATTTCCTAATAAGGGAACGAAACAACTGAAGAGTCGGAATCCATTATTCGACAGCCAGTCTTATTGTTCAATTTAAATATTATGCAGTTTTGGGTTTTGACTGAAATGTCTTCGTTTCTACTGTTATGATTTGTGTTTTATACTGCATGTAATTTATATAGTTTTGTGTAAGTACCTACACAAAGAAGTCGAATGTAAGAGATACACATAGGGAGCTCGGAGACCTGATAAAAAACGATTCTGTGCCTTTTCGCCGAAATTTATTTGGCCGATTATCACTTGCCAACTAACGTTTCGCAGAATTTTACTTCTCCGAATAATCATTTGCCAAATTTATCACATAATTTTGTTTTATTTCCCAACCTAACATTTGCCAACTGTACGTTTGGTCTGCCTTTTTGACACTTTTCAAAAGGCCGACTTTCATGTAGCGAATGTTTCAGTTAAAGAATATTATTTAATGAATATTAATTCATTTTGTTGTAAAGTGTTGGTAAGTATATGTGTTAGATTTCGAAAAAGCTGTTATTCCGAGTCTTCGATAAAATATTCAAGAAATTTGAAAAATGGCATCCTTGTAAATACAAGGATGCCATTTTCATTTAGGATAAAGTATGCGTATGCAGATTAATATAATTATTCGAATATTTTTTCCATAATTATTTTTCTAATGTAGCACATATTCAAGCGCTGTGCGTACTGAATCAAAAGCGATTTGGTTCTGGCTCTTCGCCGGCCGCTGCCGTGGCATGCTCGGTCCTGTCGCTCGGCTCGTGCATTGTTGGTCATAGTTCTAACCTAACCGATTCATTACGATTTCACCTAAACATCGTTCCGCAGTTCGAAAGTTTGCAAATGTGTATGTAAAGTTTTGTTACGAAAGGTTCTGGCACTTCGCCGACCGCTGCCACGGCACGCTTCGCTCGCTCGGCTCGTGCGTTGTTTGGTCACAGTTCTACTAACCTAACCTAACCGATTTCTTTCGATTTCACCTAAACTTCGCTCCGCACTTTGAAATTTTGCAAATGTATGTAGATTTCTGTTGCTATACAATTATATGTAAAATTAGTTTATCTTTAATCATAATTTAAATGTACGAAAAGGGAACTGATACACAGACGAAACGTTATTCGTCTAAAAGTTGTTTGGCGTAATGAACGATCTGACAAATCATAAGTGCCCTGAACGTGTTGTGTCATTATAATAATCTGCAAACAATAATTCTGTCAAATGAAACGTTGTCATAGAAAAATTCTACAATCGTTGTCAATGTGAAACATCGGCGAACCGTTCGCGTTGGTTGGCAAGTGATAATCGGCCAATCAGTTTTCGACGAAAAAGCAGGATCCCTAAAAGACATGTATTGTGTTGGTGACTAGTGTTGTCCACGATGCGGTTTAACATTGTCGATTATTTCAGTTGGCACGCTTTTTTACACAGGGAGCAATGACACACATCTTGTGAGCAAACGTTGGAAGGTCCGTCACGTGCACTAGTGCCGCCAACAGAAATAAATCATGTACTTACATACCTACATATTCTCTAGGACTTAGATCAAAATTAATCGCTCAATTAAAAGAGTCAAATGTATTTTATAATTATTATTTGACTAGCTGTGCCCCGCGGTTTCACCCGCGTCTATTTGAGGAAAATCCATACTAAAATATCCATTGCTTTAAAAAGCTATGATCCGCAAGAGAACTGTAGAAAAACAATAAAGGAGCGCTAGGTAAAAGTAGAGTGATCTGCTGAAATGTGTATAGTGCAGGTGTTTTAAAGTACGTAAAAATACTGTGTATACGATGGTTTTAGTTTTCTTTTCTTGAATAAATTGGTTATCTCTGTAACCTGATCCTCTTGATGGTGCAATATATTGTATACCAAGTTGTCCGTATGAAAATCAGTCTCGGCGTGAATCGATTCCTTGGTGCTTAAATGTTTGCCCCTGTGCTTTAATAATAGTTACAGCAAACGACTCCTTAACGGAAAATTGTATTACAATTTTGAAATTAAAAGGCAAATGATACCATTTTATGTAGAGGTAATGCATTAACATGGTGATTTGATTGAATGGTCGATTTGTGTCGGATTCGACAACATGAGTGGTGCCCTACCGACTAAAACCTCTGCAGTATTTATTACCTTTGCCACACACGGCGCGAACACGTGAATGCTCTCGCACTCTTTTGCGTACTCGCCGCGGGACAATGCACGCCGTGATCACCTCGGTGACCAGCCGTGGGAGCCAGACGTCCTCACGTCTGGACACCCTTGATCTCCCGCGTTGGGCTAAATGCTCGGCCTCATCACCTATCACCATCCAGCTGAAGAGGACGGGGACAGCAGCTCACCGATATACCGGCTCTCCTATTCTCATACAGCCCCACCGCCTCCGCCATCATACTGCAGTGGGCAGGGAGTACGGCGCAACATAATACCGGTATTCCTCTCTAGCCAAGAAATCTCCTCTACAGCCACAGTGCCTACCACCAAGCATCACGTCACGTCTCAGTCGTGCCGGCACCGTCTGTGCCGCGCAACTCCTTCCTAACCGGGTCGCTTGAACCGCAAGGCTTTGAGCCCATGTCCCTGGCAAGCAGTCCCACTGGTGTTTCTTTTAGCTTCACTGTGGCTGACCAGGCTACGGTTACTGGACCTCCGCCTCGTCAATGCGGGAACTCCCCGAGAAGGAAGCAAATGGTATCTCGTAGAGCAACCGGCGGCCGACCGCCGTCTTCTTTCTATTCACCGTAATCTTTTATTAGATAGTAGTTGAAAATTATGCGCATTTTTTTATGTCGGTGAACAATTACGCACGATCACACATTGACATAGCAGGATATGTCGGGATCGACATTACCGATGGATATGGTACCCCTACCGACAAAAACTCCCGTAGGTTTCTCCAGCTGTGGGCTGGCAGCAGAGTCTTGGGACCGCTATCGCACTCGACCGCGGCTCTGCCATTGCCGCCGCCTTTTGTGAGAACACCTCGCGGAAGGTGGCCGAACCACCGCGTTTGGTTACAAAGACGCGTCAGAAACCAGCGACGCGTCACACCCTCGGGAAATCATATCCCTAGGTGCGGTGCCGGACCGGTTTAAACGACCGACACCCCAGACCCTCCAATGGAAACAGGATCCGAGTCAAGTGCACCTCTAGGATCGCTCCCGTGTTCACTTTCGCCTCATTGGATGAGATACAGGTCATGGCGTGCTCTCGCTCCTTCAACTCACACGACCTTTCACTGTCCAGCATCTTGGCTAAGATGATCGAGAGCGAGAGGTTCGCCCTCACGACCGCGGCTAGAGATGGCCGCGGTTCCGCCTCTGTGGCTACATCACCTCGAGGACCCTCATCTGAAAGACGAACGCTAAGAATCATCACTGGACCACGTGACCACAATAAAGTGGTATATTATTTTGTTGCAGAGTTGTTTTAAAACTACGGATATTTTCTAAAGCGTTTATTCAAATCAAATAATGTCAAGGGAAATTTTGCTAAAAAACCCTTTAGCGTAAAATTGAGGTAGCAGGTTTCTTGCTTTAAGTATTTCCAATGTTCGGTTGTATGAATAGTTATGTTAGTGTATAAAAACCAACGGACAAATATAAACAACAATAGGTACACAGAATAGAAAAGAAAACATATTAAATTCCATAATACAATAAAGTGGCCAAGTGCGAGTTGGACTCGCCCATGAAAGGTTCCGTTGCAGCAAGTAACATAATATACTCGTACATAGTACACATAGTTCTTGTAGTTCGTTGTAACTTTGATCGAAGTTTTTATAACAGTGTATTTATGACGTACTAAAAAAACTACTCATCAGATCGAGTTCAAACCAATTTTTGTTGGTAGTTTGCATGGTAATGTACATCATACTTTTTTTTTAATTTTTTCATTCTCTTACTTTAGAAGTAAGAGGGGACACACATTTTACCACTTTGGAAGTGTCTCTCGCGCAAATTATTCAGTGTAGACAAAAATTATATTAGAAACTTCAACATCATTTTTGAAGCCCTATCGATAGACAGCCCACACGTGTAGGTTTGATGAAAAAAAAAAATTGAGTTTCAGTTCTCAGTATGGGGGGCAAACCTAATTTTTTTTTTTTGTAAAAATCTTAATGCGGGTCACAGAATACATCTACTTACCAAGTTTCAACAGTGTAGTTCTCATAGTTTCGGCAAAAAGTGGCTGTGACATACGGACGGACAGACAGACAGACATGACGAATCTATAAGGGTTCCGTTTTTACGTTTTACGGAACCCTAAAAATACGTAAATAAGCAACAATGCATTGTTATAGAACAAATTTGATTACTTCAAATGACACAAACTTCAAATGCGCGCCGTCACAGACTTCAGCGACCAAAGAGAATTTAAATTCACGGAACTAAAGCTCTCGAAGAGAAATATTTTTCCCCGTTTTCTTTACATTATTCACTCATACTCCGTACCTATTGATAGTAGCGTAATGGTATATACCCTATAACCTTCCTCGATAAATGGAGTATCCAACAGAAAAAGAATCTTTCGTATCGGTCCAGTAGTTTCCGAGATCCTAGCGTTCAAACAAACAAACAAACAAACAAACTCTTCAGCTTTATAATATTAGTATAGATATGCATAAGTTTACGTAATTGGTATAATAAATTACGATCGCATGGCAGAACTGAAAACTTAATTATCCAAATTTTGTATTCTATGTCGTATTATCACAGTACTTCTAAAGAAAAGTGGAAAAAAATTGCTTGTGAATGTAACGTTAGTGTGAAACAGAAGCATAGATGCGAAACAAGTGCAAGTATGAAAGAGTAAGCAGAATTTAATGGTGTATGAAACATTTAGAATAAGAAATTGTAAAGAGGTGCGAGAGAATAAATATTTATTTATTTAACCTTTATTGCTAGTACTAACCTAATACATAACGTGTTACTTAAACTATTTTTCATACAAAGTTTATTGGATTAGTGTTAAGCGTGTCCTGTGACACATAGGCCTCTTCTAGATCCTTCCAATCATATATGTTCCTTGCCTTTCTTGTCCAGATTGTACCTCCAATTTTCTTGATATCATCTGTCCATCTTTTAACCTGTCCTCCGAATTTGTTCTGCTCTTTTCCGGTCTTTTAGTGTGACGCCTAACATGCTTCTTTCCATCCCTCTCTGACAAGTTCTTAGTTTTAAAAGATGCTTCTGGGTCAGTGCCCAAGTTTGACATCCATAAGTCAGACATGGTAAGATGCATGAGTTGAAAACTCTTTTCTTAGCTGTCATTGGGAAGTATTTACTTTTCAGAATTTCTTTAAGTGACCAATATGTTTTCCAAGCATAAGCTATTCTTTTTTGTATTTCTATTTCTGTCTGGTCTTTAAATGATATTATTTGTCCTAAATACGTGTAGTTATTTACATATTCAATATCTTCGCCATCTATTTTTATGGGAATTTCAATTCTATTAGTCATCACTTTTGTTTTAGATTTATTCATGGTAAGACCAACTACTCTACTTGCATCTGCCAGTTGTTTTATCATAATTTGAAGTATTTTAGCACTATTCGCTATTAGTACTAAGTCATCCGCAAATCTTAAGTGATGTAATTGCCTGCCGTTAATATTAATACCCAATTTATCCCAGTTGAGATCTCTAAATATGCCTTCTAATATTGCAGATAATAGTTTTGGGGACAGCGGATCTCCCTGCCTTACACCTCTCGCTATTGGAAACTCTTCTCCAGTTGTTTCTAATTTTATTTGCGCTGTACTATTTGTATATACATTTTTAATTAAACGAATATATTTTTTTGGCACCCCTTGTCTAGTTAGAGCTTGCCAAATATATTCAAAATATATTCATGCTTTATTGAGTCGAATGCTTTACAATAATCGACAAAAGCAAAGTACGCTGATTTGCTATATTCTTGACTTTTTTCTACTATCTGTTTTAGTACGTGCATATGGTCGACTGTTGAAAACCCTGCTCTAAAACCAGCTTGTTCCATGGGTTGTTGTTCGTCCATTATCCCTGTTACTCTGTTTAGTATCAGTTTCGAAAATGTTTTATAGATATTCGACATGAGGCTGATTGGCCTGTAATTTTCTATCGCGTTTCTATCGCCTTTTTTATGAAGTAATATAATTATACTTTTTGTCCTCGAGAGAATAAATAAAATACATTAAAAGGGGATGTCTTAAATTGAATACAGAAAACACAGCGACACAGCAGTAAAGAGCAGCAGATAACAACACTACACTACACATATTATGTATGTGTTTCGCTCTGGCACACTCGGCGATCCCGAGTTCACCCATACAAATCTTTCACTGCCGATTGTGACGATGAGCTTCATTCACATCTTCGATAAAATCTGTGTGTGGTATGCAAAAAAAGACGTTTTCAATCATAAAAACCGGTCATGTGCGAGTGGGAGTCGCGCATGAAGGGTTCCGTACCATTAGCAAATAAACGGTGATAACATCTTTGACTTTACTCCGAATTCCGTATACATAAGACTATATATTATACGGAATAAGTATGTACACGGATATAGTCTATCGCAGTTTCTACAGACAGGCTATCATCCAAAAAGTTTCTCTAAAGCCGCCTACTATACACACTGGCCGAGTGGAGGCCTACGCGAGCGTCGACAAAACGAGACATGGCGAGAGGTAGCATCCGAGCACACTGGCCGAGCGTAGGCCAATACGAGCTACGAGCGCCTTTGTTTTGTGCACAAAAACCGACACCGGCCAGCTAGGCGAGCGACGGCGAGTGATCACAAGTCATGGCAAAACGACAAAGTCATGAATAAACATAAGTGCAACTTCCACTCTCTGAAGTGTATCCGATAAAAACCGATAGGCTAGCAATTTTTCGGCGATGTTCAAGACTCTGAAGTTTTTTCGCACAAGAGTGTCGTTGCCTATGAGCCGAACCATCCCGAAGATGAGAATAATACTCCATACAAGAGCTAATTTGTGCTTGATATAACGTGAGCAACTGTTCAGATTCGAAGTATCATCGCACCTTTGAGAGGACACCTAGTTTTATGGCACCTAATTTAGCCATGGACTCGATATACGAGCCAAAGTTGAGCGTTGATGTCAAAGTAACGCCCAAAAGCTCGAGACGGTCAGAAACCGGCCCGGAAACAATCTCTAAAAGTGTGTTGCCAATGTAATCTGTATCTTGACGTGCGTGGCATAAAGCCCATATTTAAGTGTATGTTATTTGTCTTATGAGAGGGCGACGCTGAAGAGGCGACTACTACTCATCTTCTATTTATATAAAAGCGAAAGGTCACTCATCAAGGAATCTCAGAATCTACAAATGCTAGGAATCTAAAATTTTGCATGAAGGTCCCTTTTAGCACGAAGGCACTTGCTAAGGGGGCGTCCATAAATTATGTGAGGTAATTTTTTAAATTTTCTGTCCCTCCCTCCCCCTCTGGTGAGATGTCGTGAGATTTTATTCAACCCCCTCCCCCATCCCCCAATCTCATGTGAGATTTTTCAAGATGTGGGTTTCTTACGTAAACACGTTAGATTGTTTTATTCTTTGTGTTTTATTTGAGTATTCATTTATTTTTTTGTTTCTCGACCCACAAAATGGCTTTCAAAGTCTGAACATATGAAGCAAATAAAAATACACAATAATTAGTTTATTTTGATGCCTGAGATATAGGAGATATATCAATTAGTACATTGTCGTTTACAGACACATAAAATATGGTTTCGTTGTTGAGTAGGTAATGATTTTTTTTTGTGTGACGCCGCGACGCCGACGGCGTCGATTCAGCCCGAGGAGCATTCGTATTACCATTACGTTTAAGATTAAATCTTAAGCATGTACAATCTGGATTAAATGGAACAAAATAGTATTTTTTTTTTGTTTCAAGGAAAATAAATTGCGTGATATTTGCCGAGACCCCCCCTCTCTCCATCGTAAGATTAGATGAGATTTGACTCGCCCCCCTCCCCCCTTAAACACCTCACGTAAAAACAGAAACATGGTGAAACAGCGGCTGCACTCCTTGTCTCTCAAAGTGCACCTCACTAATATTCGAGGTCTGCACTCTAATATCACCCCAGTCCACCATCACCTCGAGACTGAGCAGCCGTCACTCTTGTTTCTTACGGAGACGCAGATAGGATGTCCGTCGGATGTGGCGTACCTAACCTATCCAGGGTATACCTTGGAGCACAACTTCAAGCCGCATGCTGGAGTGTGCCTGTACGCCCGTGACGATATCTGCTGTCGGCGTCTCCGTAATCTTGAGGACACCAGGTTCTCTGTTCTATGGGCGCTGATTGACACAGGCATCGACAAAATTGTCTATGCCTGTGTCTATCGGTCGCACAGTGGAGATCAGGAGACAACTCGGCTCACCGATTATTTGAGTGAGGCAGCGGACGCGGCTCAGCAGAAGTACCCATCAGCCCAATTAGTGTTACTGGGGGATTTCAACGGCCACCATAAGGATTGGCTGTACCCATACCGGGACACTGACCATGCTGGGCTGGAAACGAGAAAGCTTGCTTTGTCGTTAGACCTAACCCAGCTGGTCCAAGAGGCGACACGGGTACCAGACGTTGAGTCGCATACTCCCTATTGCTTAGACCTTCTGCTGACAACTGATCCAGACCGATACTCCGTGGCGGTATCTTCGCCGTTAGGCAGCTCCGACCACTGTCTGGTGAAATCAGTATCCGTTTACCATCCGCCCGATCTCAGCCCCAGAAGCAACCGGCGGCTATGGAAATACAAGTCAGCAGATTGGGACGAAATGCGCTCTTTCTTTGCATCTTACCAATGGCAGCCACTGTGCTTCTCTTCTGGTGACCCGTCAGCCTGCGCGGATGCTGTGACTGATGTAATACGTACGGCTATGGAATATTTCATTCCATACTCTGACGTTTCATTATCCAGCAAAGCTCGCCCATGGTTCGGTTCTCAGTGTAAAAGTGCTGAAGCATCTAAACATGAGGCCTGCCTAGCCTGGGTTGATGCTCGACAGCGTAAGGCAAGGGATACACACCGCAAAAAGAAAGCGTTTAACAGGGCTGCTAAGGCATGCAAAAGGGTTCTTCAGAGGGCTCGATTTGACCACATTAGTCGAATAGGGAACAAACTAGCTTCGTATCCTGCGGGTAGCAAGGCGTTTTGGTCCCTAGCTAAATCGGTCGAATCGAACTTCTGCCGCTCTTCACTGCCTCCAATGCTGAAACCTGATGGGGCGCTGGCTCACACCGCAACGGAGAAGGCAAACTTGTTTGCATCTCAGTTTGCGGAAGCTTCGCGTCTAGATGCTGGTAGTGCGACACCTCCTGCTCCACCTGGCAGTCCGACTTTGATGCCGGAAATGCATATTCGCCAAATGGAGGTTCGTAAAGTGCTACGTAATCTGGACGTGAATAAAGCCAGTGGCCCGGACGGAATTCCTGCCCTAGTGTTGAAGGCTTGTGCACCTGAGTTGTCTCCTGTACTAACGCACCTGTATAGACTCTCTCTCCAAACTGGGCAAGTACCGAAATCGTGGAAGCTTGCTAACGTGCAACCTGTGCCCAAAAAAGGTAGTCGTGCTGACCCTGCCAACTACAGGCCCATCTCGGTCACGTCCATACTCTGCAAGACTATGGAACGTGTCTTAAACCGCAGGCTCCTGGCATACCTAGAATCTAACGACCTCCTCAGTGACCGGCAATACGGGTTTCGCCGAAACCGGTCGACTGGGGACATTCTGGCGTATGTCACTCACATCTGGAGTGAAGCTATCGAGAAACACGGGGAAGCACTTGCAGTCTCCCTGGATATCTCGAAGGCTTTTGACAGGGTTTGGCATGATGGCCTTATTAGCAAGCTTTCTAGTTATGGTTTGTCTCCAGGTTTTATTGCGTGGATATCGGACTTCTTGAGAGATCGGTCCATACGAGTTGTCATTGATGGCTGCTCGTCGGACCAAATGGGTATCAATGCCGGAGTCCCTCAAGGGTCGGTACTCTCTGCGACGCTTTTTCTGCTACATATCAACGATCTGCTGAAGCCCGGTATCTTTGGGTACGCAGATGATAGCACCGTTGTAGAGAGTTACATATCTATCGCGAGAGCCAGCGGTCAACAAACTAAGGTATTGAGAGAGAGTATGGTCGAGCGTTTGAACTTGGCCCTTGAGGCAGTCTCTGAATGGGGCGAAACCAATCTGGCCAAGTTTAATGCGGGAAAGGCGTGTCTGTTCTCCGCAAAAAGGAGTCAATTTCTACAGACTCCTACTTTTCGAGGTGTATCCGTGCCGGTTACTGATCATCTTGAGCTTTTGGGTGTTACCCTGACATCTACACTCAACTTTGGCACGATTATCGAGTCCAAGGCTAAATTAGCTGCCAAAAAACTAGGTGTCCTCTCAAAGGTGCGAAAGTACTTCAAGTCTGAACAATTGCTTTTATTATATAAAGCACAGATTCGCTCTTGTATGGAGTACTGTTCGCACCTTTGGGATGGATCGGCTAAGTATCAGCTTGAGGCTCTGGAATCGATCGAGAGGCGTGCTAAAAGGCTCATAGGCAATAATTCTCTTGTGCGAAAAAGACTGCAAACTCTTGAACATCGCCGAAAAATTGCTAGCTTATCGGTTTATTATCGGATACACTTCGGAGAGTGTGCATCTGATCTGCATGATCTAATACCACCTAGCCCTTTTTTCTATCGGACTTCTCGTAACTCGAAGAAGCGGCATCGTTTCATGGTTGATGTTCCAAAGACACGAACAAAGCGGTTTGACTCTACTTTTGTGATAAGAACGTCTCGACTGTGGAATGAGTTGCCTGAGTGGGTTTTTCCCGATGGTTATAATCTTGGTGTCTTCAAATCGAGAGTGAATCGGTTTCTTCTAGGTAAGCACGCTCCATCTTAGACCACATCGTCGCTTAACATCAGGCGAGATGGTGGTCAAGTGTAAACCTATAAAAGTTAAAAAAAAAAAAAAAAAAAACGTAATTTATGAACGCCCCCTAAGACGGGACTTTGCGAATTTCAACCCATAAGAGGGTGAAACAAGGGGTGAATGAAATTGTATGAAAAGAATGAGGGTGTATGAAAATTCGCCATTTTCAAAGTTATCAAATTTTGTATAGACACTTGACACGAAGCAATCATATGTTTGTTCTATCAATTTTGTAATTTCTAACTGTACGGGGATGAAATTGGGGTTGAAAAGGGGGATGAATGTCAATATGGAAGTTTCCAACCGTTGAAGATAAAACCATGAAACTCTGTATATAGACACTTGACACGAAGCAAACGTATGTTTGTTCTAGCAATTTTTTAATTCCGAACTGTATGGGAAAAAATTGCGATTGAAATGGGGGACGAATGTACGCTTGCACACCTAAACAACTGAACCTATTTTGATGAAATTGTTTTATTATAAGCTGTTTTTAGTAACCGGTAATGTGGTCTGGGTATACAAATAGGTACTGCCTGAGTTACCTTAGTATTTATTTCGCGCGGACGAAGTCGCGGGTAACAGCTAGTACTCTATAAAAAGAAAAGAATTGTTGTATACACTACGAAAACTTAGAAACGAATTATCTTAAATTAATATAGGTTTAAACTCATTTATTTTGTCATTTTTCTAGTAGAATTATTTTTTATTTGTCAGATGGTAGCCTAGTCGTATAAGTCGGCGCAGACCTTTAACGTCTTCGTCGAACGATTGTGTGATTTATTGGACTGCGCTAGTATTATTTAGTTACTTAAGAGTGCGCCTAATGCCAGGGAAAAATCAGTTTTCACCCGCGCGACGTGTTTCTTAATGCGCATATACATAAAGTCGAGAATAGCATGACACAGTTTGGAGGAAAAATCAATATTAAATCAGGAGTCCATATTTGACCAAGTTTTATTTAGTTACTCAATAATTAAACATAAATTTAAAAAAGTGTTCGGTTACTTTACTAGAACGTACAATTAAGAATTTTATTACCAATAAATAATGTGGGGTCATCGCTGATAATTTCGAGTACTCGAATTAAAACGGGTTTTTTCGGTGTCATTTTTATTTTTTTATTATAAAAAACTCTGATCTATTTGTAAAATTCTATTCGGTTATGGTGCTTCTTCTTGATTGTACCCACATGTCAATATTTTTTTGTCCTAGTTTTTAGTTTCTTAACTTCAGTGAGCGGCGTCGAAAATGTCCTTTTTTCGTTTTCTGGCACTAGGCGCCCTCTTAGTTTTGCTACTTAAGGCTTGCTTTTGATTGGACTAGTTGGTTGTCCTGATGATAATACTGTTCTGAAGAGGGACTTGCCTGACTCTAAGGCTAAGAGAATAGATTTCCGATGGGCAAACGTGCGAATTCAACTCTGAAGTCAGTGTTAGAGGCGACCACGCCATAGTCAAATTTTACGCCCAGAAGACGCAAGTTTGCTTATTGTCCACCAAGAAAGCACTAATAGCAAGTTGGGGACTTGATCCTTCATTCAGAACATTTTAATTCAGCGTTCGTTTGGAATTTTTAGGTATTCGAAGGAGGAAACGATCGACACCAAAACAAATACCGCTGTGAGCTGTAAAAATAGCCTTGTATGCTGTGCAAAGTCAAGCAGTTTTTGACAACTAATATTTCTATTGGTCAGCTTGACTACTGCTGCTGCTTCTGCACTGCAACTGCTTGCCCTACCGCGGCGCTATTACCGCGGCGGATGAAATTTGACATTATCATAGAGAGTCGTTCTTTTTGCCCGACGCAGCCTTGCGTGCTTACGTGTAAAGTGTGTTCTCTTGATGCCTTTGAGCTTTGAGTTTGCCCCGGAGACGGATAAGCCGCCGAGTGTTGTGCGGGCTAGTTCGCGGAAAATAATAATAATATAATACTTTATTACACTACAAATTAACAATAAACCTTAATGCTAATTCAATATCTTATAATAAACGAAGTAACTTGCAGAGTAATGGAAAAGTGTGAATACTTCCCCGCGTTCCTGCCGTATGCGGCAAAGGTGGAGGTTTTAGTCGGTAAAAGCTTCACTTGTGGTCTCTAGTCCGACCAATCGCATACCCCGATCATCAGCGGCCCGACCCGTAATACATTTTTCGTCCACGGAAAAACCAAATAATAATTTTTGTTGTGTAGATAACTAAGTATTTAAGCGCGTACCATAGTTTAACAACTGTCAAAGCGGTAGAAATCTGCGAGATGTACCAAAGATGTGTCTGCAGAGATTCTAGCGAATCTCTGCAAATTTTTTTCAAAATAACAAAAAAATACTTGAAATTAAAGTTTAATTCAAATCTCGACCAAATTTCATAAGAATCGTCACTAAATCACTATACCTATCGTCAAAATACATGAAAGCTAATATTCGTTTTTTTTTAATAATTTAGTGCATATTCCCAAACCCGCCACACCGATTTCGATATAATTTGTATGGGAGTGGTTCCATACAAATTTTGAACTGAACTATATCATTATCTACCAAACAAAAAAACAGCAATCAAAATTGAATTCATAATTTTGGCGGCGCTATCGCGTAACCATAGAATAGATAATATAGATAGAACGGACACTCCCCACCCCCCGCCAATTTCAAGGTTCCTCCCCCTCGCGGACGCGAGGCGGACTCAACGAAGGGTTATTATATCGGACGATATTTTTTTATGAGAATACGACCATGATGCTGTATTATTTAACAAAATGGTACCAAATTTTTCGTCTATTATACGAAACAAGAATATGAGATTTTTAATTTCATAAGAATTTCTACAAAGATTGAATCATTTTTATAAACTGTGTTAAGCTATTCTGGTTAGAAGTAGGTAGGCCTACCTATAATGAAATACGCGATATGTGGAGTGATTAATTAATATATTGTCAGAATAAAGTTTTCTCTTTGGGTAAGTGTACTTAACTAAAAATCAATTCGTATATGGTACCTATATTATGTCCTATTTTGTTTTAAATCTTCTCCCTTCTGATTGTTGATGAAAGTTATAGTTACCTACATTAAAGATAGTACTAACTAGGTAAGATTGTAAGCCACTTCTTAACACAGGCAGGTGAACTCACGGGTCACAGCTAGGTATTCCATAAAATAATTTAGTAACCCTAGATGACACGCATACATGCGTAAATGTGTTCGAACGACATATGCGTAGTTGTGTGAGTGTAGGTATGTCGACTTCACCGTTTGTTTGGAGTTTAGGCCGAGTGTCCGGGGTGTGGCGTAACATAAGTAAGTACATACAAAAAAAATACATACAACTGAATTGATAACCTCCTCCTTGTTTGAAATTGGTTAAAAAATAACCAAAGTGCGTTTTATAACATGTTTTTTATAACATTTGTTCTACGATATTTTTATTGTGTATTAAATTTGATTACAGATTGAATATAATAATAGTTGACTATGTAGGATTAGTTGACAGGACGCTGCTCCCAGTATCGTACTCTGATATATTATTATGTATAATATTCCATCATAAATAAGCAAATCTAGGAACTATTTATTTATGGAATTCTTGTAAAAGATCTTGTAAGATGATTCCTGTAAAAAGTAGATCCGGATAAGTAGATGCCGGTAATCTATAGAGGTAATATAGATTATAGTTAATTGTAAACGAGAAGGAGTTTGTAGGAGATATTGTCAGAGTCAGACTTTTTGAAGTGAAAACTTCTTTAGGCGCGCCTAGACAGATTTTTCGTGGGCTGTGAATTTAATTAATTCGTCACGCTCGGGTATGATAAGAAAGCTTCGGGTAAACTCGGGACCATGGCTATTGGCAATCTAGAAATACGTCAGCCAATGGGAAATGCTGACGCATTTCTAGATGGCCATGCCAAGATGGCGAGGACACGCCCTCCGGTTACACCCGTGTTGTTTCCAAGGTAAGCTATCAAATCAAATTTTGAGTTTTAAGTTTTCACTTCTATCGGGAGTTCCTATGACTGCCAATTTTTTTGATTGTTATTGTTGGAAACTTATAGAAACTTCAAACTGGCAAGCTTATAGTTTGCTAGGCCATCTGACTGAAATACAATCGAAAAACTATAAACTTAACACAAAAGCGTAATTGCATCTATTGTTACTGTATAATATATGATTAAGACATTGTCTTAAATGAAAAGAATTGGTTTCTTTTTGATTTTGTAATTGATTCGAGTAGACACAATTGGTGTATTAAAGTATTTTACGTCATTGAATTGATACTATTTTGGTATAAAAGGTGGGTGAAATGAGAAATTGGTATCAGTCCGATCCTAGCTCTCAAAATGAGAGTGACGCCGTTCGTGATCCTTCTCTGCGCTCTGCAGGTAAGTGATGATTACAATCTAGAGCTTCAAACTTGTTAGAGATTTAATTTTGTATTTAAGTAAAACTCATCTTGTTTAATGTTTCCGGTTCAAGTACCATTCACGTGCAATTTTTACTAGGATACCTAATCGTGTAGGATGTAATTTGTCATTGCCATCCAGCGAGGTAATGAAGCCACAAATTTATCCTCCTTTGCACCGGGAATAGTGCGATTTGGATTATTTGATTATTAAATTATTATCATAAGTAAATAAATTTAATTATCATTAAGTAAGCATTGTCTAAGTGATATTTCTTACTTGATGATTTAATATCACTTAAATTTATTTGCAAAATATTTTTTTTTCTTTGTATATCTAAATTCTACTATTTAATATTACAATAATAGTTCAAGAAAATATGGTTAATATGACAGTTTAAGACCGTTAATACACATTAAACCGTTAATTAAAAATAAAATTCAAATTTAAAATTTCAAAGTGGTTTATGGTTTTAGATAATGTTATGTCCATTGATAGCTATAATCTATATAAATACATGTAAAAAGTGAAAGGTCACTTATCACCGAATCACTATAGAAACTATAAATGCTAGGAGTCTCAAATTTTACATGGAGGTGCGTTTTAGCACGTAGGGGCGTGCTAAGACGGAGTTTTGCGAAATTCAACCCCTAAGCGGGCGGTGAAACAAGGGATGGACGGCTGTATGAAAATTACAAAGTTATAAGCATGATATCCACTGGACCAATTTTAATGTAATTTGGTACACAGATAAACCAAGGAACTAAACCCTAAGAAAGGACATAGACTACTTTTTATTACGGAAAAAGGGTTGAAGGGGTTCAAATGGGGGATGAGAGTTTTATGTCGAAGTTCGTCAATGTTGAAGATAAAACCATGAATCTTTGCGTCTAGACACTTAAAGGCCTGTTTTCATTTTGATTAGTGCGAGTGAGTAGTGCAGGTGCTGAGTGATTAGTAGCAAACACAACTAAACCACTGAACCGATTTTAATAAAATGTGGTGCACAGATTAACAGGACTCAGGAAAAGAGGGCGACTTTTTAACACAGAAAAAAAAGTGGAAAGTGTGGAAATGAGAAATGAAAGTTAACATGGAAGTTCGCCAAAGATATAACCGTTAAAAACAATTGCAACTAGACAATTGAAATCCATACTACTAAACTATAAATGTCAAAGTAACTCTGTGTGTTACGCTCTAACGCATTGACAACTGAGCAGATTTTGATGAAACCGTACAAAATGTTTTAAAATATAAGCTGTGTTTGGTAAACGTAACTTTATATAGGAGTAAAAATACTGCCTCGGTTATCTTAATTATTCATTTCGCGCGAACGAAGTCACAGGTAAAAGCTAGTAGTATACAAGTATACATATATAAACCATTAAACTTATTGAAACATGTTTATAGTTTAAAATGTTGTAGTGTTCATTTCCGGCATTTGATATTTTAACTTAATTTGTTATCTACATCGCACAATGGCGCGCCGCTAGTTATTGAAAATAAATAACCAACCCAATTAACATACATAATCGTACTCGTATTATACTGATTACTCGTATTACTATTAGGAAAAACGTCTTACGTTGTGGACAATAATTTTATAATAAAATAAAAATATCTTTATTTGCGCATATGGGTATTTACAGGTTATAGGATATAGAAAAAAGAGCTACATTCTGCCTTTCGGCATGAAAAACACTAAACACATTAGTTTGCATACAAGAACTTGAAATTATTTGAAACAAATATTATACAATAAAAAATAGGCATCTTTGTCAAGGTTTTTTTCAATTAATGTCATAATTCACAACATATTCTTTATGTCAGAATTATAAATTGTTTTTTTTATAAAAGTAATAGTATAGTATAGTATCTTTCTATTTTGTTTCAGTTTGTATCTGCAGATATTTTAGACCAATTTCAACAATATGAAGAAAATACTGTAGTAGATTCCAATACTAACTCAGACGAATATAAAATTGGCGAAAATGGCCAGAAATATCATGAACATGTCAACACTAAAGTAATGCATGGTAAATCTAAAACAAAGGCACACCATGGTGAAAAAATAATTAAAATTTTCACTGTAGAAATCGATGAAGACGGAAACGAAAGTATAGTAGAAAAAGAACTAACAATCGAAGCTCTATCCGGTGGAAGTTCTTCGTCCTCATCATCTGCATCATCTGCAGCTAGTGCTAGTACAAGTAGCGCCACTAGTGTTGCAGCAGGTGGTTACGGCGCGAGCGGTTCCAGTGCTGGAAGTGGTTCTAGCGCTGCCGCCAGTTCTGGTGCTGGAGCCGGAGCTGGAGGCTACGGTTCCGGTGGATATGGTACTGGCTCTGGTGCTGGGGCCGGAGCAGGGGGTTACGGCATCGGCGGTTACGGTGCTGGTTCTGGTAGCTCATCAAGCTCATCTAGTTCGGCTAGTTCATCGGCTAGCTCTGGAAGAGGATCTGGAGTAGCAGGTGGAGCAGGTTACGGCTACTATGACTTGGGCAACAACTGGGTGAGCTACTCATCGGCGGCGTCAGCCTCGGCCGCTGCGTCAGCTGCCGGTGTCACAGGATATTACAACAACCTCGGCAGTTGGGTGGACCTCGGCGGTTCTGGCGGTTATGGTGGTTACGGCGGTTATGGTGCTGGTGCTGGTGCTGGTGCCAGTGCTAATGCTGGAGCCGGCGCTGGAGCTGGATTCGGTGGTGCAGGATACGGAGGATTGGACGGGTACGGAGCCGGCGGTTACGGTGCTGGTGCTGGTAGCTCATCTAGCTCATCAAGCTCATCTAGCTCGTCTAGTTCTTCATCATCTGGTTCAAGTGGACCTTCCGTCCTTCTTATCGGACTTGGCGGTGATGGATCGTCTTCTTCGAGCTCATCTTCGTCCAGCTCAAGCAGTTCATCGGCTAGCTCTGGAAGAGGATCTGGAGTAGCAGGTGGAGCAGGTTTCGGCTACTATGACTTGGGCAACAACTGGGTGAGCTACTCATCGGCGGCGTCAGCCTCGGCCGCTGCGTCAGCTGCCGGTGTCACAGGATATTACAACAACCTCGGCAGTTGGGTAGACCTCGGCGATTCGGGTGTTGGCGGTTATGGTGGTTACGGCGGTTATGGTGCTGGTGCTGGTGCTGGTGCTAGTGCTAGTGCTGGAGCCGGCGCTGGAGCTGGATTCGGTGAAGCAGGAGGATACGGAGGATTAGGTGGTTACGGTGCCGGCGGTTACGGTGCTGGTGCTGGTAGCTCATCCAGCTCATCTAGTTCGGCTAGTTCATCGACTAGCTCAGGAAGAGGATCTGGAGTAGCAGGTGGAACAGGGTTCGGCTACTATGACTTGGGCAACAACTGGGTGAGCTTCTCATCAGCGGCGTCAGCCTCGGCCGCTGCGTCAGCTGCCGGTGTCACAGGATATTACAACAACCTCGGCAGTTGGGTGGACCTCGGCGGTTCTGGCGGTTATGGTGGTTACGGCGGTTATGGTGCTGGTGCTGGTGCCAGTGCTAATGCTGGAGCCGGCGCTGGAGCTGGATTCGGTGGTGCAGGATACGGAGGATTGGACGGGTACGGAGCCGGCGGTTACGGTGCTGGTGCTGGTAGCTCATCTAGCTCATCTAGCTCGTCTAGTTCTTCATCATCTGGTTCCAGTGGACCTTCCGTCCTTCTTATCGGACTTGGCGGTGATGGATCGTCTTCATCGAGCTCATCTTCGTCCAGCTCAAGCAGTTCATCGACTAGCTCTGGAAGAGGATCTGGAGTAGCAGGTGGAGCAGGTTTCGGCTACTATGACTTGGGCAACAACTGGGTGAGCTACTCATCGGCGGCGTCAGCCTCGGCCGCTGCTTCAGCTGCCGGTGTCACAGGATATTACAACAACCTCGGCAGTTGGGTAGACCTCGGCGATTCGGGTGTTGGCGGTTATGGTGGTTACGGCGGTTATGGTGCTGGTGCTGGTGCTGGTGCTAGTGCTAGTGCTGGAGCCAGCGCTGGAGCTGGATTCGGCGGCGCAGGAGGATACGGAGGATTAGGTGGTTACGGTGCCGGCGGTTACGGTGCTGGTGCTGGTAGCTCATCCAGCTCATCTAGTTCGGCTAGTTCATCGACTAGCTCAGGAAGAGGATCTGGAGTAGCAGGTGGAACAGGGTTCGGCTACTATGACTTGGGCAACAACTGGGTGAGCTTCTCATCAGCGGCGTCAGCCTCGGCCGCTGCGTCAGCTGCCGGTGTCACAGGATATTACAACAACCTCGGCAGTTGGGTGGACCTCGGCGGTTCTGGCGGTTATGGTGGTTACGGTGGTTATGGTGCTGGTGCTGGTGCCAGTGCTAATGCTGGAGCCGGCGCTGGAGCTGGATTCGGTGGTGCAGGATACGGAGGATTGGACAGGTACGGAGCCGGCGGTTACGGTGCTGGTGCTGGTAGCTCATCTAGCTCATCAAGCTCATCTAGCTCGTCTAGTTCTTCATCATCTGGTTCAAGTGGACCTACCGTCCTTCTTATCGGACTTGGCGGTGATGGATCGTCTTCATCGAGCTCATCTTCGTCCAGCTCAAGCAGTTCATCGGCTAGCTCTGGAAGAGGATCTGGAGTAGCAGGTGGAGCAGGTTTCGGCTACTATGACTTGGGCAACAACTGGGTGAGCTACTCATCGGCGGCGTCAGCCTCGGCCGCTGCGTCAGCTGCCGGTGTCACAGGATATTACAACAACCTCGGCAGTTGGGTAGACCTCGGCGATTCGGGTGTTGGCGGTTATGGTGGTTACGGCGGTTATGGTGCTGGTGCTGGTGCTGGTGCTGGTGCTAGTGCTAGTGCTGGAGCCGGCGCTGGAGCTGGATTCGGTGGAGCAGGAGGATACGGAGGATTAGGTGGTTACGGTGCCGGCGGTTACGGTGCTGGTGCTGGTAGCTCATCCAGCTCATCTAGTTCGGCTAGTTCATCGACTAGCTCAGGAAGAGGATCTGGAGTAGCAGGTGGAACAGGGTTCGGCTACTATGACTTGGGCAACAACTGGGTGAGCTTCTCATCAGCGGCGTCAGCCTCGGCCGCTGCGTCAGCTGCCGGTGTCACAGGATATTACAACAACCTCGGCAGTTGGGTGGACCTCGGCGGTTCTGGCGGTTATGGTGGTTACGGCGGTTATGGTGCTGGTGCTGGTGCTGGTGCCAGTGCTAATGCTGGAGCCGGCGCTGGAGCTGGATTCGGTGGTGCAGGATACGGAGGATTGGACGGGTACGGAGCCGGCGGTTACGGTGCTGGTGCTGGTAGCTCATCTAGCTCATCAAGCTCATCTAGCTCGTCTAGTTCTTCATCATCTGGTTCCAGTGGACCTTCCGTCCTTCTTATCGGACTTGGCGGTGATGGATCGTCTTCATCGAGCTCATCTTCGTCTAGCTCAAGCAGTTCATCGACTAGCTCTGGAAGAGGATCTGGAGTTGCAGGTGGAGCAGGTTTCGGCTACTATGACTTGGGCAACAACTGGGTGAGCTACTCATCGGCGGCGTCAGCCTCGGCCGCTGCTTCAGCTGCCGGTGTCACAGGATATTACAACAACCTCGGCAGTTGGGTAGACCTCGGCGATTCGGGTGTTGGCGGTTATGGTGGTTACGGCGGTTATGGTGCTGGTGCTGGTGCTGGTGCTAGTGCTAGTGCTGGAGCCGGCGCTGGAGCTGGATTCGGTGGAGCAGGAGGATACGGAGGATTAGGTGGTTACGGTGCCGGCGGTTACGGTGCTGGTGCTGGTAGCTCATCCAGCTCATCTAGTTCGGCTAGTTCATCGACTAGCTCAGGAAGAGGATCTGGAGTAGCAGGTGGATCAGGTTTCGGCTACTATGACTTGGGCAACAACTGGGTGAGCTTCTCATCAGCGGCGTCAGCCTCGGCCGCTGCGTCAGCTGCCGGTGTCACAGGATATTACAACAACCTCGGCAGTTGGGTGGACCTCGGCGGTTCTGGCGGTTATGGTGGTTACGGTGGTTATGGTGCTGGTGCTGGTGCCAGTGCTAATGCTGGAGCCGGCGCTGGAGCTGGATTCGGTGGTGCAGGATACGGAGGATTGGACGGGTACGGAGCCGGCGGTTACGGTGCTGGTGCTGGTAGCTCATCTAGCTCATCAAGCTCGTCTAGTTCTTCATCATCTGGTTCCAGTGGACCTTCCGTCCTTCTTATCGGACTTGGCGGTGATGGATCGTCTTCATCGAGCTCATCTTCGTCCAGCTCAAGCAGTTCATCGGCTGGCTCTGGAAGAGGATCTGGAGTAGCAGGTGGAGCAGGTTTCGGCTACTATGACTTGGGCAACAACTGGGTGAGCTACTCATCGGCGGCGTCAGCCTCGGCCGCTGCGTCAGCTGCCGGTGTCACAGGATATTACAACAACCTCGGCAGTTGGGTAGACCTCGGCGATTCGGGTGTTGGCGGTTATGGTGGTTACGGCGGTTATGGTGCTGGTGCTGGTGCTGGTGCTGGTGCTAGTGCTAGTGCTAGTGCTGGAGCCAGCGCTGGAGCTGGATTCGGTGGAGCAGGAGGATACGGAGGATTTGGTGGTTACGGTGCTGGCGGTTACGGTGCTGGTGCTGGTAGCTCATCCAGCTCATCTAGTTCGGCTAGTTCATCGACTAGCTCAGGAAGAGGATCTGGAGTAGCAGGCGGAACAGGGTTCGGCTACTATGACTTGGGCAACAACTGGGTGAGCTTCTCATCAGCGGCGTCAGCCTCGGCCGCTGCGTCAGCTGCCGGTGTCACAGGATATTACAACAACCTCGGCAGTTGGGTGGACCTCGGCGGTTCTGGCGGTTATGGTGGTTACGGCGGTTATGGTGCTGGTGCTGGTGCTGGTGCCAGTGCTAATGCTGGAGCCGGCGCTGGAGCTGGATTCGGTGGTGCAGGATACGGAGGATTGGACGGGTACGGAGCCGGCGGTTACGGTGCTGGTGCTGGTAGCTCATCTAGCTCATCTAGCTCGTCTAGTTCTTCATCATCTGGTTCCAGTGGACCTTCCGTCCTTCTTATCGGACTTGGCGGTGATGGATCGTCTTCATCGAGCTCATCTTCGTCCAGCTCAAGCAGTTCATCGACTAGCTCTGGAAGAGGATCTGGAGTAGCAGGTGGAGCAGGTTTCGGCTACTATGACTTGGGCAACAACTGGGTGAGCTACTCATCGGCGGCGTCAGCCTCGGCCGCTGCTTCAGCTGCCGGTGTCACAGGATATTACAACAACCTCGGCAGTTGGGTAGACCTCGGCGATTCGGGTGTTGGCGGTTATGGTGGTTACGGCGGTTATGGTGCTGGTGCTGGTGCTGGTGCTAGTGCTAGTGCTGGAGCCAGCGCTGGAGCTGGATTCGGCGGCGCAGGAGGATACGGAGGATTAGGTGGTTACGGTGCCGGCGGTTACGGTGCTGGTGCTGGTAGCTCATCCAGCTCATCTAGTTCGGCTAGTTCATCGACTAGCTCAGGAAGAGGATCTGGAGTAGCAGGTGGAACAGGGTTCGGCTACTATGACTTGGGCAACAACTGGGTGAGCTTCTCATCAGCGGCGTCAGCCTCGGCCGCTGCGTCAGCTGCCGGTGTCACAGGATATTACAACAACCTCGGCAGTTGGGTGGACCTCGGCGGTTCTGGCGGTTATGGTGGTTACGGTGGTTATGGTGCTGGTGCTGGTGCCAGTGCTAATGCTGGAGCCGGCGCTGGAGCTGGATTCGGTGGTGCAGGATACGGAGGATTGGACGGGTACGGAGCCGGCGGTTACGGTGCTGGTGCTGGTAGCTCATCTAGCTCATCAAGCTCATCTAGCTCGTCTAGTTCTTCATCATCTGGTTCAAGTGGACCTACCGTCCTTCTTATCGGACTTGGCGGTGATGGATCGTCTTCATCGAGCTCATCTTCGTCCAGCTCAAGCAGTTCATCGACTAGCTCTGGAAGAGGATCTGGAGTAGCAGGTGGAGCAGGTTTCGGCTACTATGACTTGGGCAACAACTGGGTGAGCTACTCATCGGCGGCGTCAGCCTCGGCCGCTGCGTCAGCTGCCGGTGTCACAGGATATTACAACAACCTCGGCAGTTGGGTAGACCTCGGCGATTCGGGTGTTGGCGGTTATGGTGGTTACGGCGGTTATGGTGCTGGTGCTGGTGCTGGTGCTAGTGCTAGTGCTGGAGCCGGCGCTGGAGCTGGATTCGGTGGAGCAGGAGGATACGGAGGATTAGGTGGTTACGGTGCCGGCGGTTACGGTGCTGGTGCTGGTAGCTCATCCAGCTCATCTAGTTCGGCTAGTTCATCGACTAGCTCAGGAAGAGGATCTGGAGTAGCAGGTGGAACAGGGTTCGGCTACTATGACTTGGGCAACAACTGGGTGAGCTTCTCATCAGCGGCGTCAGCCTCGGCCGCTGCGTCAGCTGCCGGTGTCACAGGATATTACAACAACCTCGGCAGTTGGGTGGACCTCGGCGGTTCTGGCGGTTATGGTGGTTACGGCGGTTATGGTGCTGGTGCTGGTGCTGGTGCCAGTGCTAGTGCTGGAGCCAGCGCTGGAGCTGGATTCGGTGGTGCAGGATACGGAGGATTGGACGGTTATGGCGCCGGCAGTTACGGTGCTGGTACTGGTAGCTCATCTAGCTCATCAAGCTCATCTAGCGCGTCTAGTTCTTCATCATCTGGTTCCAGTGGACCTTCCGTCCTTCTTATCGGACTTGGCGGTGATGGATCGTCTTCATCGAGCTCATCTTCGTCCAGCTCAAGCAGTTCATCGGCTGGCTCTGGAAGAGGATCTGGAGTAGCAGGTGGAGCAGGTTTCGGCTACTATGACTTGGGCAACAACTGGGTGAGCTACTCATCGGCGGCGTCAGCCTCGGCCGCTGCGTCAGCTGCCGGTGTCACAGGATATTACAACAACCTCGGCAGTTGGGTAGACCTCGGCGATTCGGGTGTTGGCGGTTATGGTGGTTACGGCGGTTATGGTGCTGGTGCTGGTGCTGGTGCTGGTGCTAGTGCTAGTGCTGGAGCCGGCGCTGGAGCTGGATTCGGTGGAGCAGGAGGATACGGAGGATTAGGTGGTTACGGTGCCGGCGGTTACGGTGCTGGTGCTGGTAGCTCATCCAGCTCATCTAGTTCGGCTAGTTCATCGACTAGCTCAGGAAGAGGATCTGGAGTAGCAGGTGGAACAGGGTTCGGCTACTATGACTTGGGCAACAACTGGGTGAGCTTCTCATCAGCGGCGTCAGCCTCGGCCGCTGCGTCAGCTGCCGGTGTCACAGGATATTACAACAACCTCGGCAGTTGGGTGGACCTAGGCGGTTCTGGCGGTTATGGTGGTTACGGTGGTTATGGTGCTGGTGCTGGTGCCAGTGCTAGTGCTGGAGCCAGCGCTGGAGCTGGATTCGGTGGTGCAGGATACGGAGGATTGGACGGTTATGGCGCCGGCGGTTACGGTGCTGGTGCTGGTAGCTCATCTAGCTCATCAAGCTCATCTAGCTCGTCTAGTTCTTCATCATCTGGTTCCAGTGGACCTTCCGTCCTTCTTATCGGACTTGGCGGTGATGGATCGTCTTCATCGAGCTCATCTTCGTCCAGCTCAAGCAGTTCATCGGCTGGCTCTGGAAGAGGATCTGGAGTAGCAGGTGGAGCAGGTTTCGGCTACTATGACTTGGGCAACAACTGGGTGAGCTACTCATCGGCGGCGTCAGCCTCGGCCGCTGCGTCAGCTGCCGGTGTCACAGGATATTACAACAACCTCGGCAGTTGGGTAGACCTCGGCGATTCGGGTGTTGGCGGTTATGGTGGTTACGGCGGTTATGGTGCTGGTGCTGGTGCTGGTGCTGGTGCTAGTGCTAGTGCTAGTGCTGGAGCCAGCGCTGGAGCTGGATTCGGTGGAGCAGGAGGATACGGAGGATTTGGTGGTTACGGTGCTGGCGGTTACGGTGCTGGTGCTGGTAGCTCATCCAGCTCATCTAGTTCGGCTAGTTCATCGACTAGCTCAGGAAGAGGATCTGGAGTAGCAGGCGGAACAGGGTTCGGCTACTATGACTTGGGCAACAACTGGGTGAGCTTCTCATCAGCGGCGTCAGCCTCGGCCGCTGCGTCAGCTGCCGGTGTCACAGGATATTACAACAACCTCGGCAGTTGGGTGGACCTCGGCGGTTCTGGCGGTTATGGTGGTTACGGCGGTTATGGTGCTGGTGCTGGTGCTGGTGCCAGTGCTAGTGCTGGAGCCAGTGCTGGAGCTGGATTCGGTGGTGCAGGATACGGTGGATTGGACGGTTATGGCGCCGGCGGTTACGGTGCTGGTGCTGGTAGCTCATCTAGCTCATCAAGCTCATCTAGCTCGTCTAGTTCTTCATCATCTGGTTCCAGTGGACCTTCCGTCCTTCTTATCGGACTTGGCGGTGATGGATCGTCTTCATCGAGCTCATCTTCGTCCAGCTCAAGCAGTTCATCGGCTGGCTCTGGAAGAGGATCTGGAGT
The DNA here is from genome assembly GCA_963693475.1 of Ectropis crepuscularia. NCBI lineage: Eukaryota > Metazoa > Arthropoda > Insecta > Lepidoptera > Geometridae > Ectropis > Ectropis crepuscularia. The sequence goes on from OY856359.1 coordinate 18,280,226, forward strand.
AGCAGGTGGAGCAGGTTTCGGCTACTATGACTTGGGCAACAACTGGGTGAGCTACTCATCGGCGGCGTCAGCCTCGGCTGCTGCGTCAGCTGCCGGTGTCACAGGATATTACAACAACCTCGGCAGTTGGGTAGACCTCGGCGATTCGGGTGTTGGCGGTTATGGTGGTTACGGCGGTTATGGTGCTGGTGCTGGTGCTGGTGCTAGTGCTAGTGCTGGAGCCAGCGCTGGGGCTGGATTCGGTGGAGCAGGAGGATACGGAGGATTTGGTGGTTACGGTGCCGGCGGTTACGGTGCTGGTAGCTCATCCAGCTCATCTAGTTCGGCTAGTTCATCGGCTAGCTCAGGAAGAGGATCTGGAGTAGCAGGTGGATCAGGTTTCGGCTACTATGACTTGGGCAACAACTGGGTGAGCTTCTCATCAGCGGCGTCAGCCTCGGCCGCTGCGTCAGCTGCCGGTGTCACAGGATATTACAACAACCTCGGCAGTTGGGTGGACCTCGGCGGTTCTGGCGGTTATGGTGGTTACGGCGGTTATGGTGCTGGTGCTGGTGCCGGTGCTTATGCTGGAGCCGGCGCTGGAGCTGGATTCGGTGGTGCAGGATACGGAGGTTTGGACGGTTACGGAGCCGGCGGTTACGGTGCTGGTGCTGGTAGCTCATCTAGCTCATCAAGCTCATCTAGCTCGTCTAGTTCTTCATCTGGTTCAAGTGGACCTTCCGTCCTTCTTATCGGACTTGGTGGTGATGGATCGTCTTCATCGAGCTCATCTTCGTCCAGCTCAAGCAGTTCATCGGCTGGCTCTGGAAGAGGATCTGGAGTAGCAGGTGGAGCAGGTTTCGGCTACTATGACTTGGGCAACAACTGGGTGAGCTTCTCATCAGCGGCGTCAGCCTCGGCCGCTGCGTCAGCTGCCGGTGTCACAGGATATTACAACAACCTCGGCAGTTGGGTAGACCTCGGCGATTCGGGTGTTGGCGGTTATGGTGGTTACGGCGGTTATGGTGCTGGTGCTGGTGCTGGTGCTAGTGCTGGAGCCGGCGCTGGAGCTGGATTCGGTGGAGCAGGAGGATATGGAGGATTAGGTGGTTACGGTGCCGGCGGTTACGGTGCTGGTGCTGGTAGCTCATCCAGCTCATCTAGTTCGGCTAGTTCATCGACTAGCTCAGGAAGAGGATCTGGAGTAGCAGGTGGAACAGGGTTCGGCTACTATGACTTGGGCAACAACTGGGTGAGCTTCTCATCAGCGGCGTCAGCCTCGGCCGCTGCGTCAGCTGCCGGTGTCACAGGATATTACAACAACCTCGGCAGTTGGGTGGACCTCGGCGGTTCTGGCGGTTATGGTGGTTACGGCGGTTATGGTGCTGGTGCTGGTGCCAGTGCTAATGCTGGAGCCGGCGCTGGAGCTGGATTCGGTGGTGCAGGATACGGAGGATTAGACGGTTACGGAGCCGGCGGTTACGGTGCTGGTGCTGGTAGCTCATCTAGCTCATCAAGCTCGTCTAGTTCTTCATCATCTGGTTCCAGTGGACCTTCCGTCCTTCTTATCGGACTTGGCGGTGATGGATCGTCTTCATCGAGCTCATCTTCGTCCAGCTCAAGCAGTTCATCGGCTGGCTCTGGAAGAGGATCTGGAGTAGCAGGTGGAGCAGGTTTCGGCTACTATGACTTGGGCAACAACTGGGTGAGCTACTCATCGGCGGCGTCAGCCTCGGCCGCTGCGTCAGCTGCCGGTGTCACAGGATATTACAACAACCTCGGCAGTTGGGTTGACCTCGGCGATTCGGGTGTTGGCGGTTATGGTGGTTACGGCGGTTATGGTGCTGGTGCTGGTGCTAGTGCTGGTGCTAGTGCTGGAGCCGGCGCTGGAGCTGGATTCGGTGGAGCAGGAGGATTCGGTGGAGCAGGAGGATACGGAGGATTTGGTGGTTACGGTGCCGGCGGTTACGGTGCTGGTAGCTCATCCAGCTCATCTAGTTCGGCTAGTTCATCGGCTAGCTCAGGAAGAGGATCTGGAGTAGCAGGTGGATCAGGTTTCGGCTACTATGACTTGGGCAACAACTGGGTGAGCTTCTCATCAGCGGCGTCAGCCTCGGCCGCTGCGTCAGCTGCCGGTGTCACAGGATATTACAACAACCTCGGCAGTTGGGTCGACCTCGGCGGTTCTGGCGGTTATGGTGGTTACGGCGGTTATGGTGCCGGTGCTGGTGCCAGTGCTAGTGCTGGAGCCAGCGCTGGAGCTGGATTTGGTGGTGCAGGATACGGAGGATTGGACGGTTACGGAGCCGGCGGTTACGGTGCTGGTTCTGGTAGCTCATCTAGCTCATCAAGCTCATCTAGCTCGTCTAGTTCTTCAACATCTGGTTCAAGTGGACCTAACGTCTTTATTATTGGACTTGGCGGTGATGGATCGTCGTCATCGAGCTCATCTTCGTCCAGCTCAAGCAGTTCATCGGCTAGCTCTGGAAGAGGATCTGGAGTAGCAGGTGGATCAGGTTTCGGTTACTATGACTTGGGCAACAACTGGGTGAGCTACTCATCGGCGGCTTCAGCCTCGGCCGCTGCGTCAGCTGCTGGTGTCACTGGATATTACAACAACCTCGGCAGTTGGGTCGACCTCAGCGGTTCGGCTGTTGGCGGTTATGGTGGTTACGGCGGTTATGGTGCTGGTGCTGGTGCTGGTGCTGGTGCTGGTGCCGGTGCTAGTGCTGGAACTGGCGCTGGAGCTGGATTCGGTGGTGCAGGATACGGAGGATTGGACGGTTACGGAGCCGGCGGTTACGGTGCTGGTGCTGGTAGCTCATCCAGCTCATCTAGTTCGGCTAGTTCATCGGCTGGCTCAGGAAGAGGATCTGGAGTAGCAGGTGGAGCAGGTTTCGGCTACTATGACTTGGGCAACAACTGGGTGAGCTACTCATCGGCGGCGTCAGCCTCGGCCGCTGCGTCAGCTGCCGGTGTCACAGGATATTACAACAACCTCGGCAGTTGGGTAGACCTCGGCGATTCGGGTGTTGGCGGTTATGGTGGTTACGGCGGTTATGGTGCTGGTGCTGGTGCTGGTGCTAGTGCTAGTGCTGGAGCCGGCGCTGGAGCTGGATTCGGTGGAGCAGGAGGATACGGAGGATTAGGTGGTTACGGTGCCGGCGGTTACGGTGCTGGTGCTGGTAGCTCATCCAGCTCATCTAGTTCGGCTAGTTCATCGACTAGCTCAGGAAGAGGATCTGGAGTAGCAGGTGGAACAGGGTTCGGCTACTATGACTTGGGCAACAACTGGGTGAGCTTCTCATCAGCGGCGTCAGCCTCGGCCGCTGCGTCAGCTGCCGGTGTCACAGGATATTACAACAACCTCGGCAGTTGGGTGGACCTTGGCGGTTTGGGTGTTGGCGGTTATGGTGGTTACGGCGGTTATGGTGCTGGTGCTGGTAGCTCATCGAGCTCATCAAGCTCATCTAGCTCGTCTAGTTCTTCATCATCGGGTTCAGGTGGACCTAACGTCTTTATTATTGGACTTGGCGGTGATGGATCATCTTCATCGAGCTCATCTTCGTCCAGCTCAAGCAGTTCATCGGCTAGCTCTGGAAGAGGATCTGGAGTAGCAGGTGGAGCAGGCTTCGGCTACTATGACTTGGGCAACAACTGGGTGAGCTTCTCATCAGCGGCTTCAGCCTCGGCCGCTGCGTCAGCTGCCGGTGTCACAGGATATTACAACAACCTCGGCAGTTGGGTGAACCTCGGAGGTTACGGCGGTTACGGCGGTTATGGTGCTGGTGCTGGTGCTAGTGCTGGTGCCAGTGCTAGTGCTGGAGCCGGCGCTGGAGCTGGATTCGGTGGAGCAGGATACGGAGGACTTGATGGTTACGGCCTCGTTGGTTACGGTGCTGGTGCTGGTAGCTCATCCAGCTCGTCTAGTTCGGCTAGTTCATCGGGTACCTTAGGAAGAGGATCTGGCGTAGCAGGCGGAGAAGGCTTCGGCTACTATGACTTGAACAACAACTGGTTGAGCTTCTCATCCTCAGCAGCAGCTGCGGCTTCTGCGTCCGCTGCCGGTGTCACAGGATATTATAACAGCCTCGGTAGTTGGGTGGACCTGAGCGGTTTGGATGCTGGCTTTGGAGGCTTTGGTGATGGAGTTGGAGGATACGGAATAGGAGGCTATGGATCATCCGCTAGTTCTTCTAGCTCAGCTAGCTCATCGAGTTCTTCTGCATCTGGTGGAGGAGGCGCTCTTCTTATTATTGAAGATGGAGGTTACGGATCATCGAGTGCTAGTTCCAGCTCGTCATCGTCTAGTTCAGCATACTCTCGATCTTCAGTTGCATCAGCTGCAGCGCTTGGACGCGGTAGACGTCCCAAGATCTGCCGCCTACTTCGTGAGAACTTGATTGCAAAAATCAATGAATGCCCTACCTGTGTATAATTTTTTTCGTAATATATTGTTTACTGTGTAGATGCAATAACCGTGGATACATCTTTTATTACTTTAATAAATTTTGGCATTATATGAAGACTTTGATTTGATTGAATGTAATTTGTTGTGCAGGACTCCTTGTGATAGCGGTAATAAGTCAATCACATATTGACATCGTTGAGTGTAATACCGTACTATTCCGCAGCCAAATAATGCGACTAGCACCTGAATGTGTGCGGAGTGTAGCGTTTACTGGCGCACACGACTAACCGCTACACTGAATGTATGCCTACACATTCAGATGCCAGTCACAGTTGTTGGCGTCTGCCGAACAGTGCAGTTTTACGCAAAATTTCAAGTTTTAAATTCAGGCTGGCTCTATAATTGGTATGGGCAGGCAAACATTGTTTTATGGTTGATTTTTCAAAGACTCCAACTCGGTCCAACATCGATTGATCGTTCGTTCGATCATTCGATACCACGGCTGCACGCAGAGAGTCACCAAAACGCGATGCGGCATCAAGCAGTCGCATAATCGTCGATTGCTGATGCTAAAACTAGCTAGTGTGCTGTGACCCAGAAGCAAAACTTTTACTTACTTGTTTAATTTTATATGAAAATAGATATTTCAGACAGAAAGATTGAAGTTTGGGTCCAACATCTAAACGACTAGCCAGCGATTCTTAACCCAGTCGAATTGATCCGACACGGGATCTCATCTCTGGAACTTTGTCAGAGACAAAGATTGCTATTCAGAATTCGTGCCATTCGTATTGCGCTTAGAATCACTACCCAGGTCGAGTCAGACGAAGGTAGCGTGACGAACTGAAATTGCACGATGAAGACTGGGTGGAGGCCCACAGACAGACAGCTGTACCTAAATCAGGCTGTCTAGTAAGTGGGAAAACAGTCCCTTGCCTAGCAGTGGGACAATCTAGGGAAGTAATAATAATAGGTACCCTTGCTCTACTGTGAACTCTCTTGAACTGTGACCAATCTATCCACACAGACAAGACTATTATCACCTAAAGCCTGATATCGTTATGGTAGACCGGTCTCGGCGCCAGACTATGCTCGTTGATATCACCATACCACATGTCGAGAACCTAGTGAAAGCCGAGAAGGACAAGCTTAGCAAGTGTTTTGACTCTTGTGGTTACCGTACCGTAAGAGAGACAGAGGGCGTTATAAACCATATTAATTATCTTTATGTCTGAAATAGTTCTTAATTTTTTAAAGATAACTATTAGTTGGAACTATTAGTTTTAACTGAGTCTACTATGGTCCGTTTGTAAATGTTTAGTCCAGGTTAGGGCCTCATCAATGTATTCTCAAAATATAATATAATATTCCCAAATATTTTAAATCGCTAACCTGTTCAAGTCTGGGGCAGTTACACAAGCATCGTTGGTACAAGTCAACACTGCAAGTATGCAAGTTGATTGAAAGGGAGTGCTTAGGGGCAGAACGTTGAGAAATGCGGAAAGCTATACATTTAGTTTTCAAAACATTTAAGGTTAATAAGTTCTGCTGAAGCCAGTACGCGATGTCTCTCAGTCCTTTGTTGGCTATATTAGATACTGCGTCCCATTTACTACTATAGAAGACAATGGCAGTGTCATCTGCAAATGCAAATATTTGTGCATTTGCTAATTTTAGTTGGCAAAGGTCATTGATGTATAGACTGGCCTCGTGGCTTAGTGGGTAGTAGCTCTGCCTGCAAAGCCGAGGGTCGTGGGTTCGATACCCACCCAGTGCAAATATTTGTGTGATGAATTGAAATGTTTGCACAGTGCAAGTCTGGGTGTTTCTATGTATAATAAGTATGTATATAAAACTATATAAGTATTATATCAGCTATCTGGCCGCCACCGTACAAGCTTTGCTTAGTTTGGGGTCAGATGGTGTTGTGTGTGAATTGTCCACAATATTTATTTATTTATGTAGGCCAGAAATAGGGCTGGACCTAGCACGCTTCCTTGTGAAACACCGAATGACATCTCCGCATAATCACTTAGAATACCCTCAACTTTTACTCGTTGCCTACGCCCAGCAAGATATAGGAGGTGAACCATGTCAAAGTAGTCCCACGAATACCAAGGTATTCAAGTTTTTTTAAGAGAATTGGCCCACTGACTGTGTTGAAAGCTTCTCCCAAATCGAGGAAGACAGCAATATACCTCTGGTCCGCATGTTTTCCAGATACAAAGCCAATCAGAGATGTAACGGCACCCTCCGTAGACTTGGTGGAACGAAATCCGAATTGATGTGGACTAATAAGTTTCTTTTTCTAAGAAACTCATAAAACTCTTTCCAGAATTTTGGAGATCGATGACAACAAAGATATTGGCCGATAATTTGAAGGTTCTTCAGTGACCCCTGCTTTATGTATTGGGCATACATCTGCCTCTTTAAAAGTTTCGGGAAAAATATCAGATTTTAACTAAGATTACATACGAATGCAATTGGTGAGGCCAACACATGCTTACCACATTTGAGCAAATAATTAGATATATTATCCGAACCTACAGCAGATCTAGTTTTTAGAGACCCTATTATTTTCTTTATGAGAGCTGAGTCAGCCAGAAACATGGATTTTGAAAGAGAGTTAGGTATTGTAACTGACAGTGCTAGTGCATGTTCAGATGTATTTATTTTACTTAAAATGTCTGTAGCCAGGGACTTGCCGATTGGTGAGAAGTATTGGTTGACATTGTTTAGTGCCTATTTTGGGATAGGAACTGAATTGAACAGTTCATTGTTTTTAGCGCTTTTTTTTTTTTTAATATGTAAAATCTACTCCACAGACTCCGGGGTCCGTGATCTTTGTCAATACAATTATTTTTTTACAGATTTCTTGGAGTAGGAGAAGAAAAGGAAAATAGGGGGGAGTTGGGCACATTTCAAACTTAATTCTAGAGCTCGTCTGTAGAGCCGATCACTATCGGTTGGGATTCTATCGCTAGCAATCGACTCCACATTGAGTCTTTGCCTTGCCATTTGCCTAAGCCGCCTCCTCTCGGCCCAGAGCCTCCACTACGGCTGCATTTCTGTCCCTGATGGCCATCTGTAGGTTGAACTCTCGGATGGTCTTCGGTGATGCAGCCAATGCTCGCCGCACGAACCGACTGATGGCGTCATCGGTGTCGTCAGCGTAGTAAATGAAGGTCCCCGTGTGCCGTGAGATTGCAACAACCGCATGGGGCACGCTCTCGTGCAGCTTTATGTTTGCCTTGGTTTTGATTGCGATTACCGACTCGTATGTTAGTCCTTGAGCTTCATGGATGGTAAGGATGCGTGACCCGGTGCCTGACCCATAACCCTGGTTTGTCAGGGTCTCATTCTCCTCTTGAGTGTGAACTAAAAAAAGGGTGTTTGGTAGGGTATTGGGTATTTGCGCTCCCTTATATCTTCTCTGCTGTAGGGACTTTATACGGGGCGCTGAGGAGTACATATCGGAGTATATGTCCCTCAGCGCATATGCGACGTCCATTGGGTTTCGATGTGTACAGAGCAACTCCTGGCTGATTTATGTTACCAGGTTCGGGCGGTGATACCTCATTTCGAAGAGATTTTCCCTGTCGATGTAAGGCAACTGATTGACGTCTCCGATGAGGACAATTTCACCAACACCAGACAGCCTTGAAGCCATCACAATGGCTCCGAAATGGTTCATGAGAGCTTCGTCTACCATGAGGCGACTGAAACTTTCTCTTCCGAAACCATTTACCAGAGCAGAAGCCATGGTTCGCACTCTGGTTTTAACCAGGTTTCCGAAACGGTGCGATAGCTTTTCTCTTAGATCTTTTGCTGTCTCAGTAGTTGTTGTGGTGATGATGGCGTCCTTGTCCGTATCAAAGTGTCTAATCACCCATGTTGTCTTTCCGCATCCTGGAACTCCGTTGACCCACTGTATTCTCGGTACCTCCCAGTTTTCCCAACCAGCATTGACGTTTGAGTTCCTTTCGATGGTCTTGGCCATCTCTAGGATCTTATCGTCCAGCATAATCTTGGTGCATCGGGCAGTAACTACAATTGGGTCGTTTTGTGGTGTCGCATAAACAGGCACTCCCGCGCGCTCTGTCTCTATCTCGTTCAGTGTCACGAAGCCATTTTCTGCACTGTAAGCTGCCATATACTGTCCTGTCATGGTTCCCTTGATGACCCGGGAAGTGACATTATTGTAAATAGCTGCTTCGGCCTCCTCGAGTTTCGCCTTTAAGAGGCTTTGACTTCCTAGCCTATAGGACTGCATGATGTTTTCGCAGGTCTTGAGGTTGACTTGTTGCTCTCAGTGTGGCTATGAATTCGATGAAGGCGTTACGTGCATGGCTCCGCGGCTCCGAAGCCGTGACATAGCGGGGCGGTTCAACCTGACCCATATCGGCTCTCGTCCGGCTTATTTGTTGCTGTGAAGCTGCTTTGGGGGTCTCTGTCGTCAAGGGGTGTGGTGAATGGGATGAGATTCGGAGTATGCTCCTTGCCGCTGCGTTGAAGGCAGTCACGAAAGCCGCGTTCGTTCCTCGGCTGCCGCTTTGATTGGCTGCGGCCTTTTTCGCGGCTGCCCTCTGCTGTGTTCTTTCGGAGCCGGTTTGGACAGTCGAACTAGGAACTGGATGTCCCCAGCTGTCAGTTGCATTTGTTTGGTCGTGCGAAGGGGCTCTGAGGAAGTTCAGATTTTCTCCCCTATCTTCGTAAACGACAACCTCATGATGTTTAGGGGCTTCAATGCAATCCAGCCCGGTCTGCGACTCTCGCTCTTGAATATTCGATTGCCATGGCATCCACGCTTATCACCCGGGGTGTTTCACCCGCGTTTCTGCTCAGATGAGCGAGCAGCGCACTTGCCTGTGTGAAAGGCGTCCGGCCTTCCGAGTACTCTATTAGTGCAATCGTTTTGTTTTTCGATCGCACCAAGCGAAATCGGTGGCCGTCTACCTCACACACCGGCATTGCGGCGTAGGTTTTCCGCTTCATTGTTACTTTTGCGGTACTCCCATTAAGCAGGCAAGACAATCCAGTTGACAAACGGGCTCGTTCCCGTTCCCAGGCGAAGCAAAAGCTTATTCCGAATCTTTCTTTGTTGCTGTCCATGAAGAGAGCCACTCCGCGGATACGGATCCCTGCCTCTCCTCGGTCTGCGTTCTCTAGTAGTTGTTTGACGGAGATGCTCTTCGAGGAGTTATGTTGGGCGGGAACCGCATTCCACGTGGCGTCCACGGACAGCGGGGTAGGGTGTGGTGGCGAAAGGGGGCGCGTATTTGAATTAGTAGAGTTTCTCTTGGCCGCTATGCGGAATGAGCTCTCCATGAAGGACAGGAGCCGTGTTCTGTCATCTGGATCTGCTAAGATGTTGTGGAGATCCGAGGCAACCAGCCTTCTGTCGATCATAGATTCGAGCTCATGTCTTGCGGCCATGAATCGGGGACAATCGACAAGCACGTGCCAGACCGTTTCGGGTTGGTCGGGGTCACACTCGCATGCAGGACTGCTCTTGAGCTTAAATCTGTACAGGTATTCTGCTATTCCTCCGTGTCCCGTCAACGCTTGTACCTGGAAGGGAGTCAGTTTCGTGGTTCTCATCACCCGATATGCGTTTGCTATATCAGGGAGGAACATCTGGGTGACTTTTCCGGTGTCCGAGGTCTCATATCGATCCTGCCATTTCTTGACCGATTCTTCGCGGATTTTCCGTTTGACGTAGGACAAGGAGATCCCCTCATAGTCACTGGGCGACAAGGTGAGCGCAGCCGATTTGGCCAGTTCGTCGGCTCTTTCGTTGCCGACGGTGCCAACATGCGCTCTCACCCAGAAAAGACTAAGAGATTTCCCCTCAGCATTTATCCTGCCAATGTTTTCCTTTATGCACTTTACCACGGGGGGGACTCGTTTTTGGGTTACATAGCAGTTCGAGTGAAGATCGGGAGTCACTCAGGACATTGACTTCTGGGTCCTTACTCTCTAACGCCATTTGAGTTGCCCGGTAAAGAGCATAAAGTTCTGATTGAAAGACTGTGCATTCGGAGTGGAACTTGAATGTCGAGTTCTTCGCCTCTCTGCCATTCTCTCACCATGTTAGAGCAGCTCCAACTTTACCTTTAATCTTACTGCCATCAGTATAAAGGACATTGTTCAAAATGGGCTATCCGTGGACATAATGTTCTTGATAATTTGATTTTGTCAAAAAATCGATTTATTATTGTAATGAATTATGATGTATTATTTTAGTACCCAGATTAATAGACAAAAAGTTCATTATATAAGTAATTTAATCTATATTTCCGATTTCTCAACCAATTATATTGCCAGTCTATAAGCTTTGAATGATGTCGATTTTTTTCTCGAATAAAATCGATTTCTGTAAATCGATAGAAAAAGTCGTCTTAATAATTATGCGTGAAATAAACAATTAATATCGTATTTAAGTTGTTTTCAAGCGACACTGTAGCTAGCTTTTTTGTGCAATGGTTTTTCGTCGCACCCGCTTTTACTTTACAACGCCACGAAAAACAAAATCATCTACTTAGGCAGTTTTCCTACCGCCGGCGAGAAAACGAGTAACTATCGACTATTTTCTCGCTCAAGAAACGTACAATAGATATACATTCCGTGTACCTAAATAAAAGAGATGCATATACAAACAGTTGATCGCTGACTGTTCACACTCCCGCTTCACTAGTTAGTCGCTGAGCGACAAGAGCTATGAAAGAAAGATAACACTCGCTAAGCGATTAGAATTAGAACACGCCGAGAGAGCAACCAGCGGTTCATTTCTGTCTATTCAGTGTGGATCTGAACGTACACGTTATTTTACGCCGCGAGCGAGTGATGTGAGTAATCGCTCGCCTCACTCCCACACTCGCATAGAACTGAGGTACACAACTATGGGAACTACGCACTCGCTCCCCGCGGCTCGCCAACTCGTTTCTAATTCTAGCTTTACTCGTTCATCGTTGCCGGTGTGACAACTGCCTAATGCTGAATAAACAGTAAACAATAATTCCGTAGAGCAGTATTAATAATCATCTACTCATTTTAACAACTAACTTGTGAATATTTTAGTTATTATTTTAATCAGCAGCCACCATAATAGAATTGCATCGATTTTATCCACGCGATCACTATCGATTTTTTTAGATCGATATTAATATATTTTTTACAATGGCAGCACTGAATACGTCGATGCAAAATGCGTAGTTATCAGCTGTTTGTTTATGTTTATTGTGTCATGTGTTTCGTATTTGGAAATTGTGATATGATGTGTTTTTGGTTGATGAAAATGCATTCTTGGGACCCTAGCTGACCCTTGGAAATCGTTGGCATCGTCCAATAACGACTCTGGCCCTCCGATGGTACAAAATGTTGTAGTTTTGTTTAAAAATAACCTCGTCAACGTTCGCATTACTTATGGGAAATATCCGTAAATAATTTTTCTGCTACTACCAAAAGATATCAACTGCTAGAAGCCATCAAGTTTAATATATTTATGATATCAGTGACAGTCAATGGCCACGTTTAGCCCAAAGTCCCTTATAAATGAACAATGTCCTTTGAGGTCCTTCTGGAAGATAGCAGGTGTCTTCTAGGAGCTCGTACTTTACGGATACCTGCGTCGACGGATGGGGTTGGTCCAGGCAGTTAACGTTCCGTTCGAGTTCCACTTCTGGTGGGAGGTAGTCTTGGGAGAGGTTTTTTTTTACTCTGTACAAATTTGCTGCTTCCTGTATCCTCAGATCTAGGGGGAGCAGACCGGAAAGCGCAAGTGCCGATTTCAGAGAAACAGTACGGTACGACTTACAGATTTTCTGGGTAAAACCTCTTTGGATCGCGTTTAAGTGAGACTTGTTTTCCTCGAGGTCTGCCGCTTACGCCCATACATTTGAGGCATACATGATGATAGGTTCCCCCACAGCCACGTAGATAGTTCTCGTGATTTCGCCATTTAATCCCCAGGTCACCTTCGCTGCACATGCTAGCTGTCTATAAATGTTCGCCACTTTTTTACATTTGGCGGTCACATGTGCTTTAAAGTTGAGCCGTCGGTCGATCAGTAGGCCCAGCAGTTTGACTTCCTCGACCAGATCGAGCTGGATGCCAGACATGACTATGTTTGGAGGTTCGTACTTCAACTTTTTAGTGAAAAGCATTGCGTTGGTTTTATGCGCTGCAAAGCTGAGTTTGTTGATTTTACCCCATTCCACTGTCATGCTCAGCGCCCTGCCTGTTTGTTGTTCGATAATGGTCGGGCTGCCTGTAAATACGAGAACGACGTCGTCCGCGAATGCTTGACAGTATACTCCCTCGGCTTCCAGCATTCGCAGTAACGAGTCTAGGATCACATTCCAAAAGGTTGGTCCACAGATGGTTCCTTGGACGCATCCCTTGGTTGTTTCCTTCTCATATACTGCTCTTGCATAATTGACTTTGATTTTACGGTCGCTGAGGCAAGAGTTTACCATGTCGTAGAGGTTTGTTGGGCACCACTTCTTCGCTAATTGATTTTTGAAGGCGGGCCACCATGCATTGTCGAAAGCACTCTCTATATCCAGGGAGATTAGGAGTACGGTGTCTTTACTGTCTACTCCTTTCTTGATGTCCTCTACCAGGTCATGGAGGGCGTCCTCGGTGCCTCTTTGGGGCATAAAACCGTACTGTTTCCTACTGATGGTTGGGAGGAGATACCACTAGTCGGTTTGCCAGAAGCTTTTCGACGATTTTTCCGGGAACGGACAGAAGACCTATGGGGCGGTACGATTTCGGTTGTGTGTAATCTGTCTTACCGGGTTTGCGTAATATGACCACGTGCGCCTCTTTCCATTGCTTGGGGAAGTGTTTCAGCGACAAGCATTTATTTGCTATCGCCAAGAAAACCTCCCATTCGCAAAGTATGGCTGCTGCGCAAATATCAGCGGTTAGCCCGTCTGTACCGGGGGCTTTTTTCGGATTCAGAGTTCTCTATACTGATTCCAGTTCCGCTGATGTGAATGCAAACGATGGAAACGCCTATGGACTTACCGGAAAATGACCCACCATTTTCCGGTAAGTCCATAGGCGTTTCCATCGTTTGCTCCCGTAGCTCTGTATGACACGGTTGGTCGGTGCTCTCAGAGTCGTCGGGATAGAAAGTTTTGGCAAGTAGTTCTGCTGATAGTTGCGGGAATAGAGTGTTACCTTCGGTGTTTCTTAGAAGACTTTCTCCCTGTCTTGTCGAAGTGTTTCTCATCACTCTGTAGATCTTGTCCCACATACTTTCTTTCTCCTGATTCGTCCAGATCTCCTTCCAGCTTTCCGTCTGAGCTTGTTTGACCTTTTCCTTGTAGTCTTGCCGAGCAATTTCGTACTGTTCGACTACAAGTTCAACTCTGTCAGGGGCGGCATTCCTAATCCTTCTCTTTTTTCTGAGAACTTCTTTCTTCAGATTTTCGAGCGTTTTAGTATACCAAGGGGGTGTTGGATTACCTTTCGGCGAGCTTACCAATGGAATGGTGTATTCGCAGGCTTCATGTATACTAGTTGTGTAGCTCGTAATCATCGACTCAAGTTCTAGTGGACTTTCACATTTCTCGACTGACTCCGGCGAGATGTTTTTCATTGAAGAAAGAGCTTACAGTTTCTCCTCTCTCATTTTGAGATGTGCTTCCCCACCAGTGGGACCATGCATTCACGTCACCAGCAACAGTAAGGTCTTTTGTAGCTAGCTTTTCGCTGAATACTTTGATCCTGCTGAGGTAAAGGTCGACTTTTTGGTCTCCTTCTAAGTAGACAGAAATCACTCCCAGTTTTAGGCCTGTACCGACCAATAGGACAGCTGCTTCCGTTTCGGTAACAATTTGGGGGTCATGGATTACCTCCAACATGTCGCCGAAGATTATTATGGCTGCCTTAACTGATTTTTTCCCATTTAAACTGCACTGAATAATGCGAGTTCCAGGATATTGTTTCATCATGCCTTTGTTTCCCACATATGGTTCTTGAACAAGGGCAACTGAAACTCCCCTTTCTTTCGCGACCTTCAGAAGTTCTGTCGTTGCATTCTGGGAGCGCTGCAGATTTGCTTGGATGAAACGCAAACCTGGTTCGCCTACTCTTCGGGAGACTGAGCTACGTTCCTCATGAGTGCCCTTAGCAATAAGATATTCGGAACCGCGCTATCCCATCCCATATTACCCTTTCAGGGCACTCGCTACTAAAGGGGTTTTGAGCGAGTTCCCTGTTGGGGCTGTTTGTATGAGCAATTACGCAGTTTTTGCATTAGGTCTTCCTTTCTTGTCTTGCATTGGGTCCAGGAGTGGGCTTTTCCGCAATGACTGCAGGATTCATCCCTTTCCCGACAGATCGCTTTTGTGTGACCGAAACCTAGGCACTTGGTGCACTGCACCAAAGGCGAGTGGTCTCCCACTGGTCTCCTCTGGAGCCCGATGTAGACCTTTTCGGCGTCCAAAAACGCTCTGTAAATGCGAGGTGAGACCTCGATCACTGGATGGCACTCATGCTGGTTACGCGCTTTCTTCCTGTACCGCACTCTAATCGTGCTCTCTTGCAAATCAACCCCCTGTAGCAGATTTTTATTCTGCGCCAAAAGGTTTTCCACTATCTCGTTGTCTTTGTGGTAAGACAGGACGTCTCGGATTATGATTAGTGGATTACCCGCTTTCGTGGTCTCCACCTTTAGAGATTTGTCCTGCTGCACGCGATTTCTAACCAGACCAAGGTCTTCCTCTGTGCTGCAACTCAGGATAACTTTCCTGTTTCGACCTTAGCGCACTCGGTCAACCCTTGCCCCAGTCTTCTTCGTGTCCAGTGCTACCGCTATCCTCTCTATTAGATTTTCGGTAGTCGTGGGAGATGTGGAATTCGCCGTTGTTACGATGAGAGTGTGGTTCGGTTTTGGCACGATTGGCTTAGCCGCTATTTTTGCGTAGTTGTGCTTAGGTGGCTTGCCCGTCTCCGCTTGGCAGATTTCAGCCTCGATGCTTAGGGCTGGTGGGGGAAGAATTAATTTTTCCTGCCCCATCGTCCGGAGTTCTGACGACAAAGCTTCTAGCCGTACTGTGATAGGCAGCACGTGCTCGTCGATGTTTATTTTAATTGGGGCGGAAGATCGGGGGTAGCGTTTCCTTCGACATTATTTTTTCAGTGAGTTGTTTTTCTATTTTGGCGAGACTATCCGAATAGTTTGGGGGACTAGGAGGTGGAGGAGTCGAGGCGAGCTTTTCCAGCATGTCTGTGTTTAGGTGAAGGACTTCGACGGTTTTTTCGCTTGTTGTATTGGAGTGTCTCCGGAATTCGTCGACCTTCCTCTTAAGAATTTCAATCCCAGTTTTTATCCCGAGAAAATCGTTCCGCAGCGGCGTTAGGTTGACCGTGGTATTTTCACTCGGTAAAGACTTAAGGTAACCGCCAATGTCCCTCACCGCTTCCACTGTTGCTTTTATGTGCTGGTGGGGCTCTTTCGACTCGAAGCTCTGCCAGTCTCTGACGGCTGTTTTTAGCGTTGGCAGATCTAAAGTTACAAACATGTTTGATTGAGTTCCAGAGGTCTTTACTATTTCCTATGCTTCATTTAATTTTGTTACCGTTGTATTCATTTTTAAGATTTTGTAAAATATTGTTGCAGTAGTTTCTATATTTTTTATGTTTTTCTAACAGTTCTAAATTATTTGGGTGCTTTTTTGAGTTAGACTTAAGTTTGTCCCTCTTTTTCATACAATTTATTAAGCCCGGAGTTATTCAGTCTCTTCGTATATATTTAGAGTTACGAGCTATTTTCACTGTCTTATGTTTATTGACTATGGGGCTTAAAATATCAACAAATTCAATGACAGCATTATTTTACGTTCTCGTGGTTGTATAAACCGGACCAGTCCACTTCTTCTAGGTCACCTACCACTCTTTCGTAGTCTATTTTAACTAATTTTCTAGGAGCAGCAGGGGATTACGGCTTACCAGGAATAGATACCAACACAGCGTCGTGATCAGTAATATTGCTGGCACACACTACTATCGATGATCTATGAGAGTTTTTCATCAATACGTGATCCAGAGAGGCAATTTCTCTAGTTGGAATTTGGTGACCTTGACTATAAGCCTTGATATGCTAACAAGTTGAGATATTCATCAGCTTTCTTTTGTTTTGTCGAATTTTGCTGCACTGGCATTATGTCGATATTCAAGTCTCCAATGATCAAAGACGTGATTGTACCCTTCATTTTGTGAAGTACGTTTTCCAAGGAATTAAGAAAAATGTTTATACTTTCAAAAGATGGGGATCTATAAATTGCTAGTATAGATAGCTCATTCGAAACTTTGATAAAAAGACCAGTGGCTTCCAAAAGCGGTGGCTCCGTGATACTTACTGGAAGCCCAACCTTTGACATGACCACTACTCCGTCATTTTGATTTAAGTTCTGCTTGGAGTATGAGCAACAGTATCCGTCCAAGTGGATTCCAGTAAAAGACGAATCTAACCAACATTCGGTAAATATAATGATATCAGGTTGGAAACGTCTGCGCGTCTGCTACGAATGTTTTGAGAGACTACAGTGAATTGGTCTCTACTTCGGTTCAGCCTCAGATATGGCTCACACATTTCTGGTACTAACGAATTTGTACTATGAGCTGTATCAAAGTCATCTATAGCGTCTTGCATTTTAGAGTTGTTATCCATAATTATATATTATAGTAAGGAGATTGTAAGTGCCAGTGAGACAAGTGGAAATGCTCAAATCCAAATGTGTGTAAATTTCTACCTATAAAAGGTAGGTACCAGGGCAACAGAAACAGTGAAGAGTTTCGATTACCTACATCCAACAGCCCAGCGTTTATCTCTAGATACCAAGACAACAGAAATATAAAAGTGCTGCGTTTGCCCCTAGGTACCAGTACCAGGGCAACAGAAACAGTAAAGAGTTGCAATATTTTGTACAACTTCGTTCCATCAGAATGTCCCTTGACACCTCCCAAGTATTTTGAAGTGAAAACTTCTTTTGGCGCGCAGACGCGCTTTTAGACAGCGTCACGCTCGGGTATGATAAGAAATATTCGGGTAAACTCGGGGCCACGGCCATTGGCCATCTAGAAATGCGTGAGCCAATGGGAAATGCTAACGCATTTCTAGATGGCCATGCCATGATGGTCAGGCCACGCCTTCCGGTACACCCGTGTAGTTTCCAAAGTAAGCTATCAAATTCTGAGTTATAAGTTTTTCACTTCTATCGGCAGTTCCTATGACTGCCAATTCTTTTTTATTATATTAACTGAGACACAAAAGACAGAGAAGTATACAGTTTGTTTACAGTTTATAGATACGACTTTAACATTCAGTGCTATAAATTTAAATACTAGTTTTGTCAGATTGGACAAAATCCGTGCTATAGGCACGGGTATAGTGTAGTTCTTCCTTATAGTTTTAGATGTGTTATTTTCAGAATAAAATTGGTGCCACGAAAAATTACTTTTATGACTACTCCATATATGTAAGTAACTGTGTACAATGACGGAACACCCTGCAATCCCTTGAAAAGTTTTACAATGGTCAGGTATTTGCAGTAATATAGTTTTGGTAATGTTTTTATCGTTAGTAATAATGTGTAATTTGACGAGTGTGAAATGTTTTGGGAACCATAGTAAGATATCAGTGTTATGTTGAGACTGTGAGCATAGGTGGATAACATGCCTAGTACCTACAATAATTGTGCAGCCCTTCCCAGGGCATGGTTAAGAATAGAAAGTCCCAATAAGTTCGTTTTATCTTGAGGTGTATTTTATTTCTAGTTACACTTAACAGTAATGAATAGTTGTAAATTGTTATATGATAGTAAATACCTGCGTTGCCCTGTTTATTTCGTAGGTAACAGATAGACAAGTGAATAAGTTAATCGCCTCCAGAAATCTATACTAATATTATAAAGCTGAAGAGTTTGTTTGTTTGCTTGTTTGAACGCAAGGATCTCGGGAACTACTGCACGGAATAGAAAGATTCTTTCTTTGTAGGATAGTCCATTTATCGAGGAAGGCTATAGGCTATTTAACATTACGCCACTATCAACAGGAACAGAGCATGATTGAAAAATGTAACAAAAACGGGAAAATAATATGATGTAATGATCTCACATACGCCGGTGTATGAAAAAAAATACTAGATTTGGTTTGTTGTGTGTTGTATTAATTACTTAGGATCACATAGAATTGGTAGATGTTTTGATTGTGTTAGTGAGTGGATTTGTGTTGTTTTGTGATTAAAACAATATGTGAAATGGCGTTATTCTCATTCGTTGACATTAATAGTAATATGAAATTATAAAATATAATAGGTACATTTCTAAAAACAAAAGGTACTAATAATTTCAACTAATAATACAAAATAACGAGGTAAGGTAATGTTTCAACAAAATTACAACAGATTTTGTCCGGTAAAAGAAATGGCGCCACTAATCCATTTAAAAATACCCAAAAAAAAACTTTGAAAAGCCATAACTCAGCTCCGATATTACTTACAGCAAATCTGATTGCAAAAAAAAAAAGACATCAACTTTACCCAAACCCCTCTGATATAATACGAATTTGTACCTACTCATGTAGGATATGTATGTATACTGAATGTAATAATTATTTGTTACTTTGAATCTCACAAAGCCTTTTTACAAACGCTGTTGTAATTGACGAAACTCCTTTACAGCTGCAATATCCATTTCTACATTGTTAGTTGACATTTTAACACCAACCTTTTCCATTGCAATTTATAAATGGTTCATTTTGCTAACGTTTCCCATGTTTTAAATTTTAAAAACATATTTACTTATGAAATAAATAAAAAAAAAAAAAATTGTAATTGTGGACCTTTCGTTACAAAGCAACGAAATGGTGTTGTTACAAAAACTTGTTTTTCATGTTGTAGGTAATGAGTAGTAGTTGTGGATTATTAACTTGCGGGCTCGTCTATTGATGATGATGATAACTATTATGTTTGTATTAATATACGTATATAATATAATTGACAACGTTCATAGCGCGTTGAAAACACTAGTTCTCGTCCGATCACCGAAGTTAAGCAACGGCAGGTGCGGTCAGTACTTGGATGGGTGACCGCCTGGGAACACCACGTAATGTTGGCTTTTTGCTGTACCTAGCTACTTTTATGCAATTAATGTTTGTGTCGAATGAATCTATTTGACTTCAAATAGATGAGTGAGTAGCGCTTATAATAATTAAATTAACTCATTTTTCGCTTTCGTGTGCCTATTTCTGATTTTGAAGTCGGTTTAATTTTCTGTATTAAAAGAGTTTATTGTAATTTTAGACCGTACATTCACTAAAATCACTAGACAAAAATAAGAGAATCCGGCGAAAAAAAACTCATTATGTCTGTAACAGGTGGAAAGTTAATTATTATTTATAGGCTTTACTTATAGAATTTCGATAATGTTCTTTACAATCTGAAAAAGTGCAAAAAGATATTGAAGGCAACAAAAAGCGATGTTAAACTAATTACAAAATATTTTTAAAAGCGTTGAAACATACCTCACTCATTGTATTATTGTACACATATTGTATTTGTGCAATCAGATTTGCTTTAAGTTATGTCGGAGCTGAGTTATTGCCTTTCAAAGTTTTTTTTTGGGTTTGGGTCGTCAAAGCGGTATTATGTCTTGGTTTTGGTTACAGATTTTAATGACATTTTACAATTAAAAATTGCAAATATACTGTAGAAACAATTAACTGAATTTACAGAAAATTTCAACCAGTATTACAAAGATAATGTAAAATACTACATACGAATAAATATCGTTTTAAATTTTGACATTTAGCGTTATGCGCTCGTATGTCATTTAAATATTAATCGACAATTTCTAGGAGTCCTCTACCATATTGTTATTTTGTGGGCAAGAAGCACCTTCCGATTTTAGCCCAATATCTTCTCAAGTAGCGATATCTCTATGAGTTTCTTAGAAATACTAGATTATAATGCTTCTAAATCAACCAAAATTGGTAGAGTAAAAGTCACGTGGTCATTTCGTATTACTGGAACACTGCTTCCTATAGAAATATAGTCTGTAAGTCATAGTAAAAAAAATGTTTGTCTGTAAAGTCGGTTTACTGACGATAAAACGTGACAACGTCTTAAGAAAATACTGATGGAATGGTAGCATTTTTGAAAAGAAAATTTTAATTTCATTTGTTTAATAGATTTGTATGTAAAAAGTAATCAGTAGAATTTAGTCATTTTCAATCAAAACAATGCAAAAAACAATGCAAAAAAGCTTTTACATGCCGGGGATCGAACCCAGGGCATTTCACATGCAAAGCGAACGCTCTACCACTGAGCTACATCACCGCTTGAACTACTGGTCGAAATAATTAATACAACTGTAACAAACATGCGGGGAGGTAACGACCGACGGTAACGACCGACGGTAACGGTACATGACGTCATGTTTTGTGGGCGTGCAGCCGGCTTCATCGAATTATAAGACGTTATCACGTCAAAAAAAGAATTAAAGTCGAATGACCGAGCGGGGAGGCAGGCGTTACGGTCTTCCATCCCACTTTCTTGTGTTCACAAGAAAGAGATGCACGATCTCTTAGATTCGGTCTCCAGGCCCGCGATAAAAGCTATGCAATAGCTTAAAACAAAACAAAGCCCAAAAAAACAAAAAATATCCCAGACCGATTGTGATCAGATTGACTAGGAAGAACAAACGCGACGAAATTCTTAAAGTTGTGAAGTCGCGTCGTGGTGGCCTTACTTCTGCAAATGTGACCTCTGACTCTGCGCCATGCAAGATCTACATCAACGAACATCTGTCTAGGGCAGCCAGAGCGTTATTTCGTGAGGCCCGAAGGCGAGCGAAGGACTCATTTCAGTATTTGTTGGGTCACTCCCCAACAAACAAATACGTCGTATAAGTCTTGACTTGTGCGACCTAAAGTTGGATAGCAGTCTTACTCTCTAATAGCTAGCTGTCATGGCGACCATCATCATCATTATCAGGTCGTACAGAGGTAAGTGTGCGACAAAAGCAACAGTCAGACATATTTAGAAAAAAATACAACTATTTTTGTTAATGCAAATATGATTATAACACAAAATTACGAGGGGGCATGAAAATCTGAATAGTATTCACATAGGTATATTATCATAAAACTTCAGTTCCCAGTCAAACTAAATAGCATGAGAGACAGATAAAGTAAGCAAGATATGAAAATTAAATAACACTCACCTTATTATTTCCCAGTTGTAGTATGTTTTTATTTTACACTAAATTAAATCTTCGAACGAAAAGTTAGGATGCGACTACTGCGCGACGAAAGTGGTTATCACATAACATTTGTACGACTGTTGAATGACGTTAACGAAGTTGGCTCGAGCTTTCTGTATGACCATTATACGACCATTTAGGTCGTATAACTGGGGCCATTTTCGCGTTTAGTAAACGTTATTATAACGTTAGTATGACTTTATTATAGCGATGTATGGTATTCAGATAACGTTTACTTAACCTTTATACGACGTTAAATTGTTACTTAGGCTATGACTTGGGTCACGGCCGAATACATCTTCGTAAGGCGCAGGGTTGTCCCGTAATACCAATTGCCTCCCTTCTGGACTTGGATCGCGTTCTTCCGGACCAGCTTGCCATATGTAATCAAGAATCAGTCAATGAAGATTCCGTATGACATGACTGTAGAAGGACTGTCATATACCTGTGTTGCCAGTTTATGATTCCTTTTACACCAAAAAGATTATTAATAAGTCTGGTGGGATCGTCATTTATTTAAAACAAGGTATGTCTGTTGGTGGTGGTGGTTGAGGAGCCGGCACTTGACGATGCTATTTGTCTCGTAGTAAAAATACGCAACTTAATTACAATTTTCATTATATAGGTCCCCCGCAGTAAAATGTTTGAATCAATTTAACAACTCTTTTGAAAACATATTGCGAAACACAAAAGAGGAGTTTACGGTTTTAGTAACTGGTGATGTTAAAATTGATTTGCTTGAGGAGCGACCATGCGGGGATCGTGAGGATTACCAGTCCATCATCGCAGAACAGGGATTCTTACTAACTATAACAGATGTAACGAGAAGGCAGTCAATGTCGTGTTTAGATCACGCGTTTATAAAAACCAAACAGAGAACATTAGGGTTAATCTGTAAAAGCTCCATCACAGACCACGACATTTTGATGTGGGACGTCGCGCCTATATAAAAAAAAACAAGGTTAGAGACAGAATTGCTAATAAAACCAATTTTCATGACATTGCCAACGAACTCGAGCAGACCAACTGCAACATGCATTGGATAAAGGCGGTACCTACATGTTTTCAACGCGCTGGTCTGAACACCGTACAGACCAGTATTTTGTACATCGGGACGTATTTTCTGTGTATTTTAATCTCCAATAGTCCAAAACTTTATTTAATGTCAGTTTAAAGTTTGACGTCTCAAACATTTGACATTTGTACCGATTTGACTTTACGCAAAAAACATGCAAAAATAACGGGTTAGGAGCTTTAGGACTAAATCTCGATATGACTAGATAGCGGGTCTGACTAAATAGGTTTAAGACTAAATCTCGATATGACTAGAACGCGTTAGGTCTAAGTAGCTGTGTGACCACATATCTCTCCGTCTTTTTACCCGACTGCGCGACGCAAAGGAGTGGTAATGTGTTTAACAGTCTATGTATGTATGTATGTATGTATGTATGTATGTATGTATGTATGTATGTATGTATGTATGTATGTTCCTTTGAAGCACTATACAGACCAAACGCCTGGGCCGATTTTTATGATTCACACGTCCATCGATTCCTCTTAATCTGGCGAGTGACACTAAAGACATGACATTAGTGTAAGTCCAATATGGCGGATTCAGGACGCCATATTGTCCAAATAAAAAAAATGAAAATCACCAAAATATGTCAAGAGGGGTATCGTTGAATAGGTATTTAAAAATAATGTTTAGCTTTCTCTCAATGTTTTTCGATTTGACTGACCGTTTAGGATGTATATCGATTGAAAGTTGAGTAACAACCATTCTCACATTTATAGGTTTTTAGGTAGCAGAAAACTTCGTATAACTAACTGTACGTGTGAATGTGGATGGACATTATATACTAATGTATCTAGTAGGCATCGATATAAATCAATAGATGTGCCCTGAGCACCTTGAAATTGGTAATAAATTGCGTCTCTGTATGTATCGTAAGTGGTTTACAAACAACCAATCTACTAAACCCCTATAATCGCTAGCGGTGAGATTTGCTGTGGTTCTACTTATTTTGGTTGTTGACACCGAATAATGATAGGTAAAAAAATTCGGCGTCCACCGCGTCCTGCAGCCGACTAGAATGGAAAGAGTGAGCTCACTCTTCCCAACGTTGACATGATTGCGTGCGCCGTGAAGTTTGGGATGGGGCCCATCTTGGGTTCTAGGATCTATGCTAGTAGGTATATTGGACTACCGTGCAGGAAATGTATTTACGCATACCCTACTGCCCCGCCCGGGAGACAGCCGGGTTATGTTGCACTCTATATCATGTATGGATATGGTGCCCCTATCTACTAATGAACCTCCATGGGGTTTCAACTCTGCCGCTGATAGTGGGAACACGGAACCGCTCTCGGATTGCTCCGCCTCGGTCGCCCATCTCCAACTTCAAACGATTTAGTAGGTACTCAACGTCAATCGAAAACCTATACTAACACAAAACTATAAATATGAATTACATGCAGTAGAAAATCCTACATATTATATATCAGTAGAAACGAAGACATTTGGTCAACAACCAAAAGATGCATATTATTATGTTGAGCATATTAACATTCACAACATTGTTCATAACTAAAAAGTATAAAATAAAGAAATATAACTTAAAAACTCAAAAACCCGACTGCGTAAAAAGTGAATCAAACTACGTACTCGCATACTAAAAAAAACTGAAAAGAATAAAACAAGCATTTAAATTTCTGGTGGTCTAGAATTCTATAATATGTTATTGTATTAATACTATTGAAATATATACAATATTTTCTAATAAAAGAACATTACAACTGAACAGTCGGGATCCGTTGAACAATTACATTGTATGTCGAATAATAATGGATCCCGACTCTTCAGTTGTAATGTTCTTTTATTAGAAAAGATTGTATATATTTCAATAGTATTAATACAATAACATATTATAGAATTCTAGACCACCAGAAATTTAAATGCTTGTTTTATTCTTTTCAGTTTTTTTTAGTATGCGAGTACGTAGTTTGATTCACTTTTTACGCAGTCGGGTTTTTGAGTTTTTAAGTTATATTTCTTTATTATCAGATTGGCTTAATATCGACATGACGTACAATGACATTAAAAAGTGGTACATTAGTTCAACCTCACATTTCAGCATAATATACGTTACTGGAAATGTAGGAATTGTATACAACTCCCAGGGAACGTATACGATTCCGCAGCTATTTAGGAAAAGTGTAATATATGGTTTTAATAATTATTAAAGACATAAATAGAGGAAATATATACATTTCCCAGGAACTGTAAACAATTCCAATATCACATTAGGAAACGTATAAAAATAAGGCCTTTTGTAATAAAACACGTTGTTAGAATGTACAATTGGGGTCTATCATTGAAATTTGATTCCGGCTGGGCTCCCACCAGAAGCTCTGCGGTCTGCCCTAAGTATCGCTTCTCCATACTCGCTCTACTCAGGACCTCTCTTGAGATTTTGGCTCCCGCATTTTTTTAAACATTCTAGGGGTAGTAGCGAGAAGACTAGGTGGAGTAGGGGTGCTCCGAGTCGAGCAATCTTGAACGTTTTGCTATATTTCCGATGGCCAGTTAAGAAGTGTATAGATTTCCTATGAAATTTATCTAATATAATTTATTTCCGACATATCCGGGGGATTTTAAGAATGATATACATTCCCTCATTTGTCCAACTCGGATGGGCAGCGTTCGAGAAACTTCGGCACATTTTGAGTCCAACAAACACTAATGCCTGAAGACGAAAGTCTTCAATCAGTGCGTGTTGCCAGTGTGAGCTATGGAGAGAGCTATGCTCGGAGTCTCTTTGTGCGACGCAATCCATAATGAGGACATTTGCAAAAGAACAAAAGTAGCTGACATAGGCCAAAGAGTAAGGAAGCTGAAGTGGCAATGGGCAAGCCACATAGATCACAAGGATCGCTGGAAACCGCCTGGAAAGGCCTATGCTCAGCAGTGGATGTCTTATGGCTGATGATGGTGATGATGATGATACATTTTTTAGGAATTGTATACAATGACGGATTGCATACATATACGTTAATGACTACGTATGTAGCTATGTAGATATTTTTTTTATATTCATATGTACTTCTTGGACAAAATAACAATCTGCATGCCATGCAGTTCCCAAACCTAGAATAATTTTAAATAATTTTATTGACACTTTCATGTTCAAAAATATTATTTAACTTTAATACAAGAAACTATTTCGAAAAAACTACATTGTTCTGACTTACCAACGTAACTGTACTTTAGAAAACAAACGACAACTTAGTCGTTACACTATCTGGTCATTTCGAGATCTAGTTCAAAAGCGATGTGGACCTAACGCGATGTAGTCATATCGAGATTTAGTCTTAAATCTATTTAGTCAAATCCGCTATCTAGTCATATCGAGATGTAGTCCTAAAGCTTCTAACCCAAAATAACATTTGTAAGAAACTATCTTTATTTGTAAGTCTTGCGCAAGTACTTAGTAACTACTTACGACAGTAATTCTTCCTTTTACCCCACTTAGATTAAATTGGCTATATTATCTAAAATATTATGAATGGCAACAAAATAGAATCTCTAAATCCAAAAACTACTAATGGTAGATAACAATAATTTTAATGGAAGGAAAACAGGAGAATATAAAAAATTCTACCCAATACTTATGATGTTAACTTGAATTACATGTACTGGAATTAAGAAACAAAAAACAAAATACATAAATACCTAACCCCTCATAAATAAATTAAAATGTTCTTCTCTTCTCACTTAAAAATTGTCGATGGTGTCGGCTTAGGTACTATGGGTACCTACCAAATAGATATAACTAAGTGGCCTTGCGCGTGACGATGGCAAAAGACCTGACGGCAAAAGACCTGACTGTTGTACCTTGGAAGTTGGGTCGGCCCCTAGTGTGGGACGCAACTTGCGTCGATACTCTGGCACCATCACATCTTCCAGAGACACATAATAGGGCTGGTGCAGAGGCTAACTCAGCTAAGCGACTCAAACGGCGCAAATATGCAACCCTCGGAAGAGGTTACACATTTGAGCCCTTTGGGATTGAGACATTGGGCCCGTGGGGGCCGGGAGCTCACCTCATCTTCAAAAGCCTTTCCGAGCGCTTGGTCGACTCGACGCGTAACCAAAATGATGGCGTATATTTGGCCCAACGCATAAGCATTGCCATTCAGCGTAGTTCATGCCGCCAGCTTGCTGGGTAGGCTTCCGATTGGTAGTGGGCTTGAACATCTTGATTATCTGTAGACCTTCATTGGTCTATGGATAATTCTGGTGTGCTTAGTGTAAGTAGTTAGTTAGGTATGTAGCGTAGTGTAGTTCTCATTGTATTTTAGTTTTATTAATAAAGGCTCTACCCGTTAAAAAATAAAGGTATTACTAAAGATATTTTTTGTGTGTTAACATGGGTTTTTACCAAAAAAGTTACTTTCGAATAATTATAGTTAGCATAATATAGGGTACGTATCATTAAAAAATTGATAATGAACCGGTGATATAGTGAATAGTTTACTGTATGTTCCCACTCCACGCATGTATTATGGTCTCACGGTTTTCTCTCACAGAAATTTCGGACCTTAATCCACTACGTCGGAAACACGTTGTTTTATTAACGTTAGTTCTCGTAAATCTGCACAAATGTACCTACTGAGAATAGCAGGCAGTTCAAACCAAATAAAAAAAAAACAAATAAAGGATTGTAATTCGATCGTTTTCGCCAGTTTGCATAGTTACTGAGTTTTTCAAAAGCCATGATGGCCATGGCTTAATAAAACCTTAGTATGCAATAAACATCAAACTTGCTGCAATGCCGCGAAACGCACACATCGATAAGAATCAACACGCAAACATGGATTTCGCGTCATCGTCAGCTTTGTGTGTCCCTGTGGGTGGTAAGGTTAGAACAAAAACATGTATTAATGACGCATCGACGAGCAATACATAATATGTGACTGAAAAAAAAACAAACACCCATAATTTTAAAATTATACCTATTTGTACATTAAATAAATAAAATAAATATTGGTGGACAATTCACACACAACACCATCTGACCCCAAACTAAGCAAAGCTTGTATGATGGCGGCCAGATAGCTGATATAATTACTTATATAGTTTTAAATACATACTTATTATACATAGAAACACCCAGACACAGTGCAAACATTTGAATTCATCACACAAATATTTGCACTAGGTGGGAATCGAACCCACGACCCTCGGCTTCGTACTCACGTAGTTCTAGTTCCCGTTAATTTCTTTGGATAAAAAGCCTATGTGTTCTTCCAGACTATAACCTACCTGTAGTCCGAATTTCAGCCCGATCTGTTCACGTGATTGAGCAACAAACATCCATACCTTGACATTTATATTACCCCGGACCATGCTCCAATTTCATTTGTAAGGATCTAATAATATTGGGACAGGATATGATTACGGTGTTAGATAGATAAAAAGATAACTCTTTATTGTGTCACAAAAACAGAAATATTACAGCAAAATAGTTATGAACTAGCGCCACAAATGGCGGCCTTATTGCTTAGAACAATCTCTTCCAAGCAACCAGCAGGATAATATTTAAAAAGTCATTAATCAAACTATTGTATTATTCGCCTCATTCAGTTCATTTCGCGCGACGATGTGGTCTACGATAGAGCGCACTTACCAAGACAC
Source organism: Ectropis crepuscularia (assembly GCA_963693475.1). Lineage (NCBI taxonomy): Eukaryota > Metazoa > Arthropoda > Insecta > Lepidoptera > Geometridae > Ectropis > Ectropis crepuscularia. The sequence continues at coordinate 18,308,589 of OY856359.1, forward strand.
CATGACTACTTATAAGGATCTACTGAGAAAAGTACGGGAAGGTTGGGAAACATCGTCAATAGTTACGGCATGCAAGGCAACGCCAACCTCTTGCCACCAGTCGGACCTTCTGCTTTTTGCTGCTCATTTACTAAAAAATGGTTCGGTTTTTAACCGACTTCCAAAAAGCAGGAGGTTCTCAATCTTATTGTGTTTTTTTGTACGTAGGTATAGGTACGTTTTTTTTTAAATAATTAGTGACGAGACGAGCAGGACATGTGCTTGATGTTCAAGCAACACTCCTTCCACATATCAGCACAGTGACACGCAGCTATTGGAACATGAAAAGTCCAAATCATTACCTAACACTGCACTGCGCTCGTCACCTAGAGATCTAAGTTGTTCTATCTCTAAGCCCTGTAATTTCTCTGGAAACATTGCCCTTCAAACCATAACACAGTAAAGGCCTGTTTTCATTTTGATTAGTTCGAGTGCGAGTGAGCAGTGCAGAATAGATGTTGAGTGACTAGTAGCAAACACGTGTGGACACCGATTGATTATTGCGAGTGCATAGTAAGGCCGGTTTGCATTTTGATTAGTGCGAGTGCGGATGCGAGTGCGATTGCGACTGCGAGTGAGTAATCGCGACTGATTACTATGCACTCGCAATAGTCAATCGTTGTCCACACGTGTTTGCTTATTATCACTCAACACCTGCACTACTCACTCGCACTCCTACTAATTAAAATGAAAACAGGCCTTTAAGGTACGTACAAAGAAACGTTACGCGATAGCTCCGTCAATTGTGAATCAATTTTAATGATACGAGTAGGTACAGTAAGTACTCGTATTATTTTGTTTGGTGGATAATATTTCAGAGATTGTCCAATATAAATTTTACCGACATCGGTGTGACAGTTTTGGAAATATCAACAGAAATACTTGCATTCGCTTACTTTTACCTGGACGACGTAATCGTAGATTCCACAAAAATTATGAAATTTAGTCCGAGTGTCTGTGTAGGGTACCGGTCTGGGTCAAAAATACACTATTCTAATTAGTATTTTTCAATGATCTATCATTGAAAAATATGGGACACGTATTTTTTGCTTTTTCAAAATATTAAAAATCGACAAAGATATAGAACTTCAAACTTCGAGAGTGGGGGGTCGCGACGTCACTAGTGAGTAAATATCGTAGGCACGAGTGACGTCACGCGCAACTTCTAAGCGCTGTATCTTCGTAATTTTTGAAGTGAAAACTTCTTTAGGGGCGCTATAGGCAGAATTTTCGTGGGCTGTGAAATGGATTCATCAATCGTCACGCTTGGATATGATAATGGATCGGATCGGATCGGATCGGATATGAAATCTTCGGGTAAACTCGGTAAAAACGGCCAGGTAGGTACCAGGGTAACAGAAACAGTAAAGAGTTTCGATTACCTACCTCCAACAGCCCAGCGTTTATCTCCAGATACCAGGACAACAGAAATATAAAAGAGTTGCGTTTGCCCCTAGGTACCAGTACCAGGGCAACAGCAAGTTTTCAGTTCTATCGGCAGTTCCTATGACTGCCAATTTTTTTTGTTTGTGAAACAAAAGAAAAAATACGTGTACAATATTTTTTTGCAATCTAACTGACGGACTAATTAGTTTTTTTGAGGATTGTACCCTATTGTTGTTTTTCAACATTATGTTCATCGCTGTGTTTTGTGTTTTTTTTTCGGAAAGTTTTAAGTTATTCAATATTTTCCTTGTTCTGTTGTGTTGCAGTTAGTACTGCATTTTCTCTGTGTGAGCCGTGCGTTATTAGTTCGGCGCGGGTGGGATAGGTTTTCACAATTTTGAGTCCGGCCGCACAATGCCGCCGTCATTTTCTATGATTAATAGTACCTACTAGCCGGCTGCTACCAGCGAACTGTTTTTCATGTAGAGGATGTCACATATCACAGAACTACATATAAGATATGAAATAGATAACTGTTTATCCGCGTTGACACTCTTTGTTAGCGCGAAATATTTTTTTTAATTTTATAATATTTGTAGTCATCGATATAAATCAAAGGATGAAATAAAGAATTCCTTCAGGCGCACAGAATTATGTTATCGTTGGGAAGAGTGAGCTCACTCTTTCCGTTTTAGTCGAATGTAGGTAGCGGTAAACGCCGGACGTTTATAGGTCTATTCGGTGTCAACAGCCAAAATAAGTAGAACGGCAACATACCTCGCTAGCGATTTTAGGAGTCGAGTAGATTGATAGTTGTAAACCACTCACGCTACACACAGAGACGCGGTTTGTTTACAATTTCAAGATGCTCAGGGCACATCCATTGATTTATACCAATGCATGTAGAGTGAAGGGGACGATCAAGACATGTGCCTCAGTGTAAGCAACACGCCTGCCCATAACAGCACAGTGTCACGCTATTGGAACATGAAGAGTCCACCTGCACTGCGTCCTTCACCGAGAGATATAAGATTCATCTCTATTCCCTGTAATTTATCTGGAAACATTGGAAACATATTATGGGTTCGCACCGATACGTTGAAATTGCTGATGTGACAGAATAACATCGGAAAGGTGGACAAGCGGAGCCAGACGTACTTACACCATTAAATACTTTTTAGATGGGTGAAATCTTAGAAGATATGTAAACTCTTTGTGTGAAATCTTTTGAATTCGCTTCATCGACATGCGTAATCCTTTCCGACTAATATTATAAATGCGGTAATTTGGATTTATATTATGTCAGGACATCTGAACGGATCGGGGTGAAATTTGGAACACAGTTAAATTATAATCTGAAATAACGCAAGCTACTTTTAAATACAGGAAAACAACTGGAACGAGAATTGAGCGTGTGGAACCCCCCGGTGCTGCTCATAGCTAGCTTGTAGGTGATATGTTACTAGACAGGCGACGTATACTGCAACATTTGTGCTATTAAAGGTGCAGGTTCGCGCTGAGACCGCGACAGGCACTAGACATTATAGAATTGTATGGGAGCTAGTTCGCGACACGTGTGTCGGTCTCCTGTCGCAGTTTCGGCGTGAACTGGCGCCCATACAATTATCTAATGTCAAGTGCCTGTCGCGGTCTCCGGTCGCAGTCTCCGGTCGCGGTCTTCGGTCTCCAGTCACGGTCTCGCGTCGCGGTCGCGGCACGAACCGCCACCTTTAGTAGTAAAATTCTAAGTTATAAGTTTTCACTTCTATTGCAGATACTCGGCTGTGTTACAACGGAGTCTAGATGTGATATGTTACATTGAAGACCGCAATCGCCTGAGAGAAGACCCCGGGATATCCTTTGGATCAGGACGGTAAATCTTTACCATCATAGGTACTGGTTTTCCATGAAATAGGCTATTATAATCTTAATTAATGCGTCGGTTAGATTGCTAAATAATATTGTTCACCTATTTCTGCTTTCACAAACATGAAGTTTATTTATTTTTGTTAATGGCTCTATGTGAAGTTAGATTAAAATGACGAAGAGACAGCGCTTAGAAGTTCCGAGTGACGTCACTTGTTGGTACGATTTTTAGAATGGTATATTATTTACCCAGTATTTTTTTTAATTTTGTTCTGGTGGCTCTATTCCAAAATCCTATTATCAAAGTTTGAATAAGAATTCGGAAATGTGTTTCTTAAACATGACATAAAAATGAAATGGATCAGTCTAAAATTAATAAATAAATTGATTACATTCTAGAATATTCAGAGTTACTTACTTAGGAAATAGACTTTTTCTAAACTCTGTAAAAAGCAAGACTCACACCAAAAAACAATAGGTCTGTACATTTCATTATTGTTCGATAACTGAAATGGTTTAAAACGCTAATTACTATTAATTACATAATTAACCTCCTATATCATACTTGTACATTTTAATTCATTATATTTGCCTACCAAAAACACTATTAAGAATGAAATACATTAGGTACAATAGCTGTTAAAAATAATAATTATTAATGTTAAATAGAGTTTTACCGCGGTATTATAAAATGTGATTAATGTTCAAATTTGTGTGTTATTTGACTTCGTTTGACGGCACAGATGTCGAATGATTTGATTTTACCAAAAATTTAACATCTTTTTCTTTAGCTTAAGGCTAGAGGATGTAAGTATGGAATATTGAAATAAACTGGCCAAGTGCGAGTTGGACTCGCCCATGAAGGGTTCCGTTGCAGCAAGTAACATAATATACATAGTACACATAGTTCTTGTAGTTCGTTCTAACTTTGATCGAAGTTTCAATAATAGTGTATTTATGACGTACTAAAAAAAAAGTACTGATCAGATCGAGTTCAAACTAATTTTCGTTGGTAGTTTACATGGTATTGTACATCATATATTTTTTTTAGATTTTTCATTCTCTTACTTTAGAAATGAAAGGGGGGGGGACACACATTTTACCACTTTGGAAGTGTCTCTCGCGCAGATTATTCAGTGTAGACGAAAATGATTTTAGAAACCTCTACATCATTTTTGAAGACCTATCGATAGAGACCACACACGTGTAGGTTTAATGAAATAAAAATGTTTGAGTTTCAGTTCTCAGTATGGGGGGCAACCCTAATTTTTCTTTTTTTATTCAATTCTTAAAATGCGGTTCACAGAATACATCTACTTACCAAGTTTCAACAGTGTAGTTCTCATAGTTTCGGCAAAAAGTGACTGTGACATACGGACGGACAGACAGACAGACAGACAGACATGACGAATCTATAAGGGTCCCGTTTTTACGTTTTACGGAATTCTAAAAATGGCATGGAATACTGAGGTAGCTCACTGTTTTAAGATATTACCATTCAGATATCAATTACGGGACATTAATCGTGGTTAAACGAGTGGCCGATATTTCGGTAGTTACTGTCGATGTTATTTATTTGAAAAAAAAAAACAAATCACTAAAATAAAAAACCGAAGCTGCTAAACTGATTTTATTCAAATTTTAAGAACAATTTGAAAGAATACATCGAATAAAAGCAGAGTTTTCCATTTCGTTCCATAAATGATGGGAGATTATTAAAGATACGAAATATAAAATAAGATTAAATAGATATATAAAATAAGAACATAGTTGGAGAACGTACACCTTGTTAGGGTTCCGTAAAACGTAAAAACGGAACCCTTATAGATTCGTCATGTCTGTCTGTCTGTCTGTCTGTCTGTCCGTTCGTATGTCACAGCCACTTTTTGCCGAAACTATGAGAACTACACTGTTGAAACTTGGTAAGTAGATGTATTCTGTAAACCGCATTAAGATTTGAAGAAAAAAAATAAAAAAAAAGAAAAATTAGGGTTGCCCCCCATACTGAGAACTGAAACTCAAAAATTTTTTTTCATCAAACTACACGTGTGGGTTGTCTATCGATAGGTCTTTAAAAATGATGTTGAGGTTTCTGAAATCATTTTCGTCTACACTGAATAATTTGCGCAAGAGACACTTCCAAAGTGGTAAAATGTGTGTCCCCCCCCCCTCTAACTTCTAAAGTAAGATAATGAAAAATCTAAAAAAAATATATGATGTACATTACCATGTAAACTACCAACGAAAATTAGTTTGAACTCGATCTGATGAGTAGTTTTTTTTAGTACGTCATAAATAAATACACTATTATTGAAACTTCGATCAAAGTTACAACGAACTACAAGAACTATATGTACTATGTATATTATGTCACTTGCTGCAACGGAACCCTTCATGGGCGAGTCCAACTCGCACTTGGCCACTTTATTTTTGAGATGGCTTTTGAAAATAATCACTTTTTTACACTCTTTAAATTTAGTAATAAGGTATATTGAATTTACTTGCACCGTGCTAGACCATAATATGATGATCATTTTCCAATCAACATTCCCCAACAAATACTCGTAGCGCCAGTGTAAAATAAAATACCCATTAAAACTACCACAAAAGCTTATGTGAATACTAAAAAGCTTTGTTAGGCCTAAAACGTGGATTTTGGTCGCAACCCCATTTCCTCCCCTTTTTGTACCAAGGGTGGGAAAAGGGGGGAACTATCCCCAACGGCTCTTGACGACCGCGACGCTAGAATATTAATGTCCATACTTAATTGAATGTTTTTAACTTATCGATCTTTTACGAACAGACAGATGCCCGTAGAAACCGAAAAACGTGGTTTTTTAATTTTATGTAACCTATGGCAGTAGTCTTTGGTGGTTTTTTGGCTGTCTACAAATTTGGCTGGCTTTGGGTTGTCGCAATTTTAAAAACGTGGCCCCAAAATAAAAATAAAACATACGGAAAACGTCAACCTTGAGCCGCGCTCCTGCAATGCTAACATTGAAATGTAGGCAATGCAGAAATGCGCTTCCCGCGTCGCGTCTCACCCCGCACGCCCCGCTCGATTGCCCTGTCTAGAAAGACGGCTTCGTCGAACAACTGTTTGATTCAGTAGACTGTGGCAATAGTAAGTAAGACACGACCAGTTTTACTTCCAATAATGGTCAGTCGGTCGACAACAGGTCACCTTTACTAGTAACCAGTCAGCCAAGACAAGATACCAGCATGGGATGTCAGGATGTTTTTCTAGGATGCTAGGCTGTTCCTTGATCGACTATACCGGCGGCAGCCCAAGACAAGGTTGTATCGTCTGAGGTGCGCTTGCGATAGTTGTCATACGACTTGTAGTAGTAGCGAGTACGGTAAGATTAGGTTAGTCTTAAAATTCGGTCTGCGGTAGTCCAAAGATCGGTAGACGGCAGGCTCCGTTTAAAAAATACATAATACTTAATATATTAAGCTCAAGAAGGGCGGCCATCAGAGAGGAGTGGCGACGTGTTGTGAAGCTTGCCACTAACACCTGAAGCGAAGACCACGACCACTCTGTCAATAGTGATACCGACGAAGAAGAAGATAATGGGCTAATGCAGAAGACGCATGGCCTTATCGACCTAATCTTACTCATAGTTACGCACATACATACCGTAGAGTATGCTCTAAACCCTTTCATTTAACAAATATGTAAGTATTTTCCATATTCACTAGCCGTAGGTACTAAATGAGTACGGTACCTCTTGTACGGGAATATTGTGTTTATATTATAAGTACTAGATCAATATAATTTAGAAGCCCTCAAATTAACTCTGGACGTCTACTCTATTTCTACGAAAACGTGCTTTCGAAAAAAAAACTCGCGACTTTCCTGCTCGCGTTCTACTTCGTTTCGTCCGATACAACATTTTTTGATGTCTGAATGTTCTAAGCATACTCTAATTAGAATAAGCTTAGAACAAATAAACGGACAAAACGACGGATCGAAGTAGAATCGGAGTTGGAAAGTTGCAAATTTATTTCGAAATTACGTTTTCGTAGAAAGAGAGTAGACGTCCTGTTCCCTTAACAGGTAGTGTACACTCTAACTGCCGAGAATCCGGGACCCCATCTCAAAAGGATGCAGTCACTGCTGTATTCGAAACACTTGCTCATGGATTACAGGAACCTAAAACCTGAAGAATGTAAAGGAGAAAATCGCTAAGAATTTCAAAGAAAATCTATATCCACATTTTCGGCGTTAGAGATTCGGGTTGGCGGATGACAGATTTCTTCGAAAACTGCTTTTTCCTAGTTTTTCTGCTTGGCGAAGCGTCTTTCTATTACAAGGTCAGAACGCAAGGGTATGAAACTAATCACGTATAGATTGGAAATACGTTCTTTTTAAGTTCTTACAAACCATACAAGAGCAGTACGTACGCAAATACTCGCGTATACTTTGTAGTAACGTAGAAGTATTATGTTGTTCCAAAATATACAGCGCCAGTACGTATACGGACTAATCGTGTATGTTTTGGAACAAGTGCGCGAAACTCTAACATTACAATTGGTACGTGAGCAGGGCAAGCTCGCCATTTTGATTTATTGTAGATGTTGGTTTCCCAGATCCGACTCGGAGCACCACAGCTAGTCTTGTCGCTACTACCCCTAGAGTGTATATAAAAAATGCGGGAGCTTCTGGCGGAAGCCTACCCAGAGTCAAATCTCAGTAATAGCCCTTCATCGGTTCGACAACATACACAATCAGTACGGGAAATTCTTGTATGCATTATAATAACAGATTAAAAATAACATTACAATATAATAGGTATACTCGTACGCGAACATTTTCCTATGACTGCGTTCTGGCGTTGTATAGAATGGAAAGACGCGACACGAGCATCCACGTTACAAACTATACACGAAAAATACGCAAAACTGTTGTAAGGTTTGTAATAACAGATTTTAAAACAACAACAATATATACGCGAGCGGTTTCCTATGGCTGCGTTCTGACGTTGCGCGTTGCGTTGTATAGATTGGAAAAACACCTCAGCGAAGTAACCTCAGAATATAGGAATATAGGATTTACAATTGTTTGTTTTTAATTTTGCCATTTTATAATGTCTTTATGCGGTCCTTATATTTAGGAATAAATAAAGCTGCAATGGTTTCTATATCTAAGTAATTTCACTTAACAGTGATTGTTTAGGTACTATTTTACTTACACTTTATCTAAATGCCTGTTTGGATTTTGATTAGTGCGAGTGCGAGTGAGTGCGCGACTTCGCACACGACTTCAGCAGGATCTCTAACCGCTCCAAGTCATTTTTTAAACCATCCAGGAACCCATTGAAATATAGATGTTGCAGCCAACTAGCTTAATCAGGCGTCCAATTAACAGCCTAGCCTGTTTACTTAACAGCGCTGTTTGACTATCGGCCTGAATGATATATTGTACCGTTCTAGTATAGAGATAAATAGTAGCATTGTTGATGTAGCGTCAAACCTATGTGTGTATCAAATGCTATCGCCATTGTCCCGTTATCTACAGCTACAGCATGAAGAATTAATACAGAAGAAATACTGAGTGATCCTCAGAATAACACAAAAACAATTTTTCAAAGTACATAATATCTATTTATCATTAAAACTCTAAACTACAAGTCATTCTTTTTAGCTACAGTATAACATCGTATTTGTTTATTATAAGTATACCTATTATCCACTAGTAGCGCCCTCGGTATTATCCGCATAGTTCCCATTCCGTTTATTTTGCCGAGATAAAAAGTAGTCTATGTGTTCTTCTAGACTAGAATCTACCTGTATTTCAAATGTTTACCCGATCCGTTCATACGTTACGTCGCGATTGAGCAACAATTGTAGTGGTAGGACTCTTGGCAGAGTCCGCCTGGGGAAGTACCACACCTTTGCCAATTATTCTACCGCCAAGCAGTAATGTGCAAACATTACTGTGTTCCGGTTTGAAGGGCAATGTTTCCAGAGAAATTACAGGGCTTAGAGATAACATCTTAGATCTCTGGGTGACGAGCCCAGTGCAGTGCTAGGTAATGATTTGGACTCTTCATGTTCCAATAGCTGCGTGTTACTGTGCTGTTGTGTGGCAGGCATCTTGCTTGCCATCAGGCACATGACCTGCTCGTCTCGTCACTCTTTATTAAAAAAAAAAAAACATTTGACATTATTTCTCCTTGTCGCATGATTTTTGTACGGCGGTGCAGAATAATAGATTAGAAAAGGTATTGAAACTATAAAAAATTATAAACTTTAAATTATTAGTTTGTCGGAAAAATTCGTGATTTTTCCAACGATTTATAGAATAAATTTGGGCATTTGATTATGTACGGCATTGGTTCCATACAGTTTCAGTTCACGGGCCTGTAGTCTCCTATTCAGGTAACGTGTTGTGCAAGAAATTCTAAGTTTTCACTTCCGACGTGCCTGTGACTCTTCTTTTATGTTTTTAACCGACTTCCAAAAAAGTCTGAGACTTGATAGTATCAGACTTTTTTGGTTGTATGTTTTTTTACCTATGTTACGCGATAGCGCCGTCAATCGTGAATAGATTTTAATAATTATTTTTTGTTTAGTAGATCATAGTTCAGGAGTGATCCCTTATAAATTTTATCGAAATCGGTGAAGCGGTTTTGGAAATATGAAAAAAAAACTTTAATTTGCTTTCACGTATATAGTGACGAATAGTGACTAGGTATACATAGATTCTTATAAAATTTGATCGAATATCTGAATTTAATTTTAAATTTAAGTCGGTTATTGTTTTTTTGAAGAAAATAAATTATTATCCGGCACTCATTTTAGTTTGTGTCAAAATATTCATACTTAACGTGTTTGTCCGACATTGTAGGTAGGCGATAAAATATAAATTCAGAATGAAAGTTTCCATTTGTAAACTATATTAATTAAACTTATCATTATATTAAAAATAATTAACTACATTTATAATAAATAACTAACTGGCTAATATCTAAATACATAACTCACTAATATCATAAATGCTAAATGCGTAATTTTATTTGTTGCCCAGAAACGTAGGAACGGCTGAGTCAATCGGGCTGAAATTTCGAACACAGATTATGGTCTCAAATGACACGTAAGTAGGTGGCTAGTTCTGAAAGCCAAATTACATAAATATGTAAATTAATAAATGTATAGATTCAAAACTTCTAAGTTTCTACATCAGAATAGTCCAGCTTTTTGTTACAACTCGTCGGATGGAAAGCGATGATGTATTTATCGATTTGCTGATGAGGTACCTAACTATTCATGATAGTCTCAAAAGATCCGAGTTTCAACTTTCAGGAAAAACCAGCACTGGGTGATGATGTCCCTGCAAAAACAAAAATAACATCATTATCCTAAATCCTTCACACAAAAGTTGAACGTTGTCAACTTTTGTCAGTTAAAACCAGTTAAAAAACCATTTAAATTATTAATGACTGTTCATTTATATTCTAACAAAGCACACAAAACTATCTCCAAATCCCAACACGAATATCCTTTGAAACGTTAGATAACATTCTAAGCTGAAGATATATGCATTAATTTGGCTGTCCAATTAGAATTCACCCTCGCCACCCCAACTACCCAAACTAAGCATCCCTTATTATTTCACAACGGCTTCTAAGCGTCACCAGAGAGCCTTTTGCACACATCCAAACTGATCCATATCTTTTATATCTACGAAGTTGGGGTTTCGGTCAATTTCTCCCGCTGTGCCAAATCTTACTGCTCAAACCGTAGACCTACAGTTTACCATATTGGTACTTACTTATATATAATTGTAGTGTTTTAACTAGATCAACCATTTTACCATAGGATTGTAGTGATTTTGCAAGAACTACAGTTTATAAGGTAGGTACATATATAATATAGTAGTGTTTTACAGTGCAAGGTAAATAACCATACCTATACCTATTTTACAAACAAAAAGCGCTTTGAAAATTCTTTCATAATCCAAATAGCGTAAATGTGGAACATTGTATCAGCAGCAGTGTTCGGGAATTTATAAACGAAGAGTGAATAGCTTCCGAGTCTTAGTGATATATTATGTTATACCTACCTTAAACCTTGTAAGAATATTTCTGTATTTTTCTTGGTAAGACGAGGTCCAACGTATAAAAAAAACTTTACTGACTTGTACCTAGTATGAGAACCAGAAAGCCTTCTTAATACTTCGCAGTCTATATTATCATATTGAGGACTCGCCAGCCAAGGCTTTAATCCTCTTCGCTGGCATAGAATAGATAATTGTCGCTGGCTAAGTACTGGTTGGCGACTGACGGTTGTTCTAGAGAGATGTCTGTGGAACATGCAATCGGTTCTCAAATCGGTTTTCTGCAAAACAATTGAAACTCAAGTGGTCCTAGTATAAAATTATAGCATATTGTAATTTTTACTGAATCACACAAAATTTTTCATTACATTTTTATTTTGAGTTGTATTATTTCACGTACTGTAACAGTTTTATTTAGGGTTGTATTATTTCAAAGGTTGTTTTGAGGTTCGCACAACTTGTCTACGGTTTTTTAATGAGTGCGTATTGCAACTCTGGTTTCTCCTTATCCTTCCCCCCTTTTCGACACTACTCCCCCGACCCCCTGCTCATAAACAGCGCTAAACACTGGCGCGCAAAATTGTAAAATCCAGACCCGTTTTTGTCTCGTTCAAATTTAGAGTAACTCGTTTTCTGTCTCGCTCCAACCGGGCGGCGTCAATTTGTTAAGATAACGTTATTTGGAGTACGGGTGCAATTTATTTTGAAATTAATTTATGATGTTAGTTAATTTGGGTTTTGAGACAGAATTAATGTAAATGATTGTATTCGTTTCGTTTTGGAAACCTTAATAAACTTAGTGAGTTTTGTAAATGAGTACCTAAAGTAGTGTTTTGAATAGGCACCTTTTTAAAAGGGGGCAAGGTAGAATCTTGAAAAAAAAATATGAAAAATATGCTATAAATTTCGAGATGTTTACGAATCCTACTAATATTATAAATGTCAATGTATGGATGTTTGGATATTTGGATGTTTGTTGCTCAATCACGTCCTAACGTATGAACGGATCGGGCTGAAATTTGGAACACAGATAGATTATAGTCTGGAAGAACACATAGGCTACTTTTAATCCCGGAAAACAACGGAACAACGGGAACGGGAACTTCCCGGGTAAAACCGCGGGGCGCTGATAGTAATTAATAATAATACTAAGTACACCTATAGCTAAAATGGCAAAATTAATTTAGAGATGTTTTAGTACACCAACATACATACCTTTTAACACACCATCCTAGTCAGTAGTAGAAATTAATATTTTTCTCCGGCTGTTTGAGAAAACTTTTTTAGCCTAGATTTTGTTAATTTCAATAGGCGAGACGACTGAAAAAAAATTAATTAGTCCGTAAATTATTAAAAAATATTGTACACGTATTTTTCTTATATTTATTTTATATAAAGAGTGACGAGGCGAGCAGGACATGTGCCTGATGGTAAGCAACATATCTGCCACATAACGACATAACACCACAGTGACACGCAGCTATTGGGACATGAAGAGTCCAAATCATTACCTAGCACTGCACTGTGCTCGTCACTCAGAGATCTAAGTTGTTATATCTCTATGACCTGTAATTTCACTGGAAACATTGCCCTTCAAACCGGAACACAGTAATGTTTGCACATCACTGCTTGGCGGTAGAATAACTGGCAATGGTGTGGTACTTCCACAGGCGAACTACCACAACTAAATGTCACATCACGTTATTGTCCGATTTTTACTATAGAGTGACGTCACCCCACTCCGGAAGTGTGATGATTGTAGACCTCCGTCGATTTTTGATAATTTGGTACAACAACAAATACATGTCCTACATTTTTCCATAATATACCGGACGAACTAACTTGAACGGTGTACTTTTGACCCTGCCGTGCCGTCATACCAATTCTTTTGACGTAAATTGTATGTCCCAAAAATTTTTTTTCGATTATTTTAATAATATTTTTTCTTAAAAACTTTTTGTTGTAGGTACGTTATCCGAATATGTATTACATATACATGTTCAGACAATTTTTGAAACGGCTGGATCGATTTTGACGGGGCTTTCATTGGGCAGATAGCTAATGTTATAATGAGTAACTAAATGTACTTTTAGAAATAAATTACATTCTACAGTTTATTGGTAAGCCACAGGTTACACCGCTGGACGCAGCTAGCGTATGCTAAGCTATGAAATATAGCAGATAACTCCACCATTTAACTATGGTAAGTACTATGGTTCATATCTTACCTATTGGAAAATTTGAATATTACACTCTTCTTCGTATCGATGACAATATCTTAATTGAAAATACCTACCAGTGTGGAGATTAATCGTGCTAGCTTAAAACAATCTATACTAATATTATAAAGCTGAAGAGTTTGTTTGTTTGTATGTTTGTTTGTTTGTTTGAACGCAAGGATCTCTGGAACTACTGATCCGAATTGAACGATTCTTTCTTTGTAGGATAGTCCATTTATCGAGGAAGGCTATAGGCTATTTAACATTACGCTACTATCAACAGGAGCCGAGCAGGAATGAAAAATGTAACAAAAGCGGGAAAAAATATTGCTTTTTGAGAGCTTTCGTTGCGTGACAGCATATGTCATATTTCAAAGGTTGCGTCATTAGAACCTAATGTAACCGAATTTGTTCAAAATTTGAATTGGTACGATCGATTTTCGATAGATGGCGTAGCAACGCGCGTGCGTTCAGCTAGTGAGTGATAAAACCACTGTCGTATTCCAACCATGTGATTAGCTCAAGGCCCTGATTTGGGAGGAGTCGGCTTAGAAAATAGCAAATGGCGATGCCGAGTCGATTACTAGCCGAGTCCCGACAAAGTAGTGATCTGCTCAAGACGAAACCGGACTACTATAATTATTATGTTGTAAATGTGCCTAACTCCCTCCTATTTTCCTTTTTTCTCCTAATCCTAAATACATACATACATACATTAAAAAATAGAGAACACAAATGACAATTTTGTTATGGAACAATTTTGTTATGGTTATGGAACCAGGGGTATGTTGAGTGGCTAAGTTATAAAAAATAACTATTTGATTAACGCTTGTGTCCATCGCTAACGCTCAGGATCCTAATTTTTTAATCCTTGGCTTGCTCGGTCATCAAAATTGAGCACGCGGTTAAAAAGCAACTTTGCACTCTTATATAACAAAAAACTATTTCATCCCGCCATCTTGGAAATAGCAATTTTGCTCTTCAATATCTGAGTGTAGAAGTCGTTTTTATCCCCTAGGCCCTAGAGTATAAAGTAAATTTTAATTCAGAGCACCGTGTGTGTTAGGATTGGTGATTTCAAAACATCATTAAACCCATTCACTTCTACCTCCATGGTGCCGAATTTACCATACTTTTACCCACAGACTGAGTAGAGAGATACTCTTAAGGACCTTTTTAATTTGTTCAAAACTCAGACTCGGAGACTCCTTGGTGTAGGTACCTACTTTTTTTTTACCCGACTGCGCGACGCAAAGGCGTGGTAATGTGTTTATTTAATTTGCTTTGCACGCTATTTTCTTTTCATGTATGGAGGATAGGTAAGGATGGAATGTTATCTCATATGGAAAATTTTTGAAAAAGGTCCAGCTGTATTCTTTAAATAACAGTTCAAAAATCTTCTACAATGGCGCTGGTGTAGACAAAGACAAACGGTATTGTAAACGAATTGAAGTATGCCGATTTAAAACAATCAAACTTATTTTCGACTGAAATAGAAATTATAGAAAATGAACATAATTATACTTTTGTATAATACATTATTTACATTTACATTATTTTTAATGTACATTATTTTTAATGTAGTAGGTATATTATGAAAAACGTGTAGCTAGAGTGATTTTATTGGAACGAAGGTCTTTACGACGGGCTTGGAGGAAACAGGAATTTTGCTGCGCAACCTAACTGAAAAGAAATGGGAGACTAAAACCGTCAGAAAAATATATAACGGAAGTGACGCGTAAAAACTGTTCGTCAACTGCGCGTAGTCAACTTTAGCTTCCAGATGATTCATATTATCAAAACCCTATGTTTTAAGGGCGTACCCCGAGCAAATGTAAAGTAGGAAGAAATGTAATGTAAGTTCCGCCTGGGGAAGTACCACACCTTTGCCAAATATTCTACCGCCAAGCAGTAATGTGCAAACATTACTGTGTTCAGGTTAGAAGGGCAATGATTCCAGAGAAATTACAGGGCTTAGAGACATAATATCTTAGATCTCTGGGTGACGAGCGCAGTGCAGTGCTAGGTATCATTAGATCTTAATTTATCATTAGATTTGGACTATCATGTTCCAATAGCTGCGTGTTACTGTGCTGTTATGTGGCAGGCATGTTGCTTACCATCAGGCACATGACCTGCTCGTCTCGTCACTCTATGCTATAAAAAAAAAAAATACCTTGAGTATTTCTTACCTCATCACACACCGCAAGAAAGAGCATGAGAGACAGTAGGATTTGTCGCTGTTTTACGCTCAAATTTTAGAATAAGCTCTTTAAAAAATCAGACATTGGTCTTTTGAAAAAAATATTTCTACCAAAATGTTTATAATGGAATTGCCTATCCGTTGGTATAAGTATTAAATCCAAATAACGGCAGTTTTTCGAGTAGATGCGTGATAATTACAATTATTTCTAATTTTTGTGGTTTCGTTATGAGAAGATTATTTAAACAATAAATTCATTAACAAAAAAAAGTATCTCGCTAACGATTAGGATTCTTATTTTTGGTTTTAGAATCCTTCGCTTGATCGGTCATCAAAATCGAGCACTCGGTTAAAAATCAACTTTGACTTTTGTGTATTATAAATAACTATTTGTTTATTGTTAATTTCTGTCCTCCAATTTAAATATAGAATAGATAAAAATAAAATGCTCGATTTCGACCCCTGTGCAGCCCATGGCATTATTAATAATGGAGTATTTACCGTGTTTAAATTGGTAAGAGAGTTTGAGATCCGCAGCGCTAGTGTAGTAAACCTATTACCTATCGATAAAAAAGCATTAGATAAAGGACGTATTTAGTTAGCCCTCTGCTAATGTCGTTTCATTACGATTTCATTTAGCCCACCGTAGGCCCTGTTCTAGTTTCGTGTATACCTACTATTATATCTACTTTTAGTGGCGTACATTGTTTTATACTTGGAAATTATTTTTCATTTGTCATGTAACAACACCACGTCATTCGATGTATGTTTAATATTAATTTAACGGCGAACAATACAATTACATGTGCCTAAAATGTCGCAGCTGGTTAAATATTTTGACCGCTTCTGCACAAAAGTCGTGTTAAGAAAACAAATAGATAGAAGGACATGTGACAATGTGCACTTACCGAGGTCTTAATTTACCTTGAAACAATTATTATTACAAGTGGTCGCCAAGTATTTGGCTATGAATCTATATTAATCTGTTCGCAATTTGGCAATTGACCACAGGTTTAATAACAAACGAATGTGTATCTATGCGTGTGTGTTTACTTTAAATATTAGACTGGCCTCGTGGCTTAGTTGTGGGTTCGATTCCCACCCAGTGCAAATATTTGTGTGATGAATTCAAACGTTTGCACTGTGTCTGGGTGTTTCTATGTACAATAAGTATGTATTTAGAACTATATAAGTATTGTATCTGCTATCTGGCCGCCATCACACAAGCTTTGCTTAGTTTGGGGTCAGATGGTGTTGTGTGTGAATTGTCCACCAATATTTATATTTATATATATTTAATATACTCTAAAGTGTGGAATATTCATACAGCTCCGTCCGCGCATTTTTTTTAAAGGAGTTTTACAACAAAGGTTTTTCTTCATGTATATATAATACTAGCTGAACCGTGCGTGCGTTGCTACGCCATCTACCGAAAATTGGTCGTACCAATTCAAATTTTGCCCGAATTCGGTTACCTTAGGTTCTAATGACGCAACCTTTAAAAGATAGACACATGCTGTCACGCAACGAAAGCTCTCAAAAAAGCAATATTTTTTTCCGTTTTTGTTACATTTTTCATTCATGCTCCGCTTCTGTTAGTATCGTAATGTTAAATAGCATATTCTTCCTATAGCCTTTCAGCTCTCAATAAATGGACTATCCAACAGAGAAAAAATCTTTCAATTCGGATTCGGATTCTTGCGTTCAAACAAACAAACAAACTCTTCAGCTTTATTATTAGTATAGATATGGATGTACTTATCATGAAATAATCATGTAGTCAGGTAATAATCAGGTATTCAATTATTCTCATCGCCTCGCGATGGCATCGTCGCTCAATATCAGTCGAGATGGCTCTCAAACTAAAACACCAATTAACGAGTAAACTAATTTGACCACCATTTTAGAAGGTGGTTAAGAGTGCGCCTAAAGCCAGGAAAAAATCAGATTTCACCCGCGCGACGCGTTTCTTAATGTGATGTACATAGAGAATAGCATGACACAGTTAGGAGGAAAAATCAATTTTTAATCAGGAGTCCATTTTTGACCAAGTTTTATTTAATTACTCAATAACTAAACATAAATTTAAAAAAGTGTTCGGTTACTTTACTAGAACGTACAAATAGGAATTTTATTACCAAAAAATAATGTGGGGTCATCGCTGATAATTTCGAGTACTCGAATTAAAACGGGTTTTTTCGGTGTCATTTTTATTATTTTATTCTAAAAAACTTTGATCTATTTTTAAAATCCTATTCGGTTATCGTGCTTCTTCTTGATTGTACCCACACGTTAATTTTTTTTTTGTCATAGTTTTTAGTTTCTTAACTTCAGTGAGCGGCGTCGAAAATGTCCTTTTTTCGTTTTCAGGCTTTAGGCGCCCCCTTAAGCGTATAATATATCCTACTTCCTACTAAATTTATAATTTTCAATGTTTCGATGTTTTTATGCTTGTTGCTCCATAACGTCGTCATGTCTGAATGGATCTCATTGGAATTTAGAACGCAGTTAGATTATAGTCTGGAAGAATACAAAGGCTTTTACCCCGGGAAGATAACGGGAACGGGAACTACGCAAGTAAAACCGCGGGGCCCTGCTAGTCAACAATAAAAAAAACTTCATAGATGACAGTTTCCTTGTTCTAGGATAGTGAAAAGTTCTAACATAATAAGTTCTGATAGATATTCTGATATGAGTTCTGATGTGAGTTCTGATGTATGTTCTGGTATATTTATGTTCTGGTGTTTGTTCTGATGGATGTTCTGATAGATATTCTGATGTGAGTTCGGATGTATGTTCTGGTGTATGCTCTGATGGATGTTCTGACAGAGATTCTGACGTGAGTTCTGATGAAGGTATGTATTGGTATATGTTCTGATGTCCGTTCTGATGTACGTTCTGATGTGAGTTATGATGTATGTTCTGATGTACGTTCTGATGTATATTCTATTGCATATTCTGACCAGCGGGCCGTTCTGCTGTAGCCGTTCTCATTGAATTTGATTCACGCCACAAACGTCAAAAATATCTATACCGATCTTGGCTCTGTCCAATCTATCCAATTTTGAACAGATTTATGACTCACTTATTCTTTGAAGAGATGTGAGAATTCCACAGTCAGTCCATGACAATGGCTAAAATGCCACATAATAGAATTAAAATTAGAAAAGTATCAGAATAAGAATGAACTAACCAATATTAAAATCATATTCGAATTAATTTCATTGGCATTTGGACAAAAGGAACACAAGCTTACTACAGTTTTTTAAACTGACTTAAAAAAAAAATGTTCTCAATTCGTTTGTGTGTTTTTTGTACATATGTATGTTATAATAAGTTAAAGTATAAGTTAAAGTTTATGTAACTTTAACAGTAACTTATCATAAGTTAATTAAAGTAAGTACCTATGTATAAGTTACGGCTGGTCTGGTCTAGTCGAGAGAACGGCGACTGCCGATCCGGAGACCCCAGGTTCAAACCCCAGACGCACCACTGTCTTTTCGAAGTCATGTGCGTAATGCCGCTAACTTAAAACGGTAAAGGAAAACATCGTGAGGAAACCGACATGTACCGGGAATCTTTCGAAGTCATATGTCATCCACCAACCCGCACTGGGCCAGCGTGGTGGATTATGGCCTTAACTCTCTCCTTGGGAGAGAAGGCCCCGAGTCCCAGCAGTGGGAACGTTTAGTGGGCTGTTGATGATGATGATGTTATAATAGCGCCGCTAATTGTGAATCAATTTTGATGCTAACTTTTTTGTTTGGTAGATCATATATAGTTCAGAGCGGTGGTCATGGGAAACCTTTGAACTATACGAGTATGTACAAATTTTGGCGAAATCGATGTGGCGGTTTTATGAAATATCAAGAAAAAACTTAAGTTTGCTTTCATGTATTTTAGACGACGCGACGCAGTGATTGATTATCTTGAAATTTGGCCGAGTGTCTGAATTTAATTTTAATTTCAATCCGGTTTTTTTTTTTCGGAGAAAATAAATTATTTTAGTTAAAATTAACGTGGTTGTTACACATATTGATAAGGTAAACGGGTAACTCACGTGTAATGAGGTCGGTCAATCCGACTCGAGTTTCGGCCGCGTCCGGCGGCCTTTTTCAAGGAGAGTGTACGCGCCCGATGGCTTCCCGTTTGGCACTGACCGCCGGACGCGGCCGAAACTCGAGTCGCATTGACCGACCTCATTACACGTGAGTTACCCGTTTACCTAATCAATAAAAATATATTATTATAGTGAGTAAATATAATGGAGAGCCGCGCGGGTTTGGTGAGACTGTAGGTACTTAACAGCTTACTTACAGCTCAATGTTTCGTCGTGTCTTGTGAATTAAAATTACGGCTTAATAATGAGTAACACGCATTCATACATACTTTTACATTTATTTTAATAATCCTACTAATATTATAAATGTCAATGTATGGATGTTTGTTGCTCAATCACGTCCTAACGTATGAACGGATCGGGCTGAAATTTGGAATACAGATAGATTATAGTCTGGAAGAACACATAGGCTACTTTTTATCCCGGAAAAACAACGGGAACAACAGGAACGGGAACATCGCGGGTAACACCGCGGGGCGCTGCTAGTACTTTATAAATATTATAAATACGAAAGTTTGGATGTTTGTTGCCCAATCACGTCGGTACCTCAGAACGGACAGAGTTGAAATTCGGAACACAGTTAGGTTATAGTCTGGAAAAATATATAGGCTACTTTTTATCACGATAATATAATGGGAACGGGAATTGCGAGGGTAAAACCGCGGGTCGCTGCTAGTAATAAAAACAACAATAGTAAATTACAATTTAAAAGTTTAATTTAAAATTATGTATGATCTATTGCACAATGTCTTACAATAATCATAATCATAATCATTTATTCATAACATTCGTTACATGTCACACAATTAGATAAAGAAATAGGTATAATAACAGAAAAAATACTTTTCTGACAGTACAAAATATAAAAAAAAAAAATGCCAATTAACAATATGTTTAAATGAATATGTCAAAACAATGTCAAGTAAAAATAGATAAAAAAATAACATGTCACTACAACTTAAATTGTAGTTCAAATAGCAAGTAAACATCTAATTTTTATGCTCAATAAATTCATTATAGCTGTAGAACGTCTGGTCAATACCGAGGCCTATGACGATTTTTTGGAGCAATCAAGTCATGAGACAACTGTGCAAATAATTACACGGCATAATAATGAAAATATTTGATAACAACAGGTTTTTTTTTGTAAGGTTTGTCAGTTTCAGATCTTTGTTTTTTTTTTGTGACAATACGAGCAAGACAGGTGCTCAATGATAAACAACATAACTGTCTGTAATAGCACAGTGTCACATGCTGTTTGAATATGAAGAGTTTTAATCACTGCATAGCCTACGTCCAGAGATAGGTATATGATTTAAAATCCTACTAAAAGTGATATAAATAAAGAGTTCAATGCCTACTTGCCTACTAATATTATAAATGTCAATGTATGGATGTTTAGATGTTTGGATGTTTGTTGCTCAATCACGTTCTAACGTATGAACGGATCGGGCTGAAATTTAGAACACAGATAGATTATAGTCTGGAAGAACACATAGGCTTTTTATCCCGGAAAAACAATGGGAACAACGGGAACGGGAACTTCGCGGGTAACACCGTGGGGCGCTGCTAGTATATAAATAAATATTGGTGGACATTTCATACACAACACAATCTGACCCCAAAGTGAGACAAGCTTTTACTGTGGAAGGCAGATAGCTGATATAATCATACTAATATCATAAACGCTAAAGTTTGTTAGTATGGATGGATGGAAATATGGATATGAAGATAATCAACATAAACTTAAAGGAAATTTAATAAAAATAAATCAAATTATATTTTGATAGTCTATAAATCTACTTAAATTAAAATCACTAATACTAAATATATAATAAACTATATATAAAAAAAAAATATAATAAAATATATACTTATAATAAACTATAAATATAACATTTTTTTCTTTAAATAATACTAAAACCCCTAAAAATATTAAATAAATTAAAATTATTCTTATTAATTATATTATTAATTAATTTTTCCCCGCATGGATGGATGGACGTTTGTGACTCTTTCACGTAAACACTACTGAAGGGATTTGGATGAAATTTGGTACATAGATAGATAACGGTCTGGAATAACAAAAAACAATAACGGGAACACGGGGCACTGCTGGTACTTACATAAATAGATGTATTTTTAAATACATACTAAATTATTAATTATTTTTTCATAAAGAGTGACGAGACGAGCAGGACATGTGCCTGATGGTAAGCAACATGCCTGCCACATAACAGCGCAGTAACACGCAGCTATTGGAACATGAAGAGTCCAAATCATTACCTAGCACTGCACTGCGCTCGTCACCCAGAGATCTAAGATGTTAAATCTCTAAGCCCTGTAAGTTCTCTGGAAACATTGTCCTTCATATCGGAACACAGTAATGTTTGCACATTACTGCTTGGCGGTAGAATAACTGGCAAAGGTGTGGTACTTCCCCAGGCGGACTCTGCCAAGAGTCCTACCACTACCACAATTAAACATAGAAAACACCCAGGTAGTACAAATATTTGTATTCGTCACACTAATATTTGCACTGGGTTGGGATCGAAGAATCGAAGCCACGACCTACGACTTTGCAGGCAGACTTACTACTAACTAAGCCAGCCTTACTTACTAACTGGTCTGGGCCAGCCCTTGTCTCTCTTTCCTTGCGATTTCTAAGAAAACTTCTCTCGAAGTACCTAAGTATAGTGTTGCAAATATCACCTACTTTACGAACGAAGGTGTAGTACTTCTTCAAGCGAACTGCATAGAGTTCAATGACTGTTCACTACCGCCACAAATTCATTAAATCAGTTTGTCAATATAATTTGCGATTAAATAACAAATTTGAGAAAAATCACAAACGTCTAATTAAT
This sequence comes from Ectropis crepuscularia, assembly GCA_963693475.1. Classification (NCBI taxonomy): domain Eukaryota; kingdom Metazoa; phylum Arthropoda; class Insecta; order Lepidoptera; family Geometridae; genus Ectropis; species Ectropis crepuscularia. Next base: position 18,331,348 of record OY856359.1, read on the forward strand.
TTTAGTATGAAAACTAACGTGGTTATTACACATTTTAAACAAATACACGGGTAACACGGGTTTTATACGTGAGTTACCCGTGTATTTGTTTAAAATGTCTAATTAATTATTTACTTTGACACACACTAAATAACAAACGCTTATAGGTAGTATTCAGCTAAAAAATACGAATCGTAATAACTTATTTAATTAGTTTATACGTATTTAATTCAATATTATTTCGTTATTTAAGTTGCTTAATACAAATTGCGTTTGGATTATTTCATTATTTCGACAAAATTAAACTCCTAAAACGAAATCTAACATACTACCATAAGATAGGAATAATCCGAACATTTCCTTCAAGGGTCACGCGACACAAACAGCTGTACTTTTTTGTACTTTCGTTTGAACGGTAAAGATTTTTGAAGTGAAAGCTTCTTTTGGCGCATATACACAGATTTTTCGTGGGCTGTGAATTGAAATCAAGCGTTACACTCTCAAAAATGAAAATATTTTCTAAATGGGGCTTTATAGTAGTGAGAAATGTCCGCCAAATCCTTATTTATTTTAGAAGAAAATTTGTCCTTATGTAAATGTTTGGAACAGTAGTGTGTGTTATTAAGTAGTAGTCACAGAATTAAAGTACACTACTAAATTATATTTCAGTTTTGACGATCGCACTCGAGCGTTACATAAAGCCGTTGTTTAGTACGGTCGGCACTCGTCGGTACGACAATTGAATATTCTATTTTATTCCAGCGATAAGGCTAAAGTATGTAATTTCTTCAGCCCCGAATTTAGACGAGTTTTATGGTGTGGGGGCGATAGGGTTGCGTCTGTTCAGAAGCGAACAATAACAGAGCGCTGTGATCATTTTGTTATGGAAACTAACGTAGTTGTTATACGTTTAATTTAATTAAATCACAATAGGAGAAGATCGCGCGGTCGCACTCTCCTTGAAAAAGACCGCTAAATGCGGGTGAAATTTAAGTCGTACTGGACCAACCTAGGCACGGCAAGCATAACAATTTGTTTACTAATTTAAGTAGGCATAACGTTTTTAGGACTAATCATAATTTAATATAACAACTAAACGCATAACTGTTTTCGCATAAGCTTAACTAGCATAACCATATACAGTATAACGATAACTTAGCATAATGTTTAAACGCATAACCATATATAGCATAAAGAAAACTTACCATAATGTTTCGACGAATAAATATAAATAGCATAATGTTTAAAGGCACACATTGAGAAAAGCATTAGAATACTTAAACATAATGACCAACGGCATAAACTTTAAACGCCTAACTAAAAGGCAAGAGCAAAGAGCGGACTGTAGCAGCATTATTTAAATAAAATACGTGGAAGTGTAAAATGCGGGTGGGTACTTTGACAACAGTATTTATTTTTCGTAATGTAGGTAGTAATGTAGGCATAACGTTTTTAGGACTTAAGCAACTACGTACACCTAAGACATATGGTGCACTTTTTGACTCCGGGTGGGCTCCCGCATTTTTTAAATACACTCTAGAGGTAGTAGCGACAAGACTAGATAGAGTCGGGTGCTCCGAGTTGGATCTGGGTCCTATGTAAACCGGTTACATATTACGTAGCACGACAAAATAATTAAAAATTGCCTAAATGAGTCTTAACAACGGTCGAATCGAACGTAGTACAACAGATTTTTATGATTAATACACATTACGCCAAAAAACGATTATGCAAAAGTTACATTATGACACTGTATATTATGCTACATTCATTATGACAAAGTAAATTAGGAAAAAACAATTATGCTATTTTAAGGGCACCTTAAAAAAATTAGAACAAATAAAAAAATGCCTAAAAACTATTATGCGTCTCATCAATGGTCGAATTAGTGATAGTACAATAGATTGTTATGCTTAAAACACATAAAGCCAAAGAATGTGGCACACGTGAGTGAGCCGTCAAGTTATTAAACAAATTTATGCAACTTAAGTACCTAAGTATATCTTTAACCGACTTCAAAAAAGGAGGTTCTCAAATGGGCGTTTTCAAGATGCAAAAAGACCTGTCAAAGACAGTTCCCAATTTGACCATAAGTGGCGCCAATGTTTTATTTTGTAAGAAAAAAATCAGAAAAACAAACAGTGGTGCCACACGTGGCAATATTTTGAACTATTTCTGAGAAGTAAATTTGCTTCTGGAAAAAGCCTCATTAAGTTGTGTGTTTTCAGTATTCAGTAGTAATATCATAATGCTCACTTCAGTGTATTACAAAAAATGCCAAAAACTGGCCGAGTACAGTTCGAATCCACGATATGAATCTAGGTGAGAAAGCCCAGCCTTGTATTGGCTTATTTTTTGGAGTTTCTAAAAAGTGTCAGATCCAACAAAATACCGTCCAAATTTTGAATTAATGTTTTATACAACTGATAGGCTTACGCTTGAAGGTAATTAGGTCTAAAGTTATTATAATAAAACTATTTTGTTCCAAATCCTACTCCCTATCCTACTAATATAATTTCTACTTGTATAAACGCGAAAGTTAGTAGGAATATATGGATCTATGTTTGTTACTCTTTCACGCAAAAACCGAAGGGATTTGGATAAAATTTGGTAAGTAGGTACATAGATAGATAATGATCTGGAATAACATATAAGTTATTTTTTATCCCGAAAAATTAACAGGATCGGGAACTACACGGGTGACACCGGGAGGCGTTGCTAGTTTTTATATATTCTAGAAAAACATTTTTTTTTCAGAGAGACGTTTTCAGAAGTCTGCATTTTTACCCGATCCGTTCAGACGGACCGACGTAATTGAGTAACAAACGTCCCAGCTTTCGCAATTAAAATATTAATATAATAATTTATCTACGTTCTACACATGTACCTAAGTGTAGTTAATTAGTCAGTTACTAGGATCTTACTGCGGTAGCCCTAAGATCGGTAGCCACCAGAAGCTAAGTCAAAGCTCTTTATTCATAAACTAGCTGTTACCCGCGACTTCGTACGCGCGAAATAATTACTAAGGTAACTCAGGTAGTACCTATTTGTATACCCAGACACATTTACGGTTACTAAAACCAGCTTATAATAAAACAATTTCATCAAAATCGGTTCAGTGGTCTAGGTGTGAAAGCCTAAGAGACATTCGTCCCCCATTTCAACTCCAATTTTATCCCCAAACAGTTCGAAATTACAAAATTGCTAGAACATTTATTTGCTTCGAGCCAAGTGTCTATATACAGAGTTTCATGGTTTTATCTTCAACGATGGGAACTTCCATATTGACATTAATCGCCCATTTTTAACAACAATTTCATCCTCGTACAGTTCGAAATTACAAAATTGCTAGAACAAACAATCGTTTGCTTCGTGTCAAGTGTCTATATACAGAATTTCATGGTTTTATCTTCAACGGTTGGGAACTTCCATTTATACTTTCATACCCCCCATTTCAATCCCAATTTAAAATTACAAAATTGCTAGAACAAACATTCGTTTGCTTTGCGTTAATTGTTTATATACAGAGTTTCATGGGTTTATCTTCAACGGTTAGGAACATCCATATTGACATTTATCCCCCATTTCAACCCCAATTTCACCCCCGTACAGTTCGAAAATACGAAATTGATAGAACAAACATTTAATTGCTTCGTGTCAAGTGTCTACATCTAAAATTTGAAAACTTTGAAAATGACGCATTTTCATACAACCGTTCATCCCTTGTTTCACTCTCTTAGGGGTTGAATTTCGCAAAACCCCGTCTTAGCGAGCGCCTACGTGCTAAAAGGGACCTCCATGCAAAATTTCAGATTCCTAGCATTTGTAGTTTCTGAGATTCCTTGATGAGTGACCTTTCGCTTTTATATATATAGATGTACAATTTACAAGTCAATTTAAAAAAAAATAAAAATAAAAGCGCATCTAATTAGTATACAAACATATTTGAAGCCAATTGATGCTTGCCATACATACCTTTATGCTTGCAAAAGTTTGATAGTAAAATCGCGTCTCCATTTTCTACAGCAGAGTAGTCCCCAAAATGGCAGCCCTGTCGTCAATTGCTATAAGAAGGGCCGCTGCCCGATAATAAAACCCTCCTCCGCTGGGGTGGCAACCCCCACTAAGATGACGTGAGTATATTGAACAAATTCTCGTGCGGACACAACTCGTGACTTGCTTACCAATTTTAATAATGTTTGTATTTTATTCTAGCTATAGCATGGTTAAGATCGTTTTTTTTGAGCATTAATTCACTACGCTACATAGGTACCTAACTAACTAGGTACCTACTTTTACTAAGCACGTGTGAATTATACATAAACCGATGAAAGGGTACAGATAATCAAGATGTTCAAACCAGTCAGTAGCGTGACCAGCATATTTTTTTTTAAATTGGCTTTTGTGTTCTAAAATTAATATGTAGACTTAGAGAAACAAAAATTGAGTTATACTTTTACATGTCAAAAACATAGAACATTGCAAGTGTTTTGTGTATGGAGGCGATTATTAGTTATGTATATTGGGATTCGCTTTATCCTTAGTAATACCTATCCTAATCCTACTAGTAAATATCTGTTATAAATGCTATGTATCCTACCTAATGCTATCCTACTTTTCTTTTTTCACCCTAAGGTTACCTGGAAGAGATCGCTATTAGCAATAAGGCCGCCGTCTGTCGCACTAACCTTAAGTGTTTGACCTGTTTAAATTTGTGAATTATTGTTATTTTGGTGTGTTCAAAAAAGTGTATATATCTATCTATCTAAATATGTAGAAGTTTAAATGTTTAAATAAAATTAAAGTATTTGTTGTTCAAATTAATAACTATTCACTAAATGTATGTATGTACATTGTACATGTACAAATCACAGCAAAAAAAGATGTGGTGCCAAGGGACACCAGGTAGAAACGAAGTTCCTTTTGATAATAATTGGTAGATATAGGTTTTTTTGGCAACACAATTTGCCAAAAATAAATAATTTGCTTGTTTCAATTATTATTGGTACGATCATCTGAAAAATAAAGTTGGCAACACTGCTCACGGGCAGTTTTACGCGTCACTCCCGTTATCCATTTTTCTTACGGGTTTGACATTTTTTTTCAGTTTTGTCGCTCAGCAAAATCTCTGTTTCCTCCAATCCTGGCGTAAGGAACTTTTTTCCAAAATATGTCAGTACAAAGTTCACAGGGTCAGCTTGTAATAAATAAATATTGGTCGACTTTTTTTCACACTACACCTAAACATAGTTTCACTCGTACTATAAAAACCAAAAAGCTGACATAATACTATTAATCTTACCTTTGTTAATCTTGTTAAATTTGTACTAACGACACAGAAACATCCAGTCACAAAAAACATCCGTATTTACCACACACATGTTTATCCTGGGTAAAAATTGAACCTACTACTCAGACAGCAAATTCACCATCGACTGAGCCACGCGAGTGATAAAAAAGTAAGTTAAATAACGAAAATGCGTCATAAATTAGAATAAACGTATTCCTTGCAAAGTGCTCATCTGACCCTTTTGGTTCTCACGAATTCTTATTAGAATGACAATGACTTCAGATGTCCGTCCAGTTTCTAAAAGACACAATGAGAGATTATTCTGAATTACATTATAATGATTTAAGTGTTTGAATATATTTGAATATAACATGGGAAGTTAAGATTGTATATTATCTCAAGAGTCTAAGACTAGGTCATTATTTGTTACTAGCAGTGGCCTCCGGTTTTACCCGCGTAGACCCCGTTCTCGTTATTTTCTCGACGTAAAAATAGCCCATATCCTATTTCAGATTGTAATCTAAGTTAGGAAGCAACATAACTGTATTACGTTATTCGATGACAGCGTCGGCCGTGCGTAAGCCTAAACAAAACAATCGGTATCTCGAAATGTCTACAGAAACAATGATACAAATAAAACACAAAAACCTTCGAAATAAATTCGATCCTCCAAAATCCTCTTACACCCCCAAAAGGATCGAAAACGTGACGTGACAAAACTAACCCTTACATCCCCACCTCCCCTTAATCCCTTTCCACCCTCGCGATTTTCTTTCATCCCTCCCTAGGATGGGTCAAGTCACCCTGCTTAAGATCGATGGAGGGGGTGCCAGATTAGACTTTGCGATAAGGGTGGAAGGGTGAAAACCCGAATTAGAGGCCCTTTGTGTTTCTCAGATGGGTCGCCCGAACTTTGGGCGTTGTTTTGACGTGTTTTATAATTAATTTGCTAGTTTCAAACCGTAGTTAAACGAGGGTAGATGAAATTAATTTCGGTCCGTCCGCACTTATGTAAACAAAAGAGTAAGTACGTAGAGGTTTCGGCATAAAACATGCATATACTTCACTATTTCGTGTACTTAGCCATCCAAAACTTCTTAACCTTTGGGTTACCGTAGTGATATACGTATCATTATGTAAAACAAACGCTCACGGACTTTACACACCAACAAATATTTTAGTTTATCCTCTTTAAAACAAAACAGTAACTGGTAATAAAACTATGCAAAAATATGAACATCACTATTTACGATTTTTAATATTATACATAACTATTTCGTCATAGTTGTGTCAATATTATGTACCAGTACCTACTCTACAAAAGTGTTGGTAGGTATCTACTGCATAAGGTATTTAAGAAGATTGGCATTGTGTATTAAGCTGGCTAAGATGGGCAAATCATTTGTGCACTGTAGCATAGATTTTAACCACGATTGGTTCAGTATTACTACTACTTTACTACTTATTGTTTTTTTTTTAAGTTACCAAATTTTCTTGTAAAATTATGGTTCGCAATTAATTGAGTTAAACAATATTAATAACAATTTAATCAAAGTTACCTAATTAAAACAAAAAAAAAGAATTGAAAAAGAAACTTCCCTATATTTATTTGTACATAAGTCCTATCAATATATTGTAAAAGCCAAAATTTTGTGTATTTGGATGTTTGTTACTCAATCCCGAAGGAATGGCTGACCGGATCGTGTTGAAATTCGGAACTTGAGTAGTTTGATTACATATATTATGAAATAGCACATAACCACTGTTTATCGCGGAAAAAAAACGCTATAAAGATGGCCTGATGCATTAATTTCTGAGCTTGGCGTCTTTGGTTGATATTTTTGAGCACTAGATAGGTGAGTACCTACAACATGTAATTTTCGGCTTAGTAACATGCTTTTCGTATCCCCATGTCTCGTCCCTAAAAGAATGACGGAAGTAGGTAAGTATTTTTCGCGTTTACAAAATCAGTATATTTTGTAGCTCATTTTCCCGTCTTTTTAACTTATTTAATTGTGAGCTCCGTAGAGAGAACATTTTGGAATACACCAGTTTACAGTAAACAAGTTAAAATTAAAGCTAGGTTTTGTGTAAATAATGTGTTAATAAGTTGTTTGTCCAGTTTTGTTAGTCTAGGAATAATTTAATGTTCTACGTTTCTGCCTTACTGGCTATTTTCATGGTTGGAAGATTTCTGTGTTGTAATACTCGTAGAAGTCAAGTAACGATAGAAATGTAAGTTGTGATTATAGCTAGCTGCGCCCTACGGTTTTAGTTTTACTCAATGGTGGTTTACCAAATGGGTCTCCTCGTAACTTAGACAATCAGATCAAAATATACATTTTCAATTTCGATTGACAGTTCCTAAAGTTATCATGTTGTTAACACAACAAAAGCTACATTTTGAAATGAATTTCATATGGTCATTCTATTACTTGAAACAATTTAAAAACAAAACGATGTTTAGCGTTTCAGTCAGCATTCGTTTAATTGTGAATTTTAATAAATTACCATAGACTGAATACTACGGGCAATTTGATTAAAATTATGGCATTTCCAAACCATGGCAGAGTTACATTGTTTTGAATCGGTTTCTGGATCTTCTGTCAGGGAAGGCGAGATGCAGCTTGAAGTTCTCTATGTCGCCGTCGTCTGGTTGCCTTCCCTTCACATCTCCATGTCCGTACCATCTCAGCCAACTATCAACTCTCTGACATCTTGGCAGCTATGTTGCGCACGCCCAGTCTTGCACGTACTCGTTGTGGATGTGGTTGAACTTGATGACGTCGCATAATTACCACAGCAAGTTCATTTCAACAACTTGAATGGTGGGTCCTGTGAATAAAATAAAATATATTTAAACGGAAATCTCATCCTCTTGTTCAAAAACGTTTGTAATGAACCTTGCAATGTTTCGAGTTAATGCCTACGTATTATTCCAGGTAGTAATCTGTTGGGTGTTGGATTTTTAATTTTCAGCCTGATCCACCCAGCTCTAGTTCAGTCACGACGTGATTGAGCAACAAACGTTCATACACCCAAATATCCAAAGTCACACAATTGTAATATGACTAAGTGATATAAGGCTAATATAAGACTAATGTGATTACTACTGCAATTCTCCTCTTCTATTTATTTTAGTTAAGTTTCTTTTTCAATAGTTTATAAAAAAGAGCTTCGATGCCGTTGAATACACAACGAGTATTTTAATTACTAGAGTTATTCATACCACTCCCTTGTCTGTTCGCAGCAGCCATTGGACCACTATTGTCTTAAGAGAACACTGCCTTGTCGCAGACCTGAAGCCTCGTGCTTAGTGGAGGAGGTTTGTACGCTTTACACTTAAATGCATTTGAAAACAAATGAATTTGCAGTAAAGATGAGTATCCTAAGTATGAAGGTTTTATGTGAGTGCATCTACTAAATTCTAATAAGTAATTTATTTAAAAATTAACGTATTGTGCAGTTCATCTGTGTACTGTAAATATGGGGGTACATATTTTCGACGTTTATGACCTCAAATATTGACAGTTAATTTAATGTTTTGTAGTATAAAGTTTGGTCTCGGCCTAAGTAGTTGCGCCATCATAGCATCAGAACGTGTTTTCTTAGACTCTGACTCTCTTTGCAAAGAGTGCTGACGTGCAAATAATTCTGAGTACACGGTAAAATTCGGATTCCATTAAAAAACATATTGATTACAAACTTACGTAACATTGTTAAATTACGACGAGAGTCACATTTTGATGTTAGATAAGCTAAGCTGGTCAAAACTATGTACAATAAATGTTCAAAATATCAATTTAGGCAATGGTACCTACTTAGACTTTCATTGGTCTATGAATAATAATATAGATGTGTCTAGTGTAAGCAGTTAGGCATGCAGCATATTGTAGTATCCACTCATTATGTTTTGTTTTTGTTACTTACATAAGCCTGCTCTTTAAAAAAAAGGTAATGTTCAAATTTAAATATCGTGAATGATGTGGTAAACAAGTGAAAATTAAACAAGTTCTTTATTATTTTTGTCTGGGACGTCTGTTCTCTGAGTAATAAGGTCTGAGTACGAGACAAACTAAAGTTTGCATTTAATGTATGAATGCCACTCCCACTATCTGCAAGTCATTGTGTTATATTAACCAAACAATGGTCATTGTTTAGCGGGAGTGGGCAGAGTCCTTATCGTTACCTATATTGTTTAAACACAGTACTTACTTTTAAGACATTGATATCATATACTTGATACATATCTACGGAGACTTTGCCTATGTAGGTACATTTTTTAGGCCGTGGTAGCCTATTGGCTAGAACATGCGATTCACAATCCTAAGGTCGTAAATTCGAATCCCGCATGCGATTAGCTGAAAAATAATTATTTTTCCAAGTGCAGATGGACCATTTTGTCATCACCAGTGACTTTAAAAGAGTGAGGGTGAGGCGATAATTTTGTGAAACAATAATATATTTTCTTCACAAAAAACAAAACCGTCTTTAATTTAATATTAAATTCAGAACTCGACCAAATTTCATAAAAATCCATCACTATATCGTCTAAAGACATGAAAGCAAATTTTAGTTTTTTGTTAATATTTCCAAAACCGCCGCACTGATTTCGATAAAATTTGTTATGGACTACCTCTGAACTATGATCTGCCAAAGAAATAAAATAATTTTAACAAAAAAAAGAACCGACTTCAAACAGTAAACTAAAAAGTAAAAAATAAATCTCTTTACCACAAAGTAGAACGTACTTTGATAAATTTGAACAGACATGATTAAATAAGTATTTAACAATTCTGAAGTCGGTGCCAAGTAAAACAACTACAGCTGAAGCTAACATTCGTAGAGTAGTCAATCGAACTGACATTTTGAACATAGAGAAGTTGTTGGGGACATATGTATGATAGACAGGAAGGTTGTTGCAACATTTACTTGGCACCGACTTCAGAATTGTTAAATACTTATTTAATCATGTCTGTTCAAATTTATCAAAGTACGTTCTACTTTGTGGTAAAGAGATTTATTTTTTACTTTTTAGTTTACTGTTTGAAGTTGGTTCTTTTTTTTGTTAAAATTATTTTATTTTACGATTTTAAGTGATGGTGAGATGAATAATTCTTGAATTAGGTGAGAAGATAAAGATAATATAGATATTATGTATATAGATAAGAGTAAATGAATCAAGCAGAAACACTAGCTACTGTAAACCGTTAAACAGTTCACATAACTGTCCTTTGTCTTCATCGTCAGACCCCTAATAACAGTCACATCCCACCTAGGTATGTGTAAAGTGCTCATCGATACAGCTTTATCAAGCCTATACTCAAGGTAACTGCTGTAGATCGTTGAGGAGTAGCCTCGACTGTCTTTCGGCTCCTTCATCGGATCGACTCCAGACCTTCATTCAATTGTAGTGCTTTAAAATACTTAATTGAAACATTTTCAAACGCACTAGTCTACCCTTGCAGTTTTTAAAGGTCTAACGATTAATTAATTAGTTACAACGCGATTGAGCAACGAACATCCAAACATAGACATTTATAATGATGATGAAAGACAGTCCCAAGACATCTAGACGTAAAGTGCTCATCAATACAAATTAATCAAGCCCAAACACAAGATAACTGCTGTAAATCTTTGAGGAGTTCCCTCGACAGTATTTTGGCTCCATCATCAGATCGCTTACAAATCTTCGTAGTGCCAAACCAAAATAAATTGTAGTGCTTGTAAATATTTAATGAAAAAATTAACAATCGCGCTTGTCGCCCCTACAATTTTTGCAAGTTCTCTTCAATTTCTGCAGGATTCCATCATCAGATCCTGGTTTCCTTATCATGGTACCACCCTTGGAATGTCTCCTATCCAACAAAAAAATAATCATCCAAATCGGTTCATAAACAACGAAGTTATCCGCGAACACACATAAAAAAAAAACAAAAAATATATACGGTCGAATTGAGAAACCTACTTTTTTTTTAAAGTCGGTTAAAAAGAATCATCAAAATCGATTCGCAGTTGGTGGAGCTATCGCGAACATACCTACCTACAAAAATACAGCCATAATTTCAAACTTTGAAAATGTATACAATTTGTATGCTCTTTCTTTTGTTTTTATTTTTTATTTATTGACGTGTAAATTGTACATTTTATGAATAAAGTACTTTGATTTTGAATAGTTAAGATGTAGGTATGCATATTACTTCAGAGCCAATTACAAAAAAGCAGTATTAAATAAAACACGTGAATGTGTCTTCTCAAGTATAATAATATACCTGCCTTTATGGATGGCAAAACTCAAATTTCATCCAATCCACTCCACGACTAGTTACGATCCCAAAATTACCAAGTTGGTTCTTTGCCGTTTTAAGAATTTTGAACTAGAATAACCTACACCGAAAAACTAATATATTTTCTTAATTTGACAAGGTTTTCCCGCGTTTCCGTATTTAAAGCTAGACAGTAGGGAAACCAACTATTGGGCTGTTTGCTTGTAACTAAAATTAGTTTTGGACCCTCCGCAATGTAATTAGATCTCCCCTGGTGCCCTGGCGTTTGAAAAGGGTCCATTTTATTATTCAAACTTTCATTTATAGGTAGGTAAATACCACCTTGAGTACCTAAAGACTCTTTGGATAATTAATTAATAGTTTTATTGTATTTTAGGCCCGCATTTGACAGGATTTAATCATTAATATAGCTTGTCGTTCTGTTAAAATCTGGAATTAACAAATTGCTATTTCATAATCGACATAAAAAAATAAGATAGACCTAAAACTTCTAGTTGTAAATCACTTTAGAGGTAGATAGATGAAATAGATATTCTTTATTTCACACATCAAAATAAAACAATATAAGAATCAAAGAATAAAAATGGTTTTAAAAAAATGTTAAGGATCGGTGTGTGTTTCACAGAATAACAATTTAATGTAGCGGCATACCTACTCCAGCAAGAAATATAAGTAAGTAAGTACATACTAACAGGGATTCTAATTTTAATGTTCGTTTATTCCGAAATCATTTCTCATTGGAGCAGTGCGTTTAATTGGCCTACCTTCTATTTGCTGATACGATTAGGTAAGTACTATTTAAGTTTAGTGAAACTATTTATTTATACAAATTTTATTAAAGACAGCTCAAACCAGGGATGTAACAGAAGTAATTTATCGGAACCGAAGTCGGAGTCGGAGTTTTTAAATTTGATTTATCGGAGTCGGAACCGGAGTCGGAACCGAAGTCGGAGGCATAGGCAGGATCAGAAGTGATGGCAGGACAGATATTTTTATTGGGGACAAATAAAACATTATTTTGACAAACACGTGAATGCGATAAACATTGGCGGGCAATTGATTTAAGAGGTTGTGATTTTGTATTTTCATTTACTTTCCACCGATTGAGGTGATTGAAGGGATTATCTCTAATATTTATACACCTTACCTCCGATTAAAACCTCCGTTTTAAAAGTTTCGGAACCGAAGTCGGAACCGAAGGTGTAATTATAATCGGAAGTTCCGACTTAACGGCAATGTTTCCAGAGAAACTACGGGGCACAGAGATAAATCTTACCAATATTATAACGGCGAAAGTTTGTAAGAATGAATATTTGTTACTCTTTCACGCAAAAACTACTGAAGGGATTTGGATCAAATTTGGTACATAGATAGATAATGATCTGGAATAACACATAGACTATTTTTATCCCGGGAAATTAACGGGCCCGAGAACTACGCAGGTTAGATCTGTAGTGGTAGGACTCTTAGCAGAGTCCGCCTGGGGAAGTACCACACCTTTGTCAGTTATTCTACCGCCAAGCAGTAATGTGCAAACATTACTGTGTTCCGGTTTGAAGGGCAATGTTTCCAGAGAAATTACAGGGCTTAGAGATATAACAACTTAGATCTCTGTGTGACGAGCGCAGTGCGGTGCTACGTAATAATGATTTTGGCTCTTCATGTTCCAATAGCTGCGTGTCATTGTGCTGTTATGTGGCAGGCATGTTGCTTACCATCAGGCACATGTCCTGCTCGTCTCGTCACTCTTTATTAAAAAAAAGGTGAAACCGCGGGGTGTCTCTAGGCATCTTAATATATCAGGATGACGAGAGCAGTGTCGTAATGATTTGGACTCTAGCTGCGTGCCACTTAGCTCCTATGCATAGGCGTGTTGCTTACCATCAGACACATATCCTGCTCGTCCCGTCACTCTTGTTACATAAAAAAAATCTCCAACTTATTTAATCTCTGACTACATAAGCAACAATTGTCTAATCCACGTCCGCCCGAACATTTGACTGCACTATTGGACCAACTTCGACTAGTGCAGTTGATTATGAACTTCAAAGCAAGCAATTAAAACTTCTTTGTGCGGTCCCTCCCTGGGGGGGTTGCGGGTAGGGGGGAGGGGGGTAGGTCACTTGACTCAGCATAATTGGAAAACTTTCCCTGCGGACGGCCGGAGCCGTGATGAAGGTTACTTGTGTCGTTTGAATGACGGCTTTGTTGGATCTTTGAGGTTTCGGGCACTTGGGAGTAGCTCGGCTGCTTTACACCTCGTTCTAAACCTTCATTATGTACGCATAAGGAGCACACATTATGTTCTCTCTCTCTCATTGCTTATTTATGCCCCGTGGTTTTAACCGCTTTTCCCGTAGTTTTCCCGTGACAAATGTAGGCTAGGAACCATTACAGAGTTTTTTTTAACTTGTATAGGTTTACACTTGACCTCGACCGATGTCAAGCGACGATGCGACCCAATATGAAGCGTGCTTACCTGGAAGATACGATTCACTCTCGATATAAAGACACCAGGATTATAACCATTGGGGAAAATCCATTCAAGCAGCTCATTCCACAGCTTAGACGTTCATATAACAAAAGTAGATAATAATGTAACTGTATTTATTGTTTGAATGGCGGCGTTGTCGGATTTTTGAGGTTATAGGCGAGTAGGTCGGGCTGATTTACACCTCACATTACACACTTTCATTATAAACCCATCAACACCCCACATTATGGTCTCACTAGTCGCGCACCTCGCGACTTTACCCGCGTACTTCGCGTTCCTGTAATTTATAAAATCATACAGGTATTGTATTCTAGACTATAATCTAATAGTAACATAATCTGCTGTAGTCCAATTCTCAGGTCGATCGTTTCAGCTGTCCCGACGTGATTGAGCAACAAATATCCAAACTTTCAATTTTACTACTATTACTAGCTGTTACCCGCGACTTCGTCCGCGCGAAATAAATACTGAGGTAACTCAGGCAATAACTAATTTTACACCCAGATACATTTACTAAAACCAGCTCATAATAAAACAATTTTATCAAAATCGGTTTAGTTGTTTAGGTGTGAAAGCGTAAGAGACATTCGTCCCCCATTTCAACTTCAATTTCATCCCCATACAGTTCGAAATTACAAAATTGCTAGAACAAACATTTATTGGCTTCGTGCCAAGTGCCTATATAAAGAGTTTCATAGTTTTATCTTCAACAAATGGAAGCTTCCATGTATACTTTCATCCCCCATTTCAATCCCAATTTCCCCCCCGTACGTTTCGAAATTACAAAATTGCTAGAACAAACATTCGTTTGCTTCGTGTCAAGTGTCTATTTACAGAGTTTCATGGTTTATCTTCAACAGTTGGGAATGTCCATATTGACATTCATCCCTCATTTCAACCCCAATTTTACCCCCGTACAGTTCGAAATTACGAAATTGATGGAACAAACATTCGTTTGCTTCGTGTCAAGTGTCTATATAAAGAGTTTCATGGTTTTATATTTAACGGTTGGGAATTTCCATATTGACATTTATCCCTCATTTCAACCCCAATTTTACCCCCGTACAGTTCGCAATTACGAAATAGATGGAACAAACATTCGTTTGCTTTGTGTCAAGTATCTATATACAGAGTTTCATGGTTTTATCTCCAAAAGTTGGGAATTTCCATATTGACATTTATCCCTCATTTCAACCCCAATTTCACCCCCGTACAGTTCGAAATGACAAAATTGATAGAACATGCATTTAATTGCTTCGTGTCAAGTGTCTAGATACAAAATTTGATAACTTTGAAAATCACGTTTCATACAAAATTTTCATACAACCGTTCATCCCTTGTTTTACCCTCTTAGGGGTTGAATTTCGCAAAACCCCGTCTTAGCGAGCGCCTACGTGCTAAAAGGAACCTCCATGCAAAATTTCAGATTCCTAGCATTTGTAGTTTCTGAGATTCCTTGATGAGTGACCTTTCGCTTTTATATATTTATATAGATTAAAACGGGAAAGTTTGTGAGTATGTATTGATGTTTGTAACTCTTAAGCGCAAAAAAACAATGCAAGAGTCTGAAAGTTTTTTTTTAAATTTGGTATATATTTACATACCTAGTAGTCTCCAATAACGTTTTTATCCCTGGAATATAACGGGATCGAAAACTATGCAGGTGAAACCGAGGTACGTTGCTAATATTAACCACTGGCTACACTAGTGCGCGCGCACGTTTATAAAATTGGCGGGAAAACGTAAACGACTATCGGATTACGTATAAGCGTTGTCTGATTAATATGCAAAGAGCCCTACCATTACAAAAGTGTCATGATATTATTATAGACATGATATCTTAGTATTATTACTAAGATAACATGTCTATAATGATATTATAACGAGATTTAGAAGAATGTAAATAGCGAGTTTCATTTATTTTAGGCAACTCTATGGCTGTCGGCATCTACCGCCTACCAAACCTTAAGCTTGCGCAAAACGCTCTAATAACTTACGTATAAGTTATGAATCCTACTAATTATATAAATGTCAATGTTTGTATATTATTTGTTGTCGTAAAATCAATTAATTATTCAGTTACGTCCGTAACGTCTGAACGGATCGTGCTGAAATTTGGAATACAGATAGATAACAGTCTAGAAGAACACATCTATAGGCTTTTTCATCTTGAAAAAATAACGGGATCTACGCGCTGCTAGTAATATCTATTATGTTTAGACTCCAGACTTTAACAACGTATTAACAAGCGAGCAATTTGAAAAAAAAAACGCAGTTAAATAGGTACATTGCATTATTCATTTGAAACATTTTAAGAAAATATAAAAACGGCTCCAGGAAGTAATTTAAAATACGCCCAAAATGAACTTTATGTACCCTAATTAAAATAACAATAGATGAACTTTCGACCATTTGCAAAATACCACCCCAATCGGGGGGTCACAGATGGCAGCTAGGGGTCGTCTTAATTTCGCAGTTGAAACCCTCTTGGAGCCCTAGGAGCCCCTTGGACATTAATCTGAAGGGGCCGGGGTCACTGACATCGAATTAAGATGGGAAGAGAGGGGTCAGCCGATCTTTGTAATGGTTTTTGCAGCTGGAGGAATATTAGACATTTTTTTGTGAGATCATTTGAGATTTATTTATTTCTAGCAGTGGCCCGCTGCTTCCCGTTTCCGTTATTTCCTGGTAATAAAATAACTACAATAAACTATTAACCTACGTACTATTTCCGACTATAATGTAACTGTGTTCCAAATTTCAGCCCGATCCGTTTAAACGTTCCGATGTGATTGAGCAACAAACATCCAAAGATCTAAACTTTCGCGTCCCACTTATATTGTAAATGCGAACGTTTGTATGTTTGGAATTATTTGGGATCACTTCTGAAATATGAGATACCATACAAAAGAGCAATCATCAAAAACGATTTATTATTTTATGAATTGCTTATAATTAGATACATGCTATCATTCCGTACCAATAGGGCGTTTTCCAGATTAAGATAGACTTGTCAAAGACAGTTCCCAATTTCACCATAAGTGGCGCCAATGTTCCATTTTGTTAGATAAATTTCACAAAAACTAACAGTGGTGCCACACTTGGCAAAATATAGAACTATTTTTGACAAGTCTATCTTCATCTGGTAAACGCCCCATTGGCGAAATGGTAGCGAAGTGTATATAAAAAAACATACGGCTGAATTGAGATTTCAAAGCTAAGAATCTTCTCTTTCTTTACGTTGGTTAAATATAATAAACTTTGCCTGCAGGGACATTAGATAGTTTGCGATAAGTTACTATGTGGCATGCATAAGATAAATAATGCACAACTCTACCGCTCCAAACTTTATAAATTACTGTCTGAGATAGCCCTACTTGTTCTACAGGTATCACAGAATAGTGCAGTACCTGCTTTTTAATGAATTTTTCATTATTTTTTATGCTTTTCGCGCGTTAGAGAAAAATGATACGAGTCTATTTTATACGACGCGCGCGCATATCGTCCCGAAAAACTGACACCGGAACTACTACCGCCTAACTAAGCCGGCATTGGCTATTGCTGTCTCTATAACTTCAAGCGAAAAGGAAAGAGAGAGCGATATCAAAACTAAGACAGTTTTAGTTAGCCGATAGACCCACCTGACGTCAGCTAGTTACATTTCCATCATCATCATTATCCACAGCCTTCTCTATCCCACTCCTGGACGTCTACTCTAATTCTACGAAAACGTAACGACTCGACGACTTTCCTGCTCTCGTTCTACTTCGTTTCGTCCGATACAACTTTGTTTGACGTTTAAATGTTCTACGAGAAAGAATACTCTAAATTAGAGTAGCCTTAGAACATTTAAACGGACAAAACGACGGATCGAAGTAAAATCGGAGTTAGAAAGTCGCTAGTTTATTTCGAAATTACGTTTTCGTAGAAAGAGAGTATACGTCCTGGGTATAGGCCTCACTCTTACTTTGCCATCTGCCTCGGTCCTGTGCCAATCGAGTCCAGGTTCGATCCGCGATATTTACTATATCGTCGACCCATCTTGCTGGTGGACGTCCAACATTTTAGTAAACACTAACTTTAGGTGAATATTTTCACATTGAAGATATTATCTATTAAATTTAGACTTCTTAGCTAGAAGAATAAAGACGAAGAAGTATTAACTTCTTGTGCGCTGGGACCTTCACATACTAAGCTGACGACACCGACGACGCCATCGGTCGGCGTTGGCTGCATCACCGAAGACCATCCGAGAGTTCAACCTACAGATGGCCATCAGGGACAGAAATGCAGCCGTAGCGTAGTAAAGGCTCTGGGCCGGGAGTAGGCGGCTTAGGCAAACAGCAATTAGGCAAAGAATCGATGTCGAGTAGATTACTAGCAGAATCCCAAACGGTGATCGGCTCTACAGACTAGCACTAGAATTAGGTTTGAAATGTACCCAACTCCCCCCCTATTTTCCTTTTCTTCTCCTAATCCAAGAAATGTGTAAAAAAATATATGTATTGACAAAGATCACGGACCCCGGAGTCTGTGCAGTGGGTAATTTAAATAAAAAAATAAAAACTTCTTGTGCGCGAAGTTAACACTTCGCGTAAGCCTTTGAGTACCTATACCTACGTTTGGAAGATGACGGCTTGTACAGTTAACTCCATGGTAACCATTATCCTATTATTAGGTATTTCAAATTATTATATTGAAAAAAAAACACATTAAGTATCACAGCGACCAACTACCGACTTGGTTTTACCCGCGTAATTCCCGTTTTAGTTAGTTTTTCGAGATGAAAGTAGCTTATAGCTCTGTTCTAAATTTCAACTTTAAATTATATAAATTTCTGATCCGTTTAGCTATTCTGACGTGAATGAGCAACAAACACCCAAACTTGGACATTTATAGGAACTCAAATTAAATAATAATTTAGATCCCTATTAATTAAGTTGTGTGTAATGTTTTTAATTTGAGTTAAAAATCTTTAAAAAAGTTTAAAAATTAAGTTTGTTGTCTAAATTTTAAAATTATGTTATTTCTTTCGCCTATAAAATATAAGAAAATTCAATCTGAATAATTTTTTTTGAGTTTTTATTGTCAGCTTTTAATATAAAGGTAAAAACCAGACATCACTATTTATTAGTGTTCAAGTGGGCGGCGCCACAAAGGCATAGTCGAACTATCACATAACTTCGCCGCCCCTGCCACCCGCCCTCGCCTTGGTATTGCACTGGCTATATTGCACCTTGTTTTACCCATATCCCTGACTTTTCTCGTAACTATGTAAGTAAGTTTTTCATTTATTCCTTAAATATTATACCTACAATGTACAAAAAGAGTACACAATTAATTAATTGTCTAAATTTATCACAGTTAACGTTGACCCCCAAACTAGGCTGAGCCTGTATCTTGGGCGCTCTGATCTTGATTATTAGATTGGTAAGATTTGAACGCTTACAAAATGCCTTACCGTAACCTACCGTACCGTACCGTACCTTAACTTACCAATTGCTTTATAGTTTTTACGTATCTTGCCAAACTTTGAATTCCAAGTCAGTTTTTGAGGATATGCAATAGTTTTACTGATAACATAGTCTCCCATACATTATCAACAGCCTGTACTCGTTCATTATTAAATACATAGGCTTCTCTCATTATATGCCACTCACCCCGATCCTCTGTCTCACGTCTGCGACCGCTTGGGGTTGTTGGCGCGTGATCTCACGATGTTTTTCTTCATCGTGATGATGATAAACTTGTACCTACATCTGCACTTGGATACTTGAAGGCACAAGTGGGATTCTAGCCCACGGCTTCACGATCGTGAAAGGCTCATTCTACCCACTATGCCTCTACGACTTACAAAAGTCCAACATCCTTTTGTAAGTAAATTTCGAACTTAAACTCGAAAATCCAAAATTAAGTTTAAGTCAGGTTTTGGATATGTCACCGATAAAATTGTAAATACCGTTGGTTTACAATCTAGCGACGTTAGATTATAAGCTAACTTAACCAACAGCAGGATTATAATCTCACGCATTAGATTATAATCTGATGGAATTACAATTTTACGATGACATATCCTACATTCTACTATCTTACTAATAGGTATTATAAATGTGAAAGTTAGGTAAATAAATAAATAAGAGCTATAGTCTGAAATATATGCTACTTTTTGTCACGAAAAAAAAAAACGAGAAAGGGAACTACACGAGTAAAATCAGGCGCGCTGCAAGTACCTATAAATATATATGCCATAGCAAAGTACCTATAAATGTATATGCCGCAGCAAAGTAGGTACCTATAAATATATATGCCGCAGAAAAGTAGGTACCTATAAATATACTATATGCCGCAGCAAAGTACCCATAAATGTATATGCCGTAGGAAAGTCGAGTTGCACGCTCCCGCCTGAGGCGCGCACCCGCGATTAGTTTTCTTCTCCGCCAGAGTTTTCCAACTCATTTGCATTGAAAGCAGATAGTGATGATTTGCAGATACGCTACCTTTGTGGGTTCTACGTAGTCTAGAAAGTTCCTCTTCCGCGGCGGTTCCGCCCGTTGCCACAGCGCACCAACTTTCAAATAAACTCAAAGTTGGCGTAATGTTGCGGCAAAAAGCGCTCTCGGTAGGTTGAACAATTACCTAAGCAGCGCAAAGTTGCCAGTAACGCTTTCGAACTCAGTTTATTGTGAATTATGTTTTGTATGTAGTTTAGCAGCTGTTAGTTAGAATTAGTTGTGTAGAATCTAACGGGAGATGACAGCGGATGAGTTTGCGATAAAACTTTGTTTGTGTGCGTGACAGCGGCATGAAGCGTGAATGCGAGTACATACTTCCACTAAAATAAAATGAATAGAAGCAAAAAACGCATAAGATGTTCCCGGTTTTGGGAGTCAGAACGTTTTTTACAAGAAAGCTCTGACGGAATGTGGATTGGCAGATGATGCATATCATGAAATATCTTCTTGGGGCGTGTCTGTTGCCGTACAATGTTTTTCTTCACAGTTAAAGCCAGTAGTGATAATGACAAACATGTACATTAGCACGTGGAAAAAAAATCAAAGATGCAGGAGTGATTAGAACTCTCGAAATTGTATTTGGGAAATCGGACGGTCTCTCTACCAAGCCACGGCTTTACAATTATTAGATGAAAGCTTCCTTTCGCGTTTTTTCCAAATGGCCTCCAAATTCCAAGACAATTTTCAAAAAGACTACCACAATTCTGACTCTGACTCTGACTTATTTTCTTTTCTTTTATTTTCTGACTTATTTTGACGTTAAAATAGCTTTCTTTTAGTTTTTTAGTGGTAGGACTTTTTGTCGTACCACCACAAAGCTATTCTTGTAAAGCTCCGCACTATAACAACTATTACAACAAACAGTTTAAAGGTAAATGTATAAAGAAAGCAGGCGATCTATCGGTCATCTTGCGCAGCTCGAAAGGTTGAAATGCGGCGCGAATGGCGGCGGATCGCACGGATGGTGCGACGCTGGAATGGCGTCAGTGGCATGCGGGCCACGTAGGGCTGCCAGCCGAAAACTCGACAAATTATAATTGAATATAATTTTTGTTTACGTGATTCATGTGTGTCCATTTAATATGTTATTTTTTTGTTTTTTTACACGTTTGTAGTATGTAGTTAATTTAGTCACCGCGCTCGTCAAATTGATATGATATCAACCATCTGGCAGCAAGCTTTACTTAGTTTGGGGTCAGATGATATTGTGTGTAAAATGTCTACCAATATTTATTTATTAGACTGGCGGCATTCCTACTCTGTTTGAGCAGGGAAATAATTTGAGTTAGATACGATTTTCATGAAATTTTGTATGCAGGGGGTTTCGGGGACGATAAATCGATCTAGCTAGGTTTTATTTAAAGAAAACGTTATTTTAGGGGCTTTTTCAGGCAATAAAAAACTCATACAATGTCATTAGAATGCATTAACAAATTTAACCATTGTGAACAACGGTTGATTGGCGCAATCGGGACGAGGTCGCCTTTGAGATTAGGAGGTCCCGGTTCGAATTCTGACGACTCTGAACTCTCTTTTTTTTCTGAGAAAAACTATTATAAAAGGGCTCCCTCTTTATCAACGCATTTAATTTGTATCTAAGTATTTTCGAACAAAAAAACGAAAAATAACACTATTGGCGATTTATCTGCACAAACTGACTGTTGTACTTAACAATAGATGGCGCTATTATTTTTTTCATATTATTCTGGTAAGATTAAATAAAGAAAATTATTCACTAGCGACCCGCTCCGTCTTTGCACGGGTGCAATGCTAATGTAAAAATGTCCCATTGCATTGCATATTAAATCTGTAATATCCTCGAAAGCATGCATTTAAATTACATGATGTGCGATGGCCTATATTGATCTATATGAAATGCACAATTAACCTATTTAAGGTTTAAGTTGATTGAATATTGCTTTAAATCGCTTCGTCAAAAATACCCTATTTACGAAGTGATTTTAAGCAATATTAAGCCGTTAAAGATATGTAGATATATACCACAATGGACTTTTTTGTAAACTTTTTTATGTAATTGTGTATACTTAGCGAACTTATTTAAAAATGCATCAAATCCGTTGCGTTGTTTGAAAGATCTAAGCATACATGTAAGGAGAGAGGGATAGCGGGAAGCTTTATACTAAGTATGTAGAGATATTTCATCAGTACGTAATTCGTATCTGCTTAAATATAATCACACAAGCTTTGCTTAGTTTGGGGTCAGATGGTGTTGTGTGTGAATTGTCCACCAATATATTTATTTATTTATTTATTTATAATTTCACAAAAAAAAACCGAGCAAAGCTTGGTCAACCAGGTACTAATAAATGAAGTTTCGAATTAACATATTGATAAATTAAAAAAAAAAACAATTTCTATCTTATTTTTAAGCAACTTTGTGTAAATCGTCAGTCTACTTGGTTACAGGGTCAACTACATCTTTTTTGTTAAGAAGCAACCTAAAACACCTAATTAAACAAACGTTATGATTTGAACTTAAGAAACAATAACTAACTAATGGTTTTTGACACCGTATTTTATATAGGTTGTTTAATTATCCGTAAACCGATGAAAAACTTAACATACTTTTGGTACTGATGGCTACAAATAGGTATTCTTGAAAAGTATTATATCTTAGAACATGACTTTTTCAAGAATAAAGTTTAATTAATATTTTCACATTTGACAGCCCTAGGCCTTGCAAATATCTCGCGAGCCTTCCGTAATTGAAAACATAGTGTGTGCGACAGTTTTAATGGCCCTCACCTAATGTTGCAGCGTTAGACGTTTGCGACAACTATTCACCAGTGTGGATGGATCCTAATTTTCAAATAATATAGATAAGGTACATAGGAAAATCACACTGTAACACTAATATTATAAAGACGAAAGTGTGTGTGTTTGTAAAAGTGTGCGTGAATGTTCCCACGTATCTCTGTAATGGTTGAACGGATTACCTAGAATGAAATTAAATATCACATAGGCTACTTATTATCCTGTTAAAGTTTATGGTTCCCGTGGTAAATTGTAATGAATTGAATAATTATGTATTTAGCGAAAACAAATTATAGTGAAAAACTATTAAGACGCGAGTTACATCGATGGGTGTAGTTAGCTCGTTTAGTAGTATTAAATATTGGTAAATATTGGTGGACAAATATTGGTGGACAATTCACACACAACACCATCTGACCCCAAACTAAGCAAAGCTTGTATGATGGCGTCCAGATAGCTGATATAATACTTATATAGTTTTAAATACATACTTATTATACATAGAAACACCCAGACACAGTGCAAACATTTGAATTCATCACACAAATATTTGCACTGGGTGGGGATCGAACCCACGACCCTCGGTTTCGCAGGTAGAGCTACTACCCACTAAGCCACGAGGCCAGTAGTAGTTAGTTTTATTTTCTAGAACCTATTAGGTACTTACTAGAAAATAAAATATAGGTATTATTTTATGAGATGATATAAAATATGGAATTTCGTGTTAGTTTGTTGATAGACGAGAAAAATTATCTCAAATTATAAGTCGGACGAAGAAATTTGTTCAATTTGTTAGAGGTTGTCGGGTGTCGTTTATCTACGATGAGCTTTTGACCACGTCTCTAGATCGATTCTAGAGTCGATTAATTTAAGCCGAGCCGATTAAATAAGCCGGTTTGAGTGTTTCAGTATGTACATGAAACATTGATCTATGATAAAGAAATGGCGAATTGTAATTAAATCCAATTGTGTGGATTACTTTATTTTTTCTGACTGTGTAAGTATGGACCTCTGTAATGTTAATTATTATTTTATAAAAAAACATAAATATATACAAAACTTAAAAATTCTGTGAAAAACTTAAAAAGTGTCTGTGATCTACCAAGCCCAAACTACGGTCGGTGGTAAAGGCTGCAGAATGAGAAATTGTCCTTTAGCTATAAGACCGTTCACTGAAAATACTTTCTTCTTACTTTACTTTACTTAAAAGGTTATCTAGAAGAGATCGCTATGAGCGATAAGATCGCCTTTTGTACCCAAAATGTTTTAATTTTAAGTTTAATTACTGTTTTCTGTATTGTTTTGTGGTGTAATAAAGTGTTTTTGTATTGTATTGTATTGTACTTTCAGTACAATGATAGTTAAATCTAGTATCAAAGTGTATATAACTAGCAGCGCCCCCCGATTTTACTCGCGTAGTTCCCGTTCCCGAAATTTTCTCGCTATAAAAAGTAGTCTGTGCTATAGGTTGACTACAATTTAACTGTTTTAAATTTAACCCAATCCGACGTGATTGAGCAACAAACATAAAAAAATTGTTTTTAATATTAATAGGATTGGCCTTCATTGAGAATTCAGGATGTGAACTCACTCTTCAAAATTAGATGTCCCACTTATATAGGTACTCATTTGCCAGCTAGTATCTACCTCATTATATTGACGTACCTAGTAAATAATCGTTTAAATATTTGAAACCATTTCAATTCGCAGTTAAATTTAATTTAGCCAAACGTATTTTAATAGCCGTCCTCCATTCGTTCCACGTTCAAAACTACATACATACATCACGACCCTCATTTCTATTCCAAACGAACGAACTGACTTGTGGTATTCATTAGCTCCCTAATACGTGTTACTTTGTCCTAATCTTCGGTCGAAAAACACCCTTTCGATTCCAAAATAAACCTTAAAATTTGCAACCTAAAGTATATTTTGCATAGTGTCGAAATAATAATTTTAAGTCGATTTGACATGCCAGAGCAAGTATTTTGCCACATTGTTTCGTATTCAGCTGTATAAAAGGAATTCGTTAATTTTGGGAATGGCCGAGTAGTATTTAAGTTTTCACCCCTCTTCGGAAATGTCTTTGGATGCGTTTGTGAATATTTAATTCAATTCATTTCAATTGAATTGAATATTAAAGCCCAGATTTGTATTTTTGAGCTTTATAGCCTGGACAAGCTAGATAGAGGTGCGTGAAAAGGAACTTCATTACCTAAAAGCTCAATGCTACGCACCTATTCGAATATTAAGAGTCCAAATTACTGTACTGAGCTCGTCAACCACATACCTATACCTTATATACGTCAAGCACATATATTTATCTCTTTGTCCTTCAATCCCTGACACATTTCCCATCAAACCGAGACACAAAAATGTTCAAACATTACTGCTTGGCGGTAAAAAAAAAGAGAATGTTAAAATAATAATGTTATAAATATGTAAAAACGTTAGTAAATATTTTGTTACACTATCTGTAGATACAAAATAATAATGTGCAAAGAAACTGATATTATAATGTGGAAATAGTTGCTTGTATTGTTTCAATCGATTTTATCTACAATGACTACATCAGTTTATATAATTCATTAAACGAGAAAAAATTACAATTAGGTACTATGTAGACTAAAGACTGTATTCAAAACACAATACAAAAATTACAGTGTTACGGTTTGAAAGATAACATAATCTTTCCAGAAAAAATATGTACATAATAAAGCAACTGATTTTCCATAACAATATTTTATTTCACCATAATGAGAAAACTTAGTATTTTCCCTACCCGTGACAGAAATACTCGTCTTTAGCAAAATAATTCAATATTATTTCTCTGCAATATTACAAACATTATCAAGGTAAGTAGCCCATCAACGTTGGTTCCCTTTTGAAATACCTACTTACTCTCATATCTGATAAAAGCTTCTATTCAACAACAAAGTTACACCCGACAAAGGTAACAACTTTACATATACAGGTTGTTTCAGAAATACTTTTTTTTTAACTTTTTCTCACACTTGACCGTCATCTCGTCTGATGTTAAACGACGATGCGGTCTACGATGGAACGTGCTTCCCTACAAGATGCCGATTCACTTTCGATTTGAAAACACCAAGATTGTAACCTCCTAGAAAAACCCACACAACAGTCAAGACTCTAGACTTTTCCCCTTCGTTGGAGTCTTTGAAATGTCAACCGTCAAACATGTCAAACCAAACCATAACTAAAAGCTGAAATGGATATTTTTTTTATAACATACAGTGATGGGACGAGCAAAAGATGTTGATGGTAAGCAACACGCTTACCAATCATAATACCACGCAGCTATTTTTGAACATGAAGATTAAAAATTACTACTTTGCACTGCGTTCGTCTCCTAGATATACATACATATTAATGAATATTTTTTCCCTGGAACTTATCTGGAAATAATTCCCTTCAAACCGGAAGACAGTAATGTACAGATGTTGTGTGAAAATGGTCGACTAACATTTATTTACTGATGTTGCCATCCGTCAGTTTTCCATCCTGTGGTTGATAGAAAAATCGGTTTTAACAAAAAGGTCTCCAATAATTGCTTTATTTTTAAGATTTGTACTTATAATTTATTGTTTTGTTTTCAAATAAAGTGCAATAAAAAGTTCACTTATTTATTACACACTAGCGGCCTGCCCCGGCTTCGCCCGTGGTACATAACATAGTATTATTATAGCCTATAGCGCTCAGGTATCACGTAAAAATACAACGTTGATAGAATTTTTGAAATCGCTTTAGTAGTTCCTGAGATTAGCGCGTTCATACAAAACACTTCTTCAGCTTTATAATATTAGTATGTAGATGCCAGCAAAAAGAATTGTTATAACGATTCTGTGACACCATTTATACGTCCTCTAGATGTCGTAACTGAGGTAGGTATACGTCCACCATACCTTCAGAATGTCGTACAACAATGCTATAACTTCAGACTGTCGTATAACAAAGATACGCTCGTAACGCGCAAAGATAAGCCCGGAGCGGGTCGCCAAAGGATGCGTAATGAGAGCCGTCACAATTATAGCGGCGATCTTGGCCCTATTCGGGGGCTGACGATCGTTCTACACATTCGGCTGGCTGTGTTTTATTTTATTTATCACAAATAGAATAGAAAAATACGAGCTTATACAACAAGAAACCACTCAAACCGCCGTTTTCTAATTTGTTAATAGGGGTCTGCTAATCCTGTGCTGGCAAAATTTGATAGGTAGTAGAGGCCACTTGAGGCAATAGATCACTTTAAAAAAAAACCGTTTCTAATATTATTTACTCAGCGCTCACTCAAAGCGAAACTGTAAATTAAATCTCCACAGCGGAATTGTCCCTCACAAAATAAATTAGTGTGTTTGTTAATTGGTTTATAATGAATGTACCATGCTGGCCAAGTGTGGATCGGATGACACATGACCTCAAAATATGTATTTCTTGGGCCATTCTAGTTTCTTCGTGAAGTTTTCCTTCAGTGTTGAAACCAGTGATACAAGTCTGTCTTTAGATACTAGTACACCTGTATTTAAAAAATACTCGGAGGTGGAAGTGGGATCGAACCTATGACTTCAGGATTGTGAGGCGGCCATTCTCACTACTAACCTTTCTACCACCTAATTAAATGGACATTGATTTTGCTGTTGCTATCTCTTTAATCTCAAGCTAAAATAAAAAAGAGACCAATATCATAGATAAGACAGTTCAGTTGGATGGTAGTAGGCAGTTCACTTCGATTAATTGCGGTAGCTATTTTTTTTTTTTTTTAATAAAGAGTGACGAGACGAGCAGGCCATGTGCCTGATGGTAAGCAACATGACTGCCACATAACAGCACAGTGACACGCAGCTATTGGAACATGAAGAGTCCAAATCATTGCCTAGCACTGCATTGCGCTCGTCACCCAGAGATCTAAGGTGTTATATCTCTAAGCCCAGTAATTTATCTGGAAACATTGCCCTCCAAACCGGTACGCAGTAATGTTTGCACATTACTGCTTCGCGGTAGAATAACTGGCAAAGGTGTGGTACTACTTCCCCAGGCGGACTCTGCCAAGAGTCCTACCACTACAAAAAAATAATATATAGTTAAATAAATAGTTATAAATAAGTAGTTAAAATGTTTTAGTTACAGTGGATCTAGAATATTCTCAATTCTAAAATGCGAACAGAACGCAGGCCACATCGCAGGGGTTGGCAGCTAGATAAAGCGGATCCCACCCCGGAGGATGGCAATTTCTTGAATGGCCCGGGATTTCCAAGTTGAGGGTGGCTCCCTTGTCTTGTTTTCGCGAATTAATTTCGCCGTTTGCAAGGGTTAGTGTTCCGTCCCTTTCTGGGAGGATTTAGGGTATCGGGGCTTTAAGGCGTAATGACGTTGAACGCGGCTTGTCGCTTGTCTAATGTTTTCAACAAAATGTCCGCTTGGTAATATCCTGACGATAAAGTTGTTTATTAAAATTGTGAATGTGAAAGTTTGAGTGGTATGTTGCGGAAACATGTCAAGAACTTAGTGGATTTGGATGTATTTGGATACCGTGTAGGCTACTTTTTATCAAAACAAAAACTGCAAAAGTTAAAACATTTATTACATAAGGCTTTGCTCAAAGACAATAGATAGTTATAATTTTCTAAATTGTATTTGGTTAACAGACGGATACTAGTCCCTGTATTAAACATATATCATATAACACTTTTATTGTTATCAAAGACTTGTCCCACTTGTCTTTACAATAGTTTAATTTAACTAAAATTACAATTTTAAATACTTTTCAGGGTTTAAAATATGGCACTACCCGGATGAAAAATTATTAGCTATAATATTTTATGAAATTGTCATTTGGCATCGCTCTAAGTAAAGGCTACCAATTCAAATTTCATAATTATGTACGGTAGCTTTAGTTTCGTTTGTAATGTTACTCTTAAGTTATGAGTTTAAAAAAAGATGTGTGAAGTACACACGCACGAAGTTATTACTTTTTCTCATAATTTGTCGCGCTCGACTTACTTCAACCATGGACCAGATAATATTCTACCTCTATACAAGTAGGTATTAATTTATTGGTAGTTACAATGTGTACGGCAACGTTGACTAGCTGCCTTCAGGGTATTGGGTTTTCGTAACGAAACGCGCGCGATTCGTAAAAAAATACTCTTATAATTTTACCCTCACGTGCCAAAATAAGTAGGTATAACATCAAAAACTTATCTGTAATATTTATCTTATCTTTATTCTTAATTTATCTCTGAAAACGTTGTCTTTCAATCCGGAGCACAATATTTGCTTGTCTCTATTGTTGTTCTTCAATTTTCTTCTGTAATTATTTATTCTGGAAACTTCAGTCGGACTGGACTGACTATAAACTGACTATAATCAAACGTGAGTTACCCGTGTATTTATTTAAAATATTCTGTAAACGTTGCCTTTCAAACTAGATCAAACTAAAGATTGCATATTGCTGTAAATTCTTTTGCTGAGAGGACACAACTCTTTGATCGTACATGTGTCTTACTTGCAATACTGATTACAAATAAGGAAGCATGATTGTCTGTCCACCCATCCATCGGTTGCGACCGGCTAAATAGTGTATCTTTTGATCTCAGATCTGCTCGGCTCAGTGGTTCGTCTCCAATGAACCGAGCATCGCGCTCGTCACTGTCAATCATCGCTGATTATTTTTAGCTACTTGCTAGTGAGATAACCGAGCTTTACTTGGATTAGTTCTTCATTAAGAATTATTTTTCAACTTCAACTCTTAATTGATGGCTGTTATTTTGGGTTAGCTTCCCAACTCTGCCAATGTCACGTAGATAGGATAAAACGACGAATTATTTTTTAAAATGTAAAATTTTTCCTTTCGGCTGCTGGTTATTTTTTATTTTTTGTAACATTAGTAGGTTTACACTTGACCGCCATCCCGCCTGATGTTAAGCGACGATGCGGTCTAAGATGGAGCGTGCTTACCTAGAAGAAACCGATTCATTATCGATTTGAAGACACCAAGTTGCTGGGTCTTCTCTCGCAAGGAGAGAGTTAAAGCCATAATCCACCACGCTGGCCCAGTGCGGGTTGGTGGATGACACATGACTTCGAAAGATTCTAGGTACATGTCGGTTTCCTCACGATGTTTTCCTTTTTCCGATCCGGAGCGTGCTTACCTAGAAGAAACCGATTCACTCTCGATTTGAAGACACCAAGATTATAGCCATCGGGAAAAACCCACTCAGGCAACTCATTCCACAGTCTAGACGTTCTTATCACAAAAGTAGAGTCAAACCTCTTCGTTCGTGTCTTTGGAACATCAACCATGAAACGATGCCGCTTCTTCGAGCTACGAGAAGTCCGATAGAAAAAAGGGCTTGGTGATATAAGATCATGCAGATCAGAAGCACACTCTCCGAAGTGTATCCGATAAAATCTCGATAAGCTAGCAATTTTCCGGCGATGTTCAAGACTTTGTGGGAGTGACTTCGTGAAATAAGACGGAAATATGTTACAGGAAACGATTACGCTATTTGATTAGTCCAATGAGCGCGCGCGTTGGTGGATTGCTGCAAGTGAGATGGTGCCAACCTGCCAACACATTTTGCGTGAGGTTGTCAGCGAAATAAACAAAAATAACATGTTGTTACAAATCATATGCGACCCCTAATTTCCCCCTGATAAAAACTATGATTTTCTAAGCTATAATTTAAATGTGTTCCAAATTTCAACACGATCCGTTCAAACGTTCCTATGTGATTTAGTAACAAAAATTAAACCATTGACATTTATAATATTAGTAGGATTCTAAGTTATACATAGAAAATGTTGCAGATGGGTAAATCGTAAAGAAATTAAAAGATACAAGTACCTACATAGAATATATCTACAGAAACGCCAACACAACTCGAGCCTCTCAGCGGAATACTAATTGATTCCATATTGCTTCTGTCCTTTTGCATCATTTCCTCTTCGCTGAGATCCAATCAGTTCTATCTAATACGAGCCGGGGTTCCGTACCAGATGAATATTTATGCGGTTTATGCAATTACAACGTTTGATGTTTTGGGGAACCCGTGTAATGCTCACACGGTTTTGTGTTCTATCTATTTTTTGTATCAATGGAAATTACGATAATATAGATTATTCCTTGTTGTAACACTGCCGAAACCAAGGTAATAAAAAAAACATTTTGATTACGATTACTTAATCGTGTATTTTTTTGTATTTTTTTCAGTAAGATTGAATGGATAGGGATTATTACAGAATAGTAACCTTGTGATGGTAAAAGCAGAAATGAAAGAGAAATAAAAAGTTTTTTTTTATATAAAGACTGACGAGACGAGCAGGACATGTGCCTGATGGAAAGCAACATGCCTGCCACATAACACACAGGACAGGGACACGCAGCTATTGGAACATGAAGAGTCCGATAAAAAGATGGATATTAGAAAAATTGGTGGAGCATTTTGGCTTAGAAATCAGACAGAACAAGAAATAGAAAGAGCTGGAAGAGGCCTATGTGCCTAAGACACGCTGACTCGGAACTCGCTAAACCCGAAATTCCGATGTGAGAGATAGTTATTACGTCTAGATTTAAATTTGTTTCGTTTGGTACAAAATAATTGAATAAATAAATAAAATGTGTTCAATATCAGATCAAATCGCAAGCGTTTTAAAACTATTTCAACGAAAACTAGCTAAAATATACAAAATTCAGCAACGCATAATCTGCACTACCGAAAACGTCGGATCAATATATGGCAGGAAACTTAAATTTCATCCCCCCAAGAAACTCGAGGCGGACGGGTCCAAATTCGTATGTTAATGCTGCCCCACCCCCGGTCTTGCACCCTCGGGGTGGCCGAACTATTATAAAGGGTAGAACGAAAGTTAGATTAATGATGTTAGAAGCTGGCCAGTGTATGAGCGCAGGAGAGGGTGGATTTTCGCGATAATCATGCAACTTTCAACTATATTGTTAACTATTGTATTATTATTATGAAATATCGATTTGGAAGGAAGTACCTATAGATACTTACCAACTTTGCCCTGGACTTATTTTATCTTTAGTTCAACTTCCACTACTCAATATAATTTCGAATTACTAATAATATCTAGGTACTTTTTGGCACGCTTTTTTTTATATAATGGAATCTTTAAACGGGATTTTCACCACTTTCGAAACAACTTTTTCGCGACTTTGCACTGTGTCTGGGTGTTTATATGTATAATAAGTATGTATTTAAAAATATATAAGTATTATATCAGCTATCTGGCCGCCATCACACAAGCTTTGCTTAGTTTGGGGTCAGATGGTGTTGTGTGAATTGTCCACCAATATTTATTTATTATTTATTTACTTTACGCTTATCAAGGACACATGACAATGCAATACGTTTTAGTTGGATTTGCTGTAAAAGAGTGCACAAGCATTGAGTAAAGCCAAAATAATAAGTTATGTAAAACAGTTTTTACAAAAATTCAATTGAATCAAATGTAGACACTACTAAGACAGAAAGACTTATTTTTAACGCTTCTTCTTATATATCTGATCTTAAACCAGTAGAACCTGCGGCACTACACCTCCTATCGAGGTCCGCGGTAAAGTGTGGACGATCTAACTTCGCCTTACACACACACAGACGTAACGTAGCGTCAGTGGAGCCGCGGGCGCTGCGACGCCCTCACTCGGGATTAGATTCGTTAGGTAACGCGACTGCTTTCCAACATCGGCACTGTGTCCAAATCCTTGGACACATTAGTAAGCAAAGTACAAAAACGTCTTTTTTGTCAATAAATTTATATTTGAACTCTAATTTTGACGCGGCCTCCGTGCGTAGAACGCAACGTTGTCTTCTACGCACGTAGACAGCATCGATGCTACATCTATCTCTGGTGTAATCTGTCTACAATGGAGCATGCTTACCTAGACAGCTAGAGTATTACCGAATTATTTCGACTTGAAGTAGGAAGCACCGACTCAGGCAACGCATTCCACAGTTTAGAAGTTTATACGAAAGTGGAGTCAAAACTCTTCGCTTCAGTCTTTGGAACGTTTACCATGAAACGATGTGGCTTTTTCGTGCTAATAGAAGTCGGATAGAAAAAAAAGCAAGGTTGTTCTAGAAATTCTAGATCATGTACATTTCACCCATTCAGGCAACGTGTTCCAGTTTAGATATTCTTACGAAAGTTAAGGCATACCTACCTCTCCGTAAATCGTCCGCGTTACGTTTTGCGTAACCTGAAAAAGTCTGCTTTTTAATGCGAATAAAGGGGATTTTGGGGTTGAAAAGGGGGCTAAAAGTTTGTATGGGAGTATCATCAGTTGTCAAACAGTAAAAAAAAACTTAAAGTTTACGTCTTTTACAAGCGTCGCTAATGGCGTACAGTGTAGTCCTAACATTACACACCCGGCACAGACCAACATAGTGTCGGATAGACGCAACTTCGGAGCTCATACAGATATTTTCGGTATTAGTTTTGTAGTTTTAGATAAATTCGGTCTCTGCACACAAAATGCGAGTCTATATATTGTTATAAACGAATTTAGGGAATAAATGCGGTTACCTGCGCTAATTGAGGATGCATAGAGATGCAGCCTCAATAACAAGTGAACGTAACAGCTAGTTTGTATTGTTCTTTGTTCGTTTACAAGAGGTAGAAAATATATTAACGGTTACAACGTTATAATAACGTAATAATGAATAAACGAGAATAACATTAGGTAAAGCTTTCTCATTTTGAAAAGTACCTACTTATTCCACTTATCTTTCTAGTTTTTTCTGTAAATATAGGTTATTGCCTACGAGTACCTATATTGTTGTAGTTATAGCCTACTTCTTTCAACGAGATCGGAAAAATTACGAAAGTGAATTTTTAATTCTGCAATACTTCGGCTATCTCTTCAGAGTGATTTTTTCGATTTTTACCGACATCGTGACCCTAATTTGACACACTGAAGTAATTAGCGCGTCTTTTTAACCTTTTGACCGCCAAGACTAAATTGCATTTCCGTGCCATGTACGCCAAACTTACGAAATAGCTCAAAATAAAAATAAAATGTGCTTTCCCCATTTGATATCCAACGCACAATATTTTGGTATAGTCGTTTTTTTTGTCAACTATAGACGTCGTTGGCGCACAGGGCTCACTAGCGCTTGTCAAGTACAGGTGACTCTGGCGGTCAAAAGATTAAAGGGATCAATGGTAGTTGGGTTCAAATGGTCTCCACTGCCAACTCTGGAGTGTTAGTAGCACTTTATCGTTAATAATACTTCTTAGAAATAAAAGAAGACGTGCCTATAACGGCTTGTTTGTGTTCGCAAGTACAGACACACACTTTTTTTTAATTAGAACTGACGAAACTAAATTATAAAATTGCAATGAGAACTAAACTATACTAAAAATTTAAGTCTACAGATAATCAAGATGCCCACTAACAATTGGAATCAAGCATGATTAAAAATAACCACGCGGAATGAAAATGCTAACTTGTATGTCCAGATTAAGTTCCGTATTCTAAAAAATGTATTAAGCATAATGTCGCGTCTTTGAGTTATCTTAACGTCACAACCAAAGACAACTTAAATATCAATGTGTCTTTACTTAAAAATTAGAGCGTCGACTCGAAGCCTAGAGTAAATTTTCAAAATAAATATGACAGCGGTACCAAACCGAAAAACGTAAAATAGATATACATATATACTTACCATAACTTAAAGCTGTTTATAAAATATTTCTAAAATGTTTGTACTAAGCTTGCAATATGCATAATGGCTTTAAGATTTGTATCTAATAGATATGTTAACAAGTATCACAAACCCTTACAAAAACCGCGTCTTTGTATTTCTAATCTTCAAAGTGATTCGTACTCCAACGAGTAATATTATCAAAATGTCCGATCTGCGTAACTGTGTGGGTGACACACACACGCACATGGCCTCAAGTGGTCCGCCTTCACAGCCACCATGACGTGAATTCAAGCAATGTTTCACAGTATATGTAAAATATTGCAGTAATCAACATCATAGCTAGTACCTGTGCATTGCGGTCCCCCCCCCCCCCCCCCTATCATAGTTTGTAGTCATTTAATTAGAACTTTCAAACGTTTTTTAGTCGTACTGATAGTTCCAGAGCTTAAAAAAAAACAACGGATTATTTACTAGCATTGATGTTTTTAAAAACTACTATGAACGGTTATATTTCACTGAACAATTAAAGTGCAAGTATTACTTATTTTTACTTAACTGAATAGGTATAAGGCTATACTTTTAGAAGAAAATATACCAGACAAATTATTTTACCAGCACAAATAGGTTATTTTTGCAAATATTTACTTACGCTGTTATTTTTTTATTGAAACACAATTTTGATCACTACTATTCACTTTAGAAAATAAATAACACACACGATTACATCACAAGGCACCTCTTTCCACAAAAATCTTTTTGAGTATGATCAATAGTATGAGAACTAGTTCTAAGATCAACGGTCAACTTGGAGTCGCCCCTTTGACCCAAGGTCGACGCATGCGTAATTATGGGAACCCTCTTAGGATTGATCTCTGACCATCTCACGATGACCGGTTATAGTTCAGATGTTAATGTATTCTTTTCGTATTAAAATTTTTAGTTAAATATGTGGAAACTAACGGAGATGCGTAGTTGTTTGATATCAAGTTTATAGCTAGATTTCCCACGGATCGAGTGTGGGGTTAGATTTGTGTGAGTTTGTCTTCAGTCAAGCTAAGTATTTTGCTTGGATATGACTTTAAACAACTTTTGATTTCTATTTTCACCGTTAAAACAAAGTTATATGAAGATATAATATAAAATATCTTTTAACATATTGTTGTGTTGTGATTATTGTAAAATGTAAGTAATTGTTTGATTTCACTAAGGCAAACGCTAAAATATTAGTACAATATGCATGTAGTTTGCAAACAATACAAAGTACAGAGTGTGTGTGTGTGTTACTTTTGCTACTTTAGATAAATTTAGAAATAAGGATTTTTTTTTAGCTTAGTATTTTAGCAGGTCATGAGAAAAATATATCCGTACACAGTATTAATATTACATAGAAATTTTTCTTTGAATAAACTGTAAGCCATATTGTAAACCAATATTTTAATTTTACTTCGTAACTGTTAATAAGAGTAGGTACATTTTTATTTTGGAACATGAGAATCAAATGTTTGCGTTATTTCTATCCAAAATAAATGTGATTTCATTTTACTAAACAAGTAATCATGAAATAAATAAAGAATATGAATAAAATAAATATACTAAAACAACATATTATCAGTGGCCATTTTAGTGACTTATGAAAAGTCTAAAAAGTGATATCCTTATTAGCGTAAGCTTAGTACTGTGCACAGATAAGATATAAATATAATAGTATGAATGAAGAAATACATACAATTAATTTAATGTTAAAATACTTGCAAAATATTCTTCTCAAAATTGAGCATATACTGTATTCCGCCCACATTCTCTCGCGATTTCGGCCGACACCCCAATATTTACGCTTTATCCAAGTTGTCCCTGCACCGTCCCCCGCTGCTCCCCCCATGTAAGATGTCCGCACCCCCGCTCATACATGTCAAGTTATGGTTCTTGCAAATTTCATAGACGATTTTCTGTCATTTGATACGAAATTTTCATTCGTTTTTTTGCGCGCCGCACTCGTATACAGGCCAATATTAATTGGAATTAGAATTTAATTTAAAATTAAAACAAAATTAATTTTAAATTAAATTATTTTATTAATTATTTTCAAATTCAGTAAACAGTTGAAAATAATTTACTATTTTCACTTTAAATCATAGTTTTTTTAAGCACGCCCTGAAAAAAATAGTAAGAGGGAAGCCTGTGGAGGTTGTATCAAATATTATAAGAGTACAAAATCCGACACAACATCGCGTAGTGCGTGTGGCGACTACCTTTTTAAAACTATAGTGAATTTGTTTAATTACGTAAGATTTCGCTTAAAAGTTATTGGACTTAAAATTAACAATTACATAAAAGCCATGCCATGAACAATATACATCCAGGTAATCTACAAGTATCTTCCATCTCAAAATTCTAAAAAGTATTTTGATCTCCTTCCTAATTCTCTTTTTTTAATTCCTATGTTTACTCTAAAACAAGCACAATTCCAGACGACAAGATGTTCAGCTACATAATTATTAGTTAAATGTAAATAAATATAAACCAACTAAGACACAAATTAATAAATCTTGGTCTACGTTTCTTATCATAAATTAATAAGAAAAATCGCATAAATCCTTATAGAACTTGTAGCAAAGCTAAGAACATGTAGGTTTATTGCCTGAGTAGATTCTTTCCGATGGATCTTATATTATCTTATATCTTATTAGTGCCTTCAAATCAAGTGTAAATTAGTTCATTCTAACTAGCCACGCTCCATCGTGTACCGCATCGTCACTTTACATCAGGAGAGTACCTATAAAAGCTAAAAAAAAACTAAACGTCACATTTTTTTAAAGTTAGGCGTAGACCAAAAAATCTCCTGTGTAATCGAATCAGTGTTGGGCGGCGAAAACTGGTTTTTCCACACCGATCGCAATTACAAGCCAATTAAATCGGGGTGTATCGGTTGACTCGATGACGTTAGGGTACCTAATTTTATTACATACCCTCGTCTAGACAATGACACGTCAAAGTTAGGGAGTTCTACTTTTTACTGATTTTAGCATGAGAATAGCGAAGTAATATTTTTATTAGTTAGGTAACTGAAAATTTTAAACAAACCATTCGAACGCTGAATATTTGCAAGTATGTCCGGAGCCTAGTGATTCCCAATGGGATCTAAAAAGCCGCTATTTCTATTCTGTAACACACTACACTATTTCTGTAGCTACCTATCTTTCATTGATTTTTTATTAGTGACACTCATTTAGCTTGATACGTATGTGAGTATGTATTTTTGTATGAACGGAACCTTTGGACGTAATTTTCACCCTGTACATAATGGAACTGCCATAAAATTTCCGTAAACAAATATTAAAACCTTATGCAAAACGATGGATTGATTTGAAACTTTGCAACTTTCAAAACTTATAGATGGAACTTTACATATAATTTATTTGTTATCACTCAGTGCCACATCTTACATTGAAATTAAGATATTTTGAGTTTAATATTGATTAAACTCAAAATGATTGACTTTATTGATGTAAATTGAAATTGTACGAGTACGGTGTCCAACGTGCAAATTTGATTTGCGTCAGTATTTTCCCATGTTCTTAAAATGCTCAGAGATTCACTTGTCCCATAGTGAAGAAAGAAGAGTCCGCGGAGGGGATTCTATCGCTACCGCTTTTTTAATTTACTTTTATTACGATCTAACTTAAAATACAATTACAGCAACATAATTACTTATTGCTAAAAAGTATCTCTCGTCTAGTCTGTTCCATCGAGTTTCTAATCTCTGTTTATGATCGTCTAGCTACGAGTATCTTTATGTATCTACAATTTTCGAATAAAACGGATAATATTCTAAAAGTTTCTGCGTTTAAAACCCACGAGAGAGCAATTAATATGTTTATATCTGACATTCAAACTTATCATTAAAACTTGTAGTTCGCTTCATGACTAATGTTTTCACTGTGTTTTGGGTTGCATTCACTAATTAATGTTTAGTTCTTAATTACCTGCGAAGTTTCATTTTGGTTGAAAACGTAGCAGTTATTTATTGTTATAGCGATGTTTGAAATGTCGTAGATTTATATTTAATTTAAGTATCTAAATATATCATTGTAATGTAATAGGAAATTC
The DNA here is from genome assembly GCA_963693475.1 of Ectropis crepuscularia. Classification (NCBI taxonomy): domain Eukaryota; kingdom Metazoa; phylum Arthropoda; class Insecta; order Lepidoptera; family Geometridae; genus Ectropis; species Ectropis crepuscularia. Next base: position 18,370,485 of record OY856359.1, read on the forward strand.
ATTAGTAAACTTACTTAGATATCAAAGTAGAAAAACTACATTATTTCTGTTCAACGAGGTGAAACCGTGAACGACGTTAGTATTGGAAATGCAAAATACCCGAGTTATGAATAAAATATTATCTCTCGCCATATAACTCTTGTTTTAGATATGATATGGATGCGTGAATTTAAATAAATACTGTGATGAATAAACCCATAATTTACTAAAACTAAACTAACTCTCATATTGATTTTTTCAGTTCTCTAAAGACGTCAACTTCAGGGCTTCACCGTACGTACAAATGAGAAACGATGACGGTAATCTTCGGCAAAATCCTGGCAGCAAAAAATCAATGATGCCAAGTCAAATTAACAAGGTAGCTATTCTAAATAATTAAATCCAAAAAATTGCTAATTTTAAGAGAAAGCGACTGTAGCAGTTTTATAAAAGTCGTGTTAATAAATTATTTTGTATATATCTACGTTATTTGACGTATCCGGCACTAAATGACATAGGTAATCTCTCAAATGGCGAAAATATGCAAACCTTCGAAGCTATATAAATATTATATACGTAATTTATACGTAGCCTTCTCGTTTTGAGACATTGGCTCTTTGGGATTTGGGAGCTCATTTTTATTTCAGAAACCTTTCCAAGCGCTTGTTCCATGTGACGCCAAAACAACAAGCTGGCATTTATTTGGCTCAACGTATTAATTGTCGTTCAGCTAGGTAATTCCACCAGGACGCTTTCAACTTATCACCTTGAATATTTTGAAACTTTTATAAGTCTACAGATATTTCAGATGTGCTTAGTGTAAATAGGTAGTTAGGTAGTTGTGTAGGTAGACTGCTTTGTAAAAAGTTTGTATTTTTGTAAAAAGGAACCAAATAATTTTTTTCATTAATGATTATTCATGATTAACTTCTGACTGTATTCGGTCAATTGCAGAAAAGTCATACATTTTAAGCAAAGGCAAAGAAAACTCACGTTAAAGACGTGACGTCTCTATCCTTACCAAAATATTAATGATGGGCTTTCAACGGTTTTCTATACCTATTCCGCGTCATACGTCATATTGCCAATGTTAGGATTTTTAGATGTTAGGGTGTATGCTGCTCAATCACTTCGTAACGTCTGAACGGGTCAGGTTAGAATTTGGAACACGGTTCAATTATAGTCAGGAAAAACACAAAGACTACTTTTTATCACATTAAAATATCTTGAAAGGTCGCTACGCGGCTTTATGCTTGTCTCTACAAATGTAACTATAAGTAAATGATAATAACATCTTTACCCCAAAAAGAGTGAGATATCGTTTCATTTACCACCTTACCAACTTACCATTTAACACCATTTAACTTGAGTTAGGCTCAGTTTTTTTTGAGAACATTTGACGTCATGAGCGACTTAACGACGAATAGTTTTTATAATGTCGATTGGATTTAGTGAAAATTTTATCGGATTTTGGCTTATGTGAGCCTTGGGTAAGTTTTTGGAATACGGTTGACACCGTGTCAGTGTCAAAGTCAGTGTCAGGAACTTTTCTGGTAGTTTTTTTTTAATTACTCGGTATATTATGTATACGTTTGCGAGAGAGCAAGACATGCGGCTGATGTTAAGCTATACGGCTGCCCATAACAGCACAGTGCCACGCAGCTTCTCGAATATAACCAGTATTGTAATTTAATGTAATTTACATTAATCGTCGCCTAGCAATGCGCTGTGCTCGTTACCCAGGCATAAAGATTACTAGCAGCGGTCCACTGTTTTACCTACGCAGGCAGTTGCCATTCCAAACAAAGAGTCTTTGTCACAAAAATAACGGGAATAACACAAAACACACTTAAAAGTGTGTGTATTCCACTTATTAGACTATACTGTAATCTAACTAAATTTCAATCCGACCCGTCCAGAAATTCCGAAGTGGTTAAGCAAGAAACCTCCAAACATTGATAATATTAATAGAATTTATGCTTTGTCATTGAAATTTGGGCCTTGCAATTAGCATCACCACTACAAATTAATGAAACCTAAAACCTTTTTTTTTTAACTTTCAGATCAGAGAGAGATAATCATGGTGAAGGAGAACAAGGAAAGCTTTAGTTAGGAAACTATTACGAAACCGGACGCCAATTCAAAATGGGTAAGATGCTATAACTTATAGATATTACTGTGCTGGGTACTGGTAGTTTTACCACATACATTTACCGGTTTTTTTACGGTTACATTTCATAGAGTGTGAGCTGATCTGCATCACCCACTTTTACTACTAATGAAATACTACTACTACATATACACTACTAGCGGCCCGCTCCGGCTTCGCTCGAATAATAACCTAGATATCAACTGCAGCGCCATCTGCCGGGCTGATTTGTGAATCTAAACCTTCCAGGGCCCTACCCAAACGTATACAAAAAAAATCATTCAAATCGGTCCAGCCGTTTAGGAGGAGTTCAATAACAACGAAAAGTGGCATTGATTTTTATATAATACTAGCTGACCCCGCAAACGTTGTTTTGCCTTAGTGAACAACCCCTGTCACTTAGGGGTATGAAAAATAGCTAGTAGCCGATTCTCATACCTACAGAATATGCATATAAAATTTGGTTAAAATCAGTAAAGCCGTTTCGGAGGAGTAAGGAAACAAACACTGTGACACGAGAATTTTATATATAAGATACTATATATAGATATAGATTAATCATTTAGCAGACGTCGAAATACTACTGCAACACTGCAACACCCCAAAACTGAGCCTAATGTGTACAACCATTTTCAAAACAAAAGACAAAGCAAATAAATCAAAAAGCGTTGAAGTTCAGTTTTTATTCGTTTCATTTAAATCGTTTTAAAATAGCAACATCGGCGGGAGTTGCGGTGTTGTTTAGTTTTCCGTGTGTAATTGTGTGTATTTTGGGAATTTATCAAATATTGGTATTGTTTTTCAGGATTACGCGTCCGTGATGTGGTCCTTCACAATGGCGAGATGACGGTGCAGCATCATGCAGCATCAGAAGATCTGTAAGCATTAAAACTGCAAATTTTCAGAGCTTGGCACAGCTTTGCAAATGCTTGCGATCTTAAATTAGATAATCATATTCCGAATAGTTATTTAAATACCATGTTGTGCCTCTGACGTCTTGTCGTCATGTTCCTTTGACGTCACAGACTATGGGATGGATCGGCAAAGCACCAGCTCGAAGCTCTTGACTCGGTAGAACGGCGCGTTGTTCGGCTAATAGGTGATAGAGACTTAGTAGCTGAAAAGTTGCTAAAACTAGAACGTCGTCGTCTAATTAGACTTATTGTTATACAAAGTATAATTAGAAACAAAAAAAAACAGAAAAGTTTTAAGATAGTTTCGATAACTACGATACTATGAAGAAGATTTGATTTTACTAAAAATACGAACGACAGCATTTTGGCCTCACGAACCAAACTGCTCAGGTTAGTTAATGCTCAGAAAGTAGTTAGTGGTGATCGCAATTACAAAACAAAAAGTTAGTTAAAATGTGAATATAGCAAATATATTCAAAACATTCGCTTACACGAGCCAAAATCTCTTATTTTATTATTTGTTATTTTTTTTACTGAATTGAAAACGGTAAATAATTTAGTTATTTTAAAATGATCTATTGACGTTTCAGTAGTGTTACAGCGTTATTTGAGAAAACAATAAAATACATTTAATCATTCAAATAATTAATCAACTCGTCAAACTGAGGTAAGCTTCGCCAATCTAGCATCTGCCCGTGATTTTTTCCGAATATAATTTAGAGGAAGACTAATTTCCTAAGGAGCTCTACATTTTTTATAAAAGTACCCTATGCGATATTCCAGACTATAATCTATCGAATTACCAAACTCAGTCTGATTCATTTAGTAATTCAGCTACAAATATCAACAGTTTCACATTTATAATATGTTACAACTTGAAATAATTACACTTTAGCTATTACGATTACGATTTTGACGGTTATTTCAATACAATAAAAACATAACATAAATTATTTTTCCCAAAGAAACAGTCATTAAACTTCCCACAGATTCCGTTTGAATCATCTGATTAATCTGTTATGATATTATAGCCTCTGATGTACATAATATGGAATATTCAGATAAATAATTACACTCTTATGAACTTAACATATCTATTAGTTTTAAGAAACAATAAATTATTTTAAAATTACATCATTGTTTTATTACAGCCTTATTAATGGTACAATTAGCTTACAAATGCTTTTGCTAGCTTATTCTTCTACATTATAAAGATTTGATGTTCCATTAAAAATATATTGTAGACAATATTTGAGGTTTAAAAAACTAGGTACCTACGTAGTACCTGAGCGATCTATCAAAAGTGTTCTCAATTAAATGTGATGGGTGACCTATTAAATTTCCACATGTAAAATGTATAGATCCATCTTTGAATTCTTTCTTCTTCTTTCTCCGAATCAATTTTATTTTTATTAAGTTTCATTAGGTAATCACTTCAAACTGATCTTATTTTACCTTCAAATTGATGCGAAACCTGATGAGATCTTTAAGTCAACAAAAAATAGTTTCTGTTCTGTAAATACAAATATTTCATTGAGAACTATTATCACATGATTGCCCGGCCCATAGGAAAGGAGAAGGTTTCTTTTAGCCAAGCACGGATCGTAGACCGCATCGGCGCTCAATATCAAGTCAAGTGTTAATCCCTACAATAATTTAAAAATAAATATCAAGATTGATATCATTTGAACAATATTAAGTCTAAAATACATTGCTACTTATTGTACAAGCCACAAAACTATTTATCACTTAAAACTACCTACAATTGAACCGTGCTGTGTAAATTAGTTAGCCCACCTAATACAAACTTTTAACCATCACTTGAGGCTGAATTTTAAGATTTAAATGGGAAAGTACTCATAATCGTATCTATCAGCATTTATGGTAGTTACATGAAAAGTACTTAAACTATAACTAAATACCTATTAGTATAGCCAGTGTCATAATGTAAGAAACTATAGAAATAATCGACTGAAGCGCCACCCACGCCATTTTCCCGAAAATAAAATGCGCGCGGAAAAAAATTGCGCCAGTAACGTCATCTCTTAGCCGGCGCCAGAATTTTTCCAAGCTCCGGTCATAACACTCGACCACGTGCATTTGTTTTGGTTCGCTTTTTTCTGAAAAAAATACGCATACATACCGACACACCTCGAGTAGGTGCGCCAAGCAAAATGGTCGTCATTTTTTTCTTCTCTTTTCAGCCATCTGTCCGTCCTTTTCGGTCAAAAATGCGATCGTTATTTCTGTTCCGGCGTAGCTGTGTGCGTCTAGCGGCCTTTGTGAAAGTTATACGCCAAAACATTGCTTTTCGAAAACCAACTTTAACACATTGAAACTAGTACTATTTTCGTCTGTGTCCTGAATAGTCTTACGTCTAATGGTGGACGGAGAAAAAATAGAAATATAGGAGGCACGGCGTGTACGATAAAGAGTCGTCGGGAGTCGTTAACGATTCTGCGCCGGAAAGTTGCGCAGATTGCGTTTTTGGTGCTTTTTTTGGGGGCATCGCCTCACACCCGCGGGTGTTTTTTATGGCTGTCTTTTTCTAGCGTGCGTTCTCGCTTCTTATCAGCCTCGTGCGGACAGGGGGATGTATGGATGTGTGAGTGGCGCCGTCCGGGGCAAGCACCTAGTGCTAGATTTTTGCGTTTTCCTAGATAGTTTCGTGTGTATGCGTGATACATAATGAGATGTCACAGCTCTCTGGTAAATAGAGGAAGCGTATACGTGTGTTGACGCTGATTAATCATAGGTCTTTCATAATTCCGATAGCGTTTCAGCCTACCGCGCTGTTATAACTTTTAACTAGATGGAGAGCCGTTTTGTTTGATAAACGTTTTTGAATTTGGTTTTGTTTTGAATCCACTTATTGGTGATTAAAGGGGTTTGGGTACTTTTGTATGGGCCCGTGGCGTCGTTTTTTTTTTTAGCGGCCAGAGATCTGTTATCATTTTCTTGTAACAATAAAATACCCCGATGCTATCTGTGCAATCGGATTTGCTCTAAAACATATCGGAGCTGAGTTATAGCCTGTCAACGTTAAATATTTTTTTGATTTTTTGTATGGGCAAGTGGCGTCGTTTTTTTATTTTAGCGGCCATCGATCAGTTATCACTTTCTTGTAACAATAAAATACCCTGATGCTATCTGTGCAATCAGATTTGCTGTAAGTAATATCGGAGCTGAGTTATGGCCCCTCAAAGTTTTTTTTTTTGGTTTTCTTTGTATGTACTAGTGGCGCCATTTCCTATAGCGGCCAAACATCCGTTAGCACTTTTGTGAAACATTATTTTTACCCTAAGGTACCTGTGTAATCAGATTTGTTGCAAACTATATCGGAGCTGAGTTATGGCCACTTAAAGTTTTTTTTATGGTTTTCTTTGTATGGACTAGTGGCGCCATTTCCTACAGCGGCCAAACATCCATTAGCACTTTTATGACACATAATTTTTATCTTAAGGTACCTGTGTAATCAGATTTGTTGCAAACTATATCGGAGCTAAGTTATGGCCACTCAAAGTTTTTTTTTTTGTTTTCTTTGTATGTACTAGTGGCGCCATTTCCTACAGCGGCCAAACATCCATTAGCACTTTTATGAAACATAATTTTTACCTTAAGGTACCTAAGTAATCAGATTTGTTGCAAACTATATCGGAGCTAAGTTATGGCCACTCAAAGTTTTTTTTTTGGTTTTCTTTGTATGTACTAGTGGCGCCATTTCCTACAGCGGCCAAACATCCGTTAGCACTTTTATGAAACATTATTTTTACTTAAAGGTACCTGTGTAATCAGATTTGCTGCAAACTATATCGGAGCTGAGTTATGGCCACTTAAAGTTTTTTTTTTTGGTTTTCTTTGTATGGACTAGTGGCGCCATTTCCTACAGCGGCCAAACATCCATTAGCACTTTTATGAAACATTATTTTTACCCTAAGGTACCTGTGTAATCAGATTTGTTGCAAACTATATCGGAGCTGAGTTATGGCCACTTAAAGTTTTTTTTTTGGTTTTCTTTGTATGGACTAGTGGCGCCATTTCCTACAGCGGCCAAACATCCATTAGCACTTTTGTGAAACATTATTTTTACCCTAAGGTACCTGTGTAATCAGATTTGTTGCAAACTATATCGGAGCTGACTTATGGCCACTTAAAGTTTTTTTTTTGGTTTTCTTTGTATGGACTAGTGGCGCCATTTCCTACAGCGGCCAAACATCCATTAGCACTTTAATGAAACATAATTTTTACCTTAAGGTACCTGTGTAATCAGATTTGTTGCAAACTATATCGGAGCTAAGTTATGGCCACTCAAAGTTTTTTTTTTGGTTTTCTTTGTATGTACTAGTGGCGCCATTTCCTACAGCGGCCAAACATCCGTTAGCACTTTTATGAAACATTATTTTTACTTAAAGGTACCTGTGTAATCAGATTTGCTGCAAACTATATCGGAGCTGAGTTATGGCCACTTAAAGTTTTTTTTTTTGGTTTTCTTTGTATGGACTAGTGGCGCCATTTCCTACAGCGGCCAAACATCCATTAGCACTTTTATGAAACATTATTTTTACCCTAAGGTACCTGTGTAATCAGATTTGTTGCAAACTATATCGGAGCTGAGTTATGGCCACTTAAAGTTTTTTTTTGGTTTTCTTTGTATGGACTAGTGGCGCCATTTCCTACAGCGGCCAAACATCCATTAGCACTTTTGTGAAACATTATTTTTACCCTAAGGTACCTGTGTAATCAGATTTGTTGCAAACTATATCGGAGCTGAGTTATGGCCACTTAAAGTTTTTTTTTTGGTTTTCTTTGTATGGACTAGTGACGCCATTTCCTACAGCGGCCAAACATCCATTAGCACTTTTATGAAACATAATTTTTACCTTAAGGTACCTGTGTAATCAGATTTGTTGCAAACTATATCGGAGCTAAGTTATGGCCACTCAAAGTTTTTTTTTTTGGTTTTCTTTGTATGTACTAGTGGCGCCATTTCCTACAGCGGCCAAACATCCGTTAGCACTTTTATGAAACATTATTTTTACTTAAAGGTACCTGTGTAATCAGATTTGCTGCAAACTATATCGGAGCTGAGTTATGGCCCCTCAAAGTTTTTTTTTTGGTTTTCTTTGTATGTACTAGTGGCGCCATTTCCTACAGCGGCCAATCATCCGTTAGCACTTTTATGAAACATTATTTTTACTTAAAGGTACCTGTGTAATCAGATTTGCTGCAAACTATATCGGAGCTGAGTTATGGCCCCTCAAAGTTTTTTTTTTGGTTTTCTTTGTATGTACTAGTGGCGCCATTTCCTATAGCGGCCAAACATCCGTTAGCACTTTTATGTAACATTATTTTTACCTTAAGGTACCTGTGTAATCAGATTTGTTGCAAACTATATCGGAGCTGAGTTTTGGCCACTCAAAGTTTTTTTTTTTTGTTTTCTTTGTATGTACTAGTGGCGCCATTTCCTACAGCGGCCAAACATCCATTAGCACTTTTGTGAAACATTATTTTTACCCTAAGGTACCTGTGTAATCAAATTTGTTGCAAACTATATCGGAGCTGAGTTATGGCCACTTAAAGTTTTTTTTTTGGTTTTCTTTGTATGGACTAGTGGCGCCATTTCCTACAACGGCCAAACATCTATTAGCACTTTTATGAAACATGATTTTTACCTTAAGGTACCTGTGTAATCAGATTTGTTGCAAACTATATCGGAGCTAAGTTATGGCCACTCAAAGTTTTTTTTTTGGTTTTCTTTGTATGTACTAGTGGCGCCATTTTCTACAGCGGCCAAACATCCGTTAGCACTTTTATGAAACATTATTTTTACTTAAAGGTACCTGTGTAATCAGATTTGCTGCAAACTATATCGGAGCTGAGTTATGGCCACTTAAAGTTTTTTTTTTGGTTTTCTTTGTATGGACTAGTGGCGCCATTTCCTACAGCGGCCAAACATCCATTAGCACTTATGAAACATTATTTTTACCCTAAGGTACCTGTGTAATCAGATTTGTTGCAAACTATATCGGAGCTGAGTTATGGCCCCTCAAAGTTTTTCTTTTGGTTTTCTTTGTATGTACTAGTGGCGCCATTTCCTATAGCGGCCAAACATCCGTTAGCACTTTTATGTAATATTATTTTTACCTTAAGGTACCTGTGTAATCAGATTTGTTGCAAACTATATCGGAGCTGAGTTATGGCCACTTAAAGTTTTTTTTTTGTTTTCTTTGTATGGACTAGTGGCGCCATTTCCTACAGCGGCCAAACATCCGTTAGCACTTTTATGAAACATTATTTTTACCTTAAGGTACCTGTGTAATCAGATTTGTTGCAAACTATATCGGAGCTGAGTTATGGGCCCTAAAAGAAAACCAAAAAAAAACTTTGAGGGGCCATTACTCAGCTCCGATATAGTTTGGAGCAAATCTGATTACACAGGTACCCTAAGGTAAAAATAATGTTTCATAAAAGTGCTCGCGGATGTTTGGCCGCAATAGGAAATGGCGCCACTAGTACATACAAAGAAAACCAAAAAAATAACTTTGAGGGGCCTTTACTCAGCTCCGATATAGTTTGGAGCAAATCTGATTACACAGGTACCCTAAGGTAAAAATAATGTTTCATAAAAGTGCTAACGAATGTTTGGCCGCTGTAGGAAATGGCGCCACTAGTACATACAAAGAAAACCAAAACAAAAACTTTGGGTGGGCATAACTCAGCTCCGATATAGTTTGCAACAAATCTGATTACACAGGTACCTTAAGGTAAAAATAATGTTTCATAAAAGTGCTAACGGATGTTTGGCCGCTGTAGGAAATGGCGCCACTAGTACATACAAAGAAAACCAAAAAAACAACTTTGAGGGGCCATTACTCAGCTCCGATATAGTTTGGAGCAAATCTGATTAGACAGGTACCCTAAGGTAAAAATAATGTTTCATAAAAGTGCTAACGAATGTTTGGCCGCTGTAGGAAATGGCGCCACTAGTACATACAAAGAAAACAAAAACAAAAACTTTGAGGGGCCATAACTCAGCTCCGATATAGTTTGCAGCAAATCTGATTATACAGGTACCTTTAAGTAAAAATAATGTTTCATAAAAGTGCTAACGAATGTTTGGCCGCTGTAGGAAATGGTGCCACTAGTACATACAAAGAAAACCAAAAAAAAAACTTTGAGTGGCCATAACTCAGCTCCGATATAGTTTGCAACATATCTGATTACACAAGTACCTTAAGGTAAAAATAATGTTTCATAAAAGTGCTAACGGATGTTTGGCCGCTATAGGAAATGGCGCCACTAGTACATACAAAGAAAACCAAAAAAAAAACTTTGAGTGGCCATTACTCAGCTCCGATATAGTTTGCAACAAATCCGATTACACAGGTACCTTAAGGTATAAATAATGTTACATAAAAGTGCTAACGGATGTTTGGCTGCTATAGGAAATGGCGCCACTAGTACATACAAAGAAAACCAAAAAAAAAACTTTGAGGGGCCATAACTCAGCTCCGATATAGTTTGCAGCAAATCTGATTACACAGGTACCTTTAAGTAAAAATAATGTTTCATAAAAGTGCTAACGAATGTTTGGCCGCTGTAGGAAATGGCGCCACTAGTACATACAAAGAAAACCAAAACAAAAACTTTGAGTGGCCATCACTCAGCTCCGATATAGTTTGCAACAAATCTGATTACACAGGTACCTTAAGGTAAAAATTATGTTTCATAAAAGTGGTAATGGATGTTTGGCCGCTGTAGGAAATGGCGCCACTAGTCCATACAAAGAAAACCAAAAAAAAAAAACTTTAAGTGGCCATAACTCAGCTCCGATATAGTTTGCAACAAATCTGATTACATAGGTACCTTAGGGTAAAAATAATGTTTCACAAAAGGGCTAACGGATGTTTGGCCGCTATAGGAAATGGCGCCACTAGTACATACAAAGAAAACCAAAAAAAAAAACTTTGAGGGGCCATAACTCAGCTCCGATATTACTTACAGCAAATCTGATTGCACAGATAGCATCAGGGTATTTGATTGTTACAAGAAAGTGATAACAGATCTCTGGCCGCTAAAATGAAAAAACGACGCCACTTGCCCATACAAAAAATCCAAAAAATAAATAACTTCGACAGGCTATAACTCAGCTCCGATATGACTTAGAGCAAATCCGATTGCACAGATATCATCAGGGTATTTTATTGTTACAAGAAAGTGATAACAGATCTCTGGCCGCTAAAATGAAAAAACGACGCCACTTGCCCATACAAAAAATCCAAAAAATAAATAACTTTGACAGGCTATAACTCAGCTCCGATATGACTTAGAGCAAATCCGATTGCACAGATAGCATCAGGGTATTTTATTGTTACAAGAAAGTGATAACAGATCTCTGGCCGCTAAAAAAAAAAACGACGCCAACTTTACCCAAACCCCTTTAGCACTAACCTTTTATTGTTTCATACTTGGTACTTTACATAGGTACAAAGTATAATTTGTTGTGGTAGGACGCTTTGTAGAGTTCGCCAGACGATTGCCGCATGTTTGACAGCTGTTAAACCGCCAAATAGGTAGGAATATGCAATCATTTGTGTGTTCCGGTTTGAAGGGCAATGTTTTCAATGAAATTTACATTAATGAGATAAACTATCTACCGAGCCATCTGACAAACGCAGTGTAGCGCTAAACAGCGATTTGGAGTCTTCATGGCTGCTGTGTGGCAACGATATAAACCAAAAGATGTGCCCTGAGCACCTTGAAATTGTTAACAAATGGTGTTTCTGTGTGTAGCGTGAGTGGTTTACAACTACCAATCTACTTGACCCCTAGAATCCCTAGCGGCGAGGTATATTGCGGTTCTATTTATTTTGGTTGTTGACAACGAATAGCAATAGGTGTGAACGTCCAACGTTCACCTCTTCCTACAATCGACTGAAACGGAAATAGTGAGCTCATTCTTTCCAACGATAACATAATTTCGTGCGCCTGAAGTTTGGGAGAGCACATCCATTGATTTATATCGATGCTGTGTAGCTCTAAGGTGGCATCAGGCATTTCTGTCTTGCTAGTCCCTTGGCTTCGATGTAAAAAAAACAATAGCTCTTAATAAAATATAAATGAACTTGTTATAAAAAATTTAAAGATAAGTTAACGCTTTCACTAAAAAGGAAGCAAATTCAATGATGCGGATGATATGATCTAAAGCTTTCAAATTTTAAAGATAAGTAGTTGCCAAAACTAAAGGTATGTACCAACCAAATTACATACAATAGAGATCACTTAAAACGGTGAAGGAAAACATCGTGAAGAAACATGTTACTAGAATCGTTCGAGGTCATATGTCATCCACCAACCCGAACTGGAACAGCGTAGTGGATTATGACCTTGACCCTCTCCTAACGAGGGAAGGCACCAAGTTCCAGTTGCGGGCTGTTTATGCAATGCTTATATGGGCAATGTGATTAATGCAGGCATTATTGATAATGCCCGGGCACTATTCATAATATGGGCACTACTCATAATGTCTCTATCGGGCAATATGATTAATGTCAACTATTTTCGCTTTATTATTTATCATATTGCCCGGTCAATTAAGCTAAGATTAAGCTGATTGAATTTTTTTAGTTTTTAAGTAAGACCCAGATCTGACTCGGAGCAACGTGACTCCGCCTAGTCTTGTCGCTACTACCTCTAGAGTGTATAAAAAATGCGGGAACCAGAAGCTCAAGGGAGGTCCTGAGTGAAGCGAACCATGCGAGGCCAAGCGTAGTGGAGCGCAGGAAGAGTATGGAGAAGCGACACTCAGGGCTGACCGCAGAGCTTCTGGCGGGAGCCCCCCGGGAGTCAAATTTCATTTTTCATAGAGCCCGGTCATTATGAATAATGCCCGATTTATCACTTGGTCCATAACATATGCATCGTGTTCTTATAGGCAGGCATGTTGCTTACCATCAGGCACAAATATAGCTCGCTCAGTCACACTATTTAAAAAAAGCTATTTGATAAATTTCCTGGAATGTTAGTAATTGTATGAACACTTGTCACAAATTTCGTAGCGGATGTTGAAAGTTGGATAAAGTTTTTATGTTTGGGTATTTGTATATTTGTAGCTCAATCACTTCGGAAAAGCTGAACGGATCAAGTTGAAATTTGGAAAACGGTTAAATTATTATAGTCCGGAAAAGCATAAACACTTTTGATTACACGACATATCAGATAATAATCTAAACTAGTTAATTAGCTCTACATACCGGCTACAAGTCGACAGGTGTTAGATCCTCCCTGCTAGGGCCGTATAGTACCTTGTTTTATAGGATAGAATGACGAGACGATCAGGACATGTGCCTGATGGTAAGCAACATGCCTGCACATAACAGTACAGCGACACCCAGCTATTGGAACACGATGAGTCCAAATCATTACCTAGCTCTGCACTGCGCTCGTCACCCGGAGATATAAGGTATTTTATCGCTTAGCTCAATAATTTATCTGGAAACATTGCCCTTCAAACCGCAGCTTAGTAATTTTTTCATAATACTGCTTGATGGTAGAATAACTGGCAAAGGCGTGGTACTTCTCCAGGTGGACTCTGCAAAGAGCCCTACCACTACAAAAAACCTTACCATCGTACCATCTAAGGTGCTCTTCTGCTAGTCGTTGTTCGAGATGTAATACGTACGTTACGGTAAGATTAGCTTAGTTGGACCATATCTATCCCTTCTGCACTTACAATAAATAAATAAAAATTGGTGGACACTTCACACACAACACTACCTGGCCCCAAACTAAGCAAAGCTTGTACTATGATACATAGATAGATATTATTTTTTATTACAAAAATACACAGTTATCATTATAATAATAATAATAATAAATGCTACATTCGTAACTTGTCAGTTGAATACATTTTATAATATTTGTTTACACATTCTTAGATTCAAATGTACATGTTAAAGTATTCAAAAGAAATAAATGATTAATTAAAAGCTGTATAAAGGCTTTTTATAATAAATAGCGAATTTGCTACGTATAAAAAATACGCTTTGTCAATTATCTATCTTTTACAATATATGTTTGAATCAATTCCAGTCAGTCTTTCATAAAAAATAAATAAATAAAACAATTATTTAAATTAGGCAAGATCAGGACGAAGCATTTTATTAATTGCTGCAGTCGCTGTTTAAGGTGTTTTTGACTTTGTATGAGGTTTTTGACAGCAATAGATCCCTAACATTCGAACAAAGCACATCAAACGACGTATGCATTAGTGACAACCCTACAAAGCTGTCCCTATTTATACTTAAGTCGTCCCTATTCAACTACTTAGCGTCCCTTTTAACCTTCTCATGGTTCCTATTCAGGCAGAAGTCGTCCCTATTCACCCCAAAAAAAAAAGATTTTTCAATAAGTTTCAAGATTTATCAAAAACATAAAAATTAAGCAACAATTGAGACTTATCTTGATTGTATACAAAAGTTTAAGAATTAAATATTTTTTCTACTTGAAAGTCACATCTTCATATACGCAGAAACAACTTAATTCAACAAAGTTTTTGTACCTGTTAGTAGCTATCACCATGAATGGTTATTTTCAAGTAATGTTTTTGACAGTTTGCAGCTAACTTTATGCTTCTTTAGTGTTACCATAAGAACTTCAAATAATCTACTACAATTTACTAAAAAAAAGGTAGGATATTATTGCGTGATACCAATTTTATCAAACATTGAAAATGAATCCTGGTTTTTTCCCTATTCACCTCTTGTTCCCTAATCACCCCATTTTACGGTACTTTCCTTAATAGAGTTTGGCAGTTTATTGCACAGTTGTTGGCCTATCTATATACATACATTGATGGCGGCCAGATAGATGATTTAATACATATATATAGCTTTAAATACACACTTATTATACATAGAAACCCCCAGACACAGTGCAAATATTTGAATTCATCACACAAATATTTGCACTGGGTGGGAATCGAACCCACGACCCTAGCCCTAAAGCTAGATAGGCAGGAGAGGCTACTTGAGGTCAACTGCAATTTCTAAAGATTCCTTTAAAAAA
Organism: Ectropis crepuscularia; assembly: GCA_963693475.1. Taxonomy (NCBI): domain Eukaryota; kingdom Metazoa; phylum Arthropoda; class Insecta; order Lepidoptera; family Geometridae; genus Ectropis; species Ectropis crepuscularia. The sequence goes on from OY856359.1 coordinate 18,385,593, forward strand.
CATAATCGTGTTTCTCGGGACCAGTGAGTTTGATTTAGATTTTAGGGCGCCTTCACATTAGGACGCAAGCAGCGCGGTAGCCGCACGACAATAGCGCGGCAGCAAATTATAAACAAGTCGCGCGGCTGTATTTGTAATGAGAAGGCATCCGCTGCTGTCTCGCGGCTGTCGCGCGGCTGCCGCGCTGCTTGCGACCTAATGTGAAGACGTAATGTGTTAGTCTAAACTAAGCAACACAAAATATCGACAAAAAAAGTTTTTTTTTTTTTCTCAAAAACGAAACAACCGACTTTAATTTAAAAATTAAACTCCTACCTACACAAGTATAAACAGCTCACTAAATGTTCCCACTGCTGGGACTCGGGGCCTTCTATCGTAAGGATAGAGTCAAGGTCATAATCCACCACGCTGGCCCAGTGCAGGGTGGTGGATGACACATGCCGTCGAAAGATTCTAGGCACATGTCGGTTTCCTCACGATGTTTTCTTTCGCCGTTTTAAGCTAGCAGCGTTACGCACATGACTTACTAGTGGTGTTCGTGGGACTTGAACCCAGGGCTCCCGGATCGGCAGGCGCCGTTCTCCCGACTAGACCAGCCGTAACTCACACATAATCATATAAATACATATCACACGCCCTAAGAATACTTGACTGGAGGGATGGATGTCGTGGAGGGCTAGTGAAGCAAAGGTGGCCTAGTGGTGAGAACGTCCGGTTTCACAATCATGCGGTCGTAGTTTCATATCCCGCCTACACCTCTCATATTTTTATCACCAATGGTTTTAACGATGAAGGAAAACATCATGAGAAAACCGGCATGTTCCAAGAATGTTTAGTGGATGTGCGTCGTCTACTAACCCGCACTTGGCGGCGACTTGACTCTGTCCTTCTGAGGGAAGAGTCCGAATCTCATCAGCGGGAACATCGTCGCTTAACATCAGGGGATATGGCGGCCAAGTGTAAACCTATAAAGATAAAAAAAATATGGGCTCCTTTTATTTATGCCGCTGGTCATTTTCACACAACACTATCAAACAATAAACAAAGCTAGCTCTATGTTTTTCTTAAAACACACCGGTTTCCATAACGTTTCCCTTTTTTTTTTTTTGGTAGGAGGAAATACCTTTATGTATACCCCTCCGCCTAAAACGGATGGTCGGGCTATGCCGGAGTGGACACCACGAGTGGTTCTGACTAAAACCTTCACAGGTTTCAACGTCGCTGCATATGACAGGGACACTTAATATTCTTCCGCGAACAGTGGGAGACACCCTGTCACCGGCGCACCAGGGAAGATGATCCTGGCGTGACTTGGACAGCCAAGATCCACCATACATCCATCACCTCGGTGACCAACCAGTAAGCGAGTGTCAGCTACTCAAGGGCGGATCCAGCGGGAGAGTCATTGGGGTCACATGTCACAAAACTGTGCGATAACTACATACATGTTTTTTAATCAGTGGTCCTCCAATGTCATGACCCCCATGAACCACCCCCCTGGATCTGCGCCTGCAGCTACTAACATCGCGGCCTCAACTAGTTGCATGAGCTCAAGGGAATGTTGGCCGCATCGCCGCGGGCTTGGACACAACCCTGGCGAGAGGACCCACTTCGGATCCAAGGACCCGCTTCTATGACGCCCTTCTAGGAAGACTAAGAACTGTCACTTGATCAGATTAGAATACCAAGCACCTCTACGTGCACCTCTACCTCTGCTTGAAGAGCAAGGAGCGTGAATATAGATGTTACCACCACGGCTGGGATTAGCGATCAGCGATCACTAGGGATCGGAAGATTGTTCACAGATTCAGAGGATGCACCACGAAGAGGCGAGTCCCGCACCCCTCACGTTTTCCTTCACAATTAAAGGCAGTTGTAATAAAAACCTTAAAAATAAAATAAGTTTAAAAAATTCGAGAATGCCAAAGGCGGGAAAAAACGGAAGCAAGAAAAAACTCTCAACTCTGTCTCTGAGAATTTTAGAAGGAAAATGCTGTTATTATTTACATATTGCATTATCACACGTACATATATGAAATATGGGTTGCGTTAAAAATACGAAAACGTTAAGTACAAGTTTATTTCGACGTGCATTGCATTTCCCGCGTTTCCGGCGGATATTGCCAAGAGCGCCATCTATGATGTTGAGCAAGAACTAAATATGTTAATTCTGCTTTGTGATATTACCTTACGGTTGTAGGATACGTAATTCCTTAACGAATTTGAAAAAAAGGATTTACTTATTTTAAAATACATCATTAAATTTAGATTTCTTAGATTTGATATTGCTTAGGAAATTATTGTTTTATAAAAATGTATCAAAGCGCCATCTATCAGTGAGTAGCATAACTACAAACCAAAGTGCTTGAAATGAAAACAGGAACTGAACATAATTTCTTAGCCGATTGCAAAAAAATTGTGTAAGGTTTTTAGGCAAATGTTTTTAATTTAATGTATTTGTTTTCTGGAACGCTAAAGAATTCTATTGGGCTTCATTGATTGACATACGATTTATTTTTATTTTCATAATTTCAATATTCATACATTGTAAATAGCGTAGTTATATAAATACATGTATATCTATGTAGGGTAAGTTCGCCTGTTCGCGTCCATCGCCCAGTTCGCGTCCATTTTACGGATCTCCATTTAAAAACTCACGAAATTTAGTATACTAACACACCAATAAGTCGCAAAATTAATACGGCTAATACCTCGATGTATAAGAAGCATGCACACATAAACAACAGCTCCGTGCTTGAAACCAATCCTGTGTAAAAAAATAGTTTGTGACGGTTGTTCAAAAAGACAGAGCAAATACGCGGAATTATGAAAAAAAAATAGTGGCCACCGGTGCGTTTGAACGTAAGTCTTTTATTGTTTTATGTGCAATTTGGACACATAGCTATTTCTAGACGTTGATAGTGATATAAGGAATTATATGAATTATGAATTTGTTTATTTTTTTTATAGTTAACAGTTAAAATAAGGTGGACGCGAATTACTACACCGAATTTATAAAACATGCAGTTTGCGTCCGCCATGGACGCAAACTATACCTACAGGGAATAGTAACAAAAACAGATTGCGTCCATTTTTTAAATTAATAGATTTTGCGAAATTCAACCCCTAAGAGGGTGAAACAAGGGATGAAGGGTTGTATGAAAATTCGTGATTTTCAAAGTTATCAAATTTTGTATCTCGACACTTGACACGAAGCAATTGAATGATTGTTCTATCAATTTTGTAGTTTCGAACTGTACGGGGGTGAAATTGGGGCTGAAATGGGGATGAATGTCAATATAAAAGTTCCCAACCGTTGAAGATAAAACCATGAAACTCTGTATATAGACACTTGACACGCAGCAAACAAATGTGCGGTATATCAATTTCATAATTTCGAACTGTACGGGGGTGAAATTGAGGTTCAAATAGGGGATGAATGTTGATATGAAAGTTCCCAACCGTTGGAGATAAAACCATGAAACTCTGCATATATATACACTTGACACGAAGCAAAGGAAGTTTTGTTCTAGCCATTTTGTAATTTCGAACTGTACGGGGGTGAAATTGGGATTGAAATGGGGATGAAAGTATACATGGAAACTTCCAATCGTTGCAGATAAAACCAAGAAACTCTGTATATAGGCACTTGACACGAAGCAAATAAATGTTACTTCTAGCAATTTTGTAATCTCGAACTGTACGGGGATGAAATTGGGGTTGAAATGGGGGATGACTGTGAAAAGTGCATTAGATTGACTACATTGACCTATCATCTGAAATGCACGCGGATGATTTTAGGGTAAAATTAACACAACAGATTATTGTTAAATTAAAAAATTGAGTACTTCTTATATTACCTAATTTATTTTAAATTTTAAGTAATATCAAAGTTTAGAAGAATAAACAGGTATTTTTATTTTCTTTTAGAGAGATTTTTGATGTTAATATGTTGTTTTTTAAAACCCCATAATTCTTTAATTAATAAATAATTAAAATCCAATCTCTTTTTACATTTTTATAAAATATCACCCCTTAATTCCTTTTCTGAGCTGGTGGACGCAAAGTGGTCCAGCGGGTGGACGCAAATTGGATTTTATGGACGCAAACTGGGTAAATCGCCTATTTCTGAAGTTTGTCTGTTTTTAGAAAAAACGCAACATTTTTCGATCAAAACTAAATGTTCATCTTAAAATAGACTATCAAAAGCAACACATTACATACTCTTTTCATTAAAATTAGTGCTGGGACATATTTATTTTGTCCTTCAAACTTGCCAACTGCACTAAGTGGACGCGAACAGGCGAAATGACCCTATATGTATACATTATATTTACTTTATTTATTTCTTAAAATTTATCAATTAATAAAAGAGGTACTATTTTTAAGGATATTTTTTATTATTTATCAACTAGGAGCGCCCCTCGGTTTTACTCGATTAGTTAACCCGTTCCCGTTATTTTCTGGGATAAAAAGTCGCTAATTGCTCTTTCAGCCTATTATCTAAGTGTGTTCCAAATTTCTAGCAAGTCCGTTGAGACGTTACGACGTGATTGAGCAACAAACACCCACACATTGACATTTATGAAATCGTAGTTTCTGCTTGGCAACCATCCGCCTGTTATTAAAGGACGTTGCTGCCTGCGTTTTTTATAAGATTTTGTTCTATTTGCCCTGTTCGTATGGGACAAATCTTGTAAGTTAAATTAGAACCACTTCCTGTCGTTATATACCAGTGCAGAAGCGTTTGAAATTGGCAAAAAACCAAAATAATTTATATAGTAGGATGAAATCCATTGTAAATGGAAGAGAATACGACAAAAGTGAAAGGAAAAATAATTTAAGGGCGATCTGAGGTCGGGAAGTGGAAGGGGAAAAAGATTTTTAGAGTAATTTTTGTGTGTTCACACATGAGAAAAAAATTAAAAACCAAAAACTCACTTATTTGAATTTTTCTCATACATTTTGCGGTTATGTGAAAAAAGTGTCAATGCAAAAGCTGTAGATCTTTTTAAACCCTACAACTTTGCCGTACAACTTATTTCCATAGGATTTGTAGTTTTGCCAGAAATCGGGATAAACCGTTTTTACGTTTAAAACGGACCCCCCCCCCCTTCCACTTCCCGACCTCAGATCGCCCGTAAATTATTGTTCCTTTCACTTTTGTCATATTCTCTTCCATTAACAATGGATTTCATTCTACTATACTGTTACTGTACTGTACTACAAATTATTTTTGTTTTTTGCCAACTTCAAACGCTTCTGCACTGGTCTATAACGACAGGAAGTGGTTCTAATTTAACTCGCAAGATTTGTCAAGAGTTATTTTGTTTTCAAAAGCTATCGAGATTGGTCTATAAGATTAGATTGAAGTTTGGTATACTTACGTAACTTTGGTGACAATGCAATAATATGGTACTTTTCTTCATTTTAGAGCATTTGAATAAAAGCTTGTTTTTCAAAAAAAAAAAATTTAAGATTTTTGAAGTCCAGATTTTTTTAGAAAATGTCATAGTGGTTTCTATCTATACAATTATATTGTCATTATTTAATTAATAAGCTCAAGAAGTACTGACCGGTTTTTAAAATACTCACACTAATATTATGGTGCTACCAATTTTATACTGAGGTAACGGTAACCTAAAAATAATGTAAAAAAATCGGTAAAAAATAATGCCCAAATGCGCCTAATATACGCAATTAAGTACTTTTATGCATAAATAGTTTAGACAACATTGATGATGTTGTCTAAACTATTTATTATTATTCAACCTACTACTGCTGGACATGTCGCAGGCTCAATAATAGTTCCAATAACAGGGATGGTGACAAAAAAAAAACGAATTAGTCCGTCAGTTAAATTATTAAAAAATATTGTACACGTATTTTTCCTTCTGTTTAAAAAAAACGAATATATAGTGCTAGTGACTCCGGAAATTAATTAATAATTAAATTAATTGAATCATCAAACTGATGATCAATTCAATTAATTTATTCGAACCATAAATTCATAAGAACACTTGGTAACGTGATTTACAAAAAGGGCAAAGAATCTGTGTACATAAAAAAAAAATAACAATGTCAAAATGAATCAAGCAGCTGTAAAGGCGCCTCGTCAATAAAATGCAGCTGTAAAAAGGCTTAAGGATAAAACAGTAGTTTAGTAGGTAGGACTCTTAGCAGAGTCCGCCTGGGGAAGGACCACACCTTTGCCAGTTATTCTACCGCCAAGCAGTAATGTGCAAACATTACTGTGCTCCGGTTTGAAGGACAATGTTTCCAGAGAAATTACAGGGCTTAGAGATATAACAACTTAGATATCTGGGTGGCGAGCGGAGTGCAGTGCTGGGTAGTGATTTGGACTCTTCATATTCCAATAGCTGTGTGTCACTGTGCTGTTATGTGGCAGGCATGTTGCTTAACATCAGGCACATGTCCAGCTCGTCTCATCACTCTTTATTTAAAAAAAAAGGGTCCCATATTCTTTTAAGTCTACCTGTCATCATCCCAGTTAGTTTGCACATGCTTCGCTATCTCGTTTGATGGTCCATGATGGAGGGTCTTGAAGATAACGTAGAAGAAACCGATTCAACATAGACTTGAAAACACTCTACTTTTTTTACACAACCCCACCTGATTGATCCCTTTGAGGAGCCTGATCCAACCTAAGAAAGGCTACGGATGACAGCTAGCTGATATAATATGTAAAATAAAGAATGTATTTATATATACTACTAGCTGAACCCGCTACTTCGTTCGCGTACGTTGATCTTCCAACCTTATTAGTACATTAGTAATACTTACCTAAAAATATTTGAATGGGTGGCCATTACACAAACCGTGTGAATTTGTTTTTCCACACAAAAATATATTTATTCGAGTTGAGCAACTTCATTACATCTATACTGAAGATATTTTTAGCAACATCAAGCATACTCGTAGTAAGGTTGTGGAGTATCGAACATAGCCGCAGTGTTAAGTTTGTAGGATTTTTATAGGATACATTACGAAGAGTATGTAGCTGATGTGCGTGATCTGATACTTATCTAATTATTTAATAGGTGATTTACTTATTAGCCGACGTGATATTTTAGACTCTAAGCCATGTGTGTTTCAAATGTCAATCTAATTGGTAATGTCGTTCTGTCGTTAATATTTGTTTCGTTAGGGCCCATGCTTTTTCCGATATTAAAGGTAGTATATGAGACTATAAACTATCTGTGTTTCAAATTTCAACCAAATCATACCGTTACATAATATGCATATTTTATAATACTTAGTAGTAAGATAACATTTTATTCAATTTTAGAAAAACAACGGTCTGCTTTGGTCACTGAAGCTTGTTAAACACCAAATTTAGTACAGTATTTGGATTAAAATAATATCCGAAAGAACAAAAATTGACTTCAATTATTTAATTATCATTTCACGTCAACTAACTTCTAGTCAAGTAAAAAGTTCACTCGACTAATTTAAGAAGCCATAACTACGTCGCGTCGTCCAGATAAATAGATACTGGTGGACAATTCACACACAAAACTTTGGCTTTTTCCACCGCCATTGTCCCAGCCATAGGTACTCAAACCGAAATGTTCTTACGCGTGACGATGGCAAAAGACCTGACGGCACGACTTTAGTGCCTTGGAAGTTGAGTCGACCCCTAGTGTGGGACGCAGCTTGTGTCGATACTCTGGCACCATCACATCTTCTAGAGATACATAGTAGGGCCAGTGCAGCGGCTAATTTAGCTGAGCGTCTTAAACGGCGGAAATATGCAACCCTCGGTAGTGGTTTTATATTTAAGCCTTTTGGGGTTGAGACATCGTGCCTGGGGGGGCCGGGAGCTCACCTCATCTTTAAAAGCCTTTCCGAGCGCTTGGCCGACGCAACGCATGGCCAAAATACTGGCGTTTATTTGGCCCAACGCATAAACATTGCCATTCAGCGTGGTACTGCCGCCAGCATGCTGGGCACGCTTCGACTGGTAGTGGGCTTAAACATTTTGTCATCCAGTTTTTGTTAATATTTAAAAAACCACCTCCTTGTTTTCCATATGGTATTTGTACGTGGTAAAAACGGGACCCTATTACTGGGACTTAGCTGTCCGTCCGTCCGTCTGCCACCAGACTGTACCTCAAGAACGGTGATAGCTAGACAGTTGTTAGTTTCACAGATGATGTATTTATATTGCCGCTACAACAACAAATACTAAAAACAACATAAAATAAATATTTAAGGGGGCTCCCATAGAACAAATTTGTTTTTTTACTGTTTCTTGCTCGATACTAATAATGGTGACAGGTAGACGCTTTTACTGTTCACACAATATTTCGTTTTATATTCTCTTTAAATAATTAATTAAAATTAATGATTAAGGAGGCTCCCATACAATAAAAGAAGTTTTCGCCGTTTATTTGGTAATGGTACGGAATCTTTCGTGCGCGAGTCCCACTTGGACTTGGCCGGTTTTTTATATCTAATTTAGAATTGATGGTACGTACCTAGGTTACTTCCCAACGTGATTTTATTCGCTACAAAATTCAGTAGGTAAAGTATAATAGGATTCAGTAACCTAACATACTAAATTCAGAAAGCAAGGATTGCATCCACAAACTCCAACCGCTAAACTTTTAAATGTATTTCGACTTTGGTTGATAACATAACATTACATGTATTCCTCTGTTTCTGAGACATTACACATTTTCTAATAAATCTCAGATCGTGTTTCGTAACATGAGCTGCCATCTGTAGTTAATGTGGAAAAACTTTAGAAAGGTATTGTCATATGACCTGACGATATATGTCACCGATGTCACCTGAGCACCTGACGATAGATGACGGATGGCGGATTTGAGTGCGGTGTGTGTACCAGGGATGAGCTTCGACTCCGACTCCGATAAGTCGGAACTTCCGATAACTATGACCTTCGGTTTCGATTTCGGCTCCGAAATTTTTAAAATGGAGGTTACAATCGGAGGTAAGCTATATAAATATGTCAGATAATCCCTTATAGTAAATGGAAATACAAAATCCCAACTTCCTAAATCAATTGCTCGTCAATGTTTACCGTGTCCACGTGTTTGGCAAAAAAAAAATACCCAATAAAAATGTTTCTCCTGCCACCACTTCTGATCCTGCCTATGTCACCGAATTCGGTTCCGACTCCGATAAATCAAATTTAAAAACTCCGACCGCGCCTTCGGTTCCGATAAAATGACCTCCGTTACATCCCTAGTGTTTACAATGCCACAGAATACTTAGAAGTTAGTACGTACCGAACTTATTATTACCGTTATTATTTAATTTCTATGTAACTTCCGAACCACACCACCGATATTGTTAAAAATTTGATGAGACTATAGTAAAATTGTGTTCTTTCTAACAAAATAAGAATTAACGAAATTGAACAATGCAAACATGAGTTACAACCAAATACACATTCTGACTTTCACCCCTTTCTTCAAGAAACCCGTGGAGAGTTTGAGGATTAAAAGTTAACAGCTACCATGTACTTAGTATGATCTTAAATCATGTCAAGTTTCATTTCAATTGAATCAGTAGTTTCGGCGTGATGAGAGTTCCCTATACAAAAAGACAGACAGACATGAAAGAAAAAAATGCAGTTTCGCCATCAGTATCAACTATAGAGTGCCCCCAAAAAAAAATAATTTCAAAATATCTTCAGTGTACAGAATTCGACCTGCTACAGTTTTATTATAAGTATAGATATATATATAAATACATTCTTTATTTTACACTCATTTTTGTAACCTTTCATCTATCGTTGTACCCATGCTACGCAAATAAATCTTTACTTTCTTAATAGGTATAATATAAGACACACTACAAATATATGTGTTTTTTTATGGATGTACAAATACTGTCTCAGTTACATTAATAGATACTTATTTCGCGCGGACGAAGTCGCGGGTAACAGCTAGTTTTTAATAAATGTTTTTAAATCCTATTAATATTTTACATGTAAAAAGTTTGGATGTGAGTTGAAGATGAACCGGCTTAACATTGATCATTGAACATTGATTTGATCAGGTTGAAATTTGGAGCACAGATTATAACTATAATATAGTCTTGTATAGGTATTATCTTATCATATGGAATTTTTACCTATTTAAAAAAAATGTGATCGGAAAAATTATGACAACGAGAACTGCGCAGGAAAAACCGAGGTGCGCTGCTACTTACTTTTTAAATTCTGCTGGTAAGTGTTATAGAGGTAAATGCGAAAGTTTGTTTGGATGTTTGTAACTTTTTCAACAAACCCTACTCAAGGAATCTGGATGAAATTTGGCACAAAGCTGGATAATAGTCTGGAATAACACAAAGGCAAATTTTTGTCCCCAGAATATGACAGGATTGGGAACTACGCGAGTAAAACCGAGCGGCACCGCTAGTAATATAAAAATTAGCGTGTAGATATTTCAACATGAAGAATTCAAATCTGCACTGCTTAGCACTGCACTGCACTCGCCACTCCCATATCTAGTCATAGTTCCATTCTAAATAGGGGAAATAAATAAATAATAATTAGACACATAAAGAATACATAACGAATACTAATTGTTATGTTAAAGAATGGTTTTTTCTTTACCATCTCATTTTAGTAATCAAAAATAAAATCTATTCCGTTGTTATAAACCCTAATATCGCAATTCAGTAATAATAGACACCCTCGTCTATTCATAGACAAAATAGGGTAAGTTTTGTTGAAAGGGTGTTTGCCTACGAAAAAAGTACATTTGTAAATCATTATGTATTCTAAATTCTGTTACGTGATTGGCGAATTTTAACATAACTGTGTAGGTATGATAACGGCACATTGGTGTATGTATATTTATGTAGGTAAGTTCTATGTTTTCTATAATTTCTTGCTATTTCAAAGCATTTATTTACCTTTTTACGGAATGTAATAGAAGACAACGTGAAAAAATGGTAAGAGTATCAAGGTGCCAATTAAACGTTTTGAGAAAGGTAAAAATCTTTAGAAAATATGTAGTTCTTAATTGCGGATACAATAAGTAGGTATGTATGATTTTTTTTAGCAGAATATCGCACCTTAAAGGCCTGTTCACACCGGAGCGGTATTCGCTACCGCTGTGGGTGGAGGTAAATACCGCGCGGGATCTGCGCGGATTTCGCGCGGTATTTTGTACGTACCGCCTGGGTAGTGGGTATTTTTTATGTATTTTTTATTTTAGGGTGGTATTTTTTGGTGTGAACAGTAATATTACCGCTTACCCACTCGGTTTTCTATACCGCAGGCGGCAGCGAATACCGCTCCAGTGTGAACAGGTCTTTAAGTGCGATATTCTGCTAAAAATATAGGTACGTAAAACTTGTGATTGATTAATTAGCCATTTTTTTCGTTTATAATTAGGTTTTTTTTAAGTGAAAACTTCTTTGGCACGCCACAGACAAATTTTTCGTTGGCTGTGGATCGAATTCTAGCGTCACGCTCGGGAATGATAAGACATCTTCGGGTAAACTCGGGACCTTTGGCCATCTAGACATGCTGACGCATTTCTAGATGGCCATGCTCATGGGCACGCCCTCCGGTTTCACCCGCGTAGTTTCCAAAGTAGGCTGTATAATTCTGAGTTATAAGTTTTCACTTCTATCGGCAGTTCCTATGACTGCCAATTTTTTTTCTTTATAGTAGGAGATCCCGTTATACAACGACCTTCACCGCGCTGGTTAATGGATGAAAAGTTTTTTTTATTTAATTTAACATTGCATATAATTTCAGTCCCATGTCTGGATTTAAACTGTTTTTTTTTCAAACATTTCACTTTTAATTGATAGATATTTTGAAAAAACCTTAAAAACTGGTAATAGGTGTACCTATTTTTGTTTTTTAGTTATCTGGATAAAAAGAGTCCGTTCTTTTAAAATTAAAATAACTTGCTTTTGGCCCGAGTTTTTGTTCTACTTTTTTAATGGAGTCGTGACGACAGCTTGTTATATTTATTCACCACAAATGGAAAAAGGAAATGGAGCTGTCTTATTGAAAACGTTGAAGTTACCTACATCTCGGACTCGGACTCGGAATACAATCTTTTTGCACTTGAATATACCTATAAGTAACAACAATTTTTTCAAAACCTTTGAAACAGCGTAGTAGAGCTAATCGTTGCACAGCGGGATTACCATTTATGGACAGGCCGAATCTTGCTATTCTATTTCCTACTAATATTATAGATGAGAAAGTTCCGATGTTTGTTGCTCAATCATGTCGAAAACCCTGAAAGAATCGGATTGAAAATTTAAACACAAGCTTTGAACAGCACTTAGACAAATGACGATGTCGAGTCGATTACTAGCGGAATCCCAACTGGTAGTGATTGGCTCTACAGACGAGCACTAGAATAAGGTTTAAAATGTATCCAATTCCGCCCTATTTTCCTCTTCTCCTAATCCAAGAAAAAAAATAAAAAAAGAGAATTGTAATGACCTTTGTCATCATCACGACCTTCGGAGTCTGTGGAGTGTCTAATTTAAATTAAAAAAAAACAGCACTTAGGTTAATTTTAACCCGAAAAAAGAGAACTGCACGGATGAAACAGCATGTAGCTAATACCTAGTATTATAAATGCGAAAGTGTGGATGTTTGTTGATCAATCACGTTAGAACGTCTGAACGGATGCGGTTGAAATTTAAAGCACAGTTAGACTACAGTCTGTATTAGCACATCGGCTTTAGGCACTTTTTATCAAGGGACAATAACGAGAATGGAACTACGAGGGTAGATCCGCGGGGTGCTGCTAGTTGTGCAAGACATATACCTATGTGACAAGCCATTAGGTATCTAGATAAAGTAAGTAGGTAATTGTACTAACTAGATCGGATCGAATGGGCTCAAAATTCAAATGTTTTTTTTACCAAGTTTATGAGAAATTTACAAATGTGTCTTAGTTTTATTCTATTCTATAAAAAAAAAGAATATTTGAATGTCACATACATACCAATTACATACCTATATCGACCGTTACGCCACGACCGCGACCCTCCACTTCAGTAGGTACACGATTTCCCTTCCAAAGCACGCCATTTTTCTCCACTCTACCCCGGGGATATTAATAATATATCACCCTGTAAGAAATCTCACATAGCACGAGGGTGGCTAAATGTGCCGCGGACCCTACGCTTTAAAACAAAAAGAAATCCTACAATTCATTTTCGACTTAATCGTCTAAAACACAAGGTAGAGTTTCAATGGTGTTGTCATCGACACTTAATCACCAGTGTCTCCAACATAATATGTATGCTTAGATACGGCGGTACTTAGGCCTTTTTGCAAAAAAGCCGTATGTGACGCTTTGCAATCCAAGATGGCGGCCGTTCTCTCGTATTTTCCGCTTCTAATTATTTGCTTTGTGTAAAAATGTCGTTTTTTTTTCAGAATGAAATGATGCAGCATTAGAGCTTGATTGTTTTCTGGTTTGCTTTGATGTTGTATTGAAAAAGGATGAGGTAAAAAATAAATGAAAAAGAGATAATAAGAATAATCGGAATGATTTGAAATTGCATTGGTGTAGAATTTCATGGCGCAATGTAATATTTTCTATCAAAATCTATAGACTAAAACTGAATGGAGAATAGAAATTAGTAAGTAATTTTTGAATGGAAAAAAATCGTGAGGTGTTTATAGACTGCTCAGAATGAAGTTTATACACGGTTATAACTACTTAAGTATATGAAATCCTATTAATATTACCTACTATATAAAGTAAGTTTGTTTGTTACGCTATAGTACAAAAACTACTTAACCGATCATGATGAAATTTTGTGTACATATTCTTGGAGGTATTAGAAATAACATAGAGTAATTTATCCCGGGCAAATAACGGGATCGGGAATTACGCGGGTGAAACCGCGGGGCCCAGCTAGTATAATATAATAAAGGCGAAAGTTTGAGAGTGTGTATGTTTGTTACTTCTTCACGGCGATGATGATGGCGGCGCTGAAGCGATTTTAATAAAATTTGATACTTAAGGCGTTAGCTATCACCCTGGATTAATATTTAGGCTAATTTTTATCCCGAAAAAAAAAATGGGAACAACGGAAACGGGAACTATGCGGGTAAAACCGCGGGACGTTTCTAGTACTTAGTTAATAAATGTCGAAAAAAAATCTTATTATGTAATGTAAGTACACTTCTTTCGATCTGACTCTCAATTGCTCAGATTGTGTAAAGTGCGCGATAAGAAACTTCGTTCTGAAATATAATTTCTTTAGGAAGAAGTTATCATTACGTATGGTATGTATATTGTATACCTATAACATACAAATCTATTTTGTAATATGTTATTGTATTGAAGTTATTGTATTAATACTATTTAATACCATGTCAATCAACTAAAACAAGTAAAAAAAAATTAAACAGTCCCGCGATACAATACATACATATTACACGCGATACATACAAATTGAATTTCGACATTTTAATGTATTTCTAGGAAATACGACACCTATATATGTATTTATGACGTATGACTTTGTTTGGTTTCAATATAAAACTGTCAAAACATTCACCATTTGAAATTATAAAACTGTTAAGTACAGCTGCTTTTAAATCCACGGAAATGTCATTAAGCTGACCGCCGCCATATTGATTCTGTATCGATTATCTGTTTGATGTAAAGGACAATCGATTGGAACGATGACATTTTAACAGCTGTCAGCATTTGTTTCCAATATATTGGTACACCTGCGACGAATTTACTTTCCCATAGAAATAAGTGTTTAAATATGGAAGTTAAAGAACATCAAAAGAGCTTGCACAGTAAAAGCCTAGCTAATTACTTGAAATTATATTTTGATTTTTTTTTGTTAGTTATTTAATGTGACAAAGTTAGTCAACTACACTTCTTAATCTAAATCATCGTCATAAGTAGTCTGTCCAATTTCTAGACGATTCGTTTGTTGAGTGTCATCTGAGTTGTATGACGATGGACTACGGTAGTCTATCGTCAACTTATTCTTATAGAAAAACAGATCTATCCATCCTTTATGGAAACTGTCTTCTGTTAAGTATACCTACATATAGTTAGAGAGATAAACTCTTTGTAGCTCTTCACAAAACAAACAATCTTAAAAATAGAGTAGTAAACGGCGACCTTATCGCTAAAAGCGATCTCTTCCAGGCAACCGTGGTATGGAAAAGGTGTTAAACCATAAAAAGATGGCAGTAATCAAATAAAGAGTAAATTGATATATTTTATACAAAATAAAATAAATAACGTACTAATTACCTACTTACTAAAAATATAATAAACATACAATAGTTAAGGATATACAATTTGCAGTTATCTACATTTCTCACCCATACAGCCAGAGATTGGCAGCAACGGGCCAGCTTGCTCCTTTTAATCTATTAACCTAGGTATTTGCAAAGTAAGACGAACATCTACTTATTATGTACTTTTACACAATAGTTAAGTAAATAATAGCACTAGATTCTATACTTGTAGGTATACTTACTTCATCTTCGTCGCTCACCAAAAGGCATGTTAGTGGTCAAACGTAGTCTTATTCCCGTAAAAATAACTGAAAAAATATAAAAAAATCGCCATTCCAATACTTGTCCGGTTTACTGTTAATCCGATCAAGGAATTTTCCCACCTCTATCTACCTCTCCAAATAACAGATTGTCGAATTTGATGCGTGTAATAAAGTTATATTCTATTCTAACTCGATTATCCGATATCTCGCTGGCATCGATAAAAGGATTTCTGCCGAAGTGTTGGCCGATCCAGTGTAAATATTGGTTCTCTTTTTGCGTATCGGCGTCCGTGGCCGAGTTAGAGGTGAATGTTCCATTTTTGAAATTCGCGCCAACAATGTTTTTATCTTTTTAATCGTGTAATGCCGGCGTTGTTTTGACACATCGTGTGGCGAGTCGGAGTGTTCGATATTTGAAAACTTAACGATTCGTTGAAACGGTTTTGAGCAAACATTTTGAGTTTTTAAGCTACCTATAAGATTTTTTTTACCGCAATGAAATCAACGGTACACAATTAATCTAGTTATAGAGTTACATAATAACGTTGAACATCATATTATCGTGATTATTGGTTCTATATTTCTGAGTCACTTTAGAAAGGTGCCTTCTAAAGTCTTTTAGACCTATTAATTTTTGTCACTTTCGAGTAACACTGCTGGACACTTTAATTCAGAACAAACGCGAACACCACACATCAGTTTTCTTTGACAAATTGGGCAATTTCAGGGCCGAAGTCCTTGTCTATATTAGCTCAAGCATGTGTCTAATGTGTTGGTTTTTATAACTGTTAGTTTCATTTGTTTAAATTGTATTGAAATAAATAAGAACCGGCGCGCAGTTCCATTATTTCAAAATCCGTTTTTAATGGAACTAATGTTGTAAATTATTATCAGTAGTTCCATCATGGAACTGTGAATGGAACTAGTGGCAACGAACCGTTGCATCACGAAACTGTGAATGGAACTGGCATTTACACTAGTTCCATTATTTTGAGATCCATTTCTAATGGAACTAATGTTGTTAAAATATTATCAGTAGTTCCATCATGGAACTGTGATGGAACTAGCGTCAACGCAAAATTGACACTAGTTCCATTATTTCAAAATCCGTTTTTAATGGAACTAATGTTGTAAATTATTATCAGTAGTTCCATCATGGAACTGTGAATGGAACTAGTGGCAACGAACTGCGCTGACGCCGTTCCGTTGGGCATCGACCATCGGCATATATCAATTATTATTATTTGTTATTAAAATTATTGTACTTTGGTGATTGTGGATTTACACAGGACTGTTTAAATATCAATAATTATTATTTGTTGTTAAAATTATTGTACTTTGGTGATTGTGGATTTACACAGGCCTGTTTAAATATCAATAATTATTATTTGTTGTTAAAATTATTGTACTTTGGTGATTGTGGCTACATACACAGGACTGTTATTGCTTGAGGCTATGGAAGTTTATGATTTCACCACATCATGGATAGCATCATCGCTCGGAGGACATTGGATTCTCAAGGTTTTTTTTTGTGTTTCAGAGACAAAAACCCCAGCCTCATCAAACCTCATGCGCTTCTAGTCTTAAATAAATGAGTCGCAATTGTTGACTAAAGTTTACGAGATTCCTACGTAATTAGCTAAACATATTAGGTCATGTAAGTTACGGCTGGTCTAGTCGGGAGAACGGCGCCTGCCGATCCGGAGACCCCGGGTTAAAACCCCACACGCACCACTGTCTTTTCGAAATCATGTGCGTAATGCCGCTAACTTTAAACAGTGAAGGAAAACATCGTGAGGAAATCGACATGTACCTAGAATCTTTCGAAGTCATGTGTCATCCACCAACCCGCACTGAGCCAGCGTGGTGGATTATGGCCTTAACTCTCTCCTTGCGAGAGAAGGCCCCGAGTCCCAGCAGTGGGAACGTTTAGTGGGCTGTTGATGATGATGAGTAGGTCGTGTATTGGTAGGACTCTTGGCAGAGTCCGGCTGGGGAAGGACCACAACTTTGCCAGTTATTCTAGCGCCAACCAGTAATGTGCAAACATTACTGTGTTCCGGTTTGAAGGGCAATGTTTCGAGAGAAATTACAGGGCCTAGAGATATAACAACTTAGATCTCTGGGTGACAAGCGCAGAGCAGTGCAGTGCTAGGTAATGATTTGGACTTTTCATGTTCAAATAGCTGCGTGTTACTGTGATGTTATGTGGCAGGCATGGTGCTTACTACCAGGCACACGTCCTGATCGTCTCGTCACTATATTAAAAAAAAAATATAAAAAAATGCGTAAGTCTCTAAAGCCAAGCTTTTCAAGTAGGTACATATATGTATAAGAAACGGTAAAAAATGAAAGAAAATCACACTATTGTCATAAAAGAGTGTAGGTACCTACTTATGTTTGTTTCTGCGTGTCTATGTAACGGCTGGAGAGATTTGAATGAAACTACATACATAGTATAAGTAAGTACCTAGATTAAGACATACTTGTTACCCGTTAAACTTAGTTTCCCGATGAATACTAATTAAAATGATTCATTTTATCATTTATTGAATATTATTTAAGTACCAAATAGTATTTAGCCGCTGTAAATTATCGAGTTGTTAAGGGCATACCCCGAGCAAATGACCTTGAGTATTTCTTACCTTATCGCACACCGCAAGAAAGAGCAAGAGAGAAACAGTAGGATTTGTCGCTGTTTTACGCTCAAATTTTAGAATAAACTCTTTATAAAATCAGATTTTGGTCTTTTGAAAAAAATAAAACTACCAAAATGTTTGTTATGGAGTCGTCTATCCGTTGGTGTAAGTGCAAAATCAAAATAATGGACGATTTTCGAGGAGATGCATGATAACTACAATAATTTAATTTTTTCATTGTTTCGTTGTGAGGCGATTGTTTAAACAATAAGTTCATTATCAAAAAAATAAAACTACCATTTTGAAGCCAAGAAGTTGTAGAAATTTAATGTATTTTTTACCAGTTGATATTTGTTTTGGCTAATGAGTAGATAGCTCTTAAAACTGGACAAAAAACTCGTTTTGCTGGGGGATGCACCTTAAGACACGAATTACACCACGGGCACAACTAGTCCTATCCTACTAATATTATAAATGTAAATGGACGGATATTTGGATGTTTGTTGCTCAATCACACAATAACAAAATAACGGGAACGGCAACCAACGCGAGTAAAGCCACGGGGCGCTGGTAGTAGTCTCATAAAAATCATTTCTCAGCACAAAAGACACAGAGCAAATTTATAAATCCTTAAACGAGAGCCGAGTCGCAACGTCGCAAAACTAAAAAAAAAAAAAATGTAAACATGAACCCCTGCACAGCCATTGTTGGTAACAACAAAAATATCATCAACAATGTCCAATCATTGTCGTCATTTTGCGTAGGTCTCGTAAACGCCATATGCCGTGCGTCGCCAAAAAAAAACTCGTACAAACATTTTTTTGGTTGCGGCTTTGTGCTTGCGCTGTTTTGTGTCGGACCTAACTTCGTGTGGGGATAAATAACTTAATTTACGAATAAGACTACTTTAACTAAAAGCTATAAACTTAAAAAGTTTTTTTTTATTGTTTATAGAGACGGGACGAGCAGGACATGTGCCTGATGGTAAGCTAAACTACTGCCCATAACAGCACAGTGACACTCAGCTTTTAGAACAATGAAGAGTCCAAACTTCAAATCATTAACTAGCACTGCGCTGCCTCATCACCCCAAGATATGAGATGATTTATTTATATGCCCTGACATTTATCTAGAACCCTACCTTTCAAACGGAGTGATGTTTTCACATTACTGTTTATGATGATCATCGAGCCAAAATTACCACTCAGTGGGAGCCCGATTGCAAACGACGATACGGCAGGCTAAAGAAACGCTTACGGCTATTAAAAAAACTGTGATACAATAACACAAGATAGAAGTAAGTGGATATGGCTTTTAGCTCAGCATTGAGACCCGATATCCGTGATTGAGGCAGACTCCAATTAAGTTATTGGCCTAGGCCTAGGCCAGTGATTTACCCTTCAGTGGTCCAATCGATAATCGTACGTTTCGTGGGAGTCGCAAACAAGTAACCACACCTTCACAAAAATCGACCACATACAGCAAACTTTGCAAGAACACGTTCCGCCAAGTTATAAAAAAAAAGAAAACATGATACCTCAAAATTCAAACTTAAACCTCTCGTTTTAAGAACCACTTTCATTCGAGCGCTCTTCGTAAAGTTATTAAAAACTTTTTGTTCAAAGACTTTTAGAAAACGGGTTTTTTGCAAGCCAAGTTAAATGCAAGCGTGTTATATAAAGTTTAGGTAAATATCAAACGTGGTGTCTGCAGAATCGAGCTCAATGCAAAGGGTGCAACCCTTTCTGAGCTATGTAATGTATATTTGTTTGTATGGCTGTGAAGACCTCTGGGGAATTGAGGGTATGTAGATAGTTTGGTTCGCCAGTTTTGGTGGTTGAGTTCGTTTGGCGGTCGAAATTGAATTAAAAGGATTTTCGAGAGTTCGATACAAGTAAGGTTTGAGATGTAACTTTGTGAATTGTCTCCGTATTTTGTATTTTTGGGATTGTTGTGCGACTAGGTAAGTAACGTGTATTTATGTGATGTTATAAAGTTGTATAGTATTTTTTTTGTTGAGTACATAGCAAAAGCTTTTGTTGAGTTTGATGCCATTTAGAATGTACCAACAATCAGAAACAAATGGTCCGCCACGTCTTTGGCCGTGGTACACAATATATTATACTAGCAGCGCCCCGCGGTGTTACCCGCGTAGTTCCCGTTCCCGTTATTCCCATTGTTTTTCCGGGATAAAAAGTAGACTACGTGTTCTTCCAGAGTATAATCTATCTGTGTTCCAAATTTCAGCCCGATCCGTTCATACGTTAGTACGTGATTGAGCAAAACACATAAAAATATCCAAACATCCATACATTGTCATTTATAATATTAGTAGGATAGTACTAGGGTTTCCGATTTCTCGAGGTTTTTTAGTTCTCGGGTGTCGAGACTTCTCGAGCCTGATTTCTCGGGTCTTCTCGGGTTGTCGAGAAAAAATAAAATACGTCTAAATTTTTGTTTAATTAATAAAAAGAGTCTTTAATTTAACTGTGTTTATTTTACATGAAAAAAATCAACATAATTTTTAACAAAAAAAAACAAGTTCTCAATAAAAAATCAGCTCAAAACAAAATTGCTAACTAAAAACAATCATACTTCTTCTCCTTATCATAACTAATCTCATCTCACTAATCTGTAATAAAAAACAAAATCTCTGTTAACAATCAGCTTAAAACAAACATCTTAACTAAAAACAATCATACTTCTTCTTATTATAACTAATCTCACTAATCTTTAATAAAAAACAAAATCTCTGTTAACAATCAGCTTAAAACAAACATCTTAACTAAAAACAATCATATTTTTTCTCATCATAACTAAAGATCACTCACTAATCTCACTATGTGGGTGGTATGGTATCACAATTTTTGGCAGTTTTAATGTAATTAAATAAGAGATATCTATCTACTACTAGCGGCCCATTCCGGCTGCGCTCGGATATTGTCATTTAAAGACTATTAATCGAAACAAAAACTATTCTATCTCTCAAGTTGGACCAGACTGCTCACGGTGTGCCAATTTAATTAAAAATCGGTTAAGTAGTTTAGGAATCCATCCCGGACAAACATCGTGACAGGAGATTTATATATATTAAGATTAATACGAAAAATATAACTGTCTTTAAGCCTGCTTATTAATTCTTATGAAATATGTCTTAAGATAAACTAAAGCATTAATAGATTTATCAGACAGCCGGCTCCTAATCTTACTGATCACATTTCCCGATATGGAAAATACCCTTTCATTTTCTGTTGAAGTCGGCTTGACTGAAATTAATGCTTTGTATAGTGTTTCCAGATTAGGGGTCCTCTTGCCTGTTTTTTCAAATAGCAAAAACCCTTTTTTTATAATTGATTTGGAAAGCACCACAGCATTAGTTGATTCACCATTTCTCGAAACACCTTTTATTGCTCTCTCTAATTGAGCTGCAAAGCTGTCTTGTTCAGTTTCTGATTCGCTTACGCCTGCTTCGACAACTTCTGAGTTATTTCCTGTCGAAGGTTCTGTAGTAGTGGGAACAGTGGGGTATAGACGATTGAATAAGTCTTCAGCGTATCCAATTAAAAATGTCTTGCTATTATCGGTAAAATAAGCACTCTTTTTGAGAATAAAATTATCGGGGCTGTTTAGGTAGCGTAGCAGCGATATTAGAGGTGTATTCCTCGCATTTACAAAGAAAGCTAAGCTTAAAAATGTTTATTTAAACTTCTCGATGTCTCGACTTTTCTCGAGCTGAATTTCCCGGGTACGAGACCGACCGATTTCCCGGGAATTCCCGGGACGAGAATTCCCGGGAACAAACCCTAGATAGTACTAAGGGATCACGTAGATATCCAACGGCATAATATTTTTTTAAATTGATCCAGTAGTTTCTAAGATTAGCGCGTTCAAACAGAAAACCTTTTCAGCTCTATAATATTAGTATTAGCATAAATAACAAAGAGATAAATATGAATGAGTCAGATGCCTGATGAAGGGTTTCTCTGGCTTTTTTTAAAGATTAATTTCTTCAATTGTTTGTTCTTTTCGAATAAGTAGGCACATAACTAAGGCTACTAATCAGCTTGCTCTCTATAATTAATGTATGTTA
Source organism: Ectropis crepuscularia (assembly GCA_963693475.1). NCBI lineage: Eukaryota > Metazoa > Arthropoda > Insecta > Lepidoptera > Geometridae > Ectropis > Ectropis crepuscularia. The sequence goes on from OY856359.1 coordinate 18,407,841, forward strand.
TTTTTAAATAACTAAGACTGCTCGCTAGCTTACTGTGACTAATTTAATACAGAGATCTCGAACAATAGATATTATATAGGTAAATACATATTCAGTATAATAGATCCAACCGTTTATTTTCTTTTTGACAGCACCAATAGAACGTAACTGCGTCATGTTACGCAAAAGTTCACTTTTAAATGCGAGGTTTTAAAAATATTACAACTACTTAAATTTGCTCCTTGATCCCGTATAATAATCATCTTTGACAAATTGAGTCCATAGGTGCAGTAGTTTTTTTATAAATTACATAAAACAACAAACGTTTTTAAAAATTTACGTTCTATGGCTATCAACATCACCCATAGAACGTAAATTTTTAAAAACGTTTGTAATTTTATGTAATTTATAAAAAAAACGACTGCCCTTATGGACTCAATTTGTCAAAGGTGATTATTATACGGGATCAAGGAGCAGATTTAAGCAGTTGTAATATTTTTAAAACCTCACATTTAAAAGTGAACTTTTGCGTAACATGACGCAGTTACGTTCTATTGGTACTGTCAAAAAGAAAATAAACGTTTGGATCTACTATAGTGGTATGACTCTTGCCAGAGTCCGCCTGGGGAAGTATCACACCTTTGCCAGCTATTCTACCGCCAAGCAGTAATGTGCAAACATTACTGTGTTCCGGTTTGATGGGAAATGTTTCCAGAGAAATTATAGGGCTTAGAGATATAACATCTTAGATATCTGGGTGACGAGCGCAGTGCAGTGCTAGGTAATGATATGTATGCATGTTGCTTACCATCAGGCAAATGTCCTGCTCGTCTCGTCACTCTTTATTTAGAAAAAAAACAACTACACACTTATTACATTCAGAAAAAAAAAATGGTTTTTATTTGGGTATAAAAAGGCTCACCATTTCAAGTTACGTTAGTCAAAATGGCGATTCCGGTTAAGGGTTATAATGGTTTAGGCTAAATTACTCCAAAAACTATGAACTCTCAATCTCGTTTTTGTGGAATTCCAAAGATTAGTTACAAATATTAAATTGATAGCCCCGAACGCGAAAGTCCAAACGGAACATTGCTAATCTAAATGCAAATGAAGCATTCGTATTACCAGACTAAATTGAACCTCATTGGTTTATCCTTCTTTTGTATAAGCGCATCTGCTCGCAGCCATTTTCAGCATTAAAAAAAAGGAAATTAAAAAGTTAAAACTGGAAGGGGAAGCTAGATACAAGACTTCTTTGGGGTTTTCAGTAATCTAGATATTATTGATTTATTCCATTGACTAGGTAATATACTTTGCCTACGTTTCTGTTTTTAAAATAAATACTTATTGATGGACATTTCTGATACGAAACCATCTGGCTGGCTTCAAACTAAGCAACACTTGTTCTATGAGCACCAGTTAGATAATAAAATATTATTTAACCATTAACACATATTATAATTATACAAATATAAAATTATACACATATACCTACCTATAGAACAAGTATGCAATAGTAAGTGGAAAGTGCTTATGATAATTATATTAATTTACATTTTGCTTTTGAGTGCCTATTTGTAGTTTTGAAATAACTTTTGATACGTACTTAGTCAATTTTTTTTAAGTAATTTATTTTAGTTTCAAACCGGCTTTAAGTAATACATTTCGAAAGTGTACAATTTTCAAAAGAGTACGTTGTACCTATTATATGCTTTGACTGTATGATGGACCCCTCAATTTTCTAAAATACTTTTTATTATCCTTAGTTAAAAAAATCGAAATCTAGACTTAGTTACTAACATACACAAGACTACAGCAAGTTCTAAAAAAGTGCTGTATAAAGTATTTATTTACTTTTTTAATGTATTTACTTATGTTCCTAGGGTACAGAGTCATTGTGGTTTTGGTAGAATCTCTAGAACCTGCTGAGTTATCATAATAAATTGCATAGATTTGAAACTAACATTAACAACGCTCAAAAAAGAAAACTATATTCATACCTACGTAATGCAAATATCACAATAATTTATCACATATTTTTGAACAATTGAAAATACCCAAAGTCAACCAATATAATGTCAGTCTTCTTAGTCAGTCTTAATCTAGCAAATATTCCGCCACTTTTAATGTTATTACTTCTTTTGTGTTTGTTTGAACAATTTTGTTCCGAATTGATCGATGAAATTGACCATGCACCAAAGCCAACATTTTCCTCCCTACGTTAGCAGTACTCGTAATGATATAACTGAATCGAGCTCCGTGCAAAACGCTCTGGCTGCAATCTCTGCAAAACCTGTTTGATTGAATTCTTGTTATCATTAAAACTGGTTTCCTAAAAGGGTTTTGCAGCAACGCCGGTATGCGGAATGCTAACACCGGCCTGCAAATCGAGAAACAGGTTTCAAAACACGTTGTGTCAAATGCATTGTAATTCACATTGCGTTTATAAAAAAGGAAATTGGGGTATTGTTAAGCAAGTAAACCGGTACAAAGTTGCTGATAAATTGCGCTGAACTGATTAATAAATAGTGTCAAAAGTACAACACAGCAAGATGCGTTAAAAAATATTTTTATACTTTTTTTATTATTCAAGCCATAAAAAAGTTAAATATCCCTTTAACCTTTTGACCGCCAGGACTAAATTGCATTTCCGTGCCCTGGACGCCAAGCGTACGAAATAAGGAAAAATAAAAAAAAAAAAAAATTGTGCTGTCACCATTTGATATCTAACACACAATATTTTGGTATAGTCCGTTTTTTTGTCAACTATAGCCGTCGTTGGCGCACAGGGCTCACTCGCGCTTGTCAACTATAGGTGACTCTGGCGGTCAAAAGGTTACGTTGAAACATCCCTAAATAAAAACATACTATTCAAGTACTGGCCACTTTTACTTTAAATTTTTAAAACAAAAGGCACATTTGAATTTGACGTTCCATCTGCAAAATTAAAATTAAAAGCGCGGGACGTTTTACTTTTTAATGTAGATGAAACGCCCGCCTTGTTTTAAAAGCTTCAACTGCCAAGAAAAGGAAATGGGAAAAACTAAAAGCAAAAAACGCTTAGACAACATTTTTAAAACGTAATATTCACATTTCCTGCTAAGATAACGCTCCGCCGAGCGAAATATGAAAGGAGTTATCAAAACGATCTCGCGCGCACTAAATCACTGGTATATAAGGGGAAGAGGAGTCCTATTTACTCGGAAACGGACAAAATAAATGTTTTTATTACATAATGCGAATTTTCTCAGTCTTATTTTAGGAACAGAAAGTCCCGTAACAAACCTTATTATCTGAATGCTATGGTTGAAAATGGCTGGTCTGTGTAAGTAGTTATACAGGCAAACCTGTCAACGTGTTTTGAGCTTTGTGAGTTAGAAGGCAGAGTGTATTATGGTATGTGTAAGAAAAGGGTGAAGGCGAGGTTTATATAAAAAGGTATGGAGCAAAATGTTAAGCAGAGGGATTTGGTCGCCGGCCGGGCGTAGCTTTCGCTGCTTTTCTACAATTACCTTTTATGCTATCCGTACCTAGCGCTAAACTACGTTGAGACAATTCCAGCTTACATTTCTATCTAGCAATTCCCCTGCGTCATTTGCCATAGTGTTTTATTTTGTCAGAATATCGATCGTTGTTACAGTTTTAACACGTGGAGGTCTCAGGTCCATACAGTCATACATGTTCCTCCTGCGTACTAGTAAGTTGAGCAACAGCATACCTTTTTTAATAAAGGGACCTATGGCTGTTAGGTTTTTTTGGCCATGGAATTTTGATCTAGACCAGTGTGTCCTCTGCAGCCGAAAAGTGGTTGGCGGTGGGACCCTAGACCTACCCGTTGAAGGGGACTAAAGGTAGGATACGCGGCGTGTCTGGCATCCTCTTGTTGGTTGGTCCCCGAGGTGGTCATGGCGTATCTTAAGTTACAGGTGTGTGTGTGATGGCAACGTATCCCAGAGAAGCACCCGTAGACGGGAAGCCGCGGCGGGTTCCTGGAAGAATGCAAGAGCGTTGCCACCGTAAGCGGCAGAGGTGGAACCTTGTGGAGGGTTTAATTGGTAGAGGCACCGTGTCCAGCCGTGGTGTCTCACATTACCCGGCTATCCCTCTCAGGTGGAAGGGTATGCGTAAATGCATTTCCTCCACGTAAATTCATTAAAGGTTAATTTATAATCTGACTTCGTTAGATTATAACAATTAACAATTTTACGATTACATTTTTTTATGTTATGTTTTTCACTTTTCGGCACTCCCGTGGTGCCATTGTGTTATTGGACAGAGTCTTTATTGATAGCCAAGATAAATTACAAAATAAACTTTACTACCCTGAATACTTAACCAAATTAATACATACTTACACCAAGCGTATCTGAATTGTAGATAAATCTATATATCTAGGTTAGTTAGCACATATTGTTTTGTTATGTTAAACGTAAAACGTCGTATACCTAAACTGTAACTTTTTTTAAACTAATTTAAATTAGGGATATTGAGTCATATTTGACTATGCCAGTCTCATAGTTAATACGGAAATTACATAATAGTAAAGAGTACAATACAATACCTATCATAAAATATAAATAGTATCTTTAAACAGCCTACGGCCAGACCTACTAAAGCATTTCGTCAGGGTCCGATACAGGCACCGCTAAGATGCTTTGGATCAGTACTACATCTAGGCTGTTCAGTTTGTATGTCTCCACTAAGTTCTCTCTCATATGCGCCATCGACACAAGAAGATGCAAGAAGTGATAAACGTCTTCCACAGCGGCACCACACATATTACAGCTAGGGCTATCAAAGTATAATTAAAAAGTTGAAATTACTCAGTGACATGTGTCCAGAGAGCAATCTATGAGCAATCACAATATTTTCGCGAGACATATCTCTACCATTGCATTTACGGAGGTACCTTTACCATAAACCTTTTGTCCTTGAAACTGTAATTTAAAGCAGCCGTATATAGATATACTATACATATCTCTATCATATAAATCTTAGTGACTTCCAAAATATAATTTAAAGCAGATTTAGGGCTTGGACTTCTTACGATGTCATAAACGTTGAAAATTGGCATATCTATGTAATTAAAAATCTTGAGGTAATTTTCGAAATGTCATCATATCCCACGGACAAGCTGATGTGTAAAATTAATAGTTGAAAATGAATTCTGAATTTAAACTTTACTTGATAACGAATATCTTTAATTTGTACGAGTTCACTCGTATTAGTACAATTACAATCCGTAAATTACAGCTGTGTGAGTGTTACGTATTTTGGCGGAGAGGACAAGAAAAGAAAAGAAACGCCTAAACCAATTTCATAGTACTTTTTGTATTATGTAGTATACTAATCCAGCTAGCATGCAGCTTATTACTCGTAATTATTCTTTTCCGAGTAATCTTTTCAGCAGCAAAGAGGAAAAATTAAGGCAATTTTTCTTTCAGAAATTGTTCAGGACACTTTGAAAATAATTGCCCTTATATAAATTTTAATAGCGAACTCCTGCACATAATTGCTACCATTACGGCTCTCTAATGCTGGCCTTAAGCTCACTCGGACTGTAATTGGAGGCCTCGCAAAGGGGACGGAGGGACCGGAAGGGGCCAAAAAAGGGGCCAAAAGGGGGGCGGGGGGAAATGTTATGGAAATGACGCACCGCCATTTCCCCGTTTTTGTATTTGATTATCCTTTCAAGACAATATTTTGCAGGGTCCGGAAATTAATGAAGGCAATTTATGCGACACAGAACGCTGGCGCGAGTTTTTATTTAAATAACTTTTTTTGTTTTTTTTTTTAAGCTTTCGGGTGTGCCTTTTGTAATTGGAACGTTGTCTGTGGAGGTTTTGTTTTGGGCTTACGAAGAGTTATGTTGCGGTCATACGGGTCGAGGGTATAGGGAGGTTTCATCCCTTTGCTTATGTGGAACGAATGGCGTGAAGGTGGCAAGATTAATAGGATGGTTTACTCGAATTTTGTTACGTTTTTTTTGTTTACGATACTTTGGTATTCATATTCAAATCTGTTTACGAATAAAAATTATATTTAAATAAAAACTCTAAAAAGTAAGATGATGAAATTACTCTATGTAAAATGTTGATGCTAGTGAAAATTACCTAGACATGTTGTGAAAGGATTGTTAAATATTTTAGAAAATTTGTACGTGTAGGTAGGCGTCCTGTAATATTTTAAAATAATTTTCTATCGAACTGGCCAAATTGTATTGAGATTTAAATAGTACCGTATCCGGAGACATATTCGGCAGTAAAGTAAACTATTTTACATCTCCGAGTGACAAAGTAAGGGCAGTGAATTAAACAGACCTCGTTAGTTGGTAGTAAGTCTGCCTGTGATGCCAAGGATCTGGTTCGATTCCCACCCAGTGCAAATATTTGTGTCATGAATATAAACAATATTATGTATTCTGTGTCTGGGCGTTTCTATGTATATTAAGTATGTATTTACAACCATATCAGTATTATTTCAACTATATGGCTCCCACAGTATATGCTTTGCTTAGTTTGGGGTCAGATGGTATTGTGTCTGAAACGTCAACCAATACTTATTTTATATTTATTATTTAAACTCTTAAATTTCCAAGAGTATATGAGAGTGTGATAAGTATGTGGAATACTTTGAAATTGATGTTGGTATTATTAATGCCTTAATGAGCCTTGCGCCATTTACGTTAGTTAGCTCAAAGTTTCAAAAGACATAGAGATTATCTCAGGCCCAATGCTCATACGTTTCGTTATAATAAAATGTTAAATATAAAAATATAGCGCACTGCACTATTATGTCTCGTTATATCTCCATCAATTTTTTCTAAGTACACAAACATCAGAACCTCGTCATATTTTACAATCCAATCAATTAACTCTCGCACCCAACTGCACCCACGTTAAACAATCACTCTTAATTAAATTTGGTAGGGAAACAACAAACAGCAACAGGGAATCTTACAAAAATACATAGGGTTACGAGCCTAAATAAACAAGAGCGTCTGTTTGACGCCGATTAATTCGTTTTCTCATTTCCTATTGCGGGGATCTCGCAGAGGCTATGTGCTATGCAAAGTTACACCTAATGTTTGAAAGATTTTGATGATATTTAAACTAATATTTAAATAAAGGTCGCGTAGTTTAATCTTGCGATTGATATTTGCGATTTCTGTCAATAAATTTCAATAAAATCCATTCAAGGTGTTATTTCAAACAACCTTCGCGCAGTGTGTACCTACTGATTTAGGAAATTATTTTTTTGAAAAGATTTGAACATTTTTCGAGAAATAAAACTCTCTGTGCTATTTTGGACTACCTTCGCGTAGATTTTAGTGGTTTAAAAAAATACGACACATTGAGCGCCTCGTCACTTTGACATTTCAAATTTAACATTTCAATTTCGATTTCTACCTAAATTCGATTTAACAATTTATATGACTTCTTTCTGCCTTATTCGTTCGTTTGCCGGTCTAATTGGTATCATACTAATATTTTAAATGGGAAAATTTGGATGCTTGTTGCTCCATCACGTCGGAGCGTTTGAACGGATCAGGTTGAACTTTGGAACACAGATTACAGTCTGGAAGCGTAAATGGCTTTTTATCCCGGAAAAATAACGGGAACAGGAACTGCGTGGGTTGCTAGTAACTATATACATATATATGCATATGTCAAATATTGGTAGTTGAATACATGCTTCTTATTTATTATATATTTGCAAGCTTTATAGTAATTATTGTTCTTAGCATGAAAATACACATTTTTTACTTAGGAATTACCAAGAGTCTTATTTAAAAGTGCGTGTAACTAAGACGTTAGTAATAACCTAACAACTGTATAAAAGTATAGAACACAATAATCTACATGCAACATTAGATAGGAGCATTACCTAAAAATAATCTGCATTTTTTTTAATGAAAAGTCACCTGTTATGTCTTCTATTACAGATAATAATAATCTTTCTGAGTTCCAAATTTCAGCATATTGCGTTCTGATCTTACGACGTGAATGAGCAGCAAACACTCATACTTTCACGTACTATATTAATTAATAGAATAGGAAAAGCTACAACTAAAAACTCTACATTTAAAAAAATACTATCACACATTTCATATTTCAGCTCCATAATATCCCTACGTAAAAGCACCAATTTAGGCACACGCACTTTTGGGGTAATTTGTCACAAAAAGTTGGCAACTTTGCCCCAGGGGTGGGCGAGCCATTTGTTACGCCCCCCCCCCTCAAGGGCCAGTATTTTTGCCTTCAAAGCCTTCGCGGGAATGCGTAATGAGTAACGATGCGACGTAAATCGCCCGGATTTACCCCTGTTTATCCTTACCTACATTTTTGATGACGACGCTTTTTGTTTGACGTAAGCCTGCCTGGAGCTTTGAAATAAGGAGTAGGTAGAGGTATAGAATTAGGCATAAAAAATAAATATTACGTGTTCTGAAAATGATATTATTTGCGCCTCGCAGTACTAAAACCAGACAATAATAATCATCGATATAAACCAATGGATGTACCTACCCTGAGCACCTTGAAATTGGTCATAAACTGCGTCTCTGTTTGTATCGTAAGTGGTTTACAAACAACCAATCTACTTGGCTCCTAGGATCGCTAGCGGCGAGATATGCTGTGGTCCTACTTATTTTGGTTGTTGACGACGAATAGAGATAGGTTAAAACGTCCGGCGTTGACCGTTTCCAGCAATAGACGAACCGACTAGAACCGAAAGAGTGAGTTTAGATCCTAGGTGTGACTTGGCCTGTTCATGTTCAAATAATTAGCGGCGTGTTATTTGACTGTATAGTCGGGCAGGCTTGTTGTAAATGTCTTGGTCGTCTCGTTATTCTATAATAAAAAATAATAAATAAAAAAGTCTAATAATTTTAATATAATAAATGTGAAAGTTTGCAGAAGATGTTTGTTACTCTTTCAAGCAAAAACAACTGAAGGCATCTGGATGAAGTTTGTTACATAGATAGATAATGGTCTGGGATAACAACACCTAAGCTACTAACACTTAACTACTTTTAAATATAAATATAGATATATATATCTAACATAAAAATGTTATGATTTTTTTGCAGCACTCCTCCGAAATTACTCGACTGATTTCAATATTGTTTTTTTTGATTTTATACTTTTTACTCGGATGTTGATGATTTTCTCACAACACGAGTAAATTTAACAGTATTCTACATTTTCCATTATATTAGGTATATAATGATGGACTCTTTCCAAACCTTTTAAAATCTCTACAGTATTAAATACAGCACATCAAAATTCTGCTCAAAACACTTTAGAAATTTGCCAAACCCAATTCTAAATCGAATCACATTAAATGGGGAAAAAAAATCGTAAAAGATAAAAGGAAAAGCCCGAACACCTACTCTTTTATATAATCCGGATAGGTCGAATAAAATTTTAGCACGTAGTAGCCAGAAAAATTGGAGACCCCAACAACCCTTCGCGTGTAAAAAATTGAATATTTCTTTTTGATTACAACAATATAAATTCGGACCTTCGGTTGAGATGTAAGTTGCAGGCGCTAGCGTCCCGACAACGTGTTGAAAATAGTTATTTGAACAAGAGTGCAAAGTTGCTTATTAACCGTGTGGACAACTTTGATGGCCGAGCAAGCGAAGGATTGAAAAATGAGAATCCTGAGCGTCCGCGAGAGAATGAATAGAGCACAAGGTGAAAAATCTTTGCACTCGAGTGCAACACGTAACTTTTCATCTCACTACAGCGAGGAAATTACTAAATACTCTGCGCATTATTTACAGTTTCAGTCTGTCGGCGTCAAATAAACTTTTTTGTCGCTAGAATCACTAACTTTGGGGATTTCACATATTTTCACAAGTTTCCTGTTTTTACCTAATGTTTTAAAAACAACAATATGAGGTGAAAATATGGAGGTTTGAGGCTATTCTTAAAACGTGAAAAGAACATGCGCGCAAAGCAAAATACATTTAAATAAAGTGGCCAAGTGCGAGTTGGACTCGCCCATGAAGGGTTCCGTTGCAGCAAGTAACATAATATACATAGTACACATAGTTCTTTTAGTTCGTTGTAACTTTGATCGAAGTTTCAATAATAGTGTATTTATGACGTACTAAAAAAAAACTACTGATCAGATCGAGTTCAAACCAATTTTCGTTGGTAGTTTACATGGTAATGTACATCATATATATTTTTTAGATTTTTCATTCTCTTACTTTAGAAGTTAGAGGTGGGGGGGGACACACATTTTACCACTTTGGAAGTGTGTCTCGCGCAAATTATTCAGTGTAGACGAAAATGATATTTAAAACCTTAACATTATAAGACCTATCGATAGACACCCCACACGTGTAGGTTTGATGAAAAAAAAAATTTTGAGTTTCAGTTCTCAGTATGGGGGGCAACCCTAACTTTTCTTTTTTTTTAATTTTTTTATTCAAATCTTAATGCGGTTCACAGAATACATCTACTTACCAAGTTTCAACAGTGTAGATTTCATAGTTTCGTCAAAAAGTGGCTGTGACATACGGACGGACAGACAGACAGACAGACAGACAGACAGACAGACAGACAGACATGACGAATCTATAAGGGTTCCGTTTTTACGTTTCACGGAACCCTAAAAAGTACACATAGTTTCCAAGTCTGAGTTTTTAAAAAAACTAAAAAAAGTTGTATAATAGAGCGTGACTAACCAAGAAAATTCCGATCCACTCTAGACTTGAAGCCACTCAGGTTCTATCTATTTGAAAATATCCACTCAATCAACTAATTCTAAAGTATGATACTTACGTAAATGTAGTCAAACTTCTTCGTTCGTGTCCTTGAAACATCAACCATGACACGATGTGGGGTTCTTGAATTTTCGTTGTAATTTATGGACTTCTAGCAGCGGCTTGCAGTTTTACCGGTATCTATATCTATATATATAAAAGCGAAAGGTCACTCATCAAGGAATCTCAGAAACTACAAATGCTAGGAATCTGAAATTTTGCATGGAGGTCCCTTTTAGCACGTAGGCACTCGCTAAGACGGGGTTTTGCGAAATTCAACCCCTAAGAGGGTGAAACAAGGGATGAACGGTTGTATGAAAATTCGTAGTTTTTAAAGTTATCAAATTTTGTATCTAGACACTTGACACGAAACAATTAAATATTTGTTCTATCAATTTTGTAATTTCAAACTGTACGGGGGTGAAATTGAGGTTGAAATGGGGGATGAATGTCAATATGGAAGTTCCCAACCGTTAAAGATAAAACCATGAAACTCTGCAGGTATATAGGCACTTGACACGAAGCAAACGAATGTTTGTTTTATCAATTTCGTAATTTCGAACTGTACAGGGGTGAAATTGGATTGAAATGAATAAAATGGGGGATGAATGTCAATATGGAAGTTTCCAACCGTTGAAGATGGTTGAAGATAAAACCATGAAACTCTGTTTATAGACACTTGACACAAAGCAAACGAATGTGTTCTAGCAATTTTGTAATTTCGAACTGTACGGGGATGAAATTGGGGTTGAAATGGGGGATGAATGTCAATATGGAAGTTCCCAACCGTTGAAGTTGAAACCATGAAACTTTGTATATAGACACTTGACATGAAGCAAAAGAATGTTTGTTCTGGCAATTTTGTAATTTCGAACTGTATAGGGATGAAATTGGGATTGAAATGGGAGATGAAAGTATATATGGAGGCTCCCAATTGTTGAAGATAAAACCATGAAACACTGTATATAGGCACTTGACACGAAGCAAATAAATGTTGTTCTAGCAATTTTGTAATTTCAAACTGTACGGGGATGAAATTGTGGTTGAAATGGGGAATTATTGTCAATTTGGAAGTTCCCAATCGTTGAAGATAAAACCATGAAACTCTGTATATGTATAGATACTTGACACGAAGCAAAAAAAAAATTGTTCTAGCAATTTTGTAATTTCGAACTGTATGGGGATGAAATTTCAATTGAAATGGGGGACGAATGTATCTTACGCTTTTAAACCAACTAATAACTGAACCGATTTTGATGAAATTGTATAAAATTGGTTTATAATAAGCTGTTTTTAGTAACCGTAAATGTGTCTGGGTATACAAATAGGTGCTGCCTGAGTTACCTTAGTATTCATTTCACGCGGACGAAGTCGCGGGTAACAGCTAGTTATTTATATTATCGTAATTTTCTGGGGAATCATAGACTTTTTACGCGGAAAAAATATTTCAGACTGGGTGTCCTATTCATTCGCATAATATTTTTTGTCCTGTACCTAGTTGTTCCGCATACATATCTTTTGTCTTAATATTTTGTAGTCATAATATTAGATGCGTATACTTTTTAATAGCGATACTTGTATATTGTCATATCATTTGCATGTAATAAATGTCATGAGTATAAACATTTATGGCATAAAACTTTATGTTCCTCAATAGTTAGAGCGTTTAAGGTTATGGCTTTTAAATATGAGTCATACTAACATTATGACAAGTGATATTAGGGCCAGTGATATTTTATGTAATGATTCTAATGATGATTAGTAGTAACTTATTAGTAGGTAATTTGTATGACGTTCAATTTCAGAGCTAAAGATACTATGCGAATCAATACCTCCTTTCCTACCGGGAACCGGGAACCTATCAGACTGTAATGGGATTTCCAAATTGTGTCGTTTTTTAGCCTTTACAACGTCATAGAGCTTGTTACTCAGCTTAACTTTCACATAAATAATATATACCTAATATTAGTAGGTCACACACTCTTATCACACGAAATGTAAATAATTTAGTGCGCATATCGTACTTTTCATTATCTCTTCAACTCGTATCTTGTACCAAACAGTACAACCCTTTTTCGAGTCCAGCAAATTAAGCATGGCCGCCCTTTGCGGCTCCAGGCAAAAATTCAATTACGAACTTCTGCCCATCCCAAGAGGAGGTCTAAAGGGTGTACGTTTTTTGCCTCTAAATTTTTATGTGGCCCTTTACAAGGTCGTAAAGGGTGGTTTTATGAATATTCCATTTCGGACCTCCGGAGGATTATGTATTGGAAGTTTGAGGGAGGGAACCGACCATCTGGGGTAGGTACATAGCCGGTAATTAGGAACACGTGATTTATAATGTTTTGGTTCCGGGATGAGGGTCTCTGTACGTATTTCCTTTGAAACGGGTTTTTGTAATCAAGAATGTTGATTAAAATTGAAATTTGGTTTGTGATTTGAATTCTAATATGGTTTGTATGTAAGAGTGATGCGAGAACATGTCTCTTAATGTTTTTGTAGTCGTAGGACTCTTTTCGGAGTAAATCGTCCTGAGGAGGTTCCATATCTTATTCTACCGCCAAGTAGTCATGTGCAAATAATACTGTGTCATATGTATCTATTACGGTTGTAATATGTCCGGTGGAAGAGTAATGCTTTTAGACAAATTATACGAGTGCTGTTATTGGCAGTGAAATGGAGTTTTGATGACGAACACAGTGCTGTGTTTGACAGTGAAATGAGCACTTTGTGAGTTGCGGATTGTGCAGTGATGGAAAGGTCTTACCATTAGGAGCATGTCTTGCTCATCCAGTCAAGCAATACATTTTTTTGTACTTGTTCGTTGCTACGTTACCTGTCGAAAATTGGTTGTATAATATAAACTCAGAAACTTTCTTTGACTCATGCACAACAACTTTGCCAAAGATTATCACATGATCAAATTCATAGTTTACACAGACAGTACAGACAAACATTAATTTTTATATATTTAGGTTATACCATGAAATGTCAGTAAAGGCCTGTTTCTGGCATTTTTATTAGTGCGAGTGATTAGTGCAGGTGTTTAGTAATTAGTAGCGAACACGAGTCGACAACGATTGATTAGTGTGAGTGTGTAGTAACTGAAGTCGTGATTACTCACTCGCACTCGAACTAATCAAAGTGCAAACAGCCCTTAAACCGCGAAAAAATACTAACAATAAAATTGGCAGTCATAGGAACCGTTGATAGAAGGGAAAAATTATAACTCAAAATTCAATTTGATAGCTTACTTTGGAAACTACGCGGCTGAAACTGGAGGATGTGGCAATGAGCATGACTATGGTCCCGAGTTTAGACGAAGATTTCTAATCATTCCCAAGCGTGACGCTAGAATTCAATTCACAGAAAAATCTATCAGTGGCGCGACAAAAGTAGTTTCACTTCAAAAACTATCACGCTAGGTACTAACCTCAATCAAGAACAGAATTCATGCTATTCAAAAATCCTTCCCAGAAACCCGGGCGCATTTCAGCCGCCATTACAGCATCAAAATTAAAATTCCGTTCCCGAAAACAAAATAAAGTCATTATGTAAATACGGCATCATTCCCGAGCAAGTTTAGGTAATTACGACGCGGGTTTAATACAAAAGTTAGAAATTTATGTGGGGCTGTATCATTAAACCTTTTAATTGCCCACGGAGCGCTGGACGCGGGAGCCACGCGATAAAATGTGGTCGGGAATGGGTTTTTGTACCAGGGTCTAAGTTTTAGCTGCGGTTTTGTGCCTGTTTTTGTGCAGCTGCAGGTTTTGAGGCGGCTTTTTTTGAGAGTGTTCGAGAGTGTTGCAGTGTTGGAGACTTGTTTATGTTAGCTTGTGTTGATAGCGCACAGGCTTGAGCGGGTAGTACTGAAGTCTTAGTAAGTTTTCGCGTCCAAGTGGGTTCGATTCGATACAAACCTAATGAATACAAATATTTGCTCTGTGCTAGATTATTGTTTTCTATTAATATCGAATTATGTATTCTATTAATATCGGACCAATATTTTAAATGCGAAAGTTTCGATATTTGAATGTTTGTTGCTCAATCACGTCGGAATATCCGAACAGGTCGGATTGAAATTTGGAACAGCTACATTATTCGGTTGCCTGGAAGAGATCGCTTTTAGCGATAAGGTCGCCATTTGTTTCACTAGCTTTAAGGATATATCATTTTGTGTATTGTTTTTTTTTCTTTGTGTATTGTGGACAATAAAGAGTATCTATCTATCTATCTATTATTGTCGGGAATATCAGATAGAATGTTAGAATGTTTGATTATTTGGATTTTTTGTTACTCAATCACGTCGGATTGAGTAACAATGTCGGCTGATAGGATTAGGTTGATATTTGAAATACCTACAGTTAGATTATTGTTTGAATTAGTACTTAGGCTACGAGCAGTAGTATAGTATAGTACGTAGTAATCAATATAAAGTAGCATATTATAATGTCCTATCCCAGACCATAGGATAACTGTGTATGTGTGTATCAAATTCAACTAGATCCGTACCTACAACCCTTCCGACGTGATTGAACAACAAACATCACAACTTTGACTTTTACTATATAAAGCAAGATATATAAATTATACCATCAGAAAAGATATAGTGGTGGTTACTAGCGTGTAACTAAATCCTCCATAAGGCGGGTTCAGAATTTACATGAGACTTGGTAAGGGCATGCTAATCTGCGTCTCTTTGGAGCTGGCACGCCTCTGCGCGGGTAGGTTCACCGCTCGTTGTGAAGGAATCGTTGTCCGATAATCACCTTTATTGCGTCGACGTAAGGTGCTGAAATAATCTGTAGTAATTAATTATAGAGAAAATCTACCCGTTCAATTTTTAAATGCATTTTCGAATTTAGTCGTTTAGAATATGTGATGAGAAAAGTTATTGTTTTCAGTCGTTATAATAGGTATAGTCCTCCCAAACTGCATAGTAATTTGTGGGTAGCAGTATTCTCAAATCACATCTTTTAATTATCGCACGTTATTATTTTAAGTGTAAGTTTTTATATTTGTGTTATTGCATTAGTCTGTAGTCAGATGCTTATACTTATAGTTTATCAACATTATGAGTCGAAGACATCGCGTTCGCGGGACATCCGGAAGAGGTCCTGCTGTAGTCTGCTCTTGTGTGGTTAACGACTGAAGCCAAAACCAAAACTAATACGAGTATATCCGTGATCAGATTTTAAATAAACAAGAAAGACCATGACTACAATGACCCGCCATTCAAAGTAAACAATTCAAACGACACGACGGAACGAAAGTTTTAATAAAGTTTAGATACATAATATTATAGATAGATAACAATCTGGAATAACACATATTCTACTTTTTATCCGGGAAATACAACGTAATCAGGAGCTAAACGAGTGAAACCACTAGTACGAAATACTTATAAAATACATTTGTTGAAGAGTTAATCAGACTCTATATTTTTAAATTAAAAGTAATTTAGTTTTGCTTATAAAGGTATTGCAGTAAAACTTTTAAATATTGTTCACATTTCTGCTATTGCTATCCTATATCAATACATTCTAATATTCTGGTAAATGGAAAAGTAAAAGCTTAAACAAACATCAGCATTAATTTATTATCTGTCCACCGTCAGGCCTCCAAAAACGTCAGTCACAATCTTTACGCACAAACAGGCGCTGGAATACCCATCCCACACTTTGCTTTACCATTTTCAACCACCAACATAACTTGACCCCCGACCACAGTATAAACTACAGTTACTCCCCAGGGCGTAGTCAAAATTCAGCAAAACAGTTCAAAAGTGAGGGTAGGTGAACAAAAGTGGGGGGTCAGGCTATGGTGGCGTGGTGCGCGGTCGTATCGCATGATAGATGATTATCTACGGCCCACGTCAAAGTGAATAATTGGGCTTTTGAATAGGGTTTGGAAGTTTTAGTTATTTGTCTAACTTATTGGAACTAAATAGCGATGTCTGACACCTTGCGGTGATGGCGAACTTGTATAAATCCGGGGTGATACTTTATGAAGCCTCGATCTGCAATTCGGCATTTGACATTTACACTAGTAATATTAAGGCCGGTTTGTATTTTGATTAGTGCGAGTGCGATTGCGAGTGAGTAATCGCAACTGATTACTATGCACTCGCAATAATCAATCGGTGTCCACACGTATTTGCTATATATATAATATAATATATATATTATAATAATGGCCTAAACTCTCTCCTTGCGAGAGAAGGCCCCGAGTCCCAGCAGTGGGAACGTTTAGTGGGCTGTTGATGATGATGGCTATATAGTATGTACCACTATATATTTTGAGGTGAAAGTTGGCCAGATATTCAATATCTAAAGTATACCTTGCCTAGAGAAAAATGTTTTAAAAGTTCTATATATGATCAGTTAAAAGGATTGTGGTCCGAAATTAGTCTAACCTACGTCTAGTATAAGAAACGTATTACGTTTAGGGATCACTCCATGTGAGTAGGTATGTATTACATGCTACGGATTATTTTTTATAGTTTTTTTAATTTTTGAATAGAAGAAACTGACGAAACAAACAGGTATAAGATACCTACCGATAAACCACCGCTCAACGGCAAGTTATAATGCAAATTGCTTGCCTATAATAAATAGAGAATAACCCCTTTATAATACTTTTACTACCTAAATGTATCAGTTTTAATATTTTACATGTTTTGTATTGTCGCATTGCACAGACGTGCTTGCTGTGATCACATAGTTATAAAAGCTTTAGTATATTTGTCTACATTCGACATTTTACAATTTAATAATCGTTGAAATAGATTGAAGGAGAAGAATAAAACAAATTTGATACAAGTAAAGCTTTCGTTTTGAACTTATTACAAAACTAATAACGCCCCGCAGTTTTACCTATACTTAGTTCCCGTTACATTATTATGTAAACTAGTCGTAAAAATAGCACGGTGTTCTTCCAGATTATAATCTAATTTATTGTATTCCAAATTTCAACCCCATACGTTCATAAGTTCCAATGTGATTGACTGATTGAGCAACGAATATCCAATCATCAAAACTTTAAAATTCATGATATCCGTAGAATAAAAAAAAGTCTTCTTTAAAATTCCTACGAAAACTGAATGTGTACAACAATTCGCGAACGATGCGGTCCATGTAGTATAACATACACTCGAAGTACGTATAACGTACCACAAAATACATAAACACCACATAGGCAGCACCCTCTAATTAATTCTACAAACCGTCAGTCCCGCTAAGCGAAAATTCAAAATTATTCAAAGGGAAACGCTCAAGGAAGATTGTGGAAAAAACCCGATGCCAAAAGCCCACCCCCCGGATTAAAGTACTTTACCTACCCCCGCGCAACGCACATGCGTGTTAGCCACCCCAAAGCGACTTCCATTTTGTTTCCCCTTTTATTCCCACTTCCTACTGGTGAATTTAGTTTGCCTTCGTTAGATAGCTATTTACGCAAGGTTTTATACGATGAGGTTTTTTTTAGTTTTATCTTTTACCCATTTCTATAAGTGGTTTTATGATTGGAATATGGTAAATATTGTTTTTAAACACTCGCTATTAAAACATTTGTATACATTACATATACTGTAACGTCGAGGTAAGTAAATAATAATTTAGATCGTGGTTAAGCTAGGTGTATACTTTACAATACAGATAAAACAAATATGTTTATTTGCATTTACATAATATAGAAATATTTTATTGGTACTGGGGTTTTATGGACCGCAAGGCATGCACTGTACTAACGCTTATCGCTTATATAACCGACTAGCAGCGCCCCGCGGTGTTACCCGCGAAGTTCCCGTTCCCGTTGTTCCCGTTGTTTTAGGGATTAAAAGTAGCCTATGTGTTCTTCCAGACTATAATCTATCTGTGTTCCAAACAGCCCGATCCGTTCATACGTTAGGACGTGACTGAGCAACAAACATCCAAACATCCAAATATCCATACATTGACATTTATAATATTAGTAGGATTTCAATTCAGAACTGAAACTCACACACTCAACTAATGATAACACAATTGTGAAACTAAACTACGCTCTCACTATTCCAATAAAACAGTGCAGTTTTGGAGTAAACGAAAATGTCACCAAAATTTCGTTTTCAGATTTTTGAAGTGAAAGCTTCTCTTGGCGCACCACAAACAGATTTTTCGTGGGTTGAATTCTAGCGTCACGCTCGGGTATGAAAAGAAATCTTCGAGTAAACTCGGGATCATGGCCTTTGGCCATCTAGAAATGCGTCAGCATTTTTCATTTTCATTTCTATCAACAGTTCCTATGACTGGGCATTTTTTTAAATCCGTCCGGGATTACTTACATTCTAAAACAATTAATATATTTTATTCTCTGGGATATGTAATTTTTTTGTCTTCACACAATTGGCACATATATGTCTATTTGTCCATCTTAACTAAAACATTTCATTTCCGTGTTTTAAAACAAAGTATACTAGCTGTGTCTTCGGTTTCCCCTGCGCTTGAAGAGTTTTCGTTTTTCACAGAACCCACCGTCATATCATTCCAGCCGTTTCGGAGATTACGATAATAAAAAGACTTACGATAAAGAATTTGTACCTGTTGCCGTAGAGACCTTGGGTTGTTGGGGCGCAGAGGCTAAAGGGTTCCTCTCAGAATTGGGGCGCAGGCTCAGGGAGAATACGGGTGACTCCCGCGCTGGCGCGTTCCTGGAGCAAAGGTTGGCCATTGCCATTCAGCGTGAGAACGCGGCGAGCATCATGGGCACTTTTGCGCCGGGAGCAGTTAGGGGTGGGTTTTTCGGAGATTAGTTTTTTACAAAATTTATTTTTACAAAGTTTTAATAAATTTTATATACATTTTTTTCACATTTTTTTTTATATTTCATTTCATTAAGATTAATATTGCGGAAAGACGTTTTAATGAAACTTATCTTTTATTTTTTATAACTGCTGATATGTTATCTACTTATGATAGCCAACTCTAAACAAAACATATTTTTGCCGTCTATATTTACTACAATTTTCTTAATTATTTTTTCATTATTTTTATTTTTTTCTCCATCATACAGTATAATATATGTAGATATAATTGTTGTTACAAAAATTTGTTTTTAGATACCTATAGGTAGGTACCTCTAATACATGTACTTATGAGCTGAGCTATATAAAAAGCTGTTAATTTGACATTACATAGAAACACTACAATTTCAAATATTTGAACGGATTCTCTAAGTAATAGCCCAAACCCCTAAATAACCAACTAACATTTTGTAAATTGAAAATTTAAACATTGTTTCAATATTTTTTTATTAAACGACACCCAGTTGGCTTCAGATGGCCTCTACTTCCTATCAAACTTTGATCCAGCGTTGAAGGTAGACTTTTAGGTAGGATTGAAGGTAGATTTATTTTTGTAGTTCTATAAATTAAATTCTTCGCAAGGCCGCCTTGCCAAAAGTGCGTCTAGTTAACCTAAACTTACTGACTATACTTTCGCACATACGTAGAGCAAACCTAGAAATATCTTTGAAACATTTGCTATACAGTTTTGTTTTTTTTATGAACAGAGACAAGACGAGCTAAAAAAAATGCACTAGATGGTAATCAGCATGGCTGCCCATGACAGCACAGTACCATGTAGCTCTTAATACCATGTATTTATAATAGCGAGTAGAATGATTTATCTCTTTGTTCTGTACTTAAACTGCAAACTTTACCCTTCAAACTGGAAGACAATATTGTTTACACATAGCTGCTTAGCGGGCGAATAACTGGCAAAGATTTAACACTTCCCCTCTGGAAAAATCTTAACTAAAGTTATCGTGGCTCTTACGCTACAAGCATTACCTCATCCAAGCATTACCATCAAAGCCTTCCCTTTCTATACAATTCCCAAGTCCATTACAGCCCTCTATTTTCCTTACCCACACATAGATACCTATTTACTTACCATAGATAACGACAAACGCAGCCTTTAGATCCGCCAACAAAACCAATAATTAACTGTCCGTTGCAGTATTTTAAACCTTAAACCTAAGAGATAAGGTTGTATCAAAGATGTTGGAAGGTAACATGGACTGTTAAAGGCCTGGAGTGGTAATCCATCATAGTGACATTTCTATTTATCTTGATGAGTGTACTTCCGCTGCTAATGGGATGTTTTTAATGCTTACGGCTATGAAAGGTGGAGTGTTTGAGTCTGTGGTATGAACTTGTTACTTTTTTTTTAAATAGGATTACCACTCTTTGTTTTCAATGGTAGGACTTGGGCCCTTCTCACACAAGGATTTTTTTTTTTTTGCATCGAATAGAGTGATGATACGAGCAGGATATGTGCCTGATGGTAAGTAATATGCTGTATACGATAGCACAGTGACACGCAGTTATTGGAACGTGAAGAGCCCAAAGTCCAAGTGATTAACTAGTAAGCATTGCACTGCGCTCTTCAACCAGATATGTAGGTGTTTTATCTTTGTGCCCTGTAACTTCACTGCAATCATTGCTCTTCAAACCGGAACACAGGATAATAATAAAAAATAGGTACATAAAATGTGGGTTGCCGGATGACACATTTTCTCGAAAGATGTACCAATTTCTTGGAAATTCCCGGTATCCTTACGATGTTTTTTTTACCGTTGAAGCCATTGCCACCACCATGAAATCGTTAAGGACATACATCTTATAACTCCGGATGCCGCGCGCAGTGCTGTGCTAGGCAGTGACTTAGTTTCGACATGTTTAATGAACTGGATTTGTTGAAACAGAGGCTGTTATGAACGTGTTTCTTACCATTAGACGCATGTCTTGTTCGTATCATAAAAAAACAAAATTTTGAAGCCATAAATATAATTAGGTATATGTAGTTATATTTATCAATCGGTCCTTATAGTACGAGATCCGGCTGCATAATCTCTACGTTCATCGCGTAGTTAGTCAAATTCACATTTGAACATACATTAATGATAAGGAAAATACTTTGATAATAGGTTGCCAGTCAGTAAGTGGCCGCAAGTAATTTTAATTAAATTAATTTTAATTAATTTTTCAAAAAAAAATCGTTCACTTATTTTTTAAATAAAATATCATCTACATCATATCAAAGTACGTAAAGAATTCGAAAATCTTAGACCATTAAGGAACGGGAGCTCACGGGACGCATAACCGAAATGCAGCCATTATTTTTGGATCGGCATTTAAGCATTACCAATAAGCATGGTGATGCCGCCCGCATGCTGAGCACATCTCTTATTGATGATTTCTTATTGAAAGTGAGCCTGAGACTTGTTTCTAGAGCTTCATAGGTCTATAGATGATTCAGACGTGCATTGTGTACGTTGTGTATGTATGAGTGTAATGTAAATTTTCATTGCATTTTTTTTTGCGATACACAGAAAAATAATGTTATTCACACTTGTTAGTGTTTTTTTATATAATTGATTTTTGTCTCTCTCTCTTTGTGAGTAATGTTCTTTTTGTGGAGGAAGTGGAATTACTTATATCTCGGACTTGATACCCCGTAGAGTGATGCCTCTACCAACTAAAATCCCCACAGGTTTCTCCAGCCGTGGGTTGGCGACAGTCGCAGGATCGCTCTCGCATTTACCCGCGACCCCGGCACTGCCACCGCCCTTGCGGGCTAGCCTCGCGGGTTGACGGCCCCCGCATTTAGCTCCAGTGACGCATACAAACCTGTAAATCTTACTAAAACATATTCAATTTACAATATAATAGGCATGGTGACTAAAAACACTAATTAGCTGTCAGTTAGATTATAAAAAAATATTGTATACGTATTTTTGCTTATGGTTCAAAAACAAAAAATGCGGAAGATAATATAGTGCTTAGAAGTTTCGACTGACGTCACGTCTATATACGATTTATATGTAGACTTAACGTCATAACCCCCACTCAGAAAGTTTGATTTTTAATAATTTGACAAAAATTAAAAACCCGTCACATATTTTTTCAAAATCTACTTGACAAGAATGGTACCTATATTTTTGACCTAGTTATCATCCCTATTATCATCATACTCACATTCTCTAGACTCATCTACTGCTGGAAATAGGTATCTCTTATAACTCGCCACTGAGCTCGATCCTGGGCTGTACCTACCTACGTTTCCAACGGCACCAGCTGTTTATCGTAAATACTCACACCATCTCAGAGCATCCTGCACTAGTAGGTTCATTGCCTTAGCTGGTCTGAGTTCATTGATTCGTGATCTCCACTCCAATGATGACAATCGCCGTTTCTGGAAAACAAAATAGTATTGATTGATTTTGAAACGTTTAAAAAAATATTTAAGACTCGCTACGCTCCGTGGGGATATTGAAGTGAAAACTTCTTTAGGCGCGCTATAGACAGAATTTTCGTGGGCTGTGAAATGGATTCATCAATCGTCACGCTCGGATATGATAAGAAATCTTCGGGTAAACTCGGTAAAAACGGCCAGGTAAGTAAACCAGGGCAACAGAAACCGAAAATAGTTTCGATTACCTACCTCCAACAGCCCAGCGTTTATCTCCAGATACCAGGGCAACAGAAATCAAATCAAATTCAGAGTTGTAAGTTTTCACTTCTATCGGCAGTTCCTATGACTGCCAATTTTTTTATATTTTTAATATATTACTTAACAACGTCACAGACATCAAAGTTGAACTTTGTTTTTTTAGTAATACTTCGTTTAGGCGAAGAAATGGAAAATAGGAAGGAGTAACATTACAATAACAATACATTCTAAACCTAATTCTATTGCTTTTAGTCATCGATATAAATCATCAAATGTGCCCTCCCAAACTTCAGGCGCTCGGAATTATGTCATGGTTTGGAAGAGTGAGCTCACTCTTTCCGTTCTAGTTGGTTGCAGGAAACGGTGCACGCCGGACGTTTTTACCTATCACTATCTGTTGTCAACAATCACAATAAGTAGAACCACATCATACTTCGCCAATCGCCACTATCGCTAGTAGCGTAGTTCTAGGAGTCAAGTTGATTAGTGGTGTGTAAACCACTTACACTACACACAGACGCAGTTTATTACCAAATTTCAAGGTGCTCAGGGCCATCCAATAGATCGATGCTTTTAGTCATCCACCACTACCGTATTTCTGTCTGTCTGTAATGAAAATGATAAATCGGTATAATATTTTTATTTTTACTTATAACGATTTCGGACTTGATGTGCTAACTAGCTAACAGTATTACACCATCGGACTTAATCTCAACATCTTAAATATTTATTTGAGTTTGACGTCAATAACGGTGAAATTTTTGAAACGAATTTAACGTCATTAGACGTGTTGGTGTTCAAACGCAGACCTAATATGAACGACAAAAGAAACATTACTTCAATTTTTACAGTTGTTAACCTGTAGTCCTGGAGTCTTGATCAACATTTTTAAATACGACACAACAGAAATCCACATAATTAGTAGCACACTGGACTCCCGGAAATTCGATAGAGTGACGATATACGTAGATATCCTGTCCACTTGGGGATGGACCACACCTTTGCCAGTTATTCTACCGGCAAACAGTAATATACAAACATTACTGTGTTCCGGTTTGAAAGGCAATGTTCAAATTACAGGTCTTAGACATATTACAACTTAGATCTCTAGGTGGCGACCGCAGTGCAGTGAAGTGCTAGGTAATGGACTCTTCATATTCCAATAGCCGCGTGTCACTGTGCAGTTATGTGGCATGGCATGTTGCTTACCATCAGGTACATGTCCTGCTCGTCTCGTCGCTCTTTATTTAAAAACGTTCAAAACTCAGAACGTCCGATTTCTAATAGCGAAGTCGTAGGTTCGAAGCCTGCCTACAGTTCCAACACCTCTGAATATTTTCCCCACAGCAGACAAGTTTGTCGTCTGGCTTTAACGGTTAAAGAGAAGGTGTGCATAATGCTATTTTTTTAACTATGCATAAAAATAAATGAAGTCAATAAAACATACCTACTTATTACCACCTACTAGTAGTTACTATATAAGAATGTGACACAAACGCATAAATACTCTTTTTGTTTATTGTTAATAGTTACTAAGGTCAAATCAAAAATAGATTAATGTTGCTTTGTGGTCGAATCGCAACCACTTACTTATTATCAGAATAGGTACATGTTTGAAAACAGGAGTAACAGTTGAACTATCTGAGCGGGCGGCTACAACAGAACTTATCTTTCTTTCATCGGATCGATAACAATCCTACCTACAATGGCTAATTCGCTTATAGAGATAATCCCAAGCTTAATCAAGGCCTTTTGTTGCGTCTCTTTGTTAAAACCACACGTCCTTACAGACCTTTCACGAGCCATGGACATCAGAACAATAGATTTTATTACCGCACTATCAAGACAAATGAGATATATACCCAAAGCTAGGTAAATAGCCTAGCTTTGTCTCTCTCCTACTCGCAAAATACCACCTTCTTTTATACAAACAAAAACGACCAAAAAACACCCTTACCACCGAAGACATAAGGCGAATTTTTGAAGTGAACGAAAGGAGGATTCAAAACTCCGAGGCATTTTCTTTTACATAGGCTATGTTCCCAAATGTAAGGAGTTCGAGTGTAGCTATTCAGGCTTGGTGTTAGGGTTTGAATTTGGCTGGCGAATTGGGGAGCGTTGGCGCCATTTTGAATGGATGCTGGCGGTCAAAATTTATTGTGCATAAATGTACCTCTGGCTAACCCGGGAGTTAGGGGGTGGTAGGAGTAGGCTTAAAAATCAGGGTGAGGGGCAAAGGGGTGCGTTTTTAGCGTTCACAGCGTCGGCCTATTTGGGGTGTTGATGGGTGACAGGGATGGACTAGGGACATGAGAGCAAACGATACGTGGTCAAGGATTCGTTACTGGCTTTCATGCAGAATATGAATGCCTCTTGTACTTAATATGTTTTAAAGCACAAGTAATAAGATACTAATATACGTATAAAATTAAGGAATATGTTTCTAATTTAAAACTAACACATTTTCACTAAATTCATATACATTTCATTATATTTGAAGTACTTGCTGCAAATACATAAGTATTTGCAGCAGGTACTTCAAACAAAAAATCCGTCAATGCCCCAGTGCGTTGGGGCAGCCTGAAACGGATGTTCCGATTTCAATGGGTCTTTTTCTGGCAGTATGTCAGAAAGATCCATCAATACGTTTGACGAAGTATATTTCAAAAAAAATATTATGATACTGAATTAAGATGAATTTCTGCTGCCGCGAAAAATTTGTTGATAAACCTTCACTTATGATTCGTTTTGTCAAAACTAACCTCAACAATTTTGAGGGTAGATGACAATTTTTTTAAACTGTTTTTTCACATGTTGAGCCAAATCCGGCATCGAACCGATACGGGTTCTGCGCCGCTTTACGGGCCGGACGGTGGTGCGGGGGCTGTTGGCCGGGCCTGCCCTAATCAGACCACCTGACTGCGGCCCTGTGACGCGTTTAACCCGCACCGCACCCTCTCGACCTCTACGCACGTCTCGCTCGCACAAATACCAAAAAGAACGTTCCGTCGCTTTCCACCCTTTGCTTAAATTATTGCGCCTCCACATTTATTCTGCAATACAGTACCTTAAATTCGGAATTCCAATGCATTTGTTACTCAAAATATTATTATGAAAAACAAACTTAGTAGAAGTCGAAGATTTTGGGCCACGGTTACTTGAATAAATAAGGTGACTTCCCAGTCTGTTTCATGTAGGTAATCAGTTTCATACTATTTGTAACAGTAGACTTTAATGACCACATTTTGTTTATTTTGATCAAATCATACGCCATACAATAAGAACTTAAGGTGCGTCCCCCAGCAAAACGAGTTTTTTGTCCAGTTTTAAGAGCTATCTACTCATTAGCCATAACAAATATCAACTCGTAAAAAATACATTAAATTTCTACAACTTCTTGGCTTCAAAATGGTAGTTTTATTTTTTTGTTAATGAACTTATTGTTTAAATAACCACCTCACAACGAAACCATGAAAAAATTAAATAATTGTAGTTATCATGCATCTCCTCGAAAATCGTCCATTATTTTGATTTTGTACTTACACCAACGGATAGACAATTCCATTACAAACATTTTGGTGGTTTTATTTTTTTCAAAAGACCAAAATCTGATTTTATAAAGAGTTTATTCTAAAATTTGAGCGTAAAACAGCGACAAATCCTACTGTTTCTCTCTTGCTCTTTCTTGCGGTGTGCGATAAGGTAAGAAATACTCAAGGTCATTTGCTCGGGGTACGCCCTTAAACTACCAGAACTTATAGAGGAATTACTAATTATTGACATAACAAAACCACTAACTCAATAAAAATATTACAAAATGCAATGTTGGCCAACAAGCATTTGGCCAGTAAATACATTATGGTACATATAAGGATATGTATATTGCTATTTGGTTTATTGGTTTTATGGAAGAAAGCTCTGAATCCCAGCAGTGGGAATTTTACTGGGTCGATTTTAAAATCACATTGACAAATAATAGTGTCATTGAGAACTGAGTCACTTTATCCTAACTCTTCCGCCGTGGTGATGACGTCATCGAGAGCTATTAATCGATAAAGCTACACTACTGTGTCATAGTTATTCTTTCACTCTAGAGAATTGGCTATATTTCTGACTAATTCATACAATACAAAATCTACTCTAACATGATTACTTTAGGGGACAAAATCATCCAACACGATGCATTGTAAGAATGAGTTTCTCCAAAGAACCTCAGATGGTCAGTTAACATCGTACCCAAATGGCAATCTATAGGGGTAAACGCAAATTAAAACTCTATTGTCATACAGTTTAAGTATAAAGTTGTTTGATTTTTTTTCTCTGAGCCCTCCCTGCAAGACAGCGGTAGCGTATTTAGACGAGGGCAGTTTTCATTCCAGTTGAGTGTTAAGTGTATCAAATTAAGGTATAGGTGTATCAAATAGTGCGTACATTTTTGTGAATTTAGAATGTTACTGAAAAAGTACTGTACATTTTAAGACATTTAACGCTAAAACGTGTACCGACTTCAAACTTTACTTTAGTTAATTGACGAAAATTTATATTTCAAATAAAAATTTAAATGTATATACTATATTTTGTTTTTGGTCTATAATATATAACTTGCTACGAGAGCACAAAAAATAATTATGATCATAGTAAATGTAAAAAAAAATTGGTTGCCTGTAAAGTTTACGTAAAGTTTTACGTAACAACGACTTTGAGTGGTAAAATAATTTTAATGTGAATATTCATTCGTAGTCTGTCACATTATCACTACACAATCGTTTTACAATTAACTGGCAACGTGTAAACTTGTATGCAGGCGCCTAAGCGAATCGGCGACTCGGGCATGGTTAGCCCGCCTAAGAGCGAGAGAGACAGACATAAAAAGTGAAAGGCACGCATCCCTCTCACTCGCTCTCATTGTGAGCGCATAACGTGAGCGGAGCGTAACGCAGTTTCTTGAAGTGTCACCCGGCAAACCAATTTATAAGACGTTGTCACGTCAAAATATGTTAGCTGCTGTTATTCTTGATAACGTCAGCAGCTAACAATTTTGTTGATAACGTGACAACTAAGTCCAAAAATAAAGTAATTAAATCACCGTTGATCGGAAATCATTTCAAATACATACATTAAATTATTTTTAAAAACACTTACAATTGTACAAAAATACTGTTCGGACATATGCAATAGACTAACTTTTTCAAAAGTTACGAATATTTATACATTTTTTAATTTTATTTACTAGATGGCGTTAATAGAATGAAAAATATTTTTGTTTTGATACATTTGTCGCGTTTGAAGTCGTCTCAGTGCTTAGCACTATTACAGGCACAAATTAAAGGCACTTCTTGATTTAGTTGATGGTGCATTACATTAACCACTAAAATATTGCCACCTTTTTCTTGGTTAGAACATAATCAGTTTTAATGTTAAGTCAGGCACTGAGAACGATGTTACTGTATTTTTAAAAAATTCTTTTATTGGTTTACTCTTGACCGTCATATGGCTTGGTGTTAAACTACAATGCAGTCTAGAATGGACCGTGCTTACGTAGAAGGACGACTCCTTCTACGTTTCAATTTCGATTTAAAGACACCAAGATTGTAACCAACGGGCAAGAACCCACTCAGGCAACGCTTTCCACAGCCTAGACGTTCCTATAACAAAAGTAGAATCACACATCTTCGTTCAAGTCTTTGGAAGGTTAACCAAGAAACGATGTCGCTTTTTCGAGCTACGACCGGTACGACAAAAAAGAAAAGGTGGTTTTAGATCATGCAGATCAGTTTCACAAGTACCGAATTAGTTACGATAAAAATTTGACAAGCTTGCAGCGATGTTCAGTTCAGTTCTAGTTACTCGTTCAAGCACTGGCTTTGTATAAACGGTGTATTATACTTAAGCTAAGGGCTGGGTGATAAAAACACCCGGCGCTTGGGGTTACGAAGGGGAAGGTGGAAGAGGTGGGGATAAATGTAGTCCACTCACGAGGGGTCGAAATACTCAGAGCTGGGGTAGCTTCAGTTATGATAAGACGTTTGAAACGATTTACGAGTAGAGCTGTTTCAAAAATATTAAAGTTACTATTATCGATCGTGAATAAAAAAGAACCATTCGATTGTGAATCGAACTCTCTCAGCGAAAGTATCGCTAATCCCCCGAGCTACACGAGGCTAGTTTTTCAAGCTTGCTTTCCTAGCTTGTAAAATTAGCCACGTGTAGGTCGGGTATAACATCAATATTCATAAAATCAAACGTCATATTTTTTTTTACCATAATATAGTGTGATGGGTCGCCATGACAGTACAATGCCATGCAGCTACTTCTAACTGCAACCGCGCTCGTCAGTGAACTCTGTGTTCTGTAATTTTTCTTCATACATTGTCCTTAAAATCATAACACAGTAATGATTGCACAATGCTACTTGGCGGTAAAATAATTGGCAAAGATGTAGCTCTACAAATTACCTTTTCTTAAATTTATAGCGTTAGGAAAAAAACACCAAAAATAACTTACCTAGATATTCACACGTTTTTTTATTTCACATTTTTTAAGCTATTGCATAGCTATTATTGCATAGCTTTTATCGCGGGCCTGGGTGTTTACCGCCGAACGAAAAATGTCATAGCTCTGATGTTTCTCTCTCTTTTCTTTTCGCTTGAAATGATAGAGACAGCATTAGCAAAGCGATAGCCGATTTAGTTAGGTGGTAGAAGCGCTGGAGACCGAATCTAAGAGATCGTGCATCTCAAACTCAAACACAGAGAAAACAAGATCTGCAAGAATGCAGATATTGTTTTCATCTAATAAATCAAAGTGATCGTAACAAGTATAAATCTTATTAAAATACATAGTTACAGCTATTTTTCCCTCTCATGTTTTGATATATTCATTTAATGAATGAATATATTTAAAAAACCATTGTTTCCGAGGGCCATAAAATCTCACAAACAACGTCTTAATATGTTTTTTTCTGTGATTTTATAGTTACAGACAAAAATTCTTCATAACTATGAATATTACGTATGCATTTTTCTCGGCTTGATCAACGATCACCTTGTGGCAGAACTTGTACATAATAGAATAAATATTCACCTGCACATTTATGCACATCATCTAGCATAAAACTAAGTTTATAGTTTGATAGCAAGATAACTGATATCGTTACTATTTTAAATGCCATTTGCACACCTTGTTCTTAAATCGATCGCTTAAAGAGATCGCTATTAGCGATAAGGCCACAATCTGTCGCACTAGCCTGAAATGTATAAATTATCACAACTTGAGGGTTATTCTTATTTCGTATGTTCAAATAATAAAGTATGACTATGTATCAATATATAATTTAGTAGACAGTGGTCGCCATCTGAGGCTATATATATATAGAGCTGAAATAGTGCTTAAAAATAAATTTTAAGACGAAATAATTAAAAAATTAAATCTATTAAAATCAATAATATAAATAAAAGAATATTGGTGGACAATTCACACACAACACCATCTGACCCCAAACTAAGCAAAGCTTGTATGATGGCGGCGAGATGATATAATACTTATATAGTTTCAAATACATACTTATTATACAAAGAAACACCCAGACACAGTGCAAACATTTGAATTCATCACACAAATATTTGCACTGGGTGGGAATCGAACCCACGACCCTCGGCTTCGCAGGCAGAGCTAATACCAACTAAGCCCCCAGTCTCAGTCAGTCGAGTAAATGACTCGTAGAAATACCCAAGTACAGAACAAATAATCGAATTCACAACACAATTTTATTGTTGGTCCTGGGCTGGAATCCACCTCTTGAAAAATGAAGAGCTGCCTACTTATTTCTCATAGGTATTTGAAATTTGTGCCTTATCACCTTGTATTTTCTCTCCTAGAATTATGTTTAAGGTAACTGAGGCAAATAACGCCCACCTAACTTCAAATAGTATTTTTAGTACTTATGTATTTTTTTTAAATATATTGTTATGAAAACATTTAACATATTCTTCTTGTTTGACAGATGATAGTTAAGACGTGTAATGATATAAAATGTCCATGCTAATAACATCATTTTAAAACCCTTGTCTTGGGCGTTTTTACTGTGTTTATTGGTGGCTGGCGCCCACTTGTTAAATTAGATATACATATAACATATTAAATAAGATATACATATATACATACTTACGTAACAAACGCCGAAAATTACACTACCGATTTGAACTTACTCAAAACTAGGACAGCTTTTTGGCTACCGTAAGCTTTGACTGTATTAACTACCTCTATCTGATTAAAGGTTTCAAAACGGTGGCGAAATTGCATAACATTTACGAAGAACAAAGAACCGTAGATGCTCGACCGTTTGGCGTAATTTTTCATCACATTACCGTAGGATGGTGTGGCGTGAGAAGATAAAACAGCCCTCCACCCGTACCATGTTACGGCTACTGAAAACAAGATTAATTTTGTTTTGAATTGCTTACATTTTTTTCAGTCGTACATAATTGAGCTTACGATAAAGACTCAGTTTTTTAGGTGTTTTTAGGGTGCCTTCACATTAGGTCGCAAGCAGCACGGCAGCCGCGCGACAGCAACGGATGCCTTCTCATTACAAGTATAGAGTTTTCAACGCTGACTCGATGCCGACTGATCGCGCGCAGCTGCCGCGCTGCCGTCCGCTAAGACAATTCCGTGTCGCGCTGCTCTTTTTATTAGTATAGAAGTTCGCCGCCTGTGAACAGCGCGACTGTCGCGCTGCTGCTACCGCGCCGCTGCGCTGCCGCGCTGCATGCATCCTAATGTGAAGGCGTCCTTCGGATAATTCAGAATGACAGCTATTGAAGGGGCACAAAATATCTCAAACTAAATTCTGCTTGCAACTTTGTCGCCCTAGAACATAGACAAAAAAAGCTTTTCTTCAAGGACCAAGTAGCATATTCTATGGTGTAGGTACCTAATCTATTTAATTTGAGTTCCAATTTAATTAAGACAATTTTTTTCAGTTCTTGGAATGTGATTGAGCAACTAACATCCAAACGTCTAAACTTTCGTATTTATGATAGTAAGGTTATATAGAGAGATTCTTCGCATTAATCGACCTATTTAATTATGCTCATCAAATATTCAACAATGTGTTTTTTTTTACATATTTATAGTCATTTCCTCGCTGAGGTATGTTGAAAAGTTTACGTGTTGCACTCGCGTGCAAAATGGGTTACCTCGTCCTCTTTTGATTATAATTAATTAGAATTCTTTGCTCTCTCGGTCATCAACATTTAACACGTGGTTAAAAAGCAACTTTGCACACGTGTGTAACAAATAACTTTTAGGTAGGTAAATTTAGTTTTGTTAATACAGCGATAAATTTAAGATACGATTTTGATGTAGGTACAAATACTCCTTAATAGGTACTAACTTATTTTATGTTAATGTAGCTTAACAGCTTCCGTTTTTCAGTTTTAAACGGTACCCTATCGCTTCCCGCCTCGTGGCTCGTGGTACGGGGTTGAGGCGAAAACATACAGATCCCTTAGGAAATTAATAGCTCATTCGACGGGACCCTTGGCACAGATCAGAAAATAGTTACTCCCTTGGACTCGGGACCACGGAGTTCGGGAAGAGGCCGCTAGGTGGCGTTACATGTAGCTAAAAAATCGTGTTATTTTTCAAATGAAGTAGTCAGTGTAAACTAGGGATGTTATGGATGATATCTCGGATATGGATACGGATAAGGATTTATGAATTAAATTATATTGGTTTCTGATATGGTTACGGATACGTAATTATTTCGGATTATCCGTTAGTTTCGGCTACTTTTGGTTACGGATCTTAGATTGAAAATACTTAGTTCTAATAGTCGCAACTGAGAAGAGGAAGATTCGTTTTGGTTATGGTAGGACTCGTTGCAGAGTCCGCCTGGGGAAGTACCACACCTTTGCTAGTTATTCTACCGCCAAGCAGCAATGTGCAAACATTACTGTGTTCCGGTTTAAAGGGCAATGATTCCAGGTAAATTACATGGCTTCGAGATATAATATCTTAGACCTCTGGGTGACGAGCGCAGTGCAGTGCTATGTAATGATTTGGATTCTTCGTGTTCTAATAGCTGCATGTCACTGTGTTGTTATGTGGCAGGCATGTTGCTTACCATCAGGCACATGTCCTGCTAGTCTCGTCACTCAATACTATAAAAAAAAATATATTTAACAGAAATAAAATTTTGCAGCCTTATCAGATGAAAGTCGATTCTATCTGAATCTATCCGACATTTGTGAAACGGTTACGGTTATATGTTTGTTTCGGATATCCGATAGTTTCCGCTACAATTAAGGAGCTCCATAAAATCCCAGGGGTCTACCGCCGAATGAAAACTGTCTTAGCTTTGAAGTTTCTCTCTCTTTTCTTTTCGTTTGAAATGAT
Organism: Ectropis crepuscularia; assembly: GCA_963693475.1. NCBI lineage: Eukaryota > Metazoa > Arthropoda > Insecta > Lepidoptera > Geometridae > Ectropis > Ectropis crepuscularia. Next base: position 18,441,495 of record OY856359.1, read on the forward strand.
AGGGATGGCAACAGCAAAGCCAAAGCCGATTTAGATAGGCGGTAGAAGGCCAGGTGTAATAAATACTTAGGTACGTTTAACTGGCAACGTAAGAATGTAGAAACGAACTTTGATGGAAAATTAGAACAGCATTTTTATTAGACAGTTCTAAGGTTGTTAAGGCGAAAGCTTTTTGCTTTGTGAATATGTTTTTGTTCTCACGTATCTCTGTACAGGCCCGTTTTCATTTTGATTAGTGCGAGTGCGAGTAAGTAGTTCAGGTGTTGAGTGATTAGTAGCAAACACGTGTGGACATCGATTGATTATTGCGAGTGCATAGTACTCACTCGCTCGCACTCACAATCGCACTCGCACTCGCACTCATACTAATCAAAATGCAAACCGGCCTAACGACTGAATGGGTTTGTGTGTTTGAGCCTTCTTATACCTACGTTTCCATCCAGATATTATTAAAATAAACGTACTTATATTTAGTTTGAAAAGTCTTGTCCAATAACAGTTTATTATGGAATTCCAAATTTTCTGTCTATAAGTTAACTATTGATTTTTAATACAAAATCATAATATTTGCAACACACCGAGTAAAACAGGGCACAAAGAAAAATAAAAGCACTGATCACTATCATTATACGCTTATAAATAATTTAACTTTCTACCTAAAACTTACAGAAATCATCCTCATTTAGATAGTCAGACAAAAAAAAGTGACACAACTGTAAAACTTTGGCATGAAATAAACATTTGTTATGAAATGTTCTCGCTGGTACACATTAATATTAAATTGCATTCGAAACAACATCCGAAATATCTTAATTAAAGACAGCTAAAACTGGCTAAAACGAAACTTGTGCTTACATCGGAGTATTTAACGAAGCATTTTCAAACTAAAGCGTGTTCACAATGTGTTAACATGACAGCATTATACAATACGCTAACAGTATGGTACGTACCTACCTCAGAAGCGGTCGCAGCTTCAAACTTTGGGGAGGGTCACCAATAATAATACGTCGAGTAAAAAGATTTGTCGATATTTTGTAAATTTTTCAAAATGACGTGTACTATTTTTCATGTAGGTATACTGTACTACCCCAACCCCCGACCCCCTTGAAGACCGCGCCTAATGTACGCTGCTGAGAGACCTGGACGTCTACTCTCTTTCTACGAAAACGTAATTTCGAAATAAACTCGCGACTTTCCAGCTCCGATTTTACTTCGATCCGTCGTTTTGTCCGTTTAAATGTTCTCCCCACAATGTTGGCCCACTGAAATTAGAGTATGCTTAGAACATTTAGACGTCAAACAATGTTGTATCGGACGAAACGAAGTAGAACGAGAGTAGAAAAGTCGCGAGTTTTTTTTTCGAAATTTCGTTTTTGTAGAAACAGAGTAGACGTCCTGTACCTTCTTCGGTAGCTCAAATTTCGGTGAGCAAAAGGGCCATTTGAAGCCAACTATTATAAATTCCACATAAAGACATCGGATCCTGCGCCGACTGCGCTAACTCAAAGCCCGTTAGTTAATACGGGCTAACTAAAGCTAGCTACTATAGGTCCTTCCAAAAAACAGGGGTCAAATATGTTTAGTTACATTTGATACGTTATTTTTTTTATGCATTTTAGTTATCTATTTCTCATCCATTACACAATGCCAACACGATGTTGGCGGATAATTTGACCTTGTACCAAACTAAAAAACTACATGACACGATTTACTTTTTTGTTGATATTCCAAAAATCCCTCTACACCGATTACAAAAATTTTTTTTGTGGGTAATTTTTTTTTTGTCTCAACTATGATCACACAAAAGAAATCATTTATTTTCAACACAGAGCTACGTCAAGCTCTAGTCTCAGCTACATACGTACCTACTTACAAAAAATACATTTGTATGATTTTACTTACGCGTGTACTGGTATTTTTCGATTTATAATTTCTTCATGATTATTTTGCAAAACCGTTATCGACCACACAGATGTCATTTCAAGTTGCATTAGGCTTCACTCGGGTTTGTAATCCAATCAATTTTTTGAAGATGATTTACTGTATTTTTCTATAAGTATACATAATTATATTTTCGTGAAAACTATGTAGGATATTGTATTAGTTTTCGGATTGTATAGTACAGATGATTTCAGCGAAATTATAACAAAATTAACTGGTGGCCTAGCGGTTAAAACGTGCGATTCACAATCGTGTGGTCGTACGTTCGAACCAGCACGTCTTAGTATTTTTCAAAGTGTGCAAGTTTGTCATTACCACTGGCTTTAACGGTGAAGGAAAACTTTGCGAGAAATTGTTGACGTTTGTAACATAAAAAGACTTGAACTTTGAAGCATGAACTTGAAAAATTCTTGGAAGATGTCAATTTTCTCATGATGGTTTGACGACAAACTTGTACACCTACACTTGGAAAAATACTCAAGAGGTGCAAGCGTGATTCGAGTTCATGACTTCACCATTTCGAAATCAGACGTTCTAACTACTAAAGTTCTCAAAAAATTAAAGGACATCTTTGACGAGATTAAACTATAACTCGGAACAATAACTGAAAGAAACAATAAAATCATTATTAAGTGTTTTTACAAAATGTTTTTTTTTAAATAATAGATACTATATAACAAACTGCAATATATCTCAAATTTCAAAATTGACATTTATTTTAGGTTTATTGGTTAGAGCTTTCTTTCTGGATGCTTTATATAAAAGTAAGTATGTAGTATAAAATGACAAAACATCGAGAGAGTACCTACTACTAAGGGTGATAGTGTTCAAACTGCTGAACTAATATTACCACTAGATATTCCAGTAACGCACTCTCAATTAGCAAGTTGAGGCAGAAAGTTTGCGACCGCTCTCGTATATATCCATTTGGTATAAAATACGAGCAAAGTGCAGAGTTAGACGGCGGTATCCTTTGGTGGCTATAATTTATGTGTGCGGAACTTCTAGACGTAGCGTCAGCCGAAAAAATAACAGTTTTAAGTGAGATCAAAAGAGCTGAGCAATTAAAAAATATAAAGAAGTAGACTTTCAAAATGGCTGCCTGCGTTTTTTTCGTAAGCAGTATAATATGCGGTTATAATTATATAGGTATTTTAAAACGCTGTAGATATGGTTTCAATGGTCGTTTGATTTACAATCTCTTCTCGAGAAACAAAGCAAGATATTAATGATTATTTTATGAGCGTTAAAGAAGATAAATCATATTTGAAAATTCATTTGAAGACGCTTTGTGCAAACCTTTTTAAAACTTTTTTTGATCTTGAATCAAAAAAAGCTGTTACATTACACTATGACCCTTAAAAGGTGAGGAAACATTGTAGAAAACAATAGTATTAACAGCACCCAAATCGATTTACCGTTACGAAAATTCATGACTTCGAAACTTGTACTAACGGTACCTATAAATACTTATATTCTTCACTCAAAGAAACAGACAGACAGAAACATATTCTAATAAACAAAATTGCAGTCCTAAATTGAGAGTTAATTGCTTCACGCGAACGATGCCCTTCATGAGTCAGCGCACTTCATATTGCCTTTTAAATAAGGCGAAATGGTCAAGCGCAGATTTATTTTAAAATTGATTTTTTTTTTCTTTTTTTTGCAGACGGTATTCCCGGTGCTGGGCGGACGAGCTGCGGCCTCGCGGTAATTGTACAAAAGTTACCATCCTCAGCGCGGCTCTCGTATTTGTTCCAACTTCCTTACTCGGCAGTCCGCGGCAGACGAGCGGCTCAAACGCAGCGATTCACACTGACAGTTAAATTTTTCTATCTACTTTTTTATAGCAAAGAATGACGGGATGAACATAACATCTGCCTGATGTTACTTAATTAACACGCCTGCCCAAAACAACTTCGTGTCACGTAGCTATTGGAACATGAATAGTCCAAATCATTACCTACCAGAGCAAAGCGGTTGTAACCAATAGATATAAGATGTTTTATCTGTATGCCTGTAATTTCACTGGAAACATAGCCCTTTCAAAAAAATGTTTGCCGATTCCTGGTAAGATAGGATAGTTAACAAAGGCGTGGTACTTCCCTAGGCTGAGTTTGGATAGAGTCCTAGCACTACAAATATTTCACTCATCATCATCAGCCTACCCTAGTTCACTGCTGGATTTATGCCTTTCCCATGGTTCGCCGCCTCGCCCGCTTTACTTTACGTAGTCTTAGGTTAGGGTCCACACTAAATTTACCACCTCCAATTAAGAACACATATACCTCAAAATTTAAAGGTTTTGCGACTGATATGACCGAACTATTGCCACTTTAGTTTGCTAGTGCGTTGAAATACCTAATATATTTATCGATAATCTTGGTTATCTGCCGGATCACCTCTTTCCAAAAGCACCTTCACCCGTCGCGATGTAAGCAAAAAAATTGCTAAATCCTAAAATGTTAAGCCCGATGAAAACGGAACGCTTAGAAAACTTGCAATTTTAATAAAATGTTGATACTTCCGATTTATAATACCTATCATCATCAACGCGGCATCTGTTTTTGTACCAACTTCTTAGTCCAAAGCAGACGAGCGACTTACACGCTGCGATTTTATTGCTACGCTTTTTATCTTCATCTATCCGCTTCAACCACATTAACCTACAAACACTTATACAAGCAACGCCCCGCGGCTTTGCCCGCGTAGTTCCCGTTCCCGTAGTTTATTATGTACACAGTTTTTCTAGAAATAAATTATTTTGTATTTGTATTTTGTAGTGGTCTCAGCAGAGTCCGCATGGGGAAGTACCACACCTTTGCCAGTTATTTTACCGCTAAGCAGTAAAGTGCAAACATTACTGTGTTCCGGTTTGAAGGGCAATGTGTCCAGAGAAATTACAGGGCTTAGAGATACAACATCTTATATCTCTGGGGGACGAGCGTAGTGCAGTGCTAGGTAATGATTTGAAGTCTTCATGTTACAATAGCTGAGTGTCACTGTGCTGTTATGCGGCAGGCATGTTGCTTACCATCAGGCACATGTCCTGCTCTTCTCGTCACTCTTTATAAAAAAAACAAAAAAAACTGTAATTCTGTGTTCCAAATGTCAACCTAGTTCACTATAGGACGAAGGCCTTTGGCCTTCGTCAAGGTCAAAGACAAAGATCTCCACAAAGACCGGTCTTGCTCCACTCGCATCCAACGATTTCCGGCGACCTTCGCCAGATCATCGGTCCAAATTGTGGGAGGCCTGCCAACATTGCATCTTCCGGTACGTGGTCGCCACTCGAGAACCTTTCCACCCCAACAACCATCAGTTCTGCGAGCCATGTGTCACGCCCACTGCCTCTTAAATTTGGCAGCTCGTTGAGCTTCATCGCGTCGGTTACTTGGGTTCTCCTGCTGATTTCTTCATTTCTGATTCTAACACGCAGAGAGACTTCGAGCATGGCTCTTTCAATTATCCTATGAGCCTTCCTATGACCTTAGAGCCTTCTTATAAAGCCCATAGTAAGCGACCATGTTAATTTCAGTAAAATCCGTGCAGTCGTTGGAACAAACACTTACGGAGCCACTTTCATCTTTATAATATTGGTGTGATGGAATAAATGTCAAAATGTTTTGTGTTTTAATTACGATAGGTATCTCGGATATATAGTTATCCCGGATTATGTCAGTACCTGGCCGTATTTGTTATTCCCAGGTATGAAAACTACAAAATGCGAGCTTTTATTTATGCAGGCTTTGAAACACCGCGCAATAAGCGAACGTCAACACACCGCGTTGTTTTTGTGAAGGCTAATTTTGAGTAGTAATTATCTACAGCATTCAGCTCGGTATTGCGCTGTTGACAAGGCCTGACAAAAGTTTGGGCATTTCACTGGATTTCGGACCAAATTCACAGCTTTTGAAGTGAGAGCTTCTTTAGTCAGCATTTTTTGGTAGGGGAAAGACTAAAGGTAGCGATTCACGTGGAGACAGCGACACGAGACCGTGACAGGAGACCGCGATCGGAGACCGCGACAGGAGACCGCGACAGGAGACCGCGACAGGAGACCGCGACCAGAGACTGCGACACGAGACCGCGACCGGAGACCGCGATACGAGACCGCGGCTTCGGCGCGTACTGGCGCCAATACAATGTACCTGCCGCGGTCTCCGGTCGCGATCTCTTGCCGTGGTCTCGTGTCGCGGACTCCGCGCGAACTGCTACCTTTACAGAAAAATCTTGTCTAAAACATACGGATTCGCACCATTGACATGCTAATCTGGCGGTATAGCAGCGTAGCGGAATAGACAAGCAGGATGTTTGCGTTAGACGCTTTGGGTAGGTGAAATCTTGTGATGTTGCGTTACCAACCTACATAATAATAGCAGTATCTATATCTGTAGCTATACATATGACGTATTCTAAGTTAAAAGCAAAGCGAGTTCCGTAAAAATAAATAAAAAGATACAATAGTTAAGTAAGCCGCGGGTAACACCGCCCGTTGAATAAAATCTACCTACCTAATAAAAACAGCCATAGGGACTGGCGATATAAGTGTTATTATTATAAATGCTAAAAGTGTGAATATTATAAATGCCAAATGCGTTTGATTATTGTCAGTACTGTACGATAACTACGCAGGCAAAATCATAGAGCGCTGCTAGTACTCATATAAATACTTACGTCTTTCCATCGGTACAAGCTATTTTCGTAAATAATTTTGAAGCAATGAACCAACGCATCTCCACGGTCCTTTTTAAGGCCCCAACAACTCGCATGTTTAAAACGCGCCTCGGAGAGTTCAAATAAAGCGCATATTTACCCAGGCCTGACCAAATAAAACGGATAAATAAGACCCGGACCTCATTAACTGGAATTCTTCGCAGGTAATAGGGGGTCGACGAAATATGAGAGCGGTAAACAAATGGCCATGATTGAGGGTAATGAATTAAGGATCGTGTGCAGAGGGCCGTATCTTGAATTAGGTATAGTATAAGCATAAGTTACGGCTGGTCTAGTCGGCAGAACGGGCCTCTGGTTCAAATCTGCGCACCACGGTCTTTTTGAAGTCATGTGCGTATGTAATGCCGCTAACCGCTAAAAACAGTGAAGGAAAATATCGTCAAGAAACTGACATGTACCCAGAATCTTTGGAGGATGCGTGTCATCCATAAACCCAAACTGGACTAGAATGCCTCGAGTTCTAGCAGTGGGTTTTTTTATAGTAAAGAGTGACGAGACGAGCAGAACATGCGCCTGATGGTAAGCAACATATCTGCTACATAACAGCACAGGGACACGCAGCTATTGTATGAAGAGTCCAAATCATTATCTAGTACTACACTGCGCTTGTCACCCAGAGATCTAAGATATTGTCATTGATATTGTCTCTAAGCCCTGTAATTTCGCTGGTAACATCAGCCCTTCAAACCGGAACACAGTAATATAAACACATTACGTAGAATAGCTTGGCGGCAGAATTGGCAAAGATATGGTACTTCCCCAGGCGGGCTCTGCCAAGAGTCTCACCACTACAAAATATTTACAATATTAAGAAGGCTACTTATGCTTTCTGATATACTCGTACATATACCTCTGTCGGAATTACATAGAGTATTCTTTATTGTGACACAAATGGGGAAATATTACAGTAAGCCTACTTAGTACTAATTAAATAACTAAAACTTAGTACTAATGAACTAGCAACACCACAAACGGCCTTAGAAAGCAATCTATTTCAGTCAAACAGCTTAGATGGAATTCGTCCACGGAAAGATTAGGCGAGGAGAGGTGACATTTAGTACAACCTTTGCTTAGTTTGGGGTCAAATGGTGTTGTGTGTGAAATGTTTACCAGTATTTACCAGTACCAGGTACTAGGTACTCATTAAATATTATATCATAATAGAAATTATTGTACATAATATATCTACATACTCTTATTTTTTAATTATATTTTGGAAACGATTTAAAGCTGCCTTGTCTAACTTCGTGCCGCCAAATTTATTTACAGTGGTTAACCCGTTTAATATTGTTTTCACAGATCTACATTTTATAAAATAAAAGTAGTCTAAGCTACTTGTTAAAGTTTACTGCTTCTAGTTCCGCACAAAGTTTAACTACCTATGGTAAATGGCGCGAGTATTTTGGTTTGAGTTTTAGATCCTTTGATATACAATAAGAAGACAGTGAGAGCGTGATGTAGTTCAAATATATTACTACGGCCCAAATGTCTCCATTCCGAGGCCTCACGTTTGTGGCGCACAATGAAGTCACACATTTACGACTAAATTAAACAGAAACAAGCAAAACAAAGCGGTCCTTATCGCCGACACTTGAAACAACAAAAACAATTCGAGCACAAAAAAAAAAATGGGGAAAAAACAAAAGGTTAAAAGTTGTCCTTATTTGAATTTTCATTAAAACTTTCTCCCGTCAGGAACAAAGAACATTTATATTAAAAAAGTCCGGCCACCGCCAGATAAATATCTGTAGTCTCGAGAGCGGCCGAATTTCAACTTTTAGGGACAGAGTAGGAAGGAGCGGACAGAGGGCGTACTTCAGAGGACTTACGTAAGTACATACGGTTACATTACGTACAAAAATGGATATCAGCGTACGTATAATTATTGGTACGTTTCAGTCTCAAAACTAGCTTGAGCAAGGTTTGGTACGCGTCGTGTCGACCAAGGATAGGGAGGTCATGGGGGTCATGACTCCCCCCTGGGCTGGGTCCAGTAACTATGTAGACCACTAATTAAAAAGCATGCATGTACTTATCGCACAGTTTTGTGGCTTGACCACGGCTATGTGACCATCCGCTGGATTTGTCCTTGGGACAGGAAAAGGTTTTTGAAAGTTAGAGAAGCTCTGGTCCCCAAAGACCAAGTGTCTGACCACCACATAACTCACCACTTGCGAGGTTTACATATTTACATGTACCTCTATCTATGTCACCGTAAAATTGTAAACTCCGTCAGATTATAATCCAACGCGTGAGATTATTATCCTACGTTAAGTAGTTTGTAACTTGACGTGGTTATATTGTAACCAGACGGTATTTACAAAGTTTACGGTAACAAATTCTATCGGTGACGGTCCACATTCTTAACAGTTATTATGTTAATTGTTAAAAAAACGGAAGTTCGTATAACAACAACATCTATCTAGCCAATATTTGAAAGGAATATTACAAAATACATTTCTTAAAAGTCTAAGAGTCCGGTATCTACTGGACTTTTTAAAACTACTGGTCTAGTCTGGGTTTAATTTCATCGGCTGCACAACTCGCGGTTAAAAGTAGGTATCTAATGTAAAAGTGTTGATGATTGCAATAGGACAACAATAAACAAAGTATGTGTAAGGTACTCGTATCATTTAAATAAATAATGAGAAAACGCTGTGTTTGACACTATCAATTGATACCTAGCTTTAAATTAAATAAGTTCTACTATTTAAAATAGCAATCACATTGCATAATAACTGCACTACAAAATCCAGCGTATAATTTAATCTTCTCCGCGCTAAAATAGTTTCCAGGACACTCTAGAAATTTCCATCGAGTTAGCGAAGTTGTCGTAATTTGTAAAGTTGTCAGTTGGGCATCTGTTCTCTTCCGCCCAGCTCATTACCGCTCGCGCCGCAAGACCCGCCCAGCCGCCGCCGCCGCCTAACTTCACGGCGGGTAGGGCTGCTACGGTCAATTGAAGATTTGCTTTAACAGATTTTTTAACAATAAGAATTTATAAAAATAACCTCTTTACAGTATCCTGAAACTAGATGATTTATTTTCTCCGAGATTTTTTCGAAAACTGCCACATAGTCCAGTAACTTTGTCGCCTGAAAGTATGGAGTAGTATGTGTTAAATCCGGTAGAGCTGATTTTTTGCAGACTTGTTTATGATGTTGGCCTAATGATTAATCCAAGTTTGTGACCTCGAGCGGCGAACGCGTAATTATGTAATTCGCCATTTTGTGATTTGAAATTTGTTTTGGTGTATTAATACTCTACTAGTCAAGCCCTTTCATTTGATACCCATATTGAGGTAGATTGCGATGAAATATTTGGTCCGCCATTTGGTGGAGGCGGCCATCTTGAATCGATATTAACCAAAAATAGCTCAAAACATTAACACAAAAATGAATCTTCAAATAAAAAAACTGCCCATCCGTTTGAGCTCTACGGTGCCATAGACAGATACACACACAGACAGATACAAAGAGAGACAGACCTGTATGTGTGTCTGTCTGATTGCCAAGCAGACTTCGACGTCAAACTTATTACACCTCTTTTATTGGTCGGGGGTTAAAAACCGCAGTAACTGTGCCATAAAGTGGTCAAGTAGGAGTTAAAATATTGCAAAAAAATTGCAAAATTCGAAAAAAATATAAACTTTGAAAGACTTATTCTCAGAAACTATTGAGTGTACAGAGACAATTCTAGTATCATGTTGTAACAAATTTAGTCTACTTTATAAACGCCATAAGAAAGTTTTTCAAAAACTAGTTGTTTAGGGTTATAATCGCCAAAATTTGAAAAATAAACGATTTTTAGCGGTTTTTTTCGATTTTTGACAAATTTGCGTTTGACGCTCGAGGTCACAAACTTGGATTAATCATTAGGCCAACATCATAAACAAGTCTGCAAAAAACCATATCTACCGGATTTAACGCATACTGTAATGTATAAAGTTACTGGACTAACACTGATTTCGATAATATTTATACGGCATCACCTCTGAACTATGGTCTACCATAAAAGAACCATGAAAATCAATTCACAATTGGCGAACCTATCGCGTAACAACAATAAAATATACCGAATTGAGAACCTCTTCCTTTTTTGAAGTCGGTTGAAAATAATAATTCAGACGACAACAGTTTTAATTAGAATAATCAGTCAGTCGGCCGACACACAATTTGTGTACTAATAAGTCAGACGACATCAGTAAGAAATTGGTCGTAAAAATGAGTCCGCCGACATTTTCATGGTAGAAATATCAGTCAGCCGACTCAAATACACCTTTTGCAAAGCCATCCTTAATTTAGTGGAAAATGTTTTTTTTAATAATTTAGAGTGACAAAATCAACAAGACATGAGCCTGATGGTAACCAGTACGCCTGCTGCCATTGTCGCAATACCACGCATTTATTTTAACACATGGAGGCCAAATTACTTTCTATCACTCTAGACTCTAGAGCACTACACAGCCGCTTTCGTCACCGTTGTCGCCCAGGTGTAAAACAATTTATATCTTCGGCCAAGAATTTCCTCAAGAATTTTCCATCAAACGGGAAGCCATAATGTTTACACATCACTACTTGACAGTAGAATAACTGTGCGAAGCTAAGGTACTTCAAGGACTGAGCAAAGTACCCCGATACTACAAAACTATTTGGAATACGCTGACATGTTTGTGTCAAAGACTACCACGAAGCGAATGTCGTCCCACAAAACACGTAACCCTATTCTCTGTTCATAATAGAGGCGACTCTAACGGCCCCCGTAGGGTCATAAAAGGAACTTCATTAACACGATCTCTTGATGGAAAATGGTAATGAACACTTTTACGCTGAAGCGTTTTAAATGTATAAGTTCAAATAACTATATTTTTGTGTATAACCTGCTCTTAGAAAAAAAAAATACAATCTCACTCTTGTTTTCAAACTAATAAATAATAATAAATATAAATAAATAAATAAATATTGGTGGACAATTCACACACAACACCATCTGACCCCAAACTAAGCAAAGCTTGTGTGATGGCGGCCAGATAGCTGATATAATACTTATATAGTTTTAAATACATACTTATTATACATAGAAACACCCAGACACAGTGCAAACATTTGAATTCATCACACAAATATTTGCACTGGGTGGGGATCGAACCCACGACCCTCGGCTTCGCAGGCAGAGCTACTACCCACTAAGCCACAAGGCCAGTCAAACTACATTAGTATCATTAATTATGATAGTTTTACAGTTACAGGGTTAACAGAGTTCCCAATATTTAAATGCAGAATTATGTACCATGTTTATGGGTAAACTTACAAAGTATCATCGGTTACTTTTTCCGTGAACATGATACGTGAAAGTGCATCAAAATATTGGAAATTCATTAATAAATATTTATAATCACAGTAAATATCAATAGAATGCAAAAACACTTTATTAAAAAACCACAAAGTAGAAATACCTATACAAATGTATCTATGAATATTAAAAAATAAAAATAACACTATTAACTAAGTATAATTTTAAAAATTCTGTAATAATTAATAAATACTAGTGTCATTACACTGAGCTATGAGCTACCGTGATATCTTAAAACAATGATGGTTTCAACCTAAAACCGTAATATTGTGGATTTTTTTTTTGTTATATTTGTGGAGGCGTATTATTGTTGCTCAATCACGTATGTCTAAACGGATTGGCTTGAAATTTGGAACACAGAACATACTATTCTGAAACAACACATAGGCTACTTTTTATCCCGGAAGAATATATGGAATAAAAACTACGGGTACTGCCTAAAACCTATAGACATAGCTTTATTCTAGGCAAACATTTATACATACAATAGGTGTTTGTATTCTTTTGACGATAAGTAAAGGCTGATTTACATCAGACGAGCGAATGCTCATTCTATCCCCACTGTATCAAATTCATTTGGTGTAAACAAATGTAGAGCATTCTTTCGTTGTTTTGTTTGCGTTCGCAAAGATTCTATGGAATATTCTAAGAATGCTCGCTCGCTTGATGTAAACGGTACTAGAGCGTGCGAACAGATTCTTAGAGCGTTCTTGCGTGTTCGGACGTGCTCGCTCCCCGGAGCGGTCTCTTCAAAGTGAGCATTCGCTCGGCTAATCTAAATATCTATCGTGCAAGAATTCTAGTTCTTGGTTCTCATTCTTGCTCGATGATATTTTGGTGTACCTAAACGCTACGAACGATCATTCGTTTACACTAAAAGATCGAGAAAGAATGCTCTTGTTCTAGCACTAGCTCTATGTTCGTTCAGTTTAAATCGGCCTTGAAAAAACTATTCCGATTTGACTTGTTGATCAAATATTTGACAGTTTTTTTTGGCTTATAGTAAATGTGCGGAATAACATTTAAAATATTTTAGATATTCCTCATACAACAACACTTTCTACTCCTATTGGACTTGAAAGTCCCACACTTTCACTTTCTCTGTGGGCAGACTCATTACCAACGAACCACGAAGTCATATGGAAGTAAAACACCGTATTTTTGTGCCCAGTCATTGAAAATGAATTATTGAGCACAGCCCTGATTGGCGATGGCAATTTGTAAGGCCGGTAATGAGATTTCGGGCTGGGATGGGCGTTAGGCGTCATTTATTAAAGAAAAGTTGCTATTTCGACGCTTGTCGGAGGGAAATGGACCCATAACGGGAATTAACGATGGGATCTGCGTAGTCTTCTATCCTTTCTACGTTTAAATTGGGAGAATTCACGGTATCACATATAGATAACTGGTAGTATCCCATGGTTCCACTCGCTAAGGCTCGATCTTGTTATTTCGTAGATCATATCGTCGCTTAACATCAGGCGAGATGATGGTCAAGTGCGAACCTTTTTATAGTAAAAAAAAATCATTAGGATAAAAATGTGCCTCTATCTTATTATACCATCAGAGTATATTTATATTCTAACCATCTTCCAAATTTCAACTCGATCCGTTCAGCCATTCACCAACCGTAAATGACCAACAAACATCAAAAAACTACAAATATTCAAACTTTCGCATTTGTAATATTAGTAAGAAATAGGATTGCACAAAGTAACTCTTTCTATGTATTATTTTGGCACTGTAACTATTAAGTCGAGCTTGTACTATCATAGCACACGTGGCTAACCCTTTAATTCTAAGTAAGTAAATAAGTAAGTATGTAACTTAAAAATGGACAACGATTAATTTTCAGAAACAGTTTTTTGTGTTTTTTTTATGTTTACGAATAACGGGAACTAAGATGTAACACAACTATCTAAAACAACTGTTTACTCTAAATTTGAATTGATGTAGGTTTACAATACACAATACAAATACATTCAAAATGTATTTCAATTCTAAATGTATGTTCTAAATATATACGCAGATGTAATTACCCCCGCAATAGAAAACCATGTTGGCTTCGACCTTTTCCCTGGTAAAATTAAAATTCTCAAACAATCCGCACTTTGAAAAAGATATATGAGGGTGTTCTTTCATCTTGCTCGCCTTGGAAAGGGGTGATTACGGTAACAGTCACATTTAGCATTCCAAATAAATTCAAATATTACTTAAGTACAAAATGGTGTCGTTTCGTAATATTTTTGACATTATAAACGTTAAAATGTCTGTAAAACACTTTGGCTTGATTCTACTTTTTTTGCTTTAGGTAACCCTCGCGTAGATGGTCGTAACATTTTATATTTTTATAATACACTTCTTGGTTATAAAAAGATATAATTATTTATAATGTAACAATTACTTTCTTCTTGTTGAATTTCTTCAGCTTTTTGGCAAAATGATCTTTTATCTAACGAACCTTTACGTGATTTAGAGCAAATAAAAATAGAGTCAAGTTCATAAAGCGTTACATACATTTTTAACGTTTATTATGTCAAAAATATGGATTATATTCACAAATTGGCGGAGCTATCGCGCAAATACATATACAAAAAAAATATACAACCCAATTGAGAAATAATATGTTTTTTTTTTGGAGTCTATTATTAGTAATAAAAAATGACATTCATACCCAATACATTTAAAATCATTCGCAGATGACAACTACCGTAATACACTTCCAAAGGAACCTTAGTCGTTTGCGGGTACGCCTGAGGGGGCAAACGGACCTAAAGGGGTCGGTAGGAGGCCCCGTTAAACTTGGGGGCCCGGGTCAAAGTTGTAATGCCAGCCTTCCTCTGCTCGATAAGGGTAGGAGTCGAAAATAGCTAGAAGAACACACTTTCACAAAGATATATTTAAAATGGCGTTAGAATAGATTCTACTCGTAAAGTATATTAATGGTAATTAATTAATGTACGACTGTACGTATTGTACTTAGAGGTTTGTAACGTTACATATTGGCTTTACAATATGTGAGCGTACATTTTCTTCCTATTTCATCCCAAAATCACCACTTATTCATAGGAGACTATGTGGATACCTACATACCAAATTTTCATACAACTAATATCTTTTCAATCGTGTCCTCACGATAAAGCATATTTTTCTTGTTATAATAGTAGTATCCTTTATGTATTTATTTCACTCCAAACCTGTAAAAATCCAGTTTTTCTTTTTTTTTATTTATTCATTTTTTTTTTATTATTGGCTCGCGGGTTCAGCAGCCTGCAGCAGGTTCAGCAGTTCACAGCAGGATCAGTAGTCCGCAGCCCATAGCAGGATCAGTAGTCCGCAGGGAATGGCACTTTTGTATAATTTTCTTTGCACCTTTCAAGGTATCTAGATGTTACTCTCTTCGAAGACAAATGTTGTCTGACCATCTCAGTTTCCTAGATTTTACATGAAAACTTTCAGTGGTTCAAGTCTAGAATAAGAGAACAGTTCATTTTATTGCGACGGAACAAAAATTGTTTAAACCTTTCAGTTTGTATCGACACACTGAAAGATTTAAATAATATACTGTAAAATGATCGACCGTAGTTAAATAAGCTCGCAGTGGAAGGCGGGGAGAAAGTTGGGAGTCCCGGGCAAAAGTTCCCCGACCGGACCTCCGCGGCGGTTATTTATGGGCCTCTCGGGTCCGGTGAAGTGCCCGCCGAATATAAATCCTGGGCAAGACTTAAAATAAGGGTTTAAACCCCTCCAGTGAAATAGGTCGGTCGGTAGTGGCGTGCGGTTTCGGACCAATCGAGGTTTTTTAGAATAAGTTATTTTATTCGGTGCCAGTGATTTTGTTTCAAAGCCATTTTGAATTAGCGATTCCTTCCACGAGTAACTTGGATTGTTTAGTTTCGGTTATTTTTTACTTATTTTTGGGTTAGTATTGAAAAGTAAACATACGTATTTGTTTAATTCTAATTGATGATATGGTTTCATTTTCTGACTGTTATAAGTTTGAACTAAAGTAAATATTTTTTTAAATTCTTAATGTTCTTGATATTTAAAAAGGAATATAATACTGAATAACAAATGATAGTAGTATAACTAACACAACATTTGTGTGAAATTTTCGAATATTTTTATGAAACTCCTGGTATAATAGAGTATTATTACATTGGGCCCGTGGGGGCCGGAAGCTCACCTCATCTTCAAAAGCAATTCCGAGCGCTTGGTCGACGCGACGCGTGACCAAATAAATGCTGGCGTTTATTCAGCCCAACGCCTAAGCATTGCCATTCAGCGTGATAATGCCTCCAGCACGCAGGGTTCCGACTGATAGTGGGCTTGAACATCTTGGTTATCTGTAGACCTTCATTGGCAGCTGTGAGTAGTTAAGTATGTAGCGTAGTGTAGTTCTCATTGTATTTTAGTTTTGATAATAAAGGGTCTGCCCATAAAAAAAAATGGTAGTCATAGGAACTGCCGATAGAAGTGAAAACTTATAACTCAGAATTTGATAGCTTACCTTGGAAACTACACGGGTGTAACCGGAGGGCGTGGCCTCGCCATCATGGCATGGCCATCTAGAAATGCGTCAGCAATTCCCATTGGCTCACGCATTTCTAGATGGCCATGCCATGATGGTGCGGCCACGCCCTTTCAGCATTTCCCATTGGCTGACTAATTTCTAGATGCCCAATCGCCAAGGTCCCGAGTTTACCCGAAGATTTCTTATCATACCCGAGCGTGATGGGTGAAATCAATTTACACCCCACGAAAAATTTGTCTAAGCGCGCCTAAAGAAGTTTTCTTACATCGAATTTGGTGTATCTCTTGTCTGTCAAATGGTTGGAGTGGTCATAGAATTCGATGGTATAAGAATATAATAACGCTTTGCATAGTTTGGGGCTAGATGGTATTTATTGTGTGAGAAATCTCTACTACTTAATATTCATTTATTGTCTTATTTATTTATTGGATAAATTGTTCCTGAGTGTAACACGTGGAAGATGGGTAATCGGGTCCACCGCATGACTAAATCTGCTTTGGATTTGTTATTGTTGTCTCTGTCATTTTAAGCGAAAAGAAAAGAGAGAGCAATATTATTATAGAACAGATTTAGTTAGGCGGAAGACTCTCCGGTCTCGCTGCTCAGTTGGTATCACGGATATCGGGTTCGTGGGTGGGTTTGATTCCTTCCTAGGATAACCGTTTGTGTGATGAATATAGATGTTGTTTTTGTCTGGGTGTTTCTGTCTATTTATACGTCTGTCTGTAATTAAAATCAGTTTTTTTTTTAAATAAAGAGTGACGAGACGAGCAGGACATGTGCCTGATGGTAAGTCACATGCCTGCCACATAAAAGCACAGTGACACGCAGCTATTGGAACATGAAGAGCCAAAATCATTACCTAGCACCGCACTGCGCTCGTCACCCAGAGATCTAAGTTGTTATATCTCTAAGCCCTGTAATTTCTCTGGAAACATTGCCCTTCAAACCGGAACACATTTAAACATGTGTTCTATTAGCTATCTAGCTTGCACAGCACAAGCTTTGCATAGTTTGGAGCTTATTGGCTTATTGGAAAAAGTTCAGCAATTATGTTACGTTAATTCTAAATTTCTACCTTTAATTGGAACAACTTGATCTTGATGTTGGGTTGAATATAATGATTAATTTAATGGATTGACTAACAATGTTTTACAGTGCATTTCAAGCTAGCAGGATCGGCTAACAAACATTATTTTAAAATGCACTCTAGTATCAGCTACCTAAGGGCAATGTTTCCAGAAAAATGACAGGGCTTAGAGACATAATATCTTAGATCTCTGGGTGACGAGCGCAGTGCAGTGCTAGGTAATGATTTGGACTCTTCATATTCCAATAACTGCGTGTCACTGTTTTGTTATGTGGCAGGCATGTTGCTTACCATCAGGCAAATATCCTGCTCGTCTCGTCACTCTTTATTTAAAAAATGTAATGTATGTTGTACACAAAATATAATTATAATTTCATCTATTACAGCTTACCTAACCATTTTAAAACTGGGAGAAAAGAATACCCAGCTTTGTTCATAATTTGACACGTGTAACTTTAAAAAAATTAGTAATTCAGTCGGGTTTCAGCAAATTCTATGTTTATTTAGGAGCAGCTCTCAGGCAGTCAGCATAGGACATAAATAAGGTACACCTATCCCTCGTTTTCCCTACGTGGCGTCACCGAAGTGTTTGAAGTGAAATTTATTCATATTCGAGGACAATCTGGGAAAAACAGACAGCGATGTACCCTGTTTGTAGCGGACTTCGAGCGGTAAAGTGCGCGCACTTCACAGGCCTGGGGCTTGGGCTTAGTTATAAGTGATGGGCGGCGTACAAGAAACCCCCTAAACGGTTTACACTTGACCGCCTTTTCGCCTGGTGTTAAGCGACGATGCGGTCTAAGATGGAGTGTACTTAGAAGAAAAACCGATTCACTGTCGATTTGAAGACACCAAGATTGTAAACATCGGGAAAAACTCACTCCGGAAACGCATTCCGCTTTCCTTTTCTTGTCTCGCAAGGAGAGAGTCAATGCCATACCCCACCACACTGACAGATGACGCAGGACTCCGATAAATGCTTCAAACATTGTTTCATCACGATGTTTTCCTTCACCGGTAAAGTCAGTGGAACAAACAGGTAAATTTGCACTTGGTAACATACAATTAAATTAATTTATTCCTTGAGAATAGGTATACAACAATACAATTTAACATTGTATTGTTAAGTTTGTGCTAAAGTCTTTCTACCTCAGCCAATATTATTGCACATTTTTTGTATAAAAATAATTGCTGATACAATAGTACTAAATAGTTTTCTGATAATACAGAGTGCAGGTGCAGGTGGGATTAGAACCTCATGGTTATGAATCGTTTGATCTAGCCACTACGCCACCGTGTCTTTGCTTAAGAAGGGTGACGAGTAGTAAATATATTTATAAACTAGTAGTGGCGCCCCATGGCAGTGCATCCTCACTCTCTTAAGGGTGTATGGTTCGTCAGATGGCGTAATGTTAATTTGGGCAACTTACAATATCTACTAAACTACTGAATGTTTAATTTTGAAATTCATGTATAATAAAGTTCAGGATATACTCGACAGTAACTACTATTCGAAAACACGTTTTCATAAAATTTTCTCGATAGAAAAAAATCGCAAAGCTACCTCTATTTTTCTAAATTTACGTTTATAAAAATTTATTACTCAATAAATACAGAAGCTAGATTCTTGAAATAACGTATGATAATTTGAACAAGTATAAGGATTTAATCATATTAAAATCTTTTTAAAATAACCATTATTATATTTTTAAGGAGAAAAAAACCAACAATTCGAGCGACGAGCCAAAATTTTTTAGTATCGCTTCGGCTTTCGAAGGGGATACTCGCGCCGTTTGCCGCTCTCACTGAACTGTACGACAGTTACGTGTTTATTTAAATAATTTTTCTTTAAAAATAACGAAACCTCGCGCTGCTCCGTTTGACTTTCGACCTTATCCTTAGAGGTTTATAGACTACTTTAGTATATATAGTCAACTGATAAGTCACTTGGATACTAATATTTATTCTGTGGCATGGTGCGATTGGGGTACTAATATTTATTCTGTGGATTGGGGATCAGCCCGTGTAGGCCATCCGCCGCTACTAACAACGTCCCGCGGTGTTACCCGCGTAGTTCTCGTTCACTTTATTTTTCCGGGATAAAAAGTAGTGTTCCAAAGATCACACGTTGCGACGTGATTGAGCAACAAACATCCAAACATTGAGGTTTCAAATCCAAGATGGCGGCCACCACAAAATGGCGAATTGATTTTTTTCACTACTACTCAATATGGATATCAAATGAAAAGGCTTGACTACTAGAGTACTATGTACGACAAATTGCAAATCCAAGATGGCCGCCACCGCAAAATGGCGAATTTTTTTCAGCACTACCTCAATATGGATATCAAATGAAAGGGCTTGACTAGTAGAGTACTATGTACTACGACAAATTTCAAATCCAAGATGGCTGCTACCAAAAATGGTGAATCAATCAATCAAGTCACTACTGAATTTAGTCGCTACTGAATTCAGTCGCTACTGAATTCAGTCGCTACTGAATTTAGTCGCTACTGAATTTAGTCGCCACTGAATTTAGTCGCTACTGAATTTAGTCGCAACTGAATTGAGTCACTACTGAATTTAGTCACTACTGAATTTAGTCGCTACTGAATTTAGTAGCTACTGAATTTAGTCGCTACTGAATTTAGTCACTACCTACTGAATTTAGTCGCAACTGAATTTCTACTGAATTTAGTCGCGAAAGACGTTGCGACGTGATTGAGCAACAAACAAATATAAAATAAAAACAAATATTGAGATTTCAATCCAAGCCACAAAAATTGTGAATCAATCATCTTTTTCAGTTCTACCTTAATATGGATATCAAATGAAAGAGCTTGACTAGTACAGTACTGTATACTACGACAAATTTCAAATCCAAGATGGCTACCACCACAAAATGGCGAATCAATAATCTTTTTCATTACTACCTCAATATGGATATCAAATGAAAGGGCTTGACTAGTAGAGTACTATGTACTACGACAAATTTCAAATCAAAGATGTCTGCCACCACAACATGGCGTATTTTTTTTTCAGTACTAAGTACCACAATATGGATATCAAATGAAAGGGCTTGACTAGTAGAGTACTATGTACTGCGACAAATTTCAAATCCAAGATGGCCGCCACCAAAAATGGTGAATCAATCATCTTTTTCAGTACTACCATAGAATAGATAATACAGATAGAACGGACACTCCCCACCCCCCGCCAATTTCAAGCTTCCTCCCCCTCGCGGACGCGAGGCGGACTCTACGAAGGGTTATTATATCGGACGATAATTTTCTATGAGAATACGAACATGATGCTGTATTATTTAACAAAATGGTACCAAATTTTTCGTATATTATACGAAACAAGAATAAGAGATTTTTAATTTCATAAGAATTTCTACAAAGATTGAATCATTTTTATAAACTGTGTTAAGCTATTCAGGTTAGAAGTACGCGCCAACACTGAAGTCCTGTGACGAGCCTACCTATAATGAAATACGCGAAATGTGGAGTGATTAATTAATATATTGTCAGAATAAAGTTTTCTCTTTGGGTAAGTGTACTTAACTAAAAATCAATTCGTCCATGGTACCTTTATTATCTCCTATTTTGTTTTAAATCTTCTCCCTTCTAATTGTTGATGAAAGTAATATTTACCTACATTAAAGATCGAACACTAACTAGGTAAGATTGTAAGCCACTTAACACAGGCAGGTGAACTCACGGGTCACAGCTATTCCATAAAATAATTTAGTAACCCTAGATGACACGCACACATGCGTAAATGTGTTCGAACGACATATGCATAGTTGTGTGAGTGTAGGTATGTCGACTTCACCGTTTGTTTGGAGTTTAGGCCGAGTGTCCGGGGTGTGGTACTACCTCAATATGGATATCAAATGAAAGAGCTTGACTAGTACAATACTATATACTACGACAAATTTCAAAACCAAGGTGGCCGCCACCACACATTGGCAAATCATTATTTTTTCCCCACTACCTCAATATGGGTATCAAATGAAAGGGCTTGACTAGAAAAGTACTTATTACATACTACAACTAGCTGAGTGAATTTAGTCGCTACTAAATTTGGTCGTTACTGAATTTAGCCGACTGAATTTAGTGGTTACTGAATTTAGTCACTACTGAATTTAGTCGTTACTGAATTTAGCCAACTGAATTTAGTCGCTACTGAATTTAGTTGCTACTGAATATAGTCGCTACTGAATTTAATACTAGGTATAATGAATATTATAGACAATAGACAATTATACACCTGTGCCAGTTATTCTACCGCCAACCAGTAATGTGAAACAGCAGTACATTATTGTGTTCCAGTTTGAAGGGCAATGTTTCCAGAGAAATTACTGGCCTTAGATATATTATAACATCTTAGATCTCTGGGTGACGAGCGCAGTGCACTGCTAGGTAATGATATAAACTCTTCATGTTCCAATAGCTGCGTGTCACTGTGCTGTTATGTGGCAGGCATGTTGCTTACCATCAGGCACTTGTCCTGCTCGTCTTGTCCATTTTTATTTAAAAAAAAACCTATATTATCTATTATTATAAAATAAATCTCACTAAATTGGTAACACCAAGCAGTAATGTGCAGACATTACTTTGTTCCGGTTTGAAGGGCAATGTTGCTAGAAAAATTTCAGGGCTTAGAGATATAACATCTTAGATCGATCGATCCAGATCGATATAGATAAATAGATGTGCCCTGAGCACCTTGACATTGGTAGTAAACTGTGTCTCTGTGTGTATATCGTAAGAGGTTTACAAACAACCAATCTACTTGACCTCTAGAATCGCTAGCGGCAAGATATGATGTGGTTCTACTTATTTTGGTTGTTGACAACGAATAGTGATAGGTAAACCGGTTCCTGCAACCGACTAAAACGGAAAGAGTGAGCTCACTCTTCCCAACGTTGACATGATTGCGTGCGCCCTGAAGTTTGGGAGGGCGCATCTTGGGTTCTACGATCTAAGGCCTATCCATTGTATACTGTGTGTAATTTACAGTGTGTAACTGTGTGAAAATTTAAGACTTCAATGGTAGGTATCAAATAAATTTTATCAAAATCCAAGCAGATAATTAGGTAAGTATGTAAGATGTCGGGCACCTTGTAACAAGTTTTATTCAGTCAATAATTTTATTTAGAAGAATTGATATCTTTACTGGTGTTGATAATCATAAGTAAATCCGGTCTACTCGTCCGGCATTGAACGTGGTAGGTAATTCCGCGTAAGTGAAAGAGCGCGCGCGCACTGACTACTATGAGTAACTATGGATTCAGCTGTGACGCATAGCCGCGGGGCGCGGCGCGCGCGATCTCCGCGGAGCGGGTGACGGCTGCGGGCTGCGACGAAGTGGGGGCGAAATCTGAATTCGAGCTGAGGTTGGGTGGGCTCTTAAGGTCGCGCGCTTTTAGCCTACCGCTAGACCGTTCCTTCCAGGAAACAAGTGACAGTCGGTTGTCGGACGCACGGCTGAGCGCTCGCGCAAAACGTTTCCCGCGCATATTGTTAATAGATATGTCGTAAACCCTCCGCGCTAGACAGGGACAGAGTTACGCGTTAGAAGAGAGAGTTGAAAATCGCGACAGATATTGAGCGCTAATGCGAGCTGAATTGAACTTTGTTGTGTCCCAGCAAGAGTCGCTATTTATATAATTGTTTTTGGTAAGTGAGCCTTCTGTACTAATATTTATTATGTGCCCATGGTGTTACCCGCGGCTTGTCATTAAATTTTAGGATAAAATTTATTTTTGTCATATGCTATTCCCGCAAGTGAATTTCATTATGTCTCTACTATAATGTAATAGTACCTACTTATTAATACATAATATTCGGCGGAAACCACTAACTTTAACAGGATTTGTAGAAGAATAGTCACAAATCACAATACAATCTTAATGGATTTTCACTTTAAAACGAATCCCTGCATAACCTGCCCCGAACTCCGAACTACTAGTCCCGGCGCAAAGGTGCCCAAAGTTTATCTATGCATTCAAATATAAAAGTAGCTCATGACTAAATTATATTTCGAGAAAAAAAACTCACGAAAATCTATTATATAATAGGCTGGTAACAAACGCCACGGAAGCAGTCAGTGTATATTATTTTAAAGATAAATAGAAACCATGTCTTTCATACCTTGTCCCACAGCCCACAGCGTGATGTCGCACACAATTCCTCATTAAACCGACACGGGGCGCTTACTACATATCGTCGTACCTACGCTATATTCGCGGGGCCTATGATACATTTCTACGTGTCAGATATTTGTTTTTTAAATAATGCTAGCAACACTTCGTGGTTTTCCCGCATAGTTTCCGTCCGCGTTATTTTCCTGTGAGAAAAGGCTATGTGTTGTTCTAGACTACATAATCTACTAGTGGACCGTCCCGGCTTCGCCCGTGGATGTCTATGGACTATGTAATGGATAGTCTAAAACACTCAGGGATTACGCACATATCGAACGGTGAAATAATTCTTGAAAACGGTCCTGTCTTGATATTAGCGCGTTCAAACAAAAAGCTTCTTAGGCTTTATAATATTAGTATAGATAGATAGATAGATTAACTCTTTATTGCACTTAATTTTAAAATAAAACAAAAGTTACTTATAATAGAACCAAATAAAGTAGCAATTGGCGACCTTATCACTAAAAGCGATCTCTTCCAGGCAACCATAGGATGGAAAGAGAGATTTGAGAATATATATATGTGTTCCAAATTTCAACCCGATCCATTCAGACGTTGCGATGTGATTGAGCAACAAACATCCAAACATTGACATTTCTAATATTAGTAGGATAGTGACGAGACAAGCAAGATATGTGCGTGAGCAAGATATGCGCGTGATGGTAAATAACACGCCTTAACAGCATAGTGTCACGCAGCTACTAGAACATGAACAGTCCTAATCATAACCTAGCACTGCACTACGCTCTTTACCCAGAGATACATATAAGATGTCTAGAAGCATCTAAAACCTAATCCCATTTACACTAAACCTTATTTAACTATCCTTAGAATGAACCGAATATCTGATACTAAATTTAATTCCAACGAGTTCTGCACGTGGCCACTTTCATGAAAATATTAAATTTCCTTACATAATTGATTCGTCCTGAAACCCTGCATGAAAGGCTTTCGTGGCGTCATCATAATTTCAGCCTTGTGACGTGAAGCCCGTATATTTCTTATGAAAGAATTCATAATGTGAGCGGTGAAAAGGGATGAATTGATATGAATTTACCGAGCCTTGTGACCAGAGATGGAATAAGGATCCCATTTTGGAAGCTTCTTTTGTTTTTTTTCTAATATTAGAGAAGGCCAAATAAGATAGACCTTTACCCATCTGCTTGTTTAATCAAAAATTTTATTTGCCGAATAAAATGTGCTGCTGAACCAATGGGGTTGCCTAAAATATATGGTCAATGATATAATTAATTGATATCGTACTCTGATTTTCAAATTTCAAAAACGATTTATTGTTCATGAATATATTTTCATAAGCAAACCTATATTAGATGGGTAAAAATCTTACTCAAAGGTAAAGGTCTATCTAACTTGGGATCTTAAACTATGAGACAATAGTCTGGCTAACGAAAGTTGGTACTGACAAAGCGCGGCATATTTAAAATATATCAGCATGGCATCCCCAAACTGAAAAGGAAAGTTGGAACAACTCACTTTGATACTTTAACGTTTATTTTTGTTTTACTAGCAGATTCTTGCGATTTCGTCCGTGTTGTGTCAAGATTAAAAGCAGCTTGTATAACTCTATACTACCCACATAGGGATGCGTCACTATATTGCGGTGTATAAAAGAAACAAACAGACCATCAAACACTATATTATCATGAGTTGCCAGAAGCTCTGCAGTAAGCCCTGAGTGTAACTTCTCCATAATCGGCCTGCGCTCCATTCGCTTTGCTCGCCACCTCACCCTTCGCTACGCTTGGTCTTGCATGGCTCGCTCCACTCAGGACCTCCCTTGAGCTTCTGGCTCCCGCATTTTTTATATACACTCTAGGGGTAGTAGCGACAAGACTAGGTGGATTCTGAGACCTCCGAGTCGGATCTGGGTCTTATGTAACCTTGGTTTATATTTAGTAGCACAACAAATAATTTAAGAATGCCTAAAGCCTATTATGCGTCTCAACAATAGTCGAATTGAATGTATTACAATAGATTGTTATGCTTATAACACAGTATGCAAAAAAACTGTTATGCAAAAGTTACATTATGACACTATATACTATGCTACTCCGCTATGCTCTATGCTACTATATAACTCCGCCATGGCCGGTCCCAAGCCCGGGTGCGAAAGGAGGAGGGTTGCTGAGTGGAGACAGAACCAGCATAAAATGTCAACGCCGAGCAATGGGCGGCGGTAAATAACCCATACCCCGTGATCCATCATGAAAACGGAAGGTGTAAGTGGCCTAAAGAGACTAAATCCTCTTTAAAAGACTGATGTGGAAGGACGTGGGAGCCCACCATTATTATAATCCCAAGAAAATCTCTCAATGAGCACTACTGAAAATGGACTGCGTTTGTCGGACGACCCGGCTGACGCCCGGCGCCATTCGGTACCCGGGCCGAATAGTGTGAAATATGCTACCGATGCTACCAACGCCCCGAATGGCCTGTTTCATCAGGAGCCACAAGGAAGATATACTACTGCTGATGAAAGTAACAATACTCGAAACACGAAGACCTCAATACTAGATTACCATCGTATTGCCACATGGAATGTAAACGGACTCCTCCAAACAGGAAAACTTAGCATCATCGAGCAGGAAATGCTCAATCACGACATCTCTCTCCTGGGTATTTGCGAGACACACTTGCGCGATCAAGGTCATTTTGTCACTCCTGCAGGAAACACCTTTTATTTCTCGGGGAAGCAAAACTCCAGTAACAATGGAGTTGGAATACTCGTACCTGCCAATTTAAATAAATGTGTACTTGGATATAACGCAGTGTCAGATAGAATAATTACTCTGAAACTAAACACCAAACCGTGCATAATGAACGTTATTGTGATCTACGCTCCTACCGCACAAGCAACTGATGAGGTAATTCAGAATTTCTACGAAAGCTTAGGAAAAACCCTTGACGAATTACCAGGTCGAGAGATCACTTTAATACTTGGTGACTGGAATGCAAAGGTTGGCGATACTACTAGGGATGACCACATCAGAAACACCATCGGCAGATTTGGACTAGGCGTCAGAAACGACCGCGGGCAAAAACTTATAGAGTTCTGTATCGACAAGAAACTGAGTATCATGAACACATATTTTCAGCACCATCCTAGACGTCTATATACATGGAGATCTCCAGGCGACCGTTATAGAAATCAGATTGACTATATCATAATAAACACCCGCTGGAAATCTTCCATAAGTAACGCAAAGACATTTCCCGGTGCTGAATGTGGCTCTGATCATATACTACTTGTTGCTACCTTCGCTCTCCGCTTTAAATCGCCACGAAGGCAGGCCAAGCTGAGGCCTAAAACTCTGAATCCACTGGAGCGTGAGCAATTTCGGAATAGTGTTGAATCTGGGCTTATATTGGACTCAACAACGACGACAACCAGCGCAGATATCATGTGGAGTCATCTCAAAAAAGAAATATTGACTTCATTAGATGAGATAGCGTTGAACAGAAAAACCACACAGAAAAGATCTTCGTGGATATCAAACGAGACCTGGGAGCTTATACAACGTAGGAAAGAAATAAAAGTTGGAGGTCTACAAAACCCAGGCGTAATGGAAACATATGCTTCATTGTGTCGAACCATCAAAAACCGCTGTAGACAGGACAAAAACCACTACATCGGCAGCATATGTGAAGAAGTAGAAGCCCATTCGAGGAAACTACAGACCTCTGACCTCTTCAAAAAAGTACGTCTCTTAACAAAGCAATTCAAAGCAAAATCCGGGGCTATTGAGGACAACAATGGTAAATTGCTATGTGAGCTGGACCAGATTTCGGAAAGATGGCGTTGCTACTGCGAGCAACTCTACGATGATCCAAGTTCAAATGACTCACAACATACTAGCTGGTCAGAAATAGAACTAGAGCCGGACATATTGCGCTCTCAGGTATTGGCTGCTATGAGCGCTCTTAAGGACAAGAAAGCCCCAGGTCCAGACCAAATAACTGCGGAAATCCTGAAATCACTGGGCGACAAGGGAATAATAATTCTGCACAATATCTGCAACCAAGTCTGGCGGAGTGGACAGTGGCCTAAGGAATGGACCGAGTCGACTGTACTTCCTTTGCACAAAAAGGGTTCGACCAAAAAGTGTGATAACTACCGCACGCTCGCCCTTATCTCTCACGCTAGCAAAATCCTGCTCCATGTGATAAATAGACGAATCCGGCACTATTTGGACTGGCAGATTCCACAAGAACAGGCAGGTTTTGTAAAAGGCAAAGGCACTCGTGAGCAAATATTGAATGTCAGACAGATTATCGAGAAATGCTACGAGTACGACACTCCTGCTATAATGTGTTTTGTCGACTATAGTAAAGCCTTTGACTGCGTCAACTGGAGCTACTTATGGAGAATACTTCTGGAACTGGGTGTGCCTCGCCACTTGACTGGACTGCTCCAATCCTTATACAACAGCAGCCAAGGAGCGGTTAGAGTGGACATGGTAACATCTAACACCTTCAGTTTTAAGAAAGGGGTACGACAAGGCTGCATCCTTTCTCCTATTCTGTTCAACATTTATGGAGAATACATCATGAGGCGTACTTGCGAGAACTGGGATGGTGGTATTACTATTGGCGGCCGTAAAATATCTAACCTGCGATACGCGGATGATACCACTCTACTAGCGGCAAATGAAAATGAACTTGCATCGGTGTTGAACAGGATGGATAGTATTAGCCTAGAAATGGGCCTCTCCATGAATAGATCAAAGACGAAGGTGATGATGATCGACAGATCAGGTAAACTGGAACTCAGCGGAACTATTGGCTTGGAAATCGTTGACAACTTCATCTACCTGGGCTCAAACATCTCGAACAATTCTAATTCCGCGCCTAATTAACAATCTACCGAGTGAAACTCGTAACAAAATAACGCCACTAAATTTCAAAAGACTCTTAAATATCCATTATTTTAATAATTTATCGGAACAACCTGTATAAGCTATCTGCGCTAGATCGTCGAAACGGGTCTTATACCTGCGACGAAGGTCATTAGTGGTTGGTGAGTTTTCGTATCGAGTTTGTTCTGGAAGTGGGGGGTAGACAGAAAAGTTTTTCTGCCTGCCTGCCCAAGTCTAGATTTAATTAGAGGATTAAGTTTGTTTATGTATATCGAATGTATTTTAATAATTTATATTGTATTTATGAGTTAGAATTATTTTGTGTATTTGCTTAAAATTATATAATATGTATATTTGCTTTCGAGAATGATAGCACCAACACAAACCTCTGAGAGGTTTAAAGGTGCTAATTGTATTTTCACATTTATTGTTATTTATGAATAAATTAAAAAAAAAAAATAAAAAAAAAAATAAAAAAAAAAAACAAGGGATCCTGCGAGGACGAGATACGGAGGAGGATCGGTATGGCTAAGAACGCCATGACGCAGCTGCAAAGAATATGGAAGGACAGAAACATCTCTCGTAACACCAAGTTGAAGCTAGTGCGTACTCTTGTGTTCTCCATATTTGCATATGGCGCGGAAACTTGGACTCTTAAAAAAGCCGACCGACAGCGTATTGACGCCTTCGAGATGTGGTGTTGGAGAAAAATGCTCAATATCTCGTGGACAGCTCATCGTACCAACGTGTCCATCTTGAGGGAACTTAAAATACAAACCAGGCTATCCACCACATGCCTGCAGAAGGTGCTCGAGTACTTCGGCCACATTGCTAGGAAAGACAACGACAACTTAGAAAAATTAGTAGTCACAGGCAAAATCGAAGGAAAGAGACCAAGAGGAAGAAGCCCGACGCGTTGGACGGACCAGATACGCACCACACTCGAATCCACTGTCCACAACGCAGTCCACACCGCCGCAGATCGTCACCAATGGCGGTCGATAATCAGAGAAAAGGTGCTCAAGAGAGATCACGACCCTCAGTAATTGGGGTATCGACGCAAGGAGGAGGATACTATGCTACATTCATTAGGACAAAGTAAATTAGGAAAAAAAAGGTATGCGCTTTAAATGGCACCCGAGTTTGTTACATTGTCTTAACTATGAATTAACAGAAAATACACAAGTATTACAAACTTAAACTAGTCTACTTAATTTATTTTTCTTGCTGGCTTTGACATAAATATTAGCTAACGTTGCGTGAAAACTTACCGGTGAGTGAAGATATTTCTTCCAAGTACTGGTTCTGAGATTGAATCTTATCTTTTTGATCTAAAGCTGTGTGCTTTAAATCTTTTCAATTAAGTACTTGTTTTATTTCAGTAGTTCGTGGATCATTCTCTAGACTATATGTAAAAAAAACAATAACATTACTGTTAAGTAAGTAATATAAACTCAAATTAAATCAAAAAATACTAAAATAGTTTGACCGTACTAATCTAAAAAATCAGTAACAACACTTATTATACAAATACGGCTTGTTTCTCAAGCTTTTTCTCTTCATATTTCGAAATCATACGAAATAATAGTTCTCACACTCCACTCTTTATAGTTTTATTCATTTTTACAACATTAACACGGAAATATCCAGCCAAAAATGCTTGTGTTTAACAAGCCAGCCACTACGAAACATCTAAAACACGCGATTTTGTTGTGTCAGGGATTATTTTTTTCGGTATTTGTATAAGTTTCTACTCCATCGGCCGAAATTCGATCACTGTGGGCACAGCAAAAGTGTGTGTAAGTAAAAAAAATTACAACAATTTGTATACAATTGACGCCATCGTTGGCGAAAGTTGAAAACTATTTTTGCGTTCTGAAATTCAGATCCATTATTTTTTTGTCAAATTAAATCTTGCTTAATGAACACACAAATTTTGTATTGTCTTTCACCTCCCACAAGTTCAACTTATTTTACGCAAAAACTATTTTCTAAATAAATACGAGAATACGACAGGCTGCATATGATTCCCTCTTCATCCTTGATTACGTCTCTGCTCACCGCCTTTGTGAGGAGACAAAAGGAATTATAAACAAGTGGCGATGTAAACGAGGGTCTGAGTACGGATGGAGGCTCCGCGCCTCTACGGGGCGGAGTGCTCGCTTTATTTACTGAAATATCATGAAAATTCAAGAATATTTACTACTACTACTATTATTTACTACTTTATACGTTTCTTGCTCAACCACGTCGAAACAGATCGGGCAGAAATTTGGAACAAAGATAGATTATAGTCTGCAAAAACACAAAACACTTTTTTTTCCGATGCAAAATAACAGGTACGGGAACGGGAACTATGTTTGTTGCTCAATCACGTTGTGATGTGTGAACGTATTTGGCTGAAATTTGGAACACAGTTAAAATATAGTCTAGACGAACACATTTTATCCCGAGAAAATCCGGAACGGGAATCAAGCGGGTAAAACTGAGAGGCGCTGTTAGTTTTTTATCAGAAATATACCTCACGTGTACCTACGAATATTTTTGAGTAACTTTTTAATTTTAGTTAACAAGCTATATTTTAAAAACCGGCCTAGTGCGAGTGGGACTCGCGCACGAATGATACGGGTCATTAGCAAATAAATGGCGCAAAACCGTTAAATATTTAGTTTTAGTATTTGTTGATAGCGGCAATAGAAATACATTATCTGTGAAAATTTCAACTATCTAGCTATCACCGTTCTTGAGATACAGCCTGGTGACAGACAGACGGACGGACAGACAGCAAAGTCCAGTAATAGGGCCCCGTTTTTACCCTTTGAGTACGGCACCCTAACAAGCTTTATGGCGTTCTTTCAGCTCCATCATCAGACTCTGGTTACCATCTAGCACCAATGTACTTGTCAAACGAGCCCAAACTCAAAGGGTTTGTGTCGTTTCATCACTGTTCCTGTTGCCATTCTTCAGCTTCTTCATCAGATCAGCACCATGCTATCACAACGATTCATTGTATTGTTATGCGATTTACACATAAACAGCCCACTAAATGTTCTCACCTCTGGGACTCGGGGCCTTCTCTCGCAAGGAGTGAGTCCAGGGCGTAATCCACCACGCTGGCTGTTTATGTTCTTCGTTTCTGCTGATATGGTTAGATTCACGGGTCACGGGTGTATTTATTAAAACCCACGTGTACGGAACACAGTTTTATTTAACGCACATGCTGCACTTACATTTATCAAAGGACGCACTCAAGAGAATGTCTGAAGATACATTTCCGGTCGCCAGAGGGCTGGTCGACAGTGTTGCCCTCACGCTTATCAATAAACACTGCCCCAGTGCAGGTAGATGGATTCATTGACTTGACTGACTTTAAAAAGACAGTGTTGCGCTTGGATAACTCTTGACTCTTGGTAAACCAGGGGTCTCCTCGTAAAGTAAAGTCGTAAAGTCGGGATATCGTCTGTCGCCGTTCTTCCGACTAAACCAGCCGTAACTTAACTAGACTAGCCATAACTTAACGTCATTTACATATGCATGTAAAATTTCAGCTCATTTCGTAACCGGGACGTGGATCAAAATTAGTTAGTAAAATTTGATGACAAACATCGGAACATTTAAGACTAAATTAGAGCTTTCAAAAAAGTTCGCAAAATCGAGTATTAGAACTAGACATACAAAACCCATAATTATCTTCCCCAGTTTTTGTCTAATTAAGGAACACAGCTTCAAAACCTTACGCTACTGATCACGATTGTCTTTTATAGCGTCCATTAAAAAAACATGACTTACTTCCGCAGACCACAAATGGATAATCGGATTTCTACAATAGAGTTAATACTCTTACAATGGATCCCTTTTACAAAGAAACGCCGATACAGCGTCCTGATCTAGTTAGGTTCAATTGTATCAGCTCTTTACCTTTTTTGTGAATGTAGAAAGAACCTCTTACTCGGCAAATTGGTTTCCATGGAAGGATAAGCAAGTAAAATACCCAGAATTAGAAAATACTTTGTGTTATTTGTGCAAGAATGTTAGTTTTACATTTTTGTGATTAGAAATAAGTAGGAATATTTTTCCAGTTCCTTTTAAGTGCTGTAATGATATTCGTAAATAAGGTGTTCTTATGTGCCACACGAATGAAGAAAAAACTGTAAAAATAAATAAAAACTCTAGTTTTGATAAGATAGAGAATAAGAAAACCTGTAATATTTATTTTACCCGACTGACAGAAGGGTTATTTTTTCGCGCGTGTCTTGTATGTTTGTAAATTTCTTTATTCACGTACTCGTATCTTCCAAACGGCTGGGTGGATTTTGATAATCAAGACATCATTAGATTCGTCTTAATCACCCAAGTGTCCCTAGATAGTATATATTGTATTACAGAAAGTTTATTCATCTGTTGATTTTGGTTTTTTTCTTTAAACTAAAGTTATTAAAGCATTTGTATCTTACCTAGCCTTGACAAATAGTTTTACAATATTTGACTTAGTTTTCATTTAAGAGATTATTTCATTATCATTAACAGAAGGTTCGCCTTACTTCCTAACTATACGTACGCAAATACATATGGCATACTTTTTTTTTAATATTATTTAAATTAACCACTCCACAGACACCGGGGTCCGTGATCTTTGTCATTTCAATTATTACTTTTTTACATATTTCATGGATTAGGAGAAGAAGAGGAAAATAGGGGGAGTTGGGAACATTTTAAACCTAATTCTAGTGCTCGTCTGTTGAGCCGATCACTACCGGTTGGGATTCCGCTAGTAATCGACTCAACTTCATAATTTGGCTAAGCCGCCTCCTCCCGGCCCAGAGCCTCCACAACGGCCGCATTTCTGTCCCTGATGGCCATCTCAATCACGTAGGAACATTTGAACAGATTGGGTTGAAGTTTAAAACACAGATCACAGATCAGAAACACAGTCTGGAATAAAATATAGACAACTTTTCATCGCTGAAAAAACGGCAACGTGCTCTACGCGAATCACGGAGCACTGTTGAACGTTTTTGTTCGTAGAAAAACTCTGTCACCTTTGTGGATATGTACGTGATCCTTGAGTGCTATCGTCTATATTTTATAAATACCACGGGCAAAGACAAGGTGGACCACTAGTATATAATATAAGCGGAGTAAGCTCCAGAGCATTGTTCTTTTTGCGCTGTCTTGGTCGGGGCTCAGCTGCAGTAGCCGTACACTAAATGAGGGGGGATTTAATTGGAAGCCTCGCCGCCGACAAATAGACACCGATTTATTTATGTCTTGCTATTCTGTGGTCTTGTAAGCTAGACAACTACGACAGTAAATAATTATAAGTAGGTATCAACCTCAGGTTTTGTAGTGGTAAGACTCTTGACAGAGTCCGCCTGGGGAAGGACCACACCTTTGCCAGTTATTCTACCGCCAAGCAGTAATGTGCAAACACTACTGTGTTCCGGCTTGAAGGGCAATGTTTCCAGATAAATTACAGGGCTTAGAGATATAACAACTTAGATCTCTGGGTGGCGAGCGCAGTGCAGTGCTAGGTAATGATTTGGATTCTTCATTTTCCAATAGCTGCGTGTCACTGTGCTGTTATGTGGCAGGCATGTTGCTTACGATCAGGCACATGTCCTGCTCGTCTTGTAACTCTTCATTAAAAAAAACCTGCTTAGCCAAGGGTCGTGGGTTCGATTCCCACCCAGTGCAACTATTTTTGTGATGAAGCTATATAATATGATATTTGAAATAGTTCTATATTAAATGCTATCTGTATAGGCTATATATTATGTACCACGGCCGTAGTAGCCTCTAGTGTTACATATGAAAGTTACTCAATCACGTCAGAACGACTTAATTAATCCAGTTGACGTGTAAATTTATCAATAAAGAATTTTAACTTTGTTGAAAATGGGAATACAGATTGTAGTCTAAATTAAGCTAATTTAAGGAATCTAACCCACAACATTCGGCTTCGCTGGCAGAGTTAGTACCCACTAAGCCACAAAGCCAGTCAAATCAGTTTGATGTCAAAATGTTGGTATCAAATATATGTCAAATATCAAATTTGGCAAAACACAAATCGGCAAAAGAGGCTTTCTTTGAAACATCATTAAGTTAAGTTAAATTTCCTATGACAGAATGTTTTCGGGATCAGTTAATTTGCTTATAAATCTATTGCACAAAGATATTTAATCTGGATAAATAAATCCAAGACCTACCAAGCGATATTCCAGCCCGTATAAACTTAGCTTCATCCACATTAGACTGTCACGTTTCGTCAGACCATGAATAATTTCGTAAGATCATATCGGGCTTCAAATAGACTTCTGACGGATACGCTCTTGCGATTATAACCACAGATTTCGCTTCAATAATTGATTTGAAAGTCTAGATCCAAAATGAACTGTTACAGATTTGGAAGGAAATTTAGTTAGAAATGAGAGAATTTGCGAGTAAGTTTGAAATCGATATACTTTTTACTACTTGCATCATTTCATATGTTTACTCAAAACTTACGTGTGGTAAAAAGTTTATTTTTGTAGTGGTAGGACTCTTAGCAGAGTCCACCTGGGAAAGTACCACACCTTTGCCAGTTATTCTACCGCCAAGCAGTAATGTGCAAACATTACTGTATTCCGGTTTGAAGGGCAATGTTTCCAGAGAAATTACAGGGCTTAGAGATATAACATCTTAGATCTCTGAGAGTCCTAGGTAATGATTTGGACTCTTCATGTTCCAATAGCTGCGTGTCACTGTGCTGTTATGTGGCAGACATGTTGCTTACCATCAGGCACATGTCTTTTTCGTCTCTTAACTCTTTATAAAAAAAAAAAAAAAAAATTGACATTTGTCTTTGTCTTGACAGAATTGTTGAATGTTTGTAATGTCAAACGACATCGTTCCATGGTTGACGTTCCACTCAAACGAGGAGGTTTGACTCCACTTTTGTAAAAAAAACACCTAGGCTGTGGACTGTGGAATGTGTTGCCTGAAAAGGCTTTTCCCCATGGTTACAATCTTAGTGTCTTCAAATTAAAAGTGAATCGATTTTCTTGTAGACAAGCTTTTGCCCGCGGTTTCACTCGCTTTCTAGCTATAAAAAATGGCCTAATCCAGACTATAATCTAATTGTGTCTCAAATTTCAACCCGATCCATTTAGCCCTTCCATCATGATTGAGCAACAAACATACAAACTTTCTCATTTGTAACAGTTTTATTACTAAAAAGTCATGTAAAGGTAAGCAACGGAAGCTATAAAGCTTTAACTTGTCTTCGTGGCTACTTTTCATCGCGGCAAAATATCAGGAACGAGAACTAGGCGTGACAAACCACTGAACACTGTTAACAGTTAGTTTTTTTTGGGATAAGCCCATGAGTTCTGTGTTACCGTAATAGCGTTCTCTCATTTTCCATATTTTTTTCGGTACATTTAAAAAAGCAAGTTTCCGAGGAACGAATCCGAGCTAAACCATTTAATACATAAGCCGACGTTACGTTCTCATTGTAAAACTCATATAAATCTTGTAATCCTCTTACCTTCCCCTCCGTCTCATCGCGCCGAGCTCTGGCAAATCTTGTAGACCGTGCTTATGGTAAAAACTCGGCTTAGGGGCCCCGATGCTTGTTCGCGGCTTATACTAAACTTGTTTACGCAGTTTTACTTCCTGACATAAAAATAGGTTGTAGTGGTAGGACTCGTGGCAGAGTTCGACTGGGAAAGTACCACACCTTTGCCAGTTATTCTACCGCAGTAATGTGCAAATATTACTGTGTTCCGGTTTGAAGGGCAATGTTTCCTACCTAAGATAGCTAGGAAACTTTGTTTTTTTTTTTGAGAAGTTTAATAAGGTAGAAAGAGTTACGAAAACGAAATGAAGAGGCATTAATAATTTATGCAGCTCCCGTGCACACTTACTAAAGTGCAGCCTATAGAATCAGCGAGGCATATATCTTATCTTCTATGAGCCAGGCGTTCGTGTGAACGAGTAAGCCACGCGCAAGCATCGAAGCCATTAAACATACTTTTTTCAACACTTTTTTAATCCTTGCGTACTTGATTTATGATACGGCTGTAGTTTTTATGAGTTTTTGAATGTAATATAGGAAGTTGTGAGTATCTGAAAGAATTGTATAGAGGCTGTTATTTCATTCACAATGCCGTTAAATACTTGTAGGTAGTCACTCCAGTGAGATGTAGTTTTAGTTACCTACAGTATAATCTGACGACTGACTGAGAGTGTGCGACTGATTTACATGATCTAATACTACCTTGTCCTTTTTTCTATCGAAATGCTCGTAGCTCGAAGAAGCGACATCGATTTGACTCTACTTTTGTGATATGAACGTTTAGGCTGTGGAATACGTTGCCTGTGTGGGTTTTCCCCGATGGTTACAATCTTTGTGTCTTCAAATCGAGAGTAAATCGGTTTTTTTTTCTAGGTAAACACGCTCCATCATAGACCGCATCGTCGCTTAACAACAGGCGAGATGGCGGTCAAGTTTAAACCTACAAAAATAAAAAATAAAAAAAACTCCACACGTTTCAAAAACTTTACGTCAAGGAAACCAATTTATATTTTTAGTTAAAAAACCCAGTCCTCTTTAAAAACAAGTTTAACTTGCAAGTGAGGTAATATGATAATAATGAGGTAAATTTACGTTTCCGGTAGCAGCAAATAAATGCTAGAAATTACATGGAAATAGAAAATTAGACCCCACGCTCACGCTGACGAAGAAGAAGAAGGAAGAAGAACATTTTTTTCATTTGTACAGCATAGTCAAAAATCAAAGTACCTATTCCAAATTCTAACAGACTAGTAACCGCTTTGGATTCTTTGACGCCACACCTGTTGAAAATGTATCTATCAAAATGTGTAGGTACCTACGTCTTAAAATCCCGCTTTTATTATAAATGCGAAATTGTAGACGTTTGTTGCTCAATCACGACGGAACAGTTTTTTTTTTAAATAAAGAGTGACGAGACATGCAGGACATGTGCCTGATGGTAAGCAACATGCCTGCCACATAACAGTTGAAAAGATTCGGCCTGAAATTTGAAAGAAAATTACAGAAACGGGAACAACACGGGTAAAACCGTGGGGTGCTGTTAGTATTCTTATAAGCGCATGAACGTTTTTTTGACGTTTTAAATGACTCAAACATATAATTGGCCTAGAGACTGTGAGTACAACATAATTAAAAGATTGACTTTTCTTTTTGCGTATGTCTGGCACGCATTCATAATTCACCAAAATTAAAAAATATATAAAACGTCGCATGGTGATAATCTAAAAAATATTTTAATACGGTGGTTTGATTTAATTCTAAGCTAAACCAAAAACAATGGCCGCTGTTGTTTCTCAGCCACATCCGTATTTAACCAGGAACTAAAGGCGAGTAGATAAATAATTAACGAAACTCTCGGCTATTTCCCCGCGGAACAAAAGCTCGGCTTAGAATTATATATGAGTGCAGCTTAAAGTTTAGAAGCGGTGGTGCAAGTCTAAAAGCTTAGATTGCGATGAGAGAATAAGTTTTAGACATGGCAGTAATGCGGCAAGAGTAGTATGACTTAGTTTTATTTGGAAAGGGCTAATGCATAGCGAACTTTTGTCTTTTTCTGCCTACGTGACCTACGTGACCTAAACATAAGTAACTATCAAATTTTAAGATCAAAGATAAAATTAAAGATCGAAATGCAGCGGTGATGGAGGCTCTGGTCGGGGTGAAGCTTTAATTCCAAATATGTTTTAATAGTTTAAGTTATAAATATGTAGATGCATAGTTTTTTAGAAGTCTGATCAAATATTTAAATCTTCCTACATTAGACAAAGGAAAATAACAAAAAATAAAACAATGTATAAAACGCCCACTTGAGCCCCTAGCGGCCAAATTTGGGCAAAACCGGTTTTTGGACTTTAAAACCTTATTTTTACATGATATACATATTCGATTATTAGTTTATTTTGATGCCTTATAGATAGGCGATAATTTTAATTAGTGCATTGTCATTTACAGACACACAAAATTTGGTTTCATTTTTGAGTAATGATTTTTTGTGTGACGTCGCGACTCGCGACGCCGGCGGCGTCGCTTTTGGGCTAGATTGGTAATACATGGATTAGGACTGCAAACTACGTGACCTAAAAAACTGTTGGAAAGGGAAATGGCACCAAAAATGGGACAAACAAATTATATGGAGCATTACGGGGCCATAAAATATGAGTATCTATCTAAAAACTTTGAATAACATTTATTACTTCACTTTTTTTTTTCGTTTCAAATATAAGAAGTATCTGAGATTAATTTATAATTGAGAATTATCTCAAGAATACAGCATCAACGATGACTGTAAATATATATAATAATTAAATACACAGAAAACTTATCCATCAATCTCTAAATATCGCCAATCTAGAGTGGTTTAAATTTATTGGAATAATAATAATCGTGTTACTTACCATAATACAATTTAAGGTAAGAAAACTCTTTTTTTTTTAAGACATAAAAAATCAAAATTCAATTGCAAACTTTAGAACATCTTATATCAGACATTTTAATTGGCGGCGTTATCGCTTAGAGCCATCTCTTCCTGGCAGTGTATGGATACCATCAGATGAACGTTAATATCTTAACATTATGCATAATGTTCAATGTTTAACTGAAATTTACGTGTCATTAGTGTAATTTGTTATGTGAAATGGTAATAATTGAAATAAACAAACGTTTAGCCCATCTCGTCATTCTACCCAATAAAAAGTAAATCTAGATCTATGTGGAATTTCTAGCATTCGTATCAAGTCTACATGTATGTAGAGTCAGCAGCACATTAGCGAGCGGCCACGCCTGTCACAACTCTTGGAACTAAATGAGAACAATTCTGTGATTGTGTTCTAACGACTCAACTGTACCAAATGTTCTTAATACAAAAATTAACAAAGGAATCTAAAATTACAGTTTGAATTTGGAAAGTGATCAAGGAACAATTATTATTATCTATCAAAATATGCCAATTTTAGTTTTATCTTTGAAAAAATCATACCTGATTAAAGTGTTTTTTGACAAGTGATTTAGATGATCTGCAAGATTAGAGAATATTCATATATACATTCATGTTTTCTCATGTACTAAATTTGAATCCTCGACTATATGCTATCGTTCTGCGGGCAGACTTACTGACTTAGGCCACGATGCAAGTACATTTTTGGGATTCGACGCTAACCTTAGTTAATTTGATTTGTAAGGTTGTTGGCAAAGAAAATAAACATTTTTATTATCCAAAGCAAAGCAAGCGGTTGCTTATAACAGCGATGTGCTGTTCAAGCTATTTGAACATCAAGACTCCACATCACTATCTAGCCCTGCACTGCGCTTGTCACCCAGAGATAAAAGATGAATTATCTCATTACCCTGTAATTTCATTGGAAGCATTGCCCTTTAAGCCGGAACACATTAATATTTGCTCATTACCGTTTGTCATTTGAATAACTTGTAAAGGTACTTACCACTATGAAAATTCTCAGAATTTTATGATAGGCATGGTGACTCTAAAAACTAATTAGTCCGTCAATTAGAATATTTAAAAATATTGTACACGTATTTACCTACCGAATTTTCCTACTGAATTTTAGATATAATTATATTTTTGTCTGTATACCTTACCTAGTGAAAATTAGAGCTCATTTATTTATTCAAGACGTATATTGTACAATTATACCTGGTTTACAGACCAATAAAGAATTGAATTGTATTTTTTCTTTTGTTTTTATAACAAAAAATAACGAAGATTTAGTGCTTAGAAGTTTCAAGTGACGTCGCGCCTATGTACAATTTTTATAATACAGACTTGACGTCACAACCCCCCCCCCCCCCCTCTCCAGAAGTTTGATGGTCTAATATACATATCTTTGTCTATTTTTAATGATTTGACAAAACAAAATATACGTTGTCCATTTTTTTTTGCAAAATCTACCTGAACGTCTAATTAGAATGGTATATTTTGAACCAGTCATTATCCCCATTCATAATAGAATATCTTATATTTTGTATGAATTGTCTGACCGTACATTCTAGGTCCAGTAAAATTCCCCACAGGTGGGCAGTGGGCTCGACGGTTGACGCCGTCGGCGGGTAACACCATCAATATTATATTACTTGAATTGGATGGAGCTCCGTAAAAGCTGAGTGACGAATAGATACGGAAGTAGACAGTGTATTTGCGCCATGTAGTTTTAACGCGTAGTTGATGTTTTTTTTTCTGTGTTTCCTTTTTTTTGGTGTGTTAATAAATAGTACTTATCTGTCTATCTATTTTTGACGTGATAACGTCTTATAATTCGGTGAAGCCGGCTGCACGCCCGCAAAACATGACGTCATGTACCGTTACCACGTTACCGTCGGTCGTTACCTCGCCGCATGTTTGTTACAGTTGTATTAATTATTTCGATCAGTAGTTCAAGCGGGAATGTAGCTCAGTGGTAGAGCGTTCACGTTCTATCGTCAGTAAACCGACTTTACAGACAAACATTTTTTTTTAATTAAATTTGTTCAATAATTTTATGTAATCTCTTATTTACTATTTTCTCATAGAAAGAGGATGATAAAAAATAATGGAAAAGTAAATGAAAATAAGACACTAGAAATGAAAAGAAGAC
Organism: Ectropis crepuscularia; assembly: GCA_963693475.1. Taxonomy (NCBI): domain Eukaryota; kingdom Metazoa; phylum Arthropoda; class Insecta; order Lepidoptera; family Geometridae; genus Ectropis; species Ectropis crepuscularia. The sequence continues at coordinate 18,482,879 of OY856359.1, forward strand.
GAAGAAGAAGACTTTAATCAGCTGACTATTATTTTATTTACTTATTATTTTTTCATTGTATAAGTTACATTATTTTTTCCTGGTATAAATTAAGATAAAAACAAATTGTTTTGCCAGACGAGTTGCATGCGTCTAGAAGAAGAGACCAGTTTGTATGGGTCAACTTTTAAAATGATTTGTATCTCGTATCATCTTATCTTACCTGCAAACATCAATAGGGTACCGGACTGGGTCAAAAATACACTATTCTAATGAGTCCGTCAGCTAGATCATGGACAAATATGGGACACATATTTTTTGTTTTTTCAAAATATTAAAAATCGACAAAGATATAGACCATCAAACTTCGAGAGTGGGGGGTCGCGACGTCACTCGTGAGTAAAAATCGTGGGCACGAGTGACGTCACGCGAAACTTCTAAGCGCTGTATCTTCGTATTTTTTTGTTTCTGAAACAAAAGAAAAAATACGTGTACAATATTTTTTTGCAATCTAACTAACGGGCTACTTAGTTTTTTTGAGGACCCTATTAATTATTACCCTATTAAGATTTTTGTATATGATACTATATCTATCTATAGATAGATAGAAACTCTTTATTGTGATGCAGACAAATTAATAAAATTACAGTGAAATACTTATGAACTAGCACCACAAGTGGCGGCCTTATTGCTAAGAGCAATATCTTCCAGCCAACAATCACAAAGGAAAAAAAGCCTACACACAAATACAAATAGGGGCGAGCGACATTAATTTAAACATATATTACTAAAATTTAAATAATAAATATTCACCAAAAAAAAATGCTACCATAACATTTAAAACTTACAAAAATACATGATAACAACAAATAATAATAATTACCTATAATAAGACAATAAGAGTGCGGATAGAACAGTGATTCAAAGACAGCCAAAAACACGAAACAATTACAACAAGTCTAAAACAACAGTGCCACAACTTACTTACAACTTGCTAGTATCAATAGTCTTGCATTGTGATAAATAAAAATCTTTTACTTTGCCCTTAAAAATGCTCAAGGACTGCACTGTCTCACAGCGGACGGCAAAGCGTTTCACAAACAGACAGCCTTAACAGTAAAAAAGTCTCCATAGAAGGTATTTGAAAAGTAGAGTATATAACTTACCATACTATACATATACTACTTTGAATCTCTCTCTACACTCGGAGTTCTATTCAAGAATCCTGCTCGTGGTTCAAAGTAGATCCCTCGTCGTAAAAATACTATTTTGCCTCCTCATCATACAATCTACTACTCTTCCAGCTTAGAATATCAGACATATTAAAACTACTGGACATATTAAGGAAGTTACGTTTGCTTAAAGTAATTTTAAATTATCAAATGAATTATTATTTTCACAGTATGTATCAAATCAAATCAAATATCAAGATGCTGAACCTGAACTTTAGTTAAAATTTAAAAAATGCTAGTCCTGTTTTTCAAACCAAGAGTTCTTCTTTTCGATCTACATACGTGGTGACTAACCTTTTTCAGAAGTTGATTAAAAATGTGGTATCAAAGTAATGTGGCCCAGTTTAACAAGCTCATTAGTTTAGCTAAATTAAAGATAAGCAAAACATTTAATTTCATTGTTACCTATTATTTAAACTTATATTCGAAACATTTAGAATTGTAATGTCTAAAAGGTATTTTGTTAAGGCAAAAAGATAAAGAGACAGATTTTACTGAAATAAATTGACTGATATGAAGAAAGTACTCAGCAATGGAGATGAAATGAGAAACACAATTAATTTAATGCAATACAACAATTAATTAAATACATTAATGTATGTTTACATTTTAGTGAATAAATATCTCAAACTAGCTGCAACCCATGGTTTTACCAGTGTAATAATAGTGCCTTTAATTTTTCGCATTAAATACTAAATGTTATTTCAGACTAAACTTCAATAGTGTTTCAAATAACCTGTTCCGTTCAACCGTTAGATCGAAACTGACAAACAAATATGCAAACATATGAACTGTCGCATTTATTTTATTAATAGAATTCAACGTCGGTTAAAACGTTACAACATACATAACTATAACTATACTGGACTTCTTATCTATACGTACACATTTTTCCTCATTATAGCAAACTATACTTAATAAAATATATAAATTGTATGATGTTCATTAATACCGTTTTTGTGACTACGTTGTAACGGACGTGTTACAGATAAAACTGTAGTTTTGGTGTGTTATTATCTTTTAACGTTTGTGGTTTAATCATCGGAATATTATATTTCATAATCGTACAGCAATACCTCAATGTGAGGAATGGCAGAAGTTACGCCAACGAAACTATAATGAAGAACATAATTTATTGAGCAATGCGGTTTTAGATTTTAAATAATGCGCATATGTCACCTATTAAACCAATGAAACAAATAAATTACGGTAACCAAGACATCAAAAAACAGAAATAAGATATAACAACGCAAAATGAAAAGAATGGAGTGATCAAGAAATAAAGAGAAGAATTACAAACGATATATCAAAAAGAAGAAATAATCAAGAAAACATAAAAGTAAAACGATAATCAATCACTCAATGTCATGAAAATTACTCGTACAATGACATAGAAACAGTTCCAATAAGACAAAGAGAGAAAAAAGAATGAATATCATGATTTAGGTAGTCAGAAGATATTAGTTTACTACAAACAGACGTGATATCGCAAGTCCAAATTAACTGTTCGTTTGTGACAACAAACATTTTGTTGAAAACGGGCTTAAAATGAATAAAAATACTTCAGCAATAATAAACAATCTAGAGGATTCCGAACAAACAAGAAGACAGAAATTATTACTATGTTGGCTAATCTTCCCTGCGCTTACATGTTCTGTGAGATTCATTCTAGGATTTTTATCTTGGATTAATACACCAAAACGACGAAATTTTAACAACTTTATTTACCTTAACATCTTATTATGCTATGCTTCTTTAACTTCTATTATGGTAATTATATTCTATTCCGGTAAGTTCTACTACGGCTATTTAGTATGTTATTTTATGAATTCATTTGCTTCTTGGTTATTTGTTGATACTGTTAAATCTTACTTCGATATTTTGGAGATTAAATACACTGATAAGAGTATTGGATGTGTCACATTTGCTTGGATCGTGCCTCTTTTGTATTCAAAAATGTGTAATTTAAAATTTGATGATCAAAATTTTGGGTTTGTCGAAGAGAACGGTTCGTTTTCTTATTTATTTGGTTTCATTGTTTTATTAATAATATCTAACGTTATTGTTTTAGCTACAGTTTTAAAAACAAAAGTTCGTCATAATATCTTTAATAGAACAGTATTCAAGCAAAACGTACTCAAGATATTATTCAAGTTTTTCCTTTGTATTTTATTAATTCTGCCCATAGTAATATTCGCATTAACTTTGGAAATCTCCTTATGGTTTTACGTTTTGTTAATTTTATCGAAATTACAGACATTATCAATAAATTATTATTGTTTGTTGAATTCAAATGTTACAGTGTAGTGTGTAGTGTAAATTGGAGTATGTTTTGTAAAACATACTAGAATAAATTGTTTTGTCTATCTGTAAGTTTACAAATTTAATGGCTAGTAACTATTATTCATTGAATTTAAAAGTTCATTCTTGTTAAATATAATTTACAATAAGTTTTATAATTGAGACCTCTCACAGTGACCTGTATTAGCTTTAGATGAAAGTTTATGATACTGCAATTGTATTTAAGCGTTTCAATCTTATAAGTAATATAAAATCTTTTAACATAACGCTACAACAGTTTTAGGGTTCCGTACCCAAAGGGTAAAAACGGAACCCTATGAGACTTGGCTGTCCGTCCGTCCGTCCGTCCGTCCGTCTGTCACCAGGCTGTTTCTCAAGAACGGTGATAGCTAGACAGTTGTCATTTTCACAGATGATGTATTTCTATTGCCGCTATAACAACAAATACTAATAATAAAATAAAATTCATATTTAAGGGGGTCCTATTCAGCAAACTTGTTTTTACAGTTTCTTGCTCGATTAGTCCGTCCCAAGCAAACTAGATGGCGCCACTAGAAGACTAAAACGCGATATCAAATTCGTCGTTAGAACCATAAGATAAAATCAAAATTGTAATTAAGGTTTTGGGATGAATGCCTGTCTGCGGAAACTGCGATAGTCTACGAGTATGTATACGGAACTCGGAATAAAGCCAAAAAGGTTTTCGCCGTTTATTTGCTAATGGTACGGAACCCTTCGTGCGGGAGTCCCACTCGCACTTTGCCACTTTTATTTCTTTATATGCGCAGCTTCAATTGTTTGGTGTAAGTTTTAGCAGACTTCTTTATTTTAACTGTTTTTTTTGTTATTATAACGTTTGTTTTTGTGAAAAAAAATTTTTTTTTTTTTATTATTATTACTCCTAGCTGTAAGTGTTCACTTGTTTTAACAACAACGAAAGAAGAAACTGATTCACTCTCGATTTGAAGATATCTAATGGGCCTGATGTCTAAATATATACTTGTAAAGATCTTAAATTACATATTAACTAAAATTTGTTTTTGTTATTGTCTTTGTTTTAACATATTGGTTTAACCTTTTTCAAGGCCTATAAATTTGCAAATGCTTTGCATCCCGCATATTAATTATTTATTAAAGAGAATACAATGAGAACATTTTGAAGAATTTTTAGTTAAGGACCAACAAACCACCGACACTCTTAATTTACAATTACTTAGATTATTGCTCTAAATACTGTAAATACGTATAATACCGTATTTAACAATACCCTTATTTCTCGCAGGGGTTTGACGGAGTACTTCAGTTAGCATGCTGTCCAACTCTGAATAAAATAGAAGTGTTGTTATATACGTAGTACTTTCAAACTTCACTTTCCTTGCAGTCCAAAAAGAACCTAGAACAATATTCCCAACTTACCTGTAAATTTTAACCGAAGAGGTAATGTCGTAATTATAAAACAAAGCATATACTTTACTGAGACAAGTTTTAGTAACAGTATTTTGTCACAACAGAACGTAAGTTTGTTGAATGGTACATTGATTGATGAACAGAACCAGCTGCGGTTTTCAATTGTATGCTTCTGTAATTCTGCTGTATCAAGCTAATTAATTTTCATTCGGAAATGGTTTCTAATAAACTTGAGTTTTTTGTAGTGAAAACTTCTTTGGCGCACCAAATACAGATTTTTCGTGTGAAATGGGGTCGGGTAAACTTGGATGATCTAGATGGCCATGGTCATGGCCATACCCTCCGGTTTTACCCGCGTTGGTTCCACAGTGAGCTATCAAATTCTGAGTTATTAGTTGTAACTTCTATCGGCACTCCCAATGACACACTTTGGAAACTAAGCGGGTGAAACCGGAGGGCACTGCTGCTAATCTGCAATAAATCTTCAAATTGTCCTCTAAATAAGTATTCTAAGCATGGCCATCTAGACTAGATGGTTATGGTAATGTGTGTAAATGTGTAATGGTAACTATGGTAACACTTCAAGCCCATCTTGAAATGCTGACACATTTCTAGTCGGTCATGGCCCCGAGTTCACTAGAAGATATCTTTCATTTACGAGCGTGACGCTTGAGCTCAATTCACAGCCAAAGAAAAATCTGTGTGTAGTGTTTGAATTGTTTTCACTTCAAAAAGTTTAGTTTTCTCAATACATTAACTCGTAAAATTGAAACGCATAAAAATACTTCATTACCGGATCCGAAGCGTCCCTCTAACCGGACGTGACGTCGATACGGTCCTAATTAATTCCTTGTTCCAATAAACACACGACCTAAAGCCGATCGTAAAAAGAAAAATAACAAAAACGAGCCAAATTCGAGAACACACACCCAGAGTTCCGTACAACAACTGTCAATTATTTACAATTAAAATACTGAAAAATTGGACAAAACGTTTTATGGTCATAGGGAGTTCTTAGAAACTGATAAAATAGTCAATAACCTTACAATTATTGTAGTAAATAAAGAAAAAAAGTACTTTGAGTTTCACTATTCACATTGATCGACTCTCATTTTATCAAGTTCTACCATTCGTACCGCAGGCCATAGTTGAGTAGTTTTTAGTAAATTAGAATGTTTCTACTACCTAACTAAGTTTGTGAAATAAATGTTTGCACAGCTCTACTAAGCTAAAATTACTAACTAGGTTTACTTACGCAGATACGTAACGTGTGGCTTATTTGCGTGATTGTCCGTACTACTTTTCCAGCAAATAAATAAATAAATATTGGTGGACAATTCACACACAACACCATCTGACCCCAAACTAAGCAAAGCTTGTATGATGGCGGCCAGATAGCTGATATAATACTTATATAGTTTTTAAATACATACTTATTATACATAGAAACACCCAAACACAGTGCAAACATTTGAATTCATCACACAAATATTTGCACTGGGTGGGAATCGAACCCACGACTCTCGGCTTCGCAGGCAGACATACTACCCACTAAGCCACGAGGCCAGTCGCATCACAAATAGGAAGTCAACATTTGATTGTAAGTAAGCAGTTGATTGATTGATTGATTGATTAACACTAAGTATCAGCCCACACCAATGTCGCACTGCTGGAACTCGGGATCTTCTCTCACAAAGAGCAAGCCCATAATCATAATCATTTGTGTCGCGCAGTCGGTAACAATTAATCAAACCACGTTGGCCAAGTACGAGTTAGTTTTCACGGCTATGAAAAAGGACGTTTTTGCCGCTAGACCAACACAGCTACAAATAATTAAGAAATCAAGATGTTAGATTACCCTATTATTATATACCCGCAGTTAAATTTATATGTAGTGATTAGTTTAATAGTCCTAATAACGCAAAATTTTAGAAAAAATCAGCTACTTACGATTCCAAAGATACGATGCGAAATAACACAGACGGATACCATAACCTTAGTAATAGGGAACGTTTTATTACATGGAACCCTAAAGAGGTGAAAAATTCGTTAAAAAAACTCGAGTCTCTCGCGCGAAACATCACGACTCGATTGATTCAATTTAAGCCCGAACCAAAATCTCATCTAGTAGGGGTACATCCCTAATTATGCCTACGAAAGGACGGGCACAAAAGAGACAAACTTACGTATGTAGTTACGAAAATTTGACCTCAAGCTATATTATTCGACATACGGAACAAATCCACCCTTCTAATTGCAAAGATTTTTTTGCGCAGCAGCAAAATGTAAGTTTGTAAAAGTATAATCGTCTGTTCCAGGCAGCGGGTAAGGGAGGGATAAGGGTATCCAACATGGCGGCCGTAAGATTTTGTTCGGTAATATTAATTCAATCTTCGTAATTTATGGGCGGCTGAGTGTAGCATGTGTATGTGATTTATCGTTTTTGGAGTATTAAATTTGGATTAGGCTGGGATAGGTCTGGCTTATTTACTAGAATATTGTAAACGTTTCCAGGCTTTCGATGCCTACCTAGTTAGTATTGTGTTATTCACAAACATGTATTTACTTTTACGGGTAAAGTTGCCAATTATGATATGAAATTTAAATAATATTATTTGTTGGGTGAAGCAGCAAGAATGTACTTTATCCATAAGGAATACGTTACCTATGTCTAAAAAACAACGTATAAAATTATTAGATAGGTATATATACCTACGGGCAGTGATCTGGGTGTCTTTTGAGAACGGCCTTGAACGTAGAGAAATCTATTTTATTGATAAAACTGCGCAGTTTAATACTGATTATAAATAATATCCTGACAGTTTTTTTACATTCTTATGGTATAGTTTCAGTCACATCAGCTGTCCCATCCAACAATTTTTTTGTTTCAGATTTGACAGGTACTACCGTTAATTACTATAAGTTAGACGGCGTTATAACAACATAACAAAAGTACATGGAGGTACCAACATTTTCATTGCTTTGTTTCCATGGAATGCCTATAGAACGGTAATATGTCAAAATGAAAGACGAACTCGCTCTGAAGGTTGTGTTCTTAATTTTCTTAGGCGCCAAGCTATATCTAGTACCTATGCAACATATTATTTTATCTTGAAAAATAATGAGCAGTTACAAAACTTGAATCTTTCCAGAAATCTTCTCACCACAGCCATCATATATAATAATAATAATATAACACTTTATTACAACTACAAATCTTAAAACTAGGTCATAACATTGATCACATATATTGATATATTGTTTCATAATTTTGCATGTATAAAATATTAATCACTAAAATTAAAAATAATAGATCCTGATTTGTATGAGACATTGACATGACATCGTATTATTGACCTCACTTAAAGCAATTAATGTAAATAGGTAGGTAGCATCAATAAATTCAAACTATTTAATTCTTATTAATTTTACAGTCGATCTTTAAGTAATTAATCTTCAAATCTATAAAACTTATTGTGTGACAAATCAGTGGCTCTTACCATTAAAGTTGTTCAAGCTCGGTCTTGCTATCATCGTAATTATGTTAAAATAATTATCATCTTAGGCCCCAAAACGTCAGTCAGTTTCCTAATTTGGGAAAAGGAATGAAGAGACACACTTACAAATAAATTGCTTACATTTGTACACAGACACGTGTACACGATTTACCAAAACAAAATACAATCGTTTCATTTACCAAAACCATCCTCCACAATATCCTGATGACTAACTTCACGTAGCAATGTCAGTTACAAAAAAGAATTCATTATTCAAAATGAAATTCTCTTTTTAAAATTCTCTTTTTGCCGCTCAAGATCGTCAACGCAGATAACACCGTCACGACCCAACCCAGCCTCTTTCGCCTAACCTCAGAGGGTAGTATCCACGTGAAAAATTAGGGCAACCCTCCCTTCCCCCCAACCCACCCCGGGCCGTTCCACCCCGCGATAATTCACCCGCCACGCGCGGCCCTTGAGAAAAATAGCTCGAAAAACAGAGAAGATTTAACTCGGCCCAGTTTTTGCGGGCTTATTCTGAGAAATGGGAAATTTAAAATATTTAGGTCGAGCGAGTTTTACTGGGATCAAAACTGATATTGTATTTGAAAGTACAAAGGCTGTATTTTTAATATTACAGTGCTTCCGAATTCTACGACTTCTTGGTAATCTTAAATCGTTATTGATTTATTGCATATCACAAAAGTTGGACTGACAAAATATTAAGTGATTGAAAAAGTTTGGTTACTATTTTTGAATATTTACAATACTTCGATTTATGTATAAGATTTGTGTTGTTGATATTTTAAGGCATTATTTACCAGGAACTGATGGGTTAAAAAATTTCACCCAAGTTTGAACTAATTAAATGTTTGACTTTATAACGTCCAAACACCTAATCAGATCGAGTTGAAATTTGGAACATAGATAGTTTATACTCGTAGTTTGAAATAAGAACAACACAAGAAGAAAACGGGAACTATGCGGATAAAATTCACTAATTAATTTACCCATAATATTATTATCAAAGATCGTATTGGCTTAGAACGATGTTTAAACCTTAACGTAATTTTATTTCTCTGCCCAGAATAAGGCCCAAAAAGGCCGGGCCCTTGGCGTGCCTTTAATCAAGGCAAATGTAGCGATCCGCCCGCACCCGCACCACGCCCGCCTAAGCTGTTTGATGTTTTAACTCACAGGATTTTGGGAAAAACTTTGTTTATTTAATCCTGGGTTATAGCTACCTAAGTACACATGTAGATATGTAGGCGTGCCGACCTTTCCAAGTAGGTTGGAACTCGTTAAAATTCTGGAACCTCTCTGACACACTCCTTTGTCGATGGTAGAAATTACAATAGTACGGTGAGTATGCCAAGTACTAAGTACCTACCTACTCGTATTTATAATTATAAAATAAGAGTTGGGGAGCCGAGGCTAAAACCTTGGTAAAAGACATTGGTCGCCGAATTCGCGATAAAGGCGGTGACATCCGGTCTGGCTCGTTTCTGGTGTAAAAGAAAAATTTATTAAAACTAAGACGGCATGTTAACTAAGTTCCTATATATATGTTTGACTTTAATATAATCATATGATTTTTCATTTAAAAATCAATATAGGTTATATGCTATAGTGAGCTATGCTATGCTAGCAGTTTAACGCAGATAAGCTCCCGTTATTTTCCCGGGATATAGGTAAAGTATGTGCTTTTCCATGCTAGATATATGTATAATTCTGTCCTAAATTTAAACCCTAATCCGATTAGCTGTTCTGACGTGGTTAAACAACAAACATCCAAACCTTTTTGAAACAATACAACACTTAAGGTTATGTTTGTTTATAAATCAAGGAAAAATAATAATAATCAATGATGATTGTCTGTTTGCACGTATCTGTACCTAATGGCCTTGACTACCCTTGTGGCTCAGTTTGTCGTAAGTCTGCCTGTAGAGCCATAGGTTCGATTCCCACATAGGACAAATATTTGTATTATGAATTCAGGTTTTTAATGTTAAATTACAATAGTACTGGCAAGTCTGCATAGAATAAAATTACGATTGTTTTGTTTGAAAAGAATAAGGTTTGAAGATTTCTATGTATCATAAGTATTTACAATTGTATAAGTATTATACTTACGAGCTAACTGGTTCTCATAGTACTAACCTTCCTTAGTTTGGGGATATATAGATTAGTTATTGTGTGGACTACTCACGCTTATTATGCTAGTGCAAACCTATTAAAATAATAAATATAATCTACAAAAAACATAGTCCTTAACAACACGTATGCTTTTTGTCTTGAAACATTGTAGAGTTCTTATTGGAATAGCACTTCAACCCACGATGCACAAACGACGGGGAAAAGATAGTTTTACTTTGATTAATGGTTTTTGTATGACGGAATTCGAGCGAAGCTGGAACGGGCCGTTAGTACACCATAATAAATTCTATTCTATTCCAAAAAAAAATCTAAGATCGCCGTCACCACAAAATGGCTCATCGCATTGGTTTTCACTACTTCTTCAGTATGGGTATCAAATTAAAGGGCTGGAAAAATAGAGTAGTGCACACTACAACAAATTTTAAACAAAAGATGGCTCCCACCACGAATTGTTGTTTTTTATTTATTTGATTAGCTTGTTATACATCTTAATATACGAGAGATTCGATTACAGATACCACATTAACGTTAAGTAGTTGATTGCCTTCGAGCTCAGGCAGGTATTCGGTGTCAGGGCTGGCAAGGTGAGTGTTTTCGAAGATGTCAGGTGTCTCTCGCACGCGACAACCCTCATCCTCAGCCGGTCGAGTGACCAACGATTAATTAATCTCGTTTACACCTGCGTACGTGGTTATAGACGCGAGGGGTGTTGTCAGTCGCCGTAAGGATGTGAAATTACGCAGTAGATTGTACCTTATAGGGTTACCAGCGATGAAACTGCATTTTTTTTAAATTAATTGAAAGCAGGGTGAAATTACTCGAAAGAAATGTGTTGCTGTCTCATCATCATCAGGTAAAACCTTTAGAAACCTTTTTTTATTTTAGAAATAAAATATTAGGTAAGGAAATTATCTTTAAAAGTAAAAAATAAGACGAAGATTACAAATTCCAAAAATTCTACTATATTTAACAACTGCTTCAATCAATCAAGTAATTTGTTTTGCCTGAAAATAAATAAATACTATTTTTTAAAGCAGTTATTGACTTCGAGTGTTCTCTACCAACTTTACTAATGGGTTACATATATTACATGTAATCTTTTACGGCTTATGTCGCATCTAATAGTGAACAGCACAAAATGCAGCAGAAGATATTAAGATCTATCCATTTATCTGTCCATCATTCTCACCGCGCATCAACACCCATCAAACACGTGCAATAAAGTGTTTCCAAATAGAAACTCGCACCAGGCGAATGAAAAAGAAGTGGCGCATCGATACCAAAAACGAGGAACGTTCCTATATCACGCAAAAGAAAGACTGAATTGTTGCAGTGTACTCAGAGTCAGTATAATAGGTAGCGTTTAAAAAAATATATTAAATAAAGATTGTCGAGACATGATGGTAGGCGACATGCCTGCCACATTACAGCACACTGACACGCAGCTATTGGAACATGAAGAGTTCAAATCATTACCTAGCACTGCATTGCGCTCGTCACCCAGAGATCTAAGATCACATTTTGGATCGGTACTGTTTTATTGCTAAGTAATATCGCGGTTTCATTTGGTTAGTTCTGAATCCCTTTATTTTATCGCCATAAATAGTATTTTCAAAATAAACTATTTATCAATTTGTTTGAAAATGGTATCGTGTCCTTTTATCGTTGTAGCATATGGTATTTATTTACATATATATATTTATGTCATCTGCACACCCCGCATGTTAAGATCCTACTTTTCTTTTTCCACCCTAATGGTTGCATGGAAGAGATTGCTATTAGCGATAAGGCCGCCATCTGTCGCACTAACTTTGTGGTTAACCTGTTTTTATTTGTAAATTATTTTTATTTTGGTGTGTTCAATAAAGTGTATCTATCTATCTACCTATCTATTAATTACCATGGGCGTTTGTCTATTGTTTCGTTCGTAGGTATACCTATATACTATTTATCAATGTTTGTGCTGTATTGTCCATACGACAGCTGTATATAATTATAGACGTTAATGTTTCTGGGGCTTTAGTCCTACTTTCAACTAATATCATCTCGATTAAATTTGGAACACAGATGGATAAGACTACTTCATAATCTTACCTAACAATAACACTTAAACTACTTTTTATCGCGGGCAAATTAGGGGGAATAAGCATACCGAGGTGCTGCTAGTTATTAACTAAGTTTTAATTTTGAAGTGAAAAGTTCTTTTGGCGCACCATAGACATTTTTCTCGTGGTTCTACTAATTTAAACTAACTACATTTACGCACAAGTAGAGCATACGTAAGAGCAAACGTGAATTATATTCGAAGGATACCCATACGACTGCCAGGGTGCGCGCGCAGGTCTATTATATTTATTGTTAGGGTTTTTTTTAGTGTTATGTTATACATAATGTTCCCGTAATCCAGCGCAGAACCCATATCGGTTCGGCGCCGGATATGACTCATCATGTGACATTTAAAAATAAAAAATTGGATCTACCCTCAAAAATTTTGAGATTAGTTTTGACAAAACAAATCACAAGTGAAGATTCATCGACTAAAAATTGACACGGCAGCAGAAAAAAAACTATGTTAAACTAGTGAAAAAAATTAATAGAATTTGTCTTAAAATTTGAATCTTGGCACGAGTTAAAATGTTTATGAAATACTGGCAGCGGTCCAAGGTTTTATCCTCTCAGTTTTCTTTCCCGTTATATTCCCGTGACAAAAATTGGCTTATGTAACATATTTGCCAATTTTATCCCACCCAGACTATAATCGAACTAGTCGCGACTCGAATGAGCAACACACATTCAAATATTAGTAGAACCTCGAGAACTGTTTGTAGACAAAACCTTGTTGAGATTAAAAGGGTGAATTTATCTCTATCTGTAATAATTACTATGTTTTTTTTATCTAAATAAATGAAAAAATACAACTTATAGACGAATAAACGGAATAGCAAGTATCTAAGCTACTGACATGTAAGTACATTGCGTCACCGGATCGCACCCAAAAAACGGAGTATCGGCGAATGCTGAAAGCGATCGAGCTGTGAGGTCAGGTTGTGCTCTTGAACCTTGTGCTCCACTAGGGAGGAACAAAACACTGTCGTAGTATGACGTTTTAAGAAAAAAAACGGTGTTTATAGGGACTGGCGATAGAACTGCAAACTTATGATTTAGAATTTTAGTATTTAACAGTTTTAGCTACAGATTTACCACTACTAGCAGTGCCCGGTTTTACCCGTGGAGTTCCTGTTTCCGTTATTTTTTCGTGATAAAAAGAAGCCTATACGCTATCGTAGAGTAGGTATAATATAACTGTATTCCAAATTTCAATCTGATCCGTTCAGACGTTTCGACGTAATTGAGTAACAAACATCCACACTTTAGAATTTGTTTAGTAGGATTAGGATACTCACAATATTTCATCAAATCAAAAAGCGTCAGTTTCCTCACGATGTTTTTCTTCACCGTTTTTAAGTTAGCTGTACTACGCCCATGACTTTAAAGAGACAGAGGTGTACGTAGTATTCGAACCAGTGGCTCCGAATGGGCACTTGCAATTCTCCGGATTAGAGCCTTAACTCACACGATTACGTACAAGAAGTGATAATAACGGCGATTAGTGACTGATAGTGACTATAACATAACGCAATAACTTGGTAAGTAGTGATTTTAGTATCAAATATAATTATGTGCAGTGCAATCCAGCGATAGTGAAAAACAAGGAGTGATTGCGAGCGACCGCGCGGAGTGCTGAACCCACGGAAATGGCACTCAGTCGCCCGCGCCATTACACTTAGCCGCGGCGCTTGTTGGGAACGATTTTGTGAAACAATCTAATATAGTACCTTAGCACTGGGGATTTTACTACTGTGGGGTGCATCAGGATTTCATAATGACTTCAACAGAAATGAAGGATTTCAACAGGACTGAGACAAATGATGATTGACAGTCATAGAGACTGCTAAAAGAAATTAATACCTATTTAAAAACGTATAACTTAGATTTTTTTACTGCATGATGCATTGCAGAGTTTAAATATTAGAAAATAAGTTAGATAGTTAACATACAAATTTCAAATTTAAAAATATAAATACGTACATTTAAAAGACATGGCAAGCATTTAGTGACAATGACACGAGTTCTTTGATGTTTGTTCACCCAAAAACTTCTCAACGCACCTAAAGAAGTGACAAAAATGTCTGACGTGAAGAGTTCACTTCAAAATAACCTTACAAACTAGTTTTATTGTCACTAATATAGTGTTTTAGTCAATAGAACGCAGAAATGATTTCACACAAAGGTAAGTTCTAATTGGAATTGGAATTCTATATCCACTTGTAGTGGTAGGACTCTTGGCAGAGTCCGCCTGGGGAAGGACCACACCTTTGCCAAATATTCTACCGCCAAGCAGTAATGTGCAAACATTACTGTGTTCCGGTCTGAAGGGCAATGTTTCCAGTGAAATTACAGGGCTTAGAGATATAACAACTTAGATCTCTGGGTGACGAGCGCAGTGCAGTGCTAGGTAATGATTTGGAATCTTCTTGTTCCAATAGCTGCGTGTCACTGTGTTGTTATGTGGCAGGCATGTTGCTTACCATTAGGCACATGACCTGCTCGTCTCGTCACTTTATATTTAAAAAAAAAATATTGTCCAAAATTAGCCCTTCATTTTAACGAACAATCCGCAAAAACAAACAAACCCACCGAATGTAAGAACAAAGAGCTGATTATCATCGCAATACCCAAAGCGGAAGGCCCTTTTGTTATTGTCAAATTAGGCAATCCTCAAGATAACAAAAACATCCCTTCGGGGGACAAAAGCCCTTTTTATTGACGAGCGAAATTTATACAGGGCGGGTTTTAACTATCTTCTACATAATCCGGGGAGAAGGGGGGTGGGAGGGAAAGGGTCTGCGGGCTCCCTTTGGGGAGACTTATACCGTGGAATATAAAAGAAGAAATTGAGAACTTTTGCAAAACCTGAAACCACATAATTTAAAACGTACATGACTCATTCTAGATCCGTCCTCGTTTTGTAAAATGCTGCACTGCAAATAACCGGTAGTAAAAAAGTGTGTGTGCTTATTTACGCCCGCAAGAAGTTAATATTTCTTCTTAAGGTAGCGGTTCGCGCCGCGACCGCGACGCGAGACCGTGACCGGAGACCGCGACCGGAGACCGTGACAGGCACTTGACACTATGGAATTGTATGGGCGTCAGTTCGCGCCGAGACCGCGACCGCGACCTGTCTCGGTCTCCTGTCGCGGTCTCGGCGCGAACTGGCACCTTAATTTAACTGGCACTTGTTAAGTTAGCATTTCAAGTGCTAAGAGAATTGAAGAGAACTTCAACCATTGAATAAGCAGATAATATAATATTATCTTCAATGCAAGAAGTATTAACCTGAAGTTAATTACAAAGTTTATTAAAATGTTGACTAGCTAGCTTCAGGGTGTCGGTTTTTCGTGACGATGAGCGCGCATTGTAAAATAATTCTCTTATCATCTTTCCCTAAATCGCCAAAAGATGTAGGTATAACTTCAAAAGGAAACTTTTAGCGCTTATGAACACTTCCGTAGACATTACGAGGTATACGGTATGTAGAACTCATTATCATATTCAGATGGATTTTAGTAAAGTATATAGTGAAGAGACGAGTGGGACAAGTGACTGATGGTAACCAACACAAAGCAGCACAGGATCACGCGGCTATTGACATAGATAAAGTCCAAGCCCAGAGTCCAACTCATTACCTAGTACTATGCTGCGCTCCTCACCTAGAGAAATAAGATGATTCACCTATATACCCTGTAATTTTAAAGTACAGAGTACAAGTTAAGTCTCTGTTTAATGTATAGTCAGCACATGCGGTCTCCCTTCTGGGAGACTTATCGTGGAAATTAGAGCACGCCAGGAACCGTTATTAAAATTTCTCTTTTTTGAAAAGTTTTAATTGTATGGCGATTTGGGAGGACCGGCTTGTTTACTGGAGATGTGAATACGTAGCTGTGTATTTGGTTTATAATATAAAAATAATAACTTGTGGTCGTCAAGTGTCTAAGTTTGACGATATAGCAATATTAACCTGTTCTCAATGACCACTAACAAATAACTAAAAATTGAGTGGCAATACATGGCAGTATGTTATATTTTTTATTAAATTAAATGTATTTTTAATCTTATGCATACATTTTTAAAATATAGCTATCTGCTTTCTTTGTACTGTATGAGAAATTTCAAAGTCGCGGAATTTTCGTAATAAGGGGTACACAATTTTTGCTTTACTTATTAATATATTTGTAAATAAGTTTTATTGCAAGTAGAGAGGCAAGGCCATAATCCACCACGCTGACCCAGTGCGGGTTGGTTGATGACACAGGACCTCGAAAGATTCTAGAAACTATTCAACTTATAAAGTTATTAGTCTATCAGCTTGATTTTAGCTCAATTTTGTCCCTTTTATCCCGTTTAAAGTCTCATATGTCGAAAAGTACTACACATATATACTTCTTAGACTTTGCTTTTGGCTCACTCAAGTCTTAGGTAAAATAACTTTTAAACTACCTAATAAATGTGTGGAATATAGTTGTCAAACAAAGATTGAAAAGTAAAATTAGACCCTATTCTATTTTACTCTCAAAGAGTAGAAATTATCCAATCTTATTATTACAGTGAATAATTCCAAATAAGAACACCTAAAATAATTTGATACCGTGAATCCCGCACCTACGCAACGACTCCCATTTCACCCCGCCATACCCTTTACAAAAGACATAAAACCGGGGGAGGCCGGGGTAATAACTATCGCTGTATGTAATGAGGACGGCCGGGGTGGGATTAGAAGGGTGCGTCTTGCAAACGGTATTGCGTGCCCGACCGCGGCCGCTGGCGATTTGTCCCTACATCCCCTGCGATGGCGGACCTCAAAGTTTTGATATTAGCTGGCATTAAATTTGCAGCTTAACTAGGGTTTTTGTTGATAATTAACGTTACATTTTTTATACCTGCGTTCATGAATACATAAATAAATATTGGTTGACACTTCTCATATAACACTAATCATAATATAGTCCCAAACTAAGCAAATATTGATACACCAAACCGAACTAGATAGCTAATATATTATCTGAGATAATAATAATTTAGTAGTGGTTGGACGCTTTTTGCAGATCCTTCTTTTTGATGTACCCCACACTTAGACAATTAATTTACCGCTTCGGAAAGGTGATTTGACACAACGTAAAATTAATTTATTCCGATAAAGTCAATATTGTAAATTAAAAAACTAATCTCCGAATAACCCACCTCTAACTGCTCCCGGCGCAAAAGTGCCCATGATGCTCGCTGCGTTCCCACGCTGAATGGCAATGGCCAACCTTTGCTCCAGGAACGCCCCAGAGCGGGAGTCACCCGTATTCTCCCTGAGCCTGCGCCCCAATTCTGAGAGGAACCCTTTTGCCTCTGCGCCCCAACAACCCAAGGTCTCCACGGCAACAGGTACAAATTCGTACTGCGACACCAACATACCATACTTTCGCTTCTTCTTATCAGCGGCATCCTCTGCCGCGGCCGATGGTGAGTGGATAGTGCGACCTAGGTGGCTGGCGGCGACAGTGCTGACGCAAGTGGCGTCCCAAATTAAGCACTTCCCGTTCTTCCAGGGCACCAGAGTCAACCCATCCGGTCTCTTGCCGTCCGATCTGCATAGGCCCGAGGGCTCAAGTACGCATGGAACTCCCGCCGACACTAAGGCTCTCCGAACTATGTCATTGAGTGCATGGTGTCGCGAGAACCTTCCTGCACACCGTCGGCAACTCAAAGCGTGATGGCCATTGGCTTCTACCAAGGAGCCGCAGGTGCATACGTGGGGTTCACACACCTTGCAGCCCAGGCGAAGAGCCCGCGCAACGAGTTGTTATCCAATAAGGTGCCTAGGTGAGGAGAAGGTAGCGCCTGCAACCAAGCCCCAGATTCAGGCTGCGAGACAGCCCGGAGTCTGGCCATATCCGCTCCCGAGGCACATGCCCAAAGTTGTGCTTGGACCCGCTTGACCCCAATAGCATCCCACGCCCGTTGGCTTTGAGACTCTACGGGAGTCGACTCCCCGGAGTTGAGGGCACTCCAGACCATCAAAGCGTCAGAAGCATAAGGTAAACTTTCCTCGCCACCATTTGAATTTAGGATAGTAGCGGCAAGATCAGCAACCCCATGCACCGACGCAAGGAAAGTAGGCAGGCCGACATCTCGCGCACAACGCACCCCTAGACCCCCAAACCGAATTGGAAGAGCTGCCTGTGACCATTGACGTTCATCAAGGGCAACGTTAAGAATAGACTCAACCGCCGATTTCAGAGCCTCGTCAAACGCAGACACTTCAGCCGGATATTTCCAGGTGGGGGCCGTCCGCAACAAGTATGTTATTTTAGGAACGGCGAAGCACATTCGCAATAACACTATCGCCACGTGCGCGGAAATGTTTTTAAGGCGGTCACGAGTGCTGAGAAGAAGCCTCGTACGAGAGATAATGGCCTCCGGAACGGCATCAGCAAAAATCGAGGACCCCAATAGAGTGAAATCCGAAGTCGACACTTCCTTAAGTCCTGGTAATATAGAACTGAAATGCGCAAAGTTTCCGCGCGCTTCCACACTGCAGGGGAAAAACTCGCATTTGGAAGGGTTCACCACGAGGCCGAGATCCTTGAGGAGTGGGATAAGTATCCCAAGGTCCTGAAATACCTCTTCCGGTTTACCTCCGATAGTGCCATCGTCTAAATACCATATGTTAAGAGAGGATTTTAGTTCAACGATGAGCTTGTGAATGGCCAAGCTAAAAACGAGTGGTCCTAGTGGATCTCCTTGCTGAGCTCCTACTTGTGAAAGCATGAAATGGTCATTGAAACAAAGTTTGGAAGGAGTTCTATAAACTTGGTGGAGGAAAGGGTAGATAGAAGGAACTTTTTCCTTTACCTCCCTCAACAGGACGTCCCTTTCCAAGGTATTGAAGGCATTAGCAATATCAATTTTCAGCACGACATTACCCGCATTGCTCGGGTTCATTACGTACGAACGCGTCGCGTGAATAGCCGCTTCACAGCCCAGACGCGTCCCAAACCCTAATTGGTGTGGTACCAAATATCCTGCTATCTCGTCCCTAACAGCGTGGCATGCCAGCTTAGCAGCGAGACGGCGAAAAACGCTGCCAACAGCAATAGGTCTTAAGCCTCCGCCCTTTTTTTCCAATGCGCATAGCGACGCACCGTACAGATAGGGAGTAACAACGGGGTTCAGTTTTACCGCTAAGTGTACAAACATTTTTGTGTTCTGGGTTGAAGGGCAATGCGTCCTGAGAACCAACAAGCACGACCAAAGCCAGTTCAGGACAAAGCAATAGATTATATTTTACGCCTGGGTGACAAGCGTAGTGCGTTGACGCCCACAAAACTAGAATTGGGTACGTCATCATACATCATTGCCAGTGCGTTTTTTTTTTCGGAACTCTTCAGAGTCCTTATACTAGCAGGTGTTGGTTAAAAAGTAACATATGTGCCATTCCAGACTATAACCCAAACTATCTGCATTACAAATATCAACCCGTTCAGTTCAGCCTTTCCGACGGCATTAGCCAACAAACATCCAAATTTCCGCATTTGTAATATTAATTGGAAGTAGGAATACGTAGTTTTTTCTACTACACGCCAAGTTTGACAACCGTAGAGCTCAGAGCCGACGTCGTAAAAGGTGGTTGATACAAAGCAGTCCTTTCTGTCGGCCAACAAAAGGTAGGGAATGAAACGCCTAAAGCCATTTCATTTCCTACCTTTTGTATATACTATGATGTATAACATTTTACCCGAAGCTACCTAATCATCAAAATAATAAATATTCATAGGAGTGTATGTTTATCGCGTAATCTTATCGTAACATTATTTTTTATTGGCACGTGATGATATTCCGAGAGCTGGCATCCATTTTTGAGTAGGTATTTGAAACAACCTGGAATCTTGTCTCCTAGTATACCTCAACACGGAGCTGCAGACCTGGCTGGTGTTGAGGCTATATTCATTTTTTTTGGTTGTAGACTAATGTTTAAATAATGAAATAAATAACGAGCCGGACTATTTATTGGAGGTTTTAACATGGCCAGACGCGTGCAAAAATAATTTGCAAAGACATAATTACAATAATGTACTTTAAGCAATTAGAAATGTTAGCAGGGTATTATTTATGACAAAAAAAAAGATTCTTAAAAAAACAGATCATTTTGGTGGGTCTTTCTACCAGCCAGGTGATCCAAATTGAGGGATTTATTTTTCCTCGCTACTCCCAAGCCAAGTCTGCACATCTGAGTTAGGTTATAATAGGAGAGGTATGTGACAAGATTTCAGCTAGCCTGAAAGACCTTCCCAAAAATTGACGTCAGCTCTCGGGATAGGTATAAGTTTTTCTAAGATTTGTGTCCATCCCAACGTAACCTGGAAGATATTGATTTTAGCATTAATACCACCAGTTGTTTCACTTGTCTGTTTTTTCAAGACTAAATAATTTTACATAGTATTTCATTATGCACAGTAACTTCTCCGGAAACATTCCCCTACAAACTGGAATACAATTATGTTTGCACATTAGGTACTTGCATACTATTATTACTCATACTCATTTATTCATACTTTCTGTACATGTCACAATTATTAAATATATCAATTACATCGTTCAGTTAGTTTCATGGTATGGTTTTTATAAGATTGAAGTCAAAATAATAATGATATTAAATCAAGAATAATCTCAAATATAAATATGTCAAATAGTAATAGTATAGTAGTAGAACGTATATAAAATTAATAATCCAAATTGTGTGTCATGTCAAACAAAAAAATCAAAATTCAAATTCAATACAATACAATGTAAATTAAAAATAATTCAATAAAAAAAATAATCATTAAAACATAGCTTAGCTATGTGATTTGTTTTCGTGTCATAAATTCTTTGTCAATATCATAGAACGCTTGACTGATAAGCCAGCGCTTTATTAATTTACATTATACTGTATTATTATTATTATTTACATAAAAATACTTGAACAACACATCAAAATTAAATACTCTTAGAGTTGGCACCAATCCGTCGGTTATTATTTTTAGACCGGGTCAAAATATCCCGCTATTTTGGTAACTAGTTCTAAAAAGGTTATTTGTCGAACACTCGCGTGTCACGAATCAGTGAACAGGTCACACGGGCCCCGAACGTCAAAGAAGGTCAACGGTCAACCTCTTTGTCGTGTGCCTTTTGACCCCTCGCTACCCTCTAGTTAGTGACAAGATACTGGTTTTATCAATAAGGGTTTGCTTCTAACATTCTTACGAAAGATTAACCGTCACATTCTAAATTTGAACTCAAAGTTTACGCAACTTAGATACCTGTCAATGTTTGGAGCAGTCTGATCGGTACTTTTTTTTTAACTGTTATAGGTTTACACTAGACCAGCATTTCCCCTGGTATATAAATAATCTGCCTGTAAAAAAGGTCTGATTAATAAATCTGTAATGATGTCGTTCAAAACATGAAACATCAATAACAACGCCATGTAAACTCACAAACAAAAATAAAAAGCAAAAGTTTTCCATTTAAAAGTCATGAGTGCTCATTGTGAAAGTGATAATGACATTGAAAATTAAAATCCGATGAAATCGCCCCATTGACCGGCGCGTAACTGAAAAAAAAAGAAAACACGCAGCATCAATAAACACGTGAAATTTCCGCTGACATTATCCTATTACGTCATCATTCCATTCATGAAAACGGAGCGAAAAAAACAATCGCATCGAACGTGTTAAACGGCCATTAAACGGCTGTCGAAAAATATTAATTATTAATTAACAGTCGTTCCGAATTAAAATATTTTTATTGGCGCCAAAAGGCAAAAAGACTGGAGTTAATTCTGTGGCCGCGGTGGCATTGTTTGCGGGGCGCGTGCATAAAAAACTGAAACGGAAAAAAATACGAACGAACGGCGGGAAATAAAAAACGCGGCCGCGTGGAGCACGGCTGTGATTTAAAAATAAAAAACGTCGGACGTCCGTAATGAAATCGAAAGGCGGTTCGTCGATAGCCATTGGAAAAAGGTAAAAGAAGAACGCCACTTTCACGCGTGAGAATTTTGGCTTTTTTGGCATCGCGTGCGGTTTTCGTGCAGCCACACTGCGGCTTAGAGGGCGGTAAGACAAAGAGAATTACTTTTATTTTTAGGAAAATCAAAACTTGGAAATATTCTATTGTAAAATTGCTGTGTTGTCAGCTTTATGAGCCGTGGTGGCTAGAATACCAAATTCCACAACCCTAAGGAGATAGATTCAAATCGCTCATGCACGTCTGAATATTTCAGAAGGGTCGTATTCGAGTTTCTCAATATCTCTGGGAAGCACCCATTCCAAGAAAGAGATATTTTGAGGACATCAGTCAACCCACACATGGTTTTCGAAGTAAATTATGGCTAAATATCTCTTGGTGAAAGAAGGCCACGGGTCCTAGCAACGGGAACATACATACAGTTATGTGTGGGTGCTTATGCTATGAGTATCTTCACCAATTCTTCTATAAAACTTCGTTTAAGGACAGCGCGTTTTATAATCAGTTATTTTTAATATCATATTCAAGTAACATAATTGTAGGAACAAATAAGTTGTATTTCACCATAGCAGGGTTAAAAATATCACATATACTTGTTTCAAAGCAACATACGGATTCCTTTATAATTACAAAGTATTTGTTTTACTCATCTTAAATTAAATACAAATTTAACATCGTAGTTTTAAGAACAAAATACACTGATAGAGCAATATATTAAATGTGAGGCAATCAACGCAACTACATACTGCACCAATATCAATATGTAATATCAACATACAAATGTTATCAGTTGAAAGGAATAGGTTTATGTAAGTATTGACATAGAATAGTAAACATAATAAGCATACCAAAATATAGTTAAAGTAGGTCCTGCTCAAAAACTTTATCGCGTATAATTTAGAAAGTTCCATTTTTTTTCGAAAGAAGAAAGAAATGTATGTGCTGTTATAATCTATGACGTACATAAGTCCAAGTATTTATTTATTTAAACATCTATAATATTAGTAGAATAAATTAAAAATGAAATTATAAAGTGTTGGTATATGTATCACATAGGTACAGATAAATATATGTAAATTCGTAATTTTAACCCTTTCCTGCATAAACGCAAAATCTCTGCGGCCTACAAAATTTTATCTTCTTGAAAATTGTTCGAATAATCGCCTATTAATTTTAATTAAAATACTAATTAACAGCTCCGCTGCGACAGGCTAAATTGCCCGCTTTGCCCGCTTTCGCCCGGGTTTGTCCCGGCTTAGGCTCGGTCTCGCCAAAAAATATTCTTTGCGACCACTCCATTAATTATAATTTTCATAACAACTCCTGTCGCTTCATTTTTGTTAAAACCCTCGAAAAATTTAGTTGATTAAGTAAACGTTTAATCTTTATTAACTCGCTGAAGTATTTAAATGATTAAATGTTGTAAAATATTAAAATGACACTTTTGCGGTAACTTTTATTTTTATTACGAATAGCGTTACCTCATAATTTTGTAATCAATAATTAATTTGTCATGAATCAAATTATGACGTTTCAGCTTTCAAACTATTTTTAGCACGTTTATAAACCAATCACAAAATACATTTCTAATCTGTTATGATTTTTTTCCCAGTGTACTATATTATAGCTCTGATTTCGCATATTATGTATTTATTTATCGGAGAAAAGGAGCCAAATTTCATCATCATCATCAACAAATTCTTCATAGTTGTCATTCAGCCCTAAGTCATCAACTCTTTTGACAGCTTTTTTTCAACTAGTTGTTTTGCGTAGATCACTCTTTCCTTTACAACACTTACACTTCGCTTGCCGCGACGTGGTTCATAATCTACGATTTTCGTTAAAACTTTTCACTTTTCAATGCTTTATTATTTTTTATTCATAGAATACTGCACTACCAACGCTTTGCGGTTTCAGCCGCATAGTGTTGCCGCATTTTTTTCGCATGGAGAAGTAACCTATGTGCTATTCTAGATAATAATCTAAATGGACTCCAAATTTTAATCTAATTTGTTTAGCCGTTTTGACGTGATTGAGCAACAGGCACGTTCGTATTTATAACATTAGCAGGATCAATTGAATGAAGTTTGGACGGGCCGCTAATAATTCTTAAAATGTTGAATAAAAGGAATGTACAGCATAGCAACATTATACGTAGATGTTGTCTTGCCTAAACCTGAAAACATTTTAACATTAAAACACAAAACTCATTCCAAGCACCCACTCAAAAAATTCCACTCAAAATTTACGACATCTACAAAAATTTGCTTATCAACGGACTTGCGGACGAAAATGTGATTAAAAATATAAAAAGGAACTCATTATACTTCAGCACCGTCAGCTACCTAACCCTTCAAACCCTCCCTTAATATAATAGACCCTCCCACACCACCCGGGGTCGTAAAGGCCCGTCCCTTCGAAATATTCTTTCAAATTTTTCGAAAAAAGAAAACGCTGCATCACGGTCGTTTTTAATTTTAACCCTAACGACGCCATTCGAGGCATTTACCGAGGACCATTACCGCGTTACTATCGGTGCGTGCATCTTCCGCGCTAAATGGCCGGAAGGTAGGGTCCGTGGCGTGAATGTTCGGCTTAATGCGATTTTTGTTAATGAGAAATTTGATACGAAAAGTTATCTTCGAGAAATTCAACCTATGCACTTTGATAAATATATACTTTTCTTACGAAAAAAATACTAAGTATTCTAAAAAGATGTTACGAAATCTTAAATAAATAAAATTCAAAACGTCATCATCATTATCAAGCAACGACTACATTGTGTATGAATATTATACATGAAAATTGTGCTTAGTGACATCTATAAATAAATAAATATTGCT
The DNA here is from genome assembly GCA_963693475.1 of Ectropis crepuscularia. Lineage (NCBI taxonomy): Eukaryota > Metazoa > Arthropoda > Insecta > Lepidoptera > Geometridae > Ectropis > Ectropis crepuscularia. The sequence goes on from OY856359.1 coordinate 18,508,412, forward strand.
GAACATTTCAAAAAGACAACAAACACCATTTGACCCCAAACTAACCAAAATTTGTACTGTGGAAGCCAGATAGCTGACACAATATTTATATAATTGTAAATACATATTTATTATACATAGAACACACCTAGTACAAATATTTGTATTCATCAATATTTGCACTGGATGAGAATCGAAGCCACAACCCTCGGCTTCGCAGGCATAGTTACTACCCACTACGCCACGAGGCCAGTCTCATCATATTATCGTGTGCATCATATCTCCCAGCAGCGAAGTTAACCTTCAATTTTATTTAGAAGACTTCTATGACAGTTGGCTTATCCCTAGGGGGGGTGCCGGATTGTCCTAAATGACTGACGCCCCAGGTTTGACAGCGGAGACGAAATGCGACCCAGGGTTCTGGGCTTGCTCCCGTGACCGCTTCCGCCTCGTCAGATGGCCGAGAGGTAATTGCCTTCTCTCACTTATCCACCTCACACGACCGCTCACTGTCCACGAGAGGTCCGCCCTCACAGCTCGGGATGGCCACGTTTTTCACCTTCGTGGCCACGTAGCCCATGTCCTTCCACTGAGTACTCTGCTACTAATCACAGTGCTTGCGGAAGACCCTCATTAAAGTTTTAGAAACTTTGCTTGGCTAACAAAAGTAAGAGACGAGTAATGTTCCCAAGTCTCTAAACCCTTTCCCCAAATTTCTAGAAGCGCTGCTGGAAGAATGAGGAGCAGAAACAGAAGTTTCCTTCCCGGCCAGTAGCTATTAGTAGTACTACAATATTCCACCGAGTAAAGTTGTTGTGTGATGCTCAGGGTGCATACAATACGTGAAGGTTCCCGCGCCTCACACCCCTTTTGCCAATACCTCACACAAGCAAGTACAAGCCATCTTTACGATTCCCATGGACCTCAGAAAAACTATGCATACATTTCTACACACCTTATAAATATTTATATTTCGCTTCGTGATTTGCATTTTAGCACTTGGCACCCCTTTGCAGGAACGGAAAATATCTCAAAAATGACGAACGTTGGAGTTAATGGTGTGAAAAAATTACGCCTGTCGCACCCAGCCGCGGAAATTAAGGCTGGGGTGGTTTTAAGTGGGGTATATTTTACCCCACACTGGAAAATCGTCGGACTAGCGTTCTTGGATTAATGTGTTTTCAAATATTAAATGTTTAACTAAAATCTGAATTTTTGTCACAACATATTACAACAAGCAAAGAACTTTAAAAGCCGGTTCTCTCCTTATAAGTGGCATATTTTATTTATCTGCCAAAGATTCGTAGGTATCTTAATTATCAAACTTCATTTAATAGTTTGGTTGACCTTTTACTTCTTTTTTATTGGACATTCCTAACTTATCATTACCAAACTATGAAATGTTTGTAATAAAAGAGTCAGATAGCTGCTACGGTGCCTAATCGTAAATACATACTTGTGATATACAAGATAAATTTTCTTTGGCAGATAAAGTCTGTTTTTGAAAAAAAAAAAAGTACACGTTACGTTCTTAAGCTTTCTGTTCCAAAAGTTTATTTTATCGAGAAGGTCCTACTCGTAACAGTTCGTTTAACATTGTATTTTTTATTTGTATTTATTTCCTACTCTTTAGTATTTTTTCCCTCTCATCTCCAGCCTGAGGAATGTTAATCACTTCCCAAACAACCTACATCCAGCGAGCGGGGGCTATTTGTTTGATGAAGCTTGCTTAATTTCAGCGTTCTTCCTGCCTAATGACTAGTAAACACGGGAGAGGGGAGGCCCCTTAAATGAGGCGCCGATTATTTGCCCCTAAAACCGGCCTGATGTTGTATAGGAATGAAAGCAGTATCTAACACATACACTAATTAATTTAAAAAAAATTGTAAGCTATTATGGTGTACAAACAAACATTATGCAACAAAAATCTAATACTACATAAGGCTCTCGATTCGATCGAGTGACGTGCCAAAAGGCGCATAGGCAACGACGTCCTTGTTCGGCAAAGTTGCAGCAAAGTTGCAAGCTTATTTGTTTTTGTCAGATACATTTCAGAGCGTGTGCAGCTCTGATAAGTTTGCACTTGATCACCAGCTCGATGTTAAGGGACAATACGGTCTACGACGGAGGGTGCTTACCTAGAAGAAAATGATTCACTCTCGGCTTGAACACACCCTTTTTTAAATCTTAGCTCTTAGAGTGTAAAAGCGATATCATTTCACAGTTTTTATTTCAAAGAATTGCACGAAGAGGTTCATCTAGGATGGAAAATGTTGTTTGACTAGACGTTTCTCGATAGATACAATTTTCAACTCGAGAGTGAATCTATTCAGCCATTTCAAAGTTCTCAGCCTATTAATTAGCTGCGGTAGGAATCTTATACAGTCTACGAAGGAGCGTGCTTATTTAGAGTCTAAATAAACATGCTCCTTCGTAGTCTAAATAAGAACGCTCCTTCGTAGACTGTATAAGATTCCTACCCTACCGCAACTAATTAATAGGATCAGAACTTTGAAATGGCTGAATAGATTCTGATGAAACATAATTCAGAAATAACACTCCCTACTAATTTGCTTGAGCTTGATGCAGGAGCTACGATGCCACAGACAGTCACACACAAATACATCAAACTTAGAATAGCCCGAGGTTTTTGCGACAAGCTTTAACCGTTATAAAACTTTGCGATAGATAAACTATTAGCACAGTCCGAAGTACCACACCTTGACCAGTTATTTTACCATAAAGAGATAATTCATGTCATTTATCCGGGAGACTACCGCAGTACAGTGGTACGGTGGTAGGCAGTGATTTGAAAATTTCGTAACCAATTATGCAAACAACTGCGTGGTACAGCACTGGTCTGTGAAAAAGAAAATAAAAGAGTGTATAAGTAAGCGCATAGTCACAAATCGTTACTTACGTAAAGTGTAACTTTGCAGTACTTACTGTACTTTCGGTACTTGCGTTTACGTTTATTTTATTGTTAAGCAAGCTTAATGCGTAAAGCAGCTAACTTAAAACGGTGAAGGAAACCGACATGTACCTAAAATCTTTTGAAGTCATGTGTCACCCACCACCTGCGTTCATCCACCAACCCGCACTAGGCCAGCGTGGTGGATTATGACCTTAACTCTCTCCTTGCGAGAGAAGGCCCCGAGTCCCAGCAGTGGGAACATTTAGTGTTGATGATGTTGATGATGCAAGCTTAACATTAGCTACTGGCTAAAAATTTTACTGTACATATTTACCCGGTTTCCTCCACTAATTGATGCCCGAGCCTTTTTACCCAAGAACAATATAATGGTCCCTTTCTAGTGAAATATCTTTTTCGGTTTTCGTTACACACGGGCCCTGAAGGGTTCTGTTTGCAGAAACCGTGTGTAGTCGACCATGAAAAGGTTCCGGGGGTTTGATATTCCCATATTAGCATAGGGGTCTCGAATGTTCCGAAAGATTTAAATTATGTTTGCTCATTATTTATATATTATGTCAACTGGAAATTATACGCTTTGAATTTGAGTAAGATTTTCGGTTATGCTTCGAGTACCTACTTATGGTCTACTTTTCTTGGTTTATAACGATAATCTACATATGTACATACGTGTATATACGGAAGTACATTTAGCAGGTTAGTATCCTACTAGCAGGATAGTACCTATGTAGTTGTAGCCATCTGAGACAAAGATCTATCTTATACCTTTAAACGAGCAATTCTGATACCTATATAAATATGTATAAATACATAGAATCTGAATCTCGGAAACGGCGCGAACGATTTTGATGAAATTATGTATGCAGGGGGTTTCGGGGACGATAAATCGATCTAACTAGGTTTTATTTTTAAAAAACGCATATTATGCGCGTTTTCAGACAATGAAAATCTGTCACATTAGACATTAGAATGCGAAGGTAAATTTCGCCACGTGACGTGACAGCATAATTGGCTTAGACGGGAAGTCGGGCGTTCGTGGCGGTCACGAATTAAGAGCTGCGGGTTCGAATCCAGACGGGTTCTTTTTTTTTCAAGTATTCTTTTTTTTTAAGAAAATCTAAGAGGATCTAAGTATGTTTAGTACTTATTTAAACCGAGCAAAGCTCGGTGACCCAGGTACTTTTATTAAACGAGTATAATCCACGAATGAGAAATCATTTTTGTAGTTCAAACTTTCAAACTTCAGTTTTTCCTTCATTATTTAATACCTACTGCATAAGACAAATATGCATTGTGTTTAGTCCGAGTAATACTCAAAGTAAATATGTATTAGCAACTCTACGATTTCTGTTGTTTCTGTCGAAATACCTTTCTGCACTATTTTCTTTTCCACTTAAATGTATTTTTTATTAATAGCATTTTTTTTTTCAAGAAATATATATCTGCCTAGATTAGCTGCTACGTGAGAAGGGTAATTTTAATACTAAATTCATTGTAAGTAAATTCCTAACCTATACCTGTATGACTGTATGTGTATTTCACGAGTTTGGTGTGCATTTAAAAATATATACATTTATAATATGCATACTAGAAAACATAGCAGACCAATTTTGACTTATTGCATTCTAATCTTTTTTCTCTCCCGTGTTAATCGTTGTACGTAGATACTCATATTTTGCTACAAACAAACCTATTCGCATACGATCGGTTTCAGTAGTTATGTTACCCTCGAACCCTTTTGGGAGTTTTGAAACAACAAATTTGTTAGAAAAAGGGTCTTCGTAGGACGTATAACGTTACCATACAGAGCTGAAATAGTAAGGACATAACGGCAAAGTTAATTCAGCCAAATTAAATTTATTTAAACAAACGTTTTTTGTAATATTGATCCACAAAATCAATGGAATTAGTAACGTTATTTTAATAAACGTCAATTAAATGCAATATATAAACATTTCAAAATTTAAAAATTCAAAAAATTAAATATCTCTGACCGCGTCTTTTTCTACAAAAGCTTCGCGAAGTAGCGTGAAAACTTTATACCTATCCAAAATACAAATAGTTAAGCCATCTATGACAGAGTTTCGGTTACGCTGGCTGTATATGATTCTAAAAGTAATCAAAATTAGAAATAAGACCGTTCGCAGAGAAAAAAACATAACTGAAAGCATTTTCAGATGCTTTCGAGAAAGCAAGATTTAATTTTTAAGAATAAATAAAGCCGTGGTGGCTTATGTACTAGACTGATAGGTTCAAATCCCTTTTGCGTCTCTGAATATTTTTCCAAGTGTTGATGTGTTAAGTTTTTCAGCACCACTGGTTTTAAAGATGAAGATAAAACATATTACTAGAAATACATATTTCAAGGACTTTCGCCATTCACAAACCGCATTTGTCCAGCGTGGTGCAATAAATTGGTGGAAGGCGTGGAGCTTTGGCCGTTTTCTAGTTAAAGAAAGTCCCAGAAGTGGGAAAGATAAGGTGAGGTGATTATGCTTTAGGAAAAAATATGTTAAGTTGTTCTACTGCTTTCATTCAGGTATAGCAACGTCACTGGCGTATAATTTAGGTGCGTAATTTACATGTGTCGACTTAGCTGAGGAGTGATTGATGACATCGGGAGGAAAAGGATCCTTTTCAGCCCTAGTTGTGCTCGCTTGTAGGTATGTTGCAGTCATTAACTAGGTATAGGTATGTTTACCTTACAGCTCATGTATAACGTATAACGAGTATAATAATAAGTATGTAGGTATAGCACTCGCTAAGTGCGCTGAGTACAATAAGAAAGTGGAATGATTTAGGTATGTTTAGGTACTTATACTTTTAACTATTTAGACTTTTTTTTTAGTAAAAAGCCTTAAAGCGAGCATGAGTGGTCGAGGCACATGCAATCCCTATCTACTTTTAAAAAGTAACAAGAATCAATCCGCACGGAAAATAGCTTTCAAATAAAAACGCATTGAAATTGGTCGATCCGTTTTAGCTTTAAAGCCGGGTCACACAGAGGCGATCCGATAGCGATAGCAATCCGATAGCGAGACGATATTTTTTGTAATGTTCGAATTTGTATGCAACCTGACACACAGCAAGCGGGCGCGATCCCATACTCGGTATCGGATCGCTATCGCTATCGGATCGCTATCGCGACCAGATCGCCTCTGTGTGACCCGGCCTTTACGGTGCCACAGATAGACAACCAGACAGACAGACATCGACGTCAAACTTATAACACCCGTCTCTTTGATCTGGGCTTAAAAAAGAACCTGACCAAGATCTATCTCTGATAATTTCGACTCTCCTCATAATAACGAATTAAAAACAACTTATCGATAAGGGCATAATATCGAGTCATAATTTAGATTTAGTTCAGAACGCATTTTCATTAAAATCACTACAATGGAATTGGTGGCAAAATCATAATGTTTACCAACACTGCTGACCCCTATTACATTAGTGTAATGCATTTTAATGCGAACCTGACCTTTGGAAACAGTAACACATATAATAGATTATTTAGTACATTGCTATTTTCAAATATTAACTAGGAATCAAAAACGTAAAGTACCTACGCAAAGTCGTACGTACGTAAAGTCGCTTGGCTATCTCCAGAACCACCACCTCAGAGACCGTAACCGGCGCACTTAATTCCAAGATTCCCGTGAACACCTTGGGGACCAACCAAGGTGACAGACACGTTACGTCACGGTCACGTCGGGAGACAGGATTCCCTCTACGAGTCAGATGGTCGGGCACATCGCTTATCTCCATCCAGCTACAAAGGACAGGGAATGCGAAGTGTGAAACTACAATACTGGTACGCCTTGTCCCCTGTAGCCCTTCCGCGTCGGCCATCCAACGCTAGCGACCAAACAAGGCAGTGTAGGGTAGAGAGAACAGCATATGATACTGGCTCTCCACTCTCGCCGCGGTCTCTATTCCACTGCCGCAATACCCATCGGCTAATATTGCGGCCCGTCTCATTCGCCGCGCTACTATCACCGTCAGGTTGGAGGCAAACCCCAGGCGAGCCTCCATCCTCGGATCTTAAGATTCACGATCAGTGCCTGTGAGTTATTCTGGAAAGACTAAAAACTGTTACATATCCAGATATAATTATCAGCCAAGTAACATTCCCACGTCTTTCAACTAATACTTTTTCAACGAACATCCACACTTGCTTGAAGAGCAATGAGTATCTATGCGCATAGACGTTCCCATCAAGGTTGGGATCAGCAAACACCAAGGGAAGCTACTCCGTAGGGTTACACCACGAGAAGGCTGCCTATCCTGGCACTTAGAATACGGGAGTACGAGGTTAGACTATAAAAACGTAACTGATTATTGTAATAACTTACAAACACGTCAGTTATTGAGTTATACTTTTATAGTTGTTCTGTTCAGACACGTCAGATTGAATTAGGTGAGCAAATAAATTTTACTCGATAAAATACGATTAAAATGCTGCCTACACGTGATAGGTTCGTTTAATGTTCGTAAAACTTGCTAGTTCAGCTTTTTTTATTGCGATGGTTTAGTTGGATCCGTTAAATACTACAAAAAAAGTGTATTTTGTCGTCATCAAAGTCGTAATTTACATTGATATCACCAAATACACAACAGCGAAATGAAATTCAATATGATAATGCTTAATAGCTTTTTAAGCTATTGCATAGCTTTTATCGCGGGCCTGGAGACCGATTGTTGCTAATGGTGCATCTCTTTCTTATGTTCACAAAAAAAGAGGGAGGGAAGACTGTCACGCCGTCCTCCCCACTCGGTCATTCGACTTTCAATCTTATGGTTTTACATTTACAGACTAAATGCTCTTAGCAGTGTTGCCAACTTAACGGATTTCCCGTGATACGTAGTGGATTTGAGTACGTAGAGAACGGGAAAATAACTTTCTAACGGCTATTATCATAGCATATTTTGGAATAGGTATATCAATGAAGCAATAATGTCAGCGTAAAAGCTCACTAGCTCACTATTTAATCAATTTTAGGGATTTTTAATTTAACTTAAGTTTAGGGATAAATATTTTGAGTAGATGGAACACTGATTTCGCGACGTTTAAAATTGTTGGATGTACATGAATGTCAATGTCACTAAATATGAATAAACAAAAAACAAAGTGCCATAAAAGCGAAATATAGTGAAAAAGCTGAAAATCTTCATGTTCCAAGAAGCGTGCTATAATTGAGATGTTTTGGCTTAACAATATGGAATCTGGATTTACTAAAGGGAATAGGTAGTTCCAATTTACCAAAGAAGGCAAACTTTTTTGCAATCAAGAAACAAAGACTTTTGTAGTTCAGAATAATTCATGAACGTGAAAACATCTTTGTAAGTACAATTTTACGTTTAATACCATTTACCTATGTATAATACATAAACCAGCCTAGTACATAAATATGTAATAGATGATTTTCGGCTTAGAACTTCATCTTTAACACTGTTTACAAAGTTAGGTTATGTGCGTAAAATATAATAAGCGTTTGTTTGCTTGTTTCAGATCTTCAAGATTATCTTAAAATGCGATGATGTTGTTGGATATGTCCAAATAAAAAGAGATCTAAATGTGTGTACTGTCAAGTGTCGCGTATGTCCTGAACACAATAAAATATGAAACAGCCTTGGATATGGGATAAGGAGCAGCTTCATCTGAAAATACCTGTGCCTATGATAAATCTGTGGAAGAAGCTACAGCCAAAGGCTGCGGACAGAAACTATGTTTTCATATTGCAAAAGAAAGCAATCCATGGTTTATATAATTTATCAGCTAGAGAATCAGTACGGGAGATTTTCACTACATAACAACTTTAGTATGATAACAATGAAGGGATCATTGTACATATATTTATCAATGTATAATGTATGTAAGAAAAAATCAAAGTCAATGGCAGAAATTAAATCTGAATCCTAAAGCACACCATAAACACAAAATTGTATATCCTACGCTTCTATATTTTTGCAATCCCTGCACAAGCTCTCAATGAAATCAAGTTTAAAAATGAAATAAAAACCTATTGAGCAAGGCAACAAAGTCAAGTGTTAGTCAAAGTTAAAGATAACATATGGAAGAGAAATGTGTTGAAATTGGAATCTTGTAGTAAGGTAAAATAGTAGATTTATAAAACTTTTGGTGTAACATTGTTTGTACTCAATCATGTACTTAGTATACTGTATAAATATTGGTGGACAATTCACACACAATTCACTGCTTTAAATTGCTGAGGCTCCTTTACAGCTGCTTATATTAATTTTTACCTTAGTTATTTTATCTTATTATGTACACAGATTCTTTGATTTTTTGTGAATGACGTTACCACATGTTCTTATGGATTTATGGTTCGAATAAATGAATTGAATTGAACAGGAAAATAAAAAAAATTAAACATTAACAGTTGTATAATGAAGTAATAATAAACTAATAAAAATAATCTTATGTTAATGAATTAGACTGGCGAGCGAATTAGAAGCCATGAGCTTAGTGGGTATAGTAGCTCTGCCTGTGAAGCTGAGGGTTGTGGGTTCGATTCCCACCCAGTGCAGTAATGTGCAAACATTACTGTGTTCCGGTTTGAAGGGCAATGTTTCCAGTGAAATTATAGGGCATACAGATAATACATCTTATATCTCTGGGTGACGAGCGCAGTGCAGTGCTGCAGGTAATAATTTGGACTCTTCATGTTCCAAAAGCAGCATGTCACTGTGCTGTTATGTGGCAGGCATGTTGCTTACCATCAGGCACATGTCCTGCTCGTTTATAATATAGAGTGATGAGTCACATTATAAATAAAGTGGCCAAGTGCGAGTTGGACTCGCCCATGAAGGGTTCCGTTCTAGCAAGTAACATAATATACATAGTACACATAGTTCTTGTAGTTCGTTGTAACTTTGATCGAAGTTATATTAATAGTGTATTTATGACGTACTAAAAAAAAACTACTCATCAGATCGAGTTCAAACTAATTTTCGTTGGTAGTTTTCATGGTAATGTACATCATATATTTTTTTTAGTTTTTTCATTCTCTTACTTTAGAAGTTAGAGGGGGGGGGACACATTTTACCACTTTGGAAGCGTCTCTCGCGCAAGTTATTCAGTGTAGACAAAAATTATATTAGAAACCTCAACATCATTTTTTAAGACCTATCGATAGACACCCCACACGTGTAGGTTTGATGAAAAAAAAATTTTTGAGCTTCAGTTCTCAGTATGGGGGGCACCCCTAATTTTTGTTTTTTTTAAAAACTTTTGTAAAAATCTTAATGCGGTTCACAGAATACATCTACTTACCAAGTTTCAACAGTGTAGTTCTCATAGTTTCGGCAAAAAGTGGCTGTGACATACGGACGGACAGACAGACAGACAGACAGACAGACAGACAGACAGACAGACAGACAGACAGACATGACGAATCTATAAGGGTCCCGTTTTTACGTTTTACGGAACCCTAAAAAAATATGTTTGCACTGTGGCTGTGTGTTTCTTCATATTTTATCTATCTATATAAATATAAATCAATGCCACTTTTCATTGTTAGTAAACTCCTCCTAAATGGCTGGACCGATTTGAATGTTTTTTTTGTATATATTTGGGTAGGACCCTGGAAGGTTTAGATTCACAAATCAGCTCGGCAGATGGCGCTGCAGTTGATATCTAGGTTATTATTCGAGCGAAGCCGGAGCGGGCCGCTAGTCTTCTATAAATACAAAAGCGAAAGGTCACTCATCAAGGAATCTCAGAAACTACAAATGCTAGGAATCTGAAATTTTGTATGGAGGTCCCTTTTAGCACGTAGGCGCTCACTAAGACTGGGTTTTGCGAAATTCAACCCCTAAGAGAGTGAAACAAGGATGAACTGTTGTATGAAAATTCGTGATTTTCAAAGTGATCAAATTTTGTCTCTAGATACCTGATACGAAGCACTTAAATGTTTGTTTTATGAATTTTGTGATTTCTAACTGTATGGGGTGAAATTGGGGTTGAAATAGGGGATGAATGTCAATATGAAAATTCCCAACCGTTGAAGACAAAACCATGAAACTCTGTATAATATATACAGGCCCGCCGCAACGGCGCGTGCAAGGCGTGCACCGCACGCGGGCGGCACACCCAGGGGGGCGGCAAACCGAGCGACTCATCAAGTATTTGAAGTCATTGTCATAATCTCATAATACCTACCCCACCATAGGTATGTATAAGAAATATCATAGCACGGAAAATATGACAAAAAAACGCAAATACCGCCATCTATTGGCGTCCGTTAACTAAGATGCAGTACCAAACGTATCCTGTTATTGTAAGAAAATCAGGGGGTCCACCGGCTAACGAAAACGCTTTGACGCTGCTGTCTCTTTTCTTCTCGCTTGAACTGAAAAAGACGGCAATGTTAGGCGGTAGAACCCCAGGTCTAGGGAAGTTAAAATAATAATCTAATCTGCGGGAATCCCCTTTAGAGATTTTTTCCCCTTTCCCAATTGGAAAGTTTTAGGTACACACCTAGAGTCTTTTACGGTTACGCAATCGAACTTATGATTTGTGCTGCAATTATTAAGATAAGTAATGTTTCTTTTGACTTTTTTTGGCTTCGGATTAGTTAATGATATTATTTAAATTTGATTTTGTGATTATACTTAATTCAATCATCCGCCAGTAAAAAAACAGAAGTGCAGAGAAATCATAATTATGGTAAGTACTTACGCTTATTTATAGACTTATCACAATAATTACTGTTCAAGGAACAATAAAATAAGGGATTTTAATTCTTAAAAAATATTATTTACTAACGACGGAATTTTTTAAGTTTGAAGTGTATGTGTATGTATGTGTGTCTGTCTTGCTGTGGCAGCATAGCCCCCGAACAGAGTAGGTGACTGCTTTTTTGTAAGATTAATTTGTTGGATTAGTCGGATATTGACGGGTTTTAGCTACCCTGCTAATATTATAAATGTCAATGTATTGATGTTTGAATGTTTGTTGCTCAATCACGTCCTAACGGATGAACGGATCGGGCTGAAATTTGGAACACGGATAGTTTATAGTCTGGAATAACACATTAGTTACTTTTTATCCCGAAAAAACAACGGGAACGGGAACTACGCGTGTAGCACCGCGGGGCGCTGCTAGTATCACAAATATCAATGTATGAATGTTTGGATACATAGATGTTTGTCGCTCAATCACGTTGTAGCGCATGACCGGATCGGGCTGAAATTTGGAAAACAGATCTTAGTCTGGAAGAACACAGGCTACTTTTTATCCCGAGAAAATAACAGGAGTGGGAACTACGCGGGTAACACCGCGGGCGCTGCTAGTGCTAAAACATAGTAGTATAAAAATCGATCCAACATGGCCACCTCCACGAATGGCGAATTACATCCAGAATCCAGATTAACAGTTTTTTAAAACATTTTTTTTCACAACTCCCTCAACATGGTATCAAATGAAAGGGCCTGACTACAGAGACTATGTTTGTTACATGTCAAATGAATTTGATGGCCATTACCACAAAATAGAGATCAGCATTTTTTTCGCAACTCCCTCAATACCTATGGCTTTCAAATGAAAGGACTTGTTTAGTAGTAAACACTACACATAATATACAATAAGACAAGTTTCAAAACAAAGATCGAAGGCAGTTATATTATTTTTATTTCTTGTAGTGTACGAAGTTTGTCTTTAGTATTACTATATTTATATACTACTTCTAAAAAAAAAATGTTTGTCTGTAAAGTCGGTTTACTGACGATAGAACGTGACAACGTCTTAAGAAAATACTGATGGAATGGTAGCATTTTTCAAAAGAAAATTTTAATTTCATTTGTTTAATAGATTTGTATGTAAAAAGTAATCAGTAGAATTTAGTCATTTTCAATCAAAACAATGCAAAAAAGCTTTTAGATGCCGGGGATCGAACCCGGGGCATTTCACATGCAAAGCGAACGCTCTACCACTGAGCTACATCCCCGCTTGAACTACTGGTCGAAATAATTAATACAACTGTAACAAACATGCGGCGAGGTAACGACCGACGGTAACGACCGGCGGTAACGGTACATGACGTCATGTTTTGTGGGCGTGCAGCCGGCTTCATCGAATTATAAGACGTTATCACGTCAATAAAATGAATGAATTAATTAGGTAAATTTTGTTCTGATTGAAATTAACTTAGTGTGGTGTAGATCGTGTAGTTGTTACGTGATTTAAGTCTATTTGTCTAAACTTTTTAAGCATATTAAAATGAAACATAATTAAAAAAGTATCTTAATTTTACAAATAATTTTAGGAACCGCAAAAAAGAAAAAAACTTTCGGGAGCGTAATTTCGACAACAAAAACGAGAAAAAGACAAAAAGAAAAAATTGCGGGTTCTTTACTTAAATTTTTAAGCAAGCCAGAAAATAAGGAAAACAATCGTCAAGAAGATATTGAAGTAGCTTCAACAAATACAGCTTAAATCACCACAACTTTGTTAAAAAAGTTGATTCAAAGAAATGGTTGTCTGTAAAGTCGGGTTACTGACGTTAGTTGAACGTGACAACTTCAACTACGCCTTAGAGCGAGGTAACGCCGGCGGCGAGGTAACGGCGTTAACGGCACATGACGTCATGTTTTGCGGGCGTGCAGCCTGCTTCATCGAATTATAAGACGTTGTCACGTCAAAATTTACAGAATATCGCACGGATGAACATTTTCAAACGGTCTTAACAGAAGCTTCCAAAGTGGCAGATAAACTCAACGTAGAAACAGATTTCCCGCCATTGAATAGAATACGTCCTAGAAAAAAAAACACACAATTTCTATATGAACACAGAGATGAAGTTATAGAAGACCCCAAAACAAAATATAGAGTAGAGTTTTATTTTAGAATTCTTGATCAAACAATAACTTCTTTAAATTTTATTCATGCGAATTACATAAAAACTTGATTAATTACATACAAACTTGATAACTAATATAAATACAAAAAACTTTTTACTATACTCTAAAACAAATAATACGAAAAGTAGTCGTCAATAATCTAAAATAACCCACCCCGAACAGCACCCGGTGCAAAAGTGCCCATTATACTGGCCGCATTGCCTCGCTGAATTGCCATGGCCAGCCTTTGCATCAAGTACGAGCCGGCGCGGGAGTCCCCCGACTTGTCTCGTAGTCTACGTCCCAACTCGCTCACCAAACTTCTCGCCTCAGTTCCCCAACTACCCAAAGTCTCCACAGCAAATGGGACAAAATCATATGATGACTCTAACATACAGTATTTCAGCCTCTTGTTCCTTGCGGCGTCCTCCGCAGCAGCTGCCGGTGCCAAAATGGATCGACTAAGATGGCTGGGCGCCACAGTGCTAACACAAGTAGCATCCCATACCAGACACCTTCTTTAAATAATAGATTCGACGAGTTGAAGACATTTTCCGAAGTATTTGGCTTTTTTACAAATAATTTATTTAACTATCCCAATGATGATTTATTGAAATACTGTAAGATTTAAATCTAAAACTTAAAGCTAATTCAAGTGGTGAATCAGATATTGACGGTATTAATTTATTTATGAAATTGCATTTTTCAGAAAACTAGTGTAATGATCCGCAAACTCTTTTGCAATATCTTTTAACCAATGATTTAATTTCAACATTTTCGAACACAGCAAAATCCCTAAGAATATTACTTACACTGCCCGTTTCAGTGGCATCTGGTGAAAGATCTTTTTCTAAATTAAAAATAATCAAAAACTATTTAAGATCAACAATACTTCAGCAAAGACTAAGTAATTTAGCTATAGTTTCGATTGAACATGAAATTTTAAACAATTTGGATACAAGAAAGTTGATAGAAGATTTTGGAAATATAAAGGCAAGAAGAGTTAATTTTTTGTAGATGTAGCAGAGCTGATCCGGCCGTTCCACCTAATATAGATTTAAATTTAAATAGCGACTTTTAAATTTATCCTAATCTACGGGACGAACATCAATAGGCGTAGTTTTTAGGAAAAGCGAAATTGTTGTTTTTACTACATTCCAAGCATTAAAAAAAAAAACTACTTTTGTGACAAGAACGCCTAGGTTGTGGAATGCCCGAGTAGTTTCCCAATGGTTACAATCTTGGTGTCTTTATATCGAGAATGACTCAGTTTCTTCTAGGTAAGCACCCTCCATAGTAAATCGTATTGTCGCTTAATATCGGGCTAGATGGCGTTCTAGTCGGTAAAAAAATTTACTCATTATTACGTGTTTAATTGAATACTTGATTGTTTGATGTTTTTTTCATGGATTATAAAATAATTTCTAATGTACCTGTGACTTGCCCAGTGTAACTATATGTTATAAGGTCAATAAATAAATCTAATCTAATAAAAATATATGATGTACAATTACCATGCAAACTAGGTACCAACGAAAATTGGTTAGAAACTCGATCTGAGAACTAGTTTTTTTAGTACGTCATAAATACACTATTATTAAAACTTCGATCAAAGTTACAACGTACTACAAGAACTATGTGTACTATGTATGTTATGTGACTTGCTGCAACGGAACCCTTCATGGGCGAGTTCAACTCGCACTTGGCCACTTTATTTTTTATACTCAGGATAAGTAGTCGTAGGGCGGCGTAATCGGCATTGCACGCGGGCGACGAAGTAGCCAGCAGCGCGCCTGAATATATAGACACTTGACACGAAACAAATAAATGTTTGTTCTAGCAATTTTGTAATTTCGACCTGTATGGGGATGAAATTGGAGTTGAAATGGGCGACGATTGTATCTTACGCTTTCACATCTAAACAACAGAACCGATTTTGATGAAATTGTATTATTACCTTAATATTTATTTTGCACAGATTCGTCTGTGTGGGTAAAGCTAGTAGCAAGTATGCATTTAAAACTGTATAAGTATTATATCAGCTATCTGGCCGCCATAGTACAAGCTTTGCTTAGTTTGGGGTCAGATTTTCATGTGTGTGAATAGTCCACCAATATTTATTTAGTTAGTGTGATTAATTTTAAGAGAAGTATAATATGACAGTACGATGATGTAAGAGAGTTTGTTTGACTCATTTGATTTTGAGATTGTTTTGAATAATTGCTGTAAATAAGTGATATTTTGTACTTAATCTCTTTGTATAACTTTAACCTTAATGTAAATAAGTAGCATTTTGTATTAAATCTTTTGTAGAAATTTTACCTTAATGAGTTTATATTATTTTGTACTCAACCTTTCCAGCATTATGACATAGAATAGATTGATTATGATAAAAACAAATGTGACTCAGACTCAACATTATCCCAAAAATACTGTAGAAATCAAATTTAAAAAAATATAATAGCATAAGTTGATAAAAATGCATGCAATAGCTTTACCGCGGCAGTCCCCGAGTGCCACACGTCTTTTTTTTTATTTATTTATTTAAATTGGCTACTCCACAGACTCCGGGGTCCGTGATGTTTGTCATAGATAGATAGATAGATAGAAACACTTTATTGTTCACAACACAAAAAGAAAAATAAATAAACAAAAAGATAAATTCTTAACTCTAGTGGAACAAACGGCGACCTTATCGCTAAGAGCGATCTCTTCCAGGCAACCAGAGGATGGAGAGAAAATTTTAGATAGCAAAAGACGGGGTAACTATGTGCCGTAAAGTATCAAATACATATACATACAGTAAATTAACAATCATACATCCTAATACTTAAAATACTTATATTATATGTTGTAGGTAAGTATAAGTATAATATACTAATAGACTAATACATACATTATATATTATCATTATGCAAGACAATTTGAAAAAGAATAAAATCAGTGTGGAAAAAGAATAAAGTCATTTCAATTCCTTTTTAGGGTTCCGTAAAACGTAAAAACGGAACCCTTATAGATTCGTCATATCTGTCTGTTTGTCTGTCTGTCTGTCCGTCCGTATGTCACAGCCACTTTTTGCCGAAACTATGAGGACTACACTGTTGAAACTTGGTATGTAGATGTATTCTGTGAACCGCATTAAGATTTGCATAAAAAAAATGAAATAATAGAAAAATTAGGGTTGCCCCTCATACTAAGAACTGAAACTCAAAAATTTTTTTTTCATCAAACCTTCACGTGTGGGGTGTTTATCGATAGCTCTTTAAAAATGATGTTAAGGTTTCTAATATAGTTTTTATCTACACTGAATAATTTGCGCGAGAGACACTTCCAAAGTGGTACTTCACTACCTCCAATGCTTACAAGGCAAGGGACATACACCAGAAGAAGAAAGCGTTCAATAAGGCTGCTAAGGCAAGCAAAAAGGTTCTTCAGAGGGCTCGTTTTGACCACATTAGTCGAATAGGGAACAAACTAGCTTCGTATCCTGCGGGTAGCAAAGCGTTTTGGTCCCTAGCTAAATCGGTCGAATCGAACTTCTGCCGCCCCTCACTACCTCCAATGCTGAAGCCTGATGGGACACTGGCTCACACCGCAATGGAGAAAGCAAACTTGTTTGCGTCTCAGTTTGCGGAATCTTCACGTCCAGATGCTGGTAGTGCGATACCCCCAACTCCACCTGGCAGTCAGACTGTAATGTCTGAAATACATATTCGCCAGAAGGAGGTTCGTAAAGTGCTACGCAATCTGGATGTGAATAAAGCCAGTGGCCCGGACGGAATTCCAGCCATAGTACTGAGGGTTTGTGCACCTGAGTTGTCTCCAGTACTAACACGCCTGTTTAGACTTTCTCTCCAAACTGGGCAAGTGCCGAAGTCGTGGAAGCTTGCTAACGTGCAACCTGTGCCCAAAAAAGGCAGTCGTACTGACCCTGTCAACTACAGGCCCATCTCAGTCACGTCCATACTCTGTAAGACTATGGAACGTGTCTTAAACCACAGGCTCCTGGCATACCTAGAATCGAAAGACCTCCTCAGTGACCGGCAATATGGGTTTCGCCGGAACCGGTCCACCGGGGACATTCTAGCGTATGTCACCCACATCTGGAGTGAAGCTATCGAGAAACACGGGGAAGCACTTGCAGTCTCCCTGGATATCTCGAAGGCTTTCGACAGGGTTTGGCATGATGGCCTTATAGGCAAGCTTTCGGGCTATGGTTTGTCACCTGGGTTTATTGCGTGGTTATCGGACTTCTTGAGGGATCGATCCATACGAGTCGTCATTGATGGCTGCTCGTCGGATCAAATGGCTATCAATGCCGGAGTTCCTCAGGGGTCGGTACTCTCTGCGACGCTCTTCCTGCTACATATCGATGATCTGTTGAAGCCCGGTATCTTTGGGTACGCAGATGATAGCACCGTCGTAGAGAGTTATATATCCAGCGCGAGAGCCAGTGGACAACAAACTCAGCTATTGAGAGAAGGTATGATCGAGCGTTTGAACTTGGCCCTTGAGGCAGTTTCTACATGGGGCGATGCCAATTTGGCCAAGTTTAACGAAGGAAAAACACAGGCGTGTTTATTCTCCGCTAAAAGGAGTCCATTCACACTGGCTCCTACTTTTCGAGGCGTATCCGTGCCGGTTACTGACCATCTCGAGCTTTTGGGCGTTTCTTTGTCATCGACGCTCTACTTTGGCACGTATATTGAGTCTAAGGCTAAACTAGCCGCCAAAAAACTGGGTGTCCTCTCAAAGGTGCGAAGATACTTCAATTCTGAGCAGTTGCTCACGTTGTACAAAGCTCAGATTCGCTCCTGTATGGAGTACTGTTCGCACCTTTGGGATGGATCGGCTAAGTATCAGCTGGAGACTCTGGAATCGATTGAGAGACGTGCCAAAAGGCTCATAGGCAATGACACTCTTGTGCGTAAAAGACTTCAAAGTCTTGATCATCGCCGCAAGATTGCTAGCTTATCGGTTTTTTATCGGATACACTTCGGAGAGTGTGCAACTGATCTGCATGATTTAATACAACCTTGCCCTTTCTTCTATCGGAATTCTCGTATCTCAAAAAAGCGACATCGTTTCATGGTTGATGTTCCAAAAATACGAACAAAGAGATTTGACTCCACGTTTGTGATAAGAACGTCTAAGTTGTGGAATGCGTTGCCTGAGTGGGTTTTTCCCGATGGTTACAATCTGGGTGTCTTCAAATCGAGAGTGAATCGATTTCTTCTAGGTAAGCACGTTCCATCGTAGATCGCATCGTCGCTTAACATCAGGCGAGATGGTGGTCAAGTGCGAACCTATTAAAGTTAAAAAAAAAAAAAAAAAAATGTGTGTCCCCCCCCTCTAACTTCTAAAGTAAGAAAATGAAAAATCTAAAAAAAATATATGATGTACATTACCATGTAAACTACCAACGAAAATTAGTTTGAACTCGATCTGATGAGTAGTTTTTTTTAGTACGTCATAAATACACTATTATTGAAACTTCGATCAAAGTTCCAACGAACTACAAGAACTATGTGTACTATGTATATTATGTTACTTGCTGCAACGGAACCCTTCATGGGCGAGTCCAACTCGTACTTGGCCACTTTATTTTTAATAATTTATAGCTAGATGGTGTTGTGTGAAAAAATCGCTCCAAATGCATTGTTAATGTCAATATAATTTTATTTATTTGACGACAAATACTTTTTGAAAGTTTAGCCATACTCCACCACACTGGTCCAGTGCGGATTAGTGCATGGCGCATAACTTCGAAAGTTTCTAGGAACTTGAAGTTACGGTGGTCTAGTCGGGAGAACGGCGGCTGCCGATCCGGAGACCCCGGGTTCAAACCCCACACGCACCACTGTCTTTTCGAAGTCATGTGCGTAATGCCGCTAACTTAAAACGGTGAAGGAAAACATCGTGAGGAAACCGACATGTACCTAGAATCTTTCGAAGTCATGTGTCATCCGCCAACCCGCACTGGGACAGCGTGGTGGATTATGGCCTTAACTCTCTCCTTGCGAGAGAAGGCCCCGAGTCCCAGCAGTGGGAACGTTTAGTGGGCTGTTGATGTTGTTGTTGTTGTTGTGGGTTTCCTCATACGGTTTTACACATTACTTTGAAAATATAAATTTAAACTAGGGGCTCCGGATCTGCGGTTTCCGTTGTCCCGACTAAAACAGCTGTAACTTTTAGCCGTTGTTAAAAAAGCCTTCTAAAACAGCAGAATACATTGCCTTAGTGGGTGATTCGCTGATTGATATTATCTGGGTGTCTTGAAGCTGAACGTAAATCGTATCGTCATTTAACAACGAACTACAATTGGCGAAACGGCGGTCAAATGCGAAACTAAAATCGAAAAGAAAGGTTTTTATCGTGCTTAAACATTTCCGATCTGAACTCTCATTAACGATTTGATGATTTTAAAAACCTTACGCAGGACTTGCATAAAGCAAAAACAGCCCACTAAATATTCCCACTGCTGGGATTCAGGGCCTTCTCTCGCAAAAGAGAGTCAACGCCAGTCCACCACGCTGGCCTAGCACGGGTTGTTGGATGACCTCGAAAGATTCTAGGTACATGACGACTCACCTCACTCTCTCATGGTTTGTGGCATTACGCACATGAAAAAAGACTACTACTACTAGACTAGCTTCGAAAAGACGCGCAGCACGTGGGGTTTGAACCCGGGTCTCCGGATCGGCAGTCGCCGTTCTCCCGGCTAGACCAGCCGTAACTGCGAATCGGTGACTGCGGAGTTCCGTCAGAGATTAAAACTTTTCTTTAATTGCTGCCTTCTCATGTTGACATGGCTTGACTGATTTGCCCAACATTTTATGTGCCTATTCACTAATTTTATTTTATTTTTCGTATAATTATTTAACTTGAATTGTAATTTAATTTTGTTTAGTAATTTTATTTATTATGTAATTTTATTTACATATTTGCAATCCATTTACCTTAGACCTCCGGACTCCGAAATACAGTTTTTAGCTATTTAGGAGACGGTGAATCAACATTGTGATACACAAATTAAGCAATAAAGGAATTTGAGTTTGAGAGCGAACTTTTACAGGACTTAACCTCGTTGTAACTCTGCTGAAATGTCGATTTAATCAAATACCAATTGAGATCGCGGTTACGTCCTGTATAATATTTTAAATAAGGTGTTTAATATTTTAAAATGGTATACAGTATTTATAAAATTACGTAGGTTAGTAATTAGGTCTAGTAACACTAGTACCTGCTTGGTTCCCATAGAATGCAACAGTATTGAATGTAATAATTGTTGATGTAGCACCGGTAATTGGTGTATTGGCTACTCGATGAGGGTTTCAACACCGCCACCATCCGGATGGTCTTGAATGAACTCCACCGACAGCAAAAACGTCACCAATACTAACTATGGCTTTGCTTAGTTTTAAATTAGTGTTGGATAAGGAATGTCTACCAATATTTAGTCAAAAATAATCCCACTAATATTATAAATGTCAATGTATGGATATTTGGATGTTTGTTGCTCAATCACGGCGTAACGTATGAACGGATCAGGCTGAAATTTGGAATACAGTTAGATTATAGTCTGGAAGAACACATAGGCTACTTTTTATCCCGGTAAAATAACGGGAACGGGTACTACGCGGGTAAAACCGCGGGGCACTGCTAGTTATTATATCTAATTAAAAAAAAAAAAACAATATTGATATGCTGCGTCGCAATTTGCTGTTATAGGCACGCTTGTTGCTTACCATCAGGTGCGTAACTTGCTCTATACTATAATTATTAATTTAAGCATGTTATTAATGCCATAGTACAAGCTTTGCTTAGTTTGGGGTCAGGTGGTGTTGTGTGTGAATTGTCTACCAATATTTATTTATTTATTAAAACTGTCCGTGGATGTAGTCGTAGCTATTGTGTAAAATATAAATCGCGAAACCAGCCGTTTAATTGTTGTACATTATCGCGATTATGTTTGCCTGAATTTGTTTTTCTCTCCTTCAAAAAATAAATTACTTGTTAGAATTTTTTTATAACATTTTATTCGGATTTTTGTATATACTTGTTTTGCCAACGGTACCGTCTAGCAGGGCGGTTACATTAGTTCTAATCGCCGACATATTGTGACGTCACACGTTTGCACTTTCACTATCTGCCACAATATAGCAGTATTACTGTATTAGCTACCGTTTAGGTCCTGTTTGGTCTATTTGTATTAGTTAATAGAAGGTATTTGATTTAATTGCGGTTTTGTGGTGCTGGAAATTGGTTTATTTGCTCAACATTGTTTTGGGCTGGCACAATTGTTCACTACAGTAATGAACATGTTTATGGTTTATTGCGTTTTAAGGACGAAGGCAGGGAAGAGGATGTTGTGCTACAGCTGTGCTGTGCTGCTGGCCGAGTGATTAAGACGCCGATATCACAATTTTGAGGATATACGTTCGATTCTCGTCTGCACCTTGGAACCATCTGAATCTGCCAATCGGTCAGTTTCCTCACGATGTTTTCATTCATCGTTTTTAAGTTAGCGGCATTACGCACATGACTTCGAAAATACAGTGGTGCAAGATTTCGCCGTTCTCCCGACTAGACCAGCGGTAACTTTTTTAGGGTTCCGTAAAACGTAAAAACGGAACCCTTATAGATTCGTCATGTCTGTCTGTCTGTCTGTCTGTCTGTCTGTCTGTCTGTCTGTCTGTCCGTCCGTATGTCACAGCCACTTTTTGGCGAAACTATGAGAACTACACTGTTGAAACTTAGTAAGTAGATGTATTCTGTGAACCGCATTAAGATTTTTACAAAAGTTTTTTAAAAAAACAAAAATTAGGGGTGCCCCCCATACTGAGAACTGAAGCTCAAAATTTTTTTTTTCATCAAACCTACACGTGTGGGGTGTCTATCGATAGGTCTTAAAAAATGATGTTGAGGTTTCTAATATAACTTTTGTCTACACTGAATAACTTGCGCGAGAGACGCTTCCAAAGTGGTAAAATGTGTGTCCCCCCCCTCTAACTTCTAAAGTAAGAGAATGAAAAAACTAAAAAAAATATATGATGTACATTACCATGAAAACTACCAACGAAAATTAGTTTGAACTCGATCTGATGAGTAATTTTTTTTTAGTACGTCATAAATACACTATTATTAAAACTTCGATCAAAGTTACAACGAACTACAAGAACTATGTGTACCTACTATGTATAATAAGTTACTTGCTGGAACGGAACCCTTCATGGGCGAGTCCAACTCGCATTTGGCTACTTTATCTTATCTTTAAAATACCTTTATTAAACAGTGATCCTTTGTTGTAATGATAGTAGCGAGAGTAAATACAACAATTATTTTTAAAAAAATGCCTGATTAGACATTGGATAAAGACCCTAGAATGTCTTGTTTAGGAACTGAAAGAAATAATATTTAGTCGCATAGACCTTTTTTAATATAATAGGTATATACATTTTTAACGAGTTAAATAATATGATAGAATAAATTGTGGATATCTGTCTAATATCAATATGTGCCTTTTATTTCTTTAAAATCATGATTGTCACAATAAAGTGTTTAATGTCACATAAGTCTTAAAATAATATCAGACTCTAAACAGCAGCATAGCGTTTACAGGGTCAGTTTGACACTGACATATAACATATAAAAACACACACACACACACAACCATTCCAAGCAAAGCACAATTAGAATGATAAGTAATTCTTAGTAATGTTATCAGTCCTATCAACACTATCTATAGCTCGCGGTTGGTCTGTGGGTCTCGTGTCGGAACATCAAAGACAGTGAAAGTTATGCCTTGACCTGCAATGCACTACAAATACCTACGGTTTAAAACACAGATTCTCAAACCTTATCCCATCTAACCGATTTCACGCTAGTGAAAACACTGTGTAATACGATGCCCAGTACCCATTTCCTGATTTTGAATAATTTGCACGTCTTTTAAGTCTAGTTATACTGAATCGTTTTGTTCTAGATAGGTAAGCCCAAAAACTGGCCTTAATTTAAAATGTGCATCATATACTGCATCGTCGCATATCTAATATTAGATGAATTGACCAAGAGCAAGATTAGAGCTAGATAAAATGTAGCGTGAGTGTGAGGAATGCCCACTTTTTTTTGTTGAAGTGAAAAATCTTTACTACGTGTACACAGCCTTGTCGGGGAAAATATTTAAAATATAGGTAGGTTTGTCATTTGTCACTGGCATGCTATTGCAGTAGCGTAGCGTCGGAGCGGTGGCGGAGCAACGGAGCGGAATAAACACATGAGACGCTTTTTGGACAGATGTTATCTTGTGAGTTTGCGATGTATTGCGCAACATTAGTGCTGTATAATAGTGAAATTCTAAGTAATTCGTCTTTTTTTCGGCAGACCCTATACCTCCCATTTTTTTAATCATGAAATATCGAGTTAAGACGTGCATTGTAAATAAAATAATTTGCAAACAATAAACACCACATTATCATTCGAGAATGAAACCACCAATTTGGGAATCGCTGTCTGCTACTGTGCGTCGAGAGTGAAAGGGGTCGTTAGACTGGTGTTAGAGTGATACATTGTGTTTATATACACAATATATACCTACCTATACCTTCTAAAATACCTACCGTTACGTAGGTATTAATTTGTGTAGCGCAGTTGTGTTTAGTGTTGGTTCGGTAAAGGTTAAATTGATTAGGTAGTTTGGTTAGTGAATATTTAGTTATTGTACTTTTAGAAGCAATTGTAAAATACGAATATAATTCACGATGTAGTACAATAGTTAGTGGAGTATTTAAGAGAACAATTATAAAATAATTAATGTAGGTATTAAATCTTACACTAATATTATTAAGTTGGAGAGCTTGTTTATTTAAACGTCCTAATCTCAGGAACTACTAGGTCGATTTCAAAAAACATTTCACTGTTGGATACATTGAACTCTTAAAACACTGTTGGATAATGTAAGTGATCCTTCAGTGCTTTAGGCTATACATAAATACATATATATGTACCACGGGGGAAGTCAGAGTGGACCGCTAGTTTATCTTAATATATATAAATCTCCTGTCACGATGTTTGTCCGCGATGGATTCCTAAACTACTTAACCAATTTTAAATTATATCGGCACACCGTGAGCAGTCTGGTCCAACTTGAGCGATAGGATAGTTTTGTTTTCGATTAATAGTCCTTATATGACGAAATCCGAGCGAAGCCGGAACGGGCCGCTAGTAACTATATATAAATTACGGCTGCCGGTGGATGTGAACAACAAAAGACCATGCCATGTGGCGAGCTATGGGTATATAGCTGCCGCGGCAGCTAAACAAGCTGAAGACCTCAAAAGGCGCAAATATAGCTGTATTGATAGCGGATACATGTTTGAGCCTTTTGGGGTCGAAACTTTGGGACCGTGGGGACCGAGTGCCAAGAGAATTTATAAAGACGTATCCAAACGTCTTTGTGATGCAACTCGTGACCAAAATGCAGGCCTTTATTTTGCTCAGCGAATAAGTATCGCCATTCAACGTGGCGACGGGGCCAGCATTTTGGGCACGATTCCCACTGCCACTTGTCTTTTAGATTAAGTTCGTGTACATTTTGTAAATAAATATATTTATATGTATATATATTTGATACTTCATGTTAATCTATTCTTAATTTGACCACAGACTGTAACAATATTGGTGGATGGTGGACATTTCACACACAACACCATCTGACCCCAAACTAAGTAGAGCTTGTAGTATGGAAGTCAGATAGCTGATGGAATACTTTTATAATTTTAAATACTTACTATTATACAAATCAACAATGAAATACCATGTAACAATGAACTAAGCAGTATATTTATGCATAATATGTGTCAAATGTATAATGTGTTTTATTTAATTAAGTACTTAGGTAATGTATTTTTACGTACTCGTTTAAAAATAAGTGTTTTGTCATTCTGCTTTCTTCTCTCAGACCGTCTATTCGTTCTCAAAGCTTTCTTCTCTATACAACGTATTGTCACAACACGTTATATAAACACTTTTAGTGTGCGAAATTTCAAACCTTTCCTATTTCGCAATTTTCATAGATTCACTTTGCAGATGCACAAAGTTTTTGCTTCCTGTATTACAAAAAGGTATAGGTACCTATAGGTAAAGGTATAGACAAGATACCATGATTAACGATCCCATGAGAAAACACCCATGAAATTACTTTTTTCAGTATTTGCAAAACTATTTACAGATTTAGAACTAAATACAGGTTCGCAAAGATCGTGTGTCCATACCCCCCCCCCCCCAAAGTGGTGTCGCTTAGTCCATCCCCGGCCGATAGCGAAAGTACCACTAGATCGCTGTTAGAGGCAGTCTGCGGTGCGCCGCTAATTCTGTTTACCTATTCATTACGTCATTACATGCGGCCGTAATAGAAAGCCTGCTTCACCGCTTTACACCGAATTTATTCACTTAATTGAATGCACTTTTGCGTACACTTGTACGTAATATGAGTACTCAATATAGTTCAATTTTGCATGTAGTACGTTTATCTTGCTGACCGTACAAATACAAGAAAGAAAATGTGGGACTTTTTTAATACCACAAGTAGACTTATGGTATTGAAGGACGTGAGATGTTTTTTTAACGAATGAAACAACTTTAGTGAAATTGAGAACTCTCTTTGGAAATGCTTTATTAAATAACGTCAATCTAAATTTCTGACCAGTTACTTAATATTTTTTTTTAATTAAGTTATTAACCTATCAAAAGTGGAAACCGCTTTCCAAGAAAATACTTATTCACTCTTCGTTTGAAGACACCCACCCACTTTACAAGTTTATCGGAAACACTACTGCAAGTAGTTTATTTCAAGCCACAACCATACGGAAAATAAATAAGTTTACAAACCGTTTCGTGCAGAACGTAGGTTTCTTGACCGTAAATTGATGGAGTAAGTAAATAATATTCTATATCATATTCAATAAAATGTCAACAGAATCGACACAAAAATCTGACACATGTCATAAATTTAGGTAGGTACGCAGGGTTTTGTAGAAATAAAGTTCTAACTTTTTTATTGCAAATCGTAACTATGCACAAAATTGCATTTATCAGTTTAATAGAAGTCAAAAATAAGCAAAAGCAGAAGCCACAAAATCTTCTCACTCGTGGGTGTCGGTGCCTTCTTTCACAAGGTGAGTATCAAGACCAGAATCCATCACACTATCCCAGTGCGAGTTCAGGGATAACGCATGACTTCTTGAAGACTTTCGCATGACTTCTAGAAGTTTGAAACTTATTTTTAGGCTTTTGAGTCAACAAAACTAATGTTTGTAAAAAAATGGCCCTTGAATCGTATTTCGCGAAAATAAATTATCATGAAAACTGGTAATCCACAGGTTACCGCGTGATAAACCTAGTAGGTTTTATCCACCTAGTAGGTGGATATATCTACGTTTTATGTGAGTTATCACTATAGGTGTGTAGGTAGGGAGTAGGAAGCACGTGTTGACGTAAGTACAAGCTATGAGCAAGACGTCACCCGTGACGGCGGGTCACGGAAAGCGAGAGTGCGGGCAGATTGTTATATACTGGGTCGAGACAATGTCAACCTCGACCATATCAAGGCGCATTCTAAAGGTAAGGTTGTCTTGTATACCTCTACTAGGGTTCATAGGAGGGATAATGCAATCATCAAAAAAAATCGTTGTTGGCTGCTTAGCCAGTAACCAGCTGTTTCTTTTCTTCTTTTCTGCGCTAGTCCAAAGTTCGGTAGTTAATAGATTTCTCTAGCGGCCAACTTGAAGTTTTTTTTAAATAAAGAATGACGAGACGAGCAGGACATGTGCCTAATGGTAAGCAACATACCTGCCACATAATAGCACAGTGACAAGCAACTATTGGAACATGAAGAGTCCAAGTCATTACCTAGCACTGCACTGCGCTTGTCGCCCGGAGATCTAAGTTATTACATTTCTAAGTCCTATAATTTCTCTGGAAACATTGCCCTTCAAACCGGAACACAGTAATGTTTGCACAGTGCTGCTTGGCGGTAGAATAACTGGCAAAGGTGTGGTCCTTCCCCAGGCGGACGACTCTGCCAAGAGTCCTACCACTACAAAATACTTGGAAGACAATAATGGCCACTTGAGGTCAATCTACTTACGGCAGTTGACGTCAAGTGACCTCGTATTGTCTACTGGACTTGGCGTTAGAAGAAGGTGCAGGGTCCGACAATCAGCCCCCAGCACACATTACATACATGGCCTTTTGGAATTATATTAGCGATGGTTCTTCAGTGTCTGAGGATAATTGCTATTAATTTATTTTATTTACTGGTTAAATGTACCAGTACGAAAACCGCAGACTCGTCGACTGTTTTTGCAAATGTGACGAAGCATCATAGACTGATGACAGTAATAGACTACAGGCCCGTGAACAAAAATTATGTAGTAAATGAACCACCAGGAGACCTATGTAGGATGATACAAGAGTATAAAGTAATAAGATTCAGCACTATGCCGTCACTTGCCAAGCTGTCCAACCGAGTACAGTCGAAGAGGGGGGGTTGCGACCCTCGACCATTTCTCCTTGTCGCATGATTTTTGTACGGCATTGCGAAATAATAGATTAGGAGAGGTATTGAAACTCTATGGAACCAATGCCGTACATAATCAAATGCCCAAATTTAATCTGTAAATCGTCGAAAAATCACGAATTTTTCCGACAAACTAATAAATTAAAACTTAAAATTTATAATTTGTATACTTTCAATACCTCTTCTAATCTATTATTCTACAACCCCGTACAAAAATCATGCGACAAGAAGAAATGATCAAGGGTTGCAACCCCCCCCTCTTCGACTGTACTCAGTTGGACAGCTTACAAGTGACGGCATAGTGCTGAATTGTGTCCTCCGTGTGCGCTCGCGTCGTACACACGTCCGCTACGCTCACACGTTCGAGGACTACAGTCGCCTGCCCCCGTACCTCTGCCGGCCGTGGTCGAGTCCTTCCCCCGTGGGAAGTTGACTCCCCGCCGCAGAGCGCGCGTGCCGCTTGCGACAATTACCAGCGCATCAGTCCGTACCGGGAGCTCCGCGAGCGTAGTAGCTTGCCTGGACGGACTACCGCATCGTGCCCAGCACATCCGGCGTCACCGCTCTGCTGAACTCGTTTCTTGATTGAAACGACGCCAGCGAGCGGCCCGCCCGAAGCACCCCCCTCCAGCATCCCGCACCCCCCCGCGTTGACCTGCGAGCGCCGCAACCGCGTCCTGAGCGAATACCTTGTAGCCGCTGATCGGGCGAAGCTGGGCCTCTTCCAGTTTACTGGAAGCCTCACCCGGCTTTCCCTGTATCGCCTCGGTACTAGCCGCTCGGACGCCGCGCTCGCAACTGCCGCGATCGTTGAGTGCAGTACTGGTAACTGTCCGCCGAGACAATAAATCAAACATGGGGAATAAGAAATTCGCCGCAAGAAGGAAACGCGCCAAGCCACCGAACCCCGCCGAGCTGGCGATTCCTTCTAATACAATGCCCGCCGCTCCAGTGATCCCTACGCCGCCGGCGCTGGGACCATGGACGAAGATCTTCCCTTGGCCGGCAACACCGCCGGGCTCAACACCTTACTCCCAGCTATTCAACTCCACCATCCCGATCAACCACGTTTGGGTAGCGTGGTTAAACGAGAACTGGATGCATCTAAGCTCAGCCGAGTTCTACGAGTGCCTGCATAACTGGTGGACGCAAGTCCACGAATACTGGAACAAATCAGAGTCGGAATCACAAGGCGAGTACGACTCCGATTCTGTAACAAGCAGCGAGTGCGCGGAGTACCGCGCGCCCACGCCGCCCTCATCCCAGCCGCAATACACCGTTCCCGCTGAACAAGCGATCGCCGCACCGATTTTCAATATCGGACCGGCGACCCCCGCGCGCGCTGTGACCCGCACGGAGGTTACGACCCCCACCGAATCGGCGTGCAAAATCACCAGGCAGGTGACCCCCACCGAGCCAGCGTATATCGCCAGGCCGGTGACCCCCATCGAGCCGGCGTGTGCCGCCGGACCGATGACCCCCACCGAGCCGGCGTGCAAAATCGCCAGGCAGATGACCTCCGCCGAGCCGGCGTTTATCGCCAGGCCGGTGACCCCCACCGAGCCGGCGTGTACCACCGGACCGACGTCGCCCGCAGAGGCGACATACAGTGTCAGGCCGACGACCCCTGCCGAGCCGGCACCCGCCGCCTTGCCGACAATACCACCAACTGGGCCAGCATGGCCCACTCCCGAGCCGGTGAGCGCTGCCGGGCCGTCGTCCGCCGCCGAGCCGGCGCCCGAGGCCGCGGCGCCGCCCGCCGCTATGCCGGCATCCCAATCAGCTGGGCAAGCATGGCCCACACCCGAGCCGGCGATCGCCGCCGTGCCGACGCCCGTCCTTACGCCGGCGTCCGGCCCGACGCCGGCGAACTTCGCCGTGCCGGCGACAACCACTACTGGGCCAGCACGGCCCACGATGGAAAAGGATGGTGCGGCGTCCGATGCGGAGTTGGACAGCGACGATGACATGTCGCCACCGCCGTCGCCCACTCCGTCGTCGGCGCCGTCCTATTCAGAGATGGCAGCCTCCCCCGCCCCGCGGAGGGATACACCATCCCCCCCGCACGCCCCGCCGCGGCCTCCCGCGCAGCCCGCCGGGACGAAGGCCCGCGGAAATTACCCGCCGATAGTTGTGGACAGACTCGACAACTGGGATGTCCACCTATCGGCGCTTAAGAAGATATTAGGCCACGCACCCAACGTTAGGCCTTATGTACAAGGCCTACGATTCCGCCCGAAGAGTGACGAGGAGTTCCGGGCGGTTCAACGCTATCTGGTCGAGGAGCGGGCAAAGAACCCAACCGTCGAGTTCCATTGCTACGCTCTCGACCAGGACAAGCCCATCAAGGTGGCCCTGTGGGGACTACCTGATGCAGCTGAGCCGGGACAGGTCCTCAAGGCCTTGAGGGACCTTGGATTCCCAGCAACTTATTGCCGACCTCTCCCGCGGAGGCCTAACGCCCGCAGGAAGGTCTTCCACGTACAGCTGGATAGAATGCCGCACGAACAACTGGACGCCCTGTACTGCTGCACGGAGCTCCTCGGCATGCCTCGGATCACAATCGAGGCATGGAGGGGCAGGACCATCGTGCCGCAGTGCCACCGGTGCCAGTTGTTCGGACACGCGTCCGCCCACTGCCACCGTACGCCGCGGTGTGTAAAATGTGGCGGACCTCACGCCGGGGCGGACTGCCCCCGCGCCAAGGATGCCCCCCTGAGCTGCTCCAACTGTCGGGGGCACCACGCTGCCAACAGCCGTCTGTGCCGTGTATTCAGGGATGAGGCGCGCCGCAGGAAAATTATAATTCCTGGCGAGCGCCCTCATCCCCCGACCGAAACACAGGCACGGGCGGCCATGAACAAGAAGAGCCCGAGCCACGGGTCCCCGGCGGTCCCGGCCTCCCTGCCGGGCCGACCGCTTCGGGACCCACCTACTAAACAAGGAGACAAGCCGACTCGCACACGGGCCGTCACCGCGCCGCGCGATAGCGCTTGGCACGCGGTCGGCCCTCCAACCCGGACCGCGCCCGCTGCGCCTACGCCCCAGGCTAACTCAGGCCAGGGAGGTCGTAGACGCAAGCGAAAAAGACGACGCGGCTCGGGAAGAAGAGGGCTCCCTCCTGCGGTGACCCACAGGTCCCAGCCGCAGTGCGAAGGGGGCCCGCAACCCCCCCCGAACCCGGGGACAACAGCTACCCCAGCAACGCCGGGTCCGCGGGGTGCGGCCGGTGCCCACCCGCGCAACCCGCGATCCGCGGCGCGCCTAGCGCGCCAAGAGCGCGAAGGCGCGCTCGCTTGCACGGCCAGCCCGTCTCAAGTTTGGGCCCCTCGACCGCGCCCGACACCCAGGCTCCGACTCGAGCTGGGAAACGGGACGCGGGAGGGTACCCCGCCATCCACGAGCGCCGAGACGCCGCCGCGGACCGCGGAACGCCCTATGTTCCCGGTACCGCGGCCGGCCGGTCCGGCGCCGCCTACAACGCCGCCGGGCTTCGCCCCGCGCTCCCCCCGCCTGCCGGCGGAGTCTCCAACAGCCGCCTTGCTCGGGTCTCCCAGTTTTGTGATCTGGGAGGCCCTGAGCGGTGCCTGCGCAGCCGTCGCTTCCGGGATGAACCCGGAGATTGCGGCGGCGAGGGCAATGTCCGCTGTCCTACAACGTTTGTACGGATAGCGGACTGGCCGAATATCACGACACCATTGTCCCTAACGCGTGCTACGCCGCGAAAGGGACGAAGAGGCCTGCCCAGCGAGGGGGCGGGCCCCGCAAACTCCCTGGAGTCGGTGTACTCCCGAGCCCTTCACCGGCAAAGAGGGCTACCTCGTGTCCGGACCCCTGACCTCCCCCTTAGGGAGTGAGGAAGAATACTGATTGATTGATTGCTGAATTGTATTACTTTATACCCTTCTATCATCCTACATAGGTCTCCTGGTGGTCCATTTACTACGTAAATTTTGTTTACGGGCCTGTAGTCTATAATGTTAGATAGATAGAAGTATAGAAAACTATAATGTGACACGAAAAAAAAAACAGATGTGTTATGAACTAACAAGAAAAATCGCTACTTTATTTCTGGGAGTAAATCTCTTCCAGGTAACTAACTACGTAAGCAGCCCACTTTAGATTTCCATTGGGTCAAAACAAACATTGCAACTTGCCCGTCAGCTAGATCATAGACAAATACGGGACACGTATTTTCCAAATGATTAAAAATTTACAAATATAATGGTAGATCATCGAAGTGGCGGGTTGTGACGTCACTTGTGGGTAAAAATCGTACGCACAAGTGATGTCACTCGAAACTTCTAGGCACTGTACCTTCGTAATTTTTAACCGACTTTAAAAAAAAAGTAGGTTTCTCAATTCGACCGTATGTATTTTTTTTTGTTTGTGAAACAAAAGAAAAAAAGCGTATACAAAATATTTTAGCAATAAAACTGACTGAACTAATTCGTTATTTTAGGATTATAGCATATTGTGCTCATTGTGTGATAATTATATTCTGCTCTAACATTTAGTAGGCTGCTTTTAGTTCCTAATCTTTTAATCTTCTCAGATTTAATCAAAATAGTTTATTCAATTCTGGTTTACTTTGGTACCGTTTACTTTAGTAAGTACAGTATAGTTTAATAGTTGTACATTTGAAAAAAGTTGTAAGATTTGGTACAATTCACAGAAATCATGTTTTGTTGAGCTTTTCGTGGTAAAACTAAAGTAAAATAGTCATAGAACGGATATTCACTTTCCTCTGCGACACTCATTCTGTCAATCTTAGGTCATCTACAAATCTTCTTCTGTCTACTCCATCGCACTCAAGCTCCTTTTTTGGCTCTTCGTTTTGCGTACGGGCTGTTGCGCTCTGGAATACTCTTCCGGTGACCATCAGGCGTGCTCGGAGCGTCGACTCGTTTAAGGCTCAGATTTGGCAGCATTACTTGAGCAATCTTGCTGTGTGAATATGTACAAATGTCCTTTACTCTTAGTGTATTTTAGTGAATGTATTTATGTACGTCTATTTTGTATTATATATTTTTGTAATCATCTCTCTATGTATATTTATTTTTATGCATTTAATTATTTATATGTACCGTATATGTATAGTATATTGGCATATTTATATTTAATATATACGTTTGAACGGTATTTGTTATATTTGTACAATTATATATGTATCAAGGAAACCACACCACTGCCCTTTCTTATTACCAGGTTCTAACGCTCAAAGGGTTATCTGGAAGAGATCGCTATTAGCGATAAGATCGCCTTTTGTGCCCAAAATGTTCTAATTTTTATTCTAATTTTAATTTTGTATTACTGTATTGTTTTGTGGTATAATAAAGTGTTTTTGTATTGTATTGTATATTCCGCTCGCTCTTATAACATGTTCTATAAAATATCGAAAAGTGATCAAACAGTGTGGCAGGCATGTTGCTTACCATCAGGCACATGACCTGCTCGTCTCGTCATCCTTTATTTTAAAAAAAAATGTATTCCGCGTTTTTACCCGCGCTTTTTACCCGCGGTTTTACCCGCGATTTTACTTTTAGGTTTTACTTGTTTTCGTTATTTTTCCACAAATTAAAGTATATGCCTGCACTATTCCAGGCTAGAAATAATTTGAATGTGTTCCAAATGAATGAATGTGTTGTTTTGTCATTTTACGAAACATTGACGTCTACAAACTTTCAGTAGTTTGGTTCATGTTCTAACGGCTGCGTGGCACTGTGCTATTATGGGCAGATGTGATGCTTACCGTTAAACGCGTCTTGCTTTTCTAGACACTCTCTAGGTATCGTATAAAATAACTTATAACATCTTCATGTTTGAATAAACCACAGAACTGATATCTGTTCTGTGGAATAAACAATGTTAAAATTCTATGAATCTGTTTTTGGTCCAACTGCGTTACAGTACACTTCTGGAACTGTTCATATAAATAATAATTAAAAGTGCCCCGCGGGTTTAGCCGCGTACTACCCGTTTCCTTTAGTTTTCGCGCGACAAAAAATAGTAGGTATAAGTACATGCTATTCCAGATTATAATCTATTCGATCCAAGAAATTGTTTTGACGTGGTTGAGCAGCAAACATCCAAACATTCGCATTTGCAATATTAGTAGGATTAGTTAAAAATGTATTGCTATTTACAGCAGTTTCAGAATTACGTGTAATAATTCATCTTCGACAGGATGCTGACATCTTGTCTCTTCTCTATAACATTTTGTTCGATTCGTGTACCACGTACTACTTTAACGCTTCACCTTTGTAGAAGTTTATCTCCCACTTCCTTTAAGAAAGAAAAACAAAACACAAACCTATATCTTAAGATCCCTTCTGCCTGAGATGAAACCTTCTGAGGTACCTACTATTGGGCGGTAGTTTCATGTGATTCGGTTCATTAAAATGTTTGTTTTTAATTATCCATTTATATGAAAAAAACAACTTGATTGTATTGGGAACTGGGTGGGTATATAATACATATATATATACCTACTAGGTATTGTAGTGTGTGATACAATAAAAAAAAGATAAATGATTTTTTTTACAGTTTCTTTTTAATTAGTTGAGGTAAGTACATGCACAAAATCTCTCTATCCTAAATATTTGTTTTTTTCCCTGATCTTGTCTGACTTACATTTCGTAATTTTAATTTTCATAATTATTTACTTTTCGTAGTTTATAGTCTTACTTTTATAAGAGCTGAGATTTAAAAAACTAAACTGCAATTAAAACTGTACATATATACCTAACTACTCGTACATAATAATACCTATATTACGTAGGTATTCACAAGAAATGTCTGAATGTATTTTTAATACAAATACTTTGTAATTGTCCATAGTGTTTCAAAAACGTCAGATTAAAATTCGTCGACAACATCATACTTTAAATACGTAACATCGCCGAAAAATTGCTAGCTTATCGGTCTATTATCGGATACACTTCGGAGAGTGTGCATCTGATCTGCATGATCTAATACCACCTAGCCCTTTTTTCTATCGGACTTCTCGTAGCTCGAAGAAGCGGCATCGTTTCATGGTTGATGTTCCAAAGACACGAACGAAGAGGTTTGACTCTACTTTTGTGATAAGAACGTCTAGACTGTGGAATGAGTTGCCTGAGTGGGTTTTTCCCGATGGTTATAATCTTGGTGTCTTCAAATCGAGAGTGAATCGGTTTCTTCTAGGTAAGCACGCTCCATCTTAGACCGCATCGTCGCTTAACATCAGGCGAGATGGTGGTCATGTGTAAACCTATAAATGGTAAAAAAAAAAACCTCATAACCACCGAATATCTAAACAAATCTGCATAACTACATCAACTTTAATTAAAAACCCAAGCGCTATCAAACAAGAAACGCGACAAATATCAAACCACACAATACCGATCCAGCAACAACAAAGATATCGAAAACAAAATCGGGTACTTAAGACCCTCTTCGTCCCTCCCTCTTTTTACCCGATTGAGATTAAAGAAAATTATGACGCGTAATATCGACCGGGCCGAAAGCGAAGGCGCCGTTGCCTAGCAACGAGGACTACGCGGGCCTAACCCTTCAGAAGCCTTGCTTGCCGAGGGCTCCCGCCGGGTGGATACCCCCGTTTTTCGGCATTGATCGTGACACCACCGCGCCTGCGTGCTAAACGAAAAACGAATCGAGGAAACGCAAGGTCACATCACTACAACTTCTTTTTTCAAATTCGAATATTGAATGGAGAATTATTACGAAATGCTGCATCGTACGCTGACTGGGACAGTGTGATTTCGACACTCGGACAGGGAGGACGTCTTGGAAAATAAGCATACGAAGAAGCAAGCGAAAGCTAGTTAACACATAGATATACCTACCTACTTATCAGGTTCATGAGGGTCTCACAATCTCATTAAAGTTATCACAAAAAAAAATCTGACTGAAATTGTATGTTAAGTAAAAACTTTACAAACTTGTAATCTATCTTAGAGCACAGCATCACTTTCCATCAAGATGCTTTAGTCAAGATCTGGCTCATTTAGACATAAAAATTATAAACACATAAATTAACTATTAAACTCTAGTTCGCATCGAATTATAATTTATTCATGCGAATTACATAAAAACTTGATTAATTACATACAAACTTGATAACTAATATAAATACAAAAAACTTTTTACTATACTCTAAAACAAATAATACGAAAAGTAGTCGTCAATAATCTAAAATAACCCACCCCGAACATTAAAAAAATTGAAAATCTTAAAATATATATCTGGAAAATATTACATGTATACTTATAAAAATATTAAAATTTTTAATTGTGTAATTATTTTAAGTATATTTAAAAATACTTACGAATGTATATTTTAAGTGTAATTAAACGTCTGGCAATCTATTAATATAAACTTGTACAAAATCATTTTCATTCTTGAATCTTCAATCCAACAAAATTATGGAATATTCTATATTTTTCTCACATTTCATTACATCTCACGAGCCATTAAATAATCGAGTCAAAATCGAATAAAAACCGCAACACTCGTTAATTAATCGAAGCCAATATAAAATCTAATTACTGACGTCGCGCAAACCAATTGAATATGAAATTATCTAATAAATTACACCATTCGATTGTGCAACTTGATTATGCAACGAGCAATCGGAAGAATCGGATCGGAGTCGATTATTAACGTTTGATATAAATCTGACCACGATATTCCAAACATTTACATAGTCAAGGCTTTTCTGGCTGCAACATTATCCTCAGTTTTACAAAATTTGACTTTAAGTTAATTTGTGTGAGTGTTTTTGACTTCGCAAACTCCGAATATTTTTAGTAAAACGTCGCTAAAGTAACCGGTTAAAAAAATAAAATTCGCGTAAAACAAAATGCACTTTGTTAATCAATATATTATGCATGAATATCAAGCACAAATTCGATATTTTCTGGAGTACCTACCTACTGTTTGCATCTTTGGGATAGGTTCATCTAAGCACCGGAGGCTTTGCATTCAATCGAGGGCCTATGTACCAGAAGGCCCATAGGCAACAACTCCCTTGTTCCTAAAAACTTCAAAAACTGGAACTTTGCCACAAAGTAATCGGTATTTTATCGGATACACTTCGCAGAGTGTGCAGCTCATCTACACGGACTGCATTCGTAAACCCAAAAAACGACGTCGGTCCATAGGTGATGTTCCAAAGACTCGAACAAAAAGGTTGACAACACTGTCGCTATAAGACTAAACTTTGAAATATGTCGCTTGAGTGGGTGTTTCTTTACGAATATAATGTGGGTATCTTCAAGTCTAGAGTCAATCGGTTTTTTTTCTTGGTATGTGCGATACATAATAGACCATATTATAGCTTACACCCGGCGAGATGGCGATCAAGTGTAAACCTATAATTAGATAAACAACAAACACAATACACGACAAAAAATACAGTATTCAATTATAGCTTACCTTATTTCGATATTCAGAAATAAATGTAGCGCTGGAGTCACAAGTTTCGTCTCCTCACAACATTCTTCTTCATCTTCTTTATATGCAGACTACTAGAGTTCTAGTATCAATCACGGCTATCCTAACTCAGCCACAAAGAAATAGAGATATTGTGCTCAAGTTGCCCCATTTTGTTTTAACGAGTTTTTTTTGCCACGATGTTTTGTTTTTTGAATGGCTTTCTGCCTTAGGTCTTCCCTCGCATTATCAGTTGTTTTTGTCGAAAATAATATAATTAAGTTTGTAGCCACATATTCATTGCGCCCATAAATAACATCACTCCCACTTGGATAGAAAACGCGAACACTGTATAAATCAAAAACTTTACATCCATTTTCTTCAGTCACATTAGAGATATTAGAAGAATGTCTATATTATATGAATGTGCTAAAGAGTTCATCAGCATACCCATTTAGGCATTTCATTTTTGTTGTGTTTTTTTAATATACGCAATAAATTTATGTATTTTTGGGCAATGCAAATATTTTTTACATAAATATATTTTTGAAAACTATGTATATGCATTTTCTTTGCAACTTTTTCATTAACTAATTTAAGACAATATTTGACTTAG
Source organism: Ectropis crepuscularia (assembly GCA_963693475.1). NCBI lineage: Eukaryota > Metazoa > Arthropoda > Insecta > Lepidoptera > Geometridae > Ectropis > Ectropis crepuscularia. The sequence goes on from OY856359.1 coordinate 18,546,815, forward strand.
ATATGAGTAATACAATTTTCACTAGTTTTGTTAATATACTGCTTATAACAAAAATACTTCTTAAGAGTCACAACACAACTGAATCTTCCACAAGAGCCAAAATCCTTAAAAGTGAATATTAATTACTCCACCCTTTTAACAATTTTAAAATCGTTAAAAATAACGTTACCGTTTTGCTAGAGCAAGCAAAATGAGAACGGTCCGAAGCAAAGTTTTGTAAAGAATGCATTATAATGCTAATCTAGGACCGCGAGTCTGTGAGAAAACGTTGCAGTCTTTTAGGGTTCCCTATCTATAACAGAGCAAAACAAACTATGATCGAAACTAAACGTAAAAAAATATCTTTCAATTTAATTCTTAACCGCAAAAAGAAAATATTTCGTAACTGTAGCACTAAAGGACAATGTAAAAATATTTAAGATAAAACTTAATTTTTAATTATCAAAGAATTTATTCACATTGCCAATAGGAGACTTGGTTTAAAATCACTTAACAAAAACTTCAAATTGGAATCGTATAAAAAATAATCAACTTCAAAATAATTTGGTTAAATCTAGTGATTTGATAATTTTAAATTATCTTTTTACAACACAAAATACCTGTGGGTTAAAAATAAATTTACTTGAAAAAAAAGAACTACATCCAGCTACATTCTCGTTTCTTCCTCATTTTTTCTCATATTAAAGCAGTTGCTTTGATATTAAATCTTTCACTATCAAACTGTGCTAGAACCAGGGCTATTAACCTAAACTATCTAACTAACATACTAACACAACTACATAGAACATACCTGAAAGCATTCCAAATACGAGTACCTACCTACTTACCAAAATTAGTTAACAAACTTAATGTTACTACATCTCCTGCGCTAAAATAACAACTATATCTTCAGTCATAAGGTTTTATTTCGATTAGCCACCACTTAATACATACCTCTTTCGAGCAGCATCACTGATTCTCTCAATACATTATCTGTTCACAGGAAAAATTATTGAGAGAAAAAAGAAAGAATCGTAAGGAACCCCCGACATAAAATCTTGCCCGACGCTTGGCTCACAACTTGTCATGTTTATTATTATAATGAAGCACACTACTACTGCAGGTGGGGTCAGGTAAAGGGGTCATCTTGAAGAATGTGCTGTTTTCGCCAGCTTTTCAATTAGACTTGCAGATTCGTGGAGCTAGCAGGAGAATTCTCACGGCTTTAGAGATTTTGTGAATATTTTAAAATAGAAGTGATAGTGTTGTGAGTTTTATTACTGGTATTTTTTTTTATATTTGCTACGTTTTCCAGTTATTCTTCCGCCAAGCAGTAATGTGCTAGTACTTGGTTCTGGTTTGAAGGGTAATGTTTCAAGAGAATTCACAGGCAAAAAGATTTATTTATTTATTTATAATCAGTCAGAACGGCATATCGCCAATTACACTAAAGAGATATAGCAAATTAAATTTCTAACAGAATTTTAAATGAAAATGAAATTGGAACAATTTATGTCATGCTAATTAATTACACATCTTAAATAATCAATCGATGAATAGTCAAATCAAAAATAATTAAACTAAGTTATGAATTAAAAAAAAAAAAAAAAAGATGTCGTAAATTAAATGTAATATTAAAAATAAATTAAATTAAATAGCGATACATACAAATACAATGATACAAGATAGATCGTCTTTATATCGACGACGGGTGACGAGTGTAGCGCAGTGCTAGACAACGGTTTGTATTCGTCTTGGTTGTTTTAACTTTTATAGGTTCATACTTGACCACCATCTCGCCAGATGTTAAGCGACGATGCGATCCATGATGTAGCGTTTTACCTAGACGAAACCAAACCCTGTCGACTTGAACACACTTATACTGTACCCATCGATAAAAGCCACTTAGGCAACGCTTTCACTAAGACGTTCTTATCACAAAAGTAGATTGTTTGGAGCTAAGAGCGATCCCATAGAAAAAATTACAACATAGAACAATAAATGGAAGTCACTGGAAATTGATTTAATTTACTAATTTATAACATATAATTTACACCAACACCACCCCGTACATAGAGCGAGCATTCATAAACGGCAAACATCCAAATCTTCTCTGTGTCTAAAATGTGTAATCCATCATCCAGAAATTCATACTTAAACATTTCTCACATTTCTCTGCATATTTGAATCTCCTTATCCCACATAAATTAGCTAACTGTCCGGTCCATATTAATCATCTTACCGTCCTGCAGAATCCATGGTATAAAATTTCGCTTAATGCAAATGATCAAAACACAAACAGACTTACAAAAGGACACAATTATTATGCGAAAACGGATGATTACTATGCAAGAAGATCTCATTATTATGCAAGATTTCATAATTATTATGCAAAAGGTCATAATTGTTATGCGAGGACAGTTGTTATGGTAAGTGACACACGTGGGGTCAGAGGTCTTGACCTCGTCTTGAGCGGACAGGTTTAGCTGACCCCGTGTATTCTCACGGTGACCCCTGCTCTCGTTTATGGTATTAACCTCTTTAATTGTATCAATTTGATTTTTTTACTGTGATGTCTATCTTGGGGCGTATTTCTTCGTTTTTTTTATGTTAAATTTATATTGACGCGTTACGTACTACAACGACTAGCGCAAGAATACTACAGATGGTACGGTACGTCCTTAGCCTGTGTTGCCCAGTGCCAAATTTTTCCTACCAGTGTAGGAAAAATGCCAAAGCCAATGATCCGCCGGTCGTCCTTGAAAGAGGTATCCTATGGCCCTAGTAGGGATCATCTGGCAACTATGGACTATGGCCGTATAGAGCTCATATAACCATGTACCATTATTTTCTCTGGGTTGAGTCTTGGAGGGTTTCTGCTGCCTACTGTAGTAGATAGTGTAGGTATTAAGTTAGTAAGGCAAGTTTCTGGTCTTTGTAATGAATTTAATTTTCTTCTTTGGAGAATGATTATAGCACCGCTTACTGAACCTAGACAACGTAGTATCACTCCACTCAAAGAGTACCTAATAGATACACATTATTTGCTAATTATATTGATATTTTATAAGATCTGTGCATAGGGGTATGTAGATATTTTGGTTTGCCGTTTCAACGATGTTTTACCAAACGAATAAGTATTCATCTATTTTTGACAGAAAGTTGTTATATTTTTATAGTTATTATATCAACCAAGGATTTTCACACATCATTACTTCAAGATTTGTAGAATACGGTTTCTCACGAAATTAGCGGGCAAGTGACGCTCATATCTATGAGCGTGATTGGGGTGTGATTTGAACTTTCTTCGTCCAATTCTTCCGAACCTGTCCTGACCATCGCATCGTCGCGTCGGTCAAAAAAGTTAGTTTTGCACACATACACCTAATTCAATGAAATGAAAATCTATATGTTGTAATAGGTAGGTACATATAGGTATGTAGGGGAGATAGGGCTCAAATTTTAAAATGTTGAGGTTTGCACTGTTGTGTTTATGTGGTTGTTAGTACCTCGTGCGTTATTAATACAACGAGTTTGGTTTCAATTAATAATCAACAGCTACAAATGTAACTTAACCAATAACTTCTAATATTATCCCGACAATAATTATTGTTTGTAAGGCAACGCGAACACAGTCGCGACACGCAGCTGTATAGCAAATTACCAATAAAAGTAAAGCCATCGCGTTTCACCGAAAATGCATCAACAAAACTGAACATCATTTTATAATTTGGCTTTAACCAGCCCATATTTCTATAGCGGCTAAGTACTCCAAAAACCGTGATTAAGCATTCTACACCACTATTCATTATCTATACATGCTAAATGAAACAGCTACATGTGGCCCCCCTAATGCACGCAACTACGCGGTTCACCCCCTGTCACCCCCACGCACCATTTTTCACCCACAAGATAAAGACCGTACAAAAAAAAGAAAACGCGAAAAATCATTCCATCCCTTTCCAACAAACGCGGATTGCGTACGTGCGAGTGGTGCGACATCTAAGCTATGAACGACTCACGAAAACTTCCGCCCCGCCCGAGACGCCGCCTCTATCCGTCTCTCTCACTTTTTCACACTTTTCATGCTAAGCATGCGCTTGGATAGGGTTGTAACGTGCTTTGTGAGTTTGAGGTATTTTGAGCTTTATGTGTTATATGTAGAGTAGAGATTAGTGTTTGGTTTAGGTAGCTTTGAAAATATTTTAGATTGGAAAATACTAGGGTGTGGAAGGTCTCTTTCGCTCGCAAAAAAGCAAGCCCTCATGGGGTGGGGGGGCTTAGATGGGTGGTCATAGGGGGGGATAGTGGCTGCCATGATGCTACCCGACGGCGGACCAAGACTGCGTATTAATTTTGGCATAATTCACACGTTGATTTGGAACATTTTATTGCTTTGAAATAGAACTAAATTCATTTATTTGTACTGTGGTTTTAGTAAGTTCAAAATTAAATAGACCGTTGCGGTAAATAGTTTTTGCCGAAATGTAAAAATAAAAATACTCGTATTTGTACCTAATATTTTGAGCTATAAATCTCTGGTATAACTTATAATTAAAAAATAAATTTGAGGTGATATCGGTATTAGACACCACATGTTTAAATGTATCGTGGAACATTTTTTTTTTTATCGAAAAGTACTTTTATGCATTACACATTTCTTAATACAATTAATAATAGTGAAACGACCAACCCAGCATCTACCTAAGTATAAATAACAAGCCAACCCGCAGAGCATGGCATTGGCACAGGACGATGCTACGGAGTATTTTGAACAAGAAGAGCTAAAATCAATTACGAGCACTGTACCTACTCCACGTCACCCAGAATTTTGTCGATTTTTAGCACTTTGATTTCGTTGGACATTTTACCCTTCAAACTTGCACACAATTTTGCTTTCCTTCATACGTAGAGTAATTGAAATGCAATGAACTGAAGTGATTTTTCTTGGGTTCCCAAACATCGGAGAACAATACACATAGGTAGCTACCTACATTCCGAAAATGTATGAAATGGTCTTAATCCAGCTAAGAAAAACTTGTGTGAGATGGTGTACTGAATCCTCCACCAAGATTGGAAAAATAAAAAAATTGTAGTCATAGAGACTTTGCGATAGAAGTGAAAACTTACTTCAGAATTTGATAGCACACTTAGGATATTACGCAGGTGAAAACGGAAGACGCTAGTCTGGAATAAATCTTCAAAGCATTGTTATCTACTTAAATAAGTCTTCTAAGCATGGTCATCTACGTATGGTCATGGTTATATGAGTAAATGTGTATTGGTAACCATGGAGACACGCCATGGCTGTGGTTCCGAGTTCACCCGCAGATTTCTTTCATTCACGAACTTGACGCTTGAGCTCAATTCACAGCCGACGAAAAATATGTGTGGTGCGTCAAAAGAAATTTTCAACATCAACATCAACAGCCCACTAAACGTTCCCACTGCTGGGACTCGGGGCCTTCTCTCGCAAGGAGAGAGTTAAGGCCATAATCCACCACGCTGGCCCAGTGCGGGTTGGCGGATGACACATGACTTCGAAAGATTCTAGGTACATGTCGGTTTCCTCACGATGTTTTCCTTCACCGTTTTAAGTTAGCGGCATTACGCACATGACTTCGAAAAGACGGTGGTGCGTGTGGGGTTTGAACCCGGGGCCTCCGGATCGGCAGCCGCCGTTCTCCCGACTAGACCAAATTAAAGAAATTTTCACTTCAATAAAAAAAACAAGTCATTATTATAGGTTACATATATCAATACACATTTCTACACAACTCTATATCTAGCCGCAAATTACGAAAGCTTGTATGTGGTATCATTTAAATATATAACCGTAAATACTTACTTAACGTAACTACACATAAACACTCAGATACCTTTAGAAAACATACTAAATACATCACGCAAATTAATATCCTACGTAGGAATTGATCCCACGACCAATCTACGTACCCACAGCTCTGCAAGGAGAGAAAGGCAGAAGGAATAAAAAAACGTGTTAAGATATTATAAATACTATTATAAATAGTAATCAAAAGACTGAGAATCATACTCTATGCAAATAATACTGATACGTAGTATTTGTAGTATCCCTATAGTAAAACTTCTTTTCCTCACGGTTTCACTGTTACCTGGAAGAGAACGTTTTATCTATAAAGTTGCCAGTTGCTACTTTCGGTAGTTCTAGTTTCTTTTAGCTTTGTAAGTGTAACATAGAGTTAATATTTTTAGCTACTTTAGAATATAATATCACTATTAATCACATATAACAGCATTTTATATACCTACCTACCCAGACTGACTCAAAGAATGTATACCACTATAAAAATGCCTCCACTACACCACCACATAAACTTGCCTGCACACAATAAAAATATTATGAATCAAAAGGACCTGAAAAGATTTTAAATTATTATAGGTTTAACTATTAAAAGTTATCTGGAAGAGATCGCTATAAGCGATAACATCGCCTTTTTTGCCCAAAATGATGTTTTTTGTTTTTTTTTGGTGTTAGTTTTAATCAAGGTTTTTTGTAATCTTTTGTGGTATAAAAAATGGTAAAGTGTTTTGTTTTGTATTGTATTGTATAGGCTTTCACTTGACTGCCATCTCGCATGTTAAGCGACAATGTGGTCTACAATGGAACGTACTTACCTAGAAAAAACCAATTCACACAACGAATGAATTCAATTCACAGCCCACGTAAAATCTGTCTAGGCGCGCCTAAAGAAGTTTCCACTTCAAAAATGCAGTCGGGCAACGCGTTCGAAAACCTATACGATCTTATCAGGAAATAAATAAATATTGGTGGACAATTCACACACAACACTATATGACCCCAAACTAAGCAAAGCTTGTAATATGGCGGCCAGATAGCTGATATAAGACTTATTTAGTTTTAAATACACAATACTTATTATCCATAATAACACCCAGACACAGTGCAAACATTTGAATTCATCACACAAATATTTGCACTGGGTGAGAATCGAACCTTTTCGTTCGAGTCTTTCGAACGTTAACCATGAAACGATGTCACTTTTTCGGGTTTCGAGCTACGTTTAATCTTAAACAGTATACAGCATTTTAAGCATAAAGATTCAAAATCACTACCCACAGTACCACATTGCTCTCATTACTCATTTATTAAGATAATGTATCTATTTATCCTCTAATTTGTCTCCAAGCACATACTTTTAAAATTTGATAGTAATTATCGCACATTACTGCTTGGCGATAAAATTACTGTAGTAATTTGGCAGCCCAGTATAACTCGTAATCTATACCTACATGTACTTAAATAAAATAAATAAAATGGCGTGTTTGATTTGTAGGGAGTGTGTTTTTTTTTTTATTTATTTATTATTTGTAAATATTGTAATGTTATCAATATATTAATTAATTTGTTAATAATTTAAATAAATAAAACGAAAGTGTTCGTTTGTCTGTAGTTCCAAATTAACAGCTGTCCTCTAAAAGCATTTGAAATAAAAAAAAATTTGTGTAAGTAGCTGTAGGTATATCACAGCTACTTACACAATTATTTTTTTTAAATAAAGAGTGACGAGACTTCCAGGCCATGTGCCTGATGGTAAGCAACATGCCTGCCACATAGCAGCACAGTGACACGCAGCTATTTGAACATGAAGAGTCCAAATCATTACCTAGCACTGCACTGCGCTCGTCGCCCAGAGATCTAAGATGTTATATCTCTAAGCCCTGTAATTTCTCTGGAAATATTGCCCTTCAAACCGGAACATAGTAATGTTTGCACATTACTGCTTGGCGGTAGAATAACTGGCAAAGGTGTGAGACTTCCCCAGGCGGGCTCTGTCAAGAGTACTACCACTACTAAATGTATTTTAATTTTTTTCTTTGTCCTTCTGTTTGTTCAGGCGAATCTCTGAAACGGCTACACCGATTTTTACGGATCTTTCACGGCAGAGAACTGATGTTGTAAATACCTACCAATTTACTTAGGCTATGATAAGTTAAACTATTTTTATTTCAGAGAAAAAAGAGTTCAGATACCTTGAGGCGCAGTTAGTGATTAAATATAAAATATACACACATAAGTACTAAAAAAATAGTTAATGAAAATAATGGTGATATTCATCTAGTAGATTTCAGTTTTTTTTTTTAATTTCACCACGGTCTCATAGGTTCATAGGCCTTTTCTTAACGTTTTATAGGTACATTATTTTATTATTTGTTATTTTCCTTTGTCTAATGCAGGAAGACTTAAATATTAGATCAGACTTCTAAAAAAATATGCATCTACATATTTATAACCTAAGTAGATTTAAGTTTTGACGTATTAAGTTTCCATTGTATTATTTCATTTTATCCTTTGTATTTCTGATTGAACTTCCTTTGTCCATTGTTTTACCGTACTTATTGAGTAATGAGTACCGTTACACAATATTTGCGGAACTGCATAGATTATATTTATAAAAAAATTATGTTCATAAATTCACTGGATGTAAATTCATGTAACGAACAAGGTGTATGTACTAACCATTTAATATGAATAACTCTCACTTATTAGTCACTTTTTTTTTTTTTTTTTTTTTAACTTTTATAGGCTTACACTTGACCGCCATCTCACCTGATGTGAAGCGACGATGCGGTCTACGATGGAGCGTGTTTACCTAGAAGAAACCGATTCACTCTCGATTTGAAGACACAAAGATTATAGTCAACAGGGAAAACCCACTCAGGCAACGCATTCCACAGCCTAGACATTCTTATCACAAAAGTAGAGTCAAATCTCTTCGTTCGCGTCTTTGGAACATCAACCATGAAACGATGTCGTTTTTTCGAGCTACGAGCATTCCGATAGAAAAAAGGGCAAGGTGGTATTAGATCATGTAAATCAGTCGCACACTCTCCGAAGTGTATTCGATAAAAAACCGAAAGGCTAGCGACTTTTCGGCGATGTTCAAGACTTTGTAGTCTTTTTCGCACAAGAGTGTCGTTGCCTATGAGCCTTTTGGCACGTCTCTCGATCGATTCCAAGGCCTCCAGCTGATACTTAGCCGAACCATCCCAAAGATGCGAACAGTACTCCATACAAGAACGAATTTGAGCCTTATATAACGTGAGCAACTGCTCAGACTTGAAGTACCTTCGCACCTTTGAGAGGACACCTAGCTTTTTGGCAGCTAATTTGGCCTTGGACTCGATATACGAACCAAAGTTCAGCGTAGATGTCAATGTAACGCCCAAAAGCTCAAGACGGTCAGAAATCGGAACGGATACACCTCTAAAGGTTGGAGTCAGTTGAAAAAGACTCCTTTTTGCGGAGAACAGACACGCCTGCGTCTTACTCTCGTTGAACTTGACCAGATTGGCATCGCCCCATGTAGACACCGCCTCAAGGGTCAAGCTCAAACGCTCGATCAGACTCTCTCTTAGTACCTGAGTTTGCTGCCCACTGGCTCTCGCACTAGATATGTAACTCTCTACAACGGTGCTATCATCTGCGTACCCAAAGATACCGGGCTTCAACAGATCGTTGATATGTAGCAGGAAAAGCGTCGCAGAGAGTACCGACCCTTGAGGGACTCCGGCATTGATAGCCATTTGATCCGACGAGCAGCCATCAATGACGACTCGTATGGATCGATCCCTCAAAAAGTCCGATATCCACGCAATAAACCCAGGACGCAAACCATAACCAGAAAGCTTGCTTATAAGGCCATCATGCCAAACCCTGTCAAAAGCCTTCGAAATATCCAGGGAGACTGCAAGTGCTTCCCCGTGTTTCTCGATAGCTTCACTCCAGATGTGAGTGACGTACGCTAGAATATCCCCGGTGGACCGGTTTCGGCGAAACCCGTATTGCCGGTCACTGAGGAGGTCGTTTGATTCTAGGTACGTCAGGAGCCTGTGGTTTAAGACACGTTCCATAGTCTTGCAGAGTATGGACGTGACTGAGATGGGCCTGTAGTTGGTAGGGTCAGCACGACTACCTTTTTTGGGCACTGGTTGCACATTGGCAAGCTTCCAAGACTTCGGTACTAAACCAGTTTCGAGAGAGAGTCTAAATAGACGCGTCAGTATCGGGGACAACTCAGGCGCACATGCCTTCAACACTAGGGCAGGAATACCATCTGGGCCACTGGCTTTATTCACGTCCAGATTTCGTAGCACTTTGCGAACCTCAATTTGGCGAATGTGTACCTCTGACATGAGAGTTGGACAGCCAGGTGGAGTAGGAGGTGTCGCGCTACCAGCATCTAGACGAGAAGATTCCGCAAACTGAGATGCAAACAAGTTTGCTTTCTCCATTGCGGTGTGAGCCAGTGTCCCATCAGGTTTTAGCATTGGAGGTAGTGAGGGGCGGCAGAAGTTCGCTTCGACCGATTTAGCTAGGGACCAAAACGCTTTACTACCCGCAGGGTACGAAGCTAGTTTGTTCCCTATTCGACTAATGTGGTCAAAACGAGCCCTCTGAAGAACCTTTTTGCTTGCCTTAGCAGCCTTGTTGAACGCTTTCTTCTTCTGGTGTATGTCCCTTGCCTTACGCTGTCGAGCATCAACCCAGGCTAGGTAGGCCTCATGTTTAAATGCTTCAGCACTTTTACATTGAGAACCAAACCAAGGGCGAGCTTTGCTGGATAATGGGACGTCGGAGTATGGAATGAAATATTCCATAGCCGTTCGTATTACATTAGTCACAGCATCCGCGCAGACTGAGGGATCACCAGAAGTAAAGCACAACGACTGCCATGGGTAAGATGCAAAGAAAGAGCGCATCTCATCCCAGTCCGCTGACTTGTATCGCCACATCCGCCGGTTGCCTCTGGGGCTGGGATCAGGCGGATGGTAGACGGATACTGACTTCACCAGACAGTGGTCGGAGCTGCCTAATGGCGAAGATACCGCCACGGAATAACGGTCTGGATCTGTTGTCAGCAGAAGGTCTAAGCAATAAGGTGTATGCGACTCAACGTCGGGTACTCTTGTTGCCTCTTGGACCAGCTGGGTTAGGTCTAACGATAAAGCTAGCTTTCTCGTTTCCTGCCCAGCGTGGTCAGTGTCCCGGTATGGGAACAGCCATTCCTTATGATGGCCGTTAAAATCCCCCAGTAACACTAATTGGGCCGAAGGGTATTTCTGTTGAGCCGCGTCCGCCGCTTCACTTAAATATTCTGTGAGCCTAGTCGTCTCCTGGTCTCCGCTGTGCGACCGATACACACATGCATAGACAATTTTGTCTATACCTGTGTCTACTAGTACCCAAATAACAGAAAACCTAGTGTCCTCAAGGTTACGGAGACGCCGACAGCAGATGTCGTCACGGGCGTACAGGCACACACCAGCACGAGGCCGGAATTTGTGCTCCAGGGTATAACCTGGGTATGTTAGGTACGCCACGTCCGACGGACAACCTATCTGCGTCTCCGTTAGGAACAAAAGTGACGGCTGATCAGTCTCGAGATGGTGATGGACTGCCGTGAGATTGGAGTGCAATCCTCTGATATTAGTGAGGTGCACTTTAATGGTCAAGGAGTGCAGCCGCTTTAACACTTTATTTCCTTTTGTAACTTTTTTCATATTTTTGTATGGTGTGAGAGAAGATCGGTGGGAAAACGGAAGTAGATCGAGGCAGCATAACACCTACCAATGGTCACAACACACAACACAAATACATGTATGGAAAACTAGTCTGGAGACTGCGGGGACGCCCGAGCCCCCCCGGAGATGTCTATCTGGCCTTGACATCCGGTCGCCAACCGGCAGGATAGCGCATCCCGGGATTTTTCGCTAGATGGCGGGGCAGCCTTTCATGAGTGGCTAGCTCACTACTTGGGCCCCCAACTATCTGCGGTCGGTCGCGGCAACCGTGCCTCGGATCCCGCTACCCTCCAAGACTAGCCTTCCCATGTAATGTATCAGTGTGTGACAATCTGGTCTCGTTGTTATGCTGCAGCTGTTCTGACCCGTTTTCCCTTAAATCACGATTCACACGACACGAGTCACATCTAAAAAGCACGATTTTATGAGGTGTGATAAATTAGAGATTAAAAAAAATATATACAGCCGAACACAGAACCTCCTCCTGTTTTAATTAAAGCAAATAGTCATTATTCAAGTCCAAGATTCCTACTATAGCTAACAAAATAATAAAAAGCTGGTAAGTTTGAAACGGCTGAACCCATTTTGATGAAACGTAGCTCTCTAAACGTAGTAGATACACTGATGCGGACATTAGTCCGATTGGATTGAATTATCAAATTTCAGTCAAAACAATCTCAATCAAAATTAGTTCTTTCATTCGGAAGCTACGATGTTACAAACATTAAGGTGTTCCGGGCTGAAGGGCAATGTTTCCAGAAAAATTACCGGGCTTAGAGATATAATATCTTAGATATTTGGGTGATGAGTACGGTCTTAATCTCTAATTTATCACACCTCTATACCTATATAGAGGTGTGATAAATTAGAGTATAGAAATTAGAGTATCTATATAGGTATAGAGGTGTGATAAATTAGAGATTAAAAAAATATATTTATCCGAACACAGAACCTCCTCCTTTTTTTAATTAAAGCAAATAGTCATTATCCAAGATACCTACTATAGCTAACAAAATAATAAAAAGCTGGTAAGTTTGAAACGGCTGAACCCATTTTGATGAAACGTTGCTCTCTAAACGTAGTACACTGCGGACTAATTCAAATTTCAGTCAAAACAATCTCAATCAAAATTAGTTCTTTCATTCGGAAGCTACGATGTTACAGACATATGTGTTCCGTTCTGAAGGGCAATTAGTGTATCGGTATACTATGGCGGCCAAATAGCTTATATGTTACTTATATAGTTGTAAATACATAATTATACTTATTATACAGAATTATACATAGAAAAATATTTGAATTCATTACAAAAATAATTGTACTAGGTGGGAATCGAACCCAAGGCCCTCGGTTTATAGCTGATAAAATGCTTATCTATATAGTTGTAAATACATACTTATTAAACATAGTAACACCCAGACACAGTACAAATAGGTGCTGTGTCTGGGTGTTTCCATTTAAATATCTGATAAGTAAGTATTTATAACTATATAAGTATTATATCAGCTATCTGGCCGCCATAGTAAGGATAAGCTTTGCTTAGATATTAGTATTTACAAATTTACAATACAAATTTATTTATTGATTAAAAACTTCTTACAAAACATCAAAATTCTTACTTACTAAATTCAAAGAAATACTTAATATATTATGTTAGTTTTTGAATTTATTACATAAATATTTGTACTGGATGGGAATCGAGCCCACGACCCTCGGCTTCGCAGGCAGAGTTACTACCCACTCAGCCACGAGGTTAATCACTATAAAAGAGATAATCGAAATCTGTTTCTTTGGGTCTCGCCGTATGGTTCTTCAGTCGCTTTGAGTATGCCGCTGTTGAGTTGAATACCTGAAATAAGTTATATGATTTTTCACAAAAAAACTAATGCTTAGTAGTCGTAGAATTCTTTACAGAGTACACCTGGGGCAGTACCACACATTTGCTAGTTATTATAGCGCCAAGCAGTAATGTGCGAACATCAATATGTTCTCTGATCGTTCTATGATCTCTGGGTGACGAGCGCAATGCAGTGCTAGGTAATTAGTAATGATTCAGACTTTTCATGTGTCAATGGGTGCGTGACACGGTGTTGTTATGGGCAGGCGTATTGCTAATCACCAGGTACATGTCCTGTCCAGTCAGTGTATACTATAAAAAAATAACAATAGTTCAGCGACAGACCGACAGAGTAATTATCATTTAAAAGGTAATTTTTGTAGTGGTAGGACACTTCGCAGAGTCCGGCTGGGGAAGTACCGCACCTTTGCCAGTTATTCTACATTTCATTCATTCTACATTCTACTCGTACATTTCATATTTCTTCATTTCATTTTGTGTCAAAAACTGAATCTAGCGTAAACAGAACATTGTGCATTGTACTATATTTTAAATACTCACCTATGAGACACATAGAAACACTATCATCATCATCATCAACAGCCCACTAAACGTTCCCACTGCTGGGACTCGGGGCCTTCTCTCGCAAGGAGAGAGTTAAGGCCATAATCCACCACGCTGGCCCAGTGCGGGTTGGCGGATGACACATGACTTCGAAAGATTCTAGGTACATGTCGGTTTCCTCACGATGCTTTCCTTCACCGTTTTAAGTTAGCGGCATTACGCACATGACTTCGAAAAGACTTTAAAGATTGATAGGTGATGAACTCTGATTTGTTTTTTTTTAATTAAAGAGTGATGAGACGAGCAAGCCATGTTCTTGATGGTAAGCAACATGCCTGCCACATAACAGCACAGTGACACGCAGCTATTGGAACACGAAGAATCCAAATCATTACCTAGCACTGCACTGCGCCCGTCACCCAGAGATCTAAGATGTTATATCTCTAAGCCCTGTAATTTCTCTGGAAACATTGCCCTTCAAACCAGAACATAGTATAATGTTTACACATTACTGCTTGGTGGTAGAATAATTGGCAAAGGTGTGGTACTTCCCCAGGCGGACTCTGCTAAGAGTCCTACCACTACAAAATTACCATTATGATAGAAAAATAATAATTGTAGACCATTATGGTAGAAAATTTAATTTCGCTTCTTTTATTTTCCAGTAACTTTAAATTTTTGGCCCAATTAATCTAATCTTTTTTTTTTTGTTTCAAATTTTGCATATTTATTACTGTGCTCATTTACTTGTTTTGTCCAATCTAATGTACATGTTAAATTATAAAATTTATACCTAACATATTTCATATTAACCTTAATATTTTAAGATAATTATATGTATTGTATAGGTCGCGAAAAGAAACCAGTCCATAAAAAAGAAACAAAAGATGCGAAATTTAATTGCTTACTTCAATAGTCTGTAGAAATGACTTTTTGGTATACGTACAGTCGTACATAGTTTCCGAGATATCGGTCAAAATGTTTTTTTAGATGGCGCTTGAAGCTATATCTGGATCTGTCAGCATTTTGTGATTTTATACTCAGTAATCGATCCCCTACACCCTAAATCTTTCTTGCTCTAAAACCGACATATTCCAAAAAAGGTTAACATAGTTCGAAGCAATCACGCAGAAACACACTCAAAGAAAGATATATTTTTCTAAAGGTGGCGTAATTTTTTTATTATTTAAACTTTAATCTGTTTGTTTTCAAATTCTCAGAAATGTCCATAAAAACAATGTACAACACAGCTTTATTATTTTACAGTAAAAGGAACATCGTGCATGACGCACATTGCAAAATTAGTAGGTAACTTAACTTAAAATAAAACTTAACTTAAATAAAACTTAAAATTAGTGAAGGGAAAAAAATAAATTAGGGCACTATGCTTTCACACATAGTTTTACATTTTACCAGCCTGCAGTAAATCAGCCATTCTATTTAGGTACATTCCTCTACTTTTTTAATACAGTTGCGCAAATCGGCATCTACATTAGACCGTTAGACGATTTTATTTTCGAATTTCAATACATGTAGGACAACTATGGATTTTTACTAACTTGATAAGTTACGAATAACAAAACTATTTTTGAAGTGAAAACTTCTTTTGGCACGCCTAGACAGATTTTTCGTGGGGTGTGAATTGAATTTTAGCGTCACGCTCAGGTATGATAAGAAATCTTCAGGTAAACTCGGGACCATGGCCATTGGCCATCTAGAAATGCGTGAGCCAATGGGAAATGCTGACGCATTTCTAGATGGCCATGCCCTGATGGCGAGGCCACGCCTTCCGGTTACACCCGTGTATTTTCCAAAGTAAGCTAACTATCAAATTCTGAGTTAGAAGTTTTCACTTCTATGGGCAGTTCCTATGAAACCATTTTTTTTTATGTGGGTCTGATACTCAAATACCTAAATATGTTCAGTAAAGTGCCTCCTTGTTCTCTAAGATAAAGAATTTTGTTGGTTGCCTAAACACTTACCAAGCGGATGTACTGCTTATGTTAACATTCTAAATTATCTACTATCATACTAACAATAATTTGAGACACACTGAGTGTTCCGAGAAACATGATAATTTTAGAAAAAGTAGCAGTAAATACTTCTACAGGGTTTTTCAATCACTGCCATCTATTATCGAGTAGCAAAACAGTTAAAATGGTGTTTCACAAAAATAAAATTATTTTGTTGTTAATTCTAGTTGGAAAATATTTATAAAAAAAAACAATTACTTATTCCTATAATATGAACGAAAATCATTCCATCATTATCATAATACGATATATATGTGGTTGCTGAATTATTATTTTAGTATTAACATTTGCCGTCAGAGGTCACAGCGTGACTTTCTTTTTTGTTTTTGTTTTCCGTTAATAAATTTATTAGTAAGATCATGAAATAACGTTTTGCCAAGGAAAATATTTTTATTTGTATCTTTTATTTATTTCAGATGGTTCACTAGAAATAATTACGAAGTAATTTGAACGAATTATTCTTTTCAATCAAAAATCATGCCATGGTCTTTAGCTACCTGTACCTACAAGCGAATAAGACTATTAATATCCACTCTTTTGTAATTAATACAGCGTCGGTTCTTTAATTTTTGTTGTCCCATTATATTATTTACAAATATCATTTAATATCATATAATGAAACTCATGTACAATAAAACATCAGATTTTTAAAATATCTGTTCTGCTACTCGCCAAGAGATGGCAGCACATGTACGTTACAAATTTGAAATAGTAGAGTAGGTAAATAAATTTAATTATCATTATTACAAACAAATGTATTATTATAATTATGATTAAGTCCTAGGTATTTTAAAATTACAAATCAAATAACTGTCAACTTCAAAGATAACAATAAAACAAATCGTAGAACCACCAACTAATGCTAAATTGAGATGAAAGACTAAATTATCAATTAGTTTGTTTGATTTCTTAATAAAGTGACACACATACTATATAGTTCGATCAATTAAAGAAGCCTCCATCTAGTAGCTAACCAGTTGACCATTTCACCAGACAAATTCTGTCAGCTAGCAAATTCTATTATTGCCTAAATGTGGGCACAAAGTGGGAATTATACGGAGACCCAATCAGATTATCCCTGAATGTCACAAAAGTATGAAGACACGCGTTCTCTTGAAGCAATTACCATAAAGGCGCAGGTACACTGGAACGATTTGTTAAAGTACTCTTAAACTTTTATTTTACTTACCGCATGTGTTTCTGTCTGTATTGACAAAACCCCGTACACCCGTATAGGTAATTGTTTTGGGAGATATTTAAGCCCTGTATTTTATGGGTAATATGTAGAAATATTATTGAGAAAAGTAGTGTATTTTTTAATGTATGTTATCCGGGTTTTGCGTCATATTTCTGGGTGACGAACGCAGTGCAGTGCAGTTATTTTAATAATTAAAAATCAAATTATTGTCTACATTTAATTTAATATAGTTAACACAGTGACAGATGTGGCTGAACGACTAGTTTTCAAGACCAAGAATAAATAAAATAAATACAGTGACAGCAGACGAACAGTAGCAGCTGACTATCTTTCACGCTCTAGCACACTCAGCGATCCCGAGTTCACCCGAACATTTCTTTCAATTCCAAACATGACGCTGTGCTTCAATTCACAGCCCACGAAACATCTGTCTGTGGTACGCCAAAATAACTTTTCACTTCAAAACTCCTTCACTTCTCGCGGCAGCTGTCAAAACAGTAATAGGTAACCTGGTAATTATTCATAGTCATCTGATACCGGGCATCCATTGTGTGTCGCCACCTTAACCCGGGCGTGGGGTCGCCCGCACATCCCCTCGAATCATCTTCACCCCGCTTGATGAAGATACGCAAAGTCCCGGATTCCGAGGTGTCGTCGACAAGGGACAGCCCTTTTAGAAGCCTTACTGTATCTAGTTACAGATATTTGGTTCTATGTGTGATCTAGATGACTGAATGGAACAGAACTGAATATTAGTAGATTATGCTACAAGTGTGTAAATTTGATTATTACCGCTGAGGTGCCAAAAAATCCTGAGCCGAAGGCGAGCCTTAAGACAGCCGAAGACGGTAATTATCAATATACACGTGTATCATACGACGTTTTTCAACACACTTGTGAATAAAATAAAAATCATTTCAACAGTGAAAAACAGCTATGAACAAATTTTCGTTTTGGCGGGAAAAAATAATCAGTTGTCATTATTATGCGCGCGTAACTAAACCACAGACTACAGACAGAGAAAACAATTGCCAGTTATAGGAACTGCCGATAGAAGTGAAAACTTATAACTCAGAATTTGATAGCTTACTTTGGAAACTACACGGGTGTAACCGGAGGGCGTGGCCTGGGCATCATGGCATGGCCTTCTAGAAATGCGTCAGCATTTCCTATTGGCTGATGCATTTCTAGATGGCCATGGCATGATGCCGAGGCCACGCCCTTTCAGCATTTGCCATTGGCTGACGCATTTCTAAATGACCAATAGCCATGGTCCCGAGTTTACCCGAAGATTTCTTATCATACCCGAGCGTGATGCTAGAATCCAATTCACAGCCCACGAAATATCTGTCTAGGCGCGCCTAAAGAAGTTTTCACTTCAAAAAGTTTTCTTTTTAGGGTTTCGTACCCAAAGGGTAAAAACGGAACCCTATTACTGGGACTTGGCTGTCCGTCCGTCCGTCTGTCACCAGGCTGTATCTCAAGAACGGTGATAGCTAGACAGTTGAAATTTTCGCAGATTATGTATTTCTATTGCTGCTATAATAACAAATACTAAAAATAAAATAAAATGAATATTTAGCGTGGGCTCCCATACAACAAACTTGATTTGTACCGTTTCTTGTTCGAATAGTCCTTTCTAAGTAAACTAGATGGCGCCACTAGTACACTAAAACGCGCATTCGACCTCGTCGTCCAAATCGTAAGGTAAAATCAAAATTATTGTAGATTTTTTTTAGCTTGAAAGCCTGTCTGTGGAAACTGCGATGGTTTATGTATACGAAATTCAAATAAAGCCAGAGGTTTTCGCCGTTTATTACGTAAAATATCCAGATATAGAACATACATTTGAATTCATCACACAAAGATTTGTCCTAGATAGGAATCGAACCCACCAATCAGGCTGTAGGTAGATTTACAATCAACTGAGTCATAAAACCAGTTTGTGCTGTGTGCCTTTGATAAGTTATTGTATATTTTTCGTAATTTTGTTTACTTGTAAAGTGCAATGAAGAGTTAATCTATCTATGTCAGAATGAGGAGAATGCATATATACATATATTTATATCCACGAGCGTCCATTTGACGAATTGTGGCCTATTTCAATTCATAAGATCTTCATGGAACAATTTTTGAGCTTGCTTTTCCAATAGTTTTCAATACCACGCGGCACCGCGACGCCGACGGTACAAATTCTTCCAGTTGTCATGCCTGAAAGACTTCTTTTTAACTATTATAGGCTAACTATTATACACTGTACCGCCATCTTGCCTGATGTTAAGTGGCGATGAGATTTACCATAGAACGTGTAAAGCATAAACAGTCCACCAAATGTTCCCACTGCTGGGACTTGGGGCCTACTCTCGCAAACAGAGAGCAAAGGCCATAATCCAACACGCTGGCCCAGTGCGGGTTGGTGGATGACACGTGACCTCGAAAAATTACATTTCTAGTTGTCTGTGACTAGGTACATGTCGGTTTTCTCACGATGTTTTCCTTCACCGTTTTAAGTTAGCGGCATTACGCACATGTCTTCTAAAAGACAGGGATGCGCGTGAATAGAACCTGGGGCATCGGCTGTTGCCATTCTCCCGACTAGACCAGCCGTAACTTCCTTACTAGACCAGCCGTAACTATTTGACAAGACTAGCCGTAACTTCCTGACTAGACACCCCGTAACTTTAGTAGAACCTCCAGAGAGATATTACCTTTTCTACTTTTCCAGACCGACAAAAAAAAAGGCCTTGGTGGTCATGTAGATCCGTACCACACTCACCGAAATTTCAAGATTTTGTCTTGCTCTGAAATACAAAGTTTTTTAATTATGTATAGTACCAGTAGTGGTACTAGTAGTAAATGAAGACCGGCATCATCTGTAAGACCGCGACCCTGCGAGGCGAGAAGGGTCCTGCGATCTATTAATCATTGCTATGAAGTAATTTTGAACATTGCGATTTGGGACTGGTCTTAGGTAGCATCTCCGAGGACTGTTTTTAATTATTACTAAGTACTGATAAAATATAAAAAGGTCCAACTTTTTGAGAACCTCGTTTTTCAAAGTCTGTTTTAAATACGGATTTTGTAGAGAATCCATGAGAATCATGAAATATGCGTAGCGAGTTTACAATATGTTCATAATTTTAGATCATATAGACTGGTTTCAAGGCTTAGTTGATAGCAGCTCTGCCTGCGAAGCCGAGGGTCGTGGGTTCAATTCCCACCCAGTGCAAATATTTGTGTGATGAATTCAAATGTTTGCACTGTGTCTGGGTGTTTCTATGTATAATAAGTATGTAATAAAAACTATGTAAGTATTATATCAGCCATCTGGCCGCCATCATACAAGCTTTGCTTAGTTTGGGGTCAGATGGTGTTGTGTATGAATTGTCCACCAATATTTATTTATTATTATATTAATTTTGTTTATACTACTCCACTACTCTCTACTAGAAAGTCTACTTAAGACCTTAAAGTCACCTCGTGGAAATAAGAGAATAGTGTGGTGCGAAGATGTGCTTAATTAATTCCTTTGTGGCACAAAAGAGAGGAAAAAAATTGGCAGTCATATGACCTGCCGATAGAAGTAAAAACTAATAACTCAGAATTTGATAGCTCACTTTGGAACCGGATTCGGGTGATATCGGAGGGCGTGGCCATGACCATGGCCATGGTCCCGAGTGTACCTGAAGATTTATTATAATTCCCGAGCGTAACGCTACAATTCAATTCACAGCCCACGAAAATCTGTCGGCGGCGCGCCTAAAGAAGTTTTCACTTCAAAAAGTGGTGCATGTATTTGGTGGCTGATTCTTTCCTTTATTGGCAAAAAGAGAACAAAATAAAGTGATGCGAGGATATATGGCCAACTCTTTCTTTAGTTGGCAAAAAAGTGAGGCTTCTTTCTTCTTTTCATGCCTCGTCGTCAAAATAAGATTACCATGTTATGTAACCATGCGTAATTTGTTTCTACAACAGAAAAAATACCTGTATAGATAGTGCAATCCACGAAGAGGCACCCCACCAATTTTTGGTTTGGGGGATCGCGTTTGCCCCGAGCGTCAGTCGCGAACCATTCACCAGTCATTGTAGTGTGCGTGTGCATTCATAGGTAATTAGTGTGTACCGATAACACTCAAACATTGACGGAAGCTTGCACACATATACTATAAACGGTTAGGAGGAATAGTGGGGCGCGTCTTCGTGGATTGCACTATCTGTACCAATGAGTACCATCCATAAAATTTAACGAAAAACCCCGTAAACCTTATTTATTCTCAAGACTAAATTAAATGTTTACTGTCATTTTACTATATTAAAAAAACAAGGACAACAACATCTTCAGTTTTCGTTTACTTTCGGTTTCTTTGTTGTAGGTACAAGTGTTCCTAAACCAGGAATGAATCTACTTCTAGAAGAATACCAAGGATGTTTCATTCGCATGCTGTAACTCTCATTTGGACAGCGTAATGGTTTAGGGACGTGACTCTGCCCTTACAAGAAAAGGCTCATGGCAAACAACATGCCTACCCAAGTACCCACACTAAAATAGCGACACACATCTATTATAGACTACAGGCCCGTGAACAAAATTTACGGGTCAAATGAACCACCAGGAGACCTATGTAGGATTATAGAAGGGTGTAAAGTATAAAGATTCAGCACTATGCTGTCACTTGTAAGCTGTCCAACTGAGTGCAGTTGAAGAGGGGGGGTTGCAACCCTCTATCATTTCTCCTTGTCGCATGATTTTTGTACGGCATTGCTAAATAATGGATTAGAAGAGGTATTGAAACTGTATGGAAACAACGCCGTACAAAATCAAACGGCCAAATTTACTCTGTAAATTACTCTTACTCTGTAATTTTTTCCGACAAACTAATAATAAAAAAGTTAAAAAATATATTTTTTATAGTTTCAATACCTTTTCTAATTTATTATTCCGTAACGCCGTACAAAAATAATGCGACAAGGAGAAATTATCGAGGATTGCAAACCCTCTTCAGTTGCGCCCAGTTGGACAGCTTACAAGTGACGGCATAGTGCTGAATCTTATTACTTTATACCCTTCTATAATCCTACATAAGTCTCCTGGTGGTTCATTTGACCCGTAAATTTTGTTCACGGGCCCGGTAGTCTATTAAAACATGAAGAATCTTAATCAAATCCTAGCACTGCATTGCGATGTAAGATGTTTTATCTCTGTGCCCTATAATTACACTGAAAACATTGCCCTTCACACTGGAACACGTATGGAACGTAAAAGGTATGGTACATCCCCAGGTGAACTCTGCAAAGAGTCAACCACTACAAAAGATACAATAAACGAGCGTTTAAAACGCCGCGTGAATAACGCCGCGTCATTACCGTCGCCCAGCACCCACGTAGCGAAGATCATTATCTGCTACGAGAAAGTTACGAGGAATCTAGTTAACCCCCTCCCCGGCGCACCTACCCCACCCCCGGCCCCATCAACTTGTTATAACCTGTTTAAGCCAGTTCGGTAGTTCACCTATACAAGGAAACTTTGGTTTGTCTTGTACTAGATGAGTTTGATTGTTATCATGTACGTGGGCTGGAGTTTAACTCCGAAGCCTAAATAAATAAGCGCTTCATATAGAATTGTATATGCTAGCTTTTTTTACGACTAACCTATGCTATGGCAGTCAGATGACCTTTACTACCTACCAACCGGACTTGGGCTTTGTCACAGATGGCGCAGAATGGAAATGGGTACCTACCCATCTTAACTTAAACCTATAGGTAACCTACAATACTTATGCTACAAATTTATATGACCTGAAAAGTAAACATTGAACAAGTATCATCAGTCATCGGACCAAAGCAGATACCTAGTAAGTAACGGCTGGTCTAGTCGGGAGAACAGTAGGTAACTGCCGATCTGGAACCTCTGGTTTGAATCCCACGTGCACCACTGTATTTTCGATGTCATGTGCTTCATGCCGCTAGCTTAAAACGGTGAAGGAATAACATCGTGAGGAAATCGGCATGCTCCAAGAATCTTTCTAGGTCATGCGTCATCCACTAACTCGGTTTGAGTCAGCGTGGTGGATTATGGCCTTGACTCTCTCATTGCGAGAGAAGACCCAGAGTCTCAGCAGTAGTAACATTTAGTGAGCTGGCTATTTATGCTGTTCAAAACTGAACCTACTGGCTATAAAATGTAACTGTTGTGATTTCGTGTAAACTACGCCTTAGGTCCCTTCAGTTTAATCCGGCCCATCACTTACCACTATCTAGTAAGACCACGGCACACGTCCTAAGTACGTCTGGACTATAAAATCTTATATTAGCAAAATCCGTCTGACCACTATTTAGGCCGAATACAGACGATAGTTTTACATAATTTTCAGATTCTAAAAATTTTACAAATGTTAAAGTTTGGGAGTTTGGATGTTTATTACGCAATCACGTCGGATCGACTGAACACACATAAGCTATTTTTTATTGCTACTTTTTATTATTTTACTTTTTATTGCGAAACGACAACTACGTGGGTAAACCCGCGGTGCACTGGTAGTAGTCATTAAATTCAAATATTAATTAGTATGAGTATTATTTTTGTGTTAGTAAGTTTGTTGTTGACTGCGAAAAGGCCACCAGTTGTTTTACTGGTCTTATTACTTTCTCATATTAAATGTAATCATTTCATACGTCGTAATCACGACGTGTACAATGATAAATTTACTTTAGTAAGCGTAATAATAATAATTGGTTTATTGACACAGAGCTATAGAATGTTTAAAAAAAGTTGATTTTACATGAAAAATACATAAAATCGATATAAATTATATAGATAGATATAGATATGAGATAGATATATTACACACTCCCATGTATTTGAATTTGACTAAAACGCATAATATTAAATACTCTTCGCTTTATTTCTGCGATCAATGTCGATGACGGAACAAAATCCACCATAAAAGGTGCCACTCAACATTTTTAGTTTTCTATTTCTATTCTATTGCCCTTTATCTTATTTTTCTGCTGTCTATTTTTTTAACATAGTTTATCGTCTGTACAAAAAAGAAACAATGACGTCACGTATAGTTCGATATCTGAAAACGCCCTTAGAAAGGATTAAGCAGATATTTTAGTCTGCTTAAATAATTTCCATAATCCTGTTTGGTAGAGCAGTTATCTTTACGTCTCCTGCGGAGAGGGTGTTGAAGGTCACGGTAAATGGTGCCATGTTTTATATTATATTCTTACTTTAATAAAAATAGAAGCCTTAATATTCTCAAAAACAAATCAAAAGCCTTGCTGGCCTTGGTCGACGTAACGTGTGACCAAAATGCTGGTCTTTATTTGGCCCAACGTTTTCCATCTTTTTTTAACCAAGCGTTGCCATTCAGGATGGTAATGCCACTAGCATGCTGGAAACGTGTCTTGCTGGGCTAGGTCAGTTTTAGATCTTAATTGATATATTGATAATAATTCAGATATGCTTAGTATATTAATGTAGTCAGGTATGTAGTATGGTGTAGTTCGCATAGTAATTTAATTTTATTAATAAATGGTATGTGCTTTTTTAAATAAAAGCAAAGATCAACTTGAGACCAGTTTCCATAGGTCCTTTTACAAAACTAAAAGATAAATTTAAAGCGATAATAGTACATTGTGATATAAGTGCGGTAAGTTGATAATTACAGCCGAGGCTTTATTGCTAGCTCGAGCCGAAGGCGAGAGCTATAATTTAGCAGAGGCTGTAATTATCAAAGCGCACGTATGTCATACGACGTTTTATAACATATTTGCGAGGAAATAAACAAAACTCTGACGACATTTTCAAATAAAAACAATACAGCGAAAAAAAAGGCGCGGAATAATATTTACTTGATCACAGATCACAGCACAGAGTAAGTAATCACTATGGACCACAGATTAGCAATGCGCGCGTATCGGCGCCTTTTTTTTAAACGACGGCACAGAACCAGCCGGTATGCCATTAGTATTAAAGTAAATTAATATTTTTGTGTTTTGTTACAGAAAAAATAAAGTAATTTATGGTCAAAATTAATTAAATTAACGAATTAAATAATTCTTTATTATATTTTACCTCTCAAAGTTAATTTTATTCATAAAATGTTGACCACACTTTTCTGACATAAAAACTCTTTACTAAGATTTAAAAGGTACCGTTCGTTTTAGACGGAGCATATCTCTACCAAGTCTGTGGACGGAGCATTTTGAAACCGTGCGTTTTACATTACACATTACAGCACAAGTACGTAATAAGATACATTACGATACAGAAATTGGTCCAATAAGAGACCCTTTACGAGCAAATATGTTATAAAGTTTATTTAAAGCGATAAAGGTTATTTGGCGAAAATAAATTATCTTAAATAGTTGGTAAGCCGCTAGCCATGCCTTGTTTTCAAAACGACAATTCGTCGACGATCAGTTGATTAGACTACTTCCGTTTAAGCAACACTTCACATTCGTTTTGTCTATTACGTGTTGTCAGTGCAGCTCCACATTGGAGATTCCTAAGGCAGCTTGGAATTCGTTTTCCTTTACTGCACTCGTCTCGCCGTTTCGTAAACAACCAACGTATCTTAAGCTCTAGAGCTCTAGAGCGCTGGCAATTTCAGAGAGTATTAGAGCAGGACGTCTACTCTAATTCAACGAAAACGTAATTTCGAAATAAACTCGCGATTTTCCAACTCCGATTCTACTTCGATCCGTCATTTTATCCGTTTAAATGTTCTAAGCCTACTCTAATTAGAGTATGCTTAGAACATTTAAACATCGAACAATTTTGTATCGGACGAAACGAAGTACAACGAGAGCAGGAAAGTCGCGAATTTTTTTTCGAAATTTCGTTTTCGTAGAAACAGAGTAGACGTCCAGGACGGTTGTTCGTGGCGCTTTTAAACTATAGGCAGTAGATAGTAGATTCACACTTGACCACCATCTCGCCTTTTTTACAGTAAAAGACGAGCAGGACATAACTGTGCCTGATGGTAAGCTACATGACTGCCCATAACAGCACAGTGTCACGCAGCTATTGGAACATAGAGAGGCCAAAGAAACCGCTTGGTGAAGAATTTACTGTGAATAAACATCATGCCACTGGATGTTTAAATAGTTAATACTAGCTGTACTTACCCTGCGCGCGTTGCTACGCCACCTGTCGAAAATCGGTAGTACTAGCTCAGAAACCTTTGGTTCATGCACAACAATTTCGCTGAAAATCATTACATTATCAAATGCTTAGTTTACGATTCTAAACAGGACATACAGACAAACATTTCATTTTTATGTAAATACTAGATGTCCTCCCCCCCCCCCTACATAAATAGCCTATGGCACTCAAGGATCCCGTACATATCCAACGGTAAAAGAATTATTGAAATCAGATTAGTCATTCCTGAATCGTCGCAAAACAAAAACCGCTACAGGTACCGCCACTTGTCGAAAATTGGTCGAACCAATTCAGGTTCAGAACAAATTTGACTAGCAAAAGTTTATAATGACGCTATCTTAAGCCCTGTTTTCATTTTGATTAGTGCGAGTGCGAGTGAGTAGTGCAGGTGTTGAGTGATTAGAAGCAAACACGTGTGGACAACGATTGATTATTGCGAGTGCATAGTAACCAGTCGCGATTACTTACTCGCACTCGCAATCGCACTAGCATTCGCACTCGCACTAATCAAAATGCAAACCGGCCTTTAGACGCATGCTGTCACGTCAACGCACGGTACGAAAACTCTCATAGAGGAATATTTATCCCCGTTTTTGTTACATTCTTGATTCATGCTCCGCTCCTATTGATAGTAGCATAATGGTATTTAGCCCATTTATAGCTAATGGACTATCCAATAGAAAAAAAACCATTCGGACCAGTAGTAGTTCACTAGATCCTAGCGTTCAAACAAACAAACTCTTCAGCTTTATAACATTAGTATAGATGTACGTAGAAGCGATGTGCAAAGTATGGGAGCGAAAAAACCGCGCACAAAAATAAGTCCCTTTAGCTACGACTTACAGTATAGTAGGTAAATACCCAGACCCAAAGGTCTAACATGTCTGGTCTATGGAAAATGAGTAATGCTATTATGAAAAAGTATTTAGAGGGAAGCACTTAATGAATCTCGAAAAAAAATAGTACAGTTTTTAGGGTTCCGTAAAACGTAAAAACGGAACCCTTATAGATTCGTCATGTCTGTCTGTCTGTCTGTCCGTCCGTATGTCACAGCCACTTTTTGCCGAAACTATGAGAACTACACTGTTGAAACTTGGTAAGTAAATGTATTCTGTGAACTGCATTAAGATTTGTACATCAAAAATTAAAAAAAAAGAAAAATTAGGGTTGTCCCCCATACAGAGAACAAAATAATAATCTCGGGAAAATAATAGACCGGGCTAGTACTGGCTCTAGTGTTCCCAATATTCATGTACAGTGTGGATACATGGACAATACGAGCCCGAGAAAGGCAAAGGACCGATGCATACGAGATGTGGTGCTAAAGGCGGATTTTGAGGAGGAAGTGAATGCTGGATTTGCCTTTGGGTCCAGCCAAAGGCAACTCCAGCATTCACCTCCGGGGGGAGGTCACATAGCTCCAGAGGCCACGGGGGTCACATATTCGTGGTCATAATGTCACAAAACTATGCGATAAGTACATGACTGTATGCTTTTTAATCAGTGGTCTACCTTGGTACTGGATCCATCCCAGGGGGGGGTCGTGGGGATGCGCACCAATGTTTAGGTCCTTTCACAGCTTCGAGCCCAAACTCGCTTATCTACAATATTTCAGCAGCGTATATTGTCCAATTTCGGCTACACAATGAGATAAGGAAATAACAGCCTTAAGAAGCTGATCATAGTTGGAAATACGGAAGGTAAACAAGCCTGGGGAAGACCCCCAACTAGATGGAGCGATCGAGTGAGAGATTTTTCATCAACCAAATTTTGCACGGTCAGAGGCCAGGTCAGGGTCAGAGATCCGATGAGCAGACACCGGTGGAAGCATATATCGCTGTGCTGTTATGTGGCAGGCATGTTGCTTACTATCAGGCACATGTCCTTCTCGTCTCGTCACTCTTTATTTTAAAAAAAAATATCACCTAGATTTATCTAGGTGATATTTTGTAGAGCATCCACATCCAGTGATGACCACGGTCCTCAGTCATGAAGGAGCGGCCATAGAGAGAGAAGTCATCAGTTCGACATCTTCCTGGATTTAAAAGTCACACCAAAATTGGCACCGTCGCTTCTACGAACGTAACTAAGCGACGATTGAACGATGGTGTGCGGTGCACGCTTACCTAGAAAAACCCAATTTGTGAAACCACTCAGATCGAGTCTATCGGCAAAAACCCACTTAAAACACGTATTAACTTTTACAACAAAGAGGAATCTGACGAGTTAGACATCAGCCTGATGGTACGACAAGCAATATTTCTGCCTATAATTTCTAACTAGTTTGTATGAAATCTGTTTAAAAAAATCTTGTTATTAAGGACTTAAATAGTATTCCATTTAACTTTGGGGTTGATTTAATAGTTCTATTGTTGGTAAATCTTCAAACGGTCTCCAAAACACATGCTAAGCCTAATTTGGGGGCGTCAGTAGATCTGTACCACAGAAATCTTATTATTTAGATTTCTGTGATCTGTACCGTCAGCATCAAAACTCTCCAGGA
Source organism: Ectropis crepuscularia (assembly GCA_963693475.1). Classification (NCBI taxonomy): domain Eukaryota; kingdom Metazoa; phylum Arthropoda; class Insecta; order Lepidoptera; family Geometridae; genus Ectropis; species Ectropis crepuscularia. The sequence continues at coordinate 18,575,687 of OY856359.1, forward strand.
GCTTTAGATATATAGATATTATGGTCTAAGATCCGGCTGCAGAATCTCTACGTTCATCGCGTATTTAATCCAATTCACATTTGAACAAACATTTATGATTAGGAGAACATTGATAATAGGTTGCCAGTCAATAAGTGGCCGCAAGTAATTTTAACTAAACTGATGTTAGTTAATTTTCGAAACAAAATTGCGTTCACTTGTTTTTTAAATAAAATATCATCCACATCATAGCAATGTATGTAAAGAATTCGAAAATCGATGGGTGCCGGTGGACAGTCGGCCGCAACTACTTCGCAGCCAGGTGTAAACAGGTAATATTTTGGTGTATTTATACGTTCATAACGTACATTTATGATTTATATATCAGATGAAAGCTAATTTTTTTCTGTTTATTATGATATACGGTTGCTTAGTTAAATCTGTCCGCAAATAAGGGTTGCCGGCTGTTAAAAATTACAAATCTTAAAGATAGAGTGAAAGAGAGCTAGCGCGTATCATCACTAGTCAGACGAGGATAGCGATTGCCAGCTGTACATGCTTCCTCACAGGGACAGCGTGAAGTATCTGGGCCTGCATCTCGACCGTCGTCTAACCTGGAACCAACACATAAAAAAGAAAAGGGAAGAGCTGAATCTTCGGTTCAAGAATCTTTACTGGATCTTGGGAAGAAACAGTGTACTCCCCACTGAAAACAAGTTGTTGATATACAGGACCATCTTAAAACCAGTTTGGACATATGTCATCCAGCTGTGGGGTAGTGCCAGCAACTCTAATATTAGAATTTTGCAAAGAATGCAGAATGCTATACTGCGCACCATATGTAATGTACCATGGCTTATTCGTAACTCCGAAATACATCAATACGCAAATATCACAACAGTGGCGGAAGAAGTAGGTACGTGTTATGGGAGAAGACTGTTGCTGCACCTAAATCCATTTGCGACTGCCTCGCTGACATTACCATATACTAAACGTCTCAAAAGAAATGACATGTTGCCAATGGTTTAATGGCAACAATCCATGAGTTATGGTTCTAAATATAGAGTAGTGGTTCTAATGGGGACCACACTAAACCCGCCTTCAGCACCATCAGCTATCAGCTATCAGCAGCCATCTGCTTATAGCACAGCTGATTGCAGATAAACCCGAAAAAAAAGGGTTAACGAGGATGAAAATTTCTTATAAACGCTTTGGCTTTACGCCAACGACTTACAAAACGCAAGTGAAGCCGCGGGCAAAAGCTAGTGGTATATATTAAATAAGTTTTTTTTCCAAAATGGTTTATACGACCTTTATACCCAAAGGTATCGATATATAACGTTATGTATTACGAACTCTAAAACAACGTGATTTTCATGTTAGAATAAAAATGGTGCAGCTGTTGAGAACACTAGGATTCGACGCATGCGCAATACCTTTAAAGCATCGTGCAGCTGGCAATCGCTATCCTCGTCTGACTAGTGATGTTACACGCTAGCTCTCTTTCACTCTATCTTTAAGATTTGCCATTTTTAACAGCCAGCAACCCTTATTTGCGGCCAGATTTAATTAAGCAACCGTATATCATAATAAACAGAAAAAAAATAGCTTTCATCCGATATATAAATCATAAATGTACGTTATGAACGTATAAATACACCAAAATATTACCTGTTTACACCTGGCTGCGAAGTAGTTGCGGCCGACTGTGCACCGGCACCCATCGATTTTCGAATTCTTTACATACATTGCTATGATGTGAATGTTATTTTATTTAAAAAACAAGTGAACGCAATTTTTTTTCGAAAATTAATTAACATCAGTTTAGTTAAAATTATTGCGGCCACTTATTGACTGGCAACCTATTATCAATGTATTCTCCTAATCATAAATGTTTGTTCAAATGTGAATTGGATTAAATACGCGATGAACGTAGAGATTCTGCAGCCGGATCTCGTACTATTATAAATAAGTAATAAATATTGGTGGACAATTCACACACAACACCATCTGACCCCAAACTAAGCAAAGCTTGTATGATGGCGGCCAGATAGCTGATATAATACTTATATAGTTTTAAATACATACTTATCTATACTTATAATAAAACTGTAGCGGGTCAAATTCTGTACATTGAAGATATTGTGAAAAAAAAATTTTGGGGGCACTCCATAGTCGATACTGATGGCGAAACTGCATTTTTTTTCTTTCATGTCTGTCTGTCTGTCTGTCTGTCTGTCTGTCTGTGTGTATAGGGAACTCACATCACGCCGAAACTACTGATTCAATTCAAATGAAACTTGACATGATTTAAGATCATACTAAGTAGATGGTAGCTGTCTACTTTTAATCCCCAAATTCTGCACGGTTTTCGTGCAGAAAGGGGTTAAAGTCAGAATGTGTTTTTGGTTGTAACTCATGTTTGCATTGTTCAATTTCGTTAATTCTTATTTTGTTAGAAAGAACACATGTCTAATATAGTCTCATCAAAATTTTAGCATTATTGATCGTGTGGTTCGGAAATAACATAGAAATTAAATAATAACGGAATTAATAAGTTCTGTACATACTAACTTCTAAGTATTCTGTGACAATGTAAACAACAGCAGGTCTACTACGAAGTCCGATAAACGATATATCGGCCGAACTTATGAAGTTTCCGACCACGAAAGACAATCGGTCGGTTGATCAGATCGGCCGTTTCGTTCGATCCGACCTTCATCCGACCTAATTCTAAAACTTCCGACCCGAAATGTATCGATCCGAATGTTTTTCGTGGTAGGCTACAATCCGATTCAGCTGTCGGTCGGATGCGACGGTCATTCGGAGTTTGTTTTCGTAGTAGACCTGCTGGGATGTAACGGAGGTCATTTTATCGGATTCGAAGGCGGAGTCGGAGTTTTAATATTTGATTTATCGGAGTCGGAACCGAAGTCGGAGGCATAGGCAGGATTAGAAGTGCTGGCAGGAGATACATTTTTATTGGGTTTTTTTTTGCCAAACACGTGGACACGATAAACATTGACGAGGTATTGATTTAGGAAGTTGGGATTTTTGTATTTTAATTTACTATCCACCACAATAAAAGATTATCTGCAATATTTATACACCTTACCTCCGATTATAACCTCCGTTTTAAAAGTTTCGGAGCCGAAGTCGGAAACGAAGGTCTAATAGTAATCGGAGGTCCCGACTTATCGGAGTCGGATTCGAAGCAGCTCTTCCCTGGTAGGCACACAGTACTCAAATCTGTCATCCGTCATCTATCGTCAGGTAATAATATGACAGTACCTGTCTTATGTTTTTCCACAAAATGGCAGCTCATGGTACGAAACACAATCTGATATTTATTAGAAAATGTGTAATGTAGTATTTGTTGTTGTATCGACAATAGTCAGGTCTTTTGCCATCGTCACGCGTAAGACCACTCCGGTTTGAGTGGGACGTTGGCGGTGGAAAAAGCCAAAGTTGTGTGTGTGAATTGTTCACCAGTATATATTTATCTGGACGACGTAGTCATAGCTTCTTAAATTAGTCGAGTGAACTTTTTACTTGCCTAGAAATTAGTAAGTTGACGTGAAATGATAATAATTGAAGTCGGTTTTTGTTTTTTCTGATATTATTTAAATCCAAATACTGTACTAAATTTAGTGTTCAACAAGCTTTGGTGCAGAAGCAGAACCAAAGCAGAACGTTGTTTTTCTAAAATTGAATAAAATGTTTTCTTACTAAGTATTATTATGTATATATTATGTAAAGGTTTGATTTGGTTGAAGTTTGAAACACAGATAGTTTATATAGTCTCATATACTACCTATCATCTCGGAAAAAGCATGGGCCCTAACGAAACAAATATTAACGACAGAATGACATTACCAATTAGATTGACATTTGAAACACACATGGTTTAGAGTCTTAAATATTACATCGGCTAATAAGTCTATCACCTACTACTTAGGATATCATCCTGTAAAAATGTACAAGTGGGTAAGTATCAGATCACGCACATCAGCTACAGACTCTTCGTAATGTATCCTATAAAAATCCTACAAACTTAACACTGCGGCTATGCTCGATACTCCACAACCTTACTACGAGTGTGTTTGATGTTGATTAAAATATAAAATATGAAGTTGCTAAACTTGAATAAATATATTTTTGTGTGGAAAAACAAATCACTCTGTTTGTGTAATGACCACCCATCCAAAAATTTTCACATAAGTACTACGAATGCACTAATAAGGTCGCAAGATCAACGTACGCGAACGAAGTAGCGGGTTCAGCTAGTTATACATATAAACACCCAGACACAGTGCAAACATTTGAATTCATCACACAAATATTTGCACTGGGTGGGGATCGAACCCACGACCCTCGGCTTCGCAGGCAGAGTTACTACCAACTAAGCCACGAGGGCAGTCTCTTAACTCTTTATTGTGACTCAAACAAATTAAAATATTACACAGAATTACTTATTAACTAGTGCCACAAGTGGCGGCCTTATTGCTGAGAAAAATATCTTCCAGGCAACCAGCCTTAGGTATATTGGTGATTCCTTTTATTGTTTTTTTTTTTTCATTTCACACTCAACAGTATCTGACTCCAAACTAAGCAAAGCTTGTACTGTGGAAGCAAGATAACTGATATAATACTTATATAATTGGAAATACATAGAACACACCCAAACACAGTACAAATATTTGCATTAAACACACAAATATTTGTACTGGGTGGTAATCGAACCCACGACCCTCGCCTTCGTACTTACTACAACTAAGTAATGAGGCTAGTCAAACTTTTGTTGCCTTTACTGTTTATAACAGTAGTTTACTGTTGTTTGATTCTACTGTTGTTGAATAAATTATTTGATGTGATTTTTCTCACCATGTCTTTGTTGTTTGTCTACTGTTGTTAACATCCACTGTTTCGAATAAATTATTTGACATGATAACTGTTGTTTACATCTAGTGTTTTAAACAAACTATTTGATGTGATCACTGATGATTACTTCCACTATTTATGGATAACCAATTTCGTTGTAATATATTTATGTCAAAGTCAAAGTTCTTTATTGATAAATGTACAATTTACACGTCAATTAATGAAAAAATAAAACAGAAGAACATACAAATTGTATACATTTTCAAAGCTTGAAATTATCACTTTACTGTATTATAATAACAATTATTAATATCGTACAGAAAACTGTCAAGCATTATACGAGTATAATAATTATGTTTCAAATAGAATTGTACTGATAATTGTCAGTTTTTTTACATTTTTATAGGAACTTTACCATTAGTCTCTAAAAATTCGCTGTAACTATAAAAAGTTTGATCGATAAGCCAGCACTTTAATCTGTTTTTGAAGCTGCCGAAACTTGGAGCGATATAACTATTTTGGGAAGAGTGTTATAAACTTCCGGTCCCACAATGTGAGTTAACTTCCGTGACCTCGTCAGAGAGTGTGGGATAACATCCAGCTTGTCCGCGTAGCGTATGTTACGAGAATGTCTCTCTCCTCGCGTATTGTATGATTCTAGATTATTTCTGACATATACAGCCACTTGGTAGATCAGGATAGCAGGTAACGTATTTAAAAACAAAGGAATTATACAACAGTAAACATTAATAAGGTAACGTTTATTAATGTTTACTGTTGTTTACTTCCCTTGTTTTTAAATACACTATTCTGTGTGATTGATTACTGATATTTATTTCCACTGTTTTTTTAATAAACTGTTTAATTTCATTGCTCTCATCATGTCTCATTTTCTCCGTTCACACACATTTTCAACTTTTTCCAAAGAAAAATATTTACGTCTCGAACGAAAATAGAAGTTCTTTTTTCATCGACGCAGCGCACGCCACCCCACGCATTTGCGTAGCCTACTTAATCAGGGCGCGTAAACTCTTACCTATTTTAACCGCGTTAAAAATACTGTAAGAAACCTTTGTCAACCCTAGGCTTACACGGTAGAGCTAGTATCGGGGTCGGCGCAACCACGCGGATGTACGCACGCGACAACCCTACTCCGCACTTGAGATTAGACGCATTTTTGTAACCAACTTCTGAAAAGAAGGTTCTCAATTTACCGGAATCTTTTTTTCAGTTTGTTTACCGATTATTCAAACACGTTTTAATCGATTTAAATTGTTCTGATCCTCTTGAAGCGGATCCATTAAAATAAAATATTACCATGTGATTGTCTCAATTATTAATTACTAGCGATTCTTTCGACTTCGCATGTGGTACATAATTTATAGCCTGTAACACGCAGGGCTCACGAATTTATCCAACGGTGAAAGAGATTTTGAAATCGGTCGAGTAGTTCCTAAGATTAGCGCGTTTAAGGGCTCCCACACAAAACCACGAATTTGCATCGTATCGCAATTATCTGCGAACTTCCGACTTGATTCGCATCGCGCATTCCCGCGATATTACGTCATACTTGGTAACACCATTTTAGCCAGTTCCGAGACAGAAGAAGGGAAAATTTATCCTCATTCTAAAATAATCAAAAAAACATCTTCTTCTATTCTCACCTCATAATAGTTGCGAGCAAAATAGTTCCCATCAGCATTCATAATCGGTAATAAATGAATGAACCCAAAATTGTCTTTTTCTTTCATATCTATTTAACAATGACAGCAGTGCAACAATCTTTTTGCGATCCATGTTACGCTTTCGAAAAACACGTCCAACACGGCTGATTACCGTTGAAGGTATGGTTACCCTAACTAACGGTTTGCCGCACAAAATCGCACCGCAACAATACGCATCTAGGAACTTGCGATGCGAATTGCTGCGGTGTGGTGCGGCGTATCGCATCGCATCGCAGTTATGTGTGGGAGCTCTAAACAAAAACCAGTTCAGTTTTTTAATATTAGTATACACTAGATATATCTGACGGTTTCACTCAGTTCAGGTTTCACATAGTTTCCGATGATTTTCCTGGAATTAAAAGTAGCCTATTATTCCAGACTATCATCTATCTATGAACGAATGAATTTTATCCAGATACCTTGTACAGTTTTCGATTTCAAGAGTAACAAACATAGAATTATACATACAAAGTTTCGCATTTGTAATATTAGTATAGTTACGGCTGGTCCAAGTTACGGCTGGTCTAGTCGGGAGAACGGCGCCTGCCGATCCGGAGACCCCGGGTTCAAACCCCACACGCACCACTGTATTTTCGAAGTCATGTGCGTAATGCCGCTAACTTAAAACGGTGAAGGAAAACATCGTGAGGAAACCGACATGTACCTAGAATCTTTCGAAGTCATGTGTCATCTACCAACCCGCACTGGGCCAGCGTGGTGGATTATGGCCTTAACTCTCTCCTTGTGAGGGAAGGCCCCGAGTCCCAGCAGTGGGAACATTTAGTGGGCTGTTGATGATGATGATGATGAATAGTAGTATGATCAAAGTAGCAAGTAGGATTATTCAAAAACGCTTACATTCTACTATACGGTCCAACTTAACATTGTATTATCTAATTAAGTAGTTACAATAGGAAACTCACGAACAGTCCTAAGCTACACCCAGAGCAGTAAAATCAGGCGCAATCTCCTGCGATCAGATAGTCAAACTACGCGCATAAAGGGAAACACGCACATAAACTGTTTATCTGCACGCCTTGGGCTAAAGGCTACAGTGGGGCGTAAAGCAAAAGCGGGAGCGGACGCGAGATATTTTACAAAGTGTAAGCGGTAGCGATTTGATAAGTGGTGATATGTGAGCGGACGTTGAAACTCTTTAATTCTGATAGTTGGGGTTAACAGTTACAAAACCTTAAGACCTTAAGGCTACCGGAAGCAAGGCTTATCACATTCAGAAAACAGAAAGGGAAAATAAATGTTGTTCGGAATAGAATGACGTAACAATATATTTCACCTAACTTGTAGAAAAGGGTAATGATAATTTTAAAGTCGAGGTGCGGCCACTTTTGCAAAGTACCCGCATTCAGTTTCTTTTTTTTGGTCCGCGCGGACGCGAGATATTTGTGATTGTAGACGCCGGGCGTCGACTTGTGATCCAATAACCTTGCGTCATCGCGGTCGAGACGAATAGGGACGGACGATCTAATTCCACACGCGCGGTCGCGAAGGAACTTTGTGTGAACGAGGTCTTAGCTGAACGAGGCGCTCCCAAGGCATCCTCGGATGGTCGGCGGTCGGAAGGAGGCCGAACGCACGTCGAAAACGGCTGACAAGTATCGTACATATTTATTTATATTTATGATAAACATTAGTTACCGGTAAACCGGGGTAGATTCTTTGGGATAAGTTTAGCTTATACACTCTTACCAGAGGAAACTGGTTACACAAGGTACTGTGTTCTATTCTATATTTTATTATGTTAAAATAACGTTCACAATCGTTTCAAAAATTGTGTGGTAGCAGAGTTTTAGTTTTAAGTAAATCATCTCTGTAACCATTACCGATCAGATAGTGGCGGACTCCCAGGCTGATTGAGTAATTTACGGAACAAATACAAAAAATTACCAATTACAAACTTTATGCACGTTTTTCGTTCCAAAAGTAATTAATTTTATAAAACTAAACATATTTTTCTGTCTTTTTGACGTTATATAAATCGAAAACGTTTATAACTTTGATTTTACAATTAATGACGACACCGCGCGAACAAAAAAAGAAATTATACCCGCACAGTTCCCGTGTCTATAATATTCCCGCAGTAAAAAGTAGTCTATGTGCTATTTCAGACTAGGGTTTTCCAAATTTCAACCCGATCCCGGTTGAACGGATCCGACATGATTGAGCAACAAACACAAACAGTCAAAGTTTCACATTTATGATATTAATAGGATTAATAGGAAGTATACATATATAGCAAGTAACCTGACTTGTAGTAGGTACGGATTTAAAGTAAGGAATTGGGTAATTTTCTGGAATATGGCGGTAGGTATTTGTATAAAACATCGCTATCCGTTTATACCTTACGCCACCTTAAGAAGTAATTTGCACGTGCAATAGTAAAGTATCGTTATGGTGATTACATTGTAGCCTGTAATTTGTTGGGAGAAGTCACATACCATCTCCTCGCCTCCCTATCGCCTCGCCTCGCCTCGCCTCGCCCTCAGGTCGCCTCGGGCGGGTGTAAACAAGACAATGTCCTTACTGGGGATTTACATTATTGTATATGCCAGAGGTTCTCAAAGTACATTCGATTATATTATAAATAAAGTGGCCAAGTGCGAGTTGGACTCGCCCATGAAGGGTTCCGTTGCAGCAAGTAACATAATATACATAGTACACATAGTTCTTATAGTTCGTTGTAACTTTGATCGAAGTTTTAATAATAGTGTATTTATAACGTATTAAAAAAAACTACTCATCAGATCGAGCTCAAACCAATTTTCGTTGGTAGTTTGCATAGTAATGTACATCATATATTTTTTCATTCACTTACTTTAGAAGTTAGAGGGGGGGCACACATTTTACCACTTTGGAAGTATCTCTCACGCGAATTATTCAGTGTAGACAAAAATGATTTAAGAAACCTTAACATTTAATTTTTGAAGACCTATCGATAGACACCCCACACGTGTACCTAGGTTTAATGAAAAAAAAATGTTTGAGTTCTAAGTATGGGGGCATAATTCATTTATTTTTTTTGTAAAAATCTTAATGCGGTTCACATAATACATCTGCTTACCAAGTTTCAACAGTGTAGTTCTCATAGTTTCGGCAAAAAGTGGCTGTGACATACGGACGGACAAACAGACAGACAGACAGACATGACGAATCTATAAGGGTTCCGTTTTTACGATTAACGGAACCCTAAAAAGTAGCACCGTCCTGTGTTTTCACCCGCGTAGTTTCCGATTCCGTTGTTTTCCGGGGATAAAAAAAAATGGCAGTCATAGGAACTGCCGACAGACGTGAAAATTTATAACTCAGAACTTGATAGCTTACTTTGCAAACTACGTGGGTGAAACCGGAGGACGTGGCCATGAGCATGGCCATCTGGTCATGGCGAGAAATGCTTGAGCATTTCTAGATGGCCATAGCCAATCACCATGATCCCGAGTTTACCCGAATATTTCTTATCATTCCCGAGCGTGGCGCTAGAATTCAATTCACAGCCCACGAAATCTGTCTGTGGCACGCCAAACGAAGTTTTCACTTCAATAACTTGATGCCTGACTACCATCCATCTATGTACCTTTCATCCGGATTTATGTTATACATATTTAATTCTATTCAATTCATTTATTGGAACCATAAATTCATAAGGACACTTGATAACGTCATTCACAAAAAGGCAAAGAATATGTGTACATAATAAGAGAAAATAACAATGTCAAGTAGATATAAATAATGCAGTTGCAAAGGGATCTCGTCATTTAAATGCAGAGTGCAGCTGTAAAAATAAAGTCAACATAAAAAATAATTAATACATATGTACAGGAAATAGATATTACATGCGTACAACCGATATTATATAAATAGATTTTATATAATATCGGTTGTAACTAATTATTATTTTACCTTACTACAAGATTTTAATTTCGACACTTATTCTTACAGAAGTGCGTATTCATAGAAGATCTTATTACTAGATATTAATCTTTATTTATTTTTATATATATCCCTTCTTGGTACGTATTTCTTCAAGTGTAAATGTTACAAGTTTGTCACCGCCCTAGATTTTATTGGTGAAAGAACATATCTGAAACCGGTATGTTCTAAGAAAGACATCATCTCGAGAAACGTGTCATCCGCCAACTCGCACTTAGCCAGCGTGGTGAATTACCAGTCTTGACTCTTTTTTTAACTTTTAAAGATTTACTCTCTCCTTATTAAAGAAGGTCCAGAGTCCTAGTAGAAGAAAAATAAAATGAGCTGTCTTTAAAGCGAACCTTTTACCTCCTTTAACCTCAGTCTCCCCACAGAAGTGATTTGTCCACGAATTGGTCCCTAATTTTGAGAATCACTGGATTACAGCATTTACTATGGAAATTGAAGGGCCTTTGTCGATCGTGTAGATTCGTTGGTATAAATAGATTAAAGACGTATTTGGTGTAACACGATATTGACGCAATCACGACGGGAATGGGATGCGATATCATTTTATCCGTCTATTAAATGACAGACGGATATGATGAAAACTAAAGAAACGTGTAGCAGCGTATCTATGAAAAGATATGAGTATAAGCATCCCACTAGTATGGTCCCACTGGTGAGAACACACATTTGAACATGTAGAGTCTAAAGCACTACTTATCATTGCATTGCGCTCGTCACCCAGATATTTATGAAATTACTCTCTTTGTCCTTCAATTGATCTGATAACATTGCGCTTCTAAGCAGAACACAGTAATATTTGCACATTACTGCATGGCGGTAGAAATGGTAGAATAACTGGGAAAGATGATGATGTCCTCCTTGACGTGTCCGTCAATGGCGAACCTGGCTAATTACTATTCTGAGCTCTTAGATGGCTCGCAAACCCAAATTTACTTGTGAAAGTTCTATTGCATGGCGCACAGTGCAATAGAGCCTCAGCATTATATGTGTAGGTGTAGGACGGCTTAGGGCGGGTCTTTTTAATAAGGCGTTGCGTCAAGATCTTGCTGTCGTATTTGTTCAAAATTTCAGTTAAAGTTTTAGTATTATCATCAAAAATAAAAGAAATAAATGCGTCGATTATGTAAAAATCAGTTTGATATTAATTATTTTAAAATAGTGAACTGTACGAGTTTATTTTTAGGGTTCCGTAAAACGTATAAACGGAACCCTTATAGATTCGTCATGTCTGTCTGTCTGTCTGTCTGTCTGTCCGTCCGTATGTCACAGCCACTTTTTGCCGAAACTATGAGAACTACACTGTTGAAACTTGGTAAGTAGATGTATTCTGTGAACCGCATTAAGATTTTTACAAAAGTTTTAAAAAAAAACAAAAAAGGTGCCCCCCATACTGAGAACTGAAGCTCAAAAAATTTTTTTTCATCAAACCTGCACGTGTGGGGTGTTTATCGATAGGTCTTAAAAAATGATGTTGAGGTTTCTTAAATAATTTTTGTCTACACTGAATAATTCGCGCGAGAGACACTTCCAAAGTGGTAAAATGTGTGTCCCCCCCCCCCCCCCCCTCTGATGTACATTACCATGAAAACTACCAACGAAAATTAGTTTGAACTCGATCTGATGAGTAGTTTTTTTAGTACGTCATAAATACACTATTATTAAAACTTCGATCAAAGTTACAACGAACTACAAGAACTATGTGTACTATGTATATTATGTTACTTGCTGGAACGGAACCCTTCATGGGCGAGTCCAACTCGCACTTGGCTACTTTATTTTTATTTAAAACCAACTTCATTTCTTTTCATTTTTCAGAGAACAATATTTTGTTATATGCTAGCAGCAACCAGCGGTTTCACCTACACTGTTCCCGTTATTTTCCCGGAATAAAAAGTAGCCTATGTGTTCATCCAGACTAAAATAATATGTCTATGTTCCAAGTTTAAGACCGATCCGTTCAAACGTAACGCAGAGATTGAGCACCAAACATCCAAATCTCTGTATGATTTTGTTTGTGTTATAATACGTAAATAAACCATTTCAGCCCAAATCAGCACACGAACCCATATGAGTTACAGTGTACTTATATGTAGAGCTGTCAGCCACTCCCACCTCTGTTGGGGTTCATTTCCTGTTGCAAATCGTCTTGTTTCCACCTTACGGCTGTTAAATGTCTATCAGCTAGTGAAATATCAACGTATCTATGTTCCCTTGATAGACTAAAAGCAATCATACCATTGTCTACCTTATTTGAACTTCTTGCATAGATGTATTTATGCACGAGTAGATAAATGGCTGAAATCTTGTCACCGCATTTTAAACCTTACGCAGACAAAACAATTTAGTTTTTTGGGTACTCTACATGTTAAATCAATGTAGAAATTTTGAACGTCGAATGAACTTATCATTATCTCACCCAGACTTACATACATACATACAGTTGGCCTCTCTTATAATATGTCACTCAGATGGTCTCCGGCTTAATGTTTGAGATAGAGTTCAGACACAACAGGTATAGTGAAGTAAATAAACTAATTAGTCCGTCAGTAAGACTATTTTAAAATATTGTACATGTATTTATTGAAATGAAAACTTATTTCGGCGCACCACATACAGACTTTCCGTGGGCTGTGAATTAAACTCAAGCGTCACGTTCGTAAATGAAAGATTTTTTTGGGAAAACTCGGATGATCTAGATGGCCATGGTCATGACCACGCCCTCCGGTCTCACTCGCGTAATTTCCCAAGTGAACTCTCAAATTCTGAGTTATTAGTTTTCACGCCAATTTTTTTCTTATGTTTCACAAACAAAATATGACGAAAGTATAGAGGTTAAAAATTTCGAGTGACGTTACACGATTTTTATGTAGCCGTGACGTCACAACCGTCTACTTCCGAAGGATTTTTAATAATTTCATAACATGATTTAAAACAAAAAATACTAGTTCCATATTTTCCAACCTACCTGACGGAATAATTAGAATAGTATATTTTTGAACCAGTCATCATCTCAATTGTGGATAAGCGATGTTTTTTAATACGGAGGATAAATAAATATATTCCCACAGGATCCAATCCGAGTCCAAATCCCACGACACCAGCTCTAGAACTGAATAGCCCAGGGTCAGAGAGCGTATGGTTGAACTCTCCGCTGACAACGGATGCTGCAATATCTGACTTATTTTATATGCACACACCTTTCCATCCTACAAACATAAAACGAAAAATTACAAAATATTTTTTTACGTAACTTACAACCATGTTCCGTCGACATAAAAGTCACATTGGAATAAAGTAGCTGATAGATCCGGTTGACCACTTTCTCGCCACCCTTAATTTGTCTAGATATAACCGGTTCGATATACAATAGTTGGACCTATTAACATAACTCCTTGACCGGACACTCATTAATATTTATGAAAAATAAACGGATTTTTGTGGATTTCAGTGTTTGACGAGATTCTGTGACGGTGACATCGAAATTTGGTACACGAAGATATAATTTTGGGTGAGTTATCTAGTTTCTTCTTATCACATTTGGGTATATTGTCTTAAGATTATTGCATGTGTACATACGTTTTCGGTCACATCATCATCATCCACAGCCTGTTCTATCCCACTGCTGGTTATAGGCCTCTCTTTTACTTTGCCGTCGGCCTCGGTCATGTGCCAATCGAGTCCAGGTTCGACCTTGCATCTTGCTGGTGGACGTCCAACGCTCCGCATTCTCTGCCTCGGCCACCATTCTGTTGCAATTTTGGTCCACATGATAAACATGATTTAATATTAAAAATAAGTATTAAATCATTCTAATATAAAATTAGCTGACTCATTATGCGACCGACCACTGAGATGGAAGTCTTGTATTTCATTCTCATTCGGAACAAATGTTTGTGTGACGGTTTATTCTGTGTCCGGGTGTTTATGTACCTATGCTATCTGTTAAAATTGGTTACATAGTACAAGCTTTGCTTGGTTTGGTGTTGTGTGAAATACCACTATAATGATTTACTTCGCTTGTCTATGAACCCAAAATAAGTTAATTTTGTTACCAAATTTCGATTTTGATTAAAAGTATAAAAAGAAGTGACCTACCACGGACTCAAATCAATACAGACAGAGAACATAAAAGAAAAAAGGCACCAATTATGACACCAATATTATCGAGTATCCTCGAAAACAAATCAAAATATCATCAATGCACGTGGCCACGTGCACGACCCGTTACAATTTCATTACATTTCATCAAATATATTTACTCGTATTTATCATTATAATAACACTTTGAAAAATCTTTTAACAATAATAATTGAATTAAACCTTCACCAAAATTACAAATTTGTTCTCCCTTGGCCGCCATCTTGTTCTCGGAACTTTGTCTCAACAACCAATTTGTCAAACTCGAGTTCGATAAGTCCAACTCTGGAACTATCAATAAATCGATATAGCGCGGGCGGGTTCATCACTAATTTACAATTTTATGGGCCGTGGGATCTCGGGGAGGGGACTCCATTAGTGGACTTCGCCCCCCGCACGGTTAACCCTGGAGGTTGGATGGTCAGCAGACAAATATATTTTCGGGAACGCTCAAGGTTGTCACAAATTGCGTTGTTTAGGCCACGATTAGAGCTATTCGATTTAGGGAAAATCTTACTAGAGTTATGGAACTGATGTGTGATGCAATCTGCGTGGGCTCGCCAATTATTACTGGAAAGCATTTAATCCTATGCGGTCTTTATTTCCAAAGTTTTCGTCTCTCAGTTTAAGATGTTTCACTTTTATTGCAATTGACTTAAAAGCGTAGCTTTGTTCGTTTATGTCGACAGTTGCATTCATAAGCATAAGCGACTTTAGATATATGCTGTGTTGTTTGAAGGGTAATATTTTCAATTATTTTACTGTGCAAAGAAATAAATCATTTTATTGTATATTTTTATGTTCATTTTATTATATATTTGCGGAATGTTCAAATACTGGCACTTTTCTGTTATGGACAAGCCGTGTATGTTACCATCAAGTGTACATCTACCTCGTCTAGTCACTATATTTTACAAAAAAAGTACTAAGTATCTAGGTACCATAATCTGCGGACGGTACCAATTCTGTCCTCCCGACAAGAAACGCGTGCAAAGGAGAAAGGAGAAAACTGAGACGGCACGGAGGGGAGATCTTTAAGATACGTTACCATGGCAACCGCAACCCACGCACACCAATAAACGTATCTCTAGTTTAATGATAGTTTGTTAGTGATGTGCTTAATGTGTTTTATTCAAACCTAGAACGAAACATCGATATATAGTAAATAGTCCGAAAAATATCAAAATAATTATTGAACCACATTAAGAATACGGACAATTATCGCTTTAATGTAAAAAAAATTATATGAGTTTTAAAAGTTCCGATCAATAAATACTCTTCATTACGCAAAAAAATCGATATCAATCAAAACATGTATTCTTGAAAAACTAGAACTGCAGCACTAAACAGAAATAGAAATTACCTTAAACCTATTGAAATTATGTGTGGTACTCTGTGTTCTGTGTATAGTGCTGTTCTCTGTAGTTTATTTATTTATTTATTTATTTAATTAGGCGTACATAACAGATTACAGTTAATGTTAATTATCAGATAAATTATAATATTGTGATGTTCTAAACTGTTATCCAAAGCATGCACACACAACTTAACTAGAATATTGAGGCAGTCACTAAATTAAATACATACAATATAAATCAATAACTTTAACTTAACTCATACCTACATGCAACTAAAACTATAACATAACTAAAATATGTAAACGCAACCAAGAAATACTTTATAATTTGAAAACTTTATAATAATGAAAATCGACTTTAGCGAACATATGGCGTAAATACTATCTTCCTAAGTTCATTTTTAAATTTATACATTTTGTTATGAAATACATCAATTGTGTCGTGGTATTTTTTATGAATTTCGTTATATTGGCGACACATTCTCACTATAGGGTTATAAAATGACGTATTATTGGTGTAAACCTGCAACGAAAAAATCCTAGCATGATAGTCGCGGGCTCTAGGGGTGATGTTAATGTTGATACTGGAGAGAAGAGTGGGGGAGTCTATATGAGCATGCAATATCTTAAAGAGGCAGACAAATTCATTATAAGCACGTCTAGATTCAAGAGTTTGCATTTTAAATTTAGCAAGTTTGTCGGGATAAGATTGCAATTGGCGCCGCAGCCCCTGCCTGTAGCACAGTATGGTTAAGCACTTGCTCTGTACTCGTTCTATACGCCTCTTATGCACTTCGTAATGTGGTGACCATACAACAGAATTATATTCTAGAACACTCCGTACTAGGGCATAGTACAGATTTAAAAAAACTAGTAGGTTTTTTAAATTTATTCGTAATCCGAGAAATAAAGCCCAGGAGTTTAGTGCTCTTACTAATTATATGATCATAATGATTGCGAAACGTCATTTTCTCATCCAACAAAATGCCAAGATCCTTTACAACAGTCTTTCTTTCTAACATATTATTTTGAATTTTATAATTGAACAGTATTTTATTAACTTTAGTTGTGAACGTTATCATTACACATTTATTAATATTTAAAACCATACGATGAACTTCACACCATCTGTAAATAACATCTAGATCAGACTGAAGGATCTCCGCGTCTCTGATATTGTTGATTTGAGAAAAGACTTTAAGGTCGTCTGCGTATAATAGACAGGGGTTATTAAGCTTGTCTACAAGGTCGTTGATAAAAGCGATAAAAAGCAAAGGCCCAAGATGAGAACCTTGGGGTACTCCAGATGTTATTAATACAGGTGTAGACAAGAAGCCCCTGATTGCAACCAGCTGACTACGTCTAGTAAGATATGACTCTATCCACCTCAACAAACTACCATGAATTCCGAACTGAGACGATAATTTGCGAATTAACATTTTATGGCTGACCTTGTCGAAAGCTTTAGAAAAGTCAGTATATACGCAATCAACTTGTGCCTTTTTCGAAAAAGACTGGCATATGTAGTTTTTCAATTCTAGCAAATTCGAAGTAGTAGATCGATTACGTACAAATCCGTGCTGTTTGGGCGACAGTGTCATTTTCATCAGGTATCTCAGTTGCGTATATCAATATTAGAAAATTATGTATCTATTAGAGTAATTTCAAACACCAGAAAAATATTTAGGTATGTGAATTCAATTGTTGTTGAAATTTCTTAATTAAACATGAATTTAAAATTTGTAATGTCAGTAATTAATTTAACCAAGTGTATATATATGGTAGTCTGGATTTATTCTTATGAGTATAAATAAAGAACACAATTCAAATTTCATCAAAATTCTGATCGTATTCCCGGCATAATTTCATACTTACCAAAGAACCAAGGATACAAAGTATTCTTTTAAATCGACATCGATAAACTAACAATACAAACATCTAAATTTATCGTCTTATCTATAGTTTTCTCTTCACTACGAAACCCACACAAAGGCACAGACAACACTAGTATTAGGAGAATTCGACCCGAACCCCCGAAGTTTTAGTTATTAAGCAAATGCTTTGTAAACAGTTCGGGTGGCCACCTTCAGTGGCGCCCTCTATAAATAGGGCTGCGTTCAGCTTCAATTAAGTAAATGGTGTCTCTAGACTCTAGATACATTTATATAGGTGTTATATTTGTCACCGTAAATTGTAAATAAGTAGGTACCGTCAGTTTTTATTTAAATGCGAGAGTTGACAGTTCTATAATAGTAGGCTAGGTTATGACACATATATCGATAACAATCGTATAATAATGGTATAATTTTATGCTATTATCATTTTGTAACATTTTAATTCTACTAAATAGTGTTTTTGTACTAAGATAGCTTTAGGTCACGGAAGATTCCGAAAGTAGAAATTTCGTAACAAACCAGTCAAATGCTGACGCCATCCCTTTTTATTACAGTTAATACGTGTTACAACTTCGAGCTTGTTTCTGACTATGTATGTCAGGATGGTTGTCAAAGTCAAAGTACTTTATTTATAAATGTACAATTTACACGTCAATTAATAAAAAGAGTTGTCAGAGTAACTAAAGATGTATTATGTCTCTCAGTTATAACCGTATTATCTAACTCACAGCCGTTTAGTAAAGCGCATAAACATAATAATATAAACAGCCTAACAAATGTTCCCAGTACTGCGACTCGGAGCCTTCTCGCAAGGAGAAAGCCAAAGCCAGAATCCATCACGCTGGCCCAATGCGGGTTGGCGGATGACACATATATCTTCGAAAGATTCTTGGAACATGCCAGTTTCCTCACGATGTTTTCCTGCGTCGTTATATCAAGTGGTGGTGAAAAACTAGTACATCTGCATTTGGAAAAATACTCAGAAGTGCAGGTGGGATTCGACCCTCTCTCTGACCTTATGATCCCGAATTGCACCACTAATCCCTACCTAAATCCAGATCCCAGTAGCAAAAAAGTTATAAAACCAGCCAGATATATATTCTAGAAACACGAACGAAGTGATTTGACTCTACGTTTGTGATAAAAACGTCAAGGTTGTGGAACGCGTTGCCTGAGTGGGTTTTCCCCGATAGTTACAATCTTGGTGTCTTCAAATCGAGAGTGAATCGGTTCCTTCTAGGTAAGCACGCTCCATCGTAGATCGCATCGTCGCTTAACATCAGGCGAGATGGTAGTCAAGAGCAAAACCTATAATAGTAAAAAAAAATGGTTGTCTGTAAAGTCGGTTTACTGACGATAATTGAACGTGACAACCTCTTAAGAAAATACTGATGGAATGGTACTGACGACGTCATGCGGCGAGGTAACGGCGGTAACGGCACATGACGTCATATTTTGCGGGCGTGCAGCCGGGTTCATCGAATTATAAGACGTTATCACGTCAAAAAAATACTTTTACCTATAGAGATTTTTAAATATATATATGCGTCACGTCTCTAAGTAATTTGCAATTTCTAGAAATTAAACCTATCTAAAAGAGACAAAGCAAAACAAACTCGCGTCCCTTTCGACGATCAAAATAATTTAACCAAAGACCAGGTTAACTCTACATTAGACCCTTCCCGACCGTCCTTAAGTTCTTATCGACCCGTACATTAGGGGCTTAAGGCTACGTCCTTAATACGTCCCCCACAGGGGGGCCCCCTACCCCAAGACATATTTCATCGAGAACTCCTCCTTAACTACCGCCCGGGGCTAGCAACTTTAAGCAATATTTCACTTGTAAATAATATACAAAGTGAGAACACTGCTTTACTTGAATAGTCGGTTTTGTTCGTGCGTGCTCTATGGATTGTTTTAATTGGACTAACAACTGTATTACGTAATCTCTTTGTAGTGGTAGGACTCTTAGCAGAGTCCGCCTGGGGAAGTACCACACCTTTGCCAGTTATTCGACCGCCAAGCAGTAATGTGCAAACATTACTGTGTTCCGGCTTGAAGGGCAATGTTTCCAGAGAAATTACAGGGCTTGGAGATTTAACAACTTCGATCTCTGGGTGACGAGCGCAGTGCAGTGCTAGGTAATGATTTGGACTCTTCATGTTCTAATAGCTGTGTGTCACTGTGCTGTTATGTGGCAGGCATGTTGCTTACCATCAGGCACATGTCCTGCTCGTCTCGTCACTCTTTATTTTTAAAAAAAATATCTCACTTAAGCTCAATATGATTTTTTTGAGTTTGAATGACGTCATAAGCGAATTTTTGTGCTGATTAGACTTTACCAAAAAAATGTACAGGTTTTTTCTCGCGTATCGCATTTAGCAGGTCCCCACGGTTTTCCGTTCTCATTATTTTCTCATGATAAAAGTAGCATACGTACTACGCTCCAAACTATAGTTGAAGTGCATTCAAAATTTCAACCTTTAATTTACTTGTTTTCAGTTGACTATTTTTTTTACTGTAATACCAACCTAAAATATTGGAGTAAAAAATTCTTCCGTGACTTATGTAAGGAAATTTTTACGCACCTATTAGCAATTTTACATGTACCTACATAGATAGATAAACTAAACTCTAAAAGCCATAAATCCACAGAGCCGCTTCGTTTAATAAAAACAATATGAATAACGTTAAACAAATTAGGAACCCAAACCCAGTTTTTTCTTAAACGCGAAACAATCTAGATACTATCTTAACAACAAAACTATTACGTGTTCAGCATCCCGAATCCTGACATCCTATCTACATAGAGTATATATATACAATCTATGTATACCGATGATATCTACACAAAACTTGCGACCGCGTAGTATCGTCGAAACCATGCAAGTTTTAATGAAAACGGCTCCTCTACAAACACACCGACATTATACATGTACTATGTTCCGGGGACTGAGTATCCGAGATCACGTTATACCTGTTTTACACACTCTAAGAAATAAATAATACTAACTGAACAACTGTAATGAATTATTTTATAGTTGTAAGTTTAAGAGGTTCAATTTAAAACATTTTAATATATTCAGTTGAAGATTACGGGCCACTTACCTGGAAAATATGGTGAAATAAGACCCCTTATGACAATAGTTTTAAACTTAGCGAAACGACGATTAAACTTAGTTGAGTTTTATTATCTAGATTTTTATTAATACAGAAACAGATATTGGTTAAAATAATAACTTAATTTTTTTTATACATAAATGCAAAACAATATGACCTTTATTTAACAACAATCTTTTGTAGTATTTTTAGCCAAAAACTACCAGAAAAACAGAATCAGAATATAGGCCGTTTTTCTTAAATGTACGTAATAAACGCTCCGAGCGTTTAAAAATGATTGGACGATGGTAGCTCAGGACCGGATTAAGTGGAGGGAATTGGGGGAGACCTCTGCCCAGCAGTGGGACAACTCAGGTTAAACTAAAAAAAAAATACGTAATACGTATAGTTCGACTTTAGTCAACGTGAGAAAGATCTCACATCTAATTTTTCCGTCAAAGTAGAGAGACAAAGCGAATATGCGGTCACAAACATGTTCGCACAAAACTGTACCAGCCGATTTGGCCGGCAATTATTCTTATAACATGGGTAAAATTTCGAAAAAAAATCTGGAGCAGAGTTCAAAATAATTTACACAATTTTAATACAGACTTTTCATGGTTTATTTATGTTCTCATCTAAGGATATGTTAAGTATACCTTTTCGACTAATAGGGCACCGGACTGGGTCAAAAATACACCATCCTAATTAGTCCGTCAGCTAGATCATGGAAAAATATTGGACACGTATTTTTTGTTTTTTTATAATATTAAAAATCGTCAAAGATATAGACCATCAAACTTCGAGAATGGGGGGTCGCGACGTCACTCGTGAGCAAAAATCGTACTCACAAGTGACGTCACACGAAACTTCGAAGCGCTGTATCTTCGTCATTTTTTGTTTGTGAAATAAATGAAAAAATATGTGTACAATATTTTTTGGCAATCTAACTAACGGGTTACTTAGTTTTTTTGAGGATTGTACCCTATTAGCAACATTGCCGTATAAGAACAACGACATATCCTACCGGATATACATGTCAAAAAAATACATACATAATATATGCATGTCGCACAACTATAATGTTTGATACCGGTTTCAGGACCCCCGCAAAATCTCTACCACTGTCAGTCCTCAGTATGTAGGTGATAGTTTGCTGGGAGAGGGTGGAATTACCGCAAGATTGCTGCCATTCTTTAGGGCTCGTCCCTTGACCCTTGAGGGTGGGCAGAAGCCCTGCGTGAGAAAATTATATTATCACCAACCAGTAGGTAATGGACTGAAATTTCGATATGGGGATGTTTTAAGCATTTCCGTGGTGTTTCTAAGAAATAAAATTTGATTGTGAGTGACCAAATTTACAATCTCGCACTTATTTTTTGGACAAGAAATAACGTGCCAACAAATAAATTAATTAGTAAAAAGCATATTTCCAAATAAACCGAGAGAAATGTTTTTGTCCTGTGTTACGTATTGAATGTGATTTCAAATCACGACGCTTGAAGTCTTTAAATAATTTCTACTTTTAGATAAATCAGAAATCTATCATAAAACAACCGAAGTATAATAAATCAAACCTCTCTTTTAACTGTTTTAACCAACTTCAAAAAAGGAGGTTATCAATTCGATAGCGAAATATTTTTTATGAACGTTTCCCGATATTTCAAGAACGATCGAGAACCGATTTTGGTGATTCTTATTAAATAAGAAATATTGTTCAAATTTACACATTTTGTTCAAAAGCATTTTTTTTTCTTCCCGTCCCACATAAATTGTATCGAAACCTGTGGAAGAGATTTTGTGATGTCAACAAAAATATAATAAATAATACATTCATGACACATTAATGCTATTAAAATTAGTGACGTGCGTGAGTTACATTTTTAAATTGACGGCTGTTGTTTCGTTTTCCAAAGAAAAAAGATTATTATTTTTCAAATGTATGCCTTATTAACATTACGCATTGTGCTGACAAATGATGAAAAGTTTGGGGTAGGGTATCGATTCGTAGCGCTTTTCACTTGTCTTAACATTTAGGTGACCGTTCTTCAAAGCAATTAGGTTAGTGTACCAGTCCAAAAGAACTGTAATTTCACAAAGGGGTACGTCCCTTCATTTTTAACTATGTCTCTTGAACTTAAGGTTGAAAAGTGGAAAAAAGTGGGCGATCATCCGTGGACGGTTTCTAAAAAGCTTATTCCGCGTTTTTTCACAACTAGGTCAAATCATGGCAACCCTAACAGAAAACCATTACTAACTCACTTTTCATGGTGTGTTTGTTTAGTTTCAGAAAGATTTAGTGATGTGCTAGAGGAAAATGTATGAAGCAAATTGCGGTTCGTTCTTGATTCGATCAAAATAATGTCTTTCGTAAAACATTTGAGTTTAGACATTAGTGATTACCAAAGCCTTGCATAGTCGGTCGCTATCTTATATACCTTCAAACTTTAGACCTAGATCCTAGATCTAAACCTAGATAGAGAGAAAAGCAATCCGGTAAATCAATATTTCCGAAAATAGGCATTTAATACACATGTCCTTTAAAACTTTTTGATATTTGTCACTTAGGGTTTTTTTAGTCTTTGCTTGTTTATTAACTTGGTTTTTATGTGTACCTGTTAGTTGTTTATTTTATCGTATTCATAAGTATTCGTTAGTACATCATTGTATGTATGTATGTAATCCCTGTTTGTATGTTTTATTTTAGTTTAGAGTATGTCACTAAATTTAAAACACACCGCTCTCTTTAACATGTTTAAAAACTTCCATTGGTTACCTGGAAGAGATTGCTTTCAGTGATGAGGCCGCTTGTTGTATTCGTGATAACATTCGTTTTTGCTGTTTTTCTTCTTCTTATTCATTGTTTTTGGTTTGATGGGTCTAATGAAGAGTACCTATTAAAATAAAACTCTGGATTAATTATATCGATTGTTTTTCCGAAATCATCGTAGATTTTTTTTTTTTTTCATAATGAGGTATTTTCATAATGATAAAACTGACAAAAAAAAAGTTTGTCTGTAAAGTCGGTTTACTGACGATAAAACGTGACAACGTCTTAAGAAAATACTGATGGAATGGTAGCATTTTTCAAAAGAAAATTTTAATTTCATTTGTTTAATAAATTTGTATGTAAAAAGTAATCAGTAGAATTTAGTCATTTTCAATCAAAACAATGCAAAAAACAATGCAGAAAAGCTTTTAGATGCCGGGGATCGAACCCGGGGCATTTCACATGCAAAGCGAACGCTCTACCACTGA
This sequence comes from Ectropis crepuscularia, assembly GCA_963693475.1. NCBI lineage: Eukaryota > Metazoa > Arthropoda > Insecta > Lepidoptera > Geometridae > Ectropis > Ectropis crepuscularia. The sequence continues at coordinate 18,599,971 of OY856359.1, forward strand.
GCTACATCCCCGCTTGAACTACTGGTCGAAATAATTAATACAACTGTAACAAACATGCGGCGAGGTAACGACCGACGGTAACGCGGTAACCATGACGTCATGTTTTGTGGGCGTGCAGCCGGCTTCATCGAATTATAAGACGTTATCACGTCAAAAATCTCAAATATATACAGAAATATCGCTATGACGTCGCGTCCCGTCCCGTTTCGCTACTCCGTCGTCACTCCGGCGCTACGCTGCTACGCCACTACGCCACTACGCCACTACGCTACCTACCCGACATTAACATGTTAGCGACGCAAACCCAGAATATTTTACCGTATCAAAAAGCATTCAAAGTAGCTAGAAGAATTTTCATTTCAAAAATCTCAACATTTTCGGAGTCATATTTATTAGACCATTCTACTATCCATCGACTTTAAGCTAGGGACAGAGTTCTGTTTTTATATTCTTTGTAGTCAGTGATACAATACCCACAATACTTTCCCGCATTAAAAAATACTCAACGCGGCTAGATAAAATGCAAAAACTTGAAGTTTTCGGAGTTATATACGTGACCTTCTTACTATCCATCGACGTCGAGATAAGAGACAGAATGAGAACTACATTCTCATCATCGGTATCATTTCCTTTGTTCCGAATGTCTTCAGCTCCTCATGTCCCATCCCTTCGTTCCCCTGATTCAGGCCCATCACGCGCCAGTGAAGGTTAGTGAAGGGCCGCACAGCGGGCCGGGAAATTGGGTCATTTGTCCCCACTGCTATCGCTACTCCTTGTGCCGGATTGGTTTGTTGTTTTGCCATTCTACTTCTTGGAGAAAAACAGTTTTTATAAAAAAAAATTGATTGTCCGTAGAGTCGGTTGGTTGGACGTGACAACGTCATAACAAAACATTGATAGATGCGGCGCATGCGTACAATGAGCGTAACGGGACAATTAGCGTAACGGGACATAACGGGACACTTTTTCGTGCATGCAACCGGCGTTCATCGATTTATTAGACGTTGTCACGTCAAAAAAGACATATGTCAGTTATCGTCAAGTGCCCTCTATCCCTCTATCCCTATATATGCTCCGGTCAACACAATCATAACGTACTCAACAAATTAAGCAATACAGCGCCACAGTTATAATATTCTTCTGGTGACAATCTGGAACTAAACATTCACAAACAATGGTCATCTAGTGCCACGCAGTAAAGAGATTGTAACGCCAAGCGAAGTTGGAAAAGGTTGTTTTTTATTTCCATTATATTCTTCGCGCACAGTCTCTGATTTATTCTTCTGGTGAAAATCTGGACTAGACATTTACAAACAAAGGCTGTCAAGTGTCACACGGTAAAGAGATTGTGACACCACGCGAAGACGGAAAAGGTTGTGGTTTATTTCCCTTCTACTTTAAGAAGCAACACAGTATTTGTTCTATGTTTCTTGTGAAAATCTTGAAATAGACAATCACAAATAAAAAGGTAGGTAGGTAGAAACCACAGACTAGGTAGAGAGATACTCTGTAGAGACTGAGACACAATAATGAGATTGTAACGCCGCGCCGGCGCGAAAAAGGAAAAGTTGCGAGGATTAGGCATTAAGGGGGCGCCTAAAGCCAGAAAACGAAAAAAGGACATTTTCGACGCCGCTCACTGAAGTTAAGAAACTAAAAACTATGACAAAAAAAATACTGACGTGTGGGTACAATCAAGAAAAAGCACAATAACCGAATAGAATTTTAAAAATAGATCAGAGTTTTTTACAATAAAAAAATAAAAATGACACCGAAAAAACCCGTTTTAATTCGAGTACTCGAAATTATCAGTGATGACCCCACATTATTTTTTGGTAATAAAATTTCTATTTGTACGTTCTAGTAAAGTAACCGAACAGTTTTTTAAATTTATGTTTAGTTATTGAGTAATTAAATAAAACTTGGTCAAAAATGGACTCCTGATTAAATATTGATTTTTCCTCCAAACTGTGTCATGCTATTCTCGACTTTATGTATATCGCATTAAGAAACGCGTCGCGCGGGTGAAAACTGGTTTTTCCCTGGCTTTAGGCGCACTCTTAACGAAAAGTGATCATTTATTTAAATCGTAGTGACTTCTCCGCCGGTAGTTTTTTATATTGTTCTACATTTTACCGCCATCTTGTCGGGTGTTAAGCGATGATGCGGTTTATGATAGAGCATATTTATTATCTAGAAGAAACCGATTCGCTGTCGATTTCAAGACACCACGATTGTAACCATTGGGGAAACCCCACTCTGGTGTAGACGTTCTTATCACAAAAAATATATAGTCAAACCTCATCGTTCGAATCTTTGAAGCGTCAACTATGAAAACATGTCGTTTTCTCGAGCTACGAGCAATCCCGTAGAAAAAAATAGGAAAAGGTGATAATATATCATGCAAATAAATTCAAAAATCTCCGAAGTGTTTCCAATAAAAAAACCGACAATCTAGCAATTTTGCGTCCTTCTTTTTAGAAGACTGTTTAAAAACTCATGTATTCCTTAGATTAAGAAAAAAGCGCTTACGCTTACATTCCGAATACTACTAATAGACTAGTGACACATTATCTCATGCGGTCTTAAGCCCGAGCTACACGAAGGTAGTTTTTGAAGCTAGGATAGCAAGCTAGTGTTAGCAAGCTGGCAACACTAGCTAGTATGGCTAGTACTTCTGTACTAGCTTGCCAGCTTGCTAACACTAGCTTCGTGTAGACAACGCTACGCAACGCTAGTTTTGTCTACACGAAGTCCTAGCTGACTAGTTTTCTCTAAACGAAGCTAGAAGTACTAGCTTGCTAGCTTACTAACACTAGCTTGCTATCCTAGCTTGAAAAACTAGCTTCGTGTAGCTTGGGAATCAAGCTATGGACATCATATTAAAATGTATCTTTAACGCGTCTCCGTAAGTAGATAATACATATATTCCCAATCAAAGTATAACTTCAATCAAACCAGTTTTAGACCACGGTTCAACAATTTCTCTACAATTCCACTAGGTACATAGTTTAATATTAGTCTTGGGGGCCAACTTTCTACCCCCCTTCTTACCCCCCGTTCTTACCCCCGGGGTTAACACCCACGGTTGAAAACTGCGCCTCTTGCCCGCCTTAATATTGGGGTGGCAAGGGGTCGCCACCCTCCGATTATTAGTTCGCTCCGTCAATCTTTGCCTACACGCGCGAATTATGTTTCGCTGAGTTTTGAATATTGGCAACATTGAGTGGTTTGGGTATTGGTTGTCTTTGGACAGTACTTTTTTTGGGCGTTTTATCGGCACATTGTCATACTCATGCTTAATTATTTTTTTTCACACTACGCAAAATATTGAAATACTTATTACAGCATATTCCTAGCTGTTTTATGTAAATTTAAATGATAGAGGTCATTGCTAAATCCGCTTGTTGTTGCTTACCATCAAACACAAGTCTTGCTCGTCCCATTTCTTTATACCAAATTCCGTACTATAATCTGTGCTCCAAATTTCAACCCGTACCGTTGCGCCGCTCCTATGTGACTGAGCAAGAAACAACCCAAAATTCAAACTCTGACATCTGTAATACTAGCAACGCCCCAAGGTTTTGCCCGTGTAGTCTCGTTCCCGTAACTTTTCCAGTCTATAAACTATGTGCGTTCCACATGTAAACTCGATCCCTTCGGGCATTGCGACGTGATTAAGCAACGAGCATCCAAACGTTACTATTTGAATATTAGTAAGATTAATAAATAAATACTTACTAGTTTTTTGATATTCCTCATACAAAATAGAAACACACAAACATACACAGGACAAATATTTGTATTCAACACACAAATATTTATCCTGAGTGGGCATCGAAGCCATTTCGATTTACTACCAACCATAGATCGTAGAACTCAAGATGGGTGCCCTCCCAAACTTCGGGGCGCACGCAATCATGTCAACGTTGGGAAGAGTGAGCTCACTCTTTCCGTTCTACTCGGTTGCAGGACGCGGTGGACGCCGGACGTTTTTACCTTTCATTATTCGTTGTCAACAACCAAAATAAGTAGAACCACAGCATACCTCGCCGCTAGCGACTATAGGATTATAGCGCTTACGATATACACAGAGACGCAGTTTATTACCAATTTCAAGGTGCTCAGGGCACATCTATTGATTTATATCGATGCTACCAACTAACTCAGTCGAATCAGAAAAAAAAATGTTTCGCGCAAAGAAGCTGAAACGTATCTAGGTCTTACTACTCGCTATTTTTAACCGACTTTACAAGGAGAGGAAGGAGGTTCTCCATTCGATTGTATGTTTTTGTTTTTATATGCATGTAAGTTACACGATAGCTCCGCAAATTGGGAATCGATTTTAATGTTTTTTTTTTTTTTTTTGGTAGTGCATAGTTCCGAGGTAGTCCTATATGAATAAACTAGCAGTGCCCCACGGTTTTACTTGCGTAGTTCCCGTGCCCGTTACTTTCCCGGGATAAAAAGTTGCTTATGTGTTAATTCAGGTCAGCCTGTCAGCTAACTCCATACCAATTTTTATTAAAATTGCTTCAGCCGTTTAGACGTGAGAAAGTAACAAACTTATACTTAAGTAAACACACACTCACGAGCTTTCGCTTTTATAATAATAGCGTGATATCGAAATCTATATGGCGATTTCTTAAATGTGAACAAAAAACTAAAATTTACTTTGTCTAGACAACTTAGTTTCTTTTTTTTTTTCTAAAACTATTCACCAAGTCATCTTGGATCCTAATACTTATTACAATCTAGCCTAATTTATTAAGTCTAGGCTAATGATTAATTTACATCTAACTTAAATTGCTACATAGTTTATACATAAGAAGGTGCCCATCAGCACTTTTCTTATTGACTCTGTTAAGGGGAAGTCACTCCTTTCACTTGACTTAGCACATGTTTTATATTATATTATAGAAGCTGTCACTAAGTTGTCGAAATATAATATAGACAACTTAGTGACAGCTTCTTATGAAATTTAGTCGAGTGTCTAATTTAATATTAGATTTAAGTCCGTCTTTGTTTTTTTCTTAGAAATAAACTATCTCATCCTACTATCCCATTAATATTATAAATGTGAAAGTATGGATGTTTGGATGTTTGTTGCTCAATCACGCCGTAACGTATGAACGGATCTGGCAGAAATTTGGAACACAGATATATATTATAGTCTATATATACATAGGCAGATATATAACACATCTAGGCTACTTTTTATCCCGGAAAAACAACGGGAACGGGAACTTTGCGGGTAACACCGCGGGGCGCTGCTAGTACTTACTATAGGTGAGTGAACTTGTATATACCACTTAGCCACAAAACACGTGTATTACAAAGGCGTATTCACAGTAGTAACTTCAGTGAAACACGCTTCGCCAAACTTAACAGATAAACAATTCTAGCAGGTCTGCATTATGAACTGAGCCTTACTGGGAAGCAATTGTTTGTGGTGCAATAACTCGTGTGGTTGAGCCTAACTTAGTAATTTCAGTTTTTTTTTAGTTTTTTTTATATTAAAGAGTAACGAGATGAGCAGGACATAGGCCTGATGGTAAGCAACATGCCTGCCACATAACAGCACAGTGACACACAGCTGTTGGAACATGAAGAGTCCAAATCATTACCTAGCAATGCACTGCGCTCGTCACCCAAAGATCTAAGATGTTATATCTCTAAGCCCAGTAATTTCTCTGGAAACATTGCCCTTCAAACCGGAACACAGTAAAGTTTGCATATTACTGCTTGGCGGTAGAATAACTGGCAAAGGTGTGGTACTTCCCCAGGTGGACTCTGTCGAGAGTCATACCACTATTAAATTTGAGTGACGAAATGAGCAGTACGGCAATCTACGCATAATTCAATATGTTGTTAAAACCTTCATGTAACATTCTATTGTACAACCTCCATTTTATAACTTATATCTTTAATCTATATATCTATCTATTGATTCGTATTGTGGACAGAGTAGCGATAAGTTGTGCTTGGCAGTAATCTCTGAGAGTACTCGCTGTACGTGAGAGTTGGATCAGCACTACATGTTAAAGTGTGTTAAATACGACGAAATCATGGATTGATCCATTGAACACGCTGCTCCTAAATTTTACTGTAACCTTGTTAAGACTTGCGACACTCAACATAAAACTGTGACTTTAATGATTTTCATTTATGCTAGCACTGACCCACAGACGCCCACGATAAGGATCCTATATGCCCATAAGTTACGGTGGTCTAGTCGGGAGAACGGCGGCTGCCGATCTGGAGACCCCGGGTTCAAACCCCACACGCACCACTGTCTTTTCGAAGTCATGTACGTAATGCCGCTAACTTAAAACGGTGAAGGAAAACATCGTGAGGAAACCGACATGTACCTAGAATCTTTCGAAGTCATGTGTCATCCGCCAACCCGCACTGGGCCAGCTTGGTGGATCATGGCCTTAACTCTCTCCTTGCGAGAGAAGGCCCCGAGTCCCAGCAGTGGGAACGTTTAGTGGGCTGTTGATGTTGATGTTCAATGTTCATGTTGTATGCCCTATATGCCATGATAAGGCCCTCCTGCTGTCGATAGGAAACTAACGAAATTAATGTTTCCCCGACATATATATATTTTACGACGATGCATTTAAATTAAATAGCCGTAATTAAATCTCTGGGATATTCTATTTGGAAAGTTTTGGCAAATTAGGTGCGGTCCCACAAAGTCCGAGAACACAAAAGGGCTCAATTTAAAGTTCCCAAAGAGGCCTCATCACTAAGGAACAACAAAGAGAGTGCGAAATTTAAATACCGCATGCGAAACCTTACGAACAAACAATCTTAGGGATGGACTGATCTAATGTTCGAATCAAATGTCTAATTACTCGATTAATATTTCTCAACACTGCACTGGTACATTTGGTAACATTTGGTAAAAATGAGGGTTCGTAAAATAATGTCGTAGTGGTATTTCCCGGTTATTCTACCGGTTTAAGGGGCACAGTTTCCAGGGACATAACGGGGTAAAGAAGTACATGATCCTAAATCTCTGAGCAATAATTAGGATTCTTCATGAATAATACTGTCAAGCCCGTGTACTGCTCGTCACTTCACTCTACATTACTTTCTTATAAAAAAATAAACAATTAAAAATAAAATTACAAAAGTGTAATTTTTTTAAATATGAGTACTGAGTTAATACAATAATCAACGAAAACAATCTACACAAGGCTTCCTTTTAATGTAAAACATTTGTGTGAGTAGTGCTGATGTTGATATTATAAGTTATAAGTATTTATTCATAGTCCAAGCTTTGCTTAGATAAGGGCTAGAGTGTTACATGAAAAATGCCAACCAATGTTGGAATCTTATTCTTGTAATTTATATATTATTGCAATCTAAATTTACCTACAACAGCTTGAATTCAAAATAAATATTCCCTATTCTTTATTATTACAAATAATAAGCCTGTCTGTTTGTTACCAGTAGAAAATAATCAGGGTTCCGCGAAATAAACAAAAATCCCTTAAGACGTGATTAAAACCATGGACACATCTAGTATGCAAAAATATTTCATTTAGCCTTAGATAGTGCTTAATAAATTTCTGATATTTTGAGTTCTAAAAATCTGAAATATGTAGATAAGTAAGTACACATAAGGTAATATCAGCCATCTGGCTCCCATAGTACAAGCGTTGGTTAGTTTGGTGTTGTGTGTGAAATGTCCACCAATATTTAATGGTTTCGTAGCTTAGAGAATCGAATAATTAGTGAGCAGATAATGTTCGAATTGTTTTGTCTTATCTCTAGTAATCTCCGACCCCGCCCGCGCCCCGCGCGATCCCGGCGCGGGTAAGGTTCCCTGGTCCGACCACATCTTACAGGCCCCAATTCCTACTTCCTTTCCATTACCCAGCCGGCGCTGACTAAACATAATCGGCCAACTTCCTTACGAGTCTACCCTTCCGCCGAATTACTACCACAACCCCCAAACAAAACTAAACCTTACCCCTATACAAACAACATTCAAAATATATTCCATCAAAAATCGAATCTACTATCATTCCCACACAATCAATTAACGACTATAACAAACGCTGAATAAGGTAGACTTTCCTATGTTTCAACGAAAATTTTCCAATTTTCCTCCAACGACCGCTGAAGCACCCAAGTTAAGAACATGTACGAACAAGTTGTGCTGTTACGAGCGAACGTTTGAATAGTTTTCGCCGACGAAACTTGTTTGAGGGGGTGTTTCGGGTGTTTTCTTATACAAAAGACGAGGGTAGGGGGAGGGTCATGATAAATGGCGTAGTATTAATACCCGGGCCGGGTGTATAGTTTTATGATCTTAGTTGGGTAGTATTATAAATCTGGTTTTCCGGAGTACTTGTACCGTTATTTAGTTTAGTGCCGAGTAGAATATCTAAGTAGTAAAATAGTAATGGGTGAGCGAATGAATGCGTGATAGTGTTTCGGGATGATGGGGTGAATCATTAAAGTCCACTTATCGTCTATGGGAGAGGACATCAATCTGCGGCTCTACGAAACGTAACATTTTAGAAATTTTCTAAATCTATGTCGAATTATAATTATTATGAAGACTTAGAATTTGTTACTTGTTTAAAAATGTGAATAAAAACGACGTGTGAGTTCCTTTCCTCCAGTAAAATGAAGAAAACTTGCGTCTGTTGTAACAAAAACCATCCAGGGGAACAAACAAGTATCTCTCATCTTTGATTTTCCATGCTTAAAATGTAACGTTTTTTATATGAGGATATTTTTGTAGCAGAAACAAAGGCTGTGTAAGTGTGGATAGGTAGATAAATCCCATATTGTACTTAACAAAAGAATCAACATTAACTTAATACTTAAAATAAAGAAGCAAATGGTAACCTTATCGATTAAAAAATTAAAATGATCACTTTTAGGCAACCCTGGAATAGCAAAGGATTCAAATAAGGAAAGATGGGTGTAGTATCTTCGGTTGTGTGCAACAGAACATCCTTAGCCATGAGGTCGCAATTTGCTCCATTAGCTGTGATTAAAATGTGAATCTGTACTTTTGTTTATTTATTTTTGTATAGTAGACAATAGCTTTTATGTGTGTACATAAAAACTGTCCCATTTTTTACCCAGGTTCCATAAAATATGATTGACTTGATTTTTACCTTTTATTACGGAACAGTTTACTAATTTTCAATCAAAGTAATCAATGTTACACAGCACTAAACTTAGTTACATACTTTTTTTCCATAACAATAATAAATAATCTTAATAGTCTCTGGGTTCACGCATTTTTTAAATGAACATAATTGACTTGTTACGTGTGGCACACCGGAAAAAAATATCAATAAATGAGCTACATATACCCTGCGCGCGTTGCTACGCCACCTGTTTAAATTGGTCGTTCTAACTCGGAAATCTTGTTTGGCTCATACACAACCACAGATAATAAATTATACATCATATACCTGAACTCCTCGGCTCCTCGGTGAGTGCAGTGTGTGTGACTCACTCCACTGGTCTCGTCACTCAGAGATTTAAGATAGGTAATTTATTTCTATGTTCTGTAATTTCTCTGAAAACATTGCCCTTCAACCCGCAACACAGTGATATATTTTTTTAACTTATACATATAGGTTTACACTTGACCGCCATCTCGCCTGATGAAAAGCGACGATGCGGTCTACGATGGAGCGTGTTTACCTAGAAGAAACCGATTCACTCTCGATTTGAAGACACCAAGATTATAACTATCAGGGAAAACCCACTCAGGCAACTCATTCCACAGCCTAGACGTTCTTATCACAGAAGTAGAGTCAGATCTCTTCGTTCGTGTCTTTGGAACATCAACCATGAACCGGTGCCGCCTTTTAGAGCTACGAGAAGTCCGATAGAAAAAAGGGCAAGGTGGAATATTTGTTTGTTACTGATTGGCGGTAAAATAAGCGGACTATGCAAATAGTCCTTCCTACTTCCTACCCAAAGAGTTTCTCATAGGTACTTAATCTAAGGCCCTAGCACCACAATTACACTTCAGTTGCGAATGTCTGCACCGTGTCTGTGAAGTGTAGGTATGAAACGACACGAAGAGGTTCGTTTACGGCGTCTCCTGGCGCGCGGCACTTGCCCTTATCTCGGCAATATTCATAAACCGGCGCGACGTTTTACTGCACAAGTGCGGGGCCTCGTAAACTGTGCGATGCGACGCCATTCCGCAAATGCACCTCGGCGACGGAATATATTGTACTAACTTCTAAATTTTCGTTGAAGAAATCGTATTTATTTTATTTTTAATTACGGTTTGTTGAACATAGCGTTGTATATTTTGATCAACTGCAGAAAACGAGAAGGTTTTCAATAAGGTTGAATGGTTAGAAGCATCGCCGTCTAGTCTAGATGGTCATTCTGAGAAGACTTATTTATACCAGAATGCTTTGAAGATTTAGGCCAGGCCAGGCTAGCAGTGCCCTCCAGTTTCACCCACGTAGTTTCCAAAGTGAGCTATCAAATTCTAAGTTGTGTAAATTTATTTTTTAAATTGAAGTCGTTTTTTGTTTGTTTGGAGAAAACAAATTATTGTAAATAGAGCTTTTTATAATTATTATCATTGGTTAGTTGCATCATTCATGGTTGAATTATTATTATTATTGTTTAATTTTGGCGCGGTCAATAAGTTCAAGTTATTCGAAAAAAACTGAGTATGTTTGCAAATGCTTACAGCTGTCTTCTCCCCAATGTTGTAATCAATATGTATAGCTTTCTTTTAATTCGGCGTCCGCGAAGAGAGGGATTTCGCGGACGCCATCTTGGCAACGCAGCACCCTTTATCACTCTCGAGGGTCATTTTATCTCGGCTATCTCGCTCGCACATTTCAAGAATTTGAATTAATTTATTTTAACGGACAGATCGTTTACTCAAAAAGCTAATCTCCTATTAATATTATACCACACAATTTACTACAAAATAAATGTTCACTTCAAAAGTACACCAAAAAGGTCCTTAATTATCAATTGAGCGTCTCAATCGGCGTGTTACCATGGTTATCATTACACATCTGACCATGGCCATCTAGTCAAGATGGACATGCTTAGAACACTTATTTAGACGACAATCCATCAAATTTTTATTCGAGACTAGCAGTGCCCTCGGGTTTCACCCGTGTAGTTTCCAAAGTAAGCTATCAAACTCTGAGTTATAAGTTTTCACTTCTATCGGCAGCCCCTATGACTCCCAATTTTGTGAAAACTTCTTTAGGCGCGCCTAGACAGCTCGTGGGCTGTGAATTGAATTCATTCGTCACGCTAGGGTATGATAACAAAGCATCGGGTAAACTCGGGACCATGGCTATTGGCCATCTAGAAATACGTCAGCCAATGGGAAATGCTGAAAGGGCGTGGACAGGCCATCATGGCATGGCCATCTAGAAACGCACCAGCCAATGGGAAATGCTGACGCATTTCTAGATGGCCATGCCAAGATGGCGAGGCCACGCCCTCCGGTTATACCCGTGTAGTTTCCAAGGTAAGCTATCAAATTCTGAGTTTTAAGTTTTCACTTCTATCGGCAGTTCCTATGACTGACAATTTTTTTTTTTATTGTATTTACTCCATTCCAAACTGATTCAAGGATTACACAGACCCTGCGAAATTTTCGTAACGGCGTTTATGTAATCTCTACGTATCCAGAATGACCCTGAAGGTTACATACAGTCTTTACCATCCCTGTTGTTCATTCCCGAGTGGCGTTACTATCGAACTACCATCTTTTTTTTCAATAAAGTGTGAAGAGACGAGCAGGACCTGTGCCTGATGGTAAGCAACATGCCGGCCACATAACAGCGTAGTGACACGCAGCTATTGGAACATGAAGAATCCAAATCATTACCTAGCACTGCACTGCGCTCGCCACCCAGAGATCTAAGTTGTTATATCTCTAAGCCCTGTAATTTCTCTGGAAACATTGTCCTTTAAACCGGAACACAGTAATGTTTGCACATTACTGCTTGGCGGTAGAATAACTGGCAAAGGTGTGGTACTTCCCCAGGCGGACTCTGCCGAGAGTCCTACCACTACTAAATTTAAGTAACGAAATTAGCAGTACGAGCGCCTGATCTACTACTGGATAACTCTAGTTATGAACAGCCAGTTCAAATTTTTCGCCAGAAAACTTAAGCGGTGGTGCAGTCTAGTAAATTGCTACGCGACGTAGCCCGTAGGTACCCGTAGCCGACCGTAGCAAGATCTCAAATGGTAATCCTAATCGTCTGAATTCTGAATCGAAATTTCTGTAGAACTTGCAAATGGAAAGCATTAGTCGACTTTAGGGTTGATATCCACAAAATTATTGGCGCGACTTTGCTTTGACTTATGTGATTAATCACTGTAATTTAGATCTCAATAATTAAGCAGTTAAGTTCAAATCAGATTATCAACATTAAATTTACCTCCTTTTTATGTGCCAACTAAATAAAATCTATATTGTCACCACTTACGTATAATAAACATAAATAAATTCACTTACCACATATTGTATAAAATATCCTTATGAATTAAATTCAATTTTAAAGAATTTACAAAACACATGATATTACTTATCAGCTATCTGGCCGCCATAGGTCATAGCTTTGCTTGGTTTGGGGTCAGAGATGGTGTTATGTGTGAATTATCCACCAATATTTTTTTTTTGAGGGAGTACTTTTTGCATAGTGTAAGCCTGGGATACTACCATACCTTCGCCAGCCATAGTACCACCAAGCTGTAATGAAATTCAAACATAACTGCATTCCGATTTGAAAGGCAATGTTTCCAGAAAAAAGACATGGAAAAAAGAGATAAATCTCTGGGTGAATGAAGTCAGCGATGTTCAAGGCAATGATTTGGACTCTTCTTGATCAAATAGCTACGTGACGCTGTGCTGTTATTGGCACACGTTGCTTACCGTGAAGTGGGTGCATCGGTTTTCGTATCGGTTCGTTTATCTTATTAAAAAAGTTACTCCAGTGCAAAGTGTAAATATTTCTCACGGGGTTTGTTAATTTCTCCCTTTTTTAACCCTAAACAACCCGTTACCGGTCCCAATGACCCGGTGATCGCGGCCTGACCTTCTAACCTGTATTCGGGTGTAAAGCGCCCTCACTGTCAATACGAATATTTAAACTATTCTATGCTAAATATTACTTTTTATTTTTATTTAAATAGTTTTTTTTCTTTCAGTTTAAATAAAAAAACGTCAAACGGTATGAATTAATTAATATTTAATTATAAATTTAAGTAAATAGTCATCTACTAAACAGCAAAAAATATGAAAATGACCAAAACTTTTAGAAAAAAAATTAAATAAAAAATCAAAACGAAAATATTTAGAATTAGAAATACCTATTTAGTTTGGCGAACATTGTTTTTTAATATTTTGTATCAATTTAAGAAAAATAATTTGGGATTGAACTCCCAAGCACGTAAGGTATTTATTTTTTATACATAGTTTCAATTTTGTAGAAATCGAAATGTACAAAATATTTTTTAATACTTTAAAATTATTTCATTATAGTTCTGAGACGATAAATAGCATCAACATGCAATAGCAACTAAGAAACTCGACTTGCATTCATCTCAGACCGTCAGTTCAATCCCGGGGTCAAACTGACCCCTTCATCTCCCGGGTTCTCACGAGAAACGCAGCTTCTGCAAAGGGTTGGATCTCAGAACAGGGTTACTCTACAATTTAGGAGAATATGGATGACCTTAGGTCACAGTGACCGTTAGTATAAGATAAGTTAAATGTTCTCACAGTTTTTAATTCAAAGATTATTTTCTATTATAAATTGATGTGAACTACAAAAGAGGAGATTTAATGCATCTTTGTACTTTCTCTCACGATTTTTTAAAAACATTTAAGCATACCTTTTATGTTTAACTAGCAGCGCCCCGCGGTGTTACCCGCGAAGTTCCCGTTCCCGTTGTTCCCTTTGTTTTTCCGGGATAAAAAGTAGCCTATGTGTTCTTCCAGACTATAATCTATCTGTGTTCCAAATTTCAGCCCGATCCGTTCATACGTTAGGACGTGATTGAGCAACAAACATCGAAACATCCATACATTGACATTTATAGTATTAGTAGGATTATGCTCTCTTTTACATCGCGAATAAAAGTAGCCCATGCTCATGTGCTTTTCCAAACTATAATCTAACTGTATTTCTAGATTTTAACCCCATTTGTTTGTCATTTAGACGTCATTGAGCAACAAACATCCGAATAACGCGTTTATGATACTAGTGAGATGAGTCATCAATATTTATGAGGGCTCCCAAGCAAGAAACGTGATTGTTTCGCTGGTTTTTGTCATACATGTTTTTTGCAGTTTTTATAGAAAAATAGTACGGAACCCTTTGTGCGCGAGTGCGACTCGTACGTACTGGACCGGTTTTTTTAAACTCATTAAACATGCAGAGTTCCTTGGAAAATAACGATTCTCTAGAATCTCTAGATTATATTCGGGCGAAGCTGTTGTCTGAAGGCCGATTAACATCAGACGAGCGAATGCTCATTCTATCCCCACTGTATCAAAATCATTTGGTGTAAGCCTGTAAACAAACGTAGAACATTCTTTCGTTGTTTTGTTTTGTTTGGAATATCTATTATGGAAAACGCTAAGAACGTTCTTTCGTTTACACTAAAAGATCGAGAAAGAACTCCCTCTTCTGCTCTTGTTCCAGCTCTAGCTCTATGTTCGTTCAGTTTAAATCGGCCTTAAAGCACTAAACTTGTGCTCGCTAAAATTCTCCCTTTTACGGCGACGACGCATGTCGGGTCACTCTCTTCTCTAAAATATGGTCGACAAGAGCGATTGGCTGGCATATACGTCATACTCGTGAACGGATGCTGCTTGCGGGAGTCGAAAGATTTTTGGGACAAGCCGGTTTCTCACGTTGTTTTCCTTCACCGTCGAAAATAGCGGTGATGACGAAATATTACATCTGCTCTTGGAAAAGTATTTAGTCAGAGTTGGAGGCGGGTCTCAAACTAACGACCTCAAGAAATGCGCTCGTTCATGCCAACATGACTTCATGCAAAAATATCTACAAACTGGATGTTTGTATATATTTTGGATATTTTTGCATGACTGACATCTGATAGGTTCTTGTATGCTAACAGAGGAATGTTCTAACTTTCAATAGCCTAATTTATACATGTTAATACAATCACATGAAGAACATGAAGAGTACAACTCATTGCCTAGTACTGCCATGAGCTTGCCCCCCAGAGATATGCGATGTTTTGTCTCTATGCCCAGTTATTTTACTGGAAACATTGCCCTTCAAACTGGAACTTTGCAATGTTTGCACATTACTGCTTGGAGGTAAAATAACTGGCAAAGGTGTGGTACTTCCCAAGACGGGCTCTGCAAAAAGTCCTACCACAAGTAATAGTTCACACGATATTAACGAACACGCTACCATTCATCCTTCGCGTAACGATTTTTAGAAATTTCACTCAAGTACCATTAAAAGAAACTAATGCCTCGTTGACCCAATATTACTATGATCTAACAAAATCTACGCAAATACACGTAAATGCAAAATTTTTAAGTTAATTAGCGAAATGAAATTAGTACAGTACCCCTACAGTAAGTAGCGTTACATAATTACAATTGGCCCGTGTATATAGTGAGCCCGATAAGACCGGGGGGGTGTGGGGGTTGTACGTGAAGACAAGGTGGCGAAGACGTGACCATCATATAGAGCTGTTAATACCCCTTCAAATTATTTTCTAGTTAAGTGATGGGATGAGCAGGGCATGTGCCTTGGTAAGCGCCATGCTAGCCCATAGCAGTAGTGTCACACGGCTATTAGAACATGAAGGAGTTCAAATCATTACCCACTGCACTCATCTGGAGATATACATAGAAGATGATTCATATATTTATATGCACTGTAATTTTTCTGGAAACATTGCTATTCTAACCGGACACAAAGATGTTTACAAATGGGTACTTCCCATGACGAACTCTGCAAAGGATCCTACCACTACATAATAATAGCTATCACTCGTCGTAGTACAGTATGTCTTCAAGTTGTATAATGCCTATATGGCAAGCTAGTCTTTCAGGTTGCATTTTTACTCTTCTCTCGAATTTTATTAATTCTTCTCTATGCTAAGCTAACAGCGCCTAACGATAGATAGATAGATAGATAACGCTTTATTGTCCACAATATAAAACTTACAAAACAAAGAGACTTAGCCTAGAACAAGTGAAACAAGTGGCGACCGCATCGCTAAAAGCGATCTCTTCCAGGCAACCTTCACGATTTCACCTACGTAAATTCCATTCCCGTTATTCCCGCGATTAATGTTAATTTAGACTATCAACTATCTGTGTTAAGTAAACTTAGTATTTAAAAATAAGTAGGTACTTACGTTTTATCGTCTCTATACACATCCCGGGCAGTAAGCTCGGGTAGAGTCCGAGCGACTTTCGTGAGGGTGAAAGCAGTTTGAAAGTCGGGTCGGTATTGATCGAGTGTCTTACCCGCCCCGCGCCTCACCCCCGCAAGAACGCCTAATTCTGAGGAGGACGCCTTATTTATATGTAAGAACATGCAAGAGAAAGAGAGATATAGATTGAATTGTAATCAGTACTAGGGTAACCTAATTTTTGAGCTCACTTTTAGTTATGACGTAAAATATAGGATATTATGTTACAGACATAAAAAAAATCAAACGCCAGTTTTGACTTTAGAAAAATACTCGCAAAATTTCTATATAACAAGTCAAAAAATTAAGAAAATATCGTAAACGTATTACTATTTTATGGTTTCTAATTTCTGATATAATCATCATCGTTTCATGGTTGATGTTCCAAAGACACGAACGATGAGATTTAACTCTACTTTTGTGATAAGAACGTCTAGGCTGAGGAATACGTTGCCTGAGTGGGTTTTCCCTGGTTACAATCTTTGTGTCTTCAAACCGAGAGTGAATCGGTTTCTTCTAGGTAAACACGCTCTATCGGATCGTCGCTTAGCATCAGGCAACATGGCGGTTAAGTGTAACCCTACAAAACTAAAAAAAACGAATAGTTTCCTTCCAAGTTCCATTCTAAGGTATCTCTAATGTCAAAATCTTTTATTTCTTGTCAACTCCATAAGGTATTTGTTTAACGGACATATAGCAGTAGCGATCATATAGTGTTGTTATCTTCCGAAATTTGGCAAATTAGCGCAAATGGTGCATGACTCTACTAATCCAAACCTACTATGCTAACGCACATACGTAGGGCATACTTGAAACATACCAACTTGAAAGCAAAATTGATTGTTTTTTATTGATCGTTAGTTTCATAAATGTTGAATACATGGTGCCTCAAATTATCTTAAATTTGGTTTGGCTTTTGATGTAGGTTAGATGCTGGAACTTAAAAAGATACTCAGAGTTGCAAGTGAGTTTCGAACCTATAACCAGAGGTTTGAGATATCCCACACTGTCGTCACTAAGCTACTTCGGTTTTTAGTGTACATTAGATAATACTTAAGAGTTTACAGCTATACTACATTTTATAGTTCGTTTATAGCTATACTAAATCTGTGCCTGATGGTAAGCAACATGCCTGCCACGTAACAGCGCCGTGACACGCAGCTGGAACATGAGGAGTCCAAATCATTACATAGCAATGCACTGCGCTCGTCACCCAGAGATCTAAGATGTTATACCTCTAAGCCCTGTAATTTCTCTGGAAACATTGTCCTTCAAACCGGAACACGGTAATGTTTGCACATTACTGTTTGGCGGTAGAATAACTGGCAAAGGTGTGGTACTAAGAGTCCTACCACTACAAAATTACACTACAAATTAGGATTTATATGGGACCACTCGTGACGTATAATCTACCAAAAAAATTGTCAAAATCGATTCACAAAGGGCGGAACAATCGTGTTCCATACGTCAAAAAAAAAGTACAACCGAATAGAGAACCCTCTCCTTTTTTGAAGTTGGTTAAAGTACTTATAGTTGGAAGCGATTCGATTCGATTCGATTGCGAGTATGTAAATGCCTGTTTGTAAGGTACATTTTCGTCACTAGACCACTACAATGTAGTGGTAGGACTCTTGCAGAGTTCATCTAGGGAAGTATCACACCTTTGCCAGTTATTCTACCGCCAAGCAGTAGTGTGCAAACATTACTGTGTTCCGGTTTGAAGGGCGATGTTTGCAGTGAAAAATTACAGGGCATGTAGATAAAACATCTTAGATCTCTAGGTGACGAGCGCAGTGCTGTGCTAGGTAATGGTTTGGACTCTTCATGTTCAATAGCTACGTGTCACTGTTCTGTTATGTGGCAGGCGTGTTGCTTACCATTAGGCACATGTCCTGCTCGTATCGACACTGCGTCACTCTGTACTATAAAAACATTATACGCGAGATTCAATTCTACAACTTATAATATTATGATATATGCCTGTATATATGTAGTGGTTGCGCTCTTTGCAGAGTCTGCCTGGGGTAGTACCACACCTTTGCCAGTTATTCAGCCGCCAAGCAGTAGTGTGCAAACATTACTGTGTTCCAGCTTGAAGAGCAATGTCCGGCTCGTCTTGTCTCCATACTATAAAAAAATGTGAAGTAGTGCAAACATTACTGTGTTCCCCGTTGAAGGGGAATGCCCTGCTCGTCTTGTTACTCTATAAAAAGTAAGTAAAAGTAAGTTTTTAAATGAGTAGATTAGATAATACGTTTGCCGGTAAGCAGTCATAAACTAGTGGACTTGCCTAATCACCACAGTAAATCCTTAGCGGCTGCGTGGGCATTAATAATTCACTCTTCATTAAAACTTTCCTTAATACGGCAACTTTAACGGCCTTAGCCGGTAACTTGTACATAACTCAACATGTAATGGAATTTTACCCGCCCTGTTACAGCCACGTGATACTTGAGGCAGCCCTTGAGGTATCAGAGGTGGCAACCCCGGCTTATTCTGGAGTTTTTTGGACTTTTCTTACGTTTTAATTATATTTCTTGATTGATAGTTCTCAGTTTTTTTTTTAATGCAATATTCTTTAATCACAATTAGCACTTTTTAATAGGTGAAAATGTTATGGCTTCGAGTCACCGACGCGTTAGAATAGCGGTGTAGCGTCGGAGCGGTAGTGGAGCAGAGGAGCGCCACGCGATGGACGCTTTTCGAATGGGTAAAATCTTGTGAATTTGCGTTTGGCCTAAAGCGATAACTTGTACATAACTCAACATGTAATGGAATTTTACCCGCCCTGTTACAGCCACGTGATACTTGAGGCAGCCCTTGAGGTATCAGAGGTGGCAACCCCGGCTTATTCTGGACTTTTTTGTACTTTTCTTACGTTTTAATTATATTTCTTGATTGATAGTTCTTAGTTTTTTTTTAATGCAAAATTCTTTAATCACAATTAGCACTTTTTAATAGGAGAAAATGTCATGGGTGCGAGTCACCGACGCATTAGTATAGCGGCGTATTGTCGGAGCGGCGGTGGAGCAGCGGAGCGCCACGCGATGGACGCTTTTTGAATGCTTGGAATTTTACCCGCCCTGTTACAGCCACGTGATACTTGAGGCAGCCCTTGAGGTACCTAGAATCTTTCAGAAGTCATGTGTCATCCACCAACCTGCACTGGGGCAGCGTGGTGGATTATGGCCTTGACTCTCTCCTTGCGAGAGAAGGCCCCGAGTCCCAGCAGTGGGAACATTTAGTGGGCTGTTTATGTGATGTGAAGTAGTATGAAATTGAAAAAAAAATGTTAACTAAAATATTGACTAGCTTCGGATTTCATTGTGTCGGTTTTTCGAGACGGTGTGCGCGCTTCGTTAAAATTTACTCTCGTAACGTTTTATCCCTTACCAAAAGAAGTCCAGCTTCAAGAAAACAAAGCTGGCAGTCGTAAGAACTGCCGATAGAAGCGACAACTTAATAACTCAGAATTTGATTTGCTCACTGAACCGGAGGGCGTCCCGAGTTCACCCGAAAATGTCGTATCATTCCCGAGCGTAACGTTAGAATTCCATTCACAGCCCACGAAAGATTTGCCTGTAGTACGCCAAAAGAGGTTTTCACTTCAAAAAGTTTTTACGTTTTTTTTTTACTTCAATCGAAAACGTAGAAACTAAGGGGGCGTCCATAAATTACGTGAGGTATTTTTTAAAATTTTCTGTCCCTCCCTCCCCCTCTGGTGAGATGTCGTGATATTTTATTCAACCCCCTCCCCCATCCTCCAATCTCACGTGAGAATTTTCAAGATGTGGGTTACTTACGTAAACACGTTAGATTGTTTTATTCTTTGTGTTCTATTTGAATATTCATTTATTTTTTTGTTTCTCGACCCACAAAATGGTTTTCATAGTCTGAACATATGAAACAAATAAAAATACTCAATAATCAGTTTATTTTGATGCCTGAAATATAGGAGATATATCATTTAGTACATTGTCGTTTACAGACAGGTTCGTTGTTGAGTAGGTAATGATTTTTTTTGTGTGACGTCGCGACGCCTACGGCGTCGATTCAGCCCGAGGGGCGTTCGTATTATGATTACGTTTAAGAGTACAATCTGGATTAAATAGACCAAAACAATATTTTTTTTTTGTTTCAAGGAAAATAAATTGCGTGATATTTGCCGAGACCCCCCTATCTCCAACGTAAGATTAGATGAGATTTGACTCGACCCCCTCCCCCCCTTAAACACCTCACGTAATTTATGGACGCCCCCTAACCCTTTCTTGATAATGATTCCAGAATACCCTCACACGATGGCAACCGAATACTTTGAACCGTTCTCGTCTTACGCACTCCACTTGATTAATGTGTGTGTTGTTCCCTTAATCACCCACTCGAGGTGCTCCTGATCCTCTGACCTCGATGGTTAGTACTCAGTGAACTACGCGCCACCAATCACGACCGATATCATAGGCGCCACTTTCGTAACCTGCGTTGGTAAACGAAAATTGTATGAAAGTATTGTAGTTCGAATATTACGTCGTAGGACGTTAGTGACGGCATGGGCTTGGCTAGATTATTTTAAAAGAAAATGTATATTAGAACAAGTTCGGGTTTAAAAGATCATGTTTTTTTACTGCTTGACAGTTTTAAAAATTGGTCCAGTAATTCCTGAGACAAGCGCGTTCAAACAAATAAGTTCTTCAGCTTTATAATATTAGTATAAATTACCTCAACGTATCATAATATAAAGCACCGAGTGCGTAGAAACATACATTAGGCAAAGTTTGTTACGCTATGTTAAAAGATATAATACAAAGTTCTTTTACCTTCGTTCAATTTTCTTTAAAATTACAGCTTAAGATTTATATTTAGATCTTTTCAAACCTAAAAAGAGTATAAGTAGTATAGCAGGCTTCGAGTCTTTACCTACAAATATCAAGCCTAATTCGAACACTAGAGCCGAACAACGCCATTCAATTCGCACAAAACATGGGACTAAAACGCTCCAAATTCCGTCCCTTTTTGCAATTTCGCCAAATACGATCGTCTCGACACGGTCGCTTGCCATAATTAATGGACCTCCTACAAAGTGGGCATTAAGAAGGGGAGGAGGGGGTAAAGGGGTCCACACTTTAAGGCGGCCGGTCTACGCTCCCGGGCGAATTTCTTCTTGCGCTCCTTAGGTAGCCAACCCCACAAACAGCGACCAGTCTAACTTAACCTGTTAAATTTTACAGTGGCCGCTTCCAAATACAGCGGATAAGGATGTTTGGAGGGTCTTTTTGAGCTGGTGCAGTTATCTTCGACCATTCCTTGGTGGGTTGGGTAAGGGGCGGTTTGGTTGTGTGCGTGTTCCTCAACTTTAAGATTAGTGTTGCCTGTCTTTGACTATTATTTTGAAAGTAAAATATTTATATAGTTTTAACCTCGGCGAAACTTGCGATTTTACCAATTGTGAAAGATAAATTGTAATATACATGAAAAAAAAACGGAAAAAACACAGTCTCAAAAGTTTTAGTGTCATAAAATCAGTAAAGTGACACATTTTCTAACTTAGGTACCTACTTAATTTCTGTTAACCATTTTCTAATATTTTAAATTTCTCTATTTATTTGTAGGAAAATAGGAAAATACATACATATAAGAAAAGACATTACTGCAAATGTTATTCATAGAGACCAACATAAATATGTTTAGTTGAAACTGTAAATATAGGCACCAATTTAGCAATAATACCTATCCCTTCTTGTAAATAGTAGTTTTTGGTCTCTATTATCATACTAATGTTATTAAGGTGAAAGTTTGTGTCTTTTAGTGTGTATGTGTGTTTCACGGATTGTTGCAACGGCTGAATAGATATGAATTAATGTAGTAAGTACAGTATGTGGATTATCACAAAGGCTATTTTTATCTCGTTAAAAGTAGTGGTTGGTAAACTATAAGTTCAACGCGGTATTTGCGTAGTAATAAATAAAAGAATATTGATATCGACACTTTTTTAACGCCGCCCCCCCCCCCCAAATTAAACAATACTTACGCTATGGAGACAGATATTTTGTGATATAGGTTTCAGATTCACTTCAAATTCTATAAATCCTACTAGTATCACTAAAGTAAAATTTCAGATGTTTTAATATTTGGGTGTTTGTTGTTTTATCACGTTGGGACATCTAGACGGATCCGGTTGCAATTAGTAATACAGCTAGATTATGGTCAGGAATAGCACATAAACTTTTTATCGCAGTAATGTTACAGGCACGAGAACTACGCAAGTAAAACTGCAAGACGCTGCTGACATAATAAATGAATATTTACTTAAAATGATATCCTATCGGTTATTATGCAAGAATACACTGTAAAATATGATGGGGTATAAAAATGTAGTGAAAATTATAGAATAAATAGTAATTTGTGAAACAAAATCTCGACTACATCAGTTCATGGCATGGCAACACCGCTGAAGACTGTTAGCGGGTCGCAATCAGAATGGGCGCGTTTCATTGCTCTGTTATCTACGAGTTGTTGGTTTCGTTTGTTTAGTACAAAGTTTGATTGTTGAACGACTAATTTGGATTGATTGCGACGATTATCCTGAGGCGACTGTCGTGTTGTATCTCCTTGACTGGGCTTGACTGGATCATTTAATTGAAAAGTTGTATGGTCTTGTGGACTTTATAGTATTCCTTCTGATAATCAAAGATTTAGATTAGCAGAATATACTAGATAATGGCAAATCACGTTGAGTGAAATGATAAGCAAAAAATGCAACAGATGGTAAACAATACGCCTGTCTATTACGTCACAATATCACGTACCTATTTGAACATTTTGTGGCAGGCATGTTACTTACCATCAGGTACATGACCTGCTCGTCTCGTCGCTCTTAATTTAAAAAAAAACATGAATAACCTTAATGTCTTCCTAGCACTCGTAACATATTTATAACATGTTTAATATGGTTAATCTCTTTGTATTTTTTATGAAATTATTGCGCTGCAACTGGGAAACATTCTTGTTGGATGGATTTGGATACAATTTCGTACAGAGATAGTTTATAATCTGAAAAAACACGTAGGCCCCTTTTGCTGAGAAAATGTAACGTGAAAGGGATCTAAACGGGATAAAACCACGAGGTCGTACTACTAAAGACAAATAGTGGCCCGTTGCAGTGAGGTGCGCTATTATATACGAATTTATAACATAAATACATGGTAACAGATTTCATATCTCCTTGTAAGTTTGGTTTTAGTTTCCTTTTTGGCAAGGTGTCCAAAATATTTTTTAATATCTTTGTTGTTCGCAATTGATCACTGGTATAATTTTGAATCATATTCTTTTTTGTCATTTTTCTAAAAAATCTAAATTATAAATAAAGTAAATGTAAAATGAATGCCATGGCATTTTTAAGTTTTTTTGTAAAAGTCATCTTCAAGTTTTATGTGAAACTGTTGAAAAAACAATTGCGCCTTTCGATTTAAAAAGAGATATTTTATTATGATTTATAGGAAAGAAATTATTTAGACGTCGCGTCATTCGTTTAATTCCTACATATGCTTAATATACTTATATAATACCCAAGTATTCAGAAAGGCTCAAGTAACGAATAAAATAAAAATGTTTAACATTCATATTTTACTCCGAAGACATGAAATGTCTGGGATTCCGGTAAAAAATATCTGCTCATTTGTAACTTAGGGGTGCGCAACACTCCAACGACTAAAGATATTTTTTTAAAGTAATCTGGTATAATGTAGGTATTACATTATT
Source organism: Ectropis crepuscularia (assembly GCA_963693475.1). Classification (NCBI taxonomy): domain Eukaryota; kingdom Metazoa; phylum Arthropoda; class Insecta; order Lepidoptera; family Geometridae; genus Ectropis; species Ectropis crepuscularia. The sequence continues at coordinate 18,624,178 of OY856359.1, forward strand.
GGAGCTGTAACAGGAGCAAAGCAAATTATATCTTTTACTCAAAGATTTTCTTGTCTGTATAGTCTATAGAGCCTATTTATTTCGAAAAAAATAGCAAAGAAAACGGATTTGAAACTTTAGTCGATATAGAAATACCTTTCGACCCTTACGAATTTTCAAACAACCTATCCAAAGATCAAAAATCACTTTTTGTAAGAGTGTTTAGTGCGTCGAAGTTTAACAAGTACCAAATTGATAATAAATATTATATGTATGATATACCTACAGCAAATTCAAATTTATTTTTCCTAAACTGCTACTGAACATGTGCTATCAAAACATATTTTTTATATTAATAATATAATTTAATAATTGTAACATTGTCCCTATATTTCATATTTTGTAATATAAGTGTTGACATTTGTGGTTATGTAATTAAAATTTTATAAGTATCACGAATTTAATATTTCATATCATTTTTTTTTCATTTATTTATTTAAAATTCTTGTAAATATACTTTATTTAAATTTTAATCATTTTATAAATAACATTACATACCTGTAACATTTAATATATGGTACACTATTCTATGCTCTATAAAAGGTAGATGTTGTGACAGATTCTAATACCTATTGTAACAACTTTACATCAGCCAGATAAATACTTCTAATATACCTAATTCAGGAACACATTATTTAATTATAAACACTAAAGTTTAAAGTAAACACAATTGAATATTAAAACCATTAAAATTGTCTAATTTTAAACGTGTAATTCATACTGGAACTCAATAAAATATTCAGTATTCGTTTCATTAGTGAATATACATACATAACTCAAACGTTGCATTAAAAAATGTACTTATTTTTTCTTGTTCTATCTCTAAAAAATCACCACGACCTTTCCTGGTACAGTTTCATAATATAAAAAGAAAATAAAATGGAGCTAACTGTTAATTATATAAATTACGAGTACTAACATTAGTATTTGCAAAATTATAACAAATCGAATGCCTTTAGATATCTATTTTAAATTGACATCACAAAACATGTGTCGAAGTTGCAGTAAGTTGAAGTGCAATAAAACAAAACTGTTGAAATTGACAACCCTAGTTCTCACCACGTCTGTTGCTCGAATGCTAAAGTGGCGGAAAAAGATTAGCATAAAATTGTCTTCTTATAAGGTCCAGCCGCGCTTAATGCTTCTCTGAATATATTTCTATCTCTCTTATTTTGTCGTTCTCTTATTTTCCCCATTCGACTTTCAAATTAGTCCTATTTGTGGGAGTGGATTTCTTTGTAAATGGTAATTCTGTCTTGAAAGCGCTGGACGCTGAGATACTTTTGCTGAAAATTTGTTTTCAATGGGAATTTGCTTGTGTTTATTTTATATTTTATCAGACACTCGAAATGTTTTCATTTATATTGTAAACTTATAAATTGTACGTATATTTTGTTAAATCGTAATAATAAAATGTTTTAGTGATCGTGGTATGGATAGTCATCTTGCCTAGTACCTATTGTTAATTACGAGATATTTACCACGGTTAAATATTGGAGGAAGTCCCCGATATTTAGGTGTAGTACCTTCACAAATCAGTCACCACTCGTGAACATAGAGCAACAAACTGCAGTCGATGGAGACTCGCTTTACCAAGAAACCACCGGTAGTATCCTGTAGGTACCTACGGAAGCGCGGTGAACAATCGAAATAGCTTAAAACTCAATATTAATTATTTTTTTTTTGTTAAATGCAATAATATGATATGATTAATTGTAAAAGAAATGTCAACTTCTAAGTAATTTAAAAAAAAAAAGTTATTATACTAGCTAGAAATCAAATGTTAGTCCTGGTCAACTTCTAGGCAATGTACTTCAGAAAAGACGAACAGATTATCTTAGAAAAGGCGTAAAAGTACCAACATTATCAAATAAAACCCACTATATATTCCCATTGCTGGATCTCGGGGCATTCTCTCACATGGTGAGTGTCGAGGTCATAACCCATCGCGCTGGCCTAATGTGTAAAATATAACTAGTGGTTACGCTGTGGTTGAAATTCGATCGTAATTAAAATAATCAAAAAATTATATACGCGTGTATGTCAAATACATGGTAGTGTTTACAATGTTTTCTTTACATTTCAGTTTTTATACGTATCTAATAACATTGGTATTATTAATTCTATTCTAGCATTGGATCCAGAATAATCATTTGCAAACATCACTGTATTCCGGTTCAAAAAGCCATATTTCCAGTGAAATTACTGGGCATATAGATGAAACATCTTATATCTTTGGAATACCATTGCAGTGCTAAGTAATGATTTGGACTCGTTAATGTTCTACTAGCTGCGTATCACTGTGCTGTTATGGATATACATGTCGATTACCATAGTGTGACGAGACGAGCAGGTCATGTGCCTTGTCCTGCTCGCCTCGTACCTCTATACTTTAAAAAAAAAATGTTCAAAACATCGTTAAAAACAAAACAACCTACGTATTAGATATGACAAAACGATATCAACAGACAGATGAACTGTACAGTCAGCCAACATTCCAAACCGAGTCTGTTTCGCTTAATAAAGAAATTCCGAATTGTCGCCGCGCGCCACCGAGCAATAGAAATCTCCAAGTGTCCCGCGCGAAATCGTAAACGGACAAGCGACTAGCGGGCAGAATACAAAACAGCCCGACCCACCCCAGTCTCCCCTCGCCCCTACCACACCCTTCTTCCTTAATGTAACAAAGACACCCCTCTTATGCTTCGATGTATTTGTGTAGTTTTATTGTACGTGTGCGTTTGTGTGCGTGCGTACCGTAGTGTGAGGCTAGTTTGAAATATTTCATATTAAATTTCAGGCCTCCATCAATAATGGTCGGGTTATCTTTTGTTGGGAGTTCGGGTTATATAGAAAGGTTCGAAATTTCGGCTAGTTTGAGAAAACTATTGAAATATCGACCAAGTAAATATTGTATTGTTTCGATGTACACTATTTTGAGCGGATAATATATATCAAGTAGATATTTATATTATGTACTTTGCTTATTGCAAAATCTATGAAGTGTTATCTATGTGAATCTGTTTTACGACTTTTTATTATTTTTCTCGACATTTTAGGTGCTCTTCATAGCTCGTCACAGGACGTCTACTCTAATTCAACGAAAACGTAATTTCGAAATAAACTCGCGATTTTCAAACTCCGATTCTACTTCGATGCGTCGTTTTGTCCGTTTAAATCTTCTAAGCCTACTCTAATTAGAGTATGCTTAGAACATTTAAACGTCAAACAGTGTTGTATCGGACGAAACGAAGTAGAACGAGAGTAGGAAAGTCGCGAGTGTTTTTTCGAAATTTCGTTTTCGTAGAAACAGCGTCGACGTCCAGGCTTGCATGTCGAAACCCGTTTCATTATTGTTTATTTATCTAAGATATTTACGATAATTGAATTGCATGGATAACTTATGAATACATTAAAAATAAAAAATAGCAGCAAATACATATAGCAGTTCAGTTTTTTTGTTTCTCTCGGACCCTTTTCTCACAAGAACAGAATCAAAGTCATAATCCAACACGCTGGATAAGGGCGGGTTGGCGTATGTCTTTTGTGATAAGAACTTGTATATTTTGGAATGCGTTATCCGAGTGAGTTTTTCTCGATGGTTACAATCATACTCGTGGTGTCCTCAAATCCAGTCAAATCATACGAAGTGTAAACCTATAAAAGTAAAAAAAAATGCAATCTTATAACTGTTATTTTTATATTTCTATTAGAATTACACCAATGTTATGTAGAGTTAGAGAGATACACACAAAATATGACCAAGTATAAGTACAATAGTATTAAAACAAATACAGTGCAAACAATCTTACGTTCATTTTAAAAAACGTAAAAATAAACCTCCATTTTCTATTAAATGTATAAAAATACGTCCAAAACTGTATGACTCGTGCTTTGAGTACATATTTGGAATAGGAAAATATGTTTGGAACAAAAAGTTCATGTTATATTAAATAAAAGCAAATTGTCTTTCGACATTAGGGGAAGACAGAAAATATCGCTGAAACGACGCAGTGCCACTTTACGAAACATAAAATAAAACAAAAACAAGTCGTTGCAAAGTTTGTGTAAAGAAGTTTTCACTTCTACCTATGTTGAATGTATGTATAGGTGGATTGAGTACGTTAATAGGTACCAACATAACGAAGGGAGTTCTCGTATCATTAGCATAATGACGCCCGGAACCGACGGAAATAAATCTCGGAGAAGGATTGCGTAAACAAACTGCCAGGATATGGTATTGTGAAGAATACAGACTGGCAACCTTGTCTCGGCTCACCCGTGTTTTATCTGTGACTTTAACTTGAACATTTAATAACATTTACCTACTCAGAGTTATCATTGTCGAAACGTTATCAAAATTGAAATTAAATCAATGTAAATTTTTGAAGTTACTTTTCTGGCGTGTTGAAGAAAAATTATGAAACAATTTTTTTATGTGCGTGCACACCGTCACCAAGTTAGACTACTTAGCCTGAAGAATAAAGAGAAAACCATGTATTAGGTAACTTCTCGCGTGCGTACATCAGTGCATAAATTATACACCCTATTTAAAATTTTTGAAAAGAAAATTTCTTTTGGCGCTTTCGCTTTTTGGCTTTTGGATGTGCCTAATGGTAAACGCTTGCCCATTGCCGCAGAGAGCAACGCAGCTATAAATGTGAAAAATCCAAACTACTGCCTATCACTATACTGCGCTCATCGCTGTGGTGAGGTGGTTTATGTCTGGGTCCTATATTTTCGCTGCAAATATTTTCCTTCAAACGGGAACTTCAAATGATATGTTTGCACATTACCGCTTGGCGGTATAATAACTAGCAAATTGGAAATGTACACCGTTTATGACTCATAAAGAAAAAATAAGCTAGTAATTGAATACCTACGTGAGCATCTTATAAGTCTATTATATCTATGTTTGATGTATGTATCTACATCCAACATAGACTAAGGTTATATACCTACTAATATCTAGGTACAGGAGAAGTATCGAGTCTTATGCATATTCCATCATCACATGAAAAAAGTAAGTAGATTCGGTTTGATTATTTTTTTCATTCAATTAATAAGATACATTTGCAATGAGCACTACGTACCTATTATTATATTTTTCACTTTTGTTGTATTTAAAAGTGATTAGATTACATTAAAACTGCATCTAAAAACTGTTTTTCTCTAGTCGACATAAAAAATAATTGAGACAAAATTCAAACACATCAACAAAACTAAACGCTTTAAATCTATTCTCAACCAAAGAGTATCGAATACCAATAAGTTTTTATTACCTCCGCCACTAACGCAAGTGAAAATTACCCCTAATAATGAGCCCTAACCGCTTAGAGTTTCAGGTCACGCAGCCTAGATAAGCCCTAACATTCTACCCTATTTTGAAATTCGAATATAAACCTAATAGCCCAGACATTAGACCCTATTTTGCTAAAATTTTGTTAAAAATATGTTTGCCGATTTAGGACTGGCCGATAAATTTTCTTTGGAACGCTCTGATGGCGCGAAAAATTGAAATTTTCAAGTTGGCAGCGCCGGAATGTAAAAGATTGAGTGTAACGCCTGAAATAGCTACGAAATATTCAATGACTTTATAAATGTCTAGTATTTCAACTCGGTTCAATAAAATTATTTACAAAAAAATAAGACCTACCTATATATCCACCAAGTACTATTACAGAAGCATATGGAACATGTGAAATAAAGATGGGTTTGCCATCTGTATTCGAGTAGACAAAGCTTTTAGTACAACTACTCAACAATAGATGTCGCAATAAAGTTTAGTTCCATCAATTGTCACTATGAGCGCTGCGATCGCTCCTCACAAGCACGGACTCTACCGTCGAGTAGACGTACTAAACTAAACAAGTGTGTAATTTTTTTGTCACTTACATATTCTATAAACTTTGGAATTTGTCTGGCTATCGTTCTTCTGGCTAATGTTATAAATGTCAAAGTTTATATGTTTGTTGCTCAATCACGTTGTAACGTCTGAATGGATCGGGTTGACACTTCATACACATTTAAATTACAGTCTGAAATAACACTTAGCCTTATACCTATGACGGGAAAACAACGGGTACGGGAAATAAGCGGGTAAAACCGCGGGGTGCTATTAGTGAATTTATATTTTATCGTAGACTTTATAGGAATCACGGTATTTTCATGAATTTTATCTTTTCCAACGGCTTTTGAAAAATGTTCTTTGTAAATTTTCTGTCTAGCAGCAAAAGTGCGCGGAAAGACTTTTTACAGATGTCGCTTTTACTTACCTACACAAGGAGTTAGAAATCGATTTGTTAATAAATTAAATACAGTGGCAATATATACAGAATAATCAAATTTATAAAGTGTTCTACGTATGCTCTACGTAGACCGTATCGTCGATTAAAATCAGGCGAGATGGCGGTCAAACCCACAACATGATAAATCTAACTAACATAATTAAATAAATAGGTGGTAGTTTTACCTACGCATTTTAATTCATTCGACATCGTGACGAGTTCAAATAAGCACTTTGCAAAATACATTGTATAGGTATATAGTATATATCAAGTATTCGTCATCGACACTTTGCAAATCCGTGCCTAATGGTGATTTTTTTTATTTAAAAAAAAAAAAAAAAAAAACCAACTTCTATTAAAAAAAATATACAGTTTAATATAGTACCTCCTCCTTTTAAGTCAGTAAAAAGACTTTTTAAACAGAAACAACAGATCGAATGCGCAGAGGTCGAAGTTCTGGTCACCATGACAAAAGTCTTCGTTTGGCCTTGCACCGATTGATATTGCGCGAAATCAGGGTGATTTTGGCCGAATTCAGAAGTAAAACGTTATAAGTATTTACTATAACTATAAGGATATTTTTTATGTATTCTATTGGTGCTCACAAAACCACCTCGAAAGTGTACCAAAGCTATTAAAAAAATAGTTTTGAAAATCGCTCCACAATTGACGGAGAAACCGGGGAACATACCTACATAAAAAAAATATACAAAAATATACAGTCCAATAAAATAGCACCTCCGCCTTTGTTTGTTTGCAAAGTCAGTAAAAAGAAAAGAAGAACGAGACATTGTGATTAACTTTCCCAACGATAACTTTTTTTTACGAATTTTCGTTATTCCTTCGGCGTTAAAATTATCGTATCGTAAAATACTTGTATTCATCCTTTATAGGTATCATAGGTAAATGATAAATAATTAAAATCGCGTGCAGTTTTTTTTAAATCTAGAATTTAACAGTATACAGACACTAGAGGTAGTCAAATAGTACCGCGGACCAGATCCTTGGTGATTCACTGGAAACAAACATCATGAAGACGGAATTTTAAATATTAAGATGTATGTAAAAAATAACCTCTTATTTTCATTCATAACTTTTTTGAAGTGAAAATTTCTGGTTTTTTTTTTCAAATACTAAAAATCAATTGAACTCGTTACACAGTAACCGTTACCGACACCACCATATTATAGCGCGTCGAAAATATCCAGACAATATTTTATGTTCCACAACACGATATGTTCAGACATCAGACATGATTAAGCAACAAACATCCAATCATTGCCATTTGGGTACTCAAAATATTACAATAGCTGATTTACTCTGTCGCCGCCGAATTAAAACATCATCGAATTCAAAATCCGATTTCACTTAAATATTCAAATTTTAAATCTCAAAGTCCTCCTCACCTGGCCTCACCCTACATTGACCTCCACTCCGGGCACAATGGTCATCCGCGTCTGTTCTCTTTTGTGAGGTCCGCAGCTGCTGGACCGGTCTTATCTCCAACTGTGGGTCCACACTGACTCTAAAATATTTGTTATATCGAATTCATTCAACTCTCTCGTAACTCTAAAATAAAAAATTTAACCGACTCCAAAAAAGGAGGTCTACAATTCGGTTGTATGTCTTTTTTAAATTGATAAACATCATCGATATAAATCAATGGATGTGCCCTCCCTAAGTTCAGGCGCACGGAATTGTGTTATCGTTGGGAAGAGTGAGCTCACTCTTTCCGTTCTAGGCGGTTGCAGGAATCGGTGAACTCTGGACGTTTTTACCCATCACTATTCGATGTCACAACCAAAATAAATAGAAACAGCATACCACGCCGCTAGCGATTTTAGGCGCCAAGTAAATTGGTGGGCTGTATACATACCACTTACGCTACAGATACAGAACCAGTTTATTACCAATTTCAAGGCGCTCAGGTCACATCCAATGATTTATATCGATGTGTCAACATGTATACTTGTATACCTATAGTACGCGATAGCTTCGTTAATTGTGAAGCGATTTGATAATTCTCTTTTTGCTTGAAACTACAGAGATGGCCCCATATAAATTGTATAGTCGTGAAGCGGTTTTTGAAATATCAACTAAAATCTTATATTAGCTTACCCCGATGACGTATTCATATCTACTATATCCATAGAATAATATAATATGAAATTTGGTCGAGTCGAGTTTGTTGTTATGTGTGAATGTCAAATTGATCTGCATGATCTCTAATACCACCTTGCCCTCTTTTCTATCGAACTGTTCGATAAAAGACATCGCTTCATGATAGACGTACCAAAGACTCGAAAGAAGGGGTTTGACTCTACTTTTGCGATAATTATTTTCACAAAAGTAGAGTCTAGGCTGTGAAATGCGTTGCCTAAGTGGGTTTTCCCTGATGGTTAAATTGTTGGTGTCTTCAAACTGAGAGTGAACCGGTTTCTTCTAGGTAAGAACACTCCGTCGTAAACCGTTGCTTAACATCAGGCGAGATCGCGAAAAGTAATAAACTAAAAGGAAGTGTTTTTAAGTAACCTATGGCAGTGGACCTCACCTAAGTTCTACTGCAAATTTGTACTCAGCTAAAGCAGAAGGCGCATGGCTTGGAAAAATATGTATTTATAATTTATAGTTTCCTTTTTCGAACGAAGTTCCTTAAGGCCGATTTACATCAGACGAGCGAATGCTCATTCTATCCCCACTGTATCAAATTCATTTAGTGTAAACAAACGTAGAACATTATTTCGTTGTTTTGTTTGCGTTCGCAAAGATTCTATGGAATATCAAATATGGAAAACGCTAAGAACGGTATTTCGTTTACACTAAAAGATCGAGAAAGAATGCTCTTGTTCCAGATCTAGCTCTATGTTCGTTCAGTTTAAATCGGCCTTTACGGCACGGCAGGCTTGGGGAAGATAGGGATTTAGCTGCACGATCGAAACTGAAAAAAATGTGAGACTAAAACCGTAAGAAAATATGTAACGGATGTAACTCGTAAAAACTGCACGTGACCAGTGTTGCCAATTATATTTTTCAGATGATCGTACATTAATAATAAAATAAAGCAATAGTTTTTTTTTGGAAATTGTGCTGCTTCTATATTATGCGAAGGAACTTCGTTCCTGTCTTGTGTCCCGTGACACCTCAATTTTTTATGTCAAATATTAGCTGACCCATTTGCTTAGTTGATAGCAGGGATATTACGGAGCTTCGACTCCGACTCCGATAAGTCGGAACTTCCGATTATTATTACACCTTCGGTTCCGACTTCGGCTCCGCAACTTTTACATCGGAGGTAACGTGTATACATATTTGAGATAATTGTGGTGGAAAGTAAATAGATATACAAAATCCCAACCCCTTAAATCAATTGTCCGGCAATGTTTATCTTGTCCACGTGTTTGACAAAATATTGTTTTATTTGTCCCCAATAAAAATATCTCTCTTGCAAAACTATCACTTTTGATCCTGCCTAGGCCTCCGACTTCGGTTCCGACTCCGGTTCCGACTCCGATAAATCAAATTTAAAAACTCCCACACTGTGCAAATAGTTGTGTGATGAATACAATTATTGGTTCTGTGTATGTGTGTTTTTATGTACAACAAGTCTATTTTTATAATAATATAATATCAGCTATCTGGCTTCCATAGCACAAACTTTGCTTAGTTAGGGGCTGAATGTGTGAGAAAAGTCCACCCATATTTACATATTTATATTTGACGTTCCGAAAACTGGAACGAAGCGGTTCGATTTCACTTTTCTTATACGTACAGCGTAATTGAATTTGCTACCCGAATGAGTCTATTCTAAAACGTTATTTCAAATCTAAAGTGAATTGGTTTCATCTAGGCAAGTGTCTAAGTGCTCCATCTTAGACCACGTCGTCGATGTACATCAGGCGAGACTGTGGTCAAGCGTAAGCCTATCTTAGATTAAAAAAAAAACAGTTTCGATTTATAGTATCTATTATTTGTTTTTACTGTCATGTAATATACCTATATACAAGTAGCCCTTAAAATCGTAAAAACATAAACAATTATTTCCAGAGATTATCTCAAACATTCAAAATTCCCAATCTCTCCTTGTATAATAAAAATATCGTGTTTCTGTTCGGACTTTTCCGGCTCGACCGTTTTTTATGTGTATTTGGTACTCGTAGCTATCAGAATAGGTCGTTAAGTATTTTACATCCTACTGCCCTTACTCTCTACTTTGACATTTAATTTGGTTGACAATTTATATGGCAGAACAACAGAAAACAAAAAAGTTTTCTGGGTCAGCTAGTAATTGTATATACCTCTTAAATATTTTGTAATTTGTAATTGTATATAATTTTGACATGTGTATTTTTGTACTAATCGTCTCGACTATTCTTTAATGCAGCAAACTATTTGAAATTGGAAGTTGATGCATATAAATAACGTAGTGGTTACTTACTCTGTGGTTGATGCACTGGCCATTCAAAAAACAAACACAGATTAGATTTAAAATGTTTGAAAATGGAACTGGGACCCGTAACCCGTAACAAACACGGTGTCAGCGTTAAAATATTGTCATTTATTTGCCACATTGTGTGTTGAGACCGACAGTCAAGAAAATAGTAAAAATCGCGTGCCGGTACAATCTACCAGAAAAGTTTTACTCGTGATTTATGAAGTGAGAAGTTCTTTAGGTGCGCCTAGACAGATTTTTCGTGGGCTGTGAATTGAATTAATTCGTCACGCTCGGGTATGATAAGAAAGCTTCGGGTAAACTCGGGACCATGGCTATTGGCTATTGGCATGGCTATTGGATATCTAGAAATACGTCAGCCAATGGGAAATGCTGAAAGGGCGTGGACAGGCCATCATGGCATGGCCATCTAGAAACGCATCAGCCAATGGGAAATGCTGACGCATTTCTAGATGGCCATGCCAAGATGGCGAGGCCACGCCCTCCGGTTACACCCGTGTAGTTTCCAAGGTAAGCTATCAAATTCTGAGTTTTAAGTTTTCACATCTATCGGCAGTTCCGATTGACTGGCAATTTTTTTTTTTATAGAAAATGTCAGAGAAGTCGAAGAATCTAAGAAACCAATCGAATTAAATTGATGTTTTCACGTAATATTAAGTTCACGATATCAATTAATTACGGAGCTCTTTTATTCATTCTTTCATATTAGTGAATATACCATGACCATTAATAATAACCGAAATTCAAACAAAGGGTTAATTGCGGCGAAATTACCTACTTATTTCTTTAGGAATCACAGCTACCATTATATTATGTTATCGTATTTTAATTTTATAACCTTTATTAGCATTAGTAATATAAATTTTGCATCACGTTGCTTGTCCGCGATGGACTCTTGAAGTATTAACCGATTTTAATCAAATTTCCACACCGTGTACATTTTCATCCTAATTAAAACATAGGATGGTTTTTATTTCGATTAAATGTCTTGATATGTATAGCAATACCCGAGCGAAGCTGGAACGGGCCGCTAGTGAGAATATATTATTGTTTTGTGAAAACTCTTTTAATCCGTAATAAAAAAAACCAAAACGATTTTTACTCCGTCTTCCATTACGGAACTGTAACAACACTTTTCTCCGCCACTGTACCTGTTGAACGCACCTCATCTTTTTATTTCCCATACACGCGCGTTTTAAAAATCGAATAAATCAAAATAACCGATCACGGGACAAAAGCTCATTCACATTTTAAAAATAAAACCAGTTTTTTTCTTTATTATTTTTTTTTAAACGGCGCAGCATCCGCGGAGTCTCATCCTTTGTAAGGCTATCAAAAGACAAAGTGGTTGGACGAACCGGTTTTTATTTTATCGTTTTTTTTTTCTTTTTGTGTCGTATTTAGGTCAGCAACGGCTAGTTTGCGAGTTCCGATTTTGAATCAGTTTAGATCTATTCTCGGTGAGGGAAGATGTTTTTTGTGTGATTAGTTGTGATGGTTATTTTTTTATCTGAGCGATTTTTTTCGGTACTCTAAAGTGTTGAACCAAATTAACTTCATCATTACCAATACCATAAAGAAGGAACACCGATTTCTTTGCTTTGACTTGTGAGATAGTCTTCGGAGGTAGGTAGGTACTGCACCACTTATCAATAACTCTTTACTTAGGAAATGGACGTATGAAAAAAGTTTAAAGATATATTTTGAGTAGGTATATTATGTTTTAACTCGAACAATGTTGGGAGATAAAACTCGAAGAGATAAATTTTAAACACTGATAAGTAAGATACTTAATGTTGTATCTCTAGGTGACGAGCGCAGTGTTGTTCTAGGTAATCATTTGGGCTCTTCACATTCCAATAGCTGCGTGACAATGTGTTATTAAGGGCAGGCGTGTTGCTTACCGTCAGGGACATGTCCTGCTCTTATCACGTCACCTTGTACCATACAAATAAAACTTTTTTTTAGGTATATCTGCTGAAAGTGTGTGGTAATGTGTGTAAAAATGTATCAGAGGAACGCCTTCATACCAGCCTATCTGAGTTTGGAATCCGCTATCGAGGTGACAAATTATCATAATAAATTATTATCATAATGGTATATTTTCTGTCGTCTGGTTGTCATAGTCTTAGAGCCATATAGTGATGTGTGTTCCTCCTCTGTAGTGCACCCCTTTCTGGTTTGCCAGGTCGTTCCTTGATATTCCCCACCAGCGGTAGCCTGAGACAAGGTAGTTGGTACCATCTGATTGTACGAGATGTAATACTTACTCGTCGATTACGATGAGATTAATAGGTTAGTAGGGCCTTGTGCCTTCTGCATTAGCCCAACGCACTATTGTATTTAAATTTGCAACTCTACAGATTCCGGGGTCTGACCCCTTTGTCATTTGGGTTTTTTTTTTAACATGACTAGCTGACCCGGCAAACGTTGTATTGCCATATAAATTATTATTAATACAAATTTTAAAAATCTAACATTGGTAACCCTAAAATTTAATAATAATAATAAATGTTTATTTTTTTAAAACCATTTTAGATTTGCCGTAAGCTCCGGGAAATTTTAATCGAAATAGAGTGAAAAACATTTACAAAAAAGACGATAATTCATCAGTTATCGAGCGCGATGAATAATGATTAAATTACTAAAATGGCTATTAAAAAATAGGGGTTGGTGATAAAAGGGTAAAAATTTGGGGTTGTATGTGTTTTTTAATGCCACATTTTTAAAAAAAGAAAACATTTTTTTGTAGGTATAAAAATTTAAAAAAAGTTAAGGTTGAACAACCCTTATCACTTAGGGGTATGAAAAATAGATAGTAGCCGATTCTCAGAACTACTGAATATGCATATAAAATTTGGTAAAAATCAGTAAAGCCTTTTCGGAGGAGTAAAAGGTAACTAACACGCTGTGACACGAGACACGAGAATTTTATATCTAAGAGAAGATATATCTTTGATTAAGAGAAGAACGTAGCGTAGGTGCCTACATGATGCCAAACGACATATTAAGGCAAAATAGTGTTGTATGAGGAACGTCCATAATTATTTTTTTATTGTATTCAGAAAAAAGAGTGGTGTGCTATTTATGCCCACTATGCAACAAACGATAACAGAGTGGAGTTTCCTCTTATTCTTCTCGCGGTATCTCATGTCAATATCAGAATATAATTTTTTAGGGTTTTCTTGACGAGAAACTTTAAAAGATAAAAATAATAAAATAAAATATAAAAAAAATATTACAATTGTATATTTTTTTCTCTACCTACGCAAGTTCTTACAAAACGGAAACAATATTTCTTTATTTTTGTAGAGCAAATCTCAGTTGAAATCTGTGACAAAAATTTACAAAAAGCTAATCAACCCAATTAGATTTATTTTATCGAGATAAACTAATACATACTAAGAATAACTGCACTACTTAAAAAATATTTGTACATATAAGAAAATACTTACTTCGTAGGTAATGCTATTCGTTTGTATTTATACTTAGATATAGGTACCTACTTACTTATCTACTCAATGTGCAGATATGTAAGTAATTATTGTATTATAGTATATATTTACTTACTCCTAATTGTACCTACTCCCCGCCATCCTATACCTACCGATTCAGTAGGTACTTACTACTTTTCAATGCTACTGTTGCCGGGAAGAAAATAAGGTCAACTTAATTGCCACTTTAATGTATATTAATAAGGATATTCTGTTTTTTTTTACAATTCAAGTGCCGTAAAAAGTTAAATATAAGTTACGGTGGTCTAGTCGGGAGAACGGCGGCTGCCGATCCGGAGACCCCGGGTTCAAACCCCACACGCATCACTATCTTTTCGAAATCATGTGCGTAATGCCGCTAACTTAAAAACGGTGAAGGAAAACATCGTGAGGAAACCGACATGTAGCTACAATATTTCGAATTCATGTGTCATCCGCCAACCCGCACTGGGCCAGCGTTTTATTAAGCGATTATGGCCTAAACTCTCTCCTTGCGAGAGAAGGCCCCGTGTCCCAGCAGTGGGAACGTTTAGTGGGCTGTTGATGATGATGATGAAAAAGCTCATCTACGTAGGTATCTAACTTTAGCAGGTAAGCAAACCCCGAGCTTATTTACCTGCACAAAACGTAAATTTAAACCGAAATAAGCACAAAAAAACACCAATAAGTAAACGTACATACCATTAGGATATTGATTTCGCATCCCCTTTCTGCAATTTTTCTACATAACAATGAAGAAGTAAGGAGGAGTTCGGGGCCCGCGCCCCTGGGCGTGCGTGTGTGCGTGTAGTGATGCGTGGCTGTGTGCGTGCTGAGACGATCGCGACTCGGTGAGGGGAGCTGATTGGAAGGGTTACCAGTCTTGGTACTTGAACAATCAAATTTTAAATATTACATGTTATTTTTTATGTCGACGTGGTCAGACCATAACAGCAGACAGCTCGCTGTGTGAAAATGATTGTGTCATCGTAAGATTAAACACGGTAGCTTATTTTTTTTCGATATTTTTTTTGCAATTAAACCCCATCTTGCTGGATGCTAAGAGACAATGCAGCCTACGATGAAGCGCGATCGAAATACTTATCAAAAAGATACCGATATGCTCTACACTTTAGGGCTAGAAGGCCTTCAGATTATGTCTTGTCTCTGCACCAAAAAGCTCAATCATATAACGGGAGCTGAAGTTTCGCCGACAAAAATAGAATAGGTACAGAGACAGTAAAAACTGACACAACGAATTCCTTTTTTGTCAACAAACCGTATACGTATGTATTATTTATAGTAATTCAATAATGCTTTATTAGTAGGGTCACTCCAGATAAAGATAAGGAAAGGTGAAACTAAAAGCATTTTTTTCATTGCAAAAGGTTACCTTAGATTTTGTACAATTTTACAAGAAATTCAAGTACCAAAACTTTTGTTCCGCATATAAGATTTGAGGGGTCGAAGAAAGCGTCTCTTAGCACCCCTCCTTCACTCACACAAGCACAGCCTCCGTTTGCGTATCTAAAAAAATACTCAAAACACCCACACACATAACTTCAGCTATCAATAGAATCATTAGAAGCATTTCTTTGATGCAGCCTGCTTTTAGCGGACTACGTTACCGATTTACTATAACATACCTTTCAGAATATTTTGAACCTTATTTGCTTTTGGTTCTGAACGTGATTTCAGATTTCAGTAGCAAAATGTAAGTTGGTGAAGGAGTAATTGCGTCTTCGCTTTTTTTTTCTTTTAGTTTAGGGAGGGGACGGTACCCTTCGCCTAGATTCCGTTTGATGTGAACCTCGTCTTGTAAGATGGATGAAGAGTGTATTTAATTTTGACGGGTTTACAGATTATAAAAGCAAGATCGTATTTGGAGATTTTTTTGGACGTGTAGCTTATATATGCTTTGTACAAAGAGGCTGACTTACAGACAGATAACGCCCCTGAATTGGTACGAGTCTTAAAGTAAACATTAGTATTAGCGCCCCGCGGATTACCCATTTCCGTAACTTTTTAGCTTTGATTATACAGTTGTCAAGAATACAAGTCTATAATCAAAGCTTTTTAGCTATAATAAGTAGCTTATCGAGATTGTAACTCTATATTACAAATTTCTATGCAATCCGGTTAGCCCTTCCGACGTGATTAAGCAACAAACATCAAAACTTCGACATTTTTTATATTAGTAGGATAGGAGTGGCAGGAGGAGAACTGGCATACTCAGACAAATTTTCAAATGTCTTACTTGGGTATACATAATACAACAATACACCTAATTCATTTTAGTTCTTTTAAACGCACAAATAAACGCATATATAAAACTTCCACATATTATATAACTAGCGGCCCGCTCCGGCTTCGCTCGAATAATAACCTAGATATCAACTGCAGCGCCATCTGCCGGGCTGATTTGTGAATCTAAACCTTCCAGGGCCCTACCCAAACTTAAACAAAAAAAAACATTCAAATCGGTCCAGCCGTTCAGGAGGAGTTCAAAAAACGAAAAGTGGCATTGATTTTTATCATGTTGTTTTAATTTCGGTTTCACATTGATATTTTTGCTTATATAACTATAAGCAATTTTATATATATTGATTTTTATATATATACCTAGATATCAGTATGATTTTATTCAATAATTGACATGTATTTTTTGTACATATATATAAATAAGGTCCTTCAACTTTTACTTTATTTCGGGGCAAAGAGTGTAGTGAAGATCTAGACAGTATTGTGTCCTTTACGGGCAACATTATTTTTAAAATCAACAAATATTCAGTTTTGTTGATATTTTTTCCTTTTTTTACATTCAAACACAGATTATTCTGCAATAAAATTGAAAGCTAGTCATGAGTTATCGTACTATTATGATAACTAGAAGGGTGTACCGTGTCTGATCGATTTCAATATTAGCATTCGCGACGACCGCAACCCGCTGCGGCCACCGAGGGCCTACACTCGATAAATCTTAATAATAACAGATAGTTTGAACATCCTTTATATGATTACTAGGTAGGTGTAGGTATCTAGTGTATGTATTTTTTTATTTTTTTGAAGTGAAAGCTTTTTTTGACATTTTGAGCACTTTTTCGGTAACAAAAATCATGAAACTCATTTCATAATTACCGCATGATCGTAAGCTGTACGTATGCTATGAAAAGATGTACAATGTACATAGACAGATTTGAATGTACCTTCGTGCTTTATTGGTATTTATTCAGTATAAAAGTAATTCAAAAATAATAATTCTCCTATGACTCCCAAAATTCGTACACGTTAAATTGAAAAATCTTCCAAAAAACAAAACGAAACAATTACATTATATGACCATAGCCTCGATGCGTTATATTTTGCTGACATCTAACGATGCCTTTATGTTCTGTTGGTTTACTATAATGTGTAGGTACTAAAACATTGTGTATTGTGCAATAAAGTTAAATTTATTCTCATTTCATATTATTATTAGTGACATCCTCCAAAACTTCAATCTACGACCGCGCCTGCATATTTGTAAGTTTTATCTTAACTTTGTTTATGGTTAGAGCTTCATACCTATACTACCTATACCTGGCGAACTTCGTACCACCATACTTTTGTTTCGTCAATTTTTTTTACATTTTCTGCTGTACAAACCTTATCTAGACAATAACGAATACACAAAACAAAAAAAATATCAAATTTAGTGCAGTCATTCAGAAGTTAAGAGCGTAAATGTTTTTTTATTTTATTTAGATAAGTAATATCCATCTATTACGTCGTCTTGTTACATTCGTAATCCCTTCCATAGTTTATTCGTGATAGATTAACAAATAATGAGATATCCTTACACATTTCTTGTATTAGTCTGAAATAATAACATTATTCTACAGTATTTCAAAGAAACGAGAAGAGAGCTTCTTAGATACTTATCTATATTTTAAATAATTATTTCTTACTACATATTATCATTTACTACTCTTATAGATCTACACTTGGCCGCCATCTCGCCTGATGTTAAGCGACGATCCGGTCTAGGATGGAGCGTGCTTACCCAGAGGAACCCTATTCACTCTCGATTTCAGGATACCAAGATTGGGGAAAAACCCACTCAAATAACGCATTCCAACCTCCTTTTTGGAAGTCAGTTAAAAAGTAGAGTCAAACCTCTTCGTTCGAGTCCTGGAATCGAAAAGTCACTTTGTCACTCTTACGAGCAGTTCGATTTAAAAAAGACCAAAGTGGTTTTAGGACATTCAGATCAGTGGCACGTTCTAATTCTATCCGATAAAAACCAAACATTTTAAAGATTGGGTATACATTCTTGGTTGATTGACTTCTATTAGACGATTCATAACATTCATTTTAATGTATAACTTAAGGGGGCGCCTAAAGCCAGAAAACGAAACAAGGACATTTTCGACGCCGCTCACTGAAGTTAAGAAACTAAAAACTATGACAAAAAAAATATTGACGTGTGGGTACAATCAAGAAGAAGCACAATAACCGAATAGAATTTTAAAAATAGATCAGAGTTTTTTACAATAAAAAAATAAAAATGACACCGAAAAAACCCGCGAAAATTATCAGCGATGACCCCACATTATTTTTTGGCAATAAAATTTCTATTTGTACGTTCTAGTAAAGTAACCGAACACTTTTTTAAGTTTATGTTTAGTTATTGAGTAATTAAATAAAACTTGGTCAAAAATGGACGCCTGATTAAATATTGATTTTTCCTCCAAACTGTGTCATGCTATTCTCAACTTTATGTACATCACATTAAGAAACGCGTCGCGCGGGTGAAATCTGATTTTTTCCTGGCTTTAGGCGCACTCTTAAGACTTTTTCCTAATAATTCATTAACTATACTCGTATTTCGCAATTGCGTACCTATCTATATCTCCAAAACACAAATCAATAATTCGGTCTATTTACCTCGTGTTCTCCCAATCACCCCATTTTAAATTACATAACATCCGTTAACAAGTTATCAGGATGAATAAATCCAATACGCCGTAGAAAGACATAATCCCTGTGCAGTATGTAGCGGCGCGTGTAATGGGAGCGGACGGACGCGTGCTCCTGAAGCAGGCTCGCTCTGCTGCTGAAGCGGCCTGCTGAGACGGGCTACTTGGAGCCGGACCGGGGTGTGGGGCAAGACATGAGAGTCAGATAGGAAAGCTAATAATGTCATAAGTGTGAAAGTTTCGATGTTGGGATGGTTATATATGGTTCTTTGGATGTTTGTATCTTTTGATGTTTGGATTTTTAGATCATTGGCTCTGTCATTGCATATTTGTATCTTTGATTTTTTGATGTTTGGATCTTTGAATGTCTGCCTCTATGAAGGTTGTATTTGACAAATAATAACACACAACATAGTGCTCAAGTTTAGAGGTATAATAAGGAATCATATAATTAACAATATAACTCTCATTCAGTTTAGGTCACCTTCTCCGCTAGCCAATAGTTCTGTAGACTGTAGAGTGTGTAGAGGGCATCTGAACCGAAACGCAAAACGAACTGAACAACGAACTGTTCAAAATTAATATATTTGATAAAAATGTAATTAAGAAGACTTTTACCTTGTTCCAGGTAGAAATCAGTTGTACTTGGCGATCGCAACACCGATCGAGCAATTGGTAGCAATTGGATCGACGCGACGGCAGCAAGAATGTATTTTCATTACTCCACATTTTTAATTAATGCATGGTTAACTCACATATGACATGGTCGGTCCAGCTGAGTGTCAATCGAGTGGAGGTTGCTCACGTTCACTTTCTTTGAAAAAGGCCGCCAGAAACGGTTAAAACTTAACTAAGTTATACGGTTAATTCTCGGATTTCGTTGGTGCAGTCTGACTTTAGCCGCATCTAGCGCACTGTCAATCGAGTTACGGTCGCTCGCATGCACTCTACCTGAAATAGGCTCTCGTATGCGGTTGAAATTTTAGTCAGATCGATCATACCTCACGAGAGTTAATCATGGATTAATTTAAAATAACTTTATGCTACAAAATCCGCCTCAAAAAATCAACAGATAAAAAAACATTACGTAGTACAATATACTATTTGAGGCACTTGGATGATTGATACGAATCTAACGATTTCTTAACTGTCAAGATCCATCCAGGTATTTAGAAAATACGTGAGAATAAAGTAATTTACAAACGTACAAGATATGCGGGAAACATAACCCTTCTTTCAGTCGGGTGAAAATAGCGATAACGATAGTTTTAAATCAAACATTGTTCCACAATTTTCCGCTTACGCTTGTACCATACCACAAAACACAGTTATCACCTCCACCTACTTACCAGCCGATAAGCGGACAGTGCGTGTGCCTGAGAACGTGTCTATTTATCCAGACTATTTATAAACTTGATTGAATAACTAGTTTGAAATAAAAACAAACCTTAGCCATGTTGATATTTTCATTTGATTATCCTTGCACTGCGTAGCGGATTTTATTTACGAGTTATTTTTTAATTTATTTTAAACGTAGTTTTTTTGGAACCAAGTTCAAGGCATGCTCGGAGGAGATAGGGATTTTGGTGTGCGATAAAACTGAAAAAAATGTGAGACTAAAACCGTAAGAAAAATATGTAACGGAAGTGACGAGAAAAAATACAGCGGTTGGATCACGAAGAGTCCGAATCATTACCCATCACTGCACTGCGCTCGTCATTTAGAGCTGTAACATAATTTATCTTTATGCCCTGTGGAACTTCCTCAGGCGAACTCTACGAAGTGGTAGGAACCACTATAAAGAATTACTTTATTAGTTATACCCCTGTTTTAAATCAACAGGCCTTTCCATTACAACACAGTGTCACACTGAACTTGAACATGAAGAGAGAGAGCATGGCATTGCATTCCGCTCGTCCACCAGAAATGAAAGTTGATTTTTCTATTTTCAATATTTACTTAGGATTGACTACATCCTCCATCCTAAGCCAATAATATAAAAAACAGAAGAAAATCAAATCTGTACTAATATAAATAAAGCTGAAAAGTTTATTTGTTTGAACGCGTCTCAGAAACTACAGGACCGATTTAAAAAAAAAAATTGTCTTACGAATAGATTTGTACCTACATGATCCCTGAGTGCTAGAAGCTATAATTTGTGTACCACGGCCGAATTGTTACGGATTGCTAATCTACCTCTATGGAAATTTTAAAATTAGAATATTGAATCGAATATTGAAATTCGTTAAGACATTAATCAAATGGGAATCTAGGAATGACGTTAAGACGGTAGATTCGCAATTACCGCCGCTAGGAGCGCATCCGGGAGGGCCGCCCTCCGGCCGCACCGCCCGCCCTCGCAGAGATACTACCCTTGGACTAGGGAAGGTCAAAATATTTGATATTAATTTGGTAAGATTTATCCGGTGTAATTTGTTATTTTTCTTCAACATTCTCCGATAACTATTTCAAACAAGCCACGTCTCCCTGTTTTGCCCATGCAAGTCAAGATCCCGTTATTTTCGGAATCCGAATGTAATGAAAAAGTATCGTGCGTGCTATTCCAGAGTACAATTTTACTGTTTTCCAAATTTCAGACTGAACCGTTCAGACGTTCTGACTCGATTGAGCTCCAAACTATCGACTTTATAATATGACTAGGAAAAGTAGAATCAATATGTGATGCAAATTATCACTTTTCAGAACATTCTTCGATAATAATTATTTCGTACTAGCAGCGCCCTGCGGTGTTACCCGTGAAGTTCCCGTTCCCACTGTTCTCATTATTTATTTATTTTTCGGGATAAAAAGTAGCCTATGTGTTCTTCCAGACTATAATTTCAGCCCGATCCGTTCATACGTTAGGACGTGATTGAGCAACAAACATCCAAATATCCATACATTGACATTGATAATATTAGTAGGAAGTAGGATTTCATGTGCGGAAATTCGATGTTTGTTGCTCATTCACATTAGAATTGATTGTTAATTGCATTCTAGAAATAGCCCATGTTATTCGGGAAATGCAAAGAATAGTCATTGGTTACGCCGAACTATGGCGCCCTTAAACCAGGGAAGATCAAATTATTTGATATTCATTTGGTAACATTGTCCCGACGTAATTTTTCATTTTACTTCAACATTCTTCGATAATTATTTCGTAGTTCAAGTGCGGAAATTCGATACTTGTTGCTCAGTCACATTCAAATTGATAAGTTTTATTGGATACATTTCAGACTGTAATTTAAGTGTAAATTTTTGTTAAATAAGTAAAGTTAAGTTTAAAATTTCAACGTGATCCGTTCCGATATTCCGATGTGATTGAGTAACAAATATCCAAACTTTCGCATTTATAATTTTGGTAGATTAATAGTAAGATTTCAAGTATTTAAATTCAGCGTTGCTATTCAATAACATTAGAATTGATTGGAATTGAAACACGATTGCTTGGAATTGAAACATTTGATGAACTGAAACATTTGATGAACAGAAACATTTGATGAATTGAACAACATGAATTGTATTTATAAGATTTCGGAATAACTAAATTTATGTCGAGCGACATACAGACAGAGAGAAACACTTTATTATATATGTTTAATTAGACTAGTTAGTCCACAAGAACATCAATAAAGAGAGAGTACCTATATCTCTACTTAGTATCTTATACCTTTAAACGAGCAATTCTTGTACCTATATAAATATGTATATATATATAGAATCTGAATCTCGGAAACGGCTCGACGGATTTGGATGAAATTATGTATGCAGGGGATTTCGGGGACGATAAATCGATCTAACTAGGTTTTATTTAAAAAAACGCATATTATGCGCGTTTTTAGACAATGAAAAACTGTCACATTAGACATTAGAATGTGAAGGTAAATTTCGCCGCGTGACGCGACAGCATAATTAGCTCAGACGGAAAGTCGGCGCTCATAGCGGTCACGAGTTAGTAGCTCCGGGTTCGAATCCAGACGGGTTCTCTTTTTTTTTCAATTCGTTTTTTTTTTAAGAAAATCTATTTCTTGGAGTCTTTTGTCTGTAGGTATCTAAGTATATTTAGTATTTAAGCCGAGCAAAGCTCGGTCACCCAGGTACTTGTGATAAAGAGAATAGCTAAATTGATGTCAAAGAATTCATGGAAAACACTAGCCAGAAATACAGACATCCAAAACAATTTATTATATAATGTTTAATAACCCTAGTCCACAAGAACATCAATAAAGAGAGAGTATATATATTCTCTACTTAGTTTGCGAAGAAGAGTATTAACTGTGACTTTGAAATTTGTAAACCCTCTGCATGTATGTTGAGACAGAACACGATCGGATTTTCTTATGCAAATGTAATGTGCTCGCACTCGGGCAGTGGGCAATGGACAGACACCCTTGTAAGACAAATTAGCTACTGTCCGAATTAATAGGCCATTCGAAGACTTTCAATTTGGGGTCATTCGATCCCGCTTTTAATTAAGTAGCTATATTCTAGTCTGTGGTAAGTCCGAATTCATATGTTGCAATGATCCCTAAGTAGATGAATAGTTATAGCTACTGAGTCAACTAACAAATTGCGATTGTTGTTAACCAATCAATCAAATCATTTATTTCAGAATATCATGTCATTCCATATTAACAACAGTATGAAAATTTGCCACTCCACTGATTCTTATATTTACCATTTGGTTTCATTTTTTTAAATACTTATCTCCTGGATTAGGACAAGAAAAGGAAAATAGGGGAAATTAGGGAACATTTTCAACCTAATTCTAGTAGCTTTTAGTCCGATTTCGTCTATTGAGCCGATCACTACCGGTTGAGACTCCGCTAGTAATCAACTCGACATAGTAATTTTCTACTTTTCTAAGTCACTTCTTTCAGGCCCAGAGCCTACACCATGGCTGTCACGGCTGCTTAACAACAATAAAATTATTTCCTACCGAGTTTTGTAAAATAGTACAACAGTCAAAATCTGTTAGTTATAATAAAAAATAATAAAAATAATAAAAACTTTATTGCTGAAACATACATTAACAAAAATAGATTTAACAGCGAGCCCGAACTAGGCGATAAACCTGTGTCTCGGGCTCAGAGTACGGAATACCTTAAATAAATGTACAATGTTTTGCAAGTAATTCACGAGCAGTCAACAAATTCTACTGTTAATCAGTATAATAACTAACTAAACAGTTAACTAAGTATTGTCAGTATAGGAGACATTTTGACGTGACAACGTCTTATAAATTGGTTTGCCGGGTGACACTTCAAGAAACTGCGTTACGCTCCGCTCACGTTATGCGCTCACAATGAGAGCGAGTGAGAGGGACGCGTGCCTTTCACTTTTTATGTCTGTCTCTCTCGCTCTTAGGCGGGCTAACCACTCAAAGTCGTTGTCACGTAAAACTTTCGCCCGTATACCGACTTTACAGGCAACCAATTTTTTTCTTTTGTTGTAGGGAGTTCGCCTGAGAAAGTGCCAGTATAATAATAATGAACTTATTGTGTGCTGAATTCAAATAATATTTGTACTGTGTCTGGGTGTTCCTAGACTTTTTGTTATAAAGAGCAAACATGGTGATTACTTACCACAAGACTTTAAAGACTTCTCGTCTTTAAACTCAACGATCAAACTATGATATAATTTTTACTTTTCTTTCTTATAGGTATCATCAGGCGAAATTATGGTCTCACATTAATTTAATATCGAATAAGAAAATAAAAGAAATGATGGGGCCTAATATCTTCACAAAGTAATCTAATCTGTCTGACATTCGCATACCCCATCTTAATTACAGCCGGTATTCTATTCAAGTAAGCTGAAAGCAGTTAGTTGTATAAGCATGAATGCTCGCTCGCGAATAAGACCAAGGAAACACCCACTGTACCGTCTAATTCTATAGGGTACATAGTTTATGCTGATACAGTGCATAAGACTCAGCATTACTTGACAAATAAATAAGCAGTATATATATACAACCACTTTTTTTCAAGTCATATAAACTTTTAACATGTAACTATTATTTTGTTACTTGAAAAAACGTGGTACTTTGATTTCATTTAATTGAAACTTTTATGATTTTGTTATTAATAAAAGTCTGAATCTCGCCTGTATAATATTAATGAGATATTATTTTCGTAAACTTCACAATAGTTCTCGCGTATAGCTAACTAAATCCAGATGACCATGCCAAGAAGCCTCACTTGATCACGTGACCACAGTCAAGTGGTCTGTTGATATTATAGGCTTCCGTAAGATCACGTGTATTAAAACTTTTTAAATGAGAAGATTATGAAATGTCACTCAACCCACACACTAACACGCACCACGCTGAATGTCGCATGTCGATGCAACAATTCGCGCGTACTTGCGGGAGTGCAGATCTGCATCATCGTGCGGGTTTTTCACGCACTCACGCGCGGGAGTCCGTGTTTTTCCGCATGTAGGTGCGTGATCTGCATGAACGCGCGTGGATGTATTTTCAGTGTATTGGACTATGCGTGTTTTCTATACAAACGGAAATACTTACATACAACGATAGAACACGCATTCACGCACTACGCGGCGTGGTGCGGGGCAGTGTGAAGATCGCCCTAGTTACAACTTTACAACGACGTAGCTCTGTCACTGCAGTATATAGCCGCTAATGCCAAGTACTCAGGAAACGGATCTGTGAGCCATTGTGAGTATTCGTGAGGCGGGAAGCAAGACTTCCCTTTGGTGATAAATCGCAAGTTTTGGCAACGCTGCTTTGGTTATGTTAGTTATGTGGGTAGGGCTAAGATTTCGCGTTTACTTACCTATGAGGTAATATTAGTAGGTAAGCAGACCACTTTATGTTTCCACAACTGGGACTCGGAGCCTGCTCTAGTAGAGAGTCAAGGCGTATGTCATAATTTTTTCTAAAGAATGTGATTTCCTCGCTATGTTTTCTTTTACTATTAAAAGCGGTTATATGATAAACTTGGGAACTGGGAAACTACCCAAAGGTCGAGATTCAAACATATGAATATGACCCTATGTTTGAGAAGTTGACCATTTTCACCACTTGGTCGCCGCGGCTTTTTCGATAATAGGTAACAGAATTAGGTACTTATAATTATGATAATACTGTAATGGCCAACACAAAATCACTTACGTATTTATTATATATACAAGCCTAGCAGTGACATAAGCTAGCAAAATAAAAATATTTTACTTTTACCGCCTTTTCAACAAAAAAGAATAAAAAGGCCATAAACAATACAAACTTGCCAGTGTCGAAAATAATTTTATTTTTTCTCAAAAACAAGGAAGTGGCGGGCGGCTTAACGAGCGCCTCAGGGGCGAAACTGTCGTCGGGAAAGTTCTTAGCCTCATTAAATCCAATAACTTACCACATTTACATGAGGAAAAGATAAAGACGAAAGACAAGACCCTCGGCCCGCCATTTTACTTTTTCAAATTTCGAAGGGGAGCCAAGAATAGGGGTGTACGCGTATCGAGACTTGCGAATTTATTGCGCTCGCTCAGCATACGATTCATTGCGTAATTCGAATGCTGGGGCATTTTTTCGTGTTTTTCCCCTTCGAAACTCATTGGGCGAAGTTGCTGAGGTTGCCATTTAATGATATGGAACGATGATTGTGATATTATTGCTTTTTATTATGACATCAGCCATTGTATATTTTCAACGATTTCAAAAAAGAGGGGTTGTCGATCGACCGTTTATTGTGTTACATTTTTCCAGAACCGATTTTTGACTATTATTTTTTTAGTTTAATTTAATTAACTATCCTTCTAATTGATTTGTTTTGAATAAAAGTAGTATGGTAAGGTATTTCACAAATTGGAATCTACCAGGTGCCAAATGAAAGTTAACTTTACCTACTGGTAGAAAAATAAACGCTTTTCAGTGAGAATATTCATTACCTAAATTAATTTTCTCTAATTTTTTCTTGGATGTATTGTTCTATAAGAATATAAAAAGCTGTGGTGTCCTGAAACACCTGGTAGGAACGAAATTCCTGCGGATAATATACCTAGACGCAACACATTATACAAAAAAAATGCATAATTTCATTATTTATGGTACGATCATCTGAAAAATAAAGTAGGCATCACTGGTATCGAGCACTTTTTACACGTCACTTCCGATATATATTTTTCTTACGGTTTTAGTTCGATCGTGCAGCAAAAGCTTGCCGTGCGTTCAAATAAAATAGACCTAGTTGCATATCGTCATAAAGTTAGTTGGTTAGTAAGGCTTCAATGGACGGGGGAATACAACAGATTGTTTATTTTTTTCATTTATGTAATACTTTTAAACATTTATGAAGACGTTGTCTCCGTCGCATATCATACCTTATAGAGTAAGATCCCAGAGCTGCTAGACGTCACCTATTTAAAAACAGTCAACTCTTAATCTCCTTTCGGCCCTACCAACCCCTACTGGCACTCCTTTTGCATTTATTCAATTTACTGAAGGCGATGTTAAGAAGAGTGTGATGTCAATCTCCTCCAATGCTGTTGGCGGTGATGGTATCAGTCGCAACATGCTGGTGCCTATCCTTGACACTATCCTTCCCGTATTGTGTGTAATTTTCAATGAATCCATTTCCAGTGAAGTTTTTCCTACGATTTGGAAAGATGCGCAAGTTATTCCCTTACCGAAAAAACCTAAACCTACATCTTTTTCTGAATATCGTCCTATATCTATTCTTCATTTCCTGTCCAAAGTCCTTGAGCGTCTTGTCCACACCCAACTAAATCACTTTCTCAACATGCAAGACTTCCATAATCCCTACCAATCTGGCTTTCGTCCTGGGCACAGCACTGTAACTGCGCTTGTTAAGATCATCGATGACATCCGCAAAGGTATGGACGACGGTGGGCTTACTGTTCTAGCTCTGCTAGACTTCAGTAATGCCTTTAACGCCGTCGATTTCGATATCTTGCTTGGGACACTACGCTCCATTAACATATCGCCGCCAGTAATTAGTTGGTGTCATAGTTACTTGTTTGGACGCCGGCAACGTATTCGCCTCGACGATGTTTTATCGTCTTGGTGTAGTACACATGCTGGTGTTCCTCAAGGCGGCGTGCTATCACCACTTCTCTTCGCTATTTTCATTAACTCTATTTCTCAACAATTAATTTCTTCCTACCTTTATGCAGACGATCTACAAATTTATTCTCAAGCCCGACTCTCTGACCTAAACGTTGCTATTGACACGGTTAACGCCGATCTACGAAAAATTATACATTGGAGTAACTCGTTTCGCTTAAACGTTAACCCTACCAAAACTCAGGTAATCATAATTGGCAGTCCTTACATGATTGCCAGGGTCGACTGGGCTACTATCCCACAAGTTACATTTAATGGGATTGTAATTCCGTATAGTGAAACTGTCAAAAACCTCGGCGTTATTTTTGATCGCACTTTGAGTTCACTTAAAATGTATTAGCAGTAAACTCTTTGCATCTGGTGGATCGTTGAGACGCCTCCGTAATTTTTTACCAACTGCTACCAAAATTCCGCTTGCACAGTCTCTTCTGCTTCCCATTCTGGACTATGCAGATGCCTGCTATCTGGATCTCAATGAAGATCAGCTAAATAAACTTGAGCGTCTTCAAAATTATTGTTTACGATTAATATTTGGATTACGCAAATATGATCATGTGTCTCAGTTTCGTATGCAGCTCAAGTGGCTTCCCATTCGCTTTACTTTCCCACAAATTTACTTTTCGCAGTCGTCACCTAGTTGAAATAATCACTCTTAATTGTGTATCCATACTTAAACTTTTAATGTATGTATTAGTATATTATTATTTTTTATACAAATTATTATATGTATTAGGATGTACAATTATTTTTATGTAGGTTTATCAGTACATTATTCATGGTACTGGTTTTTTTTTTTTTTTTTAGTAATGTTATAGAATAGTATCCATCTCTTTTTATTTGTACTTCTCGTTTTCCTATTTTCGTATCTGTTTTTTCATCCTACGGTTGCCTGGTAGAGATCGCTTTTAGCGATAAGGTCGCCCATTGCTACTTTAATTTAAGTCTTTAAGTTTTTATGTCTTTTATTTTAAATTTAGTGCAATAAAGAGTTAATCTATCTATCTATCTATTTTCTGATGAATGAAATGTGGACGATTGAGTAGAGTTAGTAAGTACTAAGAACACATGCTTACTCGCTAACTTGCTTAGACGGCCAATTTTGAGATATGGGGTAATGAAGGTACATACAAACATTACTTACTTCATGTATTTTCTAAATAAGTGATTTTCAAGTATGTTGTAGGCAATATCCTTAAAAACAAGGTCCCAATACTCCCAGACACTTGCCGTGGGCCGTTTTGCTTGACAACTCCAAAATAAAAATTTTACTACACTTAAATTCTCATGCTCCATTTGTAAATATGCTCGTCAGACAACTATTTTAAAACATTTTCCAATAAGATAGACCAATCTAAGAGGCCAATCATCCCCTAAACTCAATTTTAGTCAATATTTCCTAATAAATGTCTCACTCAGTCTCGCGCTCTTACCCATAGAGGCATAGTTGAGTTTAGGGGATGATTGGGCCCTTAGATTGGTATATCTTATTGGAAAAAGCTTCAAAATCGTTGTCTGACGAAAATATTTACAAATGGAGCATGAGAATTGAAGTGAAGTTAAATTTTTTGGAGTTGTTAAGCAAAACGTCCGACGGAAAGTGTATGGGAGTATTAGGACCTTGTTTTTAAGGATATTGCCTATAACATACGTGAAAAACACGGATTAGAAAATACGTGAAGTAACTAATGCATGTATGTACCTTCAGTACCCCATATCTCAAAATTGGCCGTCTAAGCAATTCTTAGTACTAACTAACTCTACTCAATCGTCCACATTTCATTCATCAGAAAATAGGTGACGTCTGGCAGCTCTGGGATCTCGGACTATTATACTCTCTTGAGATATACTTATATCTCGAGAGAGTATATAAGCTATGTACCTACCTATATAGTACCTACTTTAGTATATGTTTACTTTCTTAGGCCAGATGCCAGATTACCTCACTTAGGACATCTGAAAACTTATGACACTACTGGTGGACTTGGGGAAGGGTCGTGGGGGTCATGACCCTGTCCTAGGGGGTCATGGCGGCCTGGGCTGGATCCAGAGCCTAGGTGGACCACTAATAAAAACGCACGCACTCACTTGTCTCATGGTCTTGCAACTTGACCATGACTATGTGACACTTTCATATTTTCATATAAGCGACTTTAATTCGAAGGAAACCTTAGACCTTAGCTCTAATTTCTATTTAGCATACGTGCCACGAGCAGTCCAACTCCCCCAAGCAGCACCCGTTCACGAGTATGACACACGTGTCATTGCTCTCCTCGATCATATTTGAGGGAAAAGAATGACCCACAGAAATCTAAATAATTATTATTTAGATTTAGATTAGATTTCTGTGGAATGACCCGACGCCAGAAAAAGCGTATGAATGCTCGAGACGCAGGCAAACCCTATAAAGGTATACTCTTATTTATACTAAAACAAATACCCTAGCGTCGTATATGTTCAAAGGAAAAGTATTTTAGTCCTTATGGTTTAAGTATTGGGGTGAGTCGTAGGGAAAGTTTTCCCATTTAGGTCAATAGGCGAGGGCTACCATCTACGCGATGTTTTATGGGAAATGTGGGACTTGTGATACGACCACTCTAGTTGGAGTAGACGAATACTAGCGGTACCCCGCGGATAGACATACATTTTTATTAAGGTGCGTCCCCCAGCAAAACGAGTTTTTTGTCCAGTTTTAAGAGCTATCTACTCATTAGCCAAATCAAATATCAACTGGTAAAAAATACATTAAATTTCTACAACTTTTTGGCTTCAAAATGGTAGTTTTATTTTTTTGATAATGAACTTATTGTTTATATAATCGCCTCACAACAAAACCATGAAAAAATTCAATAATTGTAGTTATCATACATCTCCTCAAAAATCGTCCATTATTTTGATTTTGTACTTACACCAACGGATAGACAATTCCATTACGAACATTTTAATAGTTTGATTTTTTTCAAAAGACCAAAATCTGATTTTATAAAGAGTTTATTCTAAAATTTGAGCGTAAAACAGCGACAAATCCTACTGTTTCTCTCTTGCTCTTTCTTGCGGTGTGCGATAAGGTAAGAAATACTCAATGTCATTTGCTCGGGGTACGCCCTTAACAACAAAATAACATAATAAAATAACAAGTGGGCACACCGTCATATAATTAATTAAAGCTCATTTTTTTTTTTTTTGTAATATTATACATATATATATAGCAATCCAGTGTCAAATTGTTATTTGAATACGATGAGTCCAAATCACTAATTAGCCCTGCACAGCGCTAGTCATAGACAATTTATAGGGATAAATTGTCTTTTGTCTCTGGGTGACGTTTTTGACATTGCCCTGTAATTTTTTTATTGTAAAGTTTCATCCAAATACGTTCAGTAATTATTTCTTTCATAGTAAAGAGCAACGGGACGAGCAGAAAACGTGCCTGATGGTAAGCAAGAAAATAGCGTTACGCAGCTATTGTAACATGAAGAGACCAAATCATTACCTACCATGTACTGCGCTCGTCACCCAAAAATATGAGATGATTTATCTGTATACCATAGAATAGGATAATACAGATGTCTATACCCTGTAATTTCTTTGAAAACATTGCTCTTTAAATCGGAACACAGCAATGTTTACCCATTCAATCGTAGAATACCAAGCAAAAGCGTAGTGCTTCCGCAAGCGGACCCTGAAAAGAGTGTTACCACTACAAAAGCTTTACCCTATTTCAAGAGAAGCGTTGTTCTATGAATTTCTCAAAGCTACCTAAATACCGTAGGCAGGAGATTCAGTTGGCTAAATTATGGCAAAACGATCGCCGGTCAAGTTCCGAAGTCTTAAAGTTATTAATACTTCGTTGTTTGGAACCCACCGAGCCTGTATTATGGACGCGCTGTGGGAATAACACGGTATGTGACATTTGTGATTTATTTATTGAAATTAATCCGTTATTGGCTTCGTACATCAAACGGTACTTTTTTTTTATTAAAAAGTGGCGAAACGAGCAGTACATGTGCCTGGTGGTAAGCAACATGCCTGCCACATAACAAACAGCACAGTGACACACAGCTATTGGATCATGAAGGGTCCAAATCATTACCTAACACTGCACTGCGCTCGTCACCCAGAGATCTAAGATATTATATCTCTAAGACCTGTAATTTCTCTGGAAACATTGCCCTTCAAACTGGAACACAGTAACGCTTACACATTACTGCTTGGCGGTAGAATAACTGGCAAAGGTGTGATACTTCCTCAGGCGGACTCTGCTAAGAGTCCTACCACTACAGAAGTAGTGAGTCTGTGTACTCAACAGTTGATCATGGGTTTGATTTCCACGCGGGACAAACATTAAGTGAGTCTACGAAATTATGTATTACATTGCTATCTTACTTTACAATAGATTTGGCATATAATAGTTTGAGACTAGAAGGTATTGTGTGAAAAAGTGTCAACCAATACTTACCTACCTATTGGTTATTTTTTTCTGAGTCACTTAGAAGGTACCTCGCCTGACAATTCACGCCACTCTCGGGTGACTCGTCCCGCGGAGCAGTATTTAACCGATTTCGCGCCGAGGGCGCACGTCACTTCTTTTCGCGCATTCTTAAAAGTAACTTATACTCCAGCTGTTTATAAAGTTCGCCTCGCACCAGTTAAAGTTACCGATTCGTACCGCACCGCACCACAAGATTATTTCGCAACACACAATTCAAAGGCAGCTGCTGAAGGAAATATAATTGAGGAAGAAGAACTGCCGCTCAATCGCCCGGAGGACGCTGGATTCTTAAGGTAGGACCTTTCTTTTGTGTTTCTGGAGAAAAGGCCAAACCCCAGGGTCTTCCACCCTCTTATTGTTTTTAGTTCCTGTAACTTAAATCCCCCCGCACCGCCGTCACGAAATCTCATAGATATCCAAGAGTACCAGCGCACCGCTGGTGACGAGAATTGTTATAATAAATAATTAATTTTCTTCGCCACCTATATTTTTGGTTTTTTATGATATTAATTTTACAATAATAATGTGAAATATAAATTAATTGTAATTATAATAGTTGCCAAACTTAAGGGACAGTGGGCGAGGCACATAGCTCGCAGAACTGACGGCCGTTGGAGCAGAAAGGTTCTCGAGTAGCGACCACGTACCGGAATCGCAGCGTTGGCGGGCCTTCTACAACATTTACCGACAAACTGGTGAAGGTCGCCGAAAAACGTTGGATGTGAGTGACGCAAGACCGGTCTTTGTAGGGATCTTTGAGGGAGGCCTTTGTCCAGCAGTGAACGACATTCGGTTGATAAGATGATGATGATACAATAAAATCATATTATCCCTAGATCATCAGACCTACGTCATGGATAGATAGAAACTCTTTATTGCACTTAATAAGACAACAAAATATACAAAAACTTAAACATAAAGTAGCAATTGCTATATGCAATGCATAAAGAGCAATCTCTTCCATGCAACTGAAGTACAAAGTCATAGAATAGGTACAGCGAGCAACACGGAAGGGAAGTAGCCTTAGCTAAAAAATATTGTTCAAATCTTTCTGTCATTTCTTGCGGGAGGGGAAGTTGCACACTAGCGCAAAGCCGCACTATTACATACAAAACATACCTGTACCGATCCATTGCCGATCATACTCACACAACCAAATCACTAACACATAAAAAATAAAGCACCATTCACAAATCTAGCCCCGCCCTCACACCACAGTATATTATCAAACTCCATGGTCCACGCGGACTTGTACTTTGACAGAGGGGAAACGCTGTGTATGCCTACTCCCTTCCGTGTTGCTTGCTGAATAGGTAACGTCTGATAGTGCCGGGTCATCAGGTTTGCCAATTTATTTACAGTAAAATACCTATTGTCACTTACCGCCGCCTAACTGCAAGGCGTGTCGCAGCAAAGTTGTGCTGTCTCAGGTAATAAGTAAGCTACTGTTTCAGCTTAAAGCTCGGACTTGCCGCCCGCAAACACCGCATTGTTCCACTAGTGCTGTACTACTTTGTATCGATACATTGGTAATGAACGATCTATATCACTTTAGGGTGATTCCGGGGCTAATTGCTAGCTTATCGGTTTTTTATCAGATTAATTCTTAGAGCAAGAATAATTTGTCTGAGGATTTATTTGTGTTGTATGATGTTCCAAAGACTCAAACTAAGAGGTTTGGCTCCGCTTTTGTGAAAATAACGTTTAGGCTGTGTAAAGCGTTGGGAGTCTTTGTTGCGCGCACGAAAGGATTCCATTTTTTTTTCTGAGTTAAAAATAATTCTCACGCCGCGCTGGAAATCTTTATTTCAAATAAAATTATAGATGTGTAGGTATGTGACAACAAAATAGAGAGTCGGACATTTTCGCAATAAAATGACAGTCATAGAGACTACCAATAGAAATGAAAACTTATAACTTTGAATTTTAGTTAGAAACAGCACTAATGCTACACACAGATTTACCTCTATAACGTAGGGTATATCACTGACGTGATCTCACAAGATTTCGCGATCAAAAAGGGTCTAATTGCAAAAGGGCACGTGCCGCTCCGCTGCTCCATTACCGCTCCAACGCTACGCCTCTACATTAGCATGTCACCATGTCAGTGACACATCTATAAGTGTCTTCCTACCAAAAAGAGCTGAACGCGTCTGAAATAAATTTTCACTTCAAAAATAACTGGTGTACCTACTACATTATCGTCAGAATTTAATCTAACGTGTGAGATTATTATCTCGCTATACGTTAAGTTAGTTTGTAATCTGACGTCGTTTGAGTGTAATCTGACAGTTTTTACAATTTTACGGTGACATAGGTACAGACAAAGTGTGATTCGGTTTGTATGATGTTTACATTTTAGAGGGGTATGATATTTCATACACGTATAGTTTACATAGAATAAGAATCGCAAAATGCACATTTTTTTAGTTACTCCTCAAAATAAATTAAATCAATAAAAAAAAAAATTGGTTAAATGCTCTGAGACTACCACGGATTAGGCACCCACGCAGATATGAATACTCTTTTATTTATTGTTAAAATAAAAAGTCTAATTAAGTTACGGCTGGTCTAGGCGGGAGAACGGCGACTGCTGATCTGGAGCCCCGGGTTCAAAGCCACACGCACTACTGTCTTTTCGAAGTCATGTGCGGAATGCCGCTATCTTAAAAACGGTGAAGGAAAACATCGTGAGGAAACCAACATGTGCCCAGAATATTTGGAGGTTATGTGTCATTCACCAACCCGCACTGGGCCAGCGTGGTGGATTTAGGCACAATAGTGGAAACATTTAGAGGGTTGCTTATGTTGTCGAATTGAGAATAGATTAAAATTGCTTTATCGACGAATTTCGATCACTTGGTTACTAGTTTCATTAGTTAGGTACCCCATCCCTATTCGCCCCAGCCGTTCGGAGGTTCGGACGTTGTACGTATACTTTCTTCGTCCATAAGTCCGGCAAACTTCCAAAGTTGTCGATTTATTGAGATCTATAGTTTACAACTTACAGCGGAATTTATAGTTTGTCTTGGCTACAATGCGATGAAGCGTATTGTCTGAATTTCAGATATAAATCTGAGTACAAACTCGCCAAGTATTTGACTTGACCGTGACTTGGGAATGATCAAGAGGTCTAACTAAAATGGTTGTAGTTACTACTCATAATAGTATAATTAGTATCCTATTTTAATTATGTAGTAAGGTATCAAATTACTCTTTATTTGATTACTCCCGTCTTTTTTTTTTTCTTCCATCCCACGGTTGCCTGGAAGAGATCGCTTTTAGCGATAAGATCGCCATTTGCTACTATATTTTAAGATTGTTTTTTAAGTTGTTTGTTTTATTAAGTGCAATAAAGAGTTTATCTATCTATCTATCTACCTACTCGCTCATTTGGCTTGAAATTATCTGTTGAAATTACATAATCTGCCAAAAGAAATGAAACCTTACCTATAACTGAAAATAAATATTTTTTTCATTAAAATTACAACTTTTATTTACATTCAGTAACTCTTCTAAGGGATAAAAACGAAACATGATACAATACTTACTCATCCTTTAATAGCGCGGGATAAAAAAAAATATAATTTAAAAACTCAAAAACCCGACTGCGTAAAAAGTGAACCAAACTACGTTCTCGCATACTAAAAAAACTGAAAAGAATAAAACAAGCATTTAGATTTCTGGTGGTCTAGAATTCTATAATATGTTATTGTATTAATACTATTGAAATATAAAATATTTTCTAATAAAAGAACATTACAACTGAACAGTCGGGATCCATTGAACAATTACATTGTATGTCGAATAATAATGGATCCCGACTGTTCAGTTGTAATGTTCTTTTATTAGAAAATATTGTATATATTTCAATAGTATTAATACAATAACATATTATAGAATTCTAGACCACCAGAAATCTAAATGCTTGTTTTATTCTTTTCAGTTTTTTTAGTATGCGAGAACGTAGTTTGGTTCACTTTTTACGCAGTCGGGTTTTTGAGTTTTTAAATTATATTTTTTTTTTAATACTTTTTAGTTATGAACAATGTTGTGAATGTTAATATGCTCAACATAATAATATGCATCTTTTGGTTGTTGACCAAATGTCTTCGTTTCTACTGATATAATATGTAGGATTTTCTACTGCATGTAATTCATATTTACAGTTTTGTGTTAGTATAGGCATAGAATAGATAATACAGATAGAACGGACACTCCCCACCCCCCGCCAGTTTCAAGCTTCCTACCCCGCAAGAACGCGAGAAGCACTCAGCGACACGACATAGATGACACGCACACATGCGTAAATGCGTTCGAACGACATATGCGAGATGTGTGAGTGTAGGTATGTCAACTGCACCGTCTGTATAGATTTTAGGCCGAGTGTCCGGGGTGTGGTATAGGTTTTCGATTGACGTTGAGTACCTACTAAATCGTTTGAAGTTGGAGATGGGCGACCGAGGCGGAGCAATCCGAGAGCGGTTCCGTGTTCCTACTATCAGCGGCAGAGTTGAAACCCCATGGAGGTTTATTAGTAGATAGGGGCACCATATCCATACATGATATATTGGCTGGCTGTGTCTCCCGGGCGAGGCGTATAGATCGTAGAACGCAAGATGGGCCCCATCCCAAACTTCACGGCGCACGCAATCATGTCAACGTTGGGAAGAGTGAGCTCACTCTTTCCGTTCTAGTCGGTTGCAGGACGCGGTGGACGCCAGACGTTTTTACCTATCATTATTCGGTGTCAACAACCAAAATAAGTAGAACCACAGCAAATCTCGCCGCTAGCGATTCTAGGGGTCAAGTAGATTGGTTGTTTGTAAACCACTTACGATACATACAGAGACGCAGTTTATTACCAATTTCAAGGTGCTCAGGGCACATCTATTGATTTATATCGATGCCTACTAGATACATTAGTATATAATGTCCATCCACATTCACACGTACAGTTAGTTATACGAAGTTTTCTGCTACCTAAAAACCTATAAATGTGAGAATGGTTGTTACTCAACTTTAAATCGATATACATCCTAAACGGTCAGTCGGATCGAAAAACATTGAGAGAAAGCTAAACATTATTTTGAAATACCTATTGAACGATACCCCTCTTGACATATTTTGGTGGTTTTCATTTTTTTAATTTGGACAATATGGCGTCCTGAAGCTGCCATATTGGACTTACACTAATGTCATGTCGTTAGTGTCACTCGCCAGATTAAGAGGAATCGATTGACGTGTAAATCATAAAAATCGGCCCAGGCGTTTGGTCTGTATAGTGCCTCAAAGGAACATACAAACATACATACATACATACATACATACATACATAGACTGTTAAACACATTACCACTCCTTTGCGTCGCGCAGTCGGGTAAAAAATAGCCCAAGTGGACAGACCATTATCTACCAATGTACCAAATTTAATCCAACTCCTTTCAGTAATTTTTGCGTGAAAGAGTAACCTATATCCATACAGTATCTCTCTACCTGGTCTGTGATCCATACCTACGTCCATACATTCTCACAAACATTCGCGTTCAAAATATTAGTAAGGTTACGCATGGCAGTGAAGTGAACTTACGAGACTTCACCCATTCACCATTCCACATAACGGAAACCTCGTGAAAGCCGAGAAGGACAAGCTTAGCAAGTACCTTGACTTGGCTCATGAGGTTACCGCCATGTGGGACGTTGATTCGACGATCATAGTCCCAATAGTCGTGTCGGCAAACGGCCTTATAGCGAAAAGTCTCGACCAACATCTCAAGAGGCTTTCGATAGACGGTTGGATCAAGGGTCAGATGCAGAAAGCGGTCATCCTCGACACAGCGCGCATCGTCAGGAGGTTCCTCATTCTGCAGCCCTAACCACCGGTAGCTTGGGCCCTGCCCCGCTGCTGGCGGTAAACTTTGTCTGGGTGTTCCTATGTATGGTAAGCATGTATTTACAACTATATAAGTATTATATCAGCTATCTGGCCGCCATAGTACAAGCGTGGCTTAGTTTAGGGTCAGATGGTGTTGTGTGTGAATTTATTCAAAAAGCGACGAGCACGTCGCGCTCCCATGCTCCGTCGCCGCTCCAACGCTACGACGCTACGACGCCGCCGAAGCTGCCACCGTCTGACCTTAGTATAAATAAGTATTTTATAAGCTTTACCGATTTAAACTCTTCTTTTAAATATAATATAACACAGTAGGTACTTAATCACAAACAAAATTATTTTAATTATGACAATATCTCGTAACCACGGTTGTTGTAAAGCAAAACATGGCTGACTGACGTCATGCTGATGACTGACAAAAGCAGTCACTGACGTTTAATTGAACCGAAACCTAGAGGTATTTAAATTTTAGTTTAGTTCCTGATTAAGTCTTTTGTTATATTTACAATATGACCTAAGTATATTAGTAAGATTTCTTCAAAACCTTTATCAGTGCACATATCTATAGGTATACTAATATTATAAAGCTGAAGACTTTGTTTGTTTGAACGCAAGGATCTCGGAAACTGCTGGTCGGAATCGAAAGATTATTTCTCTGTTGGATAGTCAATTTATCGAGGAAGGCTATAGGTTATTTAACATTACGCTAGGTACCTACTATCAACAGGAGCGGAGCATAAAAATGAAAAATGTAACAAAAACGGGAACAAATATTGCTCTTTGAGAGCTATTGTTGCGTGACAGCATGTGTATATCTTATAGGTTGCGTCAATAAAACCTAAGGTAACCGAATTTGCTCAAAATTTGAATTGGTACGACCAATTTTTTATAGATGGCGTAGCAACGGGCGCACGGTTCAGCTAGTAACCAATAAGTACCTAACGTTTCGAAGACGGTGGTAAGTGGATAAATGGCAGGCGACGCCGGCCGGGCAACGGTCGTCGCGACTTTAATCAAAGATGCGGGCAGAATCTTAGCAAATTAGTGGGGGAACTTCCCCTGACCGCTAGGGCTGTCTGTGGTCACTTTACCAAATCAATTTGCCGATGCGCAATATTAACATTCTGAAATCTGCCTCACTACACATAAAAAAAACGAATTGAGTAACCTCTTTTTTTTCTAAATCGGTTAAAAAATGACAGTTTAGAGGTTATGTCCATGTTATTTTTTCAGATCATGTAATACGTCCCATTCGTTTTTTTTGTAGTAAATTGTGGAAATGTATTTTTAGAGGGTGGTTTCAAGTTTTTTAAGTGCCCCGTCTTTTTTATTGTTCTAAAGCAAATAAACAATTTGATCATATATGATTCATGAACGTAATATAGCGTAATCTTACATTGAGAGTTCGTTGAATCAAATATTACCTATGATCATCATGATATATTGACTTAAATTATGGCTTTGTCAACACAAGGGCAAATTACAAAAAGCAACAGGTACTTACATTTACTATTTTAGACATCCAAGAGACCATGATACTTCATTGGATTGACGACGTAGTAGATTTTTATTTATAATTTAAAATTTTATCTATTCTATGTTTAAAGATTGGACTTTTTAGCGCGAGGAATAAAGATAAAAAGTATTAACTTCTTTCTTGGGTACGTACCTAAATATACACACACTATTTATTAATTACCATTTTGACTGAAAACTTGAAAAATTAGGTGGTCCCTAACGTTTTAAGTTTTAATCGAGTACAAAGATACAAAAAATCGCCAATGAGGAAATTACAGCTTTGCCATGATGAAATGAAATGATACCTTTATACAATAACTGAATAAATAATAATTAATCTGTTTTCTCATTTGTTATTACAAAACTTTAAAACTGTATAGTGTAACTAATGCGATACGTAATGTAGCATTTTTTTTACTATTAGGTATAGGTTTACATTTGACTCCCTGATATTCAGCGACGATGCGGTCTACAATGGAGCGTGCCTGCGTTACCTAGAAGAATACGACTGCAATGTGTTTGACACGAACATACCTATTTGATTGTAATAAACACATGCATAAGGTAATGCATATAAAATACAGCAATTTAATTGTAATGAACAAAACACATTAAATAAATTTAATAATATTGCCAGCCCTATCGTAGAAAATGGTTCTATGCAGAGCGTCTTGAGTGGTCCGCTAATGTACCATCTCAGCAATGATATAGCTATCATACACTAGACAGGCAGTCAAAGCTTGCTGCGTCGAACCCCTTCATTATTATTGTATTGCCTTTGAATTGTTTAGATTTGGTCTGATTTTGGTTCAAAGACGCATTTTAATTAAGACGCAATATAAGTAAGTATATGTCTACCGAATTCAAAGAAGGAGGAGGAGAAAGTCTCATTGGAGTAGTGTTCAGTTGGTTACACAAAATTTAGTCGAGTCTGAGTTTAATTTTATTTTGAAAGCGGTGTTGGTGTTTTCGGGGAAAATTAATTATTTACCTACAAGCCTAATTATGAATTGTTTACTCTTTTATTGTTATAATCTTAACATAATTGGTAAACAGAACACATAATTATATACCTACTTACTTATACCTATTTACGTCCTGGTGGAAAATTTTAACTAATATTTTATAAGATTGGGGACTAGGACTAGCATTTTAAACGAAAGTGGTTAGCTATAGAATAAAGAGAAATTTATCTGTAATCAAGTAAATGAGCAGCACACAATAATTAACTAAGGTGATAGATATTTATATCGCATCAGTTCATAAAGTTGCACGGATACCATTAACTAAATTCAAAATAACAACTCATCATCAATTATAATTAATAATATAATAAGTATTATTAATTTCCAGTTACTTTTATTTTTATATCTAATATAGGGTCAAAATCATTCCCACGTCGCACCCTACCACGAAGTAGCCGAACTAAATAATAGCGACATCTATCTTTGGGTAGAGTAAACTACTCAAAGCAGTGACATCTAGCGTGGAGTAGT
Source organism: Ectropis crepuscularia (assembly GCA_963693475.1). NCBI lineage: Eukaryota > Metazoa > Arthropoda > Insecta > Lepidoptera > Geometridae > Ectropis > Ectropis crepuscularia. The sequence continues at coordinate 18,665,884 of OY856359.1, forward strand.
CAAACTTAATTTCGCCACGCCATCTTGTAGTGAGTAATTACAACACTCTACCTAATATTTTTCGTATTTCCACCTGAAATCGCGCGGTAGACAACATTTTTGTAGAATACTTCAGCTATTTATTGAAAGAAGTGCAAAATTTTATGCAGACACAGAAATAAACACACGCACCCTCTTAATAAATGTAGGTATTTTGATTTATTTATCAGTTTAACGTTGTTTAGTTAGGTCTTAAAATATTTACGTTAAGTACCTATATTTGCAGAATACCTAATACCTACCTATTGTGCATGTTAAAGTTTCTTGTCCAAGTTAAAAAAATACTAATAAACATAACTCCTTATTTGTAAATAGTTTCTAACCGACTCTATATTCTTTCTTGAACTATCGTTTTTCTGCCAAATCTCCAGATAAAGAAAATCAATCAAAGTCTTAAATCAAACTTCAAAGATTTTTCTAATTTCTATGCTTTATTTTAATATGCTCGTTTTGTAAATTACCGCTTTTTCTCGTATTCTTGTTCCCAAGTGTTTGATTACGTATCATGTTCATGAGAAAATTAATTCTATATGTAAGTAATGACACTGATAAATATTGTTGTTGGTAACCTGAGATATTTGATGACTTTGTGTTAAAATTATCGTCCATTCTCGTGAATGGACGATAACTACTCTTCGATAGGTCTTTCTTTATAAGCATCGGTTTAAACCAATAAAAAAATGTGCCCTGAGCACCTTGAAATTGGTAGTAAACTGCGTCTCTGTGTGTATCGTAAGTACCTAGTTTACAAACAACCAATCTACTTGACTAGAATCGCAAGCGGCGAGAGTTCTACTTGTTTTGGTTGTTGACAACTAATAGTGATAGGTAAAAATGTTCGGCGTCCACCGCTTCCTGAAACCGACTAGAACGGAAAGAGTGTGCTCACTCTTCTCAACGATGACACGATGACACGATTCCGTGCGCCCTGAAGTTTGTGAGGGCACATCTGTGTATGCTTAAGCAGCCCTTAATGCAGCAGTTAATGTTCCCGCAGCTGGGACTCTCGAAAGGAGAGACTCAATAATATAGTCGTAATCCACCACGCTTCGTGGATGACATAACCTCCAACGGTTCTAAGTACGGGACGGTTTCTTCTCGATGTTTTCCTTCATCGTTTTGACTTCGAACAGACAGTACCTAGTAAGCGTAGAATTCGATTGACTCTAGGGGGCTCTGCATTGGCAGTCGCCGTTCTCTCGACTAGACCTGCCGTAACTTATATTTAGATACTAGCAGTGCCCCGCGGTTTTACCCGCCTAGTTCCCGTTGCCGTCGTTTCTTTTATTTTCTTAGACTCTCTTAAACACTTATTAGTTTTTTTTGTTTTTAATCGGATACACTTCAGAGAGTATTCAGCTGATCTGCATCATCTAATACCGAATTTCCCTTTTTTCTATCGGAATGTCAAGTAGGTCAAAAACCGACGTATTTTTATGGTTGACGTTCTAAAGACGTGAACGAAGAATTTTGACTCTACTACTTATGAAAAGAACGTTTAGACTGTTTAGAACGTTTAGAATGCGTTGCCTGAGTAGAGTTCCCCGATGGTTACAATCTTGGTGTCTTCAATCGAGCGTGAATTGGTTTCTTCTAGTTAAAAACCCGCTCCATCGTAAGCCGCCTCGCGAGATGGTGGTCAAGTGTAAACATTTACTAAGTTGGAAAAAAACATAAAAAACCCGAGTTTACGTTCTCTACGAGAAATGAAACAATTTGTTTTAATCTTCTATTACCTTTTTACTAATCTTTCATTTACCTTTCAGCTAAAAGAAGGCAATGTTTACAAATACAGCTCCAATATAACGTATCCGCTAAAATCTTCAAAATATATCCGGCATCGGTCGATTACAGCTACTTCGTAAGTTTCAATTATGAAGTTTTTTTACAAGAAAAATAGAAAATAACTAGAGTAATGTTAAATCATATTCCAATAAAACAAATACTGGACGTCTACTCTCTTTCTACGAAAACGTAATTTCGAAATAAACTCGCGACTTCCCAACTCCAATTCTAATTCGATCCGTCGTTTTGTCCGTTTAAATCTTCTAAGCCTACTCTAATTAGAGTATGCTTAGAACATTTAAACGTCAAACAATGTTGTATCGGACGAAACGAAGTAGAACGAGAGCAGGAAAGTCGCGAGTTATTTTTCGAAATTACGTTGTCGTAGAAATAGAGTAGACGTCCTGATCCAATATTTAAGTATTATATTTTTGAAGTGAAAACTTCTTTTGACGTACCTACCACAGACTGATTTTTCGTGGGCTATAGATGGAATTCTAACGTCACGCACAGGAATGATAGAAATCTTCGGGTAAAAGCGCAATCATGGTCATTGGTCATCTAGAAATGCGTCAGCATTTCTCACTGCTGCCACATTTATAGATGGCCATGCTCATGGCCACGCCCTCCAGTTTCACCCGCGTAGTTTCTGAGTTAATTTATAAGTTTTCACTTCTATCGGCAGTTCCTACGACTGCTATCTTTTTTTTTTTGAAAAATTGTAAAACATACTTCATTTTAAATTTAAATTCAGACACTCGACTTACTTAATTCATATTTTTTTTGTAAAATCAACTGAACACACTGTTGCAATGAAACAGCGAGGTAGTACCTTCGAATGCGATATCGAAGTACCTAAGCAAATTAAAAAAACATGTTATTTCAAAAGCCGTTACACCCATTTAAACAAAAATTTGTAAGGGACACCACCTCTGAAGTATGATCTACAAAACAAAATAATAATCCACAAAATCAGATCACGATTGGCGAAGCTATCGTGTAACACACATAACAAAAAAATAACATAAAAAGGGAGGTTCTCAATTCAACTGTACTTTTTTTTACCATACCTATACATTACCGATATCGACCATACATACATTACCGATTCTAATTATTATTTTTTCATTCAAAAGAGTATACATACCTACTCCCTCCCTAAATGATCCTTTCTAAAGGCCTGTTCACACCGGAGCGGTATTCGCTGCCGCCTGCGGTAGAGAAAACCGGTAACAGCCAAACCACACTAGCTACTTTTAGCAGCGGCGACAGGCGACAGACGCTGCGTCACGCTTCAAAGAGTAGCTGCGCTTGAAGTCTAGTCGCTGCATCCCGCTTCAAAAAGTAGCTGCGCTTGACATCTAGTCGCTGCATCCCGCTTCAAAAAGTAGCTACGCTTGACGTCTAGTCGCTGCATCCCGCTTCAAAAAGTAGCTGCGCTTGACGTCTAGTCGCTGCATCCCGCTTCAAAAAGTAGCTGCGCTTGACGTCTAGTCGCTGCATCCCGCTTCAAAAAGTAGCTGCGCTTGACGTCTAGTCGCTGCATCCCGCTTCAAAAAGTAGCTGCGCTTGACGTCTAGTCGCTGCATCCCGCTTCAAAAAGTAGCATGTGTGGTCAGGGCCTAAGCGGTAATATGTTCATAACAATAATGTTCACACCAAAAAATACCTCCTAGCCACTACCCACGCGGTACGTACAAAATAGGTATTTACCTCTACCCACAGTGGCTTTAAATGATATTGAAATGGTGAAGCGGTTATTGCAATATCAGCAAACATAAAAAATACTTACATTTGTCGGTGATAGGTATATATCATGATATTTTATTATTAATTCTATTAAAATTAGTGAATTGTGGAAGTATAATTCTTAAATTGAAGTCGGTTGTTTTTTTTTCAGAGAATAACAGTTCACGAAACAAACAAATTATGCATTAAGCACCGTACACCAACCAGTTATATTTAATTATTATTTTTCTACTCTCTTATTGATTTCTATCTTTCACTAGCTCTTTATTATCGCTTGTAATTGAAATCAGCGACGAGTATTTTCATTGTAACGCGATTTAAAACTTTACTGTCATTGTTATAATTGGTTATTATACATAGTACATACATACATACTCGTATACCTAGTAGCTTGGGAAATAACGTGCTGCCGCTGCGCAAAAGTTGTCGGAGTGCTCGAAGAATAAATAGCTGGCGCGCGACTTTTAATGTCTCAAACGATACTATGCATTAAATCAACGTGTTTAAGATTTTAAATCGCATTACAATGAAACTACTGGACGCTGCGCTTTTGCTGCTGCTTCGTTGGTGTGATTTGAGCCTAACACTTGACTAGTTGACATTTTTTTCAGATTGATAAGGCCATCTCACACAGTGACGTCATGGACGCCGCGATACTTCCAACGTCGCGGCATCCACGCCAGTTCATCGTTGAGGGCGGTCGAAGAAATCAAGGCGCCAAACTTTCCAGATTCCGTATCTTCAGGGGACGTCAAGTGAGTTCATCTTTTTAACCGTCTTCAAAGAGCTGTGCCGGATTAACCACATTAAACGATGCAAATGTTACGGCCCCCACGAATTGGCCGAGATCAACCACTAGATAGTCGGCTTAAGTTGTAGAAGTCACTTTTGCTAGTTACGACCAGTCTAGTCGGGAGAACGGCGACTTGCGATCCTGAACCCAAGGCAGCGTTGGCGCCAGCTTTTGTTTTACCCCAATCTTATGAATCTAAATCAAACCAAACCCCTTGACCCCAAGCTGGCATCATCAGGCGCTGTCAAAGAGATGATTGCAGGTTGGTTTGACTTTGTTTTTCTTCGGCATTGTTGCGCAAAAACATCCTCATAAGTATCCCATTTAAAATTTTGCCAAAATTGCGCGAATAGTTTTTGGAATATCAATAAAAATCAAAAAAATGTGCATCTACAGGTAGTTACCAATAATATTATAAAGAGATAAAGTTCGCAAGGTTGTAGGGGGATAAAGCGATCCTCACACTGACAAGCACCACGCTGCTGCACCATGTTGCATGTCAATTTTTTAAGTTCGACAGTTTTTTGAAGTCAAAACTTCTGTAGGCGCGCCTAGACAAATTTTTCGTGGGGGGTAAATTGGATTCTACCGTCACGCTCGGGTATGATAAGAAATCTTCGGGACCTTGGCGATTGGGCATCTAGAAATGCGTGACCCAATGGGAAATGCTGACGCATTTCTAGATGCCATGATGGCGTAGCCACGCCCTCTGGTTACATGTACCCGTTTAGTTTCCAAGGTAAGCTATCAAATTCTAAGTTATAAGTTTTCACTTCTATCGGCAGTTCGTATGACTGCCAATTTTTTTTTACGTTAACTTTTTTAACCATTTATAGTCCGGGTTTTTGCTTGAGAAATCTTAACCTAGGGGCGGGGTGTATTTCAACGTCCCCAATGAAGCTCCGGGGCGCCCCGGGACCTCCACACCTCTAAATCTGGCCCTGGGAACACGCATTCACGCCCTACGCTGCGTGGTGCTTGGTGAAGATCGTTTAACACTTACCAAAGTCTTTTTCCAGGTATATAAAGCGGGAAGGTGAGGCGGTGGCGATGGATGAAGTGGTCATGGAGATAGAGACGGACAAGACCGCGCTGCCGGTCATGTCTCCCGGCCACGGAACCCTCGTCAAGTACCTCGTGAAGGAGGGGGAAGCCGTCAAGAGTCAGCAGCCGCTTTTCACGGTTCGATATATTCCCTTCCGTAGACTGAAAGTGTTATACAAACATTACTTTCGCATTTATAATTTTTGTAGTTTGCAAAATTTTGGATGTTTGTTGCTAAATCACGTTGGAAAGTGTGAACAAATCGGGCTAAAATGTTGAATACATATTTATTAATTACGAATATTATAGTCTGGATTAACAAGTGCGTGGGTAAATCTGCGGGGCGCCGTACCTAAGTTTAAAAATAAAGTTAGTTTCGAAATAGCTGTGAAGAAGCTGTTGTTGGAGGGAATGAGATAAAATGATTGCGGATTTTTGGTGACAGAGTCGCGGTACCGCTATCACATTTAACCGCGACTCTGCCATTGCCACCTAGCGGGCTAACGGACCCCCGCATTAGCTCCAGTGATGTGCTGGAAACCAGTGGCGAGTCACCACCTATGGCCTATCCCTAGGTGGGGTGCCGGACGGCCGTAAACATCTAACGTCCCTGGCGCTTCAGTGGATACGGGATGCGAGCTAGAATGCCCCTCCGGGCTCGCCCCCATGTCCATTTCCGCCTCAGTGAATGAGCAAGACGTGGAAAAAACCCAAGTGACAAAGGTCCGGAATCTAAAGGCGCAGCGTGAAGGCGCTAAATTTCGAATAAAAAAAATGCTAAAATCAACTTGGCCCTCAGGTGGACGTGACCGGTATAGCTCCCGTGAAAGCTGCCGCGGCGCCAGCGCCGGCCAAGGCAGCGGCCGCGCCGGCTCCCAAGCCGGCGGCGGCGGCGGCGGCCCGGCCCGCGCCAACCCCGGTCGCCGCCGCGCCCGCCGCGGGTCCGCCGCCAGACTCGGCTAAAGGACGAACTGTAAGTATTCAAACTCGTTATAGACCAACTTTAAATAAATATAAATAAATAAATATTGGTGGACAATTCACACACAACACCATCTGACCCCAAACTAAGCAAAGCTTGTATGATGGCGGCCAAATAGCTGATATAATACTTATATAGTTTTAAATACATACTTATTATACATATAAACACCCAGATACAGTGCAAACATTTGAATTCATCACACAAATATTTGCACTGGGTGGGGATCGAACCCACGACCCTCGGCTTCGCAGGCAGAGCTACTACCAACTAAGCCACGAGGGCAGTCGAAATTTCAAAAGAACAGAATACATTTATTATATATTAGGGGTTGAATTTCGCAAAACCACGTCTTGCGAGCGCATACGTGCTAAAAGGCAGCCTCCATGCAAAATTTCAGCACATGTAGTTTCTGAGATTTCATGATGAGTGACATTTCGCTTTTATGTATTTTGATACTATTTACAAACTAGATGCTTTATGTTAGTATGCACTAACATAAAGCATCTAGTTTCTTTCTTTGTGAAATATATAATATGAGTATACCTATACAAAATATAACTATATATAAATTTATAAATATATAATGCAATATGGGTTCAAATCGCGAATGTTTAAAAAGTAATGTAAGTATTTCTTTATTATTGTTCTGTTTTTTTGTTTGTTCCAAATTGGACGCGGATTTAATTATATTTTGAACAATTTGGTCACGGAACGGATTTTGGTCAATAGGAAGTAAAATATAGTAGGTATTTGGTGAGCATGAATGGGTGTTTAGAGAACCACCGTTTTCGAAGGTGAAACATAAGGGTTGAAGTTTAATATGGGAACTCCGTCATTTTTTAAGATCAAACCATGATACTATGTATCTAGACACTTGATACAAAGGGAATACATGTTTGTTATGACAATTTTGTAAATGTGAACTGTATGGGGATGACATAGGAGTGAAATTGGGGATGAAAGTTTGCTATTTATGTATAAAAATTAATATAAAATGAATAAAAACGCTTCATGTTAAACCGCATCGTCGCTTGGCGAGATGGCGGTCAGGTGTAACCACAGAAATCTAAATAATAAGGTACTAGAAGTCGCATGACCGCGTGACATTGTCGCCGCACAGGTGACTTGTAGGCCACCAGTGCTCGAGTTGTAGTTTAGTCTTGTTCGAACAGGCAGGCGTGAATCATCTTTAAAAACTTGTGTTATGCAGCATAAACAACTGTGGAAGTTCTTCCACAACTTGCAATTATACCAATAATGAGATTACATTTCACCGATAGGTATTTTATTTTATTTAAATTGTATTTTTTAATAAAATAAACGGAGCCCAATGATTCACTATGATAGTTATAAATTTTTGGTGTGATCGTCATTTTGCATACCATTGCTGCATACATTAATTAACATCTAAAGTGGTACAAGCATAAACAGCAATGTAATGTAAAATTAAAGATATCGTCATAACCTCTAATCTTCCATGGTACAACCGCAGGTAGCGATTGTGAGTTAGTGCTGTGACGGTCCAATTTTACTTTCCCAAAAATAAACGATGAAAATTTTATTTTAAATTTTACATAGTTTTATCGATAAAGTAACATAATAAATCGATAAAAAAAATTGTACGCAATTAACATTACACCCGTACGTACAATCTTTTAATTCGCGGTAAACATTACTTCATAATTCATTAATTATTAACAAAAGTATATACATACTGGCTATAACGCGCGATTGTTCGTCCGTGCAAAATAAATATTAAGATAACTGAGGCAGTATTTATCTATTGTAAGCTTTTATTTTTAAGACTTTATTAGTTTTCATACAAAATCAGCGAGCAACACGGAAGGGAGTAGGCATACACAGCGTTTCCCCTCTGTCAAAGTACAAGTCCGCGTGGACCATGGAGTTTGATAATATACTGTGGCGTGGAATACACTGAGGGCGGGGCTAGATTTGTGAATGGTGCTTTATTTTTTATGTGTTAGTGATTTGGCTTAGTGAGTATGGTCGGCAATGGATCGGTACAGGTATGTTTTGTATGTAATAGTGCGGCTTTACGCTAGTGTGCAACTTTCCCCTCCCGCAAGAAATAAATAAATAAATAAATATTGGTGGACAATTCACACACAACACCGTCTGACCCCAAACTAAGCAAAGCTTGTGTGATGGCGGCCAGATAGCTGATATAATACTTATATAGTTTTAAATACATACTTATTATACATAGACAGAAATAATGACAGAAAGATTTGAACAATAATTTTTAGCAAAGGCTACTTCCTTTCCCGTGCTTGCGCGGAAGATCGAGTTGCTCGATGTACAAAATATATAACAACCTTTGTTCTTAAACTATACCTAAGCCCATGTGGTGTCAGAATTACATAGTTCAGTTTTCGAAACAATAGTATACCCCATGTGACTCACTTATTTTATAGGTAAGCATATTGACTTTGTTGTAGTGTAGTACACCTAATTAATGAAATCAACAATAACCTTTATCGAATGTTAAAATTGGACCGTACTTTGAAATATCGATATGTTTTAATTTTTGTCAAGCACTAGCGTATATGTGAAAAATTGTTAATTTTTCAATGTATTAGTAGGTTCACTGATAAGCGTTTATGGATGTGTGTGGTGCAATCACAGACCCAGGTTGATAATGTGCAGCTATTGGTGTGTGAGTGGAGCTCTATTTGAATACTACGCGCATGTAGCAGTGATCGCGGGGGTAGGGGAAATGTGGCGACAAGCGTTTTGCAAGTAATTTGAGAGTTATGCCATTTCTATTACCTTATTATTTAGATTTCTGTGGGTGTAACCTATACAAGTTGAAAAAAAAATCGAGCTGTGTTGATTAACATTAACATGGATTGGATACGAAAGGCAGTAAACATGGCCCTTAAAATGTCGTTATTGTCATTATTGTATTTTGAGGTGCAGTTAATGAAAAAAACATATCTTTTTCAGCCCTCAGCGATAAGGCTCATGGACCCCACGAAGACGATATCAGGGACCCGTACAGAACTCCCGGTGCCCATGAACAAGATGCGCAAACGCATCGCGGAACGATTGAAGGAAGCGCAGAACACGACCGCCATGTTGACCACCTTCAACGAATGTGATATGAGGTAAGTAACTGTCTGTTTACATCTTACATTCAATAATTTGCAATAAATAAATATTGTTAAATATTCCAATCACAACATTAAAGAAACTGATGGAGCCATTTTCACCCGTGACCGCCGCGATTTTTGCCGCAGCTTCAGTAGAATGCAGTTAAAAAAAAAAAACTCACGACGCGTTTTACGCTCGCGACGCGTGCAGTTGACCGCGAGATTAAGCGGTCTCGTGAGTTCTTAGCCTGACTCGCCCCAAACTATAGATAGATCTTAAAAAAATAAAAGGCCCGATGGCCATTTGAAAAATACCCTAGAATGGTAGAATTGTTACTCACTTGCAACGAAACTGAAAGGATTATAAATAAAGTGTTCGTAAAACAATTTGTATTTTGAGAACTAGGTATACATGCAACGTTTTCTACATACGGAAGCTAATGTAATACGTAATCATAGACCATACTTTTGATATATAAGAATACGCAGACAAAGAAGATGTTTTCAGACAAATGAAAAATGGGGTCAAAAAAAACTTAAGTCCTTCACAAAAAAAATTCTGTGTTTGTGGAGTTTTGTAAACATAGATTTAAACCTTAGATGTGCCAATCACTTTGAAACGATCTGCTATCGCTGCATGTCTGTAGTGTTAACAATAAGAGTAAAATAATTATTCAGCTGCTTTTGTTCTTATTTGAATAAACTAATAGATACATATAGAAGGCATATCTAATGATTTAAATCTATGCTTTCAGCACACTAATGGCCTACCGCAAGGCGCACCTGCCAAGCTTTGTCAAGAAATGGGGTGTCAAGTTATCCTTCATGTCACCTTTCCTGAAGGCCTCAGCCAATGCCCTGATGGAGGTCCCTGTCGTCAATGCCGTTATCATCGGAGACGACATTATATATAAGTAGGTGACGTTGTTTCAGCCAAATAATGAATTTCCGAAAGGTGCACCTGAAGGCGTTTCAAACAAAACACAAGGTGAAGCTGTCCCTGATGTCTCCGTTTCTGAAAGCGACGGCCATCGCACTGGTTGATCAGCCTGTCGTCAATGCTCACATTGAAAACCAAGATATAATTTACAGGTACGCTTAAGCCTAAGTATTAATACGTGATATTTGTATATTAATTTCATATCACTAATCAAAAGTACGGCAAATTAGACAAATTAGACAATACAAATACTGTTGACAAATTAGCTCCACATTTTTTCCCGGTGGGTCCCAAACTAGGCTGCGCCTGTATTTTGGGCACCCAGATAGTGCAACGATTTATTACAATGGTCTTAGAGCTGACCGCGTTGTACAGAAACAGGTAATGACTAATAAATTAATGGAATCAGTAATAAAAAGTAAGTAAAGTTACGGCTGGTCTAGTCGAGAGAACGGCGCCTGCCGATACGCACCACTATCTTTTCGAAAGTCATGTGCGTAATGGCGCTTACTTAAAAACGGTAACTTAAAAACGCTGAAGGAAAACACCGACATGTACCTAGAATCTTTCGTAGTCATGTCTCATCCATCAATCTGCACTGGGCCAGCGTGATGGATTATGGCCAACTCTCGCCTTGCGAGAGAAGGCCTTCTCTCGGGGCCTGGGACGTCCCAGCAATGAGAACATTTAGTGGTATATTTATGTATGTATGTAAACAAAAGTAGTTCCACTTTATAGTGCCAGGACTCGGTGCTTTCTCTCGCAAATAGAGCGTCAAGACCATACCCGCGGGTCTACCGCCGAACGAAAACTGTCTTAGCTTTGATATCGCTCTCTCTTTTCTTTTCACCTGAAATGATAGAGACAGCAATAGCAAAGCCATAACCGATTTAGTTAGGCGGTAGAGGAGCCGATTGCTACACTGGCGCGCGCGTTCGCTTGCAAAATTGGTAAAGTTGGTCTCAGCTCCGATATAGTTTGGAGCAAATCTGATTACACAGGTACCCTAAGGTAAAAATAATGTTTCATAAAAGTACTCGCGGATGTTTGGCCGCTATAGGAAATGGCGCCACTAGTACATACAAAGAAAACCAAAAAAAAACTTTGAGGGGCCATAACTCAGCTCCGGTATAGTTTGCAGCAAATCTGATTGCATAGGTACCTTTAAGTAAAAATAGTGTTTCATAAAAGTGCTTACGGATGTTTGGCCGCTATAGGAAATGGCGCCACTAGTACATACAAAGAAAACCAAAAAAAAACTTTGAGGGGCCATAACTCAGCTCCGATATAGTTTGCAGCAAATCTGATTACACAGGTACCTTAAGGTAATAATAATGTTTCATAAAAGTGCTCGCGGATGTTTGGCCGCTATAGGAAATGGCGCCACTAGTTCATTTAAGAAAATCCCAAAAAAAACTTTAAAAGGCCATAACTCAGCTCCGATATGACTTATAGCGAATCTGATTAAACGAATACAATTGTCGTAAGCTATTGTTTAAAAAAAGTGACAACAGATCTTGGGCCGCTAACGGAAATGGCGCCAATATATAAATAAAATATATTTAAAAATACCAAAAAAATAACTTTGAAAGGCCATAACTCAGCTCCGATATTACTTACAGCAAATCTGATTGCACAGATAGCATCAGCATCAGGGTATTTTATTGTTACAAGAAAGTTATAACGGATCGATGGCCGCTAAAATGAAAAAACGACGCCACTTGTCCATACAAAAAATCCAAAAAATAAATAACTTTGACAGGCCATAACTCAGCTCCGATATGACTTAGAGCAAATCCGATTGCATATATAGCATCAGAGAATTTTATTGTTACAAGAAAGTGATAACGGATCTCTGGCCGCTAAAAAAAAAATGTTTGTCTGTAAAGTCGGTTTACTGACGATAGAACGTGACAACGTCTTATGAAAATACTGATGGAATGGTGGCATTTTTCAAAAGAAAATTTTAATTTCATTTGTTTAATAGATTTGTATGTAAAAAGTAATCAGTAGAATTGAGTCATTTTCAATCAAAACAATGCAAAAAAGCTTTTAGATGCCGGGGATCGAACCCGGGGCATTTCACATGCAAAGCGAACGCTCTACCACTGAGCTACATCCCCGCTTGAACTACTGGTCGAAATAATTAATACAACTGTAACAAACATGCGGCGAGGTAACGACCGACGGTAACGGTACATGACGTCATGTTTTGTGGGCGTGCAGCCGGCTTCATCGAATTATAAGACGTTATCACGTCAAAAAACGACGCCACGGGCCCATACAAAAGTACCCAAACCCCTTTGGAACACAGCTAAATTATAGCCTCAAAAAACGTATAGGCAACTTTTTATCCCGGGAAAATAACGGGAACTACGCGGTTAAACCTGCGAGCGCTGTTTTATAGCACGTCTGTTGATTTTATAGCACGTCTGTTGATTTTATAGCACGTCTGTTGATTTGTGCAGGGACTATGTGGACATATCAGTTGCGGTGGCGACACCGCGAGGGTTGGTGGTGCCAGTACTACGCAACGTCGAGTCCATGGACTACCCGCAAATCGAGCTCACCATGGAGGGCCTTGCAGAGAAGGCGAGGAATGGTGAGGAACAACGCAACACTTATTAATAATTATCAATATCGACACGATGTAAGGTACTAGGCATTTTTTCTTTGTGCTATTGTTTTCTGTTCTAAACCAATTTCATCTACCCCTGTTCCGTGATTGGAGTCTGCGACCCGTCTATTGACAATATTTTAAATTGCAAAACTAATTCAATTACTACGTTACTGCGCTTGGCTTGGCAGAGTTTGCTCTTTGCCGGAACAAGCTCATAGCGACATCGCTTCATTAAGATGCCTAAGCTTCTTCATGATTCGTCTATGTCATTAATTCTAGAAATTTAAAAGGAGATAGTCATTTTATTAGAGTTTAGAGTGGCAACACATGTGCCTGATGGTAAGCAACAAGCCTGCCTTTTCTACAAGGCGCTCGTCACCCAGATATATAATTTAATTTATAACATATTTGCTCGTAAAGGGTCTCTTATTGGACCAATTTCTGTATCGTAATGTATCTTATTACGCACTAGTGCTGTAATGTGTAATGTAAAACGCACGGTTTCAAAATGCTCCGTCCACAGACTAGGTAGAGAGATATGTTCCGTCTAAAACGAACGGTACCTTTTTAAATCTTAGTAAAGAGTTTTTATGTCAGAAAAGTGTGGTCAACATTTTATGAATAAAATTAACTTTGAGAGGTAAAATATAATAAAGAATTATTAAATTCGTTAATTTAATTAATTTAGACCATAAATCACTTTAATTTTTCTGTAACAAAACACAAAAATATTAATTTACTTTATTATTAATGGCATACCGGCTGGTTCTGTGCCGTTGCTTAAAAAAAAAGGCGCCGATGCGCGCGCATTGCTAATCTGTGATCCATAGTGGTTACTTACTCTGTGCTGTGATCTGTGATCAAGTAAATATTATTGCGGGCGTTTTTTTTCGCTGTATTGTTTTTATTTGAAAATGTCGTCACAGTTTTGTTTATTTCCTCGCAAATATGTTATAAAACGTCGTATGACATACGTGCGCTTTGATAATTACAGCCTCTGCTGTAATTATCAACTTACCGCACTTATATCATAATGTACTATTATCTATATGCCCTGTAATTTCTCTGGAAACTTTATCCTTCAAACCTGGGTAGCGATTCTGAAACCATTCGGTTGCATCCGACACGGAATCTCATCTCTCGGTCTTTGTCTTATCTGCATGACAAAGACCGAGAGATGAGATTCCGTGTCGGATGCAACCGAATGGTTTCAGAATCGCTACCCTGAACACACAACACCTACTCTACTATAGTACTATATCAATCTGAATGCAAATTGCGTATCGGTAAATGTTTCTTGTGCATGTGCCACCAGGTAAACTGACTCCAGCGGACATGCAAGGTGGAACGTTCACGGTCAGCAATGGCGGCGTGTTCGGTTCCTTGCTGTCGATGCCCATCATCAACCTGCCGCAGTCTGCCATACTCGGCATGCATGCCATAATCCAACGACCTGTCGCGGTCAGTGGAAAGGTATGTGCAAGATGCTTCCTTAAGTCAGATGCAGAGGTATTGCCACGCCATCTACTATTACTGAAATAGAAAGTTCATAACAAAGTTCCGCTGAACACCTGGAGATCTACTGGTCTACTAAAATGTGTTTTATTATAGTACAAGTATTTTAAAATACTTCTGTGTATACGATATGTTTAGTTTTCTTTTGCTAAAAGAACAAATTGGTTATCTATGTAGTAACCTGATCGTGATAACGCAAGACGCAACATTTATATGTCAGTACGAAAAACAGTCTTGGCGTGAATTGATTCCTACGTGCTTAAATGATTGTTTGCCTCTGTGCTTCAATAATTATAGTTACAGCAAACGACACCTTAACGGGAAATTGAACTTACAAGGCAAAATAAATGGTACGTTCGTTCAGTTACAGCTGAACTGAAGCCCGGACTCCTCCTAGTGGAAGCCTCCACTAAAGATGACATGTTTTTTCCACAAAGGCGTCTCCATCAAAGCTGAACGAGGATGCGTACTAATATGAATATGAATAAGCCTGAGACTCCACTAAAGCGGGGGCAGATGTGCGATCGGAGACGAGATGTTTTTAACAACCCATAGAATTTCGTTATTCACACAACTCGAACTCATCTCCGCTCAGCTCCAATGGAGACCAGACCAATAAGTGGAGATGTATTATATTTGTAAGGCGCGATGAAAGCGGTGATGTGAGCTGTGCCACAGAATGCATCGCCAACGCGCAGCGAAGACGATAAATATGCGCAGGCGACGACGCGCGGCTTAAGGCACAGCTTCGGTGGAGTCACCCGAGCTGAAAAACGTCTCTTCTCGTCTCCGCTTCAATGGTGGTGTCTCACCCTTACCGTCGTTTATGAATATCAGCAACATCAGTCATGCTGATGACGTTTTGCCTCCCCAGGGAAGTGCTTAGTTGGTGGACAATTTTATTCACACACAACCATACACAACACCATGTGACTCCAAACTAAGCAAAGCTTGTACTATGGCGGCCAGATAGCTGATATAATACTTATATAGTTTTTAAATACATACTTATTATACATAGAAACACCCAGACACAGTGCAAACATTTGAATTCATCACACAAATATTTGCACTGGGCGGGAATCGAACCCACGACCTAAGCAAAGCTACTACTTACTAAGCCACGAGGCCAGTCAGGTCAGTCAGGCTTAGTAAACATACTTTAAACTTTTTTCCTTGAAATGGGTCTCTTCAAAATGGAATCGAACATTTATGGTTTTTGTGGCTATCACCCAGAGAAATAAAATGTTTTATCTCTTTTAGCCCAGTAGTTTCGCTGAAAACGTTGTCCTTCCAACCGGAGCTCAGTAATATTAGCAGTACCTACTGCTTCGCGGTAATTCAGGAAAAGTTGTAATACTTTCCCAGAGGACTCTGCAAAGATCCCACTAAGTACTTACTAGATCTATTTTCCCGCTGTTTCGTCACCATAAAATTTATGAAATGGATAATTCCATTAGGAACTCTATATTTTTTTGGATATTCCAGACTACTACTCGTTATGTACCTATGTAAATTTATTTTTATAGTATAGAGAGTGACAATACGAGCAGGACATTGTGCCTTATGGTAAGCAACATGACTGCCCATAACAGCACAGCGACACGCAGCTATTCGCAAATCATAACATAGCACCGCACTGCGCTCGACCCACAGGAGATTTACTTAAGGTATTGTATCTCCTCTTAGTCCAGTAATTTCTCTGGAAACATTGCCCTTCAAACCGGAACACTGTAATGTTTGCACACTACTTATTGGCGGCAGAATAACTTTACTGTCAATGATGAGGTTCTTCCCCAGGTGGACTCTGCAAAGAACCCTACTACAACAAAAATTAAATTCTGATTTTAAATTTATCTTCAAACTTTACCTTGATCCATTCAGTTCTAACGACATCGACACCCATGATGCATTCAAATTTAAAATATTAATAGGATTTCTATTTACGTAGACATTTATGATTTTGTTGCAGGTGGAAATCAGGCCTATGATGTATTTGGCGTTGTCATACGACCACAGGTTGATCGATGGCCGCGAAGCTGTCTTATTTTTACGAAAAATCAAAGCAGGAGTAGAGGACCCTACGTCTATTTTAGCCGGAATTTAAGTCAACATGCCGCGGTCGTATTACCTCTTAAATCATAATTTGAAATACATACAATTACAAAAAATATGTGGTTTTATTTTAAATTTTTAAATGTGTTTTTAAAAGTGTGTTTGAAGTGAAAACTTATTTTGGCGCTCCACATACAGATTTTCCGTGGGCTGTGAATTGAACTCAAGCGTCACGTTCGTAAATGAAAGAAATCTTCAGGTAAACTGATGATCTAGATGGCCATGGTCACGCCCTCCAGCTTCATCCGAGTAGATTCCAAAGTGAGCTATCAAATTCTGAGTTAAAAGTTTTCAGTTCTATCGGCAGTTCCTATGACTGCCAATTTTTTGAAGTGAAAACTTCTTTAGGCGCGCCTAGACAGATTTTTCGTGGGATGCAAATTGATTTCTAGCGTCACGCTCGGGTATGATAAGAAATCTTCGGGTAAACTCGGGACCTTGGCGATTGGGCATCTAGAAATGCGTCAGCCAATGGGAAATGCTGAAAGGGCGTGGCCGCGACATCATGGCATGGCCATCTAGAAATGCGTGAGCCAATGGGAAATGCTGACGCATTTCTAGATGGCCATGCCATGATGGCGAGGCCACGCCCTCCGGTTACACCTGTGCAGTTTCCAAGGTAAGCTATCAAATTCTAAGTTATAAGTTTTCACTTCTATCGGCAGTTCCTGCGACTGCCTTTTTTTTTTATAATACGTATAGTGTAGTACAGAGTGGCAAGACTCAGACCAACTATTCTAATGGGACGAGCATAGTTCTAACATACCCCTTTCGTGCCCTTATTAATGTCAAATAATTGTCAAAAATGGTTCACCGCAAGCTGAGACCGCAAGCTGAGACCGCAAGTGACCGCAAGTGACCACAAGTCATCCGCGTTGCGTAGATTGGTGTGTAGCATTTGTCTTAGTACAAACCTCAGACAAACAGAGGTTTCTTGCTCTTGTGTGAGTTAAAGTTTACAAATGTGTGAAAAGTAGTTCCCCCCGCGCCCCGCAAAAAAATGTGAAAAAATTTGTTGGTAAGCCAAATGTTAATGTCTTGCTTCCTCCTATGGTAAATAATCAAAGGTGGCAACGTGATGACGTGACGCATCTGTTCATAATAGCACAGTGTCACGCAGCTATTGGAACGTGAAGAGTCCGAATCAATACCTAGCACTGCACTCGTTACCCGATTTTTCTCCAAGCATTGTATTTTTTCTGAAAACATTGACCTTCAAAACAGAACTTCAGCGGCGTTTCTACATTTCTTATCAGTGTTATTAGTTTACTTGGCGGTAGAATAACTGGTGCAGTGTACTTCTCTAGACGGACTCTGCAAATAGTCCTACCACTAGGGAAATTAGTGCGAGTAGTATATCGGAAAAGTCATCGATATCAACCAATAGATGTGCCCTGAGCACCTCGAAATTGGTAATAAACTGCGTCTCTGTGTGTATCGTAAGTGGTTTACAAACAACAAACAACCAATCTACTTGACCCCTAAAATCGCTAGCGGCGAGATTTGCTGTGGTTCTACTTATTTTGGTTGTTGACTCGAATAGTGATAGGTATCATTAGGTATGTAAAAACGTCCGGCGTCCACCGCTTCCTGCAACCGACTAGAACGGAAAGAGTGTGCTCACTCTTCCTAACGATGACATGACTCAAAGTCAAAGTCAAAGTAACCCTTCTAAGTTGAAATAGCTGCGTAGCACTGTGCTTTTATGGGCAGGCGTGTTGCTTACCATCAGGCACATGTCTTGTTTGTCTTCGCACTCTAAAGGATGCACAAAAAAAATTGGTGGACAATTCACACGCAGCACCATCTGACCCCAAACTAAGCAAAGCTTGTACTATGGCAGCCAGATAGCTGATATAATACTTCATCATCATCATCAGCCGCAAGACGTCCACTGCTGAACATGGCCTCCGAGCATGGCTCTCTCCATAGCTCGCTGTGCGACTTTGAGCTTTGTTATGAGGCCCACAGTTAAGGACCACGTCTCAGTTTCATAAGCCATCACTGGCAACACGCACTGGTTAAAGACTTTTGTCTTTAAGCATTGGGGTATTATGGACTCAAAGATGTGCCGAAGTTTCCCAAACGCTGCCCATCCGAGTTGGATCCTTCGCTATACCTCTTTGTCGAAGTTAGATCTACCTAATTGGATCTTTTGTCCCAAGTATACGTATTCGTCAACAACTTCGGGTGTGGTATTCCCAACAATAACCGGTACAGGTGAGTTATGAACATTTGACATGACCTTCGTCTTGTCCATGTTCATCCTCAAACCAACCTGTTGGGATACTCTACTGAGGTCCCTGAGCATAGCACCGAGGTCCTCCAGCGACTCTGCCACAATGACTATGTCGTCGGCAAACCGAAGGTGAGTGGTGCATTCGCCGTTGATATTGATGCCATGTCCGTTCCAGTCCAGTAGCTTGAAAACATCTTCCAGCGCGGCAGTGAACAGTTTCGAAAATATAACATCTCCCTGTCTCACACCTTTCTGTAGCGGGATATGTTTTGTGCACTGATCCTGTAATCGGACAGACATTGTGGCTTTGTTGTAAATACACTTCAACACTTCGATATAGCAATAGTCGATGCGGCATCGCTGGAGAGACTGAAGCACTCCCCAGGTCTCGAAGGAATCGAAGGCTTTCTCATAGTCCACATACGCTATACATAGTGGCCGATTATACTCCTCGGTTTTCTGTATAATCTGCCGGAGCGTATGGATGTGGTCTATGGTACTATAGTCTTTTCGAAAACCGCCTTGTTCGGGTGGCTGAAAGTCGTCAAACCTGCGTGCGAGACGATTCGTGATTACCCTCGAAAACAACTTTTAAACGTGGCTCAGAAGTGAGATGGGTCTGTAGTTCTTCAACAGGGTGTTGGCACCTTTTTTGAAGAAGAGCACCACCACACTTTCGTCCCTTTGTTTCGCTTGTTCGTTTCTTCAATATACGAAGTATTGAAGCAGCGTATGTTGCGTCGCACCCAAGTAGAGATCTGTCTATTGAGCCGTCTGTATACCGACATGTCGACCGAAGACTGCAACCGCATATCTCGCCTAACTGCTATGAGATTGAGAGTATGATCGGAGAGCTTTCGGGTTCTATTTTGGCATCCGCTCTTATAAAATTTCCTGCCAACTGCATGAACAGTTTCCACCAGCCTGTCGTTTATTTCGTCCACCGTTACGCATTCATCTAAGGCTTCGAAGCGATTTTGAAGTTCGAGTTGAAAGTTATCGGGATCTTCGATTTGAGCATAATTTGGTCGGAGCGTGGACTTCATTAGACGTGATCTTTCGAACTCAATGTTTAGATTCAGCGTGCCTCTTACAATACGGTGATCGCTGCCGGTCTTGACATTGCTGACCACAGAGACATCGCTGAATATTTGCCGTTTAGTCCTCATAATGAAGTCGATCTAATTTTTTGTGGAACCATCTGGGCTAATCCAGGTCCATTTTTGTTGTGGCTGTTTCTTGAAAAAGGAGTCCATCATAAAGAGGCTCTCCCTTTCCAAAAAATCAGCTAGACGCTGCCCTGTTGGGTTCCGCTGCCCATATCTGAATTGTCCCACTCTCAACTCATCACCGCTACGTTTGCCCAGTTTCGCGTTGAAGTCTCCCATCACAACACTGTAAAATGTGTTGGCGAGACATGTATGGCTTTGGAGATGTCCTCATACATGGTCTCAATCTCTTCGTCGGGATGTGTCGAGGTCGGTGCGTATACCTGTATGACCTTCAATGAATACAGGTCGGTAATTTTAAGTACAAGGTACACAATCCTGCTCGACACACTCTCGATCATTATCTCGTTGTTGACGAGAGACTTGCGGACGATAAACCCGACACCCCCTTGGGGTTGTTGATCTCCCTCCCGGTAGTAGAACAAGTTGCCGGATTCGAGGGTTATCCTGTCCTCGCCCTGTCTACGGATTGCGGATAACCCTATGATATCCCAGCGCAACCTGTCCACTTCTTCTTCCAGCTCCACAATCTTGAACAACTGCACGAGGCTATCAATACCACTAACAATGACTTAAATACTTTACTGAATTGGAGCAGATCATTCGGCCTCAATGTGAATCCAAAAAAGACTCAAACAATAATTATAATTGGTAGTTCCCGAATGATCTCGAAAGTAGACTGGTTTCAACTTCCGCAGGTGGTCTTTGACGGTGTGGATATCCATATAAGTGAAGTGGTCAAAAACTTGGGAATCCATATGGACAGACAATTTTCTTGGGTGCCACAGCTAGCAGAAGTAAGTCGGAAGATATTCGCTTCAGCAAGTTCCTTAAGAAGACTGCGAAATTTTCTACGGAACACTACCAAAACTGCGCTTGTAAAATCTCTTATTTTCCCAATATTAGACTCCGCTGACGTTACCTATCTGGATCTTACCGAAAAGCAATTGGACAAGCTTGAACGTTTGCAAAACTTTTTCATACGGTTTATACCTATTTGCTTTACGCAAATATGATCACATTTCTGAATTTCGCCAAAAGCTCTAGTGGTTATCTATTCGCCTTCGCCGTAATGCTGTGAGCATTCCTCTCCTTACTTTACAAGATCCTTTTTCATCCTACCACTCCTTTTTACCTGAAGGAGAGGTTTAATTTTATTGAACCTAAATCTTGTCCCCTTCGCTCCACTCGCACTCTTAAACTTAAGTTTCCTTCTTCTACTGATACTACTAACCTTTCCTACACCAAATCATTCACTGCGCAGGCTGTTCTGCTGTGGAATGATCTTCCTCTGAATATAAGACAAGCTAAGTCTCTTCCTATCTTCAGTAATCTTGTATATGAACATTTTCTTTCCTCTTCGTAATTGGAACGTTTATTATGTAATGTATATAAATATGTATTAATTATTTATGTAATGTTTATGTGTATGTATTTGTGAATTTGAACTATGGTTATTTATATATGTATATTTACTTTTTTTCCAAAATATTATAGTATATGAATCACTATAATAAAGCTATGTTATAGTATATTCACGTGTTACTTATTATATTATATTAACACTACCTACAGCACACGATATGTTTAAAAACAAGTTCTTCCTAAGGTTGCCTGGAAGATATCGCTTTAAGCGATAAGGCCGCCCATTGCTCTGCAAGTTATTGAATCGTAAATTGTATCTATTAGTGTTAAATGTATTGTAAAATTGTGGATGTAATAAAGAATTATATTATTATTATTATCTTTTCGTCAGCCCTGAGCGTCCGTGCGTTATACGTTGCCAGGTCGAGTCGTTGGGTTTGGTGACGGGGCGTCTGCCGGGGATTCTTTGCACCCCATGCTCCACCGGAACCAAGGCTGCGGAACCAGCGCCTGGAATAGCGAAGCCGCCAGGAACGAGGGGCCGTTTCTTGTTTGTGTTATTCATAGGGGGGGGGTATTTGCCATAGTCACCACGCTTGGCAGACGGGTTGGTGACCGCGGAGCCAGCCCTTTGCACCGATGACGCCGCTGCTCGTCCTCGGTCTGGTCAATTTAGGACTGGCTTTTAAATGGTTATACCGCCATTGGTTCGGTCGTCAGAGCCTCGTTAGTTGGCAGCAGGGTGCACCACGCCCAGGAGAGGTTGACATTTGAGGAAGCTAGATGTTTAGCGCTTCCCCCTTACACCCCTTATAATAACTTAAATAGTTACAATACTTAATACATAAACTTAACTTCGTTAAAAGTTAAATCGTTACATTTCGTAAAAATTAACGGAAGTTAACGTTAATCGTTAATCCGTTAATATGCGTATTGGATTTTTATATCGTTGCGTTAGTGAAATTATAAAACCTGTTGGTTTAGGTCCTGGAAGTTAACAGGTTAGGAAAAAACCAAATACTTCTAGAGTTTAATTTTATTATTGAAGTGAAAACTTCTTTAGGCGCGCCGAGACAGATTTTTCGTGGGCTGTGAATTGAATTCTAGCGTCACGCTCGGGTATGATAAGAAATCTTCGGGTAAACTCGGGACCATGGCTATTGGCCATCTAGAAATGCGTCAGCCAATGGGAAATGCTGAAAGGGCGTGGCCTGGCCATCATGGCATGGCCATCTAGAAATATCAGCTAGGAAATGCTGCTGCTTTTCTAGATGGCCATGCCATGATGACCAGGCCACGCCCTCCGTTTACACCCGTGTAGTTTCCAAGGTAAGCTATCAAATTCTGAGTTATAAGTTTTCACTTCTATCGGCAGTTTCTATGACTGCCAAAGGAGACGGCTCATTTCTGCCCCAAGTCGTTTCAAGTTTAGGTACTTAATTATCCCCGGAGACCTAAACAAGTTATTTAATTAAAATAACATATAATTAAATAATTCAAACTGTACATTCAATACTAACCTGCCAAGCGGGGATTGCAAATTGGTGATTAAAAAGTACCTTATGACTATGTATAAGTAATTTTGTATTAAGGTACTGTAGTTCCATAAAACCAAACTAGATGGCGTTGTATGGCGTTAAAACATGCTAGCGAAGTTTATGTGAATTTAAATAAGCCTGTTAAGGTTTAGTTCGTGGTTTGTCTTCGGGTGAGTACCCAATAAATAAGTACTACGGTGAACACTCCTTTAATTTGTACCTATGTGTACTATGTCAAAGTCAGCCTTATATTTCTCATTTAAGTTTTAAGTTCAGTTGAATTTTACGTACAGTAAAAATTCGATCGAAACTCACACAACACATGGAATTTTTTTATTTTTCCAAAGGTTTTGTAATTTTTTTGTGGTTTGGCCGAATCTCCGATCCTTCTCTTTGTTGAGTCGACATTATTCTGAGCACAGTACGTCGCAAAGTAATGAATTTACTACCTTCTTTTAGTAGTAAGTACATAATCACGTTCTTGATTACCTACTTGCGGCGTTATTTTTTTTTCAATGTTTTAGTTGATATCTTTTAAACCCCGCTAAGCAGGATAAAAACATAAACGTTTCCTCAATATATATTAAAAATCCTATACAATGATCCAATTTTGGTCAAGTCTCTTGCACTTTTTCTGTGGGGCAAATGCCCATGGAAAATGGGCCGTCTCCTTTTTTTATTTAATTTAATTTAATGTGTAATTTATTCGTCGGGCATAATGCGCATAGGTATCTATTTCCCCTCATGAACATTTACATGTCGAAGTTCTCGTCTGAAAGCGAGGCTCGCTTTGGTGTTAAAATGTCTTTACCCGTGGATAGCAGACGTTCAACTGCAGCGTTTGAGGGCTGTTTTCCAAATTTCAACCCAATCCTTTCCCGTTCCCAGACGGTCTGACGTGATGAAACAACAAACATTACAACATCCGAAAATTGCCATCTATATATATAAAAGCGAAAGGTCACTCATCAAGGAATCTCGGAAATTACAAATGCTAGGAATTTGAAATTTTGCATGGAGGTCTCTTTTAGTACGTAGACGCTCGCTAAGACGGGGTTTTGGGAAATTCAACCCCTAAGAGGGTGAAACAAGGGATGAACGGTTGTATGAAAATTCGAGATTTTCAAAGTTATACAATTTTGTATCTAGTATATATATATACTTGACACGAAGTAATTAAATGTTTGTTTATCAATTTTGTAATTTCGAACTGTACGGGGTTGATATCGGGGTTGAAATAGGGGGTGAATGTCAATATGGATGTTCCCAACCGTTGAAGATAAAACCATGAAACTCTGTATATAGACACTTGAGACGAAGAAAATGAATGTTGGTTCTGGCAATTTTGTAATTTCGAACTGTACGGGGGTCAAATTGGGGTTGAAATGGGGGATGAATGTCAACATGGAAGATCCCAACCGTTGAAGATAAAGCTATGAAACTCTGAATATAGACACTTGACACGAAGCAAACGAATGTTTGTTTGTTCTAGCAATTTTGTAATTTCGAACTGAACGGGGGTGAAATTGGGGTTGAAATAAGGGATGATTGGCAACATGGAATATCCAAACCATTGGAGATAAAACCCTGAAACTCTGAATACTGACACGAAGCAAACGAATATTTGTTCTAGCAGTTTTGTAATATCGAACTGTGTGGTGAAATTGTGATTGAAATGGGGGATGAAAGTATAGCCACACCTAAACAACTGATTTTGATGAAATTGTTTTATTATAAGCAGTTTTTAGTAACCATAAATAATGTGTTATAAAAATAGGGAAGTACTGCCTGAGTTACATTAGTATTTATTTCGCGCGGACGAAGTTGCGGGTAACAGCTAGTTTATAATATTAGTAAGATGTTAAACACTGGAATTTTCATTGTATACCTCCATTTGCTCGTGGACTGGCCTCGTGGCTTAGTTGGTAGTAGCTCTGCCTACGAAGCCGAGGGTCGTGGGTTCGATTCCCACCCAGTGCAAATATTTGTGTGATGAATTCAAATGTTTGCACTGTGTCTGGGTGTTTCTATGTATAATAAGTATGTATTTAAAACTAATATAAGTATAATATCTGCTATCTGGCCGCCATCATACAAGCTTTGCTTAGTTTGGGGTCAGATGGTGTTGTGTGTAAATTGTCCACCAATATTTATATTTATTTATTTCTTCATTCTTATACATTGATTTGTTCATTTTATTTAACTTTTCTTTGGTTAGTTAAAATGAACTACCACCGTTTTTATTAAAAGAAAGTTACAATACAGATAAACGATCCAAAAAGTATGATTGAATTTATCGGGGAGTTCCCCACTAGCTATGGATTATTATAATCTACTTGGTTTACTAGGGATGTGTGAAATATTCAACTAAATTGTAAACGTCAGTCAAATTCGAGTTTGTCTATGCTCAAATTTTCAGCCAAAAAGAAACGAGATTATCGGAAATATGACTTATGATACCAAAATTATATTTGTTTTCATATAACGTCAACCGATCATGCCACAGGCTAAAATGACGCCTCAATCCTGCCAAAATTGCAGGAACCCGCCACATAATTATGGTCACACTGCGCCCAGCACTTTTCGTTTCATACTTGTCTGAACCTGTTTTTTGCGCCGCGCCGAGGTGCCGTGCGGTAAATAGTAAGCATTGGATTAACGATTAACGGACTTCTGCATAATTAACGGAAGTTAACATGTCCGTTAACATTTTTAAAAGTTAACTTAAAAGTTAATCCGTTAATCAAAATGTTAACTTCGTTAATTAACGATTAACGGATTAACGAGTTAATGCCCAGCTATGGTTATTATACATACTTATAAACACCCATATACAGAACAAATATTTGTATTAATCACACGAATATTTGTACTGGGTAGGAATCGAACACACTAGGTACCCTCGACTTCGCAGGCAGACTTACTACCAACTAAGCCACAAGGCCGAGGGTTCGCTTCCCACCCTGTGCAAATGTTTGTGTGATGAATACAAATATTTGTACTGTGCCTGGGTGTGTTCTATGTACTTATAATACGTATGTAATTAAAATTATAAACGTATTATATTAGTGTTATCAATTGAGTAAAAGTAAACCAATTAAATAAATGTAAGAGTTTATATCGACAACTGTTAGATTTTTCTCATATAAAATTTCACAACGGAATGCGCTTCAACGGCTTAGCTCCATCTACTTATAGCGCCAACCCCTCTATAACTCTTTTGAGATGGCGGGTAGAGCGAAAGGTATCCCACCGGCGCCCTCTACACTAAATGACACATATTTAGACTCAAATCCCAGTATTAAAAATAATACTATAATGAAATACACGGCAAACAAAATACAGGTGATAACATTAGCTATCTGGCTCCCATACTGCCCCCGATATATATAAGTATGTTTTTAACAATTTTACTGATTTTGAGCTCGTTGTGAATTTATGTACCTTCACTTTAAATTTTTGGTCTAAACAGACACCGTTTTTCTATATTAGTGATGCGTGTTTTTCTTAGAATTTAGACTTGACTTTCTATTTGACAGTTTGGAGCGAATCGGCGCTAGCGAATAAGGGATTTATACGTCACTTCCGGGATGAGCAAATCGCCACTAGCGAATAAAATAATTACGCGTCACCGTTATATTTTTATTTTAGAACCGTAAGACCTACGTAAGGATCAAAATACTAAAATAGAATCTAAATAGATCTTCGTTCCAAAACACACGTTTAAAGGTAGCGGTTCGCGCCGCGACCGCGACGCGAGACCGCGACCGGAGACCGAGACCGGAGACCGCGACAGGCACTTGACATTATGGAATTGTATGGGCGCCAGTTCACGCCACGACCGCGACCGCGACCTGTCTCGGTCTCGGCGCGAACTAGCGCCCATACAATTCCATAGTGTCAAGTGCCTGTCGCGGTCTCCGGTCTCCTGTCGCGGTCTCCGCGCGAACTTGTACCTTAACCTGTCAATCGGCATATGGGCAAACTATTTTCTGATCTGTGATATGGGCCCATATGGGCTCGGCGCCGGAAATGACTCGTCATATAAAAAAAATTGAGTCTACAAGAATTTCGAGGTTTGTTTTGAAGGTCATCTAAACATTTTTGCGGCAGCAGTGTAACAAAAAAAAATGGCAGTCATAGGAACTGTCGATAGAAGTGAAAACTTATAAGTAACTCCGAATTTGATAGCTTACTTTGAAAACTACACGGGTGTAACCGGAGGGCGTGGCCTGGCCATCATGGCATGGCCATCTAGAAATGCGTCAGCATTTCCAATTGGCTTACGCATTTCTAGATGGCCATGTCATGACGCCCTTTCAGCGTTTCCCATTAGCTGACGTATTTCTAGACGGCCAATGGCCAAAGTCCCGAGTTTACCCGAAGATTTCTTATCATACCGAGCGTGACGCTAGAATTCAATTCACAGCCCACGAAAAAACCTGTCTAGGCGCGCCAAAAGAAGTTTTCACTTCAAAAATTGAAAGTCAGAGGAATTGCCGATAAAAGTGAAAACTTATAACTCAGAATTTGACAGCTTACTTTGGAAACTACGCGGGTGTAACCGGAGGGTGTGGCCTGGTCATCATGGCATGACCATCTAGAAATGCGTCAGTATTTCCCATTGGCTGACGCATTTCTAGATGGCCATGCCAATATGGCCAGACCACGCCCTTTCAGCATTTTCCATTGGCTGACCCATTTTTAGATGGCCAATGGCTATGGTCCCGAGTTTACCCGAAGATTTCTTGTCATACCCGAGCGTGACGACTTCAATTCACAGCCCACGAAAAATCTGTCAAGGCGCGCCAAAAGAAGTTTTTACTTCAAAAATGACACGGATCCCGTGCCATACAAAATACAACAAAAACTCACGTATGCCGTGTCCTCCGCAACGAATCGGGTAAGTAGGGAAAGTAAAAAAATGTGTGAAACGCATTCAAGCACTATAAACTCAGCGCCATCTTTTTTTTTTAACTTCTATAGGTTTACACTTGACCGCCATCTCGCCTGATGTTAAACGATGATGCGGTCTAGGATGGAACGGAACCCAAAGGTGCGAACAGTACTCCATACAGGAGCGAACCTGTGCTTGATATAATGTAAGCAACTGTTCAGAATTTAACATCATCATCTATTCGGCTGTCCCAAAAATAAACACAGTAAATACCAAAAACATTTTTTTAGAGTAGGACGAAAAAACACATATTCGACATGCCGTTCGAGATTATATGATATTCTGCGAAAGTAATTATTGAATGTTATAGATAAGATGAAGGCCTGTATGTTTTCATATTTATATATCATTTTAATACCTCTGTGCATTTTTTATGAGACTTACTAACATTCAAATGGTTATTTTAACCTATCTAACCCTTAACTACCAAAAATAAACACAGTATCGACCCTTACCAGGTTTTTGAATTAGGTTTTCAAAATGATTTTTGCATATATATAATGGCATGGATCTTTGCATATATAGTGTAAAAACATAGTTAACATCATTATTAAAAATAGAAAAACAACAAAAAAAAAATTTGGCAGTCATAGGAACTGCCGATAGAAGTGAAAACTTTTAACTCAGAATTTGATAGCTTACTTTGGAAACTACACGGGTGTACCGGAAGGCGTGGCCTGACCATCATGGCATGGCCATCTAGAAATGCGTTAGCATTTCCCATTGGCTCACGCGTTTCTAGATGGTCATGCCGTGATGGTTAGGCCACGCCCTTTCAGCATTTCCCATTGGCTGACGCATTTCTAGATGGCCAATGGCCGTAGCCCCGAGTTTACCCGAAGATTTCTTATCATACCCGAGCGTGACGCTAGAATTCAATTCACAGCCCACGAAAAATCTGTCTAAACGCGCCTGCGCGCCAAAAGAAGTTATCACTTCAAAATACTTGGGAGGTGTCAAGGGACATTTTGATGGAACGAAGTTGTACAAAATATTGCAACTCTTTACTGTTTCTGTTGCCCTGGTACTGGTATCTAGGGGCAAACGCAACTCTTTTATATTTCTGTTGTCCTGGTATCTGGAGATAAACGCTGGGCTGTTGGAGGTAGGTAATCGAAACTCTTTACTGTTTCTGTTGCCCTGGTACCTACCTGGCCGTTTTTACCGAGTTTACCCGAAAATTTCTTATCATATCCGAGCGTGACGATTGATGAATCCATTTCACAGCCCACGAAAATTCTGTCTAAAGCGCGCCTAAAGAAGTTTTCACTTCAAAAATGTGATGTAATCGTTGGTACTTACTGGCACTATTGGATGATAAAACTCAGAAATATAATGCTCCGCAATTTTAATTGGTCCTTCATAAATGGCAATAAAGTCAGCAGTGTTAGAGTTACTTCATGTATTTGCTTGAAAAGTTGCATTTTATGCAGCTAAAAGTTATCGTTGGACGAAAAATAGCTTACTTTAAATTGAAGGGTTTTTTACAAAAACTGCATAACTTTTATGATCATAATTGTTCAGTAGACATAAAAAATCTATACTAGTTCAAAATAGTACTTTCTTAGGTACCATTTTTTGATAATATTGGTTGTCATATGGTATATTATGCAAAATATAGTAAATTAAATATATTTCTATTACTATTCTTTAATAAAATGCAATGAAACAAGCTATAATTATGTAGTTTTTGCAAAAAATAAGCATTTAAGTTGTTTTTGTTAAAAACAAAATTAGTTTGTTGCTGTTAGAAGTCTGCATATTTACAAATTATATTTAAAATAAAATCATATACCTACTTAATTTAAGGAATTTGAATAAAAAATGGATTACTAGTTTTCATTTATTTTATTTTCTACCCAACTAATCTAAATAACATTAATCAGCCTCATTCTTCTTCACTCTCATCTATTCTTACTCTTCTCCGCTGCTATTGTCTTCATTATCTATTTCTATCTCACCACAAGTGGCAGATTCTTCTTCAGTTATACTTCCTTCTACTGAATTCAAAATACTGTCATAAAAAGACATTTTTGATGGGTCGCTTAAAAATTTTTTGAGCCTATTTAAATCTGCAACTTTATTTGGATTTAGTTGTAGTTTCTGTTTGTACAATGGCACAAAAGTGGCTTCTGTAGGAAGAGCTTTCTTATTTCGAACTTTTATTGTGGTCCATCCTCCTGTAAAGTTATATTTGACAAACACAAAATGAGGAAATTCTTTTTCAATTTTCAACATCCGAACATTTTTTATTTTCATAGCAGGTTTGCTTTGTTTTAGAAAATAAGGCTCTAGAAACTTTTTTATATCATAAAACATGTCATGTCTTATTCTTTTAACTTCAAATGCAGAGGGATGTTTGCGTGCAGAACCTATTATAGCATCCCACTCATCTGCAGTCTCTACTGTGCGTATTTTCTTTAAATTACCAATCAGAGAAAAATCTTGATCGTTTGGGAGGTACGAGTGGCCACGAATCGGAAAAATATATTTAACTGACTTAAATAGTCCCAGAATATGAACTAAAGCATACAAAAAGTAAACCATGACATAGTTCTTATTTTGTCCTGGACATCCATCACTAAACAGCACTAAATGTTCATTATTAGTATCATGCTCAATAAAATATTTCAACAGTAGTGATGTAACATCATTCTGACCTTTTTTACCTTCAGTTTCGAGGTAGCTGTTCATACATACATTACTAGTTCCTAAGTCATGAATACCAAAAACAAAGTTCCACAGCTGCCATGCATAAAATACATCACCTGTTCTTATATGTGGCAAAGGTAAGTTTTGCATGAAGTCAAAACTGAGGCACATACATTGCCCTTGTTGTGCTTTTAGTTTTTGTTGTTTTTTTATCTCATGAAATTTAGCAGCTTTAGCTAAATGTAATTTATGCTCTGTTTCTAGAAGTCTGACAGTTTCAGGCAGAGCAGCACTTTTAATCTTAAGTTTGTAGGAATCGCAAACTGCACAGGTATCAGTTCTAGGCAGACCGAACTTGATATTGAATTCTTTCTTGAAAACTGACCAGTACACTATAAAACTGACGTTAATTCGGTACATGTTCAAGAACATATTATGCTATTCTGTAACTGTTAGTTCCTCAGGCAAATAAAAAGTGTTTGGATTATCACGGCGAGAATAGTGAGATTGCCGAGCCGGAAATGATGAAATGTGACAACGTATTAAACTGAGAATACATTCTGGAGTCTTTCGTGCTCGGTTTTCTGTGTGTATACCTCGTTTGTCTCTTGGAGATGGAACGTTTGCTGCCATAAGATCTTGTAGTCGCCTAATACGCCCAACTGTTACACCATGAATATTGCAGAACGCAGTCAAACACACATTAGTCTCATCAAGTCCTGTGCGTATTTTGTATTTAAAAGAAGACATCCTGAATCTTTGTGGATTGTTAACAGTGTGTCTTGCTGCCGGAGAAGCTGACATCAAGCCCATTAAGTATGCGTCCTGTTCGTTTTTGGTCCCTATTGCATTGAAGTTCAATAATGTAAGTACTTTCTCTTTGAGTAGTGTTGACTTTCGTATAGCACTTGTATCTCTTGCATCTGTAAAGGAAGAAAACGTTTGATGACTCAATAAAAACACTATAAAATAACAAAAAACACTTTGACATAGCAAACTATTGCCAAGACATACCCGCAATCAGGACCTGTTTTTCGAGCTGGAACATGTTTGTTCATATGATTTATATGTTGAATTTAACATCATCATCTATTCGGCTGTCCCAAAAATAAACACAGTAAATACCAAAAACATTTTTTAAGAGTAGGACGAAAAAACACATATTCGACATGCCGTTCGAGATTATATGATATTCTGCGAAAGTAATTATTGAATGTTATAGATAAGATGAAGGCCTGTATGTTTTCATATTTATATATCATTTTAATACCTCTGTGCATTTTTTATGAGACTTACTAACATTCAAATGGTTATTTTAACCTATCTAACCCTTAACTACCAAAAATAAACACAGTATCGACCCTTACCAGGTTTTTGAATTAGGTTTTCAAAATGATTTTTGCATATATATAATGGCATGGATCTTTGCATATATAGTGTAAAAACATAGTTAACATCATTATTAAAAATAGAAAAACAACAAAAAAAAAATTTGGCAGTCATAGGAACTGCCGATAGAAGTGAAAACTTTTAACTCAGAATTTGATAGCTTACTTTGGAAACTACACGGGTGTACCGGAAGGCGTGGCCTGACCATCATGGCATGGCCATCTAGAAATGCGTTAGCATTTCCCATTGGCTCACGCGTTTCTAGATGGTCATGCCGTGATGGTTAGGCCACGCCCTTTCAGCATTTCCCATTGGCTGACGCATTTCTAGATGGCCAATGGCCGTAGCCCCGAGTTTACCCGAAGATTTCTTATCATACCCGAGCGTGACGCTAGAATTCAATTCACAGCCCACGAAAAATCTGTCTAAACGCGCCTGCGCGCCAAAAGAAGTTATCACTTCAAAATACTTGGGAGGTGTCAAGGGACATTTTGATGGAACGAAGTTGTACAAAATATTGCAACTCTTTACTGTTTCTGTTGCCCTGGTACTGGTATCTAGGGGCAAACGCAACTCTTTTATATTTCTGTTGTCCTGGTATCTGGAGATAAACGCTGGGCTGTTGGAGGTAGGTAATCGAAACTCTTTACTGTTTCTGTTGCCCTGGTACCTACCTGGCCGTTTTTACCGAGTTTACCCGAAAATTTCTTATCATATCCGAGCGTGACGATTGATGAATCCATTTCACAGCCCACGAAAATTCTGTCTAAAGCGCGCCTAAAGAAGTTTTCACTTCAAAAATGTGATGTAATCGTTGGTACTTACTGGCACTATTGGATGATAAAACTCAGAAATATAATGCTCCGCAATTTTAATTGGTCCTTCATAAATGGCAATAAAGTCAGCAGTGTTAGAGTTACTTCATGTATTTGCTTGAAAAGTTGCATTTTATGCAGCTAAAAGTTATCGTTGGACGAAAAATAGCTTACTTTAAATTGAAGGGTTTTTTACAAAAACTGCATAACTTTTATGATCATAATTGTTCAGTAGACATAAAAAATCTATACTAGTTCAAAATAGTACTTTCTTAGGTACCATTTTTTGATAATATTGGTTGTCATATGGTATATTATGCAAAATATAGTAAATTAAATATATTTCTATTACTATTCTTTAATAAAATGCAATGAAACAAGCTATAATTATGTAGTTTTTGCAAAAAATAAGCATTTAAGTTGTTTTTGTTAAAAACAAAATTAGTTTGTTGCTGTTAGAAGTCTGCATATTTACAAATTATATTTAAAATAAAATCATATACCTACTTAATTTAAGGAATTTGAATAAAAAATGGATTACTAGTTTTCATTTATTTTATTTTCTACCCAACTAATCTAAATAACATTAATCAGCCTCATTCTTCTTCACTCTCATCTATTCTTACTCTTCTCCGCTGCTATTGTCTTCATTATCTATTTCTATCTCACCACAAGTGGCAGATTCTTCTTCAGTTATACTTCCTTCTACTGAATTCAAAATACTGTCATAAAAAGACATTTTTGATGGGTCGCTTAAAAATTTTTTGAGCCTATTTAAATCTGCAACTTTATTTGGATTTAGTTGTAGTTTCTGTTTGTACAATGGCACAAAAGTGGCTTCTGTAGGAAGAGCTTTCTTATTTCGAACTTTTATTGTGGTCCATCCTCCTGTAAAGTTATATTTGACAAACACAAAATGAGGAAATTCTTTTTCAATTTTCAACATCCGAACATTTTTTATTTTCATAGCAGGTTTGCTTTGTTTTAGAAAATAAGGCTCTAGAAACTTTTTTATATCATAAAACATGTCATGTCTTATTCTTTTAACTTCAAATGCAGAGGGATGTTTGCGTGCAGAACCTATTATAGCATCCCACTCATCTGCAGTCTCTACTGTGCGTATTTTCTTTAAATTACCAATCAGAGAAAAATCTTGATCGTTTGGGAGGTACGAGTGGCCACGAATCGGAAAAATATATTTAACTGACTTAAATAGTCCCAGAATATGAACTAAAGCATACAAAAAGTAAACCATGACATAGTTCTTATTTTGTCCTGGACATCCATCACTAAACAGCACTAAATGTTCATTATTAGTATCATGCTCAATAAAATATTTCAACAGTAGTGATGTAACATCATTCTGACCTTTTTTACCTTCAGTTTCGAGGTAGCTGTTCATACATACATTACTAGTTCCTAAGTCATGAATACCAAAAACAAAGTTCCACAGCTGCCATGCATAAAATACATCACCTGTTCTTATATGTGGCAAAGGTAAGTTTTGCATGAAGTCAAAACTGAGGCACATACATTGCCCTTGTTGTGCTTTTAGTTTTTGTTGTTTTTTTATCTCATGAAATTTAGCAGCTTTAGCTAAATGTAATTTATGCTCTGTTTCTAGAAGTCTGACAGTTTCAGGCAGAGCAGCACTTTTAATCTTAAGTTTGTAGGAATCGCAAACTGCACAGGTATCAGTTCTAGGCAGACCGAACTTGATATTGAATTCTTTCTTGAAAACTGACCAGTACACTATAAAACTGACGTTAATTCGGTACATGTTCAAGAACATATTATGCTATTCTGTAACTGTTAGTTCCTCAGGCAAATAAAAAGTGTTTGGATTATCACGGCGAGAATAGTGAGATTGCCGAGCCGGAAATGATGAAATGTGACAACGTATTAAACTGAGAATACATTCTGGAGTCTTTCGTGCTCGGTTTTCTGTGTGTATACCTCGTTTGTCTCTTGGAGATGGAACGTTTGCTGCCATAAGATCTTGTAGTCGCCTAATACGCCCAACTGTTACACCATGAATATTGCAGAACGCAGTCAAACACACATTAGTCTCATCAAGTCCTGTGCGTATTTTGTATTTAAAAGAAGACATCCTGAATCTTTGTGGATTGTTAACAGTGTGTCTTGCTGCCGGAGAAGCTGACATCAAGCCCATTAAGTATGCGTCCTGTTCGTTTTTGGTCCCTATTGCATTGAAGTTCAATAATGTAAGTACTTTCTCTTTGAGTAGTGTTGACTTTCGTATAGCACTTGTATCTCTTGCATCTGTAAAGGAAGAAAACGTTTGATGACTCAATAAAAACACTATAAAATAACAAAAAACACTTTGACATAGCAAACTATTGCCAAGACATACCCGCAATCAGGACCTGTTTTTCGAGCTGGAACATGTTTGTTCATATGATTTATATGTTCGAGACCTTTAACTTTCTTATTTTTAATGATATTTTCTTTCTTTTCCTTCCTTTTTCGCCTTTTATTTGCAGATTTTTCACCATCATTTCCCTCCGAGTCAGACATCTTTGACAGCTAAGTGTCAATATTTTTTTTTTACAAAAAGTACTAAACTGCGTTCGGATATGTTGTTTTTGCGAAAATTTGAAAAAGTTATGTAGTTTTTGTAAAACTCATCGTTTTTTCGAAGGCAATTCCGGCCATTTTAGTTGTTTTTGTAAAAAATTAAATATACAGTGCGATTCCTTTTTTTTCAAGGAATCCAGTGCTGCCAATAACATAAAACGATAAAAATTGTTAGTTAAGCAGTTTTTGTAAAAAACCCTTCAATTATAACTTTGAAATTGATCATCGCCAGAGTCTTTCCAGTAATAATCTCTAGTGAAATTCAGTGTAGCGATTCTGAAACCATACGGTTGCATCCGACACGGAATCTCATCTCTCGGTCTTTGTCATGCTAAACAGATAAGACAAAGACCGAGAGATGAGATTCCGTGTCGGATGCAACCGAATGGTTTCAGAATCGCTACACACAACAAATACAAATAATTACAAAAATATTTATTGCTGTTTGCAGGTAAGACAAGATATTACAAAACATTTTAAAACATTACCCATTTATTGCAAATTGTCTAGCAAAACAATTTGCATTGGTCTGAATTTATACAATGATAAAAATATGTATACCTATTAGTCAACTGATAAAAGTCTTCTTCTTTTCATCTCAAGTTTTTAATCGGTTGCGTTGTATCATAAGTACTTATCTTATCTGATTCTTCATCATATAAATCTCCTGTCACGATGTTTGTCCGCGATGGATTCCTAAACTACTTAACCGATTTTAAATTAAATTGGCACATCGTGAGCAGTCTGGTCCAACTTGAGAGATAAGATAGTTTTTATTTCGATTAATAGTCTTTAAATGACAAAATCCGAGCGCAGCCGGAATGGGCCGCTAGTAATCTATAAATTCTATTCGGTTGTGCTATGTAAGTGAGATATTTTCGGTGAGCACAACTACGCCAACGTCATGTGTTTCAGCAGGATGTTGTTTTGGAGTATGATCAGTATGCAGTTTGAATCCTAGGTCTAATAGGTCTTGCAGTAGCAGACCTTGCAGTTGACCCGTGTGTGCAATGTCAATGACAACTCACAAAGAGTCGTCACAATTACTTTCCACTTCAACTAACTTTGTGTAGCCGGTGTCCGTAACAATCGTAAACATTTTTATTTTCTGAACGCAGCTAAAAAATTTCGGCCATCTTGGTATAATTTTAAAAAACGGTAACACCTCGAATCAAATGTCATATCAAATCAAATGGATTCCGAGATATTGTTATTTATTCGGCGCGACATTGATCAAACTTGTTTCTCGGGAAAATCTCTGTGTTTTTTTCGTGGATAAAAGTCGATTTTGAATCTACTTGTGAAATTCTAAACTGTGCCTTCTACTGTGTTACCCAACATGCATTAATAGTGACAAAATGAGGCGAGGTCATCCTGGTGCTGGTGTTTGGCGAGGTGACCACCGAGCTTTCAGGCCTAGAGGAGGCGGGAATCAAAATTTCAGACCTGCTAGGCCTTTTGGACTCTTAGACCCACGAAGGTTAGTAATTGATCAAACCTTCGCTCTTATTTGTTTAACGACAATATTATCGCGCCATCGCTTACCTCTACCTAATCGCGACAGTAAAAATATACAAATGAATAAAAACATTGTCTCAGCATATTTGTAAATAGCTTATAATGTGTATCTTGGGACTTTTACTGCTGCGGCGTGGTTATAATTGTCTGTTTTGTTTATTCTAGGTTCGCGGCTCTCGGTCCGGGGCCTCGGC
This sequence comes from Ectropis crepuscularia, assembly GCA_963693475.1. NCBI lineage: Eukaryota > Metazoa > Arthropoda > Insecta > Lepidoptera > Geometridae > Ectropis > Ectropis crepuscularia. The sequence continues at coordinate 18,703,076 of OY856359.1, forward strand.
AATACAGAGGTCCCAGACCTTTCGCTCCACATCCGGGACGCCCCGACAATGTCTTACAGCCTGATATTCATGATAGAAATAAGTATAGATTGAACAATTTAACCCGATCCCAAGGTAGAGGGTATCACAATCAAGGGCAAAAACAATCTTACCACCATCCAAGGCAAAATATTGATCATGACAATTCATATAATGAATCAAATTATTACCAAAACCAGTACCATGTTAATAACATGGGGGATGTTGACCATCGCCACCAATCTCAGATGTTGCAGTGGGCCAATCCACCAGATTTTGACAACAATAAACAATACTATGATGATCATAGAAGTCCTCAGAAAACTCCTAGACATTATGATAAGGGTGAAGATTTACCCGACTACACAGGCCATCGGCCACCAGCGTCTGATCATTACAGCTCTACAACCGGCCCCAACAACAACAATTCGCAGTACTCGCACTCTGTTGATGATACTGTTGACATTATAAGAAAGAGATTGCAGAATAGAGACAAACAACAAAACTTTGATTCCTCCATAGACACTCAAAGTAATGTGCTGCAAGATGTAGATTTAAGAAAAAATACTACTGAAAATTATCAAAGTGCACTCCAAGCGCAACCCGTGAGGAAAAGGGTTCAGAGGCAAAAACAAGATATCAAAATGAATTGTGATCAAATGAAAAATAAAATTGTCAATCAACTTTTCAAGATGGACAAAACGAAGATTCACAAACTCATGGATGACCCTAGTTCATCAAACAAATTCGAATATGCTATCAGTAATTTGATAACTGAAGGGCATAACAGTTTAAACAGGCATTTGAGGTCTGCTGCCGAAAAATCTCTAAGGAGTTCTAGTACTTCGTTCATTCAAGACGATACCAACACCATTTATGAAGACACTTTCATGAAACAAATGCAAGGTGTCTTAGACCCTCAAGATACTATTTTGCTTGAAGATATTAAACCTATGGTCATGGCAGAACTCTGTAGAGTGCTCCAACTTGATGAGTATCCATTTGAAATGATGATGGAACAAAATATACATCTCCAAGGTACACAGGATCATGGTGCATATGATCAAGGAGTACAAAATTATGACAATGAGTTTACAAACTCTCAGTATGTTGATAATGGACAGTATTATGATCAGTTTTCTGAAGATATATCTTATCATGAGAATAATTCAACTGTAGTCAGGGGAAACAACACAGAAATAATACCTACAGACCTCAATGAACCCTACTGTGAAAGTGAAATTGAAACTAAGCCACTTTTCGAGAGGCGATCAGTTCATAAAGTACATGATAGTGACATGAGAAACAGCCCAGAAAATAGGCAACATAGACACAGCATTGATAGAAGCTTTGGATATTTGCCAGAGCAAAGGATTACAAATAGTCCAAAGAAAGAAATATCAGAAACACAATCAATACCCTTATTTAATACCAACCTTGATGAGCAGTCTGATGATGATGACCCATTTGCAGAATTAGACAATCAGTATCATGTTGCTGTAGATCATAACTTTATTGGAAAGGCGTCTCGAGCTGCAAGCCCAGCATTTTCCTATACAAGCAATAGTATGTCGCCTAGTGAGAGATATCAGCCAATATCAAACACTGAAATACCAACTCCTACAACATCCAACAAAATCAATAACAAAGTTGATCTCAAAGACAATATGACCCAAGTATCTGTGAAACTGAATCAATTGGCTAGCACTTGTAACAAAAGTAAAACAGATCAAAAGGTTAAGCCTAGTACTGAAATGAAAAAAGATCATGCTCTAGATCTAGGTCACGTCCTAGAGAAAGAAAATTTGACTGAAGTTTCCTCCCATCACGTAGGGATAAGTCAAGAAGAATCAAGTAAAAAGAAAGAAATGACCAAAAAACCAGATAAACACGAAAGTTCTGCGTCTACAAAATCTGTTTTGCAATCAAACACTCGCAAAAGATCGACTGACCAGAAACCAAGCCACCGAAAAGAAAAACGTAAAAAAAGGTCGCAATCAGAATGCCAAGAAGCGTCTAAATCTATCATGAACATGTTTTATATGAGTGAAACCAGTAAAGACTCGAATAACAAAGACTCTTCTAAATCTAACAAAGAATCTGTTTCTGTCACGAAAACTTACTCAGAGAAATATGTAAAACGGAAACAGACTCCAAATAAGGCAAAAGAAAAAGATTTGGAGGTTTCAAACACAGATGAGACGAAAAAATTAAGTAGTAATACACCCAGTCATTCCATTGTAAGTCCCAAAGACAATTATTTAGATGAAACTGCATCAAAATCTGATGCTAAAACAAAACTTAAACCAATAGATATATTTGGGGCACAGCCATCAAAAAAAGGAGCACCACATCAAGCACATAGAAACACGGCTACCACTCCTCAAATTGAGAGCCCAAATGACAATAAACCTAAGCTTATAGCTCCAGTCACAACATCTTTTGCTCGAAAATTATCAAAAAAACACACGGGGACTCAAGTGGTATTAAAAATGAGATCTAAAGAGTGCCAAACTTTAAAACTGAAAAGAGTTCCCAAAGTAACTCAGACAGATCCTGTGACTATCAAATCAAAAATAGTGGCAACTAATCCTCTCGAGAGGATGAAAGAAATTGATATGGAGATCCAGTTATTGCTTCAAGAGAAGTTTCAACTATACAATTCATTAGAGACTAAGGCAGCTACAGTACCTATGGATACAATACCTAGTTTGAGCATGAGAGTGTTCAAAGTAAATACGGATCAGGTTGAGGAAGCCAATGATGACACTGAAGATTCAATTGTTGATGATTTCGCGAACATGCCTGCTGAGGAATTAGAGCAGATTGCGTTAGAATCCATGGCCGATGAAAAGACAGATAGCTCTAAAACAAGAATTCCAGAAGGTTCCAGACAAAATGTTCCTGCCATATCGCCTAAGAAAACCCGCCGTTTTAAAGCGATGCACAAAACTACAACACCTGCAAATCCAGTACCTAAACAAGGTAAAAAAAGGGTGAAGGTGAAATCACCCAACATCTCACTAATTGAGCAAATAATTACAGATGATAGACCAATTGAGGACATAATTTCTCTGGATGCCTTAGAAACTACACCCATCAAGAGTAAAAAGATTAAAAGACCACCAAAGAAGAAAAGTTCCAAGAAACTTGAAAACAAGAAATCTTCTAAACTCCTGGATAAAATATCTTATTACAATATAAAAGAGTGTTGTGTTATGCTTGACCGGATTGATATTAATCAATATCTAAGAAATAAAGAATGTATGTCTACCAACTCTATGTATGAAGCAGCTAATGTTAGCATTAGTTCTCCAGACATTAGTGAAAATAAAGAGGAGTTACCTATTTATATCTCTGAAGACCAGGTAGTAATACAGTCACACGGACCTAGCATGGTGCAAGTGGTTGAAGAAGTTGTAAATGATCTACAATTTGACATGCTCGATGTCTCTGAAGACATAGTCATTGGAGATACCTGTGAGGTTAAAACCATAGACAAAGTCAAAGAGGCGATAAGCGAGGAGATAATCCTTGACAACAGTCAATCGTCTATGGAAGACGGGACGATAGAAACAGCGGGGAATGAGAATGAATGTAAAATGTATGACTACTCGAATGAAAATATGCGTCGTGATGCGATAACAGTGACGGGTAACGCTGATGCCGTGTTGGCGATTGAGGTAAGATTGACTAAATTGTATCTATGTTACTAATATTATATGTCATGTTTGTTGCTCAATCATTTTGGAATGTCTAAACGGATCAGGCTGAAATTTGAAACAGCTCAATCCCCACACAGTGCAAATATCTCTGTGATGAATACAAAAACATATTTGTACTGTGGCTGAGTGTTTTCTAAGTGTAGTAAGTACCTAGTATGTATTTAAAATATATAAGGATTATATCTGGCTCCCATAGTACAAGCTAAGTTTGGAGCTAGATGGTGTTGCGTGTGTAATGTCCACCAACATATATTATTTACTAGCAGCGCTGTTACCACGGTGTTACCCGCGTAGTTCCCCTTTCCCGTTGTTTTTCCAGTATAAAAAGTAGCCTATGTGTTCTTCCAGACTATAATACATATATCTGTGTTCCAAATTTCAGCCTGATCTGTTAATACGTTAGGATGTGATTGAGCAATAAACATCCATACATTGACATTTATAATATTAGTAGGATAGATACAGATAGAAACATACTCTACAATAGCACACAGGCTACTTTTTATCATGAGAAAATAACTGGAACGTGAACTGAGCGGATAAAATCGCGGGGCACTGCTAGTATAATTATAATCTAAATAAATTGGACACATGGACATTAAAGTAATGAATTACAATGATGTGCTTATTTATATTGTCAGGTAAATAGATTGGATAGTCATTATTAAGAAGTCATTAAGTGATGACTTTGATTATTTTGATGTACATGTATCATACAATTTATTTAGATTATAATCAAACTAATAAACTTATACTTAAGATAGAAAAGATCAAACTAATAACCAACCAACTAATAAGTAACCAACTTTAAAACCTTAAAAACTTGTGTATATTTTTTTGTGTATTGAAATTCTTATTACAATTATTTGCATTTGGGTATTTTACTTAACTAATTTTATAATATTTTACTCAGTTGTCCCCTAATGCAGTTTTCATTACATGATTTAATCCCCCCTGATATTCCTCGTCCCGTCCCACCTCCCTTAATTGCCTACTATCCCTTGTAGACACACCCCCTTTGTTTATATTTTACGTAATTATATTAAAAGAAATAGGATTAAATTGTAATATTTGTACTTGTGAATAGGTATTTTTATGTCAAATATGTGTGCATTATACATTTGAATATTAATTTGTGTATGTCTGTAAGTCAACCAATATTCACGAAAGTTGGCATTTATGTGCTATTTGGTGCAAATCGAGAGATAGGATAGTTTTTATTTCGATTAACCCGTCATGCGGCAGGGTACCCATATGGGCTCAGCACCGGATATGTCTCATCATGATATTTAAAAAAATAATAATTGAATCTCCCCTCAATTTGAACAAATTGAAGAGTTTTGAGGTTAGTTTTGACAAAACAAAACATAAGCATACATAAGTGAAGCTTTATCATCTAAACATTTTTGCGGCAGCAGAAAAAAAAACTTTGAACTAGTGAAATCAATTAATAGAATTTGTCGTAAAATAAGTCGCAACTGACAGATTAATGGTCTTTATTAAGCCAGAATGAGCTGCTAGTAGTATATACTTTTCCCACGCAATCCCAGTTCCAGTTGTTTTCCCATGATAAAAAGTAGCCTATATGCTACTCCCTACTATAAATCTGTGTCCTAAGTTTCAACCCGATCTGGTCCACACGTTCCGACGTGATTGAGCAACAAACATCCAAACCTTCGCATTTATAATATTAGTGGAATTACTAAAGTGCTTAATTCAGTCTGTCAACTTATAATATTTTTTATTTCTTTCCAGTGTATAGACAATGACTTCATAGCAGCGTGTTTGGATGGCAACGTGTACCACTTCAGTGGAGATGGGCAGCTGTTAAATACACTGAGAGGGACAAATCAGGCAGTGACCTGTTTGACGATAGTCAGGGAGAGGTACGGGACAACCGTGTACACGGGATCTTTGGACTCTAGGATGAGATACTACGATTTGGAGGTTGGTTTCAAATTTAATAGGGTACAATTCTCAAGAAAACTAATTAGTCCGTCAGTTAGATTGCTAAAAAATATTGTACACGTATTTTTTCTTTTGTTTCACATACAAAAAATTACGAAGATACAGTGCTTCGAAGTTTCGCGTGATGTCACTCGATTACGATTTTCACCCACGAGTGACGTCGCGACCCACCACTGTAGAAGTTTGATCTGCTAGATATCGGTCGATTTTTTAAATTTTGAAAAAACAAAAATATGTGTCCCATGTTTGTCCATGATCCAGCTGACGGACTAATTAGAATAGTGTAGTTTTGACCCAGGCCGATCCCCTTTTAGCCAATGCTAAATATTTAAGTGTTATGTTAATCATCTTTTTTTCATCTTATTTATTTAAAGGAATTTGGTTGATATTCTACTATGTAATTCCCGTAGTGTCTATTACTAAGTTAAATCAAACAAGGAAAGGCCAAAAATAGTTTAACATTAATAAAGAACAAGGCTGTAACCTCTCCAATCACGAACAAGTAAAGCTGCATCAGCAAACTGCAAAAAGGAATCCATTTTAACAGACACCTACTTTTAGAGGTGGATCCGTGCCGGTTTCTGACCATCTCGTCCTTTTGGGCGTTACTTTGACATCTACGTTTAACTCTGGTTTGTATGTCCAAGGCTAAATTAGCTGGCAAGAACTAGGTGCCTTCTCAAAGGTGCGAAGGTACTTCTAGTCTGTTACTCACGTGATATCAAGCACAAATTCGATACTTTGGAGAGTGTGCAACTAATCTGCACCCATCGTCGCACCAGGCAACATGGTGGTCAAGTGTAAACATATAACAGTTAAAAACCATATAAACAAGAGCGTAAGTGTAAACTAATAAACTATAAAAGATAAACAAAAAATTATAGTCATAGCAACTGCCGATAGAAATGAAAACCTATAACTCAGAATTTGATAGCTTACTTTATTTTATTAATTTATTTTTGGATACTACGCGGGTGAAGACGGAGGGCGTGGCCATGCTATTGGCCATCTAGAAATGCGTGAGTCAATGGCCATGGTCCCGAGTTTACCCGAAGATTTCTTATCATTCCCGAGCGTGACACTAGGATTCAATTCACAGCCCACAAAAAATCTATTTTTGGTGCACCAAAAGAAGATTTCACTTCAAAAAGCGTTGTCTTCTTTAAATGATGGTGAAACCAGCATGCTGCAACTCCGACGGAGGGCTAAATTTCAGACGCATTATCGTCAAATAATGAAGCTGGACCTTTAGCGGATTGCCCTTGTGGTTCAGTTGATAGGGACTCCTCACTGCCAACAGGCTCGCTAGTCGTTCTTTATGACGCGTATATATATTAATTATGTACATGTCTTTAGTTTTAACGGAGGTGTTCGTTTTCTTTAAAACTACAAGTTTAAAATGGGTGTTTCTATGTATAATAAGTATGTATTTAAAATTATATAAGTATTATATCAGCTATCCATATCATCCGCCATAGTACAAGCTTTGCTTAGTTTGGGGTCAGATGGTGTTGTGTGTGATGTCCACCAATATTTATTTATTTAAATATCCGGTTAGGAATTGAAAATAGATTTAAAAGACTGGACATAAATTGTGTTAATTATATTTCGTTTTCCAGAGTGGAATGGAGAAAGGGCCAGAGTGTAACGTACTGAGCCCCATACAGACCATGGATCGTGCATGGGACACCATATTCGTGGGCACCAGAACTGGATTTGTTCTGCAGTTCGAATGCAAGGTTTGTTTTTGTAACATTTTATAGATCGCCTTTTGTGCCCAAAATGTTTAAGCACAGGTTTAATTAATAACCTACAGTATAATAAAATGTATTGTGTTGTAAATCTGAAAAACATTGATAAATTTATATGCCATGGGCTAATCATCACCAATGACATTATCATAAATATTTTCATCATTAGAGCACCTAGGCCAGTGACATATATCCTCACTCAATCACGAATATCACGTAATAACAAACACGTACATGTACACATGAAAAAAATTGGCAAGGATGGGAACTGCCGATTGAAGTGAATACTTATAACTCAGAATTTTATAGCTTACTTTGGAAACTACGCGGGTGAAACCGGAGGGCGTGGCGATGAGCTTGGCCATCTAGAAATACGTTAGCTTTTCTAGATGCCTAATGGCCATGGTCCCGAATTTACCCGAAGATTTTGTATCATACCCGAGCGTGACGTTTGAATTCAATTCACAGCCCACGAAAAATATGTCTGTGGAGCGCCAAATGAAATTTCACTTCAAAAATACATTGCGGCCGGGATTCGAATCTACGAATCTACCATAGCCTCCTCGGTGTACATACATAACAGTACAGCTATTTGAACACGAAGAGTCCAAATCATTTACCTGGTACTGAACTGCTGGTTACGGCTGGTCTAGCAAGTTGCGGCTGGTCTAGTCTGGAGAACGGCGACTGCCGATCCGGAGACCCCGGGTTCAAACCCCACACGCACCACTCTCTTTTCGAAGTCATGTGCGTAATGCCGCTAACTTAAAACGGTGAAGGAAAACATCGTGAGGAAACCGACATGTACCTAGAATCTTTCGAAGTCATGTGTCATCCACCAACCCGCACTGGGCCAGTGTGGTGGATTATGCCCTTAACTCTCTTCTTGGGAGAGAAGGCCCCGAGTCCCAGCAGTGGGAACGTTTAGTGGGCTGTTGATGATGATGATGATGAACTGCGCTCTTCACCCAGAGATACAAGATGTATCTCTATGCTCGGTAATTTCTATGGAAACATTGACCTTCCAATTGGAACGCAGTGGTGTTTGCATATTATGCTTCGCGGTAGAATTATTGGCAAATGTGTGGTACTTCCCCAGGCGGACTCTCCAAAGACTCCTATCACTACAAGTTCACGGTAATCTGATAAATAACAAAATATACCTTCGACATCGACATAAACCATCAGATGTGCGAGCATCTTAAAACTGTTAATAAATTGTGTCTCTGTGTGTAGCTTAAGTGGTTTGCATACCACTAATCTACTTGACCCCTAGAATCGCTAGCGGCGAGGTATACTCTACTTATTTGGTTGTTGACAACGAATAGTGATAGTGCGCGCGCATGTTCGCAGCTCAATTAGCACTCGCCTTGAAGAAGATCGCCGGACGCGATCGAAACTCGAGTCGGACTGTTCCGACTATTTTATACGTGAGTTACCCGTGTATTTGTTTAAAATGTGTAATAACCACGTTAGTTTTCATACTAGAATAGTGATAGGTAAAAACGTCTGGCGTTAGCCGTTTCCTGCAACCGACTAGAACGGAAAGACCTCACTCGTCCCAACGATGACATAATTCCGTGCACCTGAAGTTTGGTGGGGCACATCCAAGGGCAAGTTGATACTTAAAAATTTTAATTTAAAAAAAATTAAGTTAAGATACCATTAATATATATTTTCAGAACAACATGGTGATACCAGTGAGCACAGTCAAGTTCTCCGAGCAGTCGATACTAGCGCTCCGAGCCATGAAGGAAGGCCCCCGGAAGGTGCTCCTGGTCGCGGCCCGGTCTGAAAACGTGGTGACGGTGAAGGACGCCCAGACGGGGCTGCTGTTGAGGACCCTGCAGGGACCCAAGATGACCGTGTACACGCTGCTCTATGAAGACGGGAAGGTGTACTGTGGAACTAGCAGCCATAATATACATATATTTGATTATACTGTGAGTATACGGCTTTTTACGGCTTTTTTGAAGTAAACAAATCTTTTGGCGCGCCACAACTGACAGATTTTTCGTGGCCACGAATAGAATTCTAGCGTGACGATCGGGAATGATAAGAAATCTTCGGGTAAACTCGGGACTATGGCCGTTGGCCGTCGAGAAATGCGTCAACATTTCTAGATGGTCATGCCCATGGCGACGCCCTCCGGTTGCACCCGCGTAGTTTCCAAAGTAAGCTATCTAATCTGAGTTATAAGTTTTCACTAGGGTACCGGACTGGGTCAAAAATACACCAATCGAATTAGTCCGTCAACTAGATCATGGAAAACTATGGGACACGTATTTTTTGTTTTTTTATCTAAATATAAAAAAATCGACAGAGATGTAGAACATCAAACTTCGAGAGGGTCGCGACGTGGATAAAAATAGTGCCTACGAGTGACGTCACGCGAAACTTCGAAGCACTGTATTTTCGTCATTTTTTGTTGAAGTGAAAACTTCTTTTGGCGCGGCACATACAGATTTTTCGTGGGCTGTGAATTGAATTCAGTGTCACGCTCGGGAATAATAAGAGATCTTCGGGTAAACGCGGGACCATGGCCATTGGCCATCTAGAAATGCGTCAGCATTTCCCATTGCCCCTAGAAAAGCGTCAGCATTTCCCATTGGCTACCTAGAAATAGCCATGCTTATAGTCACGTCCTCCGGTTTTACCCGCTTAGTTTCCAAAATAAGCTATCAAATTCTAAGTTATAAGTTTTCACTTCTATCTGCAGTTCCTATAACTGCCATTTTTTGTGAAACAAAAGAATACGTGTACAATTTTTTTAGCAATCTAACTGACGGATTAATTAGTTTTTTTTTTGAGGATTGTACCCTATTGTCCCCAAAGATTTATTTTTGTGTGTTTGTGTTCAGTCGGGCGGTCACCTGGGCTCGCACGAGGGCGGCAAGGGCGCCGTGTGTCTCCGTGCCAGTGGCGGTCTGGTGTTCGCGGGCTGCTACGACGGCTGCGTGTACGTGTACCGCGAGGGCGAGCCGCGGCCGCGTGCGCAACTGCGCGGGCCCGGCCTCATGCTGCTCTCGCTCGCCATACAGGGGACCAAGGTAACCTCGGCCGAGACACGAGGACACGGCCGAGACACTAGGATACAACCGACACCGAGACACGAGTATACAACCTCGGCCGAGACACTCATATATAACCTCGGCCGAGACACGAGGACACGACCGAGACACTAGGATACAACCGAGACCGAGACACGAGTATACGACCGAGACACTAGGATACAACCGAGACCGAGACACGAGGACACGACCGAGACACTAGGATACAACCGAGACCGAGACACGAGTATACAACCTCGGCCGAGACACTCATATATAACCTCGGCCGAGACACGAGGACACGACCGAGACACTAGGATACAACCGAGACCGAGACACGAGTATACGACCGAGACACTAGGATACAACCGAGACCGAGACACGAGGACACGACCGAGACACTAGGATACAACCGAGACCGAGACACGAGTATACAACCTCGGCCGAGACACTCATATATAACGTCGACCGAGACACTCAAATATACAACCTCGACCGAGACACTCAAACATACAACCTCGACCGAGACACTCATATATAACCTCGGCCGAGACACTCAAATATACAACCTCGACCGAGACACTCGTATATAACCTCGGCCGAGACACTCAAATATACAACCTCGACCGAGACACTCGAACATACAACCTCGACCGAGACACTCGAACATACAACCTCGACCGAGACACTCGTATATAACCTCAGCCGAGACACTCAAATATACAACCTCGACCGAGACACTCGAACATACAACCTCGACCGAGACACTCGAACATACAACCTCGACCGAGACACTCGAACATACAACCTCGACCGAGACACTCGTATATAACCTCGGCCGAAACACTCGTATACAACCTCGGTCGAGACACTAATATAGCTCGCGTCATACTCGGACACAAATTTTTCGTGTGCTGTGAATGGAGCTCAAGCGTCACGTTCGTAAATGAAAGAAATCTTTGGAGGCGTCTCAAAATCTCGCCGTCTAGAAATCTTTCTAGACGGCATGTTACCATGGTTACCATTACACATCTAACCATGGCCATCTAGTCTGGATGGCGATGCTTCGAAGATTTATTTAGACAACAATGTTTTTAAGATTTATTCCAGACTAGTAGCGTATACTGGCTTCACCCGCGTAGTTTCCAATTTGAGCTATCAAATTCTGAGATATTAGTTTTCACTTCTATCGGCAGTTCCTAGGACTGCTAATTTTATTTAAACTAAAAAGATAAAGAGAGCGAAAACTAAAAAAAAAGTGGGAATTTTTGTTTGGGTTTGTTAAAAACTCAGTGCGAGTTTTAACAAAAGTTAAAAGTAGTAAGGTTAAAAGGAAGCAGCCTTATTACCAAGAACTCTGTGTATTGGAATGGCATACAAATATTTTAGTTATTACGTAAATAACGACCCAACCTCAATACCCTATTCATAATTGGTAAATTGATGATGTAATATAATTTTATAACATATTTGCTCGTAAAGGGTCTCTTATTGGACCAATTTCTGTATCGTAATGTATCTTATTACGCACTAGTGCTGTAATGTGTAATGTAAAACGCACGGTTTCAAAATGTTCCGTCCACAGACTAGGTAGAGAGATTTGCTCCGTCTAAAACGAACGGTACCTTTTTAAATCTTAGTAAAGAGTTTTTACGTCAGAAAAGTGTGGTCAACATTTTATGAATAAAATTAACTTTGAGAGGTAATAGTACATTATGATATAAGTGCGGTAAGTTGATAATTACAGCCGAGGCTTTATTGCTAGCTCGAGCCGAAGGCGAGAGCTATAATTAGCAGAGGCTGTAATTATCAAAGCGCACGTATGTCATACGACGTTTTATAACATATTTGCGAGGAAATAAACAAAACTCTGACGACATTTTCAAATGAAAACAATACAGCGAAAAAAAACGCGCGGAATAATATTTACTTGATCATAGATCACAGCACAGAGTAAGTAATCACTACGTTATAGAACACAGCACAGAGTAAGTAATCGCTATGGATCACAGATTAGCAATGCGCGCGCATCGGCGCCTTTTTTTTAAAGCAACGGCACAGAACCAGCCGGTATGCCATTAATAATAAAGTAAATTAATATTTTTGTGTTTTGTTACAGAAAAATTAAAGTAATTTATGGTCTAAATTAATTAAATTAACGAATTAAATAATTCTTTATTATATTTTACCTCTCAAAGTTAATTTTATTCATAAAATGTTGACCACACTTTTCTGACGTAAAAACTCTTTACTAAGATTTAAAAAGGTACCGTTCGTTTTAGACGGAGCAAATCTCTCTACCTAGTCTGTGGACGGAACATTTTGAAACCGTGCGTTTTACATTACACATTACAGCACTAGTGCGTAATAAGATACATTACGATACAGAAATTGGTCCAATAAGAGACCCTTTACGAGCAAATATGTTATAAAATATAATAAAGAATTATTTAATTCGTTAATTTAATTAATTTAGACCATAAATTACTTTAATTTTTCTGTAACAAAACACATAAATATTAATTTACTTTATTATTAATGGCATACCGGCTGGTTCTGTGCCGTTGCTTTAAAAAAAAGGCGCCGATGCGCGCGCATTGCTAATCTGTGATCCATAGCGATTACTTACTCTGTGCTGTGATCTGTGATCAAGTAAATATTATTCCGCGCGTTTTTTTTCGCTGTATTGTTTTTATTTGAAAATGTCGTCAGAGTTTTGTTTATTTCCTCGCAAATATGTTATAAAACGTCGTATGACATACGTGCGCTTTGATAATTACCGCACTTATATCATAATGTACTATTACATCATTATCGTTAAAGTATAATAAATGGTGATGTAAATATTAATTTACCTATCGAATTTACAACCATAATCTGGAAAAGATTATTATACCAATGTTGGGCAAAAGCCTCGCTTCATTTGCTCCTGTCTTGAGTTAATGTCTCCCAGTGTTTTGAATAGCTATCAAGGTCGTCCCTCCAGCTAAATGTTGATAAGATACATGTTGTAATATATATATTTTTTTGCATTTCAGATTATAGCGGGCTACAAGGACAGGGGTCTGTACATATGGAAGATGCCGCTTGCAATAGTGCAAGATATGATTTTGTAAACTTAAAACCCTGTAGATACAATCTCATGTATTTAACTTTTAAGTTTGTTGAGTAATTTAATCTTAATTTTTGTCTCGTTTGTAATATCAGTGTAAATAATGAAATAAACAAGAGGTTTTACTGTGATCAATCGTTTTATTTGTTGATAAATGCCTTTTTTTAATGATTATGTATCTTTGTCACTGGAAAATTGTAAATATCATCATTTTACAATCTAACCTCGATAGATTATAACTATAACATAGGGCTGCCATCCGTCCGGGTTGCCCCGGAATGAGGCATTTACTTGTCAAAGGTAATTATAAATTTTGCCAAGTGTGGCGCCACTGTTTGTTTTTGTGAAATTTCTCGAACAAAATCAAACATTGGCGCCACCTATGGTGAAATTGGAAACTGTCTTTGACAGGTCTTTTTGCGACTTGAAAACGCCCCATTGTAGTCTGGGTTGTAAAAGCTTATAGTCTTGGCCCGCAACTCACGCACTGGGTCTGCACGCCGTGATTATTACACAACTTTCTTACTAAAATGATAAAAGAGAACTAAATTTAACTTAATAAGATCTGAAAATACATAATAGTAGAGTTAAAACATTTTCAATTGTTTTAATTACACCGATTATGTATAAAAAACCTGTTGACATGGCTCTAAATTTCCGGGGTTTTCACGAGTCATGCCCTGCCTACCGATTCTGAACCCAGTCGGATTTGTCCAACACGGAATCTCATCTCTCGGTCTTTGTCTAATCAGGGTAGCAATTCTAAATGCAATCCGTATGGTTCGGAATCGGAATTACAGTCTCTGTCATGCTAAACAGATAAGACAAAGACCGAGAGATGAGATTCCGTGTCGGATGCAACCGAATGGATTTAGAAATCTCATGTTTAGAATGACAGACACAAGGATTGTCATTCCGAATTTGAGCCGTTCGGATTGCGTTTAGGTGGCGCTTAGAATCACTATTTGTTGCCAAACTTTAGCTATGGCAACCCTGTTATAACGTAACCTAACCCGGCTGAAGGACTAGTATCCATGGCCAAGAATAAATAAAAAAAAAAGTAACCTAACCCACCGTAAGATTATAATTTGACGATATTTACAATATTACGGTGATATACAACGGATAGCACAAAACTACAATTGGTATTGAATTTAGATATTTCTTACTTCTTACCTACTCTTTCACGCAAATCTACTGAATGGATCTGGAAATTTTATTACAAAACAGATATTAATGGTCAGTGGCGGCGGGGGTGGCGAACGGGGTCTAGCGTAAAAAACCCAAAAAATTAAAAAAAAATTGAACAAACACACCAACTAGTTAAACTTTTTTTAAATATATTTTAGTTTTTTATTTAAAACATTTATTACTTGTAGTTCTCTACCGAAATATGTAACCCTGATAGTTTTTGCCACTAAACCTGAGAGTTTTTTTTTACAGTCTGCTGAAAGGGTTTTTTTCAACTTATAGGTTCGCACTTGACTACCATCACGCCTGATGTTAAGCGACGATCTGCTATCTACGATAGAGCGTGCTTACCTAGAAGAAACCGATTCACTCTCAATTTGAAGACACCAAGATTGTAACTATCGGGGAAAACTCACTCAGGCAAAGCATTCCACAATCTAGACATTCTTATCACAAACGTGGAGTCAAATCTCTTCGTTCGTGTCTTTGGAACATCAACCATGAAACGATGTCGCTTTTTTGAGATACGAAAAGTCTGATAGAAGAAAGGGCAAGGTGGTATTAGATCATGCAGATCAGTTGCACACTCTCCGAAGTGTATCCGATAAAAAACCGATAAGCTAGCAATTTTGCGGCGATGATCAAGACTTTGAAGTCTTTTACGCACAAGAGTGTCATTGCTTAAGAGCCTTTTGGCACGTCTATCAATCGATTCCAGAGTCTCCAGCTGATACTTAGCCGATCCATCCCAAAGGTGCGAACAGTATTCCATACAGAAGCGAATTTGTGCTTTGTATTACGTGAGCAACTGTTCAGAATTGAAGTATCTTCGCATCTTTGAGAGGACACCTAGTTTTTACGAAACTTAAAGTTAATAAAACATTTTTGAGGAATTCGATAACACAAGATCAGGGTAGCGATTCTAAATGCATTCAGTTGCATCCGACACAGAATCTCATCTCTCGGTCTTTGTCGTGTCTGTTTAGAATGACAGAGACAAGGATTGTCATTCCGAATTTGAGCCATTCCGATTGCGTTTAAAATCACTACCCTGATGTCGGTTGACTGATTGTTAAATTCATCCTCGTATGTATTATTTAAATAGGTGGTTGGCGGCTGCCTTGATTGGGGGTTGGGGTTCTGTTACTATTTGCTCTCGGTTGCTTTAGGTTTTAAATGTCAATGTTTGCATGTTTGTTGCTCAATCACGTCCTAACGTATGAATGGATCGGGCTGAAATTTATAAAACAGATAGATTATAGTCTGAAAGAACACATTGGCTACTTTTTATCTCGGCAAATAACGGGAACGGGAACTACGGTAGTAAAGCCGTGGGCGCTGCTAGTCATGAATAAAATAAAATCAAAATATAGCAATATTATTAAGTCAAACCTCAGCCTGTAACCACGTTCCCAAACTACTAACATGGTCGTGTAGGCAACTCGGGAGCCTCGCGAGTGCGTTTAGCGTTTACCGCGTCTCACCCTGCACGCCTCGTACGATTTCCTTGTTTAGAAGTTCGCATAGATCACTATATACTTCGTCGAATAATATAATGTATGGGACTGCCATGAATGTGACTAGTCATAAAAGTCCCATAAAAACTGCTTAAAAAAATATAATGTATGATTTATACTATTTATATAGACTGCGGTGATGCATTGGATATTATGTGCCCCATTGTTGCCTGTTAGTAGGTAACGAATTTTATAACACACTAGCAGCGCCCCGCGGTGTTACCCGTGAACTTCCCGTTCCCGTTGTTCCCTGTGTGTTTTTCCAAACTATCTGTGTTCCAAATTTCAGCCCGATCCGTTCACACGTTAGGACGTGATTGAGCAATAAACATCCAAATATCCATACATTGACATTTATAATATTATTATAGTAGCATTTGCTCGTAAAGGATATCTTATTTCACCAATTTCAATATCGTAATGTATCTCATTACGTACTTGTGCGGTAATGTAATGTAAAACGCATGATTTATCAAAATGCTCCATCTAAAAGGAACGGTACTTTTGAAGTGAAAACTTCTTTTGGCGCGCCTAGACGGATTTTTCGTGGGCTGTGAATTTAATTCTAGCGTCACGCTCGGGTATGATAAGAAATCTTCGGGTAAACTCGGGACTATAGCCATTGGCCATCTAGAAGTGCGTCAGCCATTGGGAAATGCTGACGCATTTCTAGATGGTCATGCCATGATGTGATAGCTGGTGGCAGTTGGAAACGTAAGACCGAGGATCGGGCTGAGTGGCGTATTATAGGAGAGGCCTATGTCCAGCAGTGGACGAACACGGGCTGATGATGATGATGCCATGATGACCAGGCCACAACCTCCGGTTACACCCGTATTATCAAATTCTGAGTTATAAGTTTTCACTTCTATCGGTAGTTCCTAAGACTGCCAATTTTTAATTTAATTTTAACACAGAGTTTTTATGGGAGAAAAGTGGTTAACATTTTATGAATAAAATTTACTATGGGAGATATTATTTTTATTGTTTTTATTACGCTGTATTGTTATTATTTGAAAATATCGTCAGAGTTTTATTTATTTCCTCGCAAATAGTAATTTACAGTAATTTTTTGTCAAGTATTTTTAGCAGTTACGTTCTGAAAAACAGCACCTACATTATTATCGAAACTCGAAATGGAAAAAGTTGGTTTTATAAAATATTAGAAGGGATCAACAGAGTATCTCTCTACCTAGTCTCTAGATCACAGACCAGGTAGAGAGATACTCTCAGACAGACATGTCGGGAACAAGGAACATTGGTCTATGGTTACTAGACTAAATTCACTTTATCTGTGCTGAAAATGATACGCCGCCATTTTTTTTATTTTTTTTAATTAAACAAACTGCATCAACACAAAGATCTAATTTGCCAACTCGTGCATTCGCGCCAGTAGGTAGGTATACATAATACATTATTTAATTTTTTACGCCTAAAAGGAACCAGTTTCTATAAGAAAAATATAGCGCAAATTGGCTTGATACATTTATTTCTTCTTGAACAATTTCTTTCAAAAATGTTTTGAGCCGTAGGTACCAATAAACTTTCTGGTATTTAATTTTTAACTACGATAGTGCGAGTCCAATGTTAGAGTCGGAAATCATCTTGATTAAGTTCCGCAACAGTTTTTTAGCAAAAGAATCACCACTTCACAGGATATAAGTCATATTTGGAGTGTTTTTCTTTCCAATGTGGAAACGTATGTAACAGACGTATTTTCCGAAGTAACTGCAGCCTGGTACAATACACTTGTTATAAATCTTAGGTAAGGTGCGAAAAGAACATTTGCACCTAATAAAGAACAAAAATACACGAAAATGTAAACATGTTGTTTACATGTTTACATTTTATAATAATTATTTTTATCAACCTATCTTTGTTATCAACACACAATGACAACGTCATATTCACCATAGATAAATACTATAATTTTATGAAAAAAGTATACCAATAGTGTCATAGAGATGCCCGATAATGTGATAATTTTATCGTAATATCGAAACTAAGTCAAATATCGATCGATCGATTACAAAATTTGGGCTATGAGACGGCAGTTCCACATATCCCTACTGATCTATCCCTACTGATAGAGAAGAATGGATTTTTTTTCCATCTATTACTACTAGGGGGGAAACGTGGATATTTTACTTCCATGTATTTCTACTATGATCAAGTACAAATAGGAAGAAAAATCAAAAGAAAAAAAATATATGAAAAAAAGTTTATTTTACTGTATAGGTTAGGTTTTGAATTTAATAATTTTAGTCTAACTAGTTTATTAAGAAATTAGTAGCAATGTAGGTAATATTACATATTATCTTAGCAAATCTAACATATGTCCAACAGTGATCTCTCCTGTGATCAGTTGCATTTGTGCATTTTGTATCACATAATTACTGGTTGTGACCCGTGATTATACTCTTAACTTTTTCTCTCTCTTTTTTGGTGAATTCGGTTTCAGCACGTTCGAGCCACGGACCGGCTGTATAATAATTTTAATAATTTGTATAAACTAGGTTTCCTTTTGTTTTTATCACTGATTTTGAAATGCCATGATTCCGAAAAAGTATTTGTTCTGTGCCTTATTCCAAACACGCACCATTGTTTCTGGAACTTGTCATTTTTCATCCAAGTTCTTTTAACATATTTTTTAAATGCTTCCATTTTAAATTCTTCTAGAATCTGACTCTCAATGAATGACCATCCTTGTTGTATTTTATTCAAAGGTAGCTGAGGCAACGTCGCGGTAAGTGCTAGTATTCTTCTTTTGTCTCTGTTTTTTAATAGTTTCAGTTGTTTCCCCCTTTTTCCATATCATCATCATCATCATCAGCCGCAAGACGTCCACTGCTGAACATAGGCCTCCCCCCTAGATTTCCACAACGAACGGTTCTACGCAACCTGCAACCAGTGGTTTCCAGCGAACTCTGTGAGGTCATCTGTCCATCTAGCACTTATACGTTTTCGATATGATGATACTTATTTCTGGATTGAAGATAACAGTATATATAAGTGGAAAAGTATCCCCCCTAGTAGTAATAGGTGGAAAAAAAATCCATTCTCCTCTACCAGTAGGGATAGATCAGTAGGGATATGTGGAACTGCCGCTATGAGATAGGTTCCATATTTTGAATTGTCTCTCTGTGTGTGGGTTATTTATTTATTTTGTATGCTGTAAAAAGTTTAAATTTTGCTTTTGACCTATGTGTAAATACTGTTTATTACTCAGTGAATGAAATTATTCCATAAAAAACATTGAATCACTTGGCCAATTTTCTTTCATGCAGTCCTTACTAACCTTTGATCTCTGTGATTTTGTTTGAGCATGGTTAAAAAAAAAATAGCAGTCATAGGAACTGCCGATAGTAGTGAAAACGTATAACTCAGAATTTGATAGCTTACTTTGTACACTACGCGGGTGAAATCTGAAGGCGTCACTATGATCATGGTCATCTAGAAATCCTGACGCATATCTAGATGGCCAGTGGGAAATGCTAACGCATTTCTAGTAATGGTAGGACTCTTAGTAGAGTCCGCCTGGGGAGTACCACACCTTTACCAGTTATTCTACCGCCAAGTAGTAATGTGCAAACCTTACTTTGTTCCGGTTTGAAGGGCAATGTTTCCAGATAAATTACAGGGCTTAGAGATATAACATCTTAGATCTCTGGGTGACGAGCGCAGTGCAGTGCTAAGTAATGATTTGGACTCTTCATGTTCCAATAGCTGCGTGTCACTGTGCTGTTATGTGGCAGGTATGTTGCTGTTCATGTGTGTGTACCATCAGGCACATGTCCTGCTCGTCTCGTCACTCTTTATTTAAAAAAAAACATGGCCAGTGGTCATTGTCCCGAGTTTAGCCGAAGATTTTTTTATCATTTGCGAGTGTGACGTTAGAATTCAATTCAAAAAGAAAGCCCACGAAAAATTTGTCTGTGGTGAGCCAAAAGTTTTCATATAAAAAATGACGACAAAAACACGGTTGAAGACAATGTGACAAATTTTAAAATATACATACATGTTTTACAACCATAGAACAGACCGCGTTAAAAAAACGCGATAGTGTTTCAATACTATAAAACGAATACTATGAATTTGATCTAGTGACAATGACAATCGATAAACCGATACACCGTCCAATTTATAGGTATCCCTAACGTGGAATTTTGGATTTTTTAAATTCACAGACTAAGTACCTAGAACTCTTTTAAATTATACAAGAAGTGACGTTGGCATGAAATCCAATTGTGACTACTGAAGTAAAGCGCGGGGAGCAGAAGTGTCAGCTTTGTTAGTCTGGTTGTCAAACTCAAATGACATAGCGAAAAGAAAAAAAAAATGACATAAGATTTGTATGAGGTGTACCCCCCGTGCTCTAGATCAACTAAGCACGGATGAAACCTCTTCGAATTACTTCGGGGGTTTGTCTCTGTCACTCTGAACGGACACTACTGAGACCGGGTGGATCAATTCCGTAGCGGAAATATTCCTACTGCTTCGTGAACCGCGGTAATGGTGAGGATTGATCATTTATTACGATAATTCAAAAATCATGCACGAGGGTAACGAGCATAACAGCTCATACTTGGGTGCTGATGCACAACGCAGTCGGAACGCGGTTCCGACACGGAATAATAATACAAGTTTCTAAACGGATAAGGCATCGACCGGGAGGTTTGATTATTTGATTACGTGTCAAGATAAATCCGATTATGTAGTAAATCAGGGTACTAAGTACAACACTCCCTCAAATAGCGAAATTGAAACAAAAATTACCACGTCCATAGACAATTAATGTTGTCTACAAAATAACTATGAACGCAGTTTTAGTTCTGCCAAGTGGCACTCCTGTTTTCTGACTTACGTCAGTGGGTGTTTCGACGGCGGCCATTGTTCTACGTATTAAAATTAATAATTTTCGCAAATTTGTGCTAGTAACAAAGGATTCAGCTGTTTTCGACGTATTCTACATTATTATAGTTTTGGAAATAATACATTTACAGTACAAATATGAATCCAGAATAGTGAGTATTAACCTACATTGATGGCGAAT
Organism: Ectropis crepuscularia; assembly: GCA_963693475.1. Taxonomy (NCBI): domain Eukaryota; kingdom Metazoa; phylum Arthropoda; class Insecta; order Lepidoptera; family Geometridae; genus Ectropis; species Ectropis crepuscularia. The sequence continues at coordinate 18,724,461 of OY856359.1, forward strand.
AGATACAAGGATGAAACAAAAATGTATTTTTTTGCCTGTTCATTGTCTTCTAACTCTTATATCCTGCGAGTGACGAATTGCTAGATCCTCAGGGCTAGCTTTGTGTAACATTACAAATAATCATTACTCTTAAAAAATCAGGTGACTCATTCCGCAATCCTTGTCCAAGCATACGAAGTATTTGTGAAAACGTAATTGTGTGGTAGTTGAATGGCGTATTGGTGAATTGCGCTTGAATCACTTTACTTCCTTGTTATTTGAAACATGTTAAAAGTGGGACCGCGAAATTGGTACATTTGGCGTCCTCATTCTTTTGTTTGTCGAAGATACGCCTCCTTTTAGTGTTTTTATCTCTCTGGTATTTCGCTCAGTATTGGACTTTGTTGCCATTACATTTTACAATGTCTTTATGTTATTGTTTTCAGCGATTACCTGTTCAAGTTGCTTCTGATTGGTGATTCAGGCGTTGGCAAATCATGTTTGCTGCTCAGATTTGCAGATGACACTTACACAGAGAGCTACATCAGTACTATTGGTGTGGACTTTAAGATTAGGACTGTAGAATTAGATGGAAAGACAATAAAATTACAAATATGGGACACGGCAGGACAAGAGAGGTTCAGAACAATCACTTCTTCATACTACAGAGGAGCACACGGAATCATCATTGTTTATGACTGCACAGACCAGGTTAGTAGATATTCTATTAATTTACCCTTGGTATTCGGACAGCTTTTTTGACGTGGATAGCCAAATCCAATTTTCTAAAAATTATTATTGTACCAAAATATATGTTATGCAGATAGACACATATCTCAATGGTGCATCAAATAATCAATCCTTATATTGTAATTATCAATTTTTGGGTGTGTTACTGAATCTGAAGAATGTTTTAACAAGATGAGTTGAACTTCAGTTAATTCTTGAATAGTCATATGCTACTTTTGTTCTTAACAAATTCTAGTTCAGTAGTAAATAGTTACTCTACCACATGAGTACAAGTACAAAATACTGTTATTGTATATTTGGAGTTACACATTTTCAATGTATTGGCACAAATTTGTACAGTATTTGTGAAAGAAATGTAGGGAGTAATGCATCCTTTATTTTCACTAACCAATTTGTATAATATACCAATGTTTTCATCAAACAAATGGTTGGGGGTTGGAATGTTTGAGCCTGTAGGTGACTTCCCTCAAGGACCATGTAAACAGCTATAATGCCTCTGTTATATGGAGGTCACTCGTAGGCACAACATCCATATTCTGGTCACCACAATTGCCACACTCACAGTAGTAGCTTTCTTGAGGTAACCAGCCTATCGCCAGCATAAGAAATGTTGCGGCTGCCGCACAGGTTGTCACCTCGGTCATAGCTGAAGTTCCACAGAGACAGTTGATTCCTCAAGAATCGACCACTGTAGAAGAAACCCTTCCTCTTTGTTAGGATGACTACCTGGAGAGGTAGTCTGGAATAAGGTGCCACAGCTACCAGCGCATACTTAGTACCTCTGTGCCCCCCTGACAAAATGGTCCAGAGTAGGATGTTGAAAATGTTGGCAATGTCTAAACAAATCTGCAACGACACCCAGCCATTGAGAACTCCTCTTTGGAGAGGACACAGACATGACAAATAGCTTCAATCGTCAACAAGTTTCGAGGCCCACCCTGTTGAAATACTAGTCGAGGCTTACAGAGACAATGCATTCCAAGAGCTTGCTCGGCTTATTAGGCGGAATGATACCTACAGGATTCATCCACAGGTTGGCAGTCTTTTCAAAGAAGGAGATACCCTCTTGTTAACCCTATCCTAAGAATCATTAATTAAACAAATATTTATTCATGAACATTTATCATACAAGGCCATTTAACCCCAATCTAAACAATGCACCTACTGTAGGGAGCTGTTAGGGATATTACATATCAAAAAGAAACCATAAACATAGAACATATTATTACACACAAATATATAGAACGCATACATTCTATATACATTTTCCATACATTGATTGAATGATACAAAGTACCCAAGCATATTTATCAAATGAGTCAAGTAAACATCTGCCTCTCACAAAGGCAGTGGACTTTTATCTCAATATTCAGACAAACAAAAAATCTCATTGTTACCTCAAGGCAAGTGAATTAGTTTCAATATATTTTGTAGATAAAATATGTCTAAACAACATTTAAGACAAGACTCAAGGTCAAATTTTGCATTGATGTTGTCTAGGGTTAGGTATGTCTATAGATTTTCATAACAGACTTCCCTTAATTTTTGTACAATCTGCTCTACTTAGCATAGCATAAACAACCCACTAAATGTTCCCACTGCTGGGACTCGGGGCCTTCTCTCGCAAGGAGAGAGTCAAGGCCATAATCCACTGCCCTGGCCCAGTGCTGGGTTGGTTGATGACACATGACTTCAAAAGATTCTAGGTACATGTCGGTTTCCTCACGATGTTTTCCTTCACCGTTTTTAAGTTAGCAGCATTAGGCACATAACTTCGAAAAGACAGTGGTACGTCTGGTTTTGAACCCAGGGTCTCCGGATCGGCAGTCGCCGTTCTCCCGACTAGACTACCCGTAACTTGAAGCGTTTTATGCAGACAAACAAATAATATTGATTTAGTTAACTCTTTGCTATGTCAGCTAATTGCGTTATCTAATATTCAAATTACTTTATGTGGCCGTGACCTCCATGCACAGCCTATAAAACTGGTGACTTCCGGACCCACTCTACAAGACATAAAAATGATTAGCCATTAAACTCCCAGGGTCAAGCACTGCAGAGATGCTGGCATCATGCCAAACAATGCTAAATAGTCCATTTAAAAAGGTACTAAAATGTAAAACTGTGTGAAATGACTAATGCTGATGCTTAATTCTAATTATAGCTGTTTTAAGTCTTTGTTGCATCAATAATGGTTTAATCAGTGAAGGAAAACATTATAAGGTAATTTGTTAGTTTATTAAGTGAATTCTTTAAATGACTGCTGACAAATCCCCAACTTTCTATAGGGCACTTAGCAACCCGTTCTGGCTTCTCTTGGTTAATATAATTGAAAAAAAAACAAATAATATATGATTATTTGCAATAATAACATGTTGATAGTATTAATCAAAGTAAAAACTATCCTATCTCTCAAGTCAGAGTAGTTCCCGTTATTTTCCTTGATTAAAAAGTAGCCTATATGTTTGTGTTTCTAAGAAAAGGGAAGTATGAGTCACGCACAATGGCCCAATAAAGAGGTAAGGTGGGGGGAAAGGCCCCCCTAAACTAGCTATGTGTGTTTCCAGACTATGATCTAACTGTGTTTAAAATTTCAGCCCTATCTGTTCATAGGTTATGCCTTGATTGAGCAACAAACAGCCAAATATTGACATTTATAATATTGGTAGGATTAAGATGTGGCACTTGTGAACTATAATAGCCTAATCAAATAATGAATGAATTAATATGTATAACCGGTATAACCCAGGTCAATTTCCATAGTAGCTATTTATATAGAATGTTATTGCAAAAGTCTTTATTTATCCTACTAATGTTAAATAAATGCGAAAGATTGTAAGAATGTATGGATGTGTATGTTTGGTACTCTTTCACGCGAAAACTACTGAAGGGATTTGGATGAAATTTGGTACATAGATAGATAATGGTTTGGAATAACACATAAGCTATATTTAATCCCGGGAAATAAACGGGATCGGGAACTGCGTGGGTGAAAACTTGGGGTGACACTAGTCAAAAAAAATTTTTTTCTATTAGTGAGCCAATTGTAGTGATAATCAGACCAATTCAGAAGGTTTAAGTTAGAATTAAAATATATTAAATTATGCTCTTCTTGTCACAGATTTTTAGTAATAAAAGAGAGTAAGAATAAAAAGATGATCTTTTTAATTTGAGCATAATAAAAAAGAAAGTAAGAATAATAAGATTTCATTTCAGCTTTGTGTACAATAGGGTACAATCCTCAAAAAAACTAATTAGTCCGTCAGTTAGATTGCTAAAAAATATTGTACACGTATTTTTGTTTCACAAACAAAAACTGACAGAGATACAGTGCTTAGAAGTTCCGCGTGACGTCACTCGTGGGTACGATTTTTAACCACGCGTGCGCGTGACGTCGCGACCACCACTCTTGAAGTTTGATGATCTACATCTTTGTTGATTATTAATATTATGAAAAAACAAAAAGTATGTGTCCCATATTTTTCCATGGTCTATCTGACGGACTAATTAGAATGGTGTATTTTTAACCCAGTCCGGTACCCTATTATGGTTAGGAACATTATCCAGTAAGATGGTGATCACACTAAACCCTAACCTATCGGCTGATGCAATGTTGTCTGAGCATACAAAATTATCTATTAGCAGTTCCTGTTATTTAAAAGTAGCCTATGCCTTCCAGACTATAATATAACTTCCAAACAACCAGATCGGTTGAGACTTTATGACGTGATTGAGTAACAAACATCCAAACGTTGATATTTATAATGTTAGTAGGAAATCACTTCAAATTTTATTTAGTTCTTATTTGCAAAAACTCCAAAAGTGGGAATCCCATACCCAGGAAATCCTAAGATTATGATGAAATCTGTACATATGAAATGTACCCACTTTACCATTTACCCACTGACGCATTATCATATCTATTAAAACAACACCTAATTTGTCAAATTATAACACACATTCCCTTTTTTTTTTTTTTTCGGGATAAAAGGTAGCCTATGTGTTCTTCCAGACCTATAATCTATCTATGTTCCATATTTCAGCCCTATTCATTCAGTATTTTTATGTTAAAGATAAACAAACATCCATCCATACTTACAAACTTTCGCATTTATACATAAATATTAGTAGGATAGTCGACAATATATGAGGGAAAAGCTGGGTGGATATAAACATACATTATCCACATACTACCTACATTATGTACATACTTTTTAAACTCATAAACACCTTAAAGATGCATAAACCCCATCATAGTCAGATAAGTTAATATCATCGACCCTCATATTGACGCATCATTATTACAATAAAAAAAGTTCATGGAGCATCATAGTACTATGATTCAAACTTGACCAGTTCTGTATATTAATCAGATACATAATTACATGAATACCAACCAGTTAGACCTGATTGAAGCTGTGGAAATTTGTGACGAAACTACATATCAGATTATGTATCAAGTTTGATCTAGATTCAATACCAGTATTATGACAAAATCAGTTTTACAATGAAAAGTACCTTCACTGATACAAAACTTTTCATATAATAATCATTCCAAAAACATTACAATTTTAAAATGTTTGATTTTACAAAGAAGGTTTTGCATATTACTTATTTTAAAAATATGTTTTATTGACAAATATTTTAATTCACAAACCCATCATTTTATAACCAACTAGCTGTACCCTGTTCATGTTTGCTACGCCACCTGTCGAAAATTAGTTGTACCAACTCAGAAACCTTTGGCTCATGATCAACGATAAGATTTAAGCGATAAGGCCGCCCATTACTCTGCAAACTTCATCGTTTTTTTAAAATGTAATATGTTAGCATTAAGACCTATTGTAAAATTTGTAGTGTAATAAAGTATTCTATTATTATTATTATTATTATCAACAACTTTCCTAAAGATCATCTCATTTTCAAATGCATAGTTTACGATTTTACAAAGGACATACAAACAAACATTCATTTTAAATATTATGAGGATGATATTATGTAGCTCTTTTTTGAGAAAAATCTGAAACAAGCAATATGCCGCCAGCATGCTGGGTACACTTCCGATTGGTAGTGGGGCTTGAACATCTTGATTATCTGTAGATCTTCATTGCTCTATGTATAATTCAAGGTGTGCCTAGTGTAAGTAGTTGTTAGGTATGTAGCATAGTGTAGTTTCGTTGTATTTTAGCTTTGTTAATAAAGAATATTAACCATCTGTATATTTGATATTGAGAAATACAATATACAAGTTCATTAGAGCACAAGTTGCATAATAAATGCTTTGCATCCATAATTTGTCACTGAAATTGGAACACGACTTGAGTCTGTATTGACTCTGTATTTCCCGATGGCTTCAATCTGAGTGCATATACATTTACAGTGAATAGGTATTTGTAGGTAAGTGTACTGCTTCCAAGGGTCATGGAGAATTAAAGTCAAACCAACCAGCTGTCCTGACATACTTTTAGGTTAGATTTGAATGTACTGTCATGACCAGCCTTTTAGGATATTGGTGGGTGTCAAATCATAATGATAATATTAGCATATTCTGAACTGGATCTTTTATTATAATAAATAAATGATGTAGTATGAATCCTAATCTTATTACTATCATAATTTTTTGCTAATAGTTATTGGATTGTGTGTAAAGAAATACTTTGCTTTTTCCATGATATCAACTGCATATCTGCTTTATGAATATTGTTCTAGATTAAATAGTAATGTATCTATTGAAATTATGAGTCACTGTTGAGTAATCCATTTTTTACAAATTAATGAGTAAGTATGAAAATATTTTATTAGTTTAATATTAGTAGGATTCATATTTAATCCTACTAATATTATAAATGTCAATGTTTGGATGTTTGTTGCTCAAGCACGTCGTAACGTATGAACGGATTGGGCTGATATTTGAAACACAGTCATTTTTACAACATATTTGAAACAGTTAGACATAGTAGTCTGGAAGGACATAGGATACTTTTTATCATTTAAAAAAAATTACGGAAACTGGAACTACGCGGGTCAAACCACGGTGCGCTAATAGTATTAAATAATTATTTCTAGCTGATTTCACAAACTTTGATCTTCCCTATACATTGACAACTGGATGAAATGCCGAAATAGATACGACAAAAATAATTATTGATACGGTAAAATTACTTGTAAATTCATACAAAAATAATAAAATCCTGATTAAAAATGAAGAAGAGAGGCAAGAGAGTGAAACATATTTTTCAATTGATCTCCTACCTCCCAAATACATACAACAAATATTTTCATAAAAATCAGTTTAACCATTTCAAAAAAGTACTAAGTAATACAAACATCGTGTTTTTTTTTGTTTTAATTCATATTATATATTGTATAGCTCAATGTATCTATCTAGATAAATAACGGGGCTAAGAGATAAATCATCTTATTTCTCCGATTGACGAGCGCAGTGCAGGATTAGACAGTGATTTAAACTTTTCATGATTAAATATCTTGGCACTGTGTTGTTATGCCCATAATGAAGTGAGATGGTGGTCCAGTGCAAACCTATAAAAGTTTAAAATAAAGTGGCCAAGTGTGAGTTGGACTCGCCCATGAAGGGTTCCGTTGCAGCAAGTAACATAATATACATAGTAGGTACACATAGTTCTTGTAGTTCGTTGTAACTTTGCGCGAAGTTTTAATAATAGTGTATTTACGACGTACTAAAAAAACTACTCATCAGATCGAGTTCAAACCAATTTTCGTTGGTAGTTTGCATGGTAATGTACATCATATATTTTTTTTAGTTTTTTCATTCTCTTACTTTAGAAGTTAGAGGGGGAGGGGACACATTTTACCACTTTGGAAGTGTCTCTCGCGCAAATTATTCAGTGTTAACAAAAACTATATTAGAAACTTCAACATCATTTTTGAAGACCTAACGATAGACAGGTGTAGGTTTGATGAAAAAAAATTTTTGAGTTTCAGATCTCAGTGTGGGGGGCAACCTTAATTTTTCTTTTTTTTTTCTTTTTTTTGTACAAACCTTAATGCGGTTCACAGAATACTTTTACTTACCAAATTTCAACAGTGTAGTTCTCATAGTTTCGGCGAAAAGTGTCTGTGACATACGGACGGACAGACAGACATGACGAATCTATAAGGGTTCCGTTTTTACGTTTTACGGAACCCTAAAAACGAAGAGACACTGCAAGCTAGTACTTGTATAAAATAGTAAATACATACTTCTGATATTTCAGGACTCGTTCAGCAATGTGAAGCAGTGGCTGGAGGAGATCGACCGCTACGCGTGCGACAACGTGAACAAACTGCTGGTCGGAAACAAGTGCGATCTCACCACGAAGAAAGTCGTCGACTACACCACCGCTAACGTGAGTTAACCGTACGCTACTAGAACTTGTGATACGTACGCGCAAAACTGTATGAGCTCTCGCTTCACGTACGCGCAGTAGTTTATGGGCTCTCGGGACTATGAGACGTACGCGCAAAAGTTTATGAACTCTTGTGACTATGATACGTATGCGTAAAACTTTATGATCTCTGGGGACTATCACACGTACGCGTAAAAGTTTATGAGCTCACGGGGCTATGAGACGTACGCGGAAAAGTTTATGAACTCTCGTGACTATGATACGTATGCGTAAAACTTTATGATCTCTGGGGACTATCACACGTACGCGCAAAAGTTTATGAGCTCTCGGGGCTATGAGACGTACGCGCAAGAGTTTATGAGCTCTCGGGGCTATGAGACGTACGCGCAAAAGTTTATGGACTTTCGGGACTATGACAAAAACGTGCGAAATTGTATGAGCTCGGGACTAAGGGCGTTATTTTAGGTGTCACAAGGACTCCGATGCTTATTCTACGACGGTCCTGATAGGTCATTTAATAATGATAGTAGGTAATTTTAATATGTACACGAATAAAACGAAAATTGCAACAACAACCACATATAGGGAACAAACAAACAAATGAGTAGTAAGTAGGTAAAACACTTCTTAAGTTTTGAATTAAATATAAATTAATTAATTAATGGTTTACATCAGGGGTCGGCAACGCGCGGCCCGCGAGTGTGTCATATAAGTATTTTTTTTTAAATAATTTATTCCCGGCTCACATATCTTAATCTTATCTTATTAATTAATATATATAAATCTCCTGTCACGATGTTTGTCCGCAATGGATTCCTAAACTACTTAACCGATTTTAAATTAAATTGGCACACAGTGAGCAGTCTGGTCCAACTTGAGAGATAGGATATTTTTTTTTTTTCGATTAATAGTCCTTATATGTCGAAATCCGAGCGAAGCCGGAACGGGCCGCTAGTAGTCTATAGATTTTACAAATTGCAAATATTAATTTATACAGCTACCTACAACTAAATAAATGTTTTACGTATTAATTCGCTACTTATATTATCCGCAGTTTTGTCGCAGTAGAATTACAAAATTTCATAAGTGCGGCCCGCTTTTATCTACTTTTGTTCCATGTGGCCCATGGCTCCCGAAACGTTGCCGACCGCTGGTTTACATCAATTCGATATTTGGTTTGAAGCCTGCGTTATAAGATGAGTTTGTGTTTGGGCGCGACTCACCCTTTATTAGCAAAATCTCGGTCTAGTGTAAAACACGCTTATCTAGAAGAATGAAGAACACCGTTTAAGTTCGATTTAAAGTGACAAATACAAAAGCCTGTGCTAATAAAATTGATAAACGACGTGACATTAACCACGTAATGCGTTCTGCTAACTAATTGCTTTACGCAGTAGGCATAATTATCTCGTGCAGGTGTTATGGTAATATATTGCGCCCGCGTAGCGTAGCGCAGCGTGCTATCTCTTTTGTCAGCGTTGTGAATTAATTTTTGAAGTGAAAACTCCATTGGTCTCGCTAAAACTCGAGAACGGCTGGACTGATCGCATCGTCGCTTACAATCAGCCATCAGGTGAAATGGCGGTCAAGTGTAAATATTTAAAAGTTTAAAAAAATATGTTTGTATTGTACGGGGCTTAATCACGATATGAATGAATAATTGTTTAGTTATATCGACGTCGAAAAAAAAAAATGATTTGGCAATTTTTTTGTTTTCAATTATTCGTGGAAGTCCAGGGAAGGTTTAAAAGGAGAGTAATTTTTTACACGTGACTGTCATCTCGCCTGACGTTAAGCGATGATGCGATCTACGATGGAGCATATTTACTTCGAAGAAACCGATTCACCATCACCAAGATTGTAATAACCTAGACTTTCTTATTATAGGTGTCGGCAAACAAGTTGACCCAATGAAGCTCCGCATGGCTGCGCAGAAACGTTTTTAAGGTCTCTGGTGGAAGTGTACATGCGCGAACTTTCCCCTTCCGCGTCCATTTTGGGTCAACTTGTTTGCCGGCCACTACCTATACAAAAGTAGAGCCAAAGGCGCGTTGACTACTTTTTGATGAACAAATATTGTGGATCTCGTGTCGTTACCGAACGCTTACCATGAGCTATATGTATACTTACTATGTAAATACGTATTTATTGTAAAAGTTGGGAAATTGTGTTTTTTTTTTAAAGTTTTAGAAGGTAGTATAGTATAAATGATTGGGGGCTTAAAAAATTAATGATTTTAAAAAGAGGCGCTAAAAGATAAAACGGCTCTATAGGTACCAACTAAATAATGTCGATTAAAATTAAAAATCTCGTGTACCTATGTAGGTATATATTATAGAATCCAATCCACAACGGTGCCTTCTTTGTTTGCTCTTTGATTGTCAATCGGAAATTGTTCAGCGATAATGTCGATAACGTTAGTTTGTTTGACTGTGTCTCTTGTAAACAACCAAAAGTATTCCACCCCGAATCTTCACAACCGTGCTCCTACTAATATTATAAATTTCAATGTTTGAAAATTTGAATGTATGTTGCTCAATCACGTCGTTACGTCTGAACAGATCAGGCTGAAATTTGGAACATAGATAGATTATAGTCTGGAAGAACACATAGTCCTTTTTATCCCGCAAAAAATCCCGCTGAACGGACTTGAATGAAATTAAATATGTAGAAAGTACGTTACCTGGATTAACAGATGCTACTTTTTTATTTCGTCAAACCAGATGTTAAGCCGCGGGCGAAGGTAATACATAAATATAACGAAAGTCGATAACTTTGAAAATATCGCCTCATTATAAAACCACGTTACCTACTTACTGTATGCAATAAAATTTCGTACTTCAGTCAAAATAAAGAAATGTTCAATTATCCCGTGAGAAAATTAAACGCATTAATCGTGTACACACATAATTTCCGCATGGCTGTGTCCAATTGTATAGTTATATCACAGTCTATAAAATCATACAGTCATTCGACGAAGCCGTCTAGACGGGGCAATCGTGCGGGGCATGCGGGGTGAGACGCGGGAAGCGCGCTCTTGCATTGCCTACATTACAATGTTAGTATTGCAGGAGCGCGGCTCAGGGCTGACGTTTCCCATATGTTTTAATTTTATTTTGGTGCCACGTTTTTAAAATTGCAGTAACATTATCGGCGTTTCATAGGCGATGAATTACCGGAAGTATTTCTTTATACTGTGGTTATATCTGCGATGTTTACGCACTGCCTTCGCGTCGTAATAAATGATTCACGGCACACGCGTGCCCCACTTCCTCCGTAGTAACTGTGACCTAATCTGTACGTACTCTTTGTCATTATGATTTAATCTGTGCGAGTGACGTATGCGTCTTATGAGTATGTATTATTCATGCTAATCCATCTGTAATCTGCATCCTATAAACAAATGCTTTGTCTACTGGAAGCGCCCCGCGAAATTACGCGGTTAAGTTAGTTTGTAATCTTGCCTCGTAAGATTGTAATCTGACGGGTTTTAAATTTTTTACCGTGGCACATTCATTACGTATGGGCGTAAGTATAATCAGTTGTTAAGCTTTTAGGTTAGTAGGGGCATGCCCTAAGTTTGGTAGATTTTGAAAGAAAACAAAGGGTTTTATAGAAAGCTTAAGTTAAGTACGTTATGGTCTACTACTCTAGTCGGAAGAACGCCGATAGCCCATCTGTAGCTCCCGGGTTCAAATCCCACGCGCACCACTGTCTTTTCGAAGTCATGTCCGTAACGCCGCTAACTTAAAAACATCGCCGTTTTTAAACCGCGAAATATCGTGAGGAAACCGACATGTATCTAGAATCTTTCAAATGTATGTGTCATCCGGCAACCCGCACTGCGGCAGCGTGATGGATTATGACCTTGACTCTATCCTTGCGAGAGAAGGCCCTGAGTCCCAGCTGTAGAAACATTCAGATGGCTCCTTATAATAGCTTGTAATAAAAAGTTTGATATAAGTAATTTTCGTTTGTCTCCTGTATTTTATTTTCTGCGGCTATAAATTTGAGTTAATGCGTCATTGGAGCGTGGGTAATTGGCCGCGTGACCTGCCCCGTTTCGTGACTAATTGCAAATCATATCGATGGCTCTTCGAACTTTGCTGTTTTGAACCTTAAGTATCTGTTATCTACGGCACATATTGCTTGCAGTTAATCTAAACATTGTAGAGATACTTTCCAAATAGGATACAACTCCCATCCATATGTCTGTGTACCCTTATGTATCTAAAAGGTTGATAAATTAAATTATAAACTAACCTAACGCACAGTAGGATTGAAATCTTAGGCATTTTTTATTATAATTACTAATTACACATGGTAGTTACAATTTTCCGATGATATGTTTCGAATAAGGACTCGCAAATTGCAAAACTCCCGTGGCCAACTGTGATAAAATATATTCCGATATGAAATTGTAAAAAAATACTACTTATATAAAATAAATAGATAAATAAATATTGGTGGACAATTCACACACAACACCATCTGACCCCAAACTAAGCAAAGCTCGTATGATGGCGGCCAGATAGCTGATATATGATATAATACCTATATAGTTTTAAATACATACTTATTATTAGAGATGCGCCGAGTAACACTTTTGCCGAGTAACGAGTACCGAGTATTACTCGGTTCCATTTTTTTTCAACCGAGTACTCGGCCGAGTAACTCGGTTCAATCAAATCCCCATTTCGCGCGCGTGAACAAGTACAAACAGGTTACTATTACTACTCATTCATTAGCATAATTTTGATTTTATTGATTGAGATTATCACAGCTTTCCTAAATTAGTAAAAAATACTTTTTGATTAACTGTTGGCTTAATTATATCTACCTAAATGGGATACTGCCTTTTCGCCGAAAAGTGATTGGCCGATTGTCACTGCCCAACCAACAGTTTGTCTATGTTTCACTTTGACAACTAACAATTGTCAACTTTTTGTATGGCAACGTTTCATTTGGCAGAATTTTTGTTAAACAGATTTTTATAATGACTCAATACGTTCAAGGCACTTATCATTTGTCAAATCTTTCACTACGCCAAACAACTTTTAGACAAATAATGTTTCGTCTGTGTATCAGCTCCCTTTTGTACATTTATATTATACTAGCAGCGCCCCGCGGTGTTACCGGCGAAGTTCCCGTTCCCGTTGTTCCCGTTGTGTTTCCGGGATAAAAAGTAGCCTCTATGTGTTCTTCCAGACTATAATCTATCTGTGTTCCAAATTTCAGCCCGATCCGTTCATACGTTAGGACGTGATTGAGCAACAAACATCCAAACATCCATACATTCACATTTATAATATTAGTAGGATTAGAAAATAAATTATTTTTATAATATTATAACCACAGAAATCTCCAACATATGTAGGTACACATTTACAAAATTCCAAAGTTCGGAATGAAGTTAAGGTGAAATAGAAAGAAATCGGTTTGGTTAGGTTAGAAGTTAGAACTGTGACCAACAAGGCACAAGTAGACTACAGGCCCGTGAACAAAATTTACGGGTCAAATGAACCACCAGGAGACCTATGTAGGATGATAGAAGGGTGTAAAGTATTAAAATTCAGCACTATGCCGTCACTTGTAAGCTGTCCAACTGAGTGTGATTGAAGAAGGGGGGTTGCAACTCTCTACCATTTCTCCTTGTCGCATGATTTTTGTACGGCATTGCGAAATAATGGATTAGAAGAGGTATTGAAACAGTATGGAACCAATGCCGTACTTAATCAAATGACCAAATTTGCTCTGTAAATTACTCGTACTCTGTAAATTTTCCCGGCAAACTAATAATTCAAAAGTTAAAATTTGTAATTTTTATAGTTTCAATACCTCTTTTAATCTATTATTCCGCAACGCCGTACAAAAATAATGCGACAAGGAGAAATGATCGAGGATTGCAACCCCCCCTCTTCAATTGCACTCAGTTGGACAGCTTACAAGTGACGGCACAGTGCTGAATCTTATTACTTTATACCCTTCTATCATCCTACATAGGTCTCCTGGTGGTTCATTTGACCCGTAAATTTTGTTCACGGGCCTGTAGTCTAAAGCCAAGCGATCGAAGCGAGCATTCCGCGGCAGCGGCCGGCAAAGTGCCAGAACCAAATCGCTTTTGTTTCAGTACACAGAGCACAAACATGAGAAAAATAATTATGAAAAAAATACTCCAATAATACCATCAACCTGTATAATATTTGTTCCAAATGAAAATGGCATCCCTGTAAATAAATTTCGGCGAAAAGGCAGAGAACCCTAGCTAAATATATTGCTTTTCTTAAACCGAGTATACTCGGCATTCAAACCGAGTACCGAGGCCGAGTACGAGTATCAAAAAACCCGCCGAGTATGCCGAGTACCGAGTATCAACCGAGTACTCGGCCCATCTCTACTTATTATACATAGGAACACGTAGACACAGTGCAAACATAAAAAATAATGTTTGATAATATAATTTATGTCCTCCATAGAATAGTAAATTATACATTTGATTATGTGATGATCTTTAGCAAAGTTGTTGTGCATGAGCCAAAGAAGGTTTCCGAGTTGGTATCACCAATTTTCGACAGGTGGCGTAACAACGCGCTCAGGGTACAGGCTCGTTATTGTAATAAACATAATTGACACTTATCTCTTATCTGCACGATAATCATCGTGTTGTGAAGATTTTGTAAATGTATTTATATGCTCTTACTTTTACTATTTGTATGGTTTTACTTATTTTATTGAATAATCGACGCTAACGTCGTAAATTGTACATATCTGAATGTAATGATTATACTTTGAACGTTGTTATTGATCGATTCTACATAGATAGATTAAACTCTTTATTGCACTTAATAAGAACACTAAAAAACAAAAATATACAAATATACGTAAAAAACAAAGTAGCGATTGGCGGCCTTATCGCTACATAATTTTTTTTAAATTGATCAGTGATGTAATTTGGTGTCATATTATCCGTTCAGATTAGTTAATTATCCCTTGCTAAACCGACGACGTTCGCTGACTTGTGATAAGTGTAAATAAACGTGTATTTACTGCGCATTCAATTTATTTTTGAACTTTATGGATAAGGTATGAGATCAAAGTACGGCGCAATAAGTTTCGTGGATTGTGGGGTATTGAACCAAAACAACTGCTATTTACCTTGCAACCGATGTAATATAATTTTAATGTATTGCCCTCTCGTTCTTCTGAAGTTACTTATGCGAGTAAAAAGACAATATTTATAAAAAACCTTTTCTTATGTATACGTCATCGTACAATTTTAAATACCGTCTGTTTATAATAAAACACGTGATATTATAAACTTACTGTAGGTTAGGTTTGTTTACAATCTGATATTGTTAGATTATAATATACTAATTATACTAATATTATAAAGCTGAAGAGTTTGTTTGTTTGAACGCAAGGATCTCTGGAACTACGGGTCCGAATTGAAAGATTCTTTCTTTGTAGGATAGTCCATTTATCGAGGAAGGCTATAGGCTATTTAACATTACGCTACTATCAACAGGAGCCGAGCATGAATGAAAAATGTAACAAAATCTGGGGAAAAAAATGCTTTTTGAGAGCTTTCGCTGCGTGACAACATAAAATATGTCATATTTTAAAGGTTGCGTCATTAGAACCTAAAGTAACCGAATTTGTTCAAAATTAGAATTGGTACGACCAATTTTCGATAGATGGCGTAGCAACGCGCGCGCGTTCAGCCAGTTATAATATATATCTGGATTTCCAATTTTACGGTTACATTTTTATATCACTAGGTAGTTAATGTATGGAACTCTCAATTATTTCGTCATATTTATTACATTTTGACTAGCTTCGCCCCGCAGTATATAACTCACGGTGTACTTAAACAATACATAGAAATTTTGAACACTTAAGCTTACTTCTCCTGGGCATAAGCATCCCCCATGAAAGCCTTGGTTTTATCTCACTTCATATGACTCTATAGAACTGTATAGCAACGCCGCAAAGCATTTGACCAGCGTTTTTTCATGACATACTTTTTTTTTACTATTATAGGTTTACTCTTGACTGCGTTCTCGGCCGATGTTAATCGATGATGCGGTTTACGATAGAGCGTGCTTAAAGAAACCGATTCACTCGATTCGAAGACATCAAGATTGTAACCATCGGGAAAACCTCACTCAGGCAACGCATTCCACAGCCTAGACGTTCTTATCTCAAAAAGAGAGTCATCTTCGTTGTTTTAGTATAACTAAAGTGGTTGTAACACATTGTAAATAAATACACGGGTAACTCACGTTTGATTTAGTCTTGTATTTCTTTAAATGTAATTGTTCGATGTTGGAAAAACTGAACAGCCTTCCGTCTTTACTTATCTTACTTCATATGAGTGTATATAATTGTATAGTAACCGCCATTTGAGGAGCTTTTTTCGTCAGTTAATGCTCCACAGAAATCTCAAAACCATTGCAACTCTTGTATAATTAATTGTACTTCTTACTCCAAAGAAATTCCAAAACCATTGCAACTCTTGTATGATTTTTAATTTTACTCACTTACTCTACAGAAATTCCAAAACCATTGCAACTCTTGTATGATTTTTAAATTTACTCACTCCACAGAAATTCCAAAACCTGCAATGGTTTTGGAATATTTTTTTATAATTTTTAATTTTACTTCTTACTCCACAGAAATTCCAAAACCATTGCAGCTCTTGTATAATTTTACTCATTTACTTCTTTTCCACACAAAACTGAGATGCGAAGCGATGCTACGCCGCATCAGAGGAACTTGCGATGTAAATTGCTCCCGTTGCGGCGTCGCATCGCATCGCAGTTTTGTGTGGGAGCCCTTTCTCCACAGAAACTCTAAAACCATTGCAACTATTTTATAAATATACTTCTCTCTCCCAACAGCAATACGCTGAACAGCTAGGCATCCCGTTCCTGGAGACGTCGGCGAAGAACTCGACGAACGTCGAGCAGGCGTTCATGACGATGGCGGCGGAGATCAAGGCGCGCGTCGGGCCGCCGTCCACCGGCGGCGCGGCGGCGCCCGGGCCCGTCAAGATCGACCACGGCAACCCCATCGACACCGGCAACAAGTCCTCCTGTTGCTGAATACCCGCCTCCAGTGAGTACCCCGCTACTTCTCAGTTAACGCTAGATTACTAAACATTAGTCTCACAGGCGACACGACTCCCATGCATTCGCTGTTTAGGTATGTACCCGCCACTTTCCTGTCCTGCCGCGTCCAGTACCTTCCTTATTCATTGTATTAATGACTAGCTGAACGAATCGAACGTACCAATTCAAATTTTGAACAAATTCGGTTACTTTAGGTTCTAATGACGCAACCTTTAAAATATGACATTATGCTGTCACGCAACGAAAGTTCTCAAAAAGCAATATTTTTTCCCGTTTTTGTTTATACCTAATAGTTAAAAAAACGTGACAGATTTCCAATGCAAGATGATAGTGTAAATAAAAAAAATTGCAGTCCTAGGAGCTGCCGATAGAAGTGAAAACCTATTCTCAGTACTCAGAATTTGTAGCTCACATGGAAACTACGCAGATGAAACCGTTGCCATGACTATCTAGAAATTCTGACGCATTTCTAGATGACCAATGGCCATGGTCCCGAGTTTATCCGAAGATTTCTTTCATTCTCGAGCGTCATGCTTGAGGTCAATTCACAGCCCATGAAATATCGGTCTGTGGCACGCAAAAGAAGTTTTCACTTTAAAAAAAATGATAGTTGTGTAAATAAAATAAGTTACGTGTTTATAAAGTTTATAATTTTGTGTATTTCGTTTCCAGGCTGGCGGCAAGACGCAGGGAAAGCGCGGGTCGGTGGCGCCGCCTCAGCCGCACTCTCGAGTCACCGCGACCACGTCACTACCCGTCGACACGCGCGACGCTACCCCCTACTGGCAACACTAAGACATTGTCTATATAGCTCGGCAATAAACACTAGAATGTAACAGCCACAAACGAAACTTCTTTCAATCCGTGCAACTTTCAGTTGCGCTTGTAGTTTGATACCTGTGCGATAAGTAGACTTTTCGGTGTCTATATGTCACGGTACAATTTTAAATACCGTCAAATTGTAATCTAACAACGTCAGATACGGACGACGGATAGGATTATTATAATCTGACGGGGTTTAGAATTTTACGGTGACATATCCATAGTATCCTTTACAAACATATTGTATTTTCTACAAGTGTTCTTTATTGATGCGTCGAAAAGACTTACTTATTCCGTTAATTAAAATAATTATTAATTATGTACATCATTATTGTATTGTACTTTATAAAATCCGTTGAAACACAAAAAATTGTTTTTGTTTCATGATTTTTTGCTAAACACTAAAAAAACTAATTAAATCGTGTCGTTGCTACTGTTTACTGTCGCATTCTGGCAACATTACAAATTTAAATAAACAATAATGCTAAAAACTACGGCACGCGTCGTCGCTATTTTATTTTAGTGGCAACACTGCCCGGAGAAATTATTTTAAAAACATGGTGAAATGTATGGTGTATGTTTATACAATGTTTATATATATGAGTATCGTAGGTTAATTTCGTGCTGTTTCCAAAATGTTTTTTTTATCTAACCATCTACTTATTTGCCAAAATATATGAACGCCGTTTGACGTGGCGATTGCGCGAAAATATAAGAAAAAACCTACTAACTTTGCACAATTCCTTCTTCAAAAAGCGTTTGTCTGTTTTTGGCGACTGGTAAGCGAATGCGCGTTGTTCTGTGACACATAACTATAAAAAAAATGGTTGTCTGTAAAGTCGGTTTACTGACGATAGTTAAACGTGACAACGTCTTAAGAAATCAGTACGCTTATAGCGCGAGTAGTGATACCGCTCGACTCGGCGGGTGGCGCCCTCAGCGCTCAGCTTCGTCCGCATGGCACTGACGACGAACTAACGGTAACGTTACATGACGTCATGTTTTGCGGGCGTGCAGCCGGCTTCACCGAATTATAAGACGTTATCACGTCAAAATGTGCTCAAGTATTTTGAGATATCAACAGATATTCAGCTAAAATTGAACTGGCAACGTTGCGACAATCCTAAGCTTATTACTAGGAATAGAATAAACGTGAAGTTAATCTTTTCGATACGTAAAACTAGTATCAATCGTCTCTTACGAGTTTCGTAACTGTTGTTTGTATGGAATTCACCAATAGTAATTGAAGAAATGAATAAATTAGTTCCATAACCTTATTTTGGTGTCACAGTTCAAATATCTCTAGCGTAAAACCAAGCACGGGTTCCGAGATAAATAAATCCACTTTTTTTGTATACTAACAAGAAATATGAATCATCTGTACGCTAATCTACATAAATAATTAAAAAATCCCCGGCATTTTGTGGCAGCAGCCATCTTGGATTGGGAATTTATAAATGTATAATATTCTACTAGTCTACCCTTTCCTTTGATATTCATATTTTGTTAAAAATATGTATCCGGCCATTTGTAGTATAATAAAGTATTATATTGTTATTATCCAGCCATTTTGTAGCGAAGGCCGTCTTGGACCCCGACTAATGCACCTTTCAAACAAAAAAAAAACAAAATGCCATAAACAGACACACAGATACGTCAAATTTATTTTAGACGTTTTTGCGTCTGTGGTTAAAAATAGGCGGGAAAAGTTTTTCATTCTCGCGAGAATTTGGATTTATTTATCTATCACAGTCCCCGTGCTTCTTGTGTTGTAACGTCACATTGTTAGTTTGTATGCGTGGTAAATTCACATGCGTTTTATATGGTACGGATAGGAGGAGCCTTGTAATGTATCATAATTAGTAGGGTTCGTAGCGTAATACAAGGGTTTCTGGAGCGTTTAATGGAACACGTGCCTAGATGCTGGTATGATCAATACTTGATAGATTTGAAGATTGTTATTACTGGCGGTTTCTCTTGCAATAACTTGCAAATTTGAACTTTTAGTTGTAACTTGGGATTTGTATCGACGTTCCAAAGAAAAATATCGATGCTATAATAATAGTTTTATAGTCGAGCTTACCGATAGCGCGGTCGGTAAGCGCGTATCGTAAGCATACAGGCCCTTCTACCGGCTACATATATCGGCTTTGATTTTGCTATTATTGTCTATAATTTCAAACGAAAACAAAAGAGAGCAATATTAAAACTAAGACAGTTTTAATTACGCGTTAGACCCTAAGGGCACGCTTACGTATGAATCTGCGTTATCGCGCTTGCTTTAACGAAACGCGTCTATCACAATAAAATAACTAAGATGTTCATACCGCGTCTTCTTTGCGCTAGCTGTAAGCACTATTATAAATTCACTAAGCGAAATCTTTAATATGTTACAAAACCTGCATCACCTTAAAATGTATATTTACGTTGAAACTCAAATAGAATATATATATCTGATATATATATATCTGATACCCATCTTAAAAAACCTTTCAAAGTTTTGAAATTCCAGTCCCAGTTATATATCTAGTTTATAATTCCAGTCTCTACCTTATAAAAGTGAAATACATAGTAGATGTTTCTGCGTAACATTTTAAATCGTTCAAAGTCTTGATGTCCAGTTTTCTGAGCGCGTCGTCTGATTGAAGGCTCCAGTGTATCCGACGCGGCGTGTGGCGCGCTGGACCGTCGGAAGTGATAGCATTTACGGTCTCCGCTCACTTATACGATTCCGCTTCCAGAAATAAAATACACTCAAATATGGGCTTTATGTCATGCCGTATTTGAGTGTATTTTATTTGTCGGGTGGTAGCGTGGTCGTATAAGTGGGCGGAGAGCTTTACCCGTCGCGATGTTGTATTTTGTCTGTTTTGTCGTTGCGCGCGCAGCGTTCCGCACGCCTCGCTAATTTACACTTATAATGCCAGCAAATTATCTGTAGAACGCCCAAAAACTAAACTACTAAAGCTCATAAAACACGGATGCAAACGTTGTCTAGTTTTGTTATAGGTGGCAGCACTTTTCGATGGTTGCGCCATCGCTACGTTCTACAGATAAGTTGGCTGCATTGTACAACGGTGTAAATGGCCGTGAAATGTAAATGCTGTGTTACGGACAGTGAACGGGATTCACTTATGGCAATTTAAATGAGATTTCATGTATTTGGTATAGAAAATCTGGCTGATTACAAAATTGTATACCTTTCGTTTACTTGCTACGGATGGCACCAATCGGTATTTAGCAATGTGCATAGTTCTCTCATGCTCTTCAATGCGTTTTATGCTTAAATACTAGTTCATTTTCAGTCTTAATTTCAATGGTAACGAGAGAATGGACGAAAACAAAGTCAGACGTTGCGTTCTTGAGATTGTTGTCGAAATAAATGTCAAATAAAACATTTATTTTGTGTCACAAGCGAGGTATACAATAATTACTGCATAGTATAATTTTCAGCTATAATTTTATTATAAATATTACTCTATGTATTCTACTTATATTTATACGAATGAACGATGTAATGTACAATATTATATTGTCGACAATATTTTATTGAAATATCAGCCAGTCCAATTAAAAAGTAAATACAAAATTTCAAATTCCACGGCCATTTAAACCCTTGGCTAGACTATAAATACATTTTTATTCTCTAAATGCTGTCCATTATTGAGCGTAGGCTAATTTTTTTCTTTTATATTCCAGCTTGTGTTAATTTTAATTTCCGACACTTGTGGTACTAATTAAAATACTTCGTATGCACTGGGTGTTCATATTATTCAATATATATATTTATTATCTCGAGGAGTTTCCAACGCCTAGCACGGACACCGTGATAAACTTTCTCATTTCCAATCATTTTTTTTTACCTATCATCTTCAAAAGTACTTCTTAAAACTTCAAGTGACTATGTGAAAAATGTTTTAATAATAATTCGTTTATCTTACTTGACAGGAAGTGTATATAAGCACACGTTTTCGAGACGCAAATCGATCTGTCAAACATAGTTGTCAATGTCACCATAAATGGCGCCAATGTTTCATTTTGTTAGGAAAAAACATACAAAATGAAATTTTGGCTCTCGGCGAAATTGATAACTATCGTTGATAAGTCTATTTGTATTTGTCTATTTGTAAAACCCCTTACTTAAATTTTCTACCAATTATTTTTTAGCGACCAATGACAGTTTTATACAATATATTGTGGGAGCTGTCATTTTGATGACATGTTGTTGGTCTTAAATGATAGTTTCGAAGTATGTAATTACAAATCATCTCAAAGATGTTAATTCCTTGATTTATGTTATAAAAACTATTTGCAATCTTGTGGTAATGGTAAAGATAATGTAGGTAAGTAATAAAAACGAAGAAAAAAAGTGTTGCCCACTGTATCCTCGCGTTGACGCCATAACACATATTTGAGAAGATTATACACATGGTATAAATCTGGCTCTTATCAAAAAAAGGAAATATTATATCGTAATGAGGATACAAAATGAGAGGAAATGTTTGTTTATCACGGTTCAAGTGCTAAGCCTGCTGGGGTTGTGCTATTTTCGACGTTTTGTGTTATTTTATATATTAACACAAAATTGTAGATATAGCGTAGGCCTTAGAATTAGACAGATAAATGAATATAGTAAAACATTATGTAGCCATCGATGAATGAAACGGGATCATAGTATTAATGAAAAGACATATGCATTATTATATTAAGGTTGTTGCTCACCCATCCTAACAGCCTCTGAAGGCAACTTTTATGGTAAAGGAGTAATTGTATGCAATGTTTGTCCCTAACGAGGTTAGAAAGTATGTGTAAAAACTAACCACTAAAAAAACCTATAATCGGCATAAAAACAACCTCACCATCGAATATACAGGTGATAAACAAATGCTCTTGCCGAAGATATTATTTTTTTCAAGCGAACGCTATAATTATTTAATGTGGACTATTGCTAGTTATGATGTAAATAGAAATTGCCTTTCGATGTTTTTAGGATACCAATAACCCCCCTGTATATCGGAATTACGCAGCAAATGTGATAATTTTAAAAATTAAATCTCTGTAACAATATTTCAGATACTGTCATGAATAGTGCGACTAGCTTATCTGTGAATTGATGGAGACGTTTTCGCTGTTATGTACAAAAATGGCGACCGTTGAGTCTCCGGAAGAAAATTACGGTATTATAGTTTTATAGTGTAGCTTACTGTAAGCGCGGTCAAAAAGTGCTAAACTTAAGTGCTGTCACAAAACGCTAAACGTAAGCGCAGTCAAAAGGCGCTAAATGAAAGCGCGGTCAAAGGACGTTAAACGTAAGCCCGGGAAAAAAGTGCTAAATATTAGCGCGGTCAAAAAGCGCTACACATAACCACGGTCAAAAGGCGCTAAACGTAAGCGCGTTGATACATCTGAATTGTGGGTAAGTTTAGACTTGCTTGGTTTAAAACCAACGATTGGGCTAAAAATATACAGGCAATCCAGAACCGTGCGCTTTCGCCTGCGCTGATAGTAAGCGCTACTATAAAACCAGATCCGTTAACTAAATTTACAGATAATGTTAGTCCTGTAGAGTTATTTTGCCCCGTGTTTTCCTCCTAAGGTAGATATAAAATTTAGGTAAAATGTAAGCAGAATATGAAATATTGTTACGTTTAAATTATTGATGGTCACTCGATCTTGTATCTTACCGTTATTTTTATACTATTACGTCAGAGTTAAGTTTACTTAAATCAAGTCCGCTAACCCCATGTTCTGTATCGAGGGTTTCTTAGAAATTAAAACAGTATGCTATAGCAAAGTTGTTTTATTTTTATTCCCCATTAGGGTGATATTTTAAGAGTTATAATAAAAAAAAGTACAGAAATAATTCATTTGGGAGGTACCTAAACCTTATTTACGCGGCTGGAAATGTAGTAGAGGTATGTGTGGCCCTTATTACACTTTGCAAAATTTAGCGACTGAATTCAGCCTCGGTTCTGATTTTAGTATGCTAACTTACTGAATTCAGTAGCGATTAAATTCAGTCGACTAAATTCAACCAAAATTAATAAGGCTCTCATCACCACATTTAGAAACCTGCGTGCGTTTTAGCAGCAACATCTCATCATGTATTCGTAGTCGTGGCACAGTCCGTGTAGATTGAGCGGACATTGCAGAAATTCGGGACACATCACTGGCAATCGATCTAAAAAAAAAACAATCGATGAGTATGAGAACTGACTTAGCTGTTACACATTTTAAATTAATTAACATGTGCTGCAGTCAGTCCAGGCGCGGTCCGAAGGGCACAGGAGACATGGTTATGGGCAGGTATGTTGGTAACCTGCTTACCATCAGGCACATGTCCTGCTGGTCTCATCACTCTATATTATACAAAAAAAAACAACGTAACGCAATCTTTAAACATTTTATATCCACTTTTAACTCGCCGTAACAGTTTTTTGCACCCCTTCTCTCACCTTCCCTATGTGTTACTACGTTACATCCAAGTGACTATTTTTACCTAAAATTAATACATAATAATAGTACATATTGGTGGACAATTCACACAACACCATGTGACCCCAAACTAAAAAAGCTATGGCGGCCAGATAACTGATATAATACTTAAACAGTTATAAATAAATATTTACTTATAATACATAAAAACACCCAGACACAGCAAAAGCATTTGAATTCACACAAATATTTGCACTGGGTGGGAATCGAACTCACGACCCTCAGCTTCGCAGGCAGAGTTACTTAGCCACATAAATTGCTCACTTGGCAGATTTTAATTCCCTAGTTTTTTTTGTGTTGTGCTAAAAGAAGTTTTCACTTCAAAAAATACCTCCAAATACCACCGTAACGTTTTACAAGACACCTCCCCCCAAATTGCGTTACGTAGTAATCTTTGAACGCCCCCCTACCCAGCGTGGTGAATTTGGACTTGAATCTGTTTTGAGAAAGATAATCTGTGAATTCTTATGAGAAGGCTACGAGGAATCCTCGCAATGGACACATAAAATGGGCTGTGTATCCTTACCAAAATGATAAGCGCAGCCGCAGCAGTATCCATGTATGATCGCCTCGTCGTCTTCACAACCTCGAGGCGGGCATCCGTTGCAGTACGTCCCTATCCATAGCCACGGCATGTTCCCTGAAGACCAAAGACAATAACCCAGGGTAGGTATCTCATCTGTGTTGAAGATACGGATTAGATATCCTGTTGATCAGCGTTGATACTAATTTCGCCTACTACCACAACTCACCAGCAGGGGCGCAGGACGAGGTACAATGCCGCGCTCGTGATTAGCCGAATATCCGTGTGACGTGCACTACTTTCCACGAATGATCGGACAAAACGAGATAGAGTTATACAAACTTCAAAGGACAGACGACAGAGCAGGATGCAAAGAAAGACATCAACGGGTTCCTATAAAATGCAATTTTGCTACTAAAACGCTAAGGAGGGCAGTTGTACGATCAGTCAAATGGGTTTTGTCTTCGGCTGAA